>CM026552.1:21218994-22542890 GCA_015143295.1 Tetracentron sinense
GAGTGGTGATGAGAAAAGCCATGATTTTTTTTCCGAGAGAAAATACTATGGTTGAACTAAATAAAATCTCCATTTTTTAAAACATGAATAGTTTTTAAACGGAAAATTGATGCCAAATGAGGGATTTTAGAAATGGATTTGCATATGGATATTGTGGATTTGAATGCCTGATGGACACACACACCGTCCATCATAAGACCTCTCCCCTTCTCCCCTCCTCATTTAATACCCTTCTCATTTAATACCTAATGTAGAGGAAAAAAATGCTCCCAAACAAAACGTTGTATTATACTGAAATGGAAAATGGATTTGTAAGTTGTAAGGCGCTTATGAAAAACTGGGGGTAAATTTAAGGGAGACAAAAGCATTGGCAAAGACTTGAACCGACCATTGTTAAATGAATGATGAAGGTGTAAACCCCCGTTCATCCAAGACCACACCCCTCCATTCCGCACTGTAAACTCTCATTTAAATGTGTAAAATAAAAAGAGGATGTGGGTCCCACCACTTAATTGGACTTGTAGGTAGCCCCCATCATCCAAGAACCACACCCTTCCCTCTACTTTAACTCCTCACGTTAAAATGTGTAAAAAAAGAGATTGGGTCCCACAGGTAATTAGTTTGATGGCAGTCCTCCAAATGGAAAAAAAAGTCTTACGTGGTGGCGGAAGAAGACATTGTGGCATCAAGAGGACAACTCTAAATGTGTTTTTATATAGTAGATAGATGCTTGTAATTACAGCACTTATAATGGCCTTCAGCAGTTTCGCATCCAAGGTGACCGAGGATCATTTATATGCTTCCACTCTCACCTAGAGGGAAAGTAGTAAATCGCTGTGTTCTTCCCGGGTTCTTCCTGGGCACAGAGTGTTAAGGCCAAGATCAAATCACTTGTTGATTTTTAATCTATACATCAAAGGATGATGTTAGTCAGATGACTTTCTTGAGAACTGCACCATTTATTAAAATCAACTTATAATTAGGGAAGAACACCGATGATTTGGTTCCTCTTAATAAGAAAAAACCTTTTAGAACAGTTACCATAAATATAGAACACACAAGGTTCAAAAGATGAAATACAGTAGTCTAGTGGTACTCAAAAGTGTACTCCCATATTATATCCCAATCCTAAAACCATTTATCATAATTATTCAACGCTTAGGAGTATAGTAAGCCATTGAGAAATGTAGATACTACAAAGTGCAATCCAGCAAATTCACCTAAGAAGCAAACACTCAATACAAGTATATATAGAATCCTCGTTCTTCTGGTTACTGTTACTCTTTCCTTTCTTTCATGAGGCTTCTGCTGTTGGAGTAAGGGATCCAATTCCCACCTGCGGCTGGAAAGCGGTAAAAGATGTGAATGATCTACATATTCAAGAAATCTGACATTTTGCGGTGCCAAATACAAGAAGGAGGTGAAGGCTAAACTTCAAAGACCAATCTAAGCAGTGTGATCACTCTGCAACAAAAATATTGAGTATGGAGTTGAGGTGTTTGCACAACAACGGAAGAAGATTAGGAAGCGTGGTTCCTTTAAGAGAGAAATTTTAGAAATTTGTCAAGAAATGGTTTCCATAGTACTGGGGGTGATCACATTTCGATTATAACATGCAACAATTTCTTAAGAAGCCTTTGATATGATGGAAAGCAAAGACTTGTAATGTCAAAAGTTTCATTCTTATCACTGAAATATTTTCTTCTTGAAAAAGCCAATGATGTTCAGTTATAAAGCTTGTATATGTTTGATCCAAAACTTTTCGATCTACACCAATAGGGTATTACAGATTTAAGTGTATTACGACTAGAACTGCAGCACTGTTCTTCATATTCTTTTAAAAGCTCATATCTTGATTTTTTTTTAATGTTCATTTTGATAGCTTGCATTAGTATGGTATTACAATAACACCAGGTTATTACATCAATGTCCTACTTCTAACTTAACCCAAAAAAAAAATGTCCTACTTCGGAGTTCATAGCCCAGAAATAGAACTATATATTCTCCAAACTGGATGGCTTGCATGATCGATCATTTGATACAACTAGGTGTAGCATTATATCACAAAAATGAGTGGAAATTCAATTTAACAGTGTTTCAGTAATGGATGGATGACTTGCAATATTCATTGGGTTAATAAGTCGCGACACGACACTGAATGGAAGTTGAGAATTTTTATTTGTTAGTGATCAGGGTCTCATGTCGGCCTACCCTGATTGGCTACAAAGAATGGCTGGTCTTTATAGCGACAAATGATCTCAATATATGGATAGCTTCAACAAATCTAGACAGCGATGTGTGATTGAATTATTGAGAAAGATGGAAGTTATAAAAATGACTTTGCTTGCTTCACCTAATTCTAGAGGCATCTTTATAATATTTTTCTTCACAAAAATGATCATATGAGATTGTATCTATGATTAATGGCCAGTCATAACCTATTACAGTATAAGTAAATAACCCTCCTAATGTAACCGTTATCCCATTACACGATAACACCATTTTTTTTTTACCTACAGTTTGTAGCATCAGTTAGTGGTTAACAGTGAGGGCAGTCGAGCTCTTGTAAGTCATTGCCTGGTGGGATCCCAAGACCTCTCATAAGAAAATCCACGCCCTACCATTGAAGCAAGCTGCAGGGTGTAACACCAGTGGTTACTTGGTATTATTTTGTAATTACCATTAGTTTGGCTTTGATTATTTTACCTATAAGTCGTTGTATTACACTCATTGGACATATAACCATAGAAAAATAGTTGCTAAATAAATAAATAGATCTGATTTGCTTAAGATAGTACTGGTCAAAATGTTAATGGTTTTATAAAATCAATTAAATCACTTATTATCCGAATAAAAGTACTGAAAATGTAGATATTTTAATCACTTTTTAATTATTAAACCAGGAAAAAAAAAATCAAACCCAAACACATCATATTTTATTTTCGAATGAGATATTTAATCCAACATTTTTTTTGATAAAAAAATTAAGCGATAAATATATAAATAAACTCGTCGTAACACTACTATACCCATTAAAACAGTGAATTAATTAGGGTCAATATGGGATGTTTATGGCACTGCAACTTTACCGCAGGCCATTGATTGAAAATAAGAGTTAGATCTACTGAGACAGTGACAGAGGCACATTAGTAGTACTGGGGACATATGTAGCAACAAATATATCATATAATGCAAATGAATTACAACCTTTAAAAAAATAAGTGGTTGATATTGAAATCTCAACTTTGGAAAATGCTAAAAATCTCATCTTCTTGAAGAGATAAAGAAGATGGGAAAGGTGGGGCTGGGGAGGGACTAAAATGTGTGGCAAAGGCATGAGACTTTGAAAGTGGAAAGGAACTAGTGTGATGCAAAGGCAAGTGGACTCCCTCACAACATCCTTTGCAAATTGGCAATAAAGGAAGAGAGGGATACATGGGATAAAGAAAGAGTTTTCGTGACTCTTCTGTTGTAAAGTTGTTGCCTCATGGATCCTACAAAGGAGAGCGTTTCTTTGTTATTTACATATCTTTTAAGATTTTCAATCCCATTTGCATGTAAGTCTTATATATATAGTTAAAAAGACATGTGAAAATTTGTTTTTTAATATGGTCTTTGGATGTTAAGGTGGACCTCCTGAGAAGCACATGACAAAAAAAAAATAGGTCAAGCAAATGTTTCTAAACCATCCGATTGAAAGTTGGGCTCAAGCTAGGGTAACACTGAGACAAGCCGAGTAGTGGGATGTTCAAACTCGTTCGTGAATTAATTGAGCTTGAATATTAAGGTTGTATATTGATTAAACGAGCTTAAACTTTAATTAACGAGCTAATTGAGCCGTTTGCAAACAACTTGGTTGATTGAATAAGCTATTTATATTAGCTGAAAATTTTACTTTTTTAGTCTCGTATAGTTATAGAAATCACGATGCTACCTAAAATTTTAGTATAATTTGTATAAACATTTAAGTTGCATTATATACTATTAATCGTTACTAGCATTTAATAAGCATACTTAATTCTAGTATTCAAATGACAAAAATATATTTTATATATATAATCATAATGAGTTTTTAACAAGCCAAGTACGGGCATGTTCAAGCTCAACTCATTATTTAAACGAGCTCGAGCTTTGCTTGTTTATTAATAAGCTTGATAGAGCTTTTCGAGCTTTGCTTGTTTATTAATAAGCTCGATGGAGCTTTTAACAAACCCAGTTGTTTGCAAGCAGCTTAATTCGATAATCAACCCTAGCTCAAGTTAGTCTTATTCATTCAAGTAATGCTAGCTCCACTTTCTTTAATGAGTCTTTCTTCTAAGGAAAAACATGTGTTGTTTCAAAACATGTCTTTTTCTCACAGAAAGACAATAATATATGTCAATCCCTTGAAAAAAGTGACTTTAAAAGAAAGTAGAGTTACTCTAGCCAAAATTTATAAAATTATGAGTCTAAACCTGCCATTGACACCTCTAACTTCATATAAGATTGTGTCAATGGTAGATTCTACGTGGTGAATATGTAGACAATTCTAAAGTTGATAAACATACCACTTAACCATTTTGATGAATCTAAGTAACAAAAGAAGTGTATGGTATTAGAATGAATCGTGATTCGAACTTCAAAATAATCTATGATATTGACTCAACATCAGGGGTGTTATCGAGCTGAGTTGAGCCGAGTCGAGTAGTGGGGTGTTCAAGCTTGTTTATTAATTAAACGAGCTGCAAAATCAAAGCTTGAACTTGGCTTTTTTATTAAATACATGGAATTAGTCTAGGGATACTCCCAAAGTGTACTCCCATATATACTCCCAAATCCTAATCGTTTATCTCAATTATTAAACGGTTAGGATTCCTGGTGATGTGGTAATAGAAAAGACAAAATAAGCCAACTAAAATCATGACCCGTAGCGGTTGGTTATAAACGGTTAAGATTAGGGAGTATATTTGGGAGTATAAATGGGAGTACCCATAGACTGACTCAAATACATGAGCTTGAGTAGTTCGCGAGGAGCTTGATTCATTAGATATAACTATTTATTAAAATTTAAAATTTACTTTATTATTCTCGTATAGGTAAAAAAAATTGTTGTATTATCTAAATTTTGGGAATATTTTATAATTGTATAAAGGATATTCTTATTTTGCAAAATACATAATACATTATTAATCTTTATTTAAATTTACTTAATTTTAAAATCTAAATGAAGTAATTATATTTAGATATTTTAATAGATTAATTATATATATTATTGAACTGGGCTTTTAACGAGCCAAGTAGGGGAGTGTTCAAGCTTGGCTCATTAACTAAACGAGCTCGAAAATCAAGCTTGAGCTTGGCTTGCTTACTAAATAAACAAACGAACTTGAACTTTTAATGAGCCAAGCTCAAGTTGTTCACGAGCACCTTTGATAACCACCCTACTCAACATGCAAGACCATTTAGTAAAGCATTTCATTATCGGCTAAGAAAAGTACTATATTTATAAAATATATATTTATAGATCTCTTTTGATTTTGTTTTTGTAGAAATATGATTACTTTATACTCCAACATCAATGGATGCCTCTTGTTGAAACTCTACGATTTATCAAATAAGTGTGTCCCCTCATCAGAGCAAAGCAGTTTTATTATTAAAAACAGAATTACTTTATTTTAATGATCTTTGGCTTATAGCACACCTGATCTGACATAGTCAAAGAAGTCAAACTTTGGGTGGTTGCGATTGGTCCATCCTAATCTTATTTCCGGTCTTACTGGCCACATTTTACATTTATAAAACCTTTTTTTTGGATAATTACATGTATAATACTTGACTTAGGATTGTCTCTAGTTATAGCAAGAGACAATCTTTATGGCTGTAATACTAGTATGTCATGTGTCTCGTAACTATCTAATTTTAAAGTAAGTGACGCAACTCCTGATTTTTTGTATTACTTACTTTAAAATTGGACAGTTGCGTCACTTACTTTAAAATTGGACAGTTATGAGACACATGACATACTGCTAGCATTATAGCTAAATCGTCTATTGCTATAGCCAGAGACGATCCTAAGTAAAAAAAAACTTAGACCATTATATGCCTTTTTTTTTTTGTTTCCCTTTGAACTCTCTTTAACTATGACTAAGATTCACTAACTTTAGGGTTAAAGTATCTAACATTAGTTTTTTTTTAAAAATTAATCATAGGGTTAAAACTTGTTAACCATGGTTGAAGGGCAATTAAAAGCTTTGTGAGGGCAAGGAGGAACCTAGCCCCATGTCCCGAGAGGGAGTTAGGGACTATTGCTCTAAAGCAGTGTGGTCAGAATCGGATTGAGCATCGAATTGGAAGAGTGGTCGGTTCTCATTCCCACTGATTCGACCAGTTCAATCGGTTCAGTTCGATTCGATTGTGCACTTTTTATAAAAAAAAAATCATTTTTTGTTTATTTTCCCTAATTTTTCTTGGTTCTGACTGGTTTTACCGATTTTGAAGGTTTTGGGAACCGGCGAGGGCCCGGTTCCCGGTTCCCGGTTCCACGGGTCAAAACCGGCCGGTTTGGTTCTGACAACACTGCAGTCTAAAGAGTTACTCTCTAGACTAACCACCAACCGTTTTGTGTAAGGCGTGACACCAAAAAAATAAATTATTAAAAATATAATTTTTGACTATTATTTATTGCTTAAAAGAAGTAATTATGGATATATAGGGAAAAAAAAAAACGCAGGAATTCCAACCTCTTTAGAGATCTTTCTCTCTGTCATCTTTGTACTTTCCCTGCCTCTAAATTCCTATTTGTTCTAAGAGAAGAAATTGCAGAAACAGATACGTATATGGGCCCCCGAAGTAACCGTGGTTCGATCCCCTTTCCTCTTCGTCTGAAACCCTAAAAATAGATCAAATAACAGAAACCCTAGGGGAGAGTTACTTTCTCTCTCTCCTACAAGGCTAAACCCTAGCTCTGGTTTGGGGAGAATCATCTGTTCTGTAGAAGACGATGAAAGGCCTTTTTAAGTCTAAGCCCCGAACGCCCGTCGAGCTTGTTCGTCAAACGCGCGAGCTTCTCATCTATGCTGACACCAATTCGGACCGAGAATCCAAGCGAGAGGAGAAGGTTTAGTTCATTTGTTCTTATTTTGTTGTTGTTGCTTTTGCTTTTCGCTTCACTGATTTCCCCTTTTTCTGATTGATGGGTTTAGATTTATTTGGTGTTTCCTATCAATTTCGAATTCCTTGGGAGAAATTTGGGTCTGATTTTGGAGGGGTTCATTTCAAGCTGGAATATTCGCACATGGAGTTGATAATTTTAAACTTTTAATTATATATATATATATATATATATATAAGAAATAGAGTCATGCGTCCTCTTTTTTGGTAATTGGATGTAATAAATTTCATTGATGACTATTATTTGATCTAGAAATGTTCAAAAGTAATCTAAAAATGCAAGCTTGTGAATGCATTTTTTTAGTGAATTTGATGATGACTAAATTTGTCTAGTCATTCTTCAGTTTTGATCCAGATAGTTGTTTCAGATGATGATTTCTTTTTTTAGCATTAGTATTGATGTTCTTAAAATGAAAATAAACATAGAGTTATTATATTTAAATTGGAAGTTATCTTTTTATCTACCTCCATCTATTTTGTTGTTCAGCGTAAATGGGTCTAAAACTTCCATGTTTGGGTAAGGTTTAGCTAAACAGGGAAGAGATCCTTCTATTTCTTTTGATGCATGTTGTGCTTTCTAGGTACGAAGTCGTGATAACGGCATGATTCATGTCATCACACCATTGGGCTGCATAATTGTTACCACATGTTATGTTTATAAGAAACTTAGGGGCTTATAGTCATAATTTCTTATCTTTCGAAAATATGCGCCATTTTTGGATAATAGAACCAAGGTAATAAAATGATCTCTTTAGGGTGCCTCATCTCTATGCATATCCTCACTGAAATTGCACATTATGTGCCTATGTTTCAGTAATTTTTCATCTGCCCAATTTCTCTAATTTATTAACAAATTGTTTATACCTATAGGATTAGTTGGTTTTATGCTTATTAGTTCAATATAGTTGTGTTACACTTTTATTCTAGTGTCATTGAAATAAAGTGTAGTTTGCTTTCTGTACAAATGGGAGATATCATTTCTCTCTTTCTTCTTGGAAGTTAACTCTCTGCGCATGTATATTTTCTGACTTGTGCACAATGCAATCTGTTTTTTTAATCGGATTTACAATGCACTGATGCAGTCTCATGACTCTGTGTATCCAAGGTTTTGAACTTCGATTTGGCATAAACTTTGGTTACTTAGGAAGTATAAACATTAAGTAGAAATTTATGGCAGTCAATGGAATTTTTGTAGAAAATTTGAAAACAGGGAAACATGAATTGGAATTTTAACAAATGATAAAGTAAGTATCATTAGATACTAAAAATGCATTTTATAACATCAAAAAATTAGGAATAGAAAAAGTGATATAAATAACAGCTGATATAAGCTGTCATGCGTTTCTAAAACTCTAAAAGTCAAAATTAAACATAATAAATGGTTTATAGTCATAGTGACAAAGTGATATATCCGAATAAGAATATAATATGGCCACATCTCAGGAATCATAACTCATTAGACTCATATCCATAGAGTTACGATGACTCGGAATATTATTTTTCAACTTATAATTAGCTTTTGGTTACAAAATTATTATTAAAATGAATAAAATATACATGCATTCCTTTATTTTAAGGTTTCTTATTTTTATAACAAGCTCTATGTACTTTTTAATGCAAGTAATATTTATTAATAATTCCATTTAAATAGTAATATAAATGTCTTGACATTTTAATGAAGAATAGTTTAATAGAGATAACAACCCATTGGAATCCCTAGTCACTAATTATTCACAATTGCAATGGATTTCCCATTAAATTTTTATTTGCTAATATTTAATACATTATGTATAATTTAGAATTTTTTAATAATATTGTATTAAAACAATAATCACAAAGGTGGGATTGGTTTTCACTTTTCACCATAAAAGTCCGAAAAAAATACGCCCAAAGATGTAAAATGGGGAGAATCTATAGTTTCACACACTTGATATAGAAATATTATTTTCCAGTCAGCATTTCCATCACCAAAACATATTAAAACAATAAATCACAAAGGAGGGATCAATTTTCACTTTTCGCCATAAAAGTCCAAAAAAATGGGCGCAAAGATGTAAAATGAGGAGAATCTATAGTTTCACACACTTGATATAGAAATTTTATTTTCTGGTCAGCATTTCCATCACCAAAACATTGTATTTATATATCTAAGAAAAATATTTCGGTAGGAATGAAAATATGTACCAAAACAATACGAAGGATGTCGGAAAATGTTGTAATTTTCATGTCGTGGGTAGGTTGTCTGTTTCCGTGGAAATGGACACATATGTAGGAAACATTAGAAATGTGTCAATTTTTTAAAATCATATGTTTATGAAGTCATATTTTATAGGTTTATTTTCCAAGGTCTAGATTGTTTTGTGCGTGCTGACATCTGACTGTATTGCAGATGGCAGAATTAGGTAAACTCATCCGGGAACTAAAGTCAATTCTTTATGGCAATGGTGAATCAGAGCCTGTCTCGGAAGCTTGTGCTCAATTGACCCAGGAGTTTTTTAGAGAGAACATGCTACGTCTTCTGATTATTTGTATTCCAAAGTTGAACTTAGAGGTAATCATGAACCTGTTCTCTGATTTAGCCTTAATTACTTAAAATGGTAAACTTAAATTATTTGTCAGATTTAATTTCATTGGATTTTCTTCAGATTTATTTATTTCCAAGTTTAGGCTGTCTCTAATATTTTAGTAGTGTGTACGTGCATTAAGGATGTTATTAGGATATGGTTTAAATATGGAAGTTGAAATGGCATGCCATCATACTGCTTTCTGAACTTTATTTTCTTGATGTTGCTTTCATGATGAGGATCTTCTTATGTAGGCTCGAAAGGATGCCACTCAAGTCGTTGCAAATTTGCAAAGGCAACCGGTTCATTCACGATTCATTGCTTCTGAATACTTGGAAGCAAACAAAGACCTTATGGATCTTTTGATTTCAGGGTAAGCTATTAGAATATTAGAAATATTGGGGTTACTTATGATTACTCTTTGTAGTGTGTATGGTCTACCTTGCAGTTGATTTTTCTATTTGTTCTTTAGTGTATTTAGATCCTTTTCGCTTTTTTCCTTGGCTTTTCTTTCTGTACTTTTCACGTGCATTTGCTGCTTTCTACTCCAAAAAAAGACAAGAAGCGTATGAGACAATGACTTACTGTACTCCTTAGGTTTTGACATTTTCATGAATCTTGCTCTGTGAAACTTTTTGGGTGACTCGATAGATTTCAGGAATTATATATATGTATATATTTGATTAGAGAGAGAGAGTAAAATATATTAAATACTTTGTTTATACATTTTAAACATCAAATCCTATGGGTGAAAAGAAAATTATTTCATTGTTTTCACATTAAACAAAAAGAAAAGAAAGGTGTCCATGTTTGTGGTAGAGATTTGGAACCCTTAGTTATGGCAATTTTTTTATCAAATGCAAACCATTTCCCATTATTTATAACGCTTCTTTCATATATTTAGATGGGGGCAATAGTTTTCAAAGATGTAGAAAGTTTTCTTTTGATCTGGTTGTTTTGAAGGTTTTAGGAATATTATTATATTCCTTATTTACTGATTATTATGTCTGGTTTATTTAGGTATGAAGACACAGACATTGCTTTACATTATGGTGCAATGTTGAGGGAATGCATACGTCATCAGTGCATTGCAAGGTAAGCAATAGGAACAAGGTTGATTAGTCAGAAGTGTAATTTCTTTCACCTCTAGACTGGTAACTGGTTAGATTGGACTTTGGAGTGGCCTATCTGGCTGGTTCTCAGCAGAATTGACCATCCCAGGATCAGTGGTGTGGTCTCTCCTCCCTGAAGTGATTTGTGGGCCATTTGGAAGGAGAGAAACAAACGCGTGTTCGAAGACACGATTCTTCCCTTAGTCAGGATCCTAAGAGAGGCCTGTCATCTTATTTATGATTGGGGTTCCGTTTGGGGACCCCTTGAGGACTCTGGGATTTACCGCCTGTTGTCTCTCAGCTCTTCCTCTCTAGTTGGGATTCATTGTTTTCTCTTATGCTTTTTCAGCTTGTTGATCTTTTCTTTTGTTTTTGCTTAGTTGACTCTCCATAAACCCTTTAAATATTCTTCGATATCATCTTTTAATATCTGAATTTGTCCAAGTCAGAGGCAACCTACACCCCACCGCTTGCTCCAATGGTAGGGTGTGGCCTCTCTTATGAGAGGTCTTGGGATCCATTCCCACTAGGTGCGACTTGCAAGAGTTCCACTCCCCTCTGCTAACCACTAACTGATGCTACTAATCGTAGGTAAATGATACCCTCTTCCCTCCCCCCATCCCCCCCCCCCCAAAAAAAAGAAACAGAAGCAACCTTCTATGAAGAGATATCATATTCTTGTAGAATGCATTATGGAAATATTTACCTTGAGAATGATGTACATTAAATGAACTGAAGTGGTATATTCTCACCCAGCTCTTACGTAATACAATAATATATATCACAAGGTGTAGTAATGGATTTAGAAAACTATAGATCTGATGATAAGAAGGGAGAAGAAGAGGATGCCATGTAGTTACGAAGAGTACAGTGTACAGTCCTTTCAGTTCCATTCATATCCATTTCATCTTATATGATAGAAAGCCACAGTAAATGTCCAAGATCTCAGTTAAAGACATGAAAGAGAGAACGACTATGTGCGAGTTCATTTCTGTTATGGGCTGGGGGGAATTCTCCTATGGAGCAGGAAGCTCTACTGCGGAAAACAATCAGATAAGCATTGCTGTCAGCCAATTAACAGGGAAATTCAAACCAAGAATCCCAATATCCGACATCCATAAATGTTTCATATTCTCTGCATGGAGGCACATATGTGATAGACCCAAAAAACCAACATAACTGCTATATGTGGGATTTTTTTTTGATCTGTAAATAAGCTTTATATAAAGAGAAAAGAAATGCAAGCAAGAGCGAAAAAGGACAAGGAAAAGTTGACAAGATCATAAACTCAACCCAAATATATCCAAACACAACATCAACCTATCACCTCCCTCAAAGCTTCCACGTCAAAATTTAAAACCTTCACACTCTAACACCACCATACTGATCCTTGCAACTGAAGAGGATGAATCCTCAAAAACCCTGAGATTCCTCTCCTTCCAAACCATCCATGAAATCTCTCCCAGAAGCACTGCCCAAATCGCCTCTCTTGATCCATCCACAATCATCTTTGGCCAACATGATAAGAAGTTAAGAAATGAGGAGAGAAAGACTCGGTCGACCCCCACACGGGAAACAAAGAAACCCCATATCCCAAACACAATAAGACAGTGCAACAAGAGATGATCCATAGACTCTTCCGCTTGGAAGCACAAGAAACAATGGTTAGCCATTCGCCACCCTCTACTTTGTAAGTGGTCACATGTTGGAATTTTATCCAATGCTGCAATCCATAGGAAGAAAGATACCTTAGAGGGAATATCAGGACTCCACACAATCCTATGCGGAAATGGCCCATAGGGGATATGATACAATGACTGAAGTTGGGATTTTACCGAAAACTGACCATGGTCGTCTCTCAACCAAATCCTGATTTCCCTATTATTTGCACACGAGGATACCAATGCTACCCTCTCCAATAAGCGGGTCATATCCTCTATTTCCCAATCATTCAAGCCCCGATGCAAACTCGGACACCAAACCACCCCCTCCCCTACCCTCTCCCCGACTAATGCCTTCTTATCAGATGCTAACATGAACAAGTTACCAAAGTCATCCTTTTTTAACTTAGTGCTCCCACACCACTCATCCAACCAAAACCTTACCTCAGACCCCCTCCCTACTCTAAATCGTGTGTATGAGACCACTAAGTTGGCATTGGCCATAATACCCTTCCAATGACTTTGACTATAAGAACCCTTTACCTCTCTCGGAACCTAGCATGAAGATTTCCCATATTTGGCTATGATCACCGCCCATCACAAACTATCCCTCTCCTCCCCGAATCTCCAAATCAATTTCCCTTACAACGTCTTATTCATCTGCACTAGGGACTTAAGGTTCAAGCCCTCGCTCTCTTTGGACCTACACAATTGACTCCAGACCACTAGATGGTACTTAAATTTGTCCCCGTGACCATTCCACTGGAACTCCCACTGGAGTCTCTCAATATAACCAGCCACTGAGTGCGGGATTGTAAGAGTACTGCGGATAAGGGTCAATTTCCCTCCTTTAGATAAACAAGAGGATTTCCTCCCATATAGAAGTTTGGCTACCCGATCCAAGATAGGGCCCAAACCTCAATATCTTTGAAATTCGCACCCAAGGGCATACCTAAGTACACAGACGGAAGAGATCCCACAGAACAACCTAGGCAAACTGCTAGCCTATGTAAGTCTGGGACCACCCCTACACTCACAATCTCTGACTTACACAAATTAACTCGCAAACCAGACATTACTTCAAAACACCGAAGAAGACACATGAGATGAAGAAGATCACCACTCCGGGGCCTGGGCCTGGGCCCTACAAAAGATTAGGGTGTTATCGGCAAACTGAAGGTGGGAAATAAGCTCGTTGGAGCCAGTCTGGTTCTCACAATTGATACCAAAAACAGTGGCCAGTACTTAGATCCAAAACTAAGAAACCACAAAACAAGGGAGAAGTATCGCTAACTCAATCACCTTTGGTACTTCCTCAAATAATTTTTCGTTAGCCTCTTTCGTCTTTACGTTAGGATACTGCCAGAAGGGTTTAATGACCCTGACATCACTACTGATCCAAAAAAAAAAAATGAGCCTGACATCACTCCCACAATCTGTCATATAGACTTATGTGGTCATTCATATAGTAACTTATTTGGCCATTAAAGAAAATGTGATGTAATGGATATTCTAATATTTGTATGTGTGCGTGTATATATATTTTACTAGTTGTGTGTGTGCATATATATAATATATTCACCACAAATTTTATTGAATTTTGCAGCATATCATAACTTTAACATTCTAGGGAATCCTAATGGAGATCCTACGCCCTTAAAGGTCATGTCTAATACAAGACATCCTTGTACGACACTTCTTAGCATGTCTCTACATGATTTGGTGAATCTGAATAACATATATACATCCATGCATATTTTTATTGATCATCAGCAAAGAGATCTCTACTTCACTTGCTTGGACAGAACTTCATTCGTAAAACCACTCTCGTTCATTTTATCCTTGTTCATGATCTAGTGAGAGTGAATTAACTCGGTAGCAGTTATGGTCAAGTTATTTGTATTTCCTTAAACTGATTTCTTGATTGTTTTTTGTCTGGTATGTTTATCTTTTGATATGCTCAAACTGTGTGAACCATTTTAGTTTCTCTGGTTTGTTTCACAGGCATGTCTTGGAATCAGAGCACATGAAGAAGTTTTTTGATTATATACAACTTCCAAATTTTGACATCGCGGCAGACGCTGCCGCTACTTTTAAGGTTGAGCATGCTTGACAGAACTATTGAAAAATGATTTCTTAAAATATTCATTGTTATCTCTCTCTCTCTCTCGGTTGCTTGACCAGAAGACTGATAATTACTCATTAGCTTTGGTTTTTCCTTTAGATTCTTCTTCATGGATTAATCTTGAAATAACTTGCATATGATTATTTTTCAGTTAAACGTTTTTTAGGATGATTATATAAACTCGATTGAATTAGACAGACCTGCATGTAGAAGCATTTAGTTTTCTGGATAAACAATACTGATTGATTGCAAGTATTGATTAGCCTCAAATTTCACAATTAAATAAGCTAATTTAGAGTAAACTCATGTTCCTGTAGAAGTGTGATTCATCTCATGCCGACATTGGTTGCATAATTTTTCCGTCCTTATCTTCGTCATCATCATCAATGCCTTGTCCCAAATATTTGGGGTCGACAGCATGAATCCTGTTTCAGCCTTCCACTGTATTAAAAGCCATGAGTTTATTACTTCGTTCGGATCATGCCGTATCCCAAATGTCTCCCTGTCCCTGATTGTAATAACAAAGTAGACCATCTTGAGAGGAATTTGATTTGTTTCTATCTGATAATGTTTCTCTCCTCCTTGGGACTAAATTATGTTGCAACACTCTGTGGATTAGAAAATGTTTTTATGGTTAGTTTATCCCTTTTATTTCTAAGCGAATTGTTTTTTTTCTCCCTAGATGCCTCAGTTCACCTTCTTGTGAGCTTGATCTGTATCCTTTTCTGCCCCCTATATATTCACTCTATTTACCCGATAATTAAAAAAAATATTGCAACTTCTCAGCCATAAAATATCCACCATATTGCTGCATGATGTGGTTTGATGGAATTTTTTTTCAGACTTGTAAGAATTGGACACGTTGAATACCCTCAATTGTACTAGTGGGCTGCACGTCAGAGAAGGGAAAACGGGAGAGAGTGGGAAGATGGGCCCTAGTAATATAAAATATCTATTGAATAGAGATGAGTGAACCCAATCCGGCCCAATACATAATAATTGGAGAGAGAATTTTAATCAACGCCACCTACTCCTTTCATTATAATAGTAGAGATATGCAATATTTCTTGCACTTCTGATTTTAGTATTGGTGTGCTTTGATTTATTTTGCAACTGTTAACCCATAAATTTTTTCCTAACATCAATTTTCATGGACCTTTGTATTACAGAAGATTTACCTATTTTTAGTATTTTTACAAATTTCTGTCAAGCAAGCATACCTGTTTTTCCGACATCTAAGTTCAAAAAGAGGACATCACATCAGGACATGTGCTCTATAAATTTCAAAAACTCCGTGTGGAGTCTGATATTTTCTAATCATTGTGTTTCTGTCTAGTGTTTATAGGTATAGGGCCATTAGCATGATTGCTGATACCCGCTATCACATTTTCTTGCAGGAGCTTTTGACAAGGCATAAATCTACAGTCGCTGAATTTCTTTCTAGAAATTATGACTGGGTAAGTGTTCCTTTTTGCTTTAGTTATTTTCTTACAATCTAATGCTTACTTGAACTGATCTGTATATTTGGTTTGGAGATTATCTTGGTTAGAATCTGGCCTGAATCAAATGAGTGATGTAATTCTTAGTACTATTTATTGTCCTGTTCCAAGTACCAACAATACTTGGGGTACATATCACTTATGAGGGTACATTAGTTTTCAACTCTTTTGTTCCTGACATTTACTTCAGTTAGTAATTCTCTTGGATTGGATGTTGTATTTTGGAGGACAAGGAATTATAAGAGAACTCTTGTCATCTCGGAAGAATTCGTATCAGCTCTTCTCATTCTGTACTCCATGGTATTAGAGCATTTCCGAAATTGTAATTGACCCAATACTGACTCATTTAGATAAGAGAAGATCAATAATCAATCCAAGGCAAACTAGAAGACATTATCGGAATATGTACTCATGCTGATATGGCCGGATTGTCGTCGTTGTCATCGTGTTGTAGGTCCCTCTTGAACACTTTAACTGCTGGTGATTTTCACGAATTTGGTCAATTTGATCAAGATAAGTTTTGAAGAGTTGAAGCGAAAAGAAACCAAGAATGCGGTTGAGATTATTGTTGTGGCATTGATGGTAAAGCATCTCTTGTGGATCATATAATTGAGGAGCCAAGAATTTATTCACATTGAATTACATCTGAGTTGTAGGGCCAGTTCCTTCTCAGCATTTGGAATTTGGACTAGAAACCTTCATGCTTGGATGCCTGATGACTCTAGTGCACTGTCTTAGAGAGATTGTAAATTGGAAAGTAAATTACTAAACTCATAACCTGCCCTTGTTTGATAAGGATGGTCGTATATGCTGGGAACTCTTTTCCGTACTTCCATATTCTTTATATATATACAATGTCTAAATGTTCTTTCTAATGTAGCTAATTGTCTCTCACAAGCACCAAACAACTACTGATGTATTGTTTTCTAATTTTGGGGTAGGTTCCGGGATCAAGCCCCGAGGGGTGCGATAGTTATAATATCCACCCTCTGCCACGCTTCAAATGCATTAATAACCCACTTACCTAGAACAGAAACTAACAAGACTAATTGGGGTTACGGCCTAACCGGATGACTTGTACACAAAAAATGGCTTGAAATACATACTTTATAAACATGGATGCTGTTTGATGAAAGCCATCATAGATGTCTGAGATTCTGATATGCATGTAACATGTGCTCAATCACATGATCCCCTTGCACACTTTTGTACCCTGGTCTATGCATTTCAAATGTTTACTATTTCTTAACTTGTTATTGTCTATTTTCTTCATATTACTGGATATTTCTCCAACTTTGTTTTCTGGTTCCCAGTTTTTTGCAGAATATAACTCAAAGCTGCTTGAATCTACCAACTACATCACCAGGCGACAAGCTATCAAGGTATGATCCGATGTTTGGGCATTTGCAGCCTCGCATCTTACTAGAAAAAACTATCACATCAGTCCTTTTTTCTGACAGCCTCTTTAATTTGTTTTAGCTGTTGGGAGACATATTACTGGATCGTTCTAATTCTGCGGTGATGATGCGGTATGTGAGCTCAAGGGATAACTTGAGGATCCTAATGAATCTTCTCAGGGTATGATACTCTTTCAGTTCCTTGATGTTGTCTCTCTCTCTATCTGTGTGCGCACGCTTGTGTGCGGGCGGGCAGGCATGGAGGGGTTAAGAAAGACCATATGACCATATTTCACACAATATATATATATATATATATATATATATTAGGATTAACGAACAACTGTATGACGTATATTAGAATTTTTTTTTTTTTTTGATATTCTTAGTTCACACAGTCACACACACACACACATGATGAGTGATCTAGGACGATCCCAGTGTAGTCAAAGCATCCAGCTAGGCGATATAGGGTTCTTTAGGCAATGCGATGCCTAGGCAACCAAAATTTACTTTTTCTATTTATATTATATAGTATTATATAAAATTTATGAATGCCCACCTAGATAATGGTCTAGGCAATATGGTTCTTGGCTACGCAAGGCAGTGGCCTAGGCTACATATTTTGACTATATTAGGCAATTCAATATTGATTATTTTTTAGTGGTATAGTTATTGGTCCAAGTGGACTCACTTTTGAGTTGGACCAATTAATATTGGCCAACATCCACTAATTAGGGGATGTTAACCAATACAAGGTCAGCTGAGTGTTAATCGGTTAGAGTCAACTGAATAACCATTTCCATTCTCTCTCTCTCTCTCTCTCTCTCTCTCTCTCTCTCTCACATATATAAAATAACATTCTTACGACTACGATTTCATTTCTATTAAAGACATTACGCATCCGTTGTTTTATATAGTTCAAAATTTACTCATTTGCAGGAGTCAAGCAAGAGCATCCAGTTAGAAGCATTTCACGTGTTCAAGGTATTGTCTCTAATATTCACATTAGCTCTATATATTGTAAATTAGTTGATTATCCATGCATTTAATGCTTTTATTTATTTATTAAAAAAATCATTTTCTTTATTGACAGCTATTTGCTGCTAATCAAAATAAGCCTCTTGACATTGTCGGCATACTTGTTGCAAATAGAAGCAAGCTTCTTCGATTCTTTGGCGACTTCAAGATTGATAAAGGTAGAAAATTGTTTTGAACTAATAATTCTTATTAGCATTTTCTTGGCACCGAGTTTCAAATGTTAGTTTGCTTTGTTGCAGAGGATGAACAGTTTGAAGCGGACAAAGCTCAAGTTATAAAAGAAATTGCTGCCCTAGAACCCAGAGATCGCCCTTGAGCAGCTTGGCCATATATGTAATCTCATTTTAGTTTTGTTAAGTTTTGGATTTATTTGTGAATTATATAGTTTTGATAATCAATGGTTTGGCCTTAACATTATAGCATTAGATGTATTTTTGATTAATCTTGAACATATATTTTCTTTCTAGATTCGGATAGGTTCATTAGGAAAAGTGAGAATAAAAACTTTTTATGTAAACATCTTAAATACTTGGAAAACTGTAATTGTAGGTTGTTGGTTTTCAGCTGGTTAACCACACTGCAGAAATGTTCCAACGCTTAAAAAACATTGTAGTCCTAAGAATCTTGAACAACTGGTCAATAATTCTTGATAGGTAAGATAGGCAGTTCATGATCTTTAATATTTAAGATCATACCAAAGTTCTGAGCCCATGGAATGACTCTGCTGGCTCAGATATGGTGTGTTCGTGTTACACAGTAGTATGACTCTTTGTTTTTTAAGACTTCCCTCTCTTTTTTGGTGGGAGAGAGAGAGAGATTCATCTCTTGTGCTCGTTTTCTCTCTGGTCATTATTTTCTCCCTTTTTTCGATCTTGAAGAAAACTCGAGATTTCTCTGTTAAACTCAAGATTTCTCTGTTTGAACCGCGGCTATTCAAGAAATGCCTTGCAAATGCATCCCTGAATGAAGCTCTTCGCATTCTGCCTAGACTAATACCTAGTTGTTGGCCACCAAACTTTGATACCTGATAACTAAAGCTTATCTATGTTAGTTACAGATTAGATTAAACCTGCCTATCGGGCTCATCATCCAGGACAACTAACAACGACAACTAACAACGCCTCAGGAAGCAGAGGTCTTGAGTACGATTCCCCCTTCCTCTTGTTGGCCACCCTCAGGGGTTTATCCCTTCTTTCCTGGGGGGTTTTGCACGTGATAGAGGGATTTAGTCGGGCCTGGACACCCTTGTTAACACAAAAAAAAAAAAGTTCAATGGCCCATTGGAGCAAGCATGGTAGGTCATACTCTATGCCTATGTTACTTGGTTCGTCAGTTCGAATTTAGGTTTGTAGTTCGCCACTCTAGAGTGACCCCGGTTCGCTAGGGGTAGGTTGAGATAATTCATTTTTCAGTTCGCATAGGTTCTTCAGTTTGGTTCGCTACTTAAGCATGTAAAACAAAATATATATTTTATATTATATTATAAAAATATATATCTTTTATGTAAACAATATATTGCAAATAATTATTTGAAAAATAATTTAAAAATATTTTTTTATGAACGGTTTGTGAACTCAAAGTATAAATTTACGAACCTAAAGAAAAATATTAATGAATTTGAATAAAAATTTTGACAAACTAGGAATGTTTTGAAACCATGTGGTTCGCTCATTTTCACATACCAAACCGAACCACGAACCAGTTTGCTATAGCATGTAGCGAACTTGGTAACCCTGCTCTATGCTTCAATGTCGCCTTTGAGCCAACTATAACTCGGTGAATGTTTCGTCCATCACTGGGTGAACCCACACCAACCAAACAGCCTAGTTTAGAGAACATCTAAAAGGAAGAGAGAGAAGTAGTGGAATGAATGGAAATCATAAACATAAAATAATTTATATTATACGGAGAAAAAACACAAGCATCCCCAAGTGGTATGCATAAAACCATGTCCAAACACCACCCTTCTCTAAAACTACTCTAAGAAAGAATACTCAACTTCTAACCTGAACAGCTCCCTAACTGTATGGGGCTTAACCAAATAACCAAATACCCTCATTCATCACCTAAAATACATTACATATATAAACAGGGGAGCAAGTCTCTCATCACACATCCAATATCATTTTTTGCCCTTTCTTCTACACCACCTGCTGTGGTCTAGAACCATATCCATTAACCCCATTGGCTCCGTTGACGCCGTGCGGATTCTTATTTGCCGATTTCTTCCTCTTTAGAACAATGTACCATGTATAAGCCTCCAGTAGCACCGCGTTGAAACCCAGCATTATGAGGATGGCAATGTATGCTTTCTTCCACTTCTTCTCAGGGTCCAAAATATCAAAGCCTTTGAAGATGTTGACAATGCTCAAGATTATGACAGTGTATCCAAATGAGTGATGATAGATGTTCCAGTAGAATCGGTATTTGTGGTCCTTCTTTGGCCTCAGAAGCAAAGCAAACACCTACATCCAAAGCAAACACATTATTAGATATTAAAATTACTATAGGTTGGTTGGTATAATGGTAGTAGGTAGGTGGGTGGAGCAGGTAAACAGGTGGAATCAATAACATATGGATAGCGTGTACATCTATACAGATACATATGTATTTACGCGTGGCACGCAAGGATTAAAAACACGGTTTCGCGTTGAATTACCCTAAAACAAAATATGGACTTTCATTGTAATTAATGTGTTTGTTTTGTTTTTATTTTATTTTTCCTTGGTCCCAACCAAAATCTGTAAGTATTAGTTCGGACAAAATACATAATTTTTAAAAAAAATATATTCAGATTTCAAATAAATTCAATGAGATAAAAACTAAATTTACTAAATATAAAGTCATAGACAGTGATTCAAAGACAAAATAACAAACACAATGATAATTGCACAATGAATTAAAATGAAATTAACTGACAAACGAGTAATCACCAGTTTCATATTAATATAAATATCATGCATGAACTACTGAAACCTATACATATTTGTTCATTTTTATTTCCATGCATGCACGTATAATAGTATTTACATGAAAAGAGTAATTTGAGTACCTGAAGTGTTGCAAGGCAGAAGAGAGCAATGCCGATGTTCCTATGAGCATCATATTGAATTCCCGAAGAATCGCTGCCGAGTTTGAGACCAGTTGCCCAACCAGCAACACCGACAATGTAGGCCGAGGACTGGCAAGCAATATGGAGGTAAAACCATGCGGGATCTGCGGACTTGAACACCTTCAAATACCTTGCTATTATAGCACCAAGAGGCATTAGAGTACCCCAACTGACTACGTTCAACACTCCATGAATCTGAAAATTCGTTTCATTCACAGTAAGAATAAAGACTCATATTTTTAAAAGAAAGGATTAGTGTTCTTGAAAATGAGAAACAAGAAACAGGAAATAGAACTGTGGTTTGGTTTGGGAAATCTATCTACATATGTGAATATATCAGCGTCTTGATAAGATCACAAGAGAAATAGAAACATGGGAAAAGAAAGAAAATATCTGAACTTCATCTCCAGAGTAATTCAATCAAATTATTTGACTGTAAGAACCATCGTGGAAAAAATTTAATAAAAACCTGAAAATTAGAAACACGCCTACTGATAAAAATATATAAATATAATAACAAAAACCATTAGAAGACTGTAAACTAAATATACAAGCTTGTAAAACTCAATTATTACTCAAAAACAAAAAAGTTTAAAAACCCCAAAAACCAGATTAAACTAAAAAAAAAAAAAAATCAGCAGAAGATAAAAGAGAACTATATTGTTCAGATTAGCAGAGAATTATTTACTTACATTCCTTTTTCTAGTTCTCGAATTCCCTCCTCCGGCTATCGTAGTCTCTCCAGAAAGAAGATTGAGAACCCCCATGGATTGAATATTAGCTCCTGATGTAGCATGTACCGAAGGAGTGGTCCCAGAAAGTGGACCTTCTTGCCAGACCTGGTTCACAGTGGCACTGCTGCTCGGAAGCTGTAAAGTAGCAAAGATGGTCATCTCGTTATTCTGAAACACAGCCGAAAGATCTGAGACTCCAAAACTCAAATTGCCCTGCTGCAATTGAGTTGTGTAACCAGTTATAGGAGAGGTGTAAGCGAACACGTTTCCATCCGAGCCCTGGTGAGCAACAAGAGCCTGTGATCCGGGCATGTTGGTTGAGGTTGGATTGATAGCCCAAGAAATCCATCTGGAGGTAGTAATTCCGGTGTGTCTGTAGGCAATTTGAACTGTGCTAGATGATGGATTGTAAGTCCAGTGGAGGAATGAGTTCAAAACGGGAAGAGCGTTGCAGGAGCTAAAGACTCTGTTACTGGAGAAGACGTAATTAGAACAGGATTGAGCAGAGGATGAGAAAAACAGAGAGAACAATAGGCAAAAAAACAATACAGGTCTCAAATCCTTAACCATGGTGACTGATAATTTCTCCTATTCTTCAGTAAATGAGAGAATTTATGACCCCAACAAAAAAAAAAAAAGAAGAGATTTCTGTATCAAAAACCAATTTTCATGTAGTCCGAACAGAGGAATTTCAGGTACCCAGCGAAGATCAAGACCTGAAAAAACGATTTCAGAATCTGGGTATCTCACAAAGGGTACTGAAATCAATTTCTATGACTGGGTATTGATTTGTTTGGGTAAAATAAAAGGAGGTTTGGTGGAGGAAACAGAGGAGGAACTCAAAGCTCTTCCAGATTTCTAAGAAGATCTGTGTCGGAAGAGAAGGGTGTGTGAGGAAAAATAAGGAGGGAGAATAAGGTTATAAGAAGAGAGGGGAGGTTGAGGTTGTTGACTGGTTCTACGTAGAAGGTTGTAATATATATATATATATATATATAGTGGGGAAGGAGGAGTTGCTGCTACTCCAAGAGAGGTTCTATCTTGTAACTTGTAACTTCGAACAAGAAGAGGGGTTTGAAATTTGAATAAGAAGCAGTCTCTGGAAAGTTTTCTCTCTCCTCGCCGGTTCTTCATCTCCAACCACTTTCTAATTTTTCACACCTATATTCGTTTGACTTCGACTAAATCAATGGAGAGCGTTTTCTTCTTTGGCTGCTTTTTCGAGTTTTTTCAATTGAATTAGTGTACTACTCTTAAAGTGTACTCTCAAATGGACTCCCAACTCTTAATTGTTTAACCCAATTATTACACGGTTAGGATTAAAGCTAATGTTACCATTTGAAAATACACAAATAAGTCAAGCTAAATCCTTAATGGTTAGTTATAGTCTGTTAAAATTAGAGGGTATATTTGGCTTCAGACTTGAAATTGGAATTCTTTTTTATATGTCTATTATGCCCCTCTGCTAGAACCAAATCATTTGTGCTCTTCCCTGTAGCATGGGTGTTCGATGGTCAGAATCTCTTATACACATGTTAACTCAAGTAACAGTTGTTTACAATTGATAAATCCTTACATCCCTATTTGATCCTGGCTTTCAAACACCGGTCATAAGGAAAAACTAGGTAACAACACATACGATTTACTTCCCCTCTACTATTTAGAAAATGTTAATTTAATTTCTTGCCCCCGGCTTATTATCCTACCTTTTGTTACTAGATTGACTTGGGATCTTCTCAATGTTAAATAATCATCATGTGTTTTTGTGCATACTAACTAAAGTTTTGGTTAATATATGTTCATATTTTTTGTTACTAAATTGACTTGAAGTTGGGAGATCGCCAACACTACGTGTGCACGTTAAACAATCATCCCATATTTTTTATGCACGTCAATCAAAATTTTAATTGACATAAAAATCATTGATTAACATGTACAAGGCAAGTGTTGCTTTGAAAAAAAAGTTAAACCTATTCCCAACAACTACTAGAGCACTAGAGCGGTGTCTATTAAATTTTATGGAAAAAAAAAAGTTTTTAAGGAATTTGTTATTTGAGATTAATTTTCATGTAGAGAATTATCAATAATTACACATTTGCCCCTAAACAGTGTAAAAAGGGAGCTCCACACATGCAAAGCTCCGCATGATATTTAAACTGTTGTTATTTTTAGCAAAGATGTATGTTGTCCTTACTCTCAACCAGAAATCAACCCATAAAACATTGAGGTATTAGTTTTTGGCTAAAAGCAATGACAAATATTGGTTTTTTGGGGGTCTCTTTAACAAAAGGTGCTTCCTTTCGCAAAATGCCCCGTATCCATTGCACATGCAAACTACCAGATAATCGTAATCATCTCATCAAGGCAATGGTTACAACACATGAGAGAGAGAATACATAGTGTTCCTAAGGAGCACTGACGAATATGCTTCCTACTACATCATAACCATAACACTAGGGAAACCAACGTTCGCTATGCTGCCGAAGAGGTGGGCCCCTAATGGATCGAATGAACAGCTTTGATGGACGAACTAGCTAGTGGGCCATGTCGATCATATTCCATGCTTCCTTTTTTTTTTGTTTTTTTTTGGTTTTTTTTGGTTAAATATTCCATGCTTCCTAACAGCATCATACTCAGAAAATAATTTATCTAATGTTTCACTAACGTGTAAAAGCATATAATATTTCGAAAATTTGACAAGTGTCCAACCAGGTCACGACTCAAGATCGAGTCAAGAGTAATAGCAATTTTAAATAACGAGTACGTGTTCAAATGTTGCCAATAAGCTTTAGCCGAGTCTCGAGTCTCGACTCTTGCCGTTGACCCAGGAAATCTTTGACTTATGTCTCGGGAGGGCTAAGAGTACAGGGATCATATTGAATTGCAATTGAATTCAAGATTTGAATATCCCATTATTTTTTTTATTGAAAATTTTTTAAAAAATTAAAAATTTGAAATCCCCATTTTTTCCATCAACCAATCTCATGTGTCACATATGCAATTGAATTCAATTACTATTAGCTATGATCCTATCTCCCAAGAGTATAACCCGGTCAGAAGCCAAACACTAACGCGCTTTAGAGGAATGCTACCCACACTCACTAGTCACAACCTAAGTAATAAGAGCATAACAAGATCGTAGAGTGAGGGGTATCAGCCCAGGAATACAAATTTCAATTTAGGATAAGGTTGAAAGAGCCTCAAGAGTGCCGGTATATATATATTACTTAATGGTTCTTTAATTTTATTGTTGATAGAAATATATAATTTTTATTTCAAAACTATAAGAAATAATTAATAAAAACATTCATCATTCAAATCGGCAATCATATTAAACAATATGACTATTGATATATTACATATATCCTTCCAAATTCAATTACAAGATCACTAATAATTAACAATCACCAATAATTAATAAATCTTATACGAATCATATACGAAAATGACAAAATACACTACACTTAACGTGAAAAATAAATCTTTACTCAAAAGTTGTGCTCTTTATAAGCCATAAATCATACTCTACAAAAGTTGAAACTGTGCTCTCGTTGTGATTTCACTCTCAAACCACAAGAGCAAGATTTGATAGAAGGAGACAAGTCAGAAGGTTTCGGTTACTATGGTCATAACTCACAGTTAAGAGTGTCAACAAATATAAATATTATTTGAATTCGAATTCGTTTATTCAGATAATTATCGAATAGGTATTCGATGAAGCGAATTCAAATAGAATTTTACTATTTGTTTATATTCGAAAAGGAAATCGGATATTAATATATCTCACTCAATAAATGTTTGATAGATTATAGAATATATAATTATATAACTATATTATGTATACAAGAATAAAATAATTTTATAATACTTTTTACCTAATATAAGACATTAAATCATTAATTTTAATATAGATTCATATAAAATATTTTTATATTAAATTATTATTTTTTAATATTTGTTTCTTATTTTAATTTCAAAAAAATTAATCTGATAGTTTAGATATTATTCAGATTCGATTAGTTTAATCAGAGTCGGATACAAATATTATATTTCACTATCCGTTGGATATTTATTCGAATTCGCATAATTAAATATGTAATCGATACGAATTCAAATATACCACTATCCACTCCGAATTTGCTTCGTGCAGTCATTGATAGGTTGTCCACAGCTCAAGAGATTTTTAGGCCCCATTTTGGGGGACACCGCCTCAAAGTACACGCTCTCTGCTAAGGACTCCGTCTCAACATGATGTAAGTTTGCCTACTACAATTGAATACGAATAGCGTTGCTCTTTCAAAATAAAATTAAAAATTAAAAATTAAAAAAATAAAAAATTTGGATCTTTTCCTAGTTGGTGGCGAGGAGATCGTCAACGACACTCCAACCCACCACATACTCTTGTGAATGCACGCTAATTAACATGCTGTGTATACAAATCAAGCATTAATTGGCGTATACAAATATAGGATTTTGTAAGCACTAGTCCCAAATCTTTCAAAGACGCAACTGGCGATACAAATGCCAAACATCCTTTGATTTTTATTTTTTGAAACTGTTAAAATATGAAAGATCTCCACGTGTTATCCCAATATTGTGTCTTGTGGAAAATTTTTGGAGTACATGCCACAGGGGCTAGCACCTCACAATTATAAATAAGTCTCTGAAATAAGGATTTTGCTAGCTTCAAAAGACGCAACTAGGCGTGAAACATTCCTTGCCTTTTACTTTTTTTTAAACTGTTAAAATAATAAAACTTCTCCAAGTCTTAGGCCCATCCTGTGTCTAAGGAAAAGTTTGGAGTAAATGTGACTAGGGCTAGCACTCATCAATAAATAAAGGAGTCAAATCCTCTACGGTGATAATTGGATTCTGCAAATCTAGTTATCACCCTAGAGGTCACCACGTGTCTCGTAAGTTTCACCCACCCCTAGGGTTCACCCACCCATTTTTGGTTTTTTTTTAAAATATCAATTTTTAAAAAAATTAAAAAAACTGTTTTTAGAGTTTTTTAATATTAAAAACAGTTTTTTAATTTTAAAAAAAGAATTAATATTTTTTTTTAAAAATGGGTGGGTGAACACTAGGGGTGGGTGAACCTTACCCACAGTTAAGGGTGTCATAGGAGACACATGGTGACCTCTAGGGGTGATAACAGGATTTGCCAAATCCGGTTATCACCGGAGATGATTGGACTCGGGAACAATTCAATTGCACCCATTAGTCTGCACGTGTCTCTTTTAACCACCATTAACCCTTAAGGTTCAACATTTTAACCTTGGTTTTTTATATAAGATATTTTTAAAAAAAAGCAATAGTCCCCTCGTCGGTCAAGGAGGGGACTATTCCTCCTCGCTCTCACATAGCCGACCTTTTAACTCCCTTTTAATTCGGGTTAGTTAATTTTAATCCTTTAGTTAAATTTTTTTATTATATTTTTCTAAAAACCAATGATAGATGGGTGAACCCTAAGGGTAGATAAATCTTAACCATAGTTAAATGGGGTTAGAAGGGGGACACATGGCAAGAAAATGGGAGCCGAGACGCCCCTCCTCGTGTCACCGACCGAGGAGGTGACTATTTTCCTAAAAAAATTAACTTTAGGGCAAAGAAATTTTAACCCTAGGGTTTAAATTTTTCTATAAAAAAAACATGATTAGATTGATGAACCTTAAGGGTTAGTGAATCTTAATCATGGTTAATAAGGGTTAGAAAGGACACGTGTTGACTTGTGAGTGCGATTCAACTCTCCCCGAATTCAATTGCGATTGGTTGTGATTCGATCCCTCCCATGGCTATACATGGAGGCCGGCCCTTCCATTAGGCCATCAAAGCCTTTGCTTTGGGGCCCATTAGAAAATATAAAAAATTAATATTAAAAGAGTTCCATTTAGAATATTAAAAAAATTAAAAAGCTCATTTAGAATATTAAAAAGGCCTCATATTTAGTTAATTTTTTTTTAATAATATTAAAAAAAAATTAAAAAAGTCCATTTAAAATCTTCGCTTTAGACCTCCACATAGCTTGGGCCGACCCTGTATGCATGTTTTAAAAATATCGTCTTTTCAAAAGTTGAGTGGGGGGCACGTGCCCCCACTGGCCCCCCACCTGGTTCAACACCAAACAGGCCTCGAATTAGCAATGATGAGTCACACATGATATGCCGTGGCGAAAGGACAAAGAAAAATACGTGCCTTAATCGGCGGACGCCGTTGATACCTGTTCCACCAGCAACTTACTGGTTACTCCACCTACTTAGTATCTTTGTCCTTTTATTTTCAGCCGTTCATCTTCCTCCACTCTATCAATAAGAAGACAATTATGGGATGGAAAGTGATTTAAAAAAAAAACTGATAGTACCTACTAACGAGAACAGGACCGTTGGATTTAATATCCGATGTTGTCATGTCTACATTTGTATAAGTGATAGGCCCACTTAAGGTTTGGCACCATTTGATCTTGAATCCAATGGTTTAGTTCTCGATAATAATAGATACTATCAAAAGTTTTAAATCACTTGCTAGAATGGAATTTAATTTGATTAAATTCGTACAAGATGACAGCACAACCGAATCTCTCCATGTATTTTAGTTGCATTGTCGCAGTTAATGTCGTACAAAATATTTCTTATGTGTTTTTTTTCTTTCAAAAAAAGTGTTCAAAATAAAATTTAAATCTAAGACAAAATGAAATATGACACGCGATTTAAAGAAAAAAAATCTTGTTTAAAAATAAAATAAGAGATCGTGAGGTATAATATGAGAATTAGGGATTGTAAAGGTATAAAGGATGATACTTAGAGTTTTTATTTAAAGCAATAATAAAAATCAAAAGTTTTACACCTGACAAACCGTGGTGACACAATCCACTAAAAAAGCGAAATTAAACAAAAAAAATTTAAAATAATGATGAATCATCCGCTCTGATACCATAATGCTATGTTTGGTTGTCAAGAAAATTGATAAAAACATAGAAAAGAAAAGAAAATTTTGGATTTTTAATATAATTTTTAGTTGTGTTTTGTTTAATTTTCTTTTTTTTTTCAAGTTTTTACTTATTTTCTCAACAACCAAACATAGGGTAAAAGAAAACTAATTCTATTGAGAATAATCTTAGATGATTACAATGACTTTTATAAAGTTTATATAGAGATTACATTAACCTTAAGATAGAAACCTAATCTAATCTAATCAAATATATATAAGATACGGTATATCTCATCACACCATGCTACACTACTATATATGATTCTCCAATACTTAGAAGTGCACAATACGGGTCAAGGCCTCACCTCAAAACTAGCTAACAACGAAAAAAGAGTAATGTTAAGTCCACTTTCATCTCCATCCACTTTCTTAAAATAAAAAGACAAAAATAGTGATGGACTCCACAAAAAGATTTAAAATCTTTTTGTCTTATTGTCTAAAGGAAAATAATCACCTCCTCGGTCGGTGACTGAGGAGGGGCATCTTGGCTCCCATTTTCTTGCCATGTGTCCCCCTTTAATCTCATTTAACTGTGGTTAAGATTCATCTATCCTTAGGGTTCACCCATCTACTATTGGTTTTTAGAAAAATAAAATTAAAAAATTAACTTGAGTTGATGAGAGTTGAAGGATCGGTTATGTGAAAGCAATGAGGAATAGTCCCCTCCTCCACCAAGGAGAGGACTATTGCTCTTGTCTAAAATAGGGGAAAGCAAGTATAAAGAAAGTGAACCTAATATTGCTCAAAAAAGCAAATAAGGTATTGAATAAGCATGTAGTGTTTAACCAAAACAAAAAAATAAGCATGTAGTGTGTTATTTGCGTGTAAAGTGTTAAACCACAATAAATTGACTTTCAATATGAAACCAAGTTTTGTTTCATGGCATTTCAACAAAACTATCTTGTTAGCTTAGAGTTGGTGGCAATGTTATAATTAAGGAGATAAAAATTTACAAAACTACCGTTATATATCTCAATAATTATAAGATTATCACTACCTACACATTAGAAAGGAGCTACACTCAAACACTTAAAAGCAGAACTCTGCCTCCTATTTAAATTTTAAACTTTAATTTTTATGTGTATGAAAATAGAATATGACATGCTATTAGAAATTTGGCATGTTAAGTGCTAATTTTTGAAAATGCTAATTATTCAGTAGAAAAATTATTGGAACTTTACTAGCATGACCGTACGATCTTAATTATTAAGTTTTCCTGGGTCAATCGACCTCAATGAGAGCAAATTCTTACTTTCTTTTAAGTAACAAGAATCATATAATTTTATAAGTATTATAAAAAAATTAATAAAATCATTTACATTGTTATGATTTAATAATATAGACGAATTCTTTAATTTCATCTCATATTTACAAAATTTTAAGATATTTACACTTTTTTAAAAAATCAAATAAAAAAATTAAAGCCCTAAAAAATGTATGCCCTAAGTTGACATGTTCAATCTCTCTAAGGCTAAGCGAAGTCTCGGTTAGCTTTAGGACAGAAAGTCACTTTAAGTTTTAATTAGGCTTTGGAGTCGTTTATGTATGTTTTGGGGCATGCACCCTCAAAACAAACAGAAGGGAACCTAACACCAACGTTAGAAAATATCAGTCGGCGTCTTCCCATTGGAGTTGCTCACATCCATCAGACAAGAGGAGTCCCTTTTAATACTCATCAACTATAGCTAAGATCCTGATCATTAAGATTAAATAATTTAATCTTGATTTTTAGAAGAAAAAAAATTATTAATCCTAAGATTCAAAACTTCTTAACTAGAGTTGCCAATTTTGTTTGTTAAACACAAATAAAACACACAATTAAATGGGTCTTTGTGAGTGTAATTGAACTCTCCCAAGTTCAATCACAATTGCATAGGATCTGGGCTGAACCCGAGTTGGGATCATATTCAATCATTATTGAGCTCGAGAGAGTTCAAGGGTCATGCGCCCCCCCCCCCCCCCATGGGTTTGGGGGCATGACCCTTGAGATATTATTTTTATTGCCAAGCTTGTGGGGGGCATCTCATCTATTTGTGTCAACTTGTAGAAATTTTTTAAAAAAAAGTTATATAGGGTCGGGACAGTTATAGTTACTAAGTTCTTCGGTTTTTTCAAAAACTCCTGAATAATACCCAACTTTGTCGTCAAACTATTAATTCGTGAATTTTTGAAAAATAACAACTTTTTCAAAAAGTCGCGAATTAGAAACAAATTATTCTCAATTTTTTAGAAAAAGTCTCAAATAAATATCTAATTTATGAAATATATTTGTTTATACATAATTAGTAATCTTATTAAATATTTTTCACTTCTTTTCCGACATTTTCCTGATTTATTTTCAAATTCTGACGATTTTTTTTTGAACTTTTTCCTAGACGAATCTCGAACCCCAACTTGGTAACTATAGGGGCAGTTGCTCTGTTGCCTATGGCTGTGCCTTCTTAAATTAAATAATGTAATATAAAACCTAGCTTTTTTTTCAAAAGAATAGGGGCCACTATCCCACCCATACCTATGCCATTTAAAATTAAATAATTTAGTATAAATCTAATTAGGGGGCTAGCCACGGGCCCCTTGATTGTGCCCTGCCCCATACTAGAGCCGTTATAGTATAAACAGAAATTTCCCCAAAAGTTTAGGGGGGCTTCATCCCCGGCCCCCATGTGGCGCCGCCCCTAAGTTAGGTTAAATAATTTAACATTAATTTTTAAAAAAAACATACTAAACCTCATAGATAAAAAGTTAAAATCGCAGTTAAAAGATCCTATTCTTGTAACCATCCAAGGCTCCTAATAAGGTTTTAGGGATGAACCTCACCTGAAATCCCATGCTCGTGCTCTATAGGTCTCGGTGGTCTCAGGCCTAAGACGGTCTCAGAAGCACTTCCCTTATCTCTACTATAATGAGAGAAGCCCCCTTAATGATGGAAATTCCCAAACTAACCTATCTACTATAATGAGAGAAGCCCCCTTAATGATGAAAATTCCCAAAGTACCCCTCTTCCAAACCGTAGCCTGATTTTTGCTCAATTCCTAAACTACCCTTATATACAAAACTTACAAATCCTTCATTTAATGTTTTACATAATTCCCAAACTACCCTTTCTCATCTACAATCTACCAAACTACCCCTTTCTTAAACCGTAGCCCAATCTTTGATAAATTTCCAAACTACCCATTTCTCATCTACAATCTATTTAAAGTTATAAATTCTCAAGCTACCCTTAAGACAAAACCTATTTAATATTTTACTTAATTCCCAAACTACCTCTTTCTCATCAATTGCACCCGCAGGTTAACACGTGTTCCTTTTGACACTCTTTAACTGTGGTTAAAATTCACTCACCTCTAAGGTTTACCCCAGTCGCTCTCCCCCACCCCTCTCTCTCACGTGCGTTGTAGGATAACTCCAAAGTCGGAGAAGTGATTAATTATAAGGGCTCCTGGATTCCATCCTAAACCAAGAAAAGGAACTCCCAACTGCTCTTTTATATCATATGCTTCTACTTTATCATTATAATAATATTAGTATGTGGTGAGAGCGCAGGACTGAGAGAAGGGGCTTTTCTTTCCTTCTTTAGCCCTAATAATGTAGAGAAAGCGTGTTCTAAGTAATTCAATGACTTTTGTCAACCACATTGCACCTACCCGTAATATCTATATGGCCTTGGATTGTCTCTGGCGAAGCCAGAAAGGGCTTATCTCGGGTTTCATAGAATAGGTGACAAGTGGTGGGTGGAGAAGTCAAAATCATGGGGCCCATATTTTGACTTCTCCACCCATAGTAAGACATGTGGCGATAAATGTGTAAGAATAAGGGTAAGAGATATCATATGGGGAGAAATCAAAATTATGGAGAGAAAATGGAATGACTTCTCCCCATTTTTATATGTGCATGGGGACTTGCTTTTACGTGCATTATACTACCAATTCAATATCCATGTCATAAGGCTGATGGTGAGTTTCATCAGTTGATGAATCCTTCGGTAAAGATTAATTTAGAAGAGATAGCCTCATGGAGACCGTGTTCTCGAGCACAAGATTTCAGGTGGGGGCCAATATGGAGCTCTCAAGCACGGAATTATGGCTATCTTATGTTTTTCCTGATCTTCGAAAGAAAGAGAGATCATATGGCCGTATATAATTCAGGCAGTATGTACATTTTCTCCTATGGTTTATTTCCTTAAGACTCAAAACTAAACCTGTATTCGAGTCGAGCCCGACTTGAGCTTGATTCGAGCTCGAAGGCTTGTGCTTGGCTTGAACAAGTTTGATCCAAAGCTTGAACTTGATTCAAGCCGAGCTTGGATTGGCTCAAGCTTGAGTCAAATTTTAATGTTATCTTAATCAATTTTATATGATTTTAATATAATTAATTTTTTATTAAATTATAATATAAGAAATTACACAAAATTAATCTAATCATACACAAAAAATCAGATTTAAAGATAATTCTCAGTCCCAAAGTGAAGACTTAGGATTTCTGACTTTTAACTTCTCAACTTTCTTTCATTATTAATATATCCTAAACTTATGTATTCTAAGTTAAAAGTATTATTATATATTAATATTAACAACATTATAAAAAATATTAATTACATATCTTCTATTTTATCTTCTTTACTATTATAATGGGAGAGGCTGGCGCAGATGATTTTTCTAGAATTCTCATACTACCCTTATATAAAAACAAAACTTTAATTGAATGTTTTGCTTTAAAACCCAAACTACCACTTGCTCATCTATCTATTTAGAATCACAGCCAATCGCGAGTGAACTCGGGAGAGTTCAATCACATCAGTGGGTTAACACTTGTCCCTTTTAACTCCTATTAATTGTGGTTAACTCCTTCCCCTCGCTCTCAAGTGCATCACATGTGCCACTAGCGAGTTCAATCACACCCGCGGGTTAACACGTGTCCCTTTTAACTCCTATTAACTGTGGTTAACTCCTTCCCCTCACTCTCAGGTGCATCGCACGTGCCATCCGCTAGTTACTATTATAATGAGAATTCAGGTGTTAAAAACGTAGCCTGAATTTTTTGATAATTCCCAAAACTGCCCTTAGCAATATAATGAGGATGCCCCTGTTAAAAACGTTGACAGAAATTTCATCTACTGCCAAATTTGCCATTTGCAACTATGTATTACCACTTACCAATGTTGATAAAAACGTTGGTTGGTTTTTTTTTTTGTTAATTTCCAATATCACCCCTTCTTATATTTACTCATGGTTTTTTACTAAATTCCAATACTACCCCTTCTATTAAATTTTCTTTTTATAATAAAGACACTCAAAGGGAGTGAGGGGTTAGGCGGACCCCTACCTGTTTATTAGTAAAAAGGAAATTGGAGGGGACATAAACCTTACCCCTACAAGGACACAAAATCAAAACTCCTAAAAAGACAAACCAAAAACAAGGGGAATTAAAAACCTCCAACCCTAAACTAGACACCAAGACAATAAAAATGGAGCAAACACCCATTAAGATAATCTGATATTTCTTAGACCCACTTTATTAAGGAAAATGAGAGCTCTAAGGTGAGGAGAACTTTCTTGTCTAGAGAGAATCAAACCAGAATTATGAAGATCACAGTCATAGTTTGTTAAAAAATCAGCTACCTGATTTGCTTCCCTGAAAATATGAGGGATAGATGAGCATATATTCTTAACTTTGGTGATTTTTTGATTCTTCTAATACCTTATCTTCTTATATATGCCCTTTAACACTCTTTAACTGTGGTTAAGATTCACCCACCCCCAGGATTCACCCACTTATCCTTGATTTCTTGAAGCAAATATAAAAACAAATTCTAACCCTACGAATTAGTGAATTTTGACCGACTTTTTTTTTAAAATTAATATTTTATTTCTAACAACCAAGGCTAGGCGGGTGAACTCTAGGAGTAGGTGAATCTTAACCATAGTTAAGGTATGTCAAAAGAAACACTTGACAACCTCAAGGGCGTAACCGGACTCCAACTGTGGTTAAGATTCACCCATCCCTAGGATTCACCCACTTATCTTTGATTTTTTTTAAAAATATATTAATTTTTTTAAGCCCTAATTAAAATTCACTAACTCGTAGTGTTATTTCATATTTTTAAAAAAACTAAGGATAAGTGGATGAACCTAGTTGTGGGTGAATCTTAACCACAGTTAAAGAGTGAAAAAGGGATACATGACGACCTCAGTGGCGTAATCAGACTTCTCGCTCTCTTAGCAAAACGCTCCAAAAGAAGAATGTCTCGCCAAGGCCCGTCCTCTCCCTTTCTTTGTTGTACCTAAAATGCCCCTAAAGTTTTTTGGTTCTCAAAATGTCTCGATGTCATATTTCTATAACCAACGTGTTCCTCACAATTTTTTTTAATCTAAAATGTCTCTCAAGTTTCTGTACCCAAAATATTCCTTAAAATTTCCCAAAATGGCCTCACTAGCGTCCCTCATTCCGGTCTCTCTCCCCTTCCCCTCTCTCTCACGTGCATCACACGTGCCGCCCACTAATATATATCTTTACTATTATAATGGGAGAGGCAGGTGTCGCCTGAATTTTCCGAAATTCCTAAACTATCCTTGTATAAAACAAAACTTTAATTTAATGTTTTACTTTCATTCCCAAACTACCCTCATCTATCTATTTAAAGAATAGAATCACAATCAATCGCGATTGAACTGAGGGAGAGTTCAATCGCACCCACGGGTTAACACGTGTCCCTTTTAACTCCTATTAACTGTGCTTAACTCTTTTCCCTCGCTCTCACGTGCATCGCAAGTGCCACCCGCTAGTATATATATATGAGCAAATTCGTTGTCAACCTTCTCTTATGGAAGAAGTGTTTTTTTTCCCATCATTTTAAGGTAATGGAAAAACCTACTTCAAATGAAGAAGAGGTAATTTGATAAAGATTGAAAAGCAATTAAAGTGTTAAATCTCCTTAATCCCTCATTTTCTCAGGGTTGGTGAGATCTTGACCTTGAGAATAATCTCAAAATAGCTTAGCTAAGCTTAGAAGGGGCTCTCACATTGTTGGTGAGCAGTCTTCATTGACCTTTAATCTTTTCTCCAAATCCATTAAACTCTTAAAAAAAGTCTTTAACAATCGTTGTTCCAAATCTTACAAGACTCTAACACCACACCTTCCTTCTCCTTTTGATCTTAATTTTTGTACCTTTAGCTTATTATCAAAATCTTAAATCATTATTAGACCCCTTAACTTCTTTCATTCACTAATCATGTGTAATTAACTCTAATTCAACATCAGCAAACCATTTGTCAACTTACCCTCCCTAACCATGACAACAAATTTCGTAACGATGGAACGCGTTACTGCGTTAGCATGACGACGTAGGCGGAAATAAACAATCTCTGCAACCAAATATCACAAAATCTAAGTTGTATTTAGATCATATCCTCCCATGAGGTTGAATTTAGATAAAAGTCATGAACCATTGATCAGATCAAATTTTGACGCAGTAAGTGTTATACCCCTGGAGGAAAATATTTCTCTCCGACTAGGTCCACCCCATCAGTTGCAATTGGATTTATGTATTTTGGTTGCGGTCAATATCTTCTGTCCCATGTATTGACCTCTTGCGGTTTGCAATAAAGTGATCTCATGATTCAGTTTGCAATAAAGTCTCTCTATCTCACACACAATTAAATTGACAGAATCGAAAAGGTGCAGTACTTAGTAGGGTGTCAATGGGCAGGCTTGGGCCTGAACTTTTGTGATTCATTTTTGAATAGGCCAATTAAACCCCTACTTTGTTTGGGGGTGGGGGGAGAGTGGTTGAAAACTCTCAACCTACTATCGAGAGCTGGCCGGCCATCGGATTGAAAATAAACAATTTACTAGTAACAGGAACTATTAAGGAGCTAAAAGACTATCCTAATGATATACTAGTGGGTGGTACGTGCGATGCACGTGAGAGCGAGGGGAAGGAGTTAACCACAGTTAATTAAAAGAGACATGTCTTAACCCGTGGGTACGATTGAACTCTCCCCGAAGTCAATCACGATTGATTGTGATTCTATTCTTTAAATAAATAAATGAGGGTAGTTTGGGAATTAAAGTAAAACATTAAATTAAAGTTTTTTTTTATATAAGGGTAGTTTAGGAATTTTAGAAAATTCAGGCTACTCCTGCATCTCCCATTATAATAGTAAAGATGAAGTATTGACTGTGTCCATAAACAATTACTTGATGTAAAGCCAGTGTAAGTGAGGTGCTGAAAAGTTTCACTAACAAGAATTTAGCTTAATTTATGTATTCAAACTATTAGCTCGCTAGGGGTGTTGTGTGTGTGTGGTGTATAGAGTGTGTGTGTCTTTGTGTGTGTTATAATTCAACCAATTTTTTTTTTGGGTGGTTAGAGCAAATTTAGGGTTGGCTCGAGCAAGTATGCATGGTTTCGGTCGAGCGAAATTATAGGAAATTCAGTTTGAGCAAATTGAGGCAAACCTGTGTTGTTCCCATAGGGATAAATTACTTGTAATCGCTATCCAAAAATTTACGGTCTCTAAAGAATTCGAACAGTATATCAACCTTTATTCCATAAATTCTTGTACTTGAAAAACAGTTAGAAAATTGGTAGCTCATGTGAAGTGAGGCGCGGATCACGTCGCTCTCTTTAAAACATTCCGCGCCCCCCACAGATGCATTGGGTTGCTAGACACGATACCTCCAGGAAACAACAACTTCACACAAATCTATTCCTGATTATAAGCGTGCATAACTTATAGTCACACATCTTACTCTATTTCTTACCCAACAATCTCTTAAAAGAAAAACTTCTCAAATATAAGAAAAACATAAAAGTAGAGAAAACATTTTCTAATCTTCTCTCTCTAATAAAAGGGAAAATAGATAGTATATATAGAAAACTAATTAGGTTTTTGAAATTCTAAAATTGTTATATTAGTGACTAATAATTGTGACAATAAACCTTTGAAATGTTTCTCATCATTAAAGCCTTAAATAACTATAATAAAATTAAATAAATTAATATTTAATTTCTGTAATGTAATTAATTTTGAATCATAATCACCCAAAGGTACAACAACCCGTAGATAACTCGTTCAAGCGAGAATGGGTTGGCTCGAGTGAGTCACACGGGATCAAAATAATAACTCCAGTTTTTCAGAACTGTATTGCTTTGTTTTGATTTTGCCTTTGAACATAATGGAATTGGTGTAGATTTGTGGACGTTGTAGGTTGTTGCAAGTATTCTCAATTACATAACACTGATTGCGACAATCAAGCAGTGTGCACAGGCATTTGAGTCCCATCTTCAAGATGAAGGCGCGGGTTTTCTTACTTCTTTTTTTTACTTGTTTACTTTGTATGAATTCCTCTCGTCTATTTAGCATAACAGACGAGACGAATGATGGATTAGTAACCATGTGTTTAAGACCAATAACATAATAGTATTTGCAACATTCAAGCAGTGTGCGCGGCCATTTGAATCCCATCCTCAAGTTTTTCAAGAAGGTCTAGGATTTTTACTTGTTTTTCGTTGTATGAAATGTACATTATTGTGGTTATGTCGTGATAAATTATGTTCAATAATTCGAATTGTCCATCAATGCATTATGCACTACAATTTCTCAAATTCATACAACGTACAAGTTTTTCTTTTCTTTTTTTTAATTGTTGATTATAATTATATCTCAATGTGTCTAGTCATACTTATAGCTAAATTCATAGAACGTACAAGTTTTTTTTTTCTTTTTATCGCTGATCATAATTGTATGTCAATGTGTCTAGTCATACTTAGTTGATTACAATTAAATCTCAATGTGTCTTGTCTTACACAGTCACAAACCTAATGCATGTTCCAATACTAGCAGAACAACTCCATCGGCAAAAGGTTTACTCTGCTCACCGGAGCGATGCTCTGGTGAGCAGCAGATCAATGGACAAAAAAAATGCCACCTCACCCAGAAGTCTTTTTTTTTCAGCCATTTTTTGACTTCTTCTCATTTGAATACTTTTTTCCTTTTTTCTTATTTTTTGAACCATTGATCTGCTGCTCACCAGAGGGATACTCTGGTGAGCAACAGAGTAACCTTTTGCCAACTCCATCATGTATGTGGGACCCAAGCTACCTTTCTAAAATACTCTTTTACGGTAGAAGAATTATATTCTTTATAAATTGAATTATCCCTGGGTTTTAGACCTCCAATTTACCAAAGTACCCACAAAGGGTCAAAATACTCCTAAACTACTTTAGTCTCATAACGGAAGTGAGAGGATTTTTCCTCACATTCTCATCTTATGAATACTCTCTACCCTAACTTATTTCACTCACTCACTACCAAACTTTCACTCTCTTAAGCACTCAAGGAGTCGACGCTCTTAGTAGGCGCACTTTGGTTCCTAATTTTTTTTAGTCAATTTGCTCCCTTTAGCCCAATTTCCCTAGCTTCACCTTAACCTTCCTATTCCTTTTCACAAGTTCTAAAATCCTTAGATTAGTAGATTTCCTTTTAGAAACCCTTACTATGTTTGGTTGTCGAGAAAATAAGTAAAATCATGGAAAAGAAAAGAAAATTGGACAAAATATAACTAAAAATTGTATTAAAAATCCAAAAAAAAAATTTCTTTTCCATGTTTTCACCTATTTTCTCAACAACCAAACATAGCATAGAAAATTCTTTTTGAGAATAAGGAGAGAAAGAAGAAGAGGAGTATTGAAGGAGATCCATTAATATTAGGTTGGTATTATTTTTAATTTAGTCTTTTTATTTATTAAATTTCAGCATTCTTATCTCCTACTCTTTTTTTTGCTTGAGTTTTAGTTAAATAGTAGACTTACCCAGTTTGGATTTCCTATGATGCATGTTGCTAAATTAGGGGCTCCTTATAAAAGAGGGAAGGATACAAACTTTTTAGGCTTGAACCCATTAATGGTTTCCTAGTCATACTGTAATGGACTCTCATTGATACATTCTGCCGAATATGGGCTCCTTGTGAAAATGGAAAAAGGAAGGTGTCTCTCTAGTTCTAGAACTCATTCTTATTTTTCTAGTTCCTATTGATTTAAGACTTATTTAGTTTTAAACCATCAACTCATCTCCTAAATTTTACCAAGGACCCTTTGACACATTATGTCAAATAGTTCCGGGATAGAAATCGATTTTGTCTTGACTCCTTTACAAGAGATACGTGAGGAACCTGAGGAACCATTTCGCTGCTACCTATTCGTTTCGAAACCTTGTCTGGTTGTCCAAAACTACTCATGCGAAAATGTCTTCAACCTTTCTGGACTTACATGGTAACATCTGTATTGAGTATTGAACTGTGTTAACTGAGTGTTAACGAACAAGTGGTATATCAGTGAGCATGTGTTCATGAATATTTATTTTTTGGTTTCGTTTATGCATTTTGTGTTAAATGTGATTTCAAATGGAAGAAATCCATGAGTTACAGTTTTATCTTAAGCCCCGCGGTCTCTTACATATGGATAATTAGCGCTACACAATCAAATGCCCATTACAGTGACCAGGTTTAGACAATATTGGCCCAAAAAATTGATTGTAGCAATGTGATAATATTGGCCCCAAAAATTGATGGTGACAATGATTGGTGGTATGCTCACAAATATTTTAGCATTATCAACTACGTATTATGATATTTTAGTATTCCGTTCATTTTGGTTTAGCCGCATGAATTCTAGTAGGGCTAGATATGGGAATAACCTATCTGGTTTTGAGGAGGCCTCTTGTCTCTTGTCTTGGCGTCTTAAACGTTTTCATCAATGAAATTGTTAATGGTTGATATTTTCATGCTTTAATTCCGATGACCTTCTTCATCTTAACACTTCTAGTCAATGTAATATTATAGTTCATAATGTTATTATTTTTTATTTTTTTTTGTTCTTCATTTTCTTACCATTTGGTTTTGCCTTACAACTTTTAGGCTTTTAGAAACGGTTGTGATTCCAACGGATTGTTACGTCGAATCCGAGTGTTAGTAGGGATGGCAACAAGGCTGATTTGGGCTGGGGCGGCCCCTACCCCTAATCGAAAACTTCTACCCCAAACCTGGGCCGGAGCTGGTCGCTTCCGATTTTTCAAAAGACTTCTTAATTCCGTCCCCACCTCGTCCTGTTAAGCATTAGATGGGACAGGTCAGGACTATCTTTCATATTATAAGTATAATAATGAGGTAATATTAGTATTAAACTAAGGGTAAAATAGTGATTTCACATTATAAATGGGGCGGGGCGGCCTAAACCCACCTCCTGCCTGAACCCAACTCAGGTTTAACATCTAATTCCCAAACCTGCCCTTACCCCGTTTAAAAACTCCCCAAACTTGTCCCAATAGGGGTGGGGCGGGCTGGGTTACCCGATTTTCCCAGCCCGTTGTCATCCCTAAGTGTGAGCATGAGATGAAGTGTTTTATACTGAATGCATGAGAGTATTTTTTGACTGAAGGATGGATCTAGGGGTCAATAGGGTTATATAAGTTGTAACTGAGTACTTTTTCAATGAATGATGAATTAAGGTTTTAATAGTTTTTTTTTTGGTTATGTAATTTGAAACTCCTTCATTTTATATACAACTGTTGTTACTTTCTTCCATAACTGGAATTGTCTTTAGAGAGTGGTTAAAGTGGCTAATTATTATCTATTTTTAACTACTATAAACTAAGAGTTGTTATTATCTGTTTCTTTATGAAGAGAGGAAAATAGAGAGAAAGAGCTGCTATGAACATTCCAAGGTGATAAAGAAATATAAATAGATCAACTCATGTAGAGTTGACTGAATGAACATATTCGCTATGGAGCTTTAGATGTTAAATCTCTATTTAATGATAAGCTAGCCATTTATAATGTTAGAGCTTATTCTATATCTCTAGGGTCTAGGTTGTATGCCCCCACCCCTTTTTGGTGTAAATTTCTCAACTGTTAATATATAGGTTAAGGATAGGCCTAACCCCTCACTCCCATTGGGTGACTTCTTATAAAGGAGCTTTATCCGCTAATCCTTTCATTGATAGGGGGACGCTCTATCTAAAATGCTTGCAGGTGATGATCTCGTTGTTGAAACCAAGAAAGATGTGAAGGACTTCCTCTTTGGATCGCTCCAAAATTACTGCATACAATTAGAGTGTTTGAAGAAAATTCAATAAAAGAGTTTGGATCACAGCCAATTGCAATTGAATTGTAGAGAATTCAATTGCATATATCTCATTTGCATTGTAGGAGGAAAAAATAGTAGGAAATTCAAATTCAAATGTTTTTCCCTCCTCCCATCCAAATGCGACACATATGGAATTGAATTCAAATTCTCTTTAATTCAATTGCAATTGGTTGTGATCAGATCTCTAAAAACCTCAATCTGTTTAGTCCTAATGCATGTTCTCATACTAGCAGAACAACTCCACCGTGGATGTCGGACCCAAGCCTTATGAAATGCCAATGTTTTTCTTTTTTTTGGTTCAATGGGTAGGAAGATCCAGAAGAAATGCCAATTTTTACATGGAAAATAATCCCCTCTTCGGCCGAGGAGAGAAAAGCCATCTCGCCCTCTCTTTTTCCCACACGTCCTTTTTTAACTCTTTTTAATTGTTGTTAAGATTCACTAACCCTTAGGTTAAAGAATCTAACCTTAGTTTTATTAAAAAATAATGTTAATCACAAAGGTTAAAACTTATTAACCATAATTCAAGGACATAAGCGCTTTTTAAGGGCGAGGAGGAATAATCCCCTCCTCACCCCAGAGGAAATTATTCATCTTATTACATGTATAGGTGTTTGGATTGCTATGAGTTCAAATGCATTGGAATCTGTGCACAGTATAATTTAGACTCATAAAAAAGAGCAAATTTTTTTAAGGGTCTTGAGAGGTACACAAATCAGGGTTTCCACCCTCCATTGTATGTAATATCCTTATAAAAAGAATAATAATCACAATATTCTATTATTTCTATAATAAAAAATTGCCCTCAACGTATAAAAAATTAAAACCTAATCCTATGTTTGGTTGCCGAGAAAATAAGTGAAAAGGTTAAAAATAAAATAAAATTGTAGATTTCTAATACAATTCTCAGTTGAGTTTTGTCAATTTTTGATCCTTTCTTCACTTATTTTCTCGGCTATCAAACATATACATTCAAGTTAAGTTAGCTCGTCAACTCGTTTGAGCTAAGCTCAAGTTAGTATTTTAGGCTCGAACGAATCAAGCCAAGCTTTTATTTAATTCGGCTCAATTCAAAGCTTAGCTCGTTTAAGGCTTGGTTTGGCTTGAGATATTATAAATATATACAAAATATTTTTCGATGATACTATTTATATTAATATAAAATAATATTTTTATCTTTCTTTATCATAGATTATAATAAATTTAGTTTATAATAAATAAGTTTAAGAGACAATATTGAAAAAGAAGTTAAGAAATTAAAAGTAGAAACCGTAACTCTCTCTACTCTTAGGATTGAAAGATTACCTCCAAATCTTATTTTTGTATATAAATGTATTAATTTTTGTATTTCTTCTCTTATAGGGCCAATTTCTTTATCCAAAATATAATAACAAACACTCCGATTAAATTCATGTATAATTAAATAAAATAGTTCTGTGAATCAAACTTGAGATAACCCAAGCTCAACTGAGCTTGAATGAAGTTTAAGCTTGAAAGCTCAATTAAGCTTTGTTCAAGCCAAACTCAAGCCTAAACATTCGTTGTAAGCACCCAATTTTTACACCATTTTTTTTAATCATGATTAAGAAATTTAACCATGGTTAGTCTAGTCAAAGCCTAGATCAAATCGTAGGTGTAACCCTAGTATAACCATTGGTCAAACCCTGGATCAAATCCTAGGTCAACCCTTGGTCTAATCCTAGGTCAAACCCTAGTCTAAACTTAGGTTAAACTCTAGTCAAACCCTTGTCTAACCCTAGGTCAAACCCTAGTCTAACCTTAGGTCAAATCCTAGTCAAACCCTGACTCTAGGTCTAACCCTAGGTTTAACCCTAACCCTAGGTCCATCCCCAAGTGTCATAACTAAGTCCCTAAGGCCAAGCCCATTGACCAATCCAAGCCCAAATCCTAGACCCAAGCCCATGGTCCATGGACAAGACCCAAAAAACAAAGCCCAAGCCATTAACCCCATACCCACACCCATGAACACCAAAACCCAGAAAACCATTCCTCAGTCATGTTAAACCCGTGAACACCAAAACCCAAAATCCATTTCTATATCCCTATTAGTGACATGGGCAGACTGCTATATGCTGCCTCTCACTTCACCCAAAAAAACCACCAAGGTTTTAGCTTAGGCTCTAGAAGGTCCGATGCCCGATGCCCCAAGCCGACCATCTAGCTTCTTTGATGTTTAATTTTGAATTGGGAAGCTACCCACTGTCACGAGCGCTTGCTGTTGCACTGTTACCCATATGTGTCTTGCAAAATGAGCCCCATTTTTATCATTTGGTAATTCCCATGTAAACAGTAGGTGGGCCCTCATTTTATAAGACACATACGGGCAACAGCGCAACAGCAAGCGTTGTTGCCCATCCGAGTTCCTGTGTCACCCGTAGCCCTCAGCTTGACCCTCCAATCAGCCCCATTTGACTCACCCACTCACCTCCATATTACCACATGCCACACCCCATAAAACTCTAAACACCAGCTCGTGTACCCATCAAAGAAAAAATACATTCAAAACACTTCAGTAAAACAGCATACTTGGTGACTTGGAAACCTATTTGTCTCAACCCATTTCCATTGATTCTTGGCTACGTGAGTTTGAGTTGGACCTGAGGTGAGCTTTGGCTCCTCTCATTTGAAAGGCTAGTCTACTCTTAACCAAGAAACAACCCATGCGGTGGACTTCTGCAACTTGACTAGGGGGGAAGGTATTTGGATCACCATCCAGCATAGTTCTAACTAACTAAGGGTTGGGTGGTGACCCAAATATCCTCTCAGTAGCAAGCTCCCCCTCCCTCCTTTAGTCCTTGGATCAAGTGGCCTTCCCTTGTGCTTTAGTCCTCTTTCTTTGGTTCTTTACTCTCATCTGTGGGGGGGCCTAGCTCTAGCATATTTATATTTTTCTCTTGCTTTGAGTAATACTAGAGATGCTGTGTTGGGCAACAAGTACCTCTAACAGAGAGTTGCACAAAATAGTGCACTTCGATATTCCTCTTACTTCCCCGGGTCTAGCTTAATCTTGGTAGGTCTGTGGAAGCCCAGCTCATCTTGCTTTAGGGGTTGTTTTTCTTTGCAAATCTGTTTTGAAATGCCTGAGCACTAAGAAAACAAAAAACAGCATTTATTTATTAGATTGCTTTAGACCATTAGAGTAGTACCCTTTGGATCCGACCCTCCCTCACTTTCCGGATTTAAGGTGGGACTCATAACCTTCCTCGTAAGCCTTGAACCTGACCCGGGCGTCAATATTTAGAGTAGCACCTTGCTGGGAGGTCACCTCAGTACCGTCCCACAAGGTAGTACCCAAATCAGTGTTTCATCCCATCTTGTAGCTTTGGATTGACTTGGCCCAGATCCATTATCATTATCCTTTTAAGTTCTTTTGGGCCGTACATTTGGACCACTGAGATCCTATAGACCTCTTATCAAATTCCTAACCAGGTTTAAACTTAACCCGGATTGACTTACTTCACCATTTAGTCTAGGACATGTAGGAAGCCACTCTAGGCACTACATTTGGTCTTGAACATTCCCGAATTACTTGACTAGACCTCTAATTAGGGTTAAACTTAACCCTAGTTAATTCCCCTTACCACATGGACCATTAATTAGGATTAAACTTAACCTTGTTGATTCCCATACCCTAGGTTGAACTTTAATAAAAAAATCCAAAAAAATAGAAAAACATCAAAAAAACAATTCAAAATCCAAAAAGTACAAAAATCAGACTTAGAGCCACTCTGGTGCACACATTTAACCATGGTTAACTCCCCCTTAGCCACTCCGGTGTAACACAGTCACCTTAATGCACTTGACCTCCCCGATCAACCAATTTTAGTTCCCGGACTAAACCCTAAGCCACCCCGATGCACACACATACTCTCCTTAACCCCGGCACGAGTTCATATGCCAAAACTATACTCGGTCTGATCTCACCCCGGTGAGTACATAGGCAACCAAATTCGAGTTCGACCCTAATCTAAGATTTTTCATTTCTTGGATTAGCATCAATCTAAATACTTAGGCATTTTATTAATTTTGCTTAAACCTAGGGAGTAGGTAATCGTCTTAGACGGGGGTCCTAATGTGCCTAACACCTTCCCCGGGACTTAATCGAACCGCCTATCCTAACTCTAATCGAGACCTTTAACCTTAATCTAAACCCGGGACCTATCCCTCAAAATAAATAGGTGATGACTCTCAGTCAAACCAGTAGGCCATAACCCGTGCTCACATTCGTGTTCAAATAAAGCTCAAACCAAGTTCAAGCCGAGCTTGAGCATGTTCAAACTAAGCTCAAACTTAGCCAACCTTGGCTCATCTGGGATCGAATATAGCCCTAAAGAAAATATACCCTAAGATTTAAATAATAATAAAAACTTTGCTCTTTTTAAATTCTTGGCCCTTGAAGGTCGAGGCATTGACAAAAAGGGAGGGTCGGATGGGCAAACCGTGGGCCTGCCCTTTGATAACCCTGGGCATATCTGCCATGCTATTAATAGGGATAAACAAATGTACACATATTTGTGGGGTCTAATAAAAGAGGACAGATGATACTGAAAGAATCCACAGAGACGGGAATCCATAGGATATCCACGGTCATCTAAAAAACAAAGAACAGAAAAAAGGGGCCGTTATAGGCAGCGGTATCAATTGGCCCTCGTGTGAGGGTTCCCGGCCAGCCTGGCCTTCAATAGCGAAAGGTTTTTGTTATTTATAAAGCCCTCAAGCCCATGTAAGCCCAAAAAACTATGCCCACTAACATAAGGCAGGCTTGGACAAGACCATATAAATCCTGACCAGGCCCTCATTAAATATTTTTTTTTTACTTAAATACCACTTACCAATGGATAGACTTCTAATTCAAACTATCAAATCTACCACCCACCATTTCACTCTTTCTATTACTCTATCGTCTTTATCTGCATTTGTCCGTCGGTGGTGTTTTAGAAACTTTTTTTTATAAGGATGTCCTGAGGTTAAGAATTTCATTCTTTCTATTACTCCATGTGTTCATTTTTTTAACTCCCTTTAACTGTGGTTAAGATTCACTTACCCTTAGGGTTCACCCATCTACCCATGGTTTTTAGAAAAAAAAAATTAACAAGGTTAAAAATGATCAACCCACGTTAATGGCGGTTGAAGGGGCAGCTTTGTGAGAGCAAGCGAACTATTGCTCTTTTCATAAATATCATTCTCAAAAAGTTTTAATTTTTCTTCTTTTCAAGCCTAGGCATGGTCAGCCTAACCATGACCCTAATCATAGGACTTGGGCTTAGGCAGTTTAGGTAGAGCTTTGTGAGAGCAAGCGAACTATTGCTCTTTTCATAAATATCATTCTCAAAAAGTTTTAATTTTTCTTCTTTTCAAGCCTAGGCATGGTCAGCCTAACCATGACCCTAATGATGGGACTTGGGCTTAGGCAGTTTAGGCCCTACGAGAGCTTGGCCCAGGCTTAGGCCTAGGGCTGTATTTGGGCCGGGCTTGACCGGGCTTGGCCAAACCCGGGTCGGCTTGAATAGTTTTGATCGAGCCCGAAGCCCAGCTCGACCCGAAATGGCGATTGAATGTGCGGCCCGAAGCTCGGCCCGAATTCAAAATCTGAGCTTAAAGCTCGGCTCGGCTCGGCCCGAATTGATTCAAGCTCAAGTCGGGCTTGGCTTGGCTCGAGCTCGGCTTGAATCCTTTTTTTCTTTTTTTTTAATAATAATATTTTATATTATTTATATATATAATAATGATATATATAAATAATATATTTTTTATTTTTTTTAATAATATTCGAGCCGGGCCGAGTTCGGGCCAAACCGAACCTCAATCGAGCCAGGCCGAGCTGCACAGGAGTTGGCCCGAGCTCGGCTTGAATTAGATTTCGGGCTTTTTTTTAAGTCTTGGCTTGGCTTGAATTAGCTTTCGGGCCGGGCCAAGCTGGACCGAGCCAAGTCGCACCAAAGCCAAGTCGCACCAACAGGCCGATCAGGCTTTCGGCAGCCCTACTTAGGCCAAACCCTTACGAGTGAGTGATGGCTCGGCTTAGACTGATTCAGCCCATTGACAGCCCTAGTTATAGGCGCCCCCGCAAAAAGTTCGATTTCCAACAGGTTGAGCTTTGGGCCTTTGAATAGTGCCTCCATTCCTTTTAGGCACCCTTTACTCGTACTATTGAGATCGAGTAGAATTTCATCCAATGCACATTACTGTCCCATACTAGAAAAACCATTCCTGTGCTGCCACATCAAAAGAAAAGAAAAATGTTATCCCATCTGATTATATTATTCAAATATAAAGACTGCTGTAGATAGGCATCGGATTACCTCTGGTGTACGCCCGAGGTCCAGCCTCAGCGGCCATTCATCGTGCCGCATTTGGCGCTAAAAAGGGGATAAATCATTTCATTTTCTCCCGTGTTTTTACTTCTCCCAGTTCATATCTCTCCCCCCTTTTTATCACCACATGGCACACAATGAACGGACGCCCAAGTAATCCGTTGCCCCTGTAGATAATGTGGCAGCACAAAGTAGTTACACACCTTCGCCCTGCACCAGTTTCCCTTTCGATGGGTAGGTTCCCGGGGTGGACCAGTGGTTCCCGGGACTTACGCCTGGGTCTTGAGTTTAAATTCTCACTCCCACTTTTGGGCCAGCTCCATTTTCTCAGACTTCCCTAGTGTGATGGACGGACTTTCCTGGTGTGACGGATTGTGGGCCTTAGTGTTGACCCGAAGAGTTAGGGACACCCCAGTTATCAAAACAAAAAGGTTCCAGGTACTAATCCCGTGGAGGGGATCTTGACAGTTGTACCCACCGACGGCCCAGCTAAGCAGGGGCAGAGCCACATGGGGCTCAAGGGGGGCTGAAGCCCCCCCTGAAATTTTGGGGGAAAAAAATTCTATAGGAATGTAGCCTGGGAGAGGGGCAAAGCTGGGGAGGACGGGGGTTCTAGCCCCTCCTAAACTCTTGAGATAAAAAATTTTCTTTATAAACGGATACAAACAAAGGTGATGCCCATGAACTTGGCACCCAAAAAACTGGAAGAGAATCCTGACTCCGCCCCTGCAGCTAAGCATGTTAGGCATTGAGCAGATCCTAGTGCTCTTCCCTGAGTTCTTCCCTGTGACCATGGCCTTTAAATACTAGCTTCGGACTTGCTCTAGCACTCGGGCATCCACACTTTATCAGACACCCGGCAAAAAAAAAACAAAGGGAGAAGTCATTTCATTTTCTCCCAATGATTTTGACTTCTCCCCACTTGATATCTCTCCTTTTTTTTTTATCACCAGTCATCTGATAAAGTGTGGATGCCCAAGCTCGTCCAGATAGGGGTGTCAAAACAGCCCTTGTTGAAGGGTACTCAGCCCACCTAAGTCCTACCCTTCCCCGGCCCTTGGGCCAGGCAAGGCCTAAAATCCCCAAACCCTTCCTTTGTTGGGCTAAGCTAGGGCACCCCATGCCCGGCCCTACTCCCATTACACTACAATGAAACTATAGTATAAGATACATTTTATATATTATATATAAGATATTATTGAAATTAATAATATAATCCCAATTTTTTTTAGTTCTCTTCTTTTAACTTTTGAGTTTGCTCAAGATTTCTTTCAATTCTTTCAATCTATTCCCCCGCATAAATAAATTTTAGGCAAGCGTTTGGGTTATTTGATTCGGATTGATAGTAATTTCAAGGGTTTTGATTATAAGAACTTTCTTACATCAAAGTTTGATTTGATAACCAAATCATGTGGGAAATTAGAATTTCAATTAGAAAGAAAATTATTTCTTTCCTTTTATCCTTCTTCCAGAGATTAATTTCGTATTTCTATTTTTTTTTAATTAGATAGCTTAATTTGTGTAGTTCTGTATCTCTTAGCTCGGCATTATTTGTAACGTGTTTGGAGAATCCAAGAATCTGAATATGTTTTATACATCAGTAGTAATAACTGTAATTTAGAAATTTAATTTAGAAGTTTTGGAATAACATGTCCAATCTATCAATTTCGAGCTAATTTCATGCAACAATCAGTCAAACGTCAATGATATAAAAAATTCTAGTATTTCTTCTGGCCCTTTGTCTCAGCCCGACCTTGAGGGCAGGGGCAGGGCTAGGGCCCAATCAACCCTAGCCCTTGAAGGGCTAGGTCCGAGCTCTCACAGGGAAGGGTAGGGCTAGGGCTGACCCGGCCCTTTGACAGCCCTAGGTCCAGAGCTGGGTCCACCAGAGCAAATAGTAAATCCGAAGCCTTAAATACTCTTAAATACTCATGCCATAGGGAAGAACCCAAGAGAAAATGATGTAAAGTTAAGACAAATCTCAAGCCTGCAGAATCTAGTAGATATAAACACGATAATGAGCAAGCTTTCTTCTACAAATGGAATTTGGATCTCCCAAGCAAAACAAAAGATCATTACCCAAATCCTCATCTAAACAAAAACCCCTAAAACACCAACATGTTTCTCCCCCCCAGGAAAAAAAATTTACTACCTACAGTAGGTTTCTCTCTCAACTACCATCTTCTATGTTCTATCTACCACTCTCTCTCTCCCCTTAATTCTGCCAACTTTCTCAAGCACACTGTACAAACCAATTGAAACACCTAACTATATACACTCAACAACCAAACATGTAGTAAAATACCTTAAGCCTCTTGTCTTGGCTCTCTCAAATACCCGAGTAACGTTTCAGCCTGCACAAACACAGTACTGAAATCCATAAGCACCACATGCTATGTAAATGGTCACAAGCTCAGTGCATGATGTGTCCACTCGGAACCGACTCACTGAGTCATCAATTAAACTCACTGTATATCACTAATCAGTACAGAAAAAGGAAAAAAAAAGGCAAATTTGCAATCGCACCTTGTTCTTAGCTCGAGTGGATCCAGACTGGGAGAGAGCGACAAGTGGAGGGATCCCACCTTCCCTCACCAGCAACCCTCTGTTCCGCACACTGTCTGTACAGAGTTGCAGTAGCGTCAGAACAGCGAACTCCTTCCATTTCAACGACCCGTCTTCGATGGCTTCAACCAAAACCGGAATACCATCTTCTTCGACAATAGCAGTTTTGCCTTCCTGAATACCAGCCAAGCTACTCAAAACCACCATCGCTTTCTCTGCCAAACCGTTCCCCTGCTCTGAAACAAAAACCACAAGCGGTTTCACGGCACCGGCGCTCACAGCCCTCTCTTTGTTCAGCTTCGTCGAGCAAAGCTTGTAGAGCGTTGTGATCGCGTCTTTCTTTCCTCGATTTGATCCATTCAGGAGCAGAGAAACGAGCGGTGGAATCGCTCCGCAGGCACCTATTGAGATCTTGTTGTCGTCGATCAACGAGAGGCTGAGAAGAGCACAGGCAGCATTCTGCTTCGAAGCTTCTGTACCGGTTTTCAGGACGTATACGAGAGGCTTTATAGCACCAGAGTTTGTTATCAAGACCTTGTTCTGTTCGTGTAGAGAGAGATTGAACAGAGCCGTTACTGCGTGCTCTTGAGTCCATGGATCGCTGCAACGGAGAAGAGGAATCAAAGCGGGAATCGCGCCAGATTCGCCTATCAAAGCTCGATTATCAGATCTGTTCTTCGCTAGGAGACGTAGTTTCGCAGCGGCAGAACGTTTCACGGCGATCGACGAGGATTGAAGACCGTCTACGCAGATCTTCACTGCTGGTTGGAGATCCTCCGGAGAGATGTTCTCCAAAATCTCCGATGAGATGTTTTCGCGTTGCACAAACCCTAACCAAGACTCCGGTTCCAGATCTGACTTTCCACAGTTCTGTAGATCTTCTGATGACGGAAGACAAGCTAACCTCTGCAACTCTCCGGAGATGTCGCTGCTGCAAGAGGAGAAATCGCTTAAAGCTTGAGAAATATCGAGAAAATCGGACTCTGAAGAAGACTTCATTGATATGTTGTCCTCTGTTGCGAGCTCTCCGAGTGTGAAATCAATAACGGATTCTGTCAAATTTTCAGAGATACCGGCAGATTTTCCAGCAGTCGGGCCCGAAAATGAGCAGCTACGCTCGTTTTCGAAGAGATTCGACCGAATCGTTCGCATGGATCGACCCAGAGGTCTTTGAATCTTAGAGGAAGACAAAGAGTAAAGATTATGAGTTGAAGGAAACTGATTCGAGTGAGAATCGTCCAGAGAAACCATAGCAAAAAGAGACCTTTGAGGTTTGATAAAGAGGAGCAGATACGCAATATTTGAAGGTTGAAAGATGGATTTCAAGAGAATTTCATGTGTTATTTTTCTCCGCGAAGAAAAAAGACAGAGCTTGAATCATGCTACAATGGCGATTCTGTAAAAAAGAAAAAAAAAAATGAAAGTTGAGAGAGAGAGAGAGGGAGTGGCAGAGGCCCTTTTTAATCTGGTGGCTTTGAATGGACTGTGGGACCCTGCATGGGCTGTCTCTGAGAATTTTTGCGGAAAAGTTTAAAAAAGAAAATGACAAAATAATCCTACTTTTAGGTATTCCTAACTCGCTACAAAATCACAACACCTGTCCTTCCTGTAATTAGATGTTGGTTTTCTTTCGCTGACGCCTGATGGTAGAGCAGAACGTTTCAAAAGTCAAAACAGAATACAAATACTGTAACAGGGATGCAGTTAGGGCTGTCAACGGATCGGATTCGGACCGGATCTGCCTAGATCCGATCCGATTAAGAATCCGACTGATCTGAATCCGATCCGAGATCCGTCGGATCATGAAGTAACCGATCCGAATCCGATCCGATTATATATCGTCCGATCCGAATCCGATCCAATCCGATCCGAGTAAGGTTATTTTTTTTAAAAAAAATCTATTTTAATAATAAAAAATCTAATAATTCCTTAATTAATACTAATTAATGTTAATTTTTTTAAAAATTAATATTTTATACATAAAAAATCTAAATAATATATTTAAAATAATTAAAAATTATTATTATTATCGGATCGGATTTTAATTGGATCGGATCACCCTATATCCAGATCCGATCCGATTATAATCGGATTCCACCGATCCGAATCCGATCCGACGGATCATATATAAGGTCCAAAGTCCGGCTAATCGGATCGGATCCGGATCATGATCCGGTCCATTGACAACCCTAGATGCAGTCTTACAGATGGGGAGGGATAGAAGTTTATGTAATGAATTTACGTAAATACCCTTGATTGATGGCTGCCGAGTGCGGTCCCTCAAAGTTTCCAGAGGAAAACTTGAAGACAAATATGGATGAATCAGAATCGAGATCAAATCAAAGCCAATCGCGATTGAATTCGAGAAGAATTCAATTGTACTCACAAGTCACCACGTGTTCTTGTAATCCTTATTAACCATGATTAAGTTTCTCTCCTTCTTAGGTTCAACAATCTTTTACAAAAAAAAATATTTAAAAAAATTTACCGGGTTAAGAAAATTTAACCCTAAAGTTAATTTATTTCAAAGAAAAAATTCCAAAAGCTTACACCCTAAGGATTAGAGAATCTTGAGAGGTTTTCTCATCTTATTTATTTATTTATGTAAATTGAAGATCGAATGGTGAAGATATTACCACGTGGGCACCATATATTAGCTTTTGATGAAACCGGATGTCCTTAGCCCGGAAATGCATTCTAATTCCACGGGTTTGTGATACGTTGAAAATGACAAGCCGAGGCCGGGAGATGCACTAATCAAATTATAATCACTGGCGGGTGTCAAGTGCGATGTACGTGAGAGCTAAAGGAAGGAGTTAATAAGAGCTAAAAGGGACAAATGTTAACCTGTGGGTATGATTGAACTCACTAGTAGCACGTGTGATGCACATGAGAGTGAGGGGAAGGAGTTATCATAGTTAATAGGAATTAAAAGGGACACATGTTAACCACGTGGGTGCGATTGAACTCTTACATGATTGGCAATAATTCTAAATAGATAGATGAACAAAGGTTAGTTTGGGAATTGAAAGGGAAAAATCTCGTACAAGCCACACGTCTATAGCTGCTTTGCTAGTAGAGGAATGTTAGCAAAACGCCACATGTGTATGAGTCTGAGGGGGCGGGTGTGCACCCTGAAATAAGCTCCGATGATAAAGTCAGTATAAGGCACAAGCACATGAACATATGAACATAATAGTATAAAGATACTTACCGTGAGGTCACTGGGTATTGCACTTGAGGACGAGCTCTGCTGTCATGCTCTGGAGATTGTAGCTCAGGAGGCACAAAGAATATGGTTCAGACAACGTAGCTCTGACAACGTAGCTCGGATAAGGCACAGACAACGTAGCTCTGATAAGGCACAGACAACGTAGCTTTGACAACGTAGCTCTAGCTCGGATAAGGCACAGACAACGTAGCTCTGATAAGGCACAGACGTAGCTTTGACAACGTAGCTCTAGCTCGGATAAGGCACAGACAACGTAGCTCTGACAAGGCACAGACAACGTAGCTCTGACAACTAGCTCGGATAAGGCACAGACGACGTAGCTCTGACAAGGCACAGACAACGTAGCTCTGATAAGGCACAGACAACGTAGCTCTGACACCGTAGCTCTAGCTCAGATAAGGCACAGACAACGTAGCTCAGATAAGGCACAGACAACGTAGCTATGACACCGTAGCTCAGATAAGGCACAGACAACGTAGCTCTGATAAGGCACAGACAACGTAGCTCTGACAACTAGCTTGGATAAGGCACAGACGACGTAGCTCTGACAAGGCACAGACAACGTAGCTCTGACAACTAGCTCGGATAAGGCACAGACGACGTAACTCTGACAAGGCACAGACAACGTAGCTCTGACAACTAGCTCGGATAAGGCACAGACGACGTAGCTCTGACAAGGCACAGACAACGTAGCTCTGATAAGGCACAGACAACGTAGCTCTGATACCGTAGCTCTAGCTCGGATAAGGCACAGACAACGTAGCTCAGATAACGTAGCTCAGATAAGGCACAGACAACGTAGCTCAGATAACGTAGCTCGGATAACATAACTTGGATAAGGCACCGACAACGTAGCTCTGATAACATAGCTCAGACAACATATACGTTGTGCATCAGACAACGGGTACGTTGTGCATCAGCCAACGGGTACGTTGTACAGCTCACAACGGGTACGTTGTACAGCTCACAACGGACAATGAGCTCAGCACTACTCATAACAGACAACGTGACAACGGATTCGGCACTATTCACAGCAGACAACGCGACAACAGATTCGGCACTATTCACAGCAGACGGCGCCATAACGGATTCAGCACTATTCATGGCCTATTTGAGAGAATCCAGTGACCATAATTGATTGTGAGGCCATAAAGAGCATCAAGTAACCGGATAACACCAAAGGAAGATGAGAGAATCAGGTGAGTGGCCGCTTGCACAGCCCTTCGGGGTAGGGGTGTGAGTGACTCAAGCTTCTCAGATCTCCTTCTTCCTCTTCTTCTTCTGCCCTTTCTTTCCTCTCTTGCCTTTCGCACCATCCATCCCTTCTTTCTGGTGATTATTGCTTATTTATAGGCATTTTGAGTCATCATGACTTGTGTAGTCACGATGAGGTCACCTGTCAGACAACACTCAAGTGAGCCAGCACATAGCCCAAGTGGGCTTATGTCGGCTAAATTGTTAGAATTTGTTAGAGTGAGAAATCCCTATTTTACCCCTTCTTTTTACTCATTTTTACGAATTTTATCACTTACACTTAGCCCCTTCTCGGTGCCTTGAACTCCGTTCGAGGTGCCGAGAATACTTCATGGGTAAAATTCTCAAAAAGGAAATAACATGGATCTACCTGGTCCGTAGACACTGATTGTGTTCCACTCTCCACTCTCTTCCGTTGTAGATGCTTCGTTCTCACTGATACGTTGTGCTTTCGTATGAAGACTGATGTTGTGGAGGCAGAGCTCGCCGAGGAGTCAGAGCGAATCATTGACAACGAGGCCGAGCTTGCGAACAACAAAGAGGAACTTTCATCAACGAGGACGAGCTTGTGCCAGCGAAGACGAGCTTGTATCAGCCCCTAGTCAGGTCAGAGCAATTTCTTCTCGTGCATAGTACCTCAGAGCATGTGTCAGAGAGCACGGGAATGTACATGTATTAAAAATGAAGTCATTAGGTACTTCGAGCACGGGAAGAGGCATGAACACGTGAAGCTGTATGAACACAAGGATTCACTTGATAAACACACGGATGAGTTTGCAGTAAAAACCATCATAAATATAGACAAATGCTATCTCATGCGAATGACTCGTAATGGGGCATCATGACACCATGCTCAGATGGCATTGCATAAAAATAAGTCAATTGGTCGCTTACTGGGCAATGCATCTGACTGAGTCACAGAGGTCCCGTAGTGAGCATCATGCTTAGATATGTGTTGAACCGTGTGGTAAGACACCTTACTCGGATGATATGTCATTAAGAAGCTACAAGTGTCCCATCACCGTATTCAGACATATCAGATAAGACATCATTTGACATTGCATTCATGATGTTATTTACTTGATATGGCACTGGTCGCTTCTCTTGATCATTCACTTGATAAGTCACTGATCTTTCACTTGATAAGTCACTTCGAAATTCACGTGATATTGAAAATTCACTAGAGCATGCACTGGATAGTTCACTTGATAAATCACTTGAGGGTGAGAATGCACTCGATAATTACCTCTTGATTGTTGTCATGCAGTGAAAGCCCCATTCAGACGTAGAAGACGCTCGTTATTTGCGATTGTTTAAGCTCCTTTGCCTTTTTCTCAATTGTTCCCACAGACGGTGCCATTTTGAGAGAGAAAAATCTCGTACAAGCCACACGTCTATAGCTGCTTTGCTAGTAGAGGAATGTTAGCAAAACACCACCTGTGAATGAGTCTGAGGGGGCGGGTGTGCACCCTGAAATAAGCTCCGATGATAAAGTCAGTATAAGGCACAAGCACATGAACATATGAACATAATAGTATAAAGATACTTACCGTGAGGTCACTAGGTATTGCACTTGAGGACGAGCTCTGCTGTTATGCTCTGGAGATTGTAGCTCAGGAGGCACAAAGAATATGGTTCAGACAACGTAGCTCGGATAAGGCACAGACAACGTAGCTCTGACAACATAACTCTAGCTCGGATAAGGCACAGACAACGTAGCTCTGACAAGGCACAGACAACGTAGCTCTGACAACTTGCTCGGATAAGGCACAGACGACGTAGCTCTGACAAGGCACAGACAACGTAGCTCTGATAAGGCACAGACAACGTAGCTCTGACAACTAGCTCGGATAAGGCACAGACGATATAGCTCTGACAAGGCACAAACAACGTAGCTCTGATAAGGCACAGACAACGTAGCTCTGACACCGTAGCTCTAGCTTGGATAAGGCACAGACAACGTAGCTCTGATAAAGCACAGACAACGTAGCTCTGACAACTAGCTCGGATAAGGCACAGACGACGTAGCTCTGACAAGGCACAAACAACGTAGCTCTGACACCGTAGCTCTAGCTCGGATAAGGCACAGACAACGTAGCTCAGATAACGTAGCTCAGATAAGGCACAGACAACGTAGCTCAGATAACGTAGCTCGGATAACATAACTCGGATAAGGCACCGACAACATAGCTCTGATAAGATAGCTCAGACAACGTATACGTTGTGCATCAGACAACGGGTACGTTGTACATCAGCCAACGGGTACGTTGTACAGCTCACAACGGGTACGTTGTACAGCTCACAACGGGTACGTTGTACAGCTCACAACAAACAATGAGCTCAGCACTACTCATAACAGACAACGTGACAACGGATTCAACACTATTCACAGCAGACAACGCGACAACGGATTCAGCACTATTCACAGCAAACGGCGCCATAACAGATTCAGCACTATTCATGGCCTATTTGAGAGAATCTGGTGACCATAATAGATTATGAGGCCATAAAGAGCATCAAGTAGCCGGATAACACCATAGGAAGATGAGAGAATCAGGTGAGTGGCCGCCTGCACAGCCCTTCGAGGTAGGGGTGTGAGTGACTCAAGCTTCTCAGATCTCTTTCTTCCTCTTCTTCTTCTGTCCTTTCTTTCCTCTCTTGCCTTTCGCACCATTCATCCCTTCTTTCTGGTGATTCTTGCTTATTTATAGGCATTTTGAGTCATCATGACTTGTATAGTCACGATGAGGTCACCTGTCAGACAACACTCAAGTGAGCCAGCACATAGCCCAAGTGGGCTTATGTCGGCTAAATTGTTAGAATTTGTTAGAGTGAGAAATCCCTATTTTACCCCTTCTTTTTACTCATTTTTACGAATTTTATCCCTTACAGGAATTAAAGTAAAACATTAAATCAAATGGTAGTTTGGGAATTAAAGTAAAACATTAAATCAACGTTTTGTTTTTATATAAGGGTAGTTTGAGAATTTTGGAAAAATCATTTACGCATGCCTCTTTTTCTTTACTATTATAATGGGAGAAGCAGACGAAGCCTGATTTTTTTGAATCCCCAAACTATCCATATGATTTAATGTTTTGCTTTAATTCCCAAATTACCCCTAACTCATCTATCTATTTAAAGAATAGAATCACAGGCAATCGCGATTGAACTCAGGGAGACTTCAATCGCACCAGTGGGTTAACACGTGTCCCTTTTAACTCTTATTAACTGTGGTTAACTCCTTCCCCTCGCTCGCACGGGCCACATGCTATTGAACTCGGGGAGAGTTCAATCGCACCTGTGAGTTAACAGATGTTCCTTTTAACTCCTATTAACTGTGGTTAACTCTTCCCCTCGCTCTCACGTGTTTCGCACGTGCCACCTACTAGTGCATTATAATAGTAAAGATAAAGAAAGATAAGGACAGTTTGGGAATTTTGGAAAAATCTACACATGCCTCTCATTATAATAGTAAAGATTATATTAATTAAGGGTGCTACGAGCACATCGATATTTACTTATTGGACATCAAATATATCACTTACTAACTATATACCATTAAAATGTAACAAATTCTACGAGCACACCAAGAGGTCAAAAAATATCTATAAATTTTCTAATTGTACATCGTTCTAAACTTAAAACTATAAAACATTATAATTCATTGAACTCAAACTCAATTAAAAGTCCAATAAATTGGTATCAAATGAATCATACTCAATTCCTTATATATTGCACTCGTATTTATATGGATTAAAGAGTTTGTGACAAAAGATCATAAGAAACGGAATGTTGAAAATGGTGTGAAGGAAAAGCTTACATTAGTTCGTGTAATCAACCTAAAAATATCATATAAATCATGAAAGACAAACTCAATTTTGACAAAAAAAAGAGAAAATAGCATAGAGAAATGAATTGAAGAACAATAAAGAACTTAAGATTTAAGGTGACAAGAAGCTTACAATAGTTCGTGTTTCTACAACTCGTTGACTCTTTGAAAATAATGTAAGAGGAGCTTTGTAGTTCGTTCTTAGAAAGAAAAACTGTTTTTAAAATAGAGTTTAGAGGTATGGTGCTCTTAGATAAGACATTCTTTAAATCAAATAAATAAATTATTATTTTTAAATGAGCAGTGATAGGCATACTTGGGATATTTATTTACAAACATAAGGTTGGATCACATTGGTTCATGCTTCCCTCTTAAATACTCACCACAGCTGGTGAATATTTAAGAGAGGGCATGGACCAATGAGGTCAAACCTTAAATTTGCAAATAGATATCACAGAAATTGGCGGAGCCACATGGGGCTTGCCCTGAAATTTTGAATATTTTTTTTACTATAACAATAATAAGGGTGTAGTCTGGGAAAGGAGCGAAGTCAGAGGATGGGGAGCTCTAAACCTCTTGAATTTTTAAGAATTTTTTTTTTTTACAAAACAGACACAAAGAGTGGTGATGACCCATGAACTTAGCCACCCAAAAAAAAAGCTCACCCCTTATCACAGGTACATTAACTATTTCTCTTTTTAAATGATGTCTAATCAATAAATATTAGTGTGCTGCTAGAGCAGTAGCACCTTTAATTAATCACAAATAATGGTTTGGACCACCAAACCAAACCCACTTGGGAAGGGAAATGAGAGAACTCTTTACCGACAAACCAAAAAGGATAACTTTTGGGTAACCGGGTTTGTATCCTTACCGACAAATCAAAAAGAATAACTTTTGGGTAACCGGTTTTGCATAATGCGGTTTTGCTGATTTTAATCATTCTAATAAGAGCAGTCCTTGGCGGACTCATGGCCTGGTTCGGAAGCATATCCTTTGTGTTCTTTCTTGGGTTCTTCCCTATGGTTAAGAGTGTTGGAAGGTTAGAATCAATTGATTTGTTTGGATGTAACAGTTGTAACCACCTCTTAGAGAAATCCTAGCCTTCAAAATCATTGGCGACTAGGAAAAACAGAGAGGAGATCCTTCCATCCATTTCATAGCTTACCCCGTGTCCTTGTATCCTTTTTAATACTCCTTTAATCTTGATTAAACTTAACTATATTAAAACCAAGGGTAATTTTTTTGTTGAAAAATCATGGTTGGATTTCTTAACCCTATGGGTGAGTGAATCTTAACATGTGAGTATTTAATAGAGTGTAGACCGACACGGACCGACCATTCCGTTATAAATTGGGAACTGGTACGTTAACTATTTTCCATAATAACTTTCTAAGACTGAAAAAAAAGACTCTACACGGTGGATGGAGAAAATTAGGGCTGTATTCAGGTCGGGCTTGGCCAAGCCCGACTCGGATTGAATTAGTTTGATCGAGGCCCGAAGCCCGGCTTGGCCCGAAATCATAATCGATTGTGCAGCCCGAAGCTTGTCCTGAAAAAAAAAACTTAGCTTGAAGCCCGGCTCGGCCTGAATTGATTCAAGCTCAAGCCGGGCTTGGCTTGGCTTGGCTCGAGCTCGGCTTGAATCCTTTTTTTTTTAAAATAATAAAATTTTATATTATTTATATATATAATAATGATATATATATATATATTAAAAAAATATTCGAGCCGAGCCGAGTTCGGGTCGGGCTAGGCTTCAAGCCGGGTCGAGCCGCACAGGGGTGGGCTTGAGCTTGGCTTGAATTAACTTTTGGGCTTTTTTTTAGGCTTGACTGACTTGTTTGAGCCCAAAATTTCAGGCCGATCTCAGACCGAACCGGGCCGAGCCGAGCCAAGCCGATCCGATCGGGATTTATGAAGCCCTAGAGAAAATGGATAAGAACTAACGCCTTTATTATTTATTAGTTCTGCTACCTCCCTCAAAGACGCACGCATGATCTTTTTCTCTGAAAAGGTGATCATATTCTGCTGTTGAATGTACTATAAAGTAGTATGTGCAAAAAAATAAAAATGTACTATAAAGTATTCATCTTTTATTTATCCCCATTGCATCTTCTTTGGTAAATCGCCAAACAGAGGGGGAAGTTTGATATTCTACGTTGGAAAATGTTTAGATTAGTACCGCGCAGTCCTCATTGGTCCACACCTTATTTTTAAACAATTTTTAACTTTGGTTAAGCCACTCCTAAAGTTAAGCCATCTCTTTGGTTTTATAAATTAAAAAAAATCTTAATTTTAAATTAGTTAAGCTTAACTAAGTCTAAAGGAATGTAAAAAGGGACACAGAGACACAAAGGTAAGCTAGATAGTGCGCCGAACGGTACAAAAATACTGCTCTTCTAAATTTGTTCTTCAGAAATTAGTCCTCAATGATTTTTTATTTTTTTATTTTTGTAAAGAGGGTGTTCCAAATCCTTCTAGAGAAGGACTTGTTACTTTGTAAAGAGGCTGTTCGCAATCCAGATGATGACCTATATTGCAAGGCCTTCCCCAACAGCCTGTCTGGGGCAACGTCGAAGTGATTCCGGAACTTGCCTCCTGGTTCCATAAGAAGAAGAAAGCAGGTGCAGATACTCTCTTCTCGTTGAGGATGAAACCGGCCGAATCCTTGACGGACTTTATTTCACGTTTCACTGATGAAGTCCACAACATCGATAAGGTCGATGAAGCGAGCTGTATCGCTGCTTTCAAGAATGCTATCCCCAGGCATTCCGAGCTCTATAAGTCCTTGGCTCTTGACTATCCTGTCAAGATGGACGAGTTGATGGTACGTGCCACTAAGTACGGAAGGTACGAGGAGGACGTATCCGTTGTGCCAGTGCCGAAGTCCAGAACGAGAGTGGTGGATGTCGTGGAGAGGACACACCGATCATCGAAGAGGAAGGAGAAGAAGCAGAGGTACGAGTTTTCATCATCTGAGGACTCGCCACCAAGGAAGCAGAAGGAGAGAGTAGTCTATGTGACCCAACGGGATCAGCCGGATCGGCGCTCGCTGGAAAGAAATTTTAACCAGCATCAGAGTAGGATGAAGAGACGTCCTAATGATCAACAACAGGCGAGGCAGCAGTATCAGCCACGCCAGGTGCAGCCTCAGGTACAGCACGAGAGAGGCGTGCAGCCTAGTGAGCAGCGATCTTTTGCAGATCGAGCACAGCGCATCAATTTCACAGTCAGCTCGGCGACCATCATGAGGTCGATGGAGGATCAACCGTACTTCGAGTGGCCGGCTAAGGCTGTGCAGGATATAACATCGGGACCACGGGTGCATGAGTATTGTCATTATCACAAGTGCCGCGGTCATCTCACCAACCGGTGTCGTATTCTGAGGGAGTGCTTGGAGAGATTGGTTCAGGAAGGGTACTTGAGAGAGTATCTTGCTTCTGGCAACAGCGGCATGGAGCACGCCAGGGAGCCGGTATCCCAGGCTCGTGGAGGAGAACCTGCAAGCAATCCAAGTACCAGTGGAGGAGCTTCCCGGGGCACGATCAATGTCATTTGGCGCGTGCAAGCACCGGAAACTGATGTGGAGAGGAACTTCAGGGCGAAGGCCAGGAAGCTGTCTCATGAGGCTGCAGTGTGTCAGGTGCAGGTGCCTAGCAGAAGCGTTGAGCAGGCACTTACCTTCACGGATCGTGATCTGGCAGCAGTGATCCGACCTCACTATGATGCTCTTGTTCTCACCATGAGGATAGGAGATTTCGACATCAGGAGAGTGCTCGTGGATTCCGGGAGTGGAGCAGACATCTTATATCTTCATGCTTTCACCCAGATGAAGCTGGATCCTTCCGTTCTCATCCCTGCTCAGACTCCGTTGTTCGGATTTGATGGCAGCTCGATGAAGCCTGTAGACGACGTTGTCTTACCCGTTGTGGTTGGACCCGTTATCCTTCAGACCAGGTTCTCCGTCCTGGATGCGCCATCACCGTACAATGTCATCTTGGGTCGTTGGTGGACCCATGAGATGAAGGCCGTCCCGTCCTCGTACTACCAAGTGTTGAAGTATCCAACGCAGGACGGGCCTCAGGAGATCAAGGGTGATCAGTTGGCATCGCAGAAATGCGATTTTCCTCCTTCCGTTGTGCCTTCATAGCAATTACAGGTCGTTCCCGTTATGGAAGAGAGCTCGGAAACATCGTTGTGCAGACCTTCCGTTGAGCCCACGAAAGCTGTCAATTTGGGAACGGAAGAAGAGCCAAAGGTGTTGCAGATCGGGACGAGCTTGACAGCGGAGGAAGAGCTCGAGTTGCTAAGTTTCCTTAGGCAGAACCTTGATGTCTTTGCATGGTCTCACAAAGACATGACTGGCATCAATCCGAGTGTTATCTGTCATCACCTCAATGTTGATCCTGCTATCCCTCCAGTGAAGCAGAAACCTCGGAGGCTTGCTCCAGCTTATCATGATGCAGTGAACGAAGAGATTGACAAGTTGATCCAGTTCGGGTTCATTCAGGAGGTGCAGTACCCTGATTGGATAACCAATGTTGTGGCTGTGCCTAAGAAGAACGGGAAGGTGAGAGTTTGTATTGACTTCACTGGTGTCAATAAGGCCTGCCCCAAGGACTTTTTCTCATGCCAAGGATAGACAGGCTCATCAACGCCACTGCTGGCCACGAGATGTTATCCTTCATGGATGGTTATTTAGGCTATAACCAGATCCTCCTGGCGGAAGCAGATCGAGAGAAGACCACCTTCATAACGGAGAGGGGCTTGTTCTGTTATCGAGTGATGCCTTTTGGCTTGAAGAATGCAGGTGCCACCTATCAACGTCTTATGAATCTCATGTTCGGGCCACTTCTTGGCAAGACGGTTGAAGTGTACATCGATGACATCGTTGTGAAGAGTCGAGTACGAGGTACTCTGGTGGCGGACCTTGCTGAGCCTTTCTCTGTTCTGCGATCTTTCAATCTAAAGATCAACCCAGAGAAGTGCACCTTCGGAGTTACCTCAGGGAAGTTTTTGGGTTATCTTGTGAGTCAGCGAGGAATTGAGGCTAATCCTGCTCAGATCCGTGCTTTGCTGGACATGCCAGAGCCTAAGTCTAAGAAGGAGATCCAGAAGCTGACAAGCCAGATTGCTGCACTCAATCGGTTTATCTCCAAGTCATCAGATCGTTGCAAACCTCTTTTCGAGTTGCTGAGAAAGGACTCTATTTTTGCGTGGACTCCAGAGTGCTCTCAAGCTTTCCTTGCCTTGAAGGAATATTTGGGCTCAGCTCCTATCCTTTCGGTGCCCGAGCCAGGTGAAATCTTATATCTTTATCTGTCTGTTTCAGAGCAAGCCATTGGTTCCGTCCTGATCAGGAGTTGCGATGGCGTGGAGAGACCTGTCTATTTCATCAGCAAAACCTTTCTCAAGGCGGAGTGCAATTATAGCAAGCTCGAGAAGGTATGCCTTGCTCTTGTCTTTTCTACGGAGAAGCTTCGTCCTTACTTTCATGCTCATTCTATCGTTGTCATCACAACGTATCCTTTGAAAGTCGTGCTGGGACGACCCGAGCTGGCGGGGAGGATGTCGAAGTGGGCTGTGGCTCTAAGTGAGTTCGATATTCAGTATCGGGCTAAGAGTTCAGAAAAGGGGCAAGCAATGACAGGTTTTCTTTCTGATTTCCCTGTGGAGGAGGAAGCTGAGGAGGTGGTTGTTGATCTTCGGGAACTTCCTATTGAAGTTGACAACGGAGATATCGTTGTGGATTGAGCCGAGTCATCAGAGTGGAGCGGTTGGCTATTGTATGTGGACGGATCTTCTAATTTCAGTGGTTCAGGACTGGGTGTTGTGCTTATAAGTCCGGAGAACGTCAAAGTGCAGAAGATGTCGCGCCTTGGTTTCACTGTCTCCAACAATGAAGCTGAGTACGAAGCCCTACTGCTTGGGCTGGAGAGTGCTCGAGAACTGCAGATCTCCAAGTTGAGAGTGTTTTGTGATTCACAGCTCGTAGTGAATCAGGTGAATGGAGTTTATGACTGCAAGGACGATCGAATGAAGTAGTATGCTACTCTCGTTCGTTCACAGTGTGAAGCATTCACCGTTGTGGAGATCAGGCACACCCAGAGAGATGAGAACAGGCATGCTGATGCTTAGGCATATCTAGCTTCCATGGTGCAGGCTGACGAGCCTAAGGCTATTCTGATGGAGTTTCAAGAGTATCCTTCAATAACCCTTCAGGCACAGCGAGAATTATTTTTTGTCAATCCTGTTCCGAGCTGGATGACAGGGCTGGTGGCTTATCTGAATGACGGAATTCTTCCTATCAATGTGAAGGAGTCGAGGCGCATTCAGTTCAAGGCATCTCGTTATACCTTGGTGCAAGGAGAGTTGTTCAGGAAATCTTTTGGTGGGCCTTTGCTGAAGTGTGTTCATCCTGCAGATGTAGAGAGAATACTTGCTGAGTTGCATAAAGGTATATGTGGTATTCATTCAGGCGGGAGAACCATTGCCCATCGTGCTCTGGGGCAAGGTTACTTTTGGCCTTACATGCAGGCTGATGCTCAGAAGTATGTGAAGAAATGCAGCCAATGCCAGCGGTTTGCTCGTTTGATTCATGCTCCGGCTCAAGAGCTCAGCACTGTGTCTCAGCCTTGGCCATTTGCACGTTGGGGACTTGACATTGTAGGACCTTTCCCTAGGGCTCCAGGGAATCTGATCTTTCTTCTAGTGGCAACTGATTACTTCTCTCGGTGGATTGAGGCTGTTCCCCTTGCTCGTATCAGAGAACAAGAGGTGAAGAAGTTCTTGTGGGAGCATATCATCTGCAGATTTGACATACTGCAGTCCATCATTACTGACAACGGGAAGCAGTTCTCAGGACGATTGATTGCCGACTTTTGTAGCGAGCTGAAAATCAAGCATGTTTTCTCTTCCCCATATTATCCTCAGGGGAATGGATTGGCCGAGGCAGCCAACAAGAACATTCTCAATGCCTTGAAGAGAAGACTGGAAGATTCGAAGGGGAAGTGGACCGTCGAGCTACACAACGTTTTGTAGGGGTACAGAACAACTCCAAGGAGTCCTACCAATGAAACTCCTTTCTCCCTAGCGTATGGTATGGAAGCTATCATCCCTACTGAGATCAGTTTGCCTACAGTGCGTTCTTGGCACAACAAGAAGAAGCATGGAGAGAAAGATCAGAACACAGAACTTATGGCTATTCATCTCGATCTGCTAGAAGAGAAGCGAGAAGATGTCAGCATTCAGATGAGAAGGTACCAGCAACAATTGAGGAAAGCCTACAACAAGAAAGTACAACGGAGAGTACTGCAGGTCGGTGATCTCGTTCTCCGAAGAGTGTTCCAGAACACGAGAGAGCTTAACAGTGGCAAGTTGGGACTTAACTGGGAAGGGCCTTATATCGTGGAGCGATTGGGAAGTCCTGGAGTCTGTTACTTGAAAGACTTACAAGGTAACCTCATCTCAAAATCCTGGAACATTATGAATCTGAGGCAATTCTTTCAATAGAATCTGAGATATGCTACTACATGCATCGTTGTGCTTACAAGATTTCAGTGATTTTACATGATCATAGTGCTCATATTACAACATGTGACTTGCAATATTATGTGCCTGCTCGTTGTCTACGCTGTGCTCTGTCTGGTTCATCAGTGTAATACTGTGAATGTTTAACAAGTAATTCAAATAAAATTTTGACTGAACAACCTACTCATAACGAACACGAGTGGCTTATATAAGGATGTCATCTGAGCAAATCTAGTGGCTTATCCTAATGACATCCTCTGAGCATGTGCTTCGAAACTGAGTTATATTGCGTTCATCGTATGAATTTTATTTGTCAGATTGCATTCACAGTGAACTACGCGAATGATGTATCTGGAGTAGTGCTTTGCTCGTAGTGCTTGGTTCGCAGTGCATGATCGTAGTGCTAGTTCGTAGTGCTTGCTCGTAGTGCTTTGTTCGTAGTGCTTTGTTCATAGTGCATGATCGTAGTGTTAGCGCATAATGCTTTGTTCGTAGTGCGTGATCATAGTGCTTGCTCGTTGTGCTTTGCTCGTAGTGTTCTACTCGTAGTGCTCTATTCATAGTACTTTAATCGTAGTGCTCTACTCACAGTGCTGTTCGTAGTGCTTTGATCGAAATAATTTGTGTAACACTTATGATTTTCACTCTGATACATACATTCACATAGTAAAGTGTCATATTCACATCAATGCTGTGAATCGTGAAATTAACTCAACCACTTGTGTTGTGTTGTTTGTGCATACGATGTGCTACGTTACGAGGTGGAAAGAGACACGTACATAAGAAAATAAGTGATCCATTCATGAAAGAAGGCCCATTTCTGGGTAATTACAGTAGCAGGAGAAAGAAAAGAGTTTACATCATTAGAGAAGAGAAGCAGAAACATAAAGAGAAACAGAAACATAAAGAGGAGCAGGAGATCAGAGGGGCAGCAGATCAGACGAGCTCAAGATCAGCATCTATCGTCGTTGCAGCAAGAGCAGAAGTAGAGGCTTCAGCAGTCGGGGTTTCCACTGGAGTAGCTTCATCGGCAGAAGCAGGAACTTCGGGAGCAGCTGGCTCGGAGTATGGTTCAACAGGGAGGGGTGCAGGACCTTCGAGAGAGTGAGGTTGCTCGACGCCTTGGACCTCGGCCTTGTCTTCTAGCTCAATCAAGTCTTTGCTCTAAAGCTCAGAGACCGTGATGGCGTCCTCTTCGTTGTCTATTTTCAGACGACCTTGTTGGCGGAGCGATTCGAGTAGCTCTTTCTCCGTCTCTGCCCGATCCTCATCCAAGAGCGTGTCCAGCTGAGATTGATAGTGTTGTTGCAATCTCAGGGTCACGGACCTCTCGATGTCCTCTTGAGCTTTCTTGGCCTCCTCGAGCTCCTCCGCCAGTGCTGTCCTGGCTGCCTCAGTTTCCTCCAGCTGTCTGCCCAAAGTTTGGGAGACATGCTCCAGTTCGCTGATGCGTAGAACAGCGTCCTCTACCTCCTGCTTGGCCTTCTTCTCGGCCTCCTTTGCTGACCGTGTCTCAGCCTCGGCTTTTTCTTGTGCTTTGGTGGCAGTTTTCAACTTCACCTCAGCACGAACAGCGTCAGCTTTGGCTTGAGTCAGATCGAAGTCTGCCTTGAGTCTCTCTTCGACGAGAGTCTGCTCCAGCGTCTCAGTCCTGCCCTTCCAGTAGGTGATCCCGTCTCGGAGGTGATTGTAGCTATATTGGCTACGATCACAGAGTTCCTGCACGAGCACGTTCATCTGCAAGGAAGTGTCCGGGCGTTAGTACAACGAGGAGTAAAGTTTCAGCAGTAGAGTAAGAAGAAGAGGAAGTGAGAAACTTACTGTCGCCACATACTAGCAGGCGACGTAGGAGAGGTCGGTCAGGTGGAGTTTGCCGACCTCAGCGATGTCCCGGGGCAACCTCATCGCATGAGTCAGAGCTCAGGCGGTCTTCTCCGAACTCTGCACCGACTCGTTCACAATCGGTATCCCGAACCGAGAGAAGTCGGGCGACCAGTCCGGAACGAACGACGGAAGCATACGAGCTGGAAGACTCATTGTGCCAGCTTCCGTTGCGGCCAGGGCGACCACAGCGGAACTCGTGCTGGCTGGGGCAGTTGCAGCTCGAGAGGGGCCAGGCGCCGAGCTGGCTTCAGGCACCACTGTTGTCACCTCTGCTCCTGGAGTTGTTGCAGGAACGGCAGAGATGGAAGGGGGAGCAGCAATGGCTGCGTTCTCTTTCTCCCGGCATTTGTCCGCCTTCGCCTTCTTTCTGGCCTCATACTCGGCCTGGGTCGGCATCTTCCTCTTCGGGTCAGCAGTCGCTGTACCCTTGGAAGGAGGGTTCCTCTTCTTCAACGGTGGTGGCGGTGGTGGAAGCTGAGCTGCAAGGCAAGCAGACCTTGGCTTCCTGCTCAACGGAGGTAGATCCATGCCAGCCATGTCTTCTTCTTCTTCGGATAAATGAAGTGCTGGTGAAGGTGCAGAAGTAGAAGCCAAACAGCCCGGATGCTGTTGCTGTTGCTGTTACTGTTGCTGTGGTTGACGTCGTTGAGCTGTTGCAGCGGAAGTGCTAAAGGCAACCCGCGTGTCAGGCTCCAGTGGTTTCCAGCGGATGTATTCCCCACCTCGAGCACGTTGGATACCGGTAATGAGGCCTTCTTCTTCTGGGGCCAACTTCTTGTATGGGATCTTCTTTGCGTCAACTGAACATAGAAAAGCAAAATGAGTACAACGAGAGATAGCAAGACGAAAACGTACAACCAGAGCAGAGTCAGGACAATGGTGCACAACGGATAACGGACGACTATAGTAGTATACCTGCTTCCGCTCGGAAGACGTTGGGGACCGTGGAATTCTCTGCCTTCCAGCTGCCAGAGACAACGAAAGGAATGGCTTTCCACCTTCTTTCTCTATCGAGAATGCCTGAGACGAGCTCTGGATATCGAGGTTTCTTGTTCCACGAGTAGTAGGAGAGCAAACCATCGTCATTGCCTCGGCATCTGACGGCATGGCAGAAGTGGAATAGATGCCTAGCCTCTATTGGGTAACCGTCCTTGATGAATTTGATCATCATGGACATGTATTTGTGGAAGCTTTGGTGCATTTGTCCCGGTGCGAGTTGCAGGGTGGACAGAACTTCATCCAGGACGGGATGAAGAGGGAAACGGAGGCCAGCCTCAAGTTGGGAGAGGTAGACGACGGTACAGGCAGAACGCCTATCTATGATAGCGTCATCTCGCTTGAAGTGGAGATTGACGTTGGAAGGGAAGTCGAAACGTTCCCTGTAGTGGTTCAGATGTGCCAACTGATGTTGGCGCAGAGCTGAAGATTTTTCGATGTAGGCACCATGAGGTGCGCTACCTGTGCAACTGGCCTCATCATCAATAGGGCCTCTAACTTCCTCTAACCTAGCGGGTTCTACGGGAATGATAGCAGTCATAGTGATTGGAAGAAACAGGGAAAAAGGGACAAGAACAGTGAACAGAGTAATGGAGTGTACACGGAGCAGAATCACTCCAAGAACCAGAGAAGAGAGAAATGGAGAAACAGTAAGAAATAATAAGAGAAAGGGGGAAGAACGTACCGAACAGAAGACGACTGAGAGACTGTTGAGAGCTTGAGGAAGATGAACTTTCGGTTGAGGAAGAAATTTGGCAGAGTAGCAGTGCTTGAAGGAACAGGGTGAAAGAGAAGGAGGATTCGGTGGGGATTTTATAAGCATCTCAGATTTGTGAAAATACACCACTACCCTCCATCAGAGCCGTACACCTGTGTCAAAGGGGAGAAGAGCAGTGGCAAGATCGTCTTTTCACCAAAAGAGAGTAACCGTCAGAGTTATTAAAGCGTTTTGAAATTCGAATCGGCGATAATGACAGCCTGTCCGCATTAAAGAGACGTGACGGTTCGCACGCACAACCAGCTGGCGTGAACGGTCGATCTTCTCAGTGAGCGTTTTAAACACGCAACGTTACATCTTCCGGAGCAGTGCCAGGTATGATCTTTTTGTTCTTTTATGACGCTTCGAACTACGTTCCAAGCATCATAAAGGGGCAAATTGTAACGGGTAAAATTCGTAAAATCAACTCAGCGTTGGAGAACGAGCTCGTTTTCGTTGTTTTGTTCACGAAAGTGACACGTGGACACGAGTGGGGGTCACGTGCTTAAAATAGAGTGGTCACACGTTGTCTGATGCACAACGATCCCGTTGTGCACATTACGACGTCTTTGTTCTCTTGCAGAACAACGTTTCCGTTGTGGCTTTTACAACGTGCTTGTTGTCTAAAGCACAACGTGACCGTTGTACTCTTGACAACGTCTTTGTCGTTACATGAACAACGAGTCCGTTGTCTCACCGACAACGATGTCGTGCTATGTTTAAGGCATTTACACCGTAACCGAGCTCGAGTCAACAACGAGGCCGACTCGTATAAGGAAGTGATCGGGAGGCGATCCATATTTCTGACAGGCGTGCCGAAAACACTGTTGCGTGCCGAAAGCACTGTCTTGGCATTTAATGCTGGTCACTTCTGCGTACTGTCCGATCCCGTCCGATTGGACTTATAGGAGACTCTCGCGTGTGATGCAATCAGCGGCAGATATGACTTGACATATTTGGCAATGAGTGCAAAACACGTGGTATGGACACCTATGGCCATCCATGGTCATCGATGGCCATACCAGCCTTACCCTATAAATACCCCGTGATTTTTAGTGCACAGAGACACGTTGGATCACGTTCAATCACGTTTTTATCACCTGAACACACGTTTTGGCCATACTTCAAAGCATACTTGTTTAGTGCTTCCCAGTGCCTTGCGTAGCTTTCTGTGCCTCTTTCAGTGTTTACTATTCATCATCTTCTACCTCTACTGACTTTAGCATCGGAGTACAGGTCAGGGTGTCACACCCTCCACTCCAACCTTCTACCAGTAAACCAGAGCGTGGGAGAAGCTGTAGCTGACGCGTGTCCTTTCCGGAGTTTTGTCGTGGGAGAAGCAGCAGCTGACGCGTGTCCTTTCCGGAGTTTTTCCCTCACAGGAAAAAAAATAAAAAAATCGCTGGTCTTGCTCTATCCAACCCCCCTATTACATCCTCAAAAACCAGGCCATGAAAGAAACAAATTGAGATAGAATCACAACAAATTTGCGATTGAACTGAGAGTTTTAACTGCACCCACAAATCTGCCGGGTGTCTCTTTTAACTTGTATTAACTGTGATTAAGTTTCAATAATTCATGGTTCAACAATTGTGTGAATGGATCTCCAAAACCTTTTATTTCTATTCTTCAAAAATGAAAACAATGATTGACTTGATGTTGAATGGACCAAAATTATGTTACAGATGCCTGCAGGGTAGAATTAGGATGGGCCGAGGAGGTGTGGAGAAATCAATTGTATGTTTTAGATCACCAGTCAAATTATATATGCTGTAAACAGATGTTGGTTTTCGCTGACAAGAATAAAGGAATCCATGAGGGTAGAGCAGCACGCCTCAAAAGTCGTTTTAAATAAATAAAACTTTACGTTATTGTTATTGTGACAGTTGAGTGTAAGTGCTGAAAGTTTGAGTGGTGAATTGACGTAAATACCCTTGATTGATGACTGCAGTCGCTCAAAGTCTCGACAGGAAAACTCGACGGGAGAGAAAGTTGAAGATCAAATGGTGAAGATATTGCCACGTGCGGCCAGATATAGCGTTTGACCAAACCGCATTCCAATTCCAACTGGTTTGTGATACGTTGAAAAAGACTTTCTATATTCGAATTTGAATTGATAATGACAAAACCTGAGGCCAGGAGATGGAGATCCTCTAGTCGGATTATATTAAATAATCACAAATAATAAGGGATTGGACCACCAAACCCACTTGGAAAGGGACAGGAAAGAGAAGCATGATTTCTCATTCCTTACCGACAAACCTTGGATAACCGGGTTTCTATAATGGGGTTTTGCTGATTTTAAACATTCTCTTAACTTTCTAAGACTTTAAAGAAACAACTCCAAGTTGGATGGAGAAGATCGAGGAGGAGACGAACCCTCTTATTATTTCTGCTCACCATACCTTGAAGACGCATGCATGATCTTTTTCCTCTTAAAGGTGCATCATTCTGCTGTTTACTGTACTATAAAGTAGTATGTGAAAGAAAGATAAAATGTAATATACTTGGCATTTGGGATGTATAAGGTCCACAACTCCCCTTTAGTCTGGTCCTTTCAGAGTGAGTGCAGATTTATTCTAAAGACACCTTAGCACCCTTAAGTCTGACTGTGAGCATGTTACTTGATATCCTTCCAACCAAAATAAAGTAATTTTTCTTTATCTTTTTTTTTTTTGGTTGAATACAATAACACCACAAGGTGTTAATGTAGGCAATTGAAAAGAAACACACACACCACACAATTTACCACACAATTTTTCTTTATCCTCATTTAATCTTCTTTCTTAGGTTGAAATAAAGAGGGGAAAGATTGATATTCCGTGTTTGTTCTTCAACAACTAGTGTCCAATACACCATCGACTTACCTTGGTGTTCATATGAAAAATTCCAATTGAGCCGATGCTATCAGCCCTCGAAAGGTTTGGGATGCCCTCTGTTACCCAAAACAATATACTAGTATCTAATACTTTTTTTGGGTAATGGAGGGTGTTCCAAATCATTCAAAGATAAGGACTAGTCCCTTTGGGTGTTTGCACTATTCCACTTGAAATTTTCCCTACCAACATCAAAGTAAGTTGAAGGTTGAGAGTTGAATACACAACGACACGGAGCAAACGCCTAGTGTCCTAATACATGCTAAGGCGAACCTAGCTTGAAGGTTCAACCAGTGCTTAAAGGTTGCTGCAACTAGGGGACACATGACTATGATAAGGTGAATTGTCTCTATTTAATATTTCCTTTTCTTTTCATTAACTTTTTTTAAATCCTATGATGCGATATCATGTGGTAAACCCCAAATTGAATACCGTTTAATTTGATAGCTTGCGGGGCATTGAATCGAGCGTGACTAACTTAATACACTGTTGTGTGACAAATAGCATTGACCCAAAAATACCATCGAATTTCCAATTTGGCTATGAATTCATTGCATATGAGCCGCCATTGAATAAAATTGACATAGTTCTTAATGTTTCCTTAGCATTTTTTCAACTGGACTCATATAAACTATAATCAAAATATATCAAAACAATCAGTAAAATATAAATCTAACAATCAAGAGATCATATAATTAAAACAGTCACAAATTTGATTATTGTCTATTGATTCGGCATAAATAATTGAAAACATGTGAATCAACTCACCAATCATCACTATTTTTCTGTTTCCACCAAGAGACTCCTTTCAAAATCTAATTCCGTCAATTAATAATAAGACCAATAATTTTCACTTCAGTTAATCAATGTCAGAGTCACTCGAACATTACGAAATTATTTTCTACATTTGAAATATTGTAAATGTTGTATCAAGAGCAACACTAATGTCAATTGCAAAGCACTTTAATGAAAACATCTCCGACACTACAGCAATCTAATATTGTACAAAAATAATTTCATGACAATTTTCAAAATAATTAAAGGCACAAGGAATGCATCCTCCAGTCAGATTTGGATTGGTCATGTCAACATCAATGAGACATATAGCCCCTACTCTAACAGGAAACCAAGTTTGTTGTTACAGATTTGATATAATTTTCTAATTTAATACTTCTGGTTAAATATTTTAAACGAAGCCCATCAGTTCTATTCATTTTGCACGTTTAAGTACCTGCTAGACCCACTAAATAAAGTTCTGCATATAAGATGTAATTAGGATAAGCATTTTGGTAGGACAACAAATATTTTTCTTTTGAATATAAGATTCATCACCAACCTTTTGCAGTTAGATCTGGATTGGAAATGTCAGCATCCCAGATAGCCCCCTACTCTGATAGGAAACCAAGCTTGTTGTAACCCATTTGATATAATTTTTCAATTAAAATTTTTAATTTAATACTTTCTTTTTTTTGGTTAATTGGAGGCCGCATGGACCTATGGGCTAGAAAATGAGGGGTAGTCTCCCCTTCCCATAAACCCCCCAATCCTGATGTAGGTGGGATTTGATCCAATTTAATACTTTTGATTACCTTAAAAATAAGAAGAAGAAAAAAGTAAATGATGATATAAAAATATATATAAGTAAAATAATCAATAATAATTAAAAAAAAATTAATAAACTTTAAAAGAAGTAAAGAAAGAAAAAGAAAAAACTTCAAAAAATAACTAATGAATGATAAATTATAATTTTTTTAGTGGTCCTCACTCTCTACTGGCAAAACGGTCTTGTGGGCGCAATCCTTTTTTTTTTTTGGGGAATACTATTAAAACAGTATACTATTTTGGCCCATATGTGGTCTTCAGGACTTCAAATTGGTTTGATTTGTTTCTTATATTCCCTAAGTTTAACATAAACTAACATAGATTATTTTTTATTTTTTCTGACAATGGTAGCCTATACTAGCTAGAATAGGGCGGTCCTGATTTGCATTATAGGTACTTGATTTTGGGCTCAAAGTATGAAAAAGACATTTTTCCAGAATCTAGATACCTAAATTAATCTACATATCAATTTTTACCCTATTTATTTCAAGTTAGGTAGGGGATCGATCCATCCATGAAAAGTGTTCAAAATTTACACACAAACTAAGACAGATCAATGGTAGATCTTTACCAATAGAAATCAACTTGAAAAAATTCATTCTTTGAACAAAATCAAGTTGAAAGTATGGATTTGAGACTGATCTCGTTGGGATTAATATACTCAAACCTCGTAGAGGAAATAATAGAATCAGACGGAAAAGAATAAACAAAAAACACACACAAAAGAGAACACAAGAGATATACGTGATTCGGCAACAATCTGCCTACATCCACGGGTCAAGATCTGATCACTTCTTTATTCACAGAAACCTTGCGGAACCAGTACAAAAACACTCAACTCATCTTCTCTATGAAAACCCAAAGAAGAATTCCTACATATCCTCCCTTAAACATTTTCCAAGCCTTAGTATATTTTAACTCTTTCTATAATCTCTCACTCCCAATGCAAAATCATTCCCTTGATCTTTCGATTATCGATTAATTCAAACCCTACACTCATAACTACGTATTTATAGGCCTAAATCTGGAGTCTTAGACAATTAGAAAGTATCTTCTCGCAATAAGAGTTTTACAAGCAAAATCTCGGAAAAATCCCGCTTTTGGCCGATCGATTGGTGCCACCCTGGCCGATCAATCGGCAATCCAAGCCAATCTCATGTCGCTCCGCCGATTGATCGGCCATAAGTGGACGATTGATCGGAGCTTTTGATTTTCCTTGAATTCGAACCATATACAATAAATCTCCACCTTGGGAAGAATTTTTCGACACCACCACAACCAAAAGAACCGATTTGCTAATCACCAAGTAAACCTTTAAGGTAAACTACCGCCTCACCCATATCTGGGAAGCACCTCTACCTCGAATCAAAATCTCTCTTAAAATTTTGTAACCCCGTTTGCAAATATCGCAAACTCGTATGCAAATACCGAAAACAACCGTTTTGACCTTGCTCGCCTCTGCATCATATGTGAAAGAGACTCACCAACTACACATACCCTTGAATCCACCCTGGAAAATACTCCACCGAATTCAATAAAGCATGATCAAAACCCATGTGTAGCCTAAAATTCGTTCTCCAATCTAGAAGAATCTTGGACGAGGACATAGACTCATCATCTCCGTCAAAGGCACATCATCACCATATCCACCATTACGAAAACCTACCGAAATACCCATCTCTGTAACGAAAACAACCGTTTTGAACTTGCCCGTCTCTGCACCATCTGTGAAAGAGACCCACCAGCTACACATACCGTTGAATACACCCCGGAAAACACTCCACCGGATTCAATAAAACATGACCAAAACTCATGTGTAGCTTAATATTCGTTCTCCAGTGCAGAAGAATCCCGGACGAAGAGATAGACCCATCCTCTTTGTTAAAGGCACATCATCACCATCTCCACCCTTACGAAAACCTACCGGAATACCCTCTCTGTAACAACTATGAAAGAGACTTTAGGTGAGCTTTTTACCCTCGCCACAATATTCTCATCCAGGAGATATAAACCACTACACTTCTTCCCCTTTATCAAAACCTAGTATTCCTGCTTTCCCCGCTTTATTTTGATAACTTCACCTGTAATTGTGTAGCAACAACTCTTGGAATCTAACTACCCAAGTGATATTAAAATTTTTCGCAACTTAGGGATACAAGCTACCCCTACCGAAGTCCGAATAGCTCTATCAAACATTTTTATCTTTACATTATCAAATCCTGTGATTTCACATTCAGATCCATCACGTAGGAACACTTTTCTCGTCCCCTTTTGAATGTATCAAAAAATTTCAAATTTGAGCAAATATGACATGAAGCCCCCAAATCTAAAATTCACTCACCAGAAGAATTGTCCATACCATTGGAGATTATGAAAGCATCTCCAATGTCTTCATCATTGTCTGTTGTTATTGCCGCCGAAGAATCTCCTCCGGAAGAATCCATCTTCCCCTCAACACGCCTCGGACACTTCATTTTAAAGTGTCCTAATTCTTTGCAATGATAGCATTGGACTCCGCCTTTTCCCTAGATTTGGATCTTCCCCTGTCTTTTCTAGATCCTCTTTCCAAGTTCATTTCTCCTCCCCGAGCAACCATGACATGATTATTCCCATCATGCGATGGTTTCTGCTTAATCTTGTAAGAGAGTAGTGCCGTGGTGACCTCCTCCATCAGGAATGTCTCTTTGTCACACATGAGGGTTGTCACTAAGTGATCATATGAGTCTGGAAGTGATGTAAGAAACCCCACGGCCTAGTCTTCTTCATCCACCTTGACATCAATTTTCTGCAGTTGATTCAAGATCTGGTTGAATACATTTATGTGTTATATGAGGTCTGCACCCTTCGTCATCTTTAAGGTATTGAAATCCTTTTCCAGATATAACTTGTTGGTAAGGCTTTTTCCGATGTAAATTATTTCTAACTTTTTCCAAAGATCCGGTGTCGATTCCTCATCCATAACGCTATGCATCACGTTATCTGCAAGATAGAGGCGTATTGTATTGATTGCCCTCACCTCAATGTCTTCCAAATTTGCATCGGACATCTTTTCCAGTTTACTAAACTCCCCCTTCAATGCTCTTGTGAGATCCTATTGAACTAGGATATCATTCACCCTCCTTTGCCACAGATTGAAAATCCATTTTCTATCAAACTTTTCTAGGGAAAATTGCTCAGAATTTTTCAAAACCATCGAAAACTAATTAACCCGGAGCTCTGATACCAATTTGTTGAGGAAAAATAGAAAACCAGATGGAAAAGAATAAACAAAAAATATACACAAAAAAGAATGCAAGAGATATACGTTGTTCGGCAACAACTTGCCTATGTCCACGAGTCAAGATCCGATCACTTCTGTATTCACAGAAACCTTGAGGAGCCAATACAAAAGTACTCAACTCACCTTCTCTATGAAAAGCCAAAAAAGAATCCCTATCTATCCTCCCTTAAACCTTTCCCAAGTCATAGTATGCTTTAACCTTTTCTATAATCTCTCATTCCTATTGCAAAGGCATAACCTTGATCTTTTGACTATCAATTGATTCAAATCTTAGACCCATAACTACGTATTTATAGGCCTAAACTCGGAGTCCTATATAATTAGAAGTCTCCTACCGCAATAGGAGTTACCCGAAACATAAAAGACTTAAAATAACAAAATCTAATACATATCCCACTTTGGCCAATCGATCGGTGCCACCCTGACCGATCAATCAGCACTCCAAGTCAATCCCGCATCGCTCCACCGAACGATCGCCCATAAGTGGCCGATCGATCGGAGCTTTTGGTTTTCCTTGAATTCAAGCCAAATACAACAAACCTAACTTAGGATTAGAAGAAAATGAGGAAATACCTAAGTCTAAGCTTAACATATGCATAAAACAGTAAGAGGATGGGTTCTAAGTCAATGGTTCCTACCCCTCCATTTTTTTTATAAGGACCCCCTAATCAGTAGCCAAAATAAATTTGAGAGAGAGGGATGTCTATTATCTTATCTAAAGGCTCACATCAAAAGAAATGAAAATTGGAGAAGAAGAAAAGAAATGTGCTTAATTTAAAGAAATGAAAATATTAAAAGAATTCAACTCAACTGAAATGGAAGACCTTCTTATACTTCATCATTCTCTTCTCCTTCTTCTCGTTCTTCTAAGATTTAGGGATTTTTGGCAAACTCTTGGTTTAGGAAAGATGAAAAGGTTAAGGCGAGAAAAATTACTTATTAGCAAATTAAAGTGTCTTAGAAGATATCAAGCTCTTTATGCTTGAGAGAAGATGTTTTTAAGTTTGAGAAATAGATTTAAGCTAGCAATACTTATAGGACAAGAATGAAAGAAGAAAAAAATTCTTTTGAATGTGGGACTAAACCATTTGGCGATTCAAATGCCAGTTTTAGATTTGTTTGCAAAGAAACACCTAGAAATTCTAAAATGATGGAGGATATTTGGGTCCAAAAGGGATTTGTAAACACCCCATTTTGCACTCTTCTTTCTCCTTCTAGACTTCTCTAAATCTCCACGGAAGGGCCCCTTCTCAAAACCCTAGCTAGGACACTCCTTATTCTAACATTAAGACCCTTCCTAAATCCTAGAGTCTTCAACTGAACCCTAGGACCCACCATCTAAACCTTAGACCTTTCAAAACCCTAGGACCCTCTCCTAAACCCTAGGGTCCCCTCTCAAAACCCTAAGATCCTCTCCTAAACCCTGGGACCCCGTCTCAAAACCATAGGAACCTTCTTTATTTTAACCCTAAGACCCTTCATAAACCGTAGAATCTTCATCTAAACCCTAGGATTCACCGTCTAAACCTTAGGACCTCACTTAAAACCCTACAACCCCCCTTCATTTTAACCATATGACCCTTCCTAAACTCTAGAATCCTCATCTAAACCCTAGAAACCACCATATAAATCTTGGGACTTCACATAAAACCCTAAGACCTCCCTTAAAAGCCTAGGACCCCCCCCCCCCAACTAAGGGAAATGCTATTGAGACCCCCTTTAGGGCCGAGACCACTGAGACCGTGCACACGGGATTTCAGGTGAAGCCAACCATGTGAAATGGGCCCCACCTGAATCCCATGCTCTCAGAGCACGGTTTTGGTGGTCTGAGCCCTAAAGCGATCTCAGTAGCAAAGTCCTTTAACTAAATCCCAAAGCCTTATCAAAACCCTAGGAACTTTCCAAAACATGGACCCACCTTCTAAAGCTTGAAATCCTCAACCTAAACCTTAAAATCCTTCCCTAACAACCCATAAACCAAACCCGCATATCAATATCCACCCAATCCATAACCAAAACTCCTAACCATGGCCTATGACCCAGTCTACTAACAACCCATAATCCATAAGACCAAATTCACATACTCATATGCATTCAACCCACATCTAATATAAAGAAATAAGGATGTCACGTGACTAGGGGTGCCAGAGCCATGAATTTTTCCTTGGAGGCCTAAAGTACATGTGCTAAAAATATTATGGGTTTTTGTGAAGAATTATAAGTTGGGCACAAAATATTGTTGGGCCTGGGGGTTCAGGGGTGGAGCCCTCGATTTTGTTTTGAGTAATAAGTCTATTGTGGTCGTAAAATTCGTTAATGTTGCATTACAATAAAGGTCTAGTACATAAGAAAAACAAGGGCCTCCCATTTGAGAGCTGTTTTGTAAATATGATTAAGGTAAATTACACTCACCTGCCCTGAGGTTTGGCAGAATTTCAAAAACCTCCCCTCTTGTTTTTAAAATTACACTGACCTCCATTGTCAGTGTTTAAAGTTAACACTATTAATTAACAATCCACTTTTATTTTTTTACCCCCATTTCACTAGGCTTGTGAAATGTTTGGTGCTAGTGTGTCTCCTTCCTATCTCCCTGATGAGCAACCCATATAAATGTGATGCTTGAAAGACATTTGTGCGCGTGTGGATAATTGAGGACCATGTTTTGTTAGTTAATATTTATTTATGGATCAAAATTAAGTTTCTATTCAAAATAAAGAATACTAACATACTCCCATAGCATCACTAAGGCTCCGTTTGTTTGCATGTAATTGTTTTACGATGTAAACAATTTACGAAGGAACAACTTTATGGTAAAACATGATTTTTTAAAAAATAATTTTTTGTTGTTTGGTTGTGTTCTTTAAAACTAAGACAAAATATATTTGTAAAAAACAATTTAATATAAAAAAAAATTAATATTCAAATTTTAATTTTTATATGGTGAATATGGGTAATTTTGTAATTTTTATAACATATTTTAAGAGACAGAGATTTTATGGGAAAATGACATGTGGGTTTTTGAAATGTAAGTCATTTCCTGCAAAAGTGGCTCTTTTTCCATAAAACATTTTACTTATGAAAGATTTTACGAGCAAACAAACGCACATAAATGATATTTTTTGCTGATTTGATTTGTTTTTCCCTATTTTACATCGAAACAAATGGAATATAAAAGTCTAACACCCCTTGCTTACGTTGATGTTGAAGTGTTTTTGTTAAAGAACAAGTGAGTTAAAAACATTTTTTGTGTTATTGGTATTTTTGGGACAATTCGGATATTTTAAATTATTTAAAACATGACGTTATCAAAATCCGTCAATGTTAGTAATGACATATTAATGGAAAGGGAAATATGTTACCACTACTTGAAACACAGGGAGGACAGTTTAATTTCATAAATAGGGGAGTTTTCTGAATTTTTGCCAAACCTTAGGGAGGTCAGTGTAATTTACCCATAAAATAAATAATGCTTTAATTTTTTTTATATCTATATCCATCTATAATAAAAAGAAATAAGTTTCACCTAACCCCCTCTCTTTGCTCTCCAATCTTCAATCTCATGAATCCTATGTGTTCTGTTTTATGTCACACGACACCCTTCTTTAATCTCAATCGTTAACTATTTCTCTTACACACGTCTCTCTCTCAATTTAAAAACCATTTGAGGGATTTTAAGAGATTATGGTCCTCTATTTTCTCACATGGATAAGGTTGTGTAGAGACGTGTCTCTCCCCCCACATTTCTCTCTATCTCCCTCCCCCCCCACCTATAAAGTCTCCTCATTTTCCTCTATCATATTTATGCTATAATTCCCACCTTGGCTTTCCTCTTTAATTCCCACCGTTTAATCCCAAAAAAACTTCAAATGATCTCTTTTTAAATTTTCTCTTACGTATCTCATATTCCTCTTTTCTGATACAGGAGCATCCGGTTTTCTATTGATGGGTAATACCAAAATTTGGCCCAAGTTCATGAGGGGGACCCAAGCCTATAAAGAGAGTTCCTTCTAGAAGAGCCCAAGTCTACATGGTCACCTTTGGAGTAATGAGCCATCTTGGAAGTTGATCATAAGAAATTACACCATCCTAGTAACTTATAATTGCATTTAATGCTTGTTTAGTAACTTGTAGAAGTCTTTACCAATGTTTAGTTACTTGTTGAAACTTTTATTTCTTTCCTAATGACTAGTAGTAATCATTACCTAGGCTTCTTGAATGTAAGTCTCTTGTTGCCTATTTAAACCAAGGGGGCTGTCCTTGGAGAATCAGTTTTTGAAGCATTATCAATATAGAAGACCTTAAGTATTGTATTTTCTCCTTCAATCTTTGTGGATGTTTAATTGATTGCTGCAGTTTTCTCCTTACTACATCATTTTCTCTCTTTCTCAAAGGACACGACTCCTCCCAATATTTTCCAAGAGTCTTCTCACATTTTTCTTAATTGTTGTTTTAGTTATTCTTTTTTCATTTTCTATGTACTCTCGTGCATCGCACATTGGCTTTGCTAGTACTATAATATACAGAAAGATTCTCTCTTTGACCTTCAAACTCCAATCCTTAAAATTCTAGAGGTGTTGTGTAGCACCTTTAAAAAGGGAGGGATTTTAGGAGATTGTGATAATGATAGAGATAAGAATGATCGAAAGAGATGAAAACAAAAGGGATTGTGAAGCAACATATGAGCGTCCCACGAACTATTTGATGGGTTTGAAACCATATGACATTGAAAGCAGATAATTATATTATACAGAACAACTATAGAGACATACGTGCATGAAAAAAGAAAATCACCCAGAACCCATATAAATTTCCAATATATGAGAAAGAAAAAGAACATATAATTGGTAGATTCACACCATATGGGTACTTAACAAAACGATAGAGTCATGGATTCGGTGGTTTTAAAATGAGCAACAGTAATTAGAGTTAATTTCCATATTAATGATGAACCCATACCTTTAGAATAGATGATCCACACTAAACGAAGAAAGAAACAAAATGAATGTGGTTAGAACAAACGAAGCCATCCTTGTACAGAGAACGTCAAAACGAGACAATCTGTCTTCCCCTTTCTTGTGTAGTGAAAGGGCATTTTTGTCCAACAGATTAAGTAAACTGCACGTGTACGTAGCACACACGTGCCGAAACTATAAAAGTTAAGTTGAAAAGTCAGGGTTTATTTTGAAGGTTTGCATAAAGGTGAGGCCTATTTTGGTTAAAAAAAACCCATTTTTTCCCATCTTTAGGATGTCCATCAAATGGATGGTAGAGCATTTAATCAAGGGAAGTAATTTGGCAGCCTCCAAATCTGATAAACAGGATGCCTTGGGCGGTAAGAAGAAGGGGGTCCCACTTATAAATAATGAAAGGGGTGCCCAAATCCTTTCCCCCATTAATCAGTTACAAATTTCAGAAGTATACACACCAAATCAATTACAAATAATAAAAGGGGTGCAATGTGTATCAGATTCCAAAGGCATCATCACATCAAATGGAGTTAGAGTATACAATGATGCAAGCTAATTTTATTTTTTTTATGTTAATCATACAGAAATAACCATCAAATCAATTCAATTTGCAAATGAGAATGCCATTCTAAATCATCACACAAAAATCCAATATTGCCAAGGCACAAATTCTAAGTAAAGAGACAAATTTCAGCTCTCCCAAAAACCAAGATCATAATTAATCAAATTCATGAATTGCAAATTTCACGGGAAAAGAAGCAAACATGCTTAACAGATGCAACTATTTTGATAAGCTTCACAAACTAATCTTCCACCTCTCTAGGGGTTTACTGGAAGTTTGTAGTCCAAGCTTAGACTTTTGATTTGCAGTTTTTCTTCAGTTTTTTTTTTTCAAGAGCCCTTTTTTGTATTTGTTTCGCCAATCCAAGTGTGTTTTTCTTGTCAAGTGCTCCAGTGTTGATTACTGGTTGTTATCATGGATTCTCATCAATCAGTCATATCATATCATCCTTCAAGAACTGCACTGTTGTGACCAAGCCTGAGATACAGAAATCTGATTCTGTCATTCAGAACTCTGGTAGTTTATCCAGGGGAATTGGAGTTCATAGGAAGGAAGTTGTGATAGGAAACTTAGAGGACGTCATTGGTATTCTTGAGGTTTACATACATCAGGATAAGGATATTCATAACATCTGCATATACCAAAATCAAGATGTCTATGCCAAGCTCTTCCTGACTAGTGATCCCGAAACTACGGTCTTGACCCAGATCATTAATGGCGGCGGGAAGAATTCAGTCTTCAATGAGAATCTCAAACTCAATGTTCGGACAAAAGATTCCTCAATCAAATGTGAGATATGGATGCTAAGTAGGGTGAAAAATTATCTTGAAGATCAGCTTCAGGGGTTCCATCAGTACGTCTAGCAGAGGTCCTCGTCGGGAATGAAAAGTCGGCGCAAGAATTTGCTCTCTCATCAAGCGATCTGTTCCATTCTCCAGCTGGGTTTGTTCAATTATCACTTTCATACAGTGGAGCTTCACCAGAAGTCATGGCAATTCCTGTGCCACACTCATCTATAGCTTCAAACATAGCTGTGCAGGATTTGAAGTTACCAGATTCACTTCCCAGTGACTATAATATAATTGAGTACCCGGATCCAGAGATTGAGAATGAGAACCATCTGATGGTTTCGGAGTATTTTGGAATCCCTTGTACTAAGTTGGACTCTCAGAGTTCTGAGAGCTTGGACACTTCTGATACCAATAATCCCATTAGTTCAGATAATGGTGTTTGTGTTGTAGAAAGCTTCTCAGCAATTAGTCTCAATTCCATCCATGTTCCGGTGAAAGATACTCCCCCAAGCTGCATATCAACTAATGGGTCCCCTTCTGCTTCGATTCCTGCTAGCTCTCAGGCATTCTTTGATACTCCAGGAGCTTCAAAATCTCCAACTCAAGACCTTGTTTCTCCTCTGAAAGAGAACGGAGCAGTTTCCTCAGTTGCGGTGCCAAGTAACACATTTTCAGAGTCTGTTCTGAGTGTAGAAGTTGAGCCAGAGAAAACAGTGGTGCAACAGGATATAGTAGACATGTACATGAAAAGCATGCACCAATTTACTGATTCGTTGGCCAAGTTGAAGGTTCCAATGGATATGGAAAATGGAGCTTCCAATTCAGGAAATTCGATCTCTGATGAGAAATTAGAGGCATCAAAGGGCACTGGCTTGAGAGTGTTTTATGGGTGTAGAGCTTTCTTCTGAACTTCTGTTCGACCCATCCGTGGGATACACAGGTGACATTAGATTTTAGAATCAACACTAATTTCTGTAGTGAACGTTTTACTGTAGTAAGTAGTGGGGGTGTCACTTTTGTGTGTTGGGATGGGGATACTCTATATGGAGGGAAAAATTAACTTGCAAGTGTTAAAGCTTTTGTTCTATTAAATTGCTTCATTATATATGTGATTATTACATCATCTTCCTCTCTTGTTTTTACAGATTATTTGCCACTTTTCTACTTAATTTCTAGCTACAATTGATGTTTGTAGAAATCAGTGTTTACTTTTTGTTTAGTCAAATTTGAGTAATTACGGAACTGATGTCCATTTGAAAGCATAGGCTAACTTATACAGTCATAGGTATGATACTTGGGTCCCAATATCACGTGGATATTCAGGACATAAACCAGGTTATGGCGAAACATCCATTATTCCGTTTTTGGCCATTTTTACGTACTTTGAGTCATATATACACCAAATTCTATGATCCTCTGCCCCTTATTTTCATCTTCAACAGTGTTTGATAGTTGTAGGTAGTTCAGCAACATTATAAATCTTTGATCAGTTCTGCTATTCTTGTTAGGGTTTTTCTTATTAAATAAAAACTCATGTGGTCTGGCGCAATCCTTAGTTTTCAAAACTCGGATTGTATTGCTGTCAATAGAGAATGTTAAGGATAATGGGTCCCACTAAAGAGATGTGATCAAACAGGGACTCTTTAAGTGTTATTAAAGCTAACAGCATGGTCAGGGTTGGCGACCGTTAGATCTTTGGTGTGATCCCTCTTAACCCTTGGATCTTATGATGGGTAAGGTTCCAAGGGTATATAAAGCAAAGAGGGGGTCCCTCTTTTCTCTTACGTCAATTGGAAGCCCTATTGAATCAGACCTAAGGAGAAAAGAGAAGACTCCTCTCATCCCTCTCAAGCGCCGAGAAACCCAGTGTCACACCGTGAAGGGAATAGGAAAATTCCAGCGAAAGGTATGAGATTATCTTTTTTAATCTGTGTCCCCTTTTGATTATGAATTCTAGAAAAAAATTTATCGCATGGTCTAGATCCAGTATTTGAATAATCTTGTTTTGTTTTAACATTATTATTCTTGAATCCCAACAATTCTTAGATAAGAATGGAGATGTTGCGGTTCATACTTCAAAAGTACTTGCCTACTTACCGATCGATAAAAAAAAAAGTACTTGCCAAGTTGGAATATGGTTGTTAAGCTAATTTTTCAGTAGAATTCATGGAAACCTAGGTTCATGAGCCTGAATAAGGAGCCATTTCTTGTTGTTACACCTTAATTTCTTTGTCAGTTTCATTGGATGGCGGGGATGATATCCCTAACCTCACACCCCAAAAGCAACCCACCCTTCAAAAAATCCACAAGCCATTTCTGTGCTGCTCTTAGATCTTTCTGGATATTCCTCGAACTTTCTGCACCCAAGGATTTGGCCCTGCTGCTGTTTTTGCTTCCCTCTACTTGTCCGATCCCTGCAGGCAGCTGCATGCTGTTCCTGCCTCCTTGTAAATGAATGAGGAGTCAATTCGATGGGCAACTTCCCTGCTCAAATCTGTCATCATTTCTCCCATCCCAGCTGCTAAATGGACTCCTATTTTGAGAGCGAAGTTTCATGAACTTCTTTGTGTATGGAACCGAACACTTAACTTCTATGTTATCAACCTGCATCAGTTTGCAGTTTGCACCCTACCTCATGATCTTCAACCACTTGCATTTCTCGTTGAAATTCACATAATATGTGCAACCTGAGTGCCGTCATACTGGAAATCACGTTGGTCACCAATCTCCTTGAGTGACAAAGTAGAACATGTGGGGTACTTTTCTTTCTTTGAATCGAACATTGTAGTTCACCAGGTAGTTCACTGCATTGAAGCTCAATCAACAATCTGTGAGCGTAATATTTGAAATTTCATGTTGGGAATTAAAACCCTTTGAATCTTGGAAACTATGAATCACAGAAATCACACAGCAAATAAAAAGAGATTGCAGAGAATAAAATAGAGACAAAATACAAAGATATACGAGTTTGGCAACGTGCCTACGTCCTCGTGAGTCACACAAATTCACTATATTGAAGATATAGAGAGTACTTATAGTTTTTCTTCTCTCAAAATTACGGTCACTTCTCACATACAACCCTAAAGAATACGCACACTGCTATAAGTCTAGGGTTAAAACTGTAAGGCCAAAAATACCTCTCGTAGAAATTCTAAATATCGTTTACTCCGCCCCCCTGCCACCCCCCGGGGCAATCTGCTGAAGGTTATCTACATTCCCAACATTTCGAACCCTTGGATCTCCACCTATCCTACCAGATTAACCAGTTCCCATCGGCCATCGCAATATAAGCTTTCCAAACGTTGGTTCTTGAATAGCCCAGCTATGGCATTCACGACTCCCTTGTCTTTGAGGCAAGTTTACCTCTTTGAGGTTCTGCATCTGTTCTAAAACTCATCAGAACCTTAGCCCACCGGGATTTCAGCTAGATTCTGGGCATGTCAAGCGACATGACTATTGAGTTCCATCCAACTGCACAAACAATTCTACAAGAGCCTGAAAGGTTGAGCCTGTGAATTCAAAGTGCGCTGTTCTCAGGTTCAATTCTACCACCTTGGAGCTTTTCTCTCCATTTTCTCCACTCCAAATATGAACTTCCACCGCTCTGTTCGCAAGGAGCCTATCCCCAATAGACCCAATATCGACTCAAAGAAAAGGACTTTGACTCCTTCACTTCTCTTCAGCATTTCCTAGAGTTCTGATAAAACATTCTGTACTGAATGTTTCTTCGAAAAACAACTTGCTTGATGCTCAAGTTCTTCTCATGCTGTAATTCCCATTGAACCCTGTGGATTCAAAGTTTTATAAAGAGACTGGGTGTTTTTAGCTGCTCCTAATACAGTCAGAAGGTGAGAAAAGTGTGAAGGTTGTCTTTATTTGTAGAAATGTGTATGTTCATGTAGGTCTCTGTCTCTTGGTAACAGTTTGAAGTGGGTTGAGAAAGGTAGAAGGAGATGTTGTGAAGGTTTAAACTTCCGTACTTTTTTTTTTTTGATTGCTTGCATAGCCCTTTGGAGATCTCTGAGGTTCTAGTGGATGCCATTGTTTGTCTTGAGAACTCTTAATCAAGTAGAAGAAGTTGTTTTGCCTTAGAAGAAACAATGAAAGAATACTTGTTCTGGACAGGTTTGGAAAAATGGGTTGGTTTGTCTTTAACTGTTCTGTAAATTGGAGTACTGTAGTAATATGCCCCTTTGTTTCTGAAATAGACTGTGTATTCATCATTTCCCTCTTCCTGTTGGATGTTGTCATGAATTCAACCCGGATTCATGATAACCCGTTTGGCGACCCGGATGACCCGACAAATGGGCAATGTGTGGGGGCGAAGCCCCCGGCCGCAATTTTGACCCGTTTTTAAGCCCGACCCGTTTTGGGTATTTTACCCATTTTCTCTTTATTGTAACCCTAATATAAAAGAGATTTTTTAAGGTTTTTTTTTTTTGGGAAGAGAAAAAAGAAAAGGGGAGCCGTTTTTTGGGATTTGGGAAGAGGGTTTTCTCTGAGGAGAGCTTTGTAAAATCTTCTATTGAATATAGTGATCGATCGCTGCTGCCCGTGGACGTAGGCATATTGCCGAACCACGTAAATCGTGTCTCCGTTTGGTTTGGTTTTTTCTCTATTTCGTATTATTTGATTTGCTGTTTTTTTTATTCGTTTCACCTTGGATTTGTTCGCTTCCGCATAACACTTCAAAACTAGGAAACATGCTTACTTCCAATCAGGAAACATGCTTAGTACATTGGCACAAGTACCTTTTTCTTTTTTTTTTTAATTGAGAGATATCATTTAGTTACATTAGTAGAGTGAGACGGTCAGAAGTTTACTTGGGTAGTGGAGCTCTTGCAACTCTTACCTGGGTGGGATTAGATCCCCAGACCTCCTCCATGGAAGGCCACACCCCTACCACTCACGCAAGAGGCGGGGGTGGCACAAATACCTTATTACATAGCAGCAGTTGAACGGCTCTGGCTGCTCAATCAATGGACTCTTTGTACTTGTGCATGAGATGTTTCCCTATTTTGATTTTTTTGAATTTTTGGGCTCTTGGAAATTCTACTCTCTCCCTTTTCTTTTCATTCTTTTTATTGGAGGGAATAGAGAATTCAATAAAGCAAAAAAGAAAAGAGATGCCAAATGAGTATAGGAGACAAAATCGACTGTCATTAAGGGATCTCAATCATACAATCAATCCTATTAGGGAAATATCATGTTAGGGAAATAATGATGTAATATCTATGAGATACACTCGATCTCATAGATAATCTTAGATTTGTATCTTTGATTATCTTTAATATTGTCTTTCCAAGTTAAGAGTTTTGGATTATCTATTTAAACTCTCTATAGTCATTGTATTACATTCAAGCTTTTCAATTCTATTCAATAAATCAGCTTTTCTATCATGATATCAGAGCGGATGATCCACCGTGTATTTTGATTTTTTTTTTGTTTGATTCCGCTTTTCCGGCGGGTGGTGCCATCACCGCCTGCCGGGTGTAAAACCTTTGATTTTTATTTTTGTTTTAAATAAAAACCTTCATCCTCTACACCTTTACGACTCTCGATTCTCTTATTCTTACTCATGTCTCATGATCTTTCTTTTTCTTTTAATTTATTAAAGACTTCTCCAACGAGTGTTTTTCTTTAAATCGCAGGTCATACTTCATGTGCTTTGGGAGGAGATCATGACAGCCTAATTTAATGGGTCACCGGCTCCGATAGACTCAAGAATGAACGGGATGCGACAAAGATAGACTTCACAGATTGACGGTGGCCACCAAGCACAAAACTATTTGTCAACAAAGAAGACCAAGGGTGAGGAGTACTCAACTTGTGGCAAACACAGGAAGATCTCGATCCTCATGTGTTAGAGGGGAGTATCAGGGAAATATTATGTTAGGGAAATACAGATGTAATATCTATGAGATGCATAAGATCTCATAGATAATATTGAATTAGCATTAATCAATGATTGGATTAGGATTTGATTAGATTAGGTTTCCATCTTGAGGTCAATGTAATCTCTATATAAACCCTTTTAGTATTCATTGTAATCATCCAATTTATTCTCAGTAAATCACTTTTCTATTATTAGGGAAATATTATGTTAGAGAAATAAGTAAGTAATATCTATGAGATACACAGGATCTCATAGATAATCTTAGATTAGTATCTTTAGTATATTAGGGTTATCTTTAATATTATCTTTCTGAGTTAAGCTTTTCAATAAATCAGAAATTTTACTTTGTATTAGAGGTGATCCACCGCCTATTTTGATTTTTTTTGTTTGATTCCGCTTTTCCAACGGGTGGTGGCAGTGGCTGTGAAACCTTTGGTTTTTATTTTTTGTTTTAAATAAAAACCCTACTATACTTTTACTACCCCTAAGATCATACTCACTCATGGATCTTTTTTTTTTCTTTTCATTTAATGAAAACCTCTCAAACGAGAGTTTTTCTTTAAATCGTGGGTCATAACTTCATGTGCTTTGTGTGAAGATCATGACAACCTGATCTAGTGGGCAGCCACCAACTCCAACAGACTCAAAAATGAGTAAGATGCGACAAAGATGGACTTCACAGACTGACAGTGACCACCAAGTACAGTTGAATGTTATAACTATCTGTCAACAAATTATCAAAGAAGATCAAGGGTGAAGAGTACTCAATTTGTGGCAAACACGTGAAAAACTTGATCCTCATGTGTTTGAGGGGGAGTATTATGTTAGAGAAATATCGATGTAATATCTATGAGATACACAGGATCTCATAGATAATCTTTGATTAGTATATTTCGTATATTAGGATTATCTTTAATATTGTCTTTCCAAATTAAGAGTTTTGGATTATCTATTTAAACCCTCTATAGTCATTGTATTCCATTCAAGCTTTTCAATAAATAAGAATTTCTACAAATCCTTCTAATAATTTTTTTTTCCAGGTTAACCGTGATTAATGAGTTAAAGAGCTGAACGTCCGACTTAAAAATAGGACAAAAATGGTGGGCCTATCAACTACTACACTGTCAAGGAATGGAACCCTAAATATCCCCACATGAGAGATATACCCCCAACATGAGAGATATATACACTACCACTTACACAAGCCAGCCAGTGTAATCTTCCTATTAAGTTATACCCCACATGAGAAATATTTTTAAGAAAAATCAAGGTTAGATTGTTGATCCCTAAGAGTTAGTGAATCTTAACCACGATTAATAAGAGTTAAAAGGGATACTTGTTAACATGTGTTGACATGTGGGTGTGATAAATCTCTCCCTGAGCTCAATTGCTATCGATTGTGATTCGATCTCATACCATAGCGTATGCTTTGCATGAATCAACTCGAAATTGGCCGACAAGCCTATTGGGTTGGTGTCCAATTGACGCTTGATGGGCCAATAGATATTTTGTCCATGTGGTCCAATTAGTGGGACTCCCTTGTTAACCATTGTAATTTTGGCTCTGGCCTACCTGAGGGGTCACCAGCCTATCAATTGGGATGGTTGTGATAAGGGTCAATGAGGAGTTTCTTTTTTTTTGATGAAAGAAAACCCCACAACCCAGCCTAAACACAGACTAGGGTTTGGCTGCCCCACCCCGGGCCAAGATCCTACGACAACCCCAAGGAAGAAGAGGAAAAAACTCAAAAGAATTATGGGCCCCAAGTCCATAGCTAAAAGCTGCTAAGCTATGGGCATAAGCATTGGCCGATCTAGGAATATGAAGAATACAAAAATCAGCCTCCACCGCCAACATTGCCCGGATATCATCAACCACCACCCGAACCTCCCAATGAGCCTATGAGGAGTTGAGACGAGAGAAAGCATGTGTCTGCTGTGATTCAGTGCATTATAGTTAAAAACCAATTTGAGAAAACATGCGATGCACCCATTGGCAGCACACCCAACTCATGGGAGTTGGGATCATATTCAATCGGGTCAACACGTGTCCATTTTAACCCTCGTTAACTATGAATAAGATAGAAAAATATATATATTAAAAAGTATTAATCCTAAGGGTTAAAACTTCCTAACCAGAGTTAAAGGGGCTCTGTGGGTGCAATTGAACTCTCCCACGTTCAATAGCAATTAAACAGGATCTGGACTCAACTCATGGATCCATACTGTTTAATCAGTGGGTCCATACGATATCAAGAGTTGGGTTTGGCCTTTTGGTAAGAAGTGTACCCCATTGGAGGGGACAAGGTTTCGAGTCTTTGAGGTATGGCAGTTGAAATGCCACCACCTTACTAACTTAAGTAACCTAGTAATAGCCAAGAGGTTCAGATACTGAAACAGAAGCACATGTACCCATGAATGATTTAGCTAAGGGAAAGATATCATATTAAAATCCATTTCACACACAAATGAAGCATAAACTTGTTGAAAGATAGTTTCCACTAGAAAACCAATTGAGAATATCTGGTAACTTATTCTTGGGGTCCTTTGATGGGTATCCCTCAAAAGTTTCACACTAAGTAAATCAACCAGAAACTCTGGTACAATATGAGAAATACAAAAACCACAAAAAAATAAAGAAAGAAGAAAACATACTTGACAAGAACCAGCAATTTTGCCAGCAGAAAAAATTGAAAAAAATAATAGCCTACTTTTAGTGTATCGTTGCCTCGCTGGAGATACATGATACATTAACTGGAACCACTCTTTCTAAATATACCCCGCAATCTGATTTTACAACTCAATCGAATCCCAAAAAAGAAAACCTAAATTAAAAACTCTGACTCTCAAACCTTACACATCCTTTGTAACTGCTCTCTTTTGAATTCTTCAACTCCTGTTAGCTCTAGATATGCAATTTTCTTACAACTGCTTTATATTAACGAGGGAGATGTATGAAATTCACAATTTCTTCACCCACAATAGCTTCCTGGTATCCAACTAATGATCAGGTAGCAATTCCTGGAGCAAGTATTGACAATGAATGTGTGAATCCCAGGAAATTGCATTGTAATTAATAAAAACAACTGAGCTGTTTAAGGATAAAAGTAACTAATTATTCCACAAAAGCAAGCATGAGAGAGAAAATCATTGCAGTGGTCCCTCACCCAACCACCCAACACCTCCTTAGATAGCAATTTCTGAAGCAAGTATTGACGAAGAACATGCGAGGGGAGGGTGGGATGCTGCTAGGCGAAATAATGGATACAGGAGATAGCAATGTACTTAATGAATAATGAAAACTTTAGGACTGTTGAAGGAGCAAAGAAATTAATTATTCAATAAATGGGAGAGAAATTATTGTAGTGTATACATTTAATACTCCAATCCCTATGCAACACCCCCCCCCCCCCCTTTCTCGTTCTTTGATAAGCTGTGTGTTGGTGTTGACCTAGCAACTTAAGGTTTCACATCCAGCTCATGCACAGATTCAACCTAATTTACCCACATATTGCAAGGACCTTCATGTACCTATTGGGTACCCCATTTGCAATTACTATTGAAGAATAGGATATAGATACCACATCCATTTGAAATCTCAGAGTAACATGTATTACCTGGGTCCATACCATACATCAACCCACTTTTGACTCCAATTAGTGGTCAAATTTGGATTTTTATGACCCAAAGAAAAACTTATCCCTAACCATCTTTTCCAATTACCATGTTTTTCTTTGGTTCTTTTCTTTTGCCTTTTGGTAAGCTGGGATTAAACTTGCAATCCTATGGCTGTAGTGCATAATATCATATAATTATACTAGATACTCAACTCTAATTGCCTACTTTTGGACGGTCAAGTTAGCGAACCTGCAATCTCATGGTTGAGGTGCAGAACATCAGCCAATTGAGTAAAATGTCAGCCGTTTGAAGTATGCAGCTCAGTCCCAATTGCCTAATAACCAAAGTAAATGATACAAAAGTATATCAGTCAGATGGTTAGGATTATCCAATTGACATGATGGTTGTGCCACAATACAATAGGTGGCCCATGTATCTAATCATCACGACCAGGAACCATGTGCAGCATGTATAAGGTAGGGAACCCAGATCCTAAGTATATAATAAGCTTTAGTATATAAGAACAAGGTCTCTATTTAGATTAGTTTGGTTGAGCGATAAAAGCAAAAAACAGATCGTCAGAACAATTTTATGAAGGTAAAGGAACCTCTTACCTCTATTTGGTTGTCTATTGATAACACTATAACCACCAACATAACCTGCAGAATTTGTAGCTGGAAGATCCGAAGCTGAATTGCCAAGCCCATAACCAAATGAACCAGACCCATCTTGCTCAGATATGGTAGACTGCCAGGTTGGGTCCCCGTAAACTGAATCACCGGCAAAGAAGTCTCCATAGGATCCATCAAAACCACCACTTGATGCAGCATGCGATGATGTTGGGGCCACAGTTGTTCCACTGTTTCTTCCATACCCTCCTCCTCCCAGCCCGTAATTTCTATCTCCACTTCCATAACCAAGATTACCGCTAGTAATTCCAAAACCAATCCCTCCTCCTTGAGTTGAAACTGGAGAAGAACCCCAATTCACTCCACTATTGCCAAAGGCACCTCCTCCAACACTCCCATTTCCTGAGCCCATGTAAGCGCTAGAGTTTGCAGAGTTCGTGGCATAACTAAGCCCCTCATTCCCCCAGACATTCCGAGTTGCTGAGCTCAAAACTGAACCACTTCCTCCATTACCCCCACCATACCCAATAGGACTACCATACCTATTTGAATTCCCATTGTAATAAGGGTTCAACCCCCGTCCATAGTCGAGATTAGTACTGAAATTTGCACTCCCCCCATAGCTTGGGCTTAAACCCGGCTCAAAATTCCCACCCATTCCATAACCATGAGGACCAAAAGGAGGAAACCCACTCCGACCACCAGCAACCGGATTAAATCTACCATCCAATCTAACTCCATAGCCTCCAACCAAGCTCGGATTGTAACCATGAGTGTAGCTGTTAAGGAAGCTATTGACCCTACTCAGACTAGAGTTATATACACCTATTGGGCTCCGGCTGGGCCCTGTGGATAACTCTTTAGGAACTGCACGCTTGACCTCAACCATTTTACCATTCAACTCATGAAAGATTTTGAGTAGCACTCTGTCCACTGCTTCCTCTGAATCATAAGTAATGAAACCAAAGCCTCTCGGCCTTTGGGTGTTGTGATCATACATTACCACGACATCTGTAATCATTCCAAACTGATCGAAATACTTCTTAAAGTCGCTCTCTGTGACTGTGGATGCTAAACCTCCTACAAATATCTTTTTTGTGCGGCCAGGACCTGGCGATCCATGAATGATACTATTGTTTCTATTCAAAATGTACTGGTCATCCCTAGGAACAGCCTTCTTCGCCTCAACCTGAAAATTGAGAACCCAAAAATGAAAACCCAACCCGAGAATATATTTTTGCATTTCAAATACCTGAAAAAGGGTCAGCTTGAGAAGTTTCTAAATTCCGAATCAGATAATAAAGAGTTGAAGCTTCAAACATGCACATTCATAATTTGAAGAGAGAAGAGAAAAATGATTTTAGTCTTTGACTCGAACTGAAAATTAATTAAACTCGGAATAAGATCGGGAAACACATTTCTGGAATTGCAAATTTAAACTCACAGTGCCTAAAAGAAAAGGAAGAAAAAAAATCATTTTTTTGGCACAACTTAAACAAGAACCAGATAAGAAGCTGACTTATTTGAGACATTGCTTACATATATGTAAATTGAAAACTGATATTCAATCAACCTACTTACCGTTCTACCATCTATCGTGTGCTTAGTCATAACGACTATTTCTGCGACAGCGGGGTCTGCAAAGACGACAAAACCGAAGCCACGGGCACGACCAGTGGTCCGATCTTTCATGATCACAGCCTCCACCACTTGTCCATATTTTTCAAAATATCCTCTGAGATGATCTTCGTTTGTATCCCAAGAAATCCCACCAATGAAGAGCTTACCAAGATCCGATTCCATTTTCTGCAAACAACAAATCAAATTATCTAATCAACCAAAATCTCATCCTCATAAAATGAAATATATAAATTTTAGATACCCAATTCAAATATAAAACCAAGAATTTTTCTCCCCCTAATTCATTTAGTATCCCAAATCCAATCCAATACAAACAAGTTATTCAGTATCAGATCCAATATTTATTATATAATTGGATCCAAACAAAAGAAGAAGAAAAGTAAACACCCAAAAAATTAAATATTAAGTCAACTAAAAAACACCAATCCAATAGATCGAAATGCCGAATGAATTGACAATGAAACGATAAGAACCATACCTTATCCGAGAAACTACCCAGAAACCGGCAGATACTCTTATCAGAGACTAAATGGGTGTTCTCGAATTCAATCCTGGAACATCGGATCCTTCATGGATCAATCAACCAACGGTCCAGGATTTCTAAAAACCCAATAAATGAAATTAAACAGAGATGAGAAACCCAAAACCATTTGGCAGACACAGATCGAGGAGCAAAACAAGTTTTCGACTAACACAGACAAGAAAACATACCAATTGAGGAGAACCCAGATGCGAAATCGAGATAATCTAAGATCCAAGAGGAGTAATAATAAGAACAGAGGGCTTGTTCATCCTCCCCAAATGGCCCCCTTTTCCTCTCTCTTCTCCCAGTTCCGTTTGATTCAATTAAAAAAGAAATTTTCATACAAAACAGAGAGAAAGAGAGAGATGGGTTTCAAATCTCAGATGCGTAGAAACAATATAAATAGAGAAACATGTTGGCGACGTAAGAAATGATGGGAGATGGTGATGTTTGAATTGGATTTCAAAAATATAAATAATAATAATAATAATAATAATACCCAAAAAAATAATAAAGTTTTAATTTAATCTGAAAGAAAACAAAGGAAAAAAAGAGAGTTAAATCAGAATGTTCTGATCTGATGGACGGAAGGAATTGTTTGTGCAATGTGCTCCCACTTATTCGTTATATACTTCTCCGGGGAATTCTATTGTATATTTAAGCTGCATTAACAACCATGTGGGGCAAACGTGGAGCACATTCAAGAGTTTGGAGTTTTGGATAACCTAGAGAGAGCGGATAGGTCAACACGGGGAGAGTTCATTCATACTCAAAGGTCAACATGTGTCTCTTTTAACTTCTATTAATCAATCGTAGTTAAGATTCACTAATCATTAGGATTCAACAATATAACCTAGGTTTTTAGAATTTTTTTTAGAAAATAAAATTAGCTCCTCGCGATTGGTTGTGATATGATCTCCGGATTAAATCACCTCAATCAGGGAGCTATATAACACTCCGCCTATCAGGATCCATTCCCCCGGGTGATGAGTAGCGAGAACTCTAATCCCCAATACTAACCATTAACCCTATAGGTAAATGATATCCTCCAGCAAAAACAAAAAGAGCTATATACTTTTTGTGGACTCCTATCGGACATAATGTGATTATAGGATGGTTATAGCCATATTCAATAATGTTGACTTTTGGTATAAGAGAATTCTGAGTGCACAGTCATTGAATAGATTATTTCCTACCATACATGTGTGTAGACATGCATCATACGCCTGTTAAATGTTGGTAGAGTATCAAGCTCGTACTCAATTCATGAGTGTGCAAAAAAGCTATTAACGAGCCGAGCACACACCAGGGCTTTGGCCCATAGGTAAGTGGATCCCTTCCGCAAGGAAGTGGTCCGGGTTCCATTCCCATCTGGGTGCGAGTCTTCCACCCCTCCAACTAATTTGAGCAGATACTAACCCTCTAACTGGGGTTGCGGCCTAACCGTATTACCACTACCAAAAAAAAAAAAACGAGCCGAGCACTGGGTATTGTAAGACCAGCTCGATTCAATTAAGAGCCCTAAAGGGATATTCTCCTCACAACATGAGCTTAGGCTATTTCCAGAGCTTTGGGCCAGAGTCATAATTAAAACACTGACTTAACTTTTAAAAATAAATTGAAACACTGACTTAACTCTTAATAAAAGGATTTAGACCCAACTAGACTATCGTAGGGCTCATTGATAACTTTCCAGTGATATATGATAATACGCATTATAATATTGGAGCGCAATATTAGGTCCTTTAGGAATAGCCTAGTGGTAGGTGTATCTCTTCTTTAGGAAGGAGGCTCCTTGTTCCATTCCCGAAAGGGTAAGAGTGGGTTGCACTCTCCACCCGCCTTTAACTTAGAGCAAATACTGACTTGCTAACCGGGGTTGCGGCCTAACAGTATATCTCGTACCAAAAAAAAAAAAAAATTAGAGCGCAAAGTTGAGTTCATTATAAATTGGGAATCTAATTTCTTTTTATTCAGACGTTCCAAAAATTCACTACGGCCTATTTTGCACCAATGTAGAGCTGACCATGACTCTGCTACCACAATGTCGGCGCTGCACATTATAAGAGTCTTAGAGAATAACCCCAAATGAAGCATGACTATCACCTAAACATCTATCAAAATTAGAGTGTCAATAGGCTGGGCTTGGACTTGAATCTTTTTTACTGGAATTCAGCCCGTTGATTAAATTTGAGCTTTATTCATCGGCATTAAAGCTAATTTTGGAGCATATTTTGATCATTTGAAGTTTTGAACAAGTATACAAGACAAAGTGTTAAAGGGCATGTACCTGTCCGCATCCCATTTGATTTAACCAAAAGCATTTTCGCGATTTAATTTATCATCAATTAGCGTGGTATTCTAATGGTCGGCCACTGGATGATGTTATTAGAATGGAATACAGCACATGCAAGATGCATACATTCATTCAAATGCCCTAGCCGTTGGATGTATGCCATAAATTGATCATCCAAAAAAGGCAGCGGAGCTATGCTTCAAGGCGTTTATACACCTCTCCTTTTTAAAAGTAAAGTAACCCAAAAAAAAAAAAAAAAGTCCTAGCAAATTTGTAATTAAGGAAAATTGTCTTTCAATAATTATAAGGGAAATTAGATGACTGACCGCACATTGGACTCTATAGTCGAATACTAGTGTTCATTGGTCCACGCCTTCCTTTTTAACACTCATTAATTATAGTTGAGATTCACTCACTCTTAGGATTCATCCATCCAACATTTAGAAAAAAAAATATATAAACACATTCGGCTATGTAGTCAAGTATTGGTCCTCATTGGTCCATCCCTCTTTTTTAACACCCATTAATTATGGTTGAGATTCACTCACTCTTAGGGTTCATCAATCCAACATTTAGAAAAAAAAAATTTAACTTTAAGTTAATCCAAGCTTAACTATAGTTAAATGGGGTCAGCTAATCACTTCTCTAATTATAATAGTGTCATCATTTACACATTAAGAGGGTAGCTTCACTCAAACCCCTTGAAGCATATATCTGCCTCATATTTAAACTTTTATATAATAATAGTAGCAAGGTTATATTGAGGTGCTTTGGACCTATTTTCTATTTATTCTTTTCAATATTTTTCAGGTAACACCTGTCCAACGTGGATAAATTTTCCACTTGCTTCCCTTATTGCACTCTTATTTCTTTAAACCAAAAATACAAGGATTTTGTGATGAGGCCCACAAGATGTTCACACATAAGACTTGAAATTATCTCTTGTTGTAACCGGAGTCTGGTTATGCCCCAGAGGTTGTCATGTGTCCTTATTAACACTCCGTAATTACGGTTAAGATTCATCCACTTATCCTTGGTTTTTAAAAGGAGCAAAAATATTCAACTTTTTATCCCTAAGAGTTAGTGAAATTTAACCTGGTTTAATGGCGACCTTAGGGGCATAACCGACTCCAAGGAGTCCCAATTACAACGGGAGAGAATTTGAAGTTCACACAAAATTCTTGTCTTGTGTCCACAAAGGGAAAGTGCATGGAGGATTGAAACTAGCACTCCCCTTATAAATAAAAAAAGGTTACAACTCACGGCAGTATATATGCTGCAAGCCTGAAAAGAAGCACCTAATGGATTAGCTTAACTAACTTCACTCTCAATAATAGAATTTCTCCTTGCAATTCTCTCTCTGATAAGGCATGCATGTGGGCACCCAAACTCGGCCACTTTTTTCTTTTATAACATGTCGATTGAAAGGCAGGCTCCAATCTAACACAACTAATCTGTTTAAATTTAACAAATGATATTTAAGCTTAAAAATAATTAGGTTTAATACTTTGATAACTTTTGAACATAAAGTCAGTAACTACTAGGTAATATAAGTATACAACTAAGTACAATATTCATATTAAATATATTATGCTTCATGACCTGTCGGGCCAATTGTAAAATTGGCTGAAAAACTCAAACCAATCTGCTAAAACTCCAAATATCGTAGTCATTAATAATAATGACTGCCTTACTCAAATATTTGCGGCAACAACTCGAATCTTGTAACGTTATTCTGTTCTATTTAAAGGCATAACGTTAAATATATTATCGAATCTTTTTTCCTCATGCTTGTTTAGAGCATTGTACTTCTATTGAGCTATTAGTAATCTTCCCCTAAAGGTGCCAAGATATCTCAATAGACCTCCTTTTTTTCTTTTTTCCTTTTTTTTTTTTTTTTTTTTTTTTGTAAGTGAAAATATTAATTAGGTAACAGGTTAATTAGAATTTATATTTATTTTGTTTTCAGTCAAATTGGTCAAGAGTTTTTTTTTTTTTTTTTTTTTGGGTTATAAAATTGGTCAAGAGTTTACACGCCCGAAGATAATAATAGTCCTGAAATAATTGTAAGGTACCTGTAAAAAATTACATATTATGAATGGCAGTGTACTGTGTATCTTCCAAATGAAAGGATTGGGATTAGAGTGCAGCCGTTGATAATGCCAACAGATTAATGTCTACTGATCCCCAAGCAGCTAATATGTTAGGCATTTAACTACTAACCTACGCTGTTGTTATCTACTAAAGCTATAATTACTAAAATGGGACAGAATTTGACACCCCTAAAAATACTAGTTATGATATTAATGTAAGGAACCAAATCTTACCGCTGGATTTGGAAAATCTGATTATCCCCCTCAGGTTGCCATGTGAACCTTTTGACACCCCTTAACCCTGGTTAAGATTCATCCATTCCTAGGGTTCACCTACCCATCCTTAGTTTTTTTTTTAAAAAATTAATATTAAAAATATTTTAATATTAAAATATTTTTAAAAAATTAATATTTTTTTTCTAAAAATCAAGGATGGGTGGATAACCCTAAGGGTGGGTGAATATTAATTAGGGTTAAGGAATGTCAAAAGGGACACATGGCGACCTCAAGGATGATAACCAGATTTGCAAAATCCAGTCACCATAGAAGATTTGGTTCCTTAATATAAACTTGTAAATAATTACATGTTATTTCAAGACATGTGATCATTGTTAAAGAACAAGCTAACATGTTAGACACCCAACTACTAATTTAAAAGTAGCCCTCATCCACTTAAAAACTAACTACTAAACCAATGGGGTGAGCATAAACCCTATTACAAAAAAGAAAAAAAAATCAGTTTCCCATCGCGAAAAAATAAAATTAGAGGTAAAAAAAAATGATCATATTTTTTGGTGCCTAATTACGTATTCGACCAACTTATGGTAGTTGAGAAAGTAGCTACCTGTAGGTACTTGTACCAAGTTCCAACCCAACCAACCAACCTACCAACATTGGTTGAATAACAACCACTGCGTATTGGACCATACACCATTTTCCTTTTTGAATGATATAATTTTGAAATTCCGAACAGTCAAAAGAGTGATGCACAAAGGAATCAAAGAGACAGGAAAAGTAAGAGATGTGAAATCTCAGGAAAGAACATGTAATGTGAAAAGCCGACAGAGAAGAAAATGTGACCGTAATAAAAGGATTATAACGTTGAACCAAAAAAAAAAGTATTATAACGAAATAAATGTGGATGTAGGACGACCAAAGATACACACCCTCAAAATAGCCCAGTGGTAGGTGTATCCCTTCCTTAGAAGGAGGTTCCAGGTTCCATTCCCGAGAGGGAATGAGTGGGTTGCACTCTCCACCCGCCTTTCACATATACTGGCTTGCTAATTGGGGTTGAGGCCTAATCGTGTGTCTCATATAAAAAAAAAAAGGACCACCAAAGATGTGTGCAGACTTCTATCATTAAGGATGACCCAGGATTTTCTTAGAGGGGGCAAACAATCATCGATTCATAATACTAATACTTGCTGATGGGTTTGTAGAAAATGATTTAGACAATGTAAAATATTCTAGGTTAAGAGTGTTAAGGAAATAATTTAACCAGACGAAAAAGAATAAACTAAAACAAACATCCACAAGAAAACACAAAAGATATACGTGGTTCGGCAACAACCTACCTACGTCCACGGGTCAAGATCCGATCACTTCTTTATTCATAAAAATCTTGAGGAACCAGTACAAAAGCACTCAACTCACCTTCTCTATGAAAACTCAAGAAGAATCTCTATTTATCTTCCATTTTCCTTTCCCAAGGCCTATTAAGCCTTAACTATTTCTACTATCTCATTCTCTCAATACAAAAACATTTTTTTGATCTTCAAGATGAAACCCTAGACTCATAACTACGTATTTATAGGCCTTAACGAGAGACCTAGACGATTAGAACTTCTCGTAATAAGAGTTTTCTAAAACATAAAAGACTTAAAATAGCACAAATTCAAAAAAAATCTCACTTTGGCCAATCGATCGGTGCCACCCAGGCTGATCAATCGGCTCTCCAAGCCGTTTTCGTCACGCGCGCTCCACTGATCGATCAGTTACAAGTGGGCAATCGATCGGAATACTTTCAGATCCATCACCCAGGAATACTTTTTCCATCATCGAAAACCAAAATCAGAATGAGGAAGAAAAAGATATTGTGATGTAAGTCCATATTCCTTGCATCATAGGTGTTGCTTTTGGAATGTATCAAAAAATTTCATATTTAAGCAAATATGACATGAAGTCTCCGAATCTAAAATCCACTCACCGAAAGAATTGTTCATACATTTGGAAACTATGAAAACATTTTCACCGTATTTCTCCTTGTTCGTAACTATTGCCGCCTAAAAATCTCCTCCGAAGAATTCAAATTTCCTTCAGCATGCCTCAGACACTCTCTTTTGAAGTGCCATAATTTTTTGCAATGATAGCACTGGGCCCCACATTTTCCCTTGGATTTGGATCTACCCCTGCCTTTTCCAGATCCAAGTCCCTTCCTCCTCCCCAAACAACCATGATATGATTATTCCTATCATGCGATAGTTTTCGCCAAATCTCATAAAAGAGTAGCGTAGTCGTGACCTCCTCCATTAGCAATGTCTCCTTGCCATGCATGAGAGTTCCCACCAAGTGATCATACGAGTCCGGAAGTGATGTAAGAAGTCCTACGGCCTAATCTTCTTCATCCACCTTGACATCAACTTTCTGTAGTTTATTCAAGATCTAGTTGAACACATTAATGTGTTCTATGAGATCTGCATCATCCATCATCTTTAAGGTATTGAACTAATTTTTCAGATATAACATGTTGGTAAGGCTCTTTTCGATGTAGAGCATTTCCAACTTCTTCCAAATATCTGATGCTGAATTTCATCCATAACGTCATGTATCATGTTATCTGCAAGACAAAGGCGTATTGTGCTGATTGTCCTTGTTTCAATGTCTTCCCAATCGGCATCAGACATCTTTTCCGATTTATCAGACTCCCCCTTCAACGCCCTTGCGAGATCCTGTTAGAGTAGGATATCTTTTACCCTTCTTTGCCACAGATTGAAACTCCATTTTCTGTCAAACTTCTCTAGGAAAAATTACCTAGAATTTTTTTAAGTCATTGAAAAATAATTAGTCAAAAGCTCTAATATAAATTGTTGGGGAAATAATTTAACTAGACGGAAAAGAATAAACCAAAACTCACACCTACAAGAGAACACAAGAGATATACATGATTCGGCAACAACCTGCCTACATTAATGGATCAAGATCCAGTCACTTCTTTAGTCAAAGAAACCTTGAGAAACCATTACAAAAGCACTCAACTCACATTCTCTATAAAAATTCAAAGAAGAATCCCTATTTATCCTCCATTTTCATTTCTCAAGCCTTAGTATGCCTTAACCCTTTCTATTATCTCTCTATCTCTTAATGCAAAAACATTCATTTGATCTTTAAGATACAAACCGTAGGCTCATAACTACATATTTATAGGCCTAAACAAGAGACATAGACAATTCGAAAGTCTCCTCTCATAATAGGAGTTTCTCAAAACATAAAAGACTTAAAATAACACAAACTTAGAAAAATCTTGCTTTGGTCGATCAATCAGCGCCACCCTAACCGATCGATCAGCTCTCCAAGCCATTTCCATCGCGCGCCACCGATCAATTGGCCATAAGTGGCTGATCGATCGGACCTTTTTGGTTTTCCTTGAATTCGTGCCAAATACAACAAAGGGGGTACAAGGATATAGTCCTGATAACTTTTTTTGAGGATCAAGTTCTAAGTCATCTCGTCCTTATGTTCCATACCTACTAGTATTATTTTCCCTTATTTAGGATTTATCTATATAATCAAGTTTTAACTTATATTAGGATTAATTTAAAGTTTTAATGAAAAAGGAGAATCGAGATTTTCTTGTAAAAAACAAGGAGAGTTGTTCCACTAATTTTCAAAGTTTATTTTAGTTCATATTATAAAACATTTATTTTGCAAAAATAGGGAGCAGCTCTCCCTTACCCGTGGCTATGCCCTTATATAATTAAATAATATAATTTTTTCAAAAATTTAGGGGTCGCATCTAGGCAGAATGCCCTCATGGCTAAGCCCTGTATAAAAAAAAATTCTTCCAAAAGTTGGTGGTGATGGGTGAGGGAGGCTTGCCCTTGCCCTGACCATCATGATAAAGAGCTTGGTTCTAAGAATCAGCCAACCTCCGTTTAACAATGATCCAATGAAAAACATAAGAAGACACTTTTTAAGAATACAAAATACAGCCCTAGGCTCTGTCTGCCTTGTTAAAAACACATAGGAAAGAACTAAAAAGAAAAGAAAAAACATAATAAAGAATTTTTTTTACCCTCCAATGGTTTGGTGTCAAGTGTGACTCCTTTTATGAGAGAAGTTGTGACAACTAATTCTAAAAGATGATGTTTTGCAAGAGTTTCACTACCTATTACTAATTACTAACCGATAACCGATGATTCAAACCAACCATAGGTGAATGATAATGAAACCAAAAAAAGGGACAACCATGGGTATGAGATGGATGAGGCTATGGCAATTCGCTTTGTCTTAATCATAGCCCGAGAATTTTGGACATATGCATGAATGGAATGAGGGGAGATTTGTATCTTATTCACTAGTTTGCTTGCACATTCATATTCGATTTGTCCCCAGGAGTTACATCACCTACTCATGGACACTTGGTACTGTTTTGCAAGACTTTGATCAACAAGATTTCCCTTGAGGGCGGCGCAGTAGCACAGGCGTGCACATTTTGGTTCCTCCAGTTTTGAATACGAACAATGAAACTCATCATTCCACCGCTTTTGTTACAAAGTTTGCAAGACCATTGTACAACAAAAGTAATATTATTTGAATCTTAAGTAAATTACCAAATTAGAATTTGGATAATAAATAACCAGATTCGAATCGGATTTGTCAAATTTCATGAAGCTTAATCTAATCTGTTTACAGCCCTAACCCACCTAATGGTGTAAACGAGACAAGACAAGCAAGGTGTTGTTTTGATTATTTTTTATTTATTTTTGGTTAAGAGGTATAAACACACACTCAGTAGGCGGTAGGTGGTAGGCCAACACACACACGGATGACGGACCCAACAGGCTGAACCCTACTCATATCTACAAAAGGGCCCATCTTTGGTAAAGAGATATGAACCTAATAAGCCAAGGGAGGTCGGTGTTGTTTTAGTTCGACTTGTAACATTCGTAAGCATGTTTGAGGTCGGCTCGAGCTCAATTCAAGCTGTGATATGTTCGATTGAGCTCCTCTACAACGGATCGTGTGGGCCGACTCAATTTGTCATTAACCTTGTTAATTATTTTTATAGGAGTAGTGTTAGCCCTTGACATAGAATTCAATTTTTTTGAAACTCTGACTGTAGATGCAACACAATATTGTTACTAATTTCATAAGTTAAAGAAAATAAAATATTAGAAAAAAGTAGGACACTTGTGGCTTGAGCATGACTTGAGCTCGGCTCGTTAAAAGTTCGATCATGCTTGGTTATTTAATAAACAAGCAATGATTGAACTTAATTTTCAAGCTCGTTTAATTTCACTACCCAGCTCCTTAAAAGCTCAGCTCAAAAAAAAAAAAAAACCAAGCATATATATATATACTTAAAATATACCTAATATATTAAAATATTTAAAACATACTTAATTTATTTAAAATACTTAAACTAAATAAATTTCTTATATATATGCATATATACAATAATAATAATTTAGTAAAATACTTAAATTAAATAAAAAAATATTTTTATCAAGGAAAACAACCATTAAACCCTTACAAGCATAATCAATTAAATATAGGTGTCATCCTCTACTACATTTAAAAAGAGTGTTCCCAACTCCCAAATAGAAAAAAATAAGAAGTTGTTTCATCATATCTGTTATTAACAAACCAGCTCCTTGCAAACTACTCGAGTTCAACTAGATCAATTTTTTAATTTATATTTAATAAACAACCTAAGCTTGAGCTAGATTTCAAGCTCATTTAATTAATGAGCTCAACCCGAGCACCCCACTAACTTGGCTCAGCTCCATATCACCCCTACTTGTGGCTACCACACTAAAAGCTTGGAAATCTGTAACTATGCTTAAAAAATCTCTTATTATATATTGCAAAATTACTTATTTTGAGTTTTACTTTTACGAAAGTTTTTTGTTTGTTTTCTTTTTTAGTCAAATATGGTTAGGCTAAAACCCCAATTAACATTACTTAAGAATAGTTAATGGATTAGAGAGTAAGTGTCTGACTCAGAATCGGGTTAAATATTGTTGACTTATAAACCGCTACACTTTCACTCGAAGGAATAAAACTCTGAATAACCCAAAAGGGATATACACATTACTACTGGCACAAGCCAGCTGGTCTTTGAGGACTCTTTATTGGCTTTTGAGAGCATAAGCTCTATGTGTACTAGAATGAGTTTCCATAAAAATAGACTAGTGGGCGGCATGTGCGATGCACGTGAGAGAGATGGGAAGGGGAGAGAGATTGGGAAGAGGGATCCTTGTGAGGGCATTTGAAAAAAAAAAAAGAGGAATATTTAAGGTACAAAAACTTGATGAACATTTTGGATATCCTCTATCCAGATAGATGTCCCTATGATAAAAATTGTAGGAGATATGTCGGTCATAGAAATATGAAGTAGGGACACTTTGAGACTCAAAAAGCTTTAGGGGCATTTTGGGCATAACAAAAAAAGGGGTCAGACGAAGCCTTGGTGAAACGTTCTTCTTACAGAACATTTTGCCAAGAGATAAGGAATCTGGTTACGCCACTGAGGTCGCCATGTGTCCCTTTTAACACTTCTTAATTGTGGTTAAGATTCACCCATTCCTGAAGTTCACCCACTTATCCTTTGTTTTTAGAAAAATAAAAATACTAATTTTCTTTAATCCTATGAATTATTGAATTTTAATTAGGGTTTTAAAAAATCAATTGTTTTTTCTAAAAACCTAGGATATTTAGTGGATGAACTTAGGGGTGGTGAATCTTAACCACAGTTGGAGTCCGTTTACGCCCTTAAGGTTGCCATGTGTCTCTTTTGACACCCTTAACCATAGTTAAGATTCATCCACCCCTAGGGTTCCCCTACCTATCCTTGGTTTTTAGAAAAAAAAATTTAAACCTAGGATTTAATAAATTTTAACCAAGTTTTAAAAAATTAATTTTTTTTATAACCAAGAATAAGAATAAGTGGGTGAACCCTAGGGGCCCCATGTGTCTCTTTTGACACCCCTTAACTGTGGTTAAGATTCACCTACCCATAGAGTTCACCCACTTATCCTTTTATTTTTTTAGAAAAAATATTATATTTTTTTAAATCTCAGTTAAAATTCACTAACTTCTAGGTTTTAATTTTTTTTCTAAAAATCAATGAAAAGTAGGTGAACCCTATGGGTGAGTGAATCGTAACCACAGTTAAGGAGTGTATAACCTTAGAAATTTTAAGTCTACTATAGATGGGTATACCGTATGTGAATTAAGCAAACATTCAAAGAAATTTGTGTTATATACATTATCATGATAAGGGTAATTTAGGAATTTAGATAAAATTAGTAAACGTTTTAAGGGGAGCACTTTCATCATTATATTAGCAACAGTTAAAAGATAGATACAAGTCAAAGGTCATTTTTGAAATTAATATAAATATCAATCAACAACGTTTCACAAAATTATTAGCCAAATCTGGCAAGCAGAATCAACTCGCCATCTTTATTTATACTCAATTTTTTTTTAAAAAAAAAATTGATAGTTGGAAAAGTCGATTGAGGAATTGGGGAAAATTTAGGGGAAAGGAAGGCTTCAGGCTTTCAGCGTTGGAGTTTAACCGCAAACTCTAGCTCCCTATTTGTCATAAGGGCATATCCATTCTGATGAAAAAATGAGAAAGAAATAGCTTGCGCGATGGAGATGCTCTTACTTAAGCTTGCAGTATAATTAAACAAAGTTGTCTCTCAGCTTGGCTCGAGAACATGGGTTGGTTTCGAGCCTAGTCAAAGATGGCTAAGTGGCTAACGATTCCCTCCAAAAATGGAATCCCTAAAACTCTTTCTCATTCCCTCCTTTTTTGAAAATTAAAATTCAAATTAGAGTACACCCCCCATTTGTACATGTTATATATTTCAAAGATGAAGTCCCCAAGTGGCCAGCTCTCTCAAAATTCCCTTTCTTTCTTCTCAAATCTCTACAATTCCCCATCTTCCCAGAACACTGATTTGAAACCCACCATGTCTTCTTTCCAATCCTCAAGCTCCGGTTCTCGAACGGAGGCATCTCAATCGTCTTCCGGTGCGATCCATGTGATCATCGGCCCAATGTTTGCCGGGAAAACCACTGCTCTCATTCGCCGCCTCAAGTCTGAAAGCAACAATGAAAGGTTTTATACTATTTTTAGGCAGAAAAATGTTGATTTCGTGTTGCAATTTAATTCAATTATGAGTCTTGTTGTTTTGATTTTTATGCTACTTGTTCATGTTCTGTATGAACCCTAACACTGATTATGTTGTCTAATAGAAACTGGAGCGTTAATGGGATACAATTTATCTAAAGTATATTGAAATTTATCTAATTTATAGGCTTAATCGCTGTCAATTTTATGCAGAAGTGTAGCAATAATAAAATCAAACAAGGATTCAAGATATGGGTTGGATTCTATTGTGACACATGATGGGGCGAAATTGCCGTGCTGGGCGTTGCCAGATCTGTCATCATTCAGGCAAAAAATTGGAGATGATGCATACAATAAGGTATTTCAATCTCATCTGAATCTATCCTATGTATGGGATTGAGTTTGTTTGATTTCTTCTTTATGGGAACTAAGGTTTGAAATTTCAAAATTTTCAGAGATTTCGGTCATTCAACCCCAAACCAAAACCCCGAATAATTGTGGGATCTTGGCGAAATTTTGAATTCCAAAATATTAATATTTTATTAATTATATATATTTTATTAGATATATATGTTAAAAAATAATATTTTATATAAATTTTATTTTTAAAACTAATATATAAATTTCCAAAATTTCACAAAATTTTAATAAAATTTTTGGAATATTTTGGAATTTTAATTAAAAAAAAAAACTTATTTAAAAATAAAATTTTGAAATATCATCGAAATTTTGAAATCTTTGAAATCCAACATTTGATCCGAAATTTTGGCCGGCCGAAATCATGTTTCCCGAAATCCACTTGATGTTGTTAGGGTTGGACGAAACCAAAATTTTGCGAAATTTTGAACCTTGATGGGAACTTCATTGCTTATAATTGAACTTCATATGTATTCTAAACATCAATAACTTTTCTAATTGAATTTCATAATCCTAGAGTCATTTTTTCTGAGAAGAGTGTATTTGAAAGGATGAAATATATTTAGCTCTTTTCATTTTGAAGTGTATTACTGTAATCATTCATATTGAATTTTATTTCTCAAAGTGTTCTTAATTTGACGCATACATGGTATATACCCTCTTATAATCACTAGTACATGTTGACAGCTTGATGTGATTGGCATCGATGAAGCTCAGTTCTTTGAAGACCTTTATGATTTCTGCTGTAATGCTGCTGACCATGATAGGAAAACTGTAATTGTTGCTGGTCTGGATGGTGACTATTTGAGGTACATATCAGGTTTTTATCCCTGGTTGTTCCCTAATGGGATCTATGGTTTGAAATTTTGGAATGAATTCGTGAAATTTTGTAAATTTGGTAGTCCCATCCTCCAAACCTGATATGACATTCATTATGGGTTTCATGATTTTGTCTGTAACTTTGTAGACAATTTTTTGAATAGCTTTTAAAATAAAAAAACTGATATTCTATTTCAAAATTTTCAATATATTTATTGAAAATTTTGAAATTTTATTTAAGAATTGAAATAATGATATTTATGTAAATGTATTAGATAAAAAAGGATTATTTATTTTGGTTAAAATTCCAAGATATTGGCATATATTGTGAGAATATTTTGTTTCAATAAAATATTTTAAAAATCAAATTTCTGAAATAACAAAAATTTCAGTTTTGATTTAATGCTCCGTCTGTTTTGATGTAAAATAGGAGAAAACAAATGAAATTCATGGAAAATGTCAATTGTTGAAATTTTGGACATTTCAAACCTTGAAGGGAACAAAGATATGGTATTTAGTTCGATGCGTATCTTGTTCATCTTTTCTTTCTTGGGTTGAACTCTTTGTTCTAGTTATTATACCATCCCACCCATCATTCTTTGGAAACTTATCAGCTCATTTTTTTTATGGGGAACTCAAATTCTGCTGGCAGAAGGAGGTTTGGTACAGTGTTGGATATAGTTCCCCTTGCCGATTCTGTGACCAAGTTAACAGCTCGATGTGAGCTCTGCGGCAAGCGTGCCTTCTTTACCTTAAGGAAGACTGAGGAGACTCAAACGGAACTGATTGGTGGGTCTGATGTCTACAAGCCGGTCTGTCGGCAGCACTATTTCAATGGACAAGTAATCATAGACGCTGCAAATAATGTTCTGGAATCTCCGAAGATTCATAGCGATATGTATCAGCTCCACTTATCTAGTTAATATGATCACTATCTCTTAAAAGCCTGATTTATTGTGTGGATTTGTCAACCTTTTTTTTCTTCATAGTCTGTACAACATGCTGATACTGGATTGTCCAGGTTATCTGTTGTATTTCTTCTGAGTTTCTGTATATGATGAAGGTTTTTTCCAAGAGATTATGATGGAGTCTTTGCTTGGATGGAACCACTGGAGGTCAATGGAAAACAAATATAATGTTTTAAGTTTTAACATTTCCACATTTTATTCATTCCCTACAAAATGTGCAGAGACTAGAGAGGACATAGAAAATGACTGCCTTTGGTTGAAGAGTTTCTGGGATTAGAAAATCAATTTCCTTTTTTTTGTAGATCGAATGATCAATTCACGTTGGTTGACCTGTATGGTGCAATGATCTATACTCAATGGAAAATTATTTCTTTCTCATTTTAATGGAATATGTTGAAAGAAATTAAAAGATTTCTAGTAACTAATTTGACATTATATCTACCTACTGTAAATGGGGTTTTCATCTTGAAGGAGCTTGTGAAAGCTGCTTTTGGAAGTGTAGAAACGAAAGATCTCACATTCATGGCAAAAATTGTAATATAGTTGAATCAAAATCGTTTTAATTGGAAGCCCTCAATTTGACACCTGCCCATCTGGTATTGGTGTGCAATTCTATTTGGCCAGCCATGTTGTACAATTTTTTTTTGATAAATGCAGATATCTGAGCCTTAAAGACTCACACTAGTACCATGTGCTGCATATGATATACGGTATGCCCCCACTCCATACAATATTGAGGAGAGCCCAAGAATTGACCTCGAGACCTTTAAGTTTACGGTTCATCCTTTGGCCACTACGGCTACACCCCTGGGTTGGTCATGGTGTAGATTAGATGGGCAGTTTTACCGTGAATAAATTCCATAACTTTCTTTTATAAATCCAGTGTAATCAAGTTGGTTAAGCAGTGCCTAGGTGTTTTTGCACTTGACTAGGAAAATCAGGGCCTCAGCATCCAAAAAAAGATTTATATAATTCATGAATACATAAATACATGATAACTCATATATGATAAAAACAACACAAAAAAATATTTTTCACTTCCACATGTTTCATACACATTTACCATTAGTTGAATCTGTAACGTTAAGTGATTATATCAGTTTGGGACGTAGCCCTAAGAATTTTTTTGTTTTGAATAATGGGTCCATCATAATCATAAAATTTATTTATGTTGTATTCCAATAAAGATCCGGTACATAAGAAAAATAAGAGCCCTTCCTTTTATGAGAGCCATTATAAAAATAAAATTAATTATATTTTTAATATTATACATAGAAAATGATTAATTATAATATTTTGAAGGGACCAAACTTTCCACCTAGTCCACAATTACATCTTAATTTTGGAGAGCCATTATATTCAAAATTAGATATTATTTACTTTTTTTTGGGGTAAAATTATACCTACGACAGAAGAAAATTTCAAAATTTCAACTGGAATCCTCAGGCTCATCCTTGAAGCTCAGCTTGAACAGGGCTTATCAAGCTTGAGCTCGTCTTAATACACTCTACTAATATGTTGTTGGGAATCATCCATTGTAGGGTTATAGCTGCAACCAAGCACTCACTTGAGGTCAATAATAAATTACGTTTTTTTTAATTTATTTTGGTCAAGTTACAATATTTTTTTTAAAAAAGTGACTCAGGGTGTCCACAACCATTTGGGCCAGGACTAATCTCCTAGGGTGCGACTTTGACCCATCCATCGCCAACACCATGAAAGTTCTAGGGGCAAGCTTGAACTCCACCACTGTCTGTGACTCGTGAACCAATCCGCCACACCCTATATAGTTACAAGGAAAGTTATGATCTGCTCCCATTTGTTTCGACTTGTTTCGACGTAAAATAGGAAAAAACAAATCAATTACATAGAAAATGTTAATTATATGTGTTTGTACGTAAAATCTTTTATAAGTAAAATATTTGACGGGAAATAAACCATTTTTTTGTAAAATGACTTACATTACAAAAACTCATAAGCCATTTTCCTATAAAATTCCCTTTATAAAAATATTTTAAAAATTATAAAAATACCCTTATTCACGATTTTTTTTATTTTTAAAATTTAAAATTTTAAATATTTTATGATTTTTAATTAAGGTTACTATGAACGCAAAGCAAAGCAGTCGGCGTCGCAGCAACGTCAAAAGGAACGGACGGTGAGATTGCTTTCTCTTGCCATGTCCCTCAATTTTTTTCCACTCTTCCTATCCATTATTACATGTTTGTTCTTCACAGAAACATAAAAAAGAAAGAAAAAAAGAGTCAAAATCTGGGAAAGAAGTGAAAACAAGTGATTTTGGAAGTTGGGTCATTCCCCTTCTGCTTCTCAAATGCTCCAAAGCCATCATGTTACTGGTAGTTTCTGAAACTTCTGAGCTTTCAATGTAGAGATATGTTAAAAAGATGGAATTTTGCAACTTATATGAGGAGAAATCTGTTGTCTTTATTCAAAAACCCCAGTTTTTCAGTTTCCTATTCTGGGGATGCTAGTAGGGGTGGTTTTTCTAATGGTACTAGCCTGGATACTCATGGTCCAGAGAGTGAGAATGAATGGGAAAAGTTACTAAAACCTTTCGACCTTGAAGATCTTAGGAAATCTCTCAATCGAATCACTCCAAACCAGCTTTGTAAATTACTTGAACTCCCTCTCGATGTGCCAACATCAATGGAGATATTTGACTGGGCAGGCACCCAGAAGGGCTATATCCATTCATTCCATGTGTATTACGCCCTAGTTGATAAGCTTGGGGCGGCCGAGGAATTTAAGGTCATTGATAGATTGCTGTTGCAGATGAGAGAAGAAGGGATTGTTTTTAGAGAGAGCTTGTTTATTTTGATTATGAAATACTATGGGAGAGCCAGTTTGCCTGGACAAGCAACTCGGGTGCTCGTGGAGATGAGGGATCTCTTTGCCTGTGAACCCACTTTCAGATCTTATAATGTTGTTTTGGAAATTCTGATTGATGGGAATTGTCCTAAAATTGTCCCCAATCTGTTTTACGAAATGCTGCATAAGGGTATTTCTCCGACCGTCTTCACTTTTGCTGTGGTCATGAAAGCCCTTTGTTTGGTGAAGGAGGTGGATTCTGCATGCTTACTTTTGAGGGAAATGACAAAGCATGGGTGCGTACCCAATTCGGTAGTTTACCAGACTCTGATACATGCTCTTTGTAAGGTTAATAGGGTGCAGGAGGCATTGAAGCTCTTGGAAGAAATGTTTCTAATGGGTTGCACACCTGATGTCAATACCTTCTATGATGTTATCTATGGCCTCTGCAGGCTTGATCGCATACACGAGGCGGCAAAATTGATTGATCGGATGCTTCTTCGTGGTTTCACTCCTAATTCTGTTATTTATGGGGTTTTGATGCACGGATTATGTATCAAGGGACAAGTTGATGAAGCAAGAGCACTGCTGAGCAAAGTACCCGACCCTAACATAGTGTTGTTTAATACATTGATCAATGGGTATGTGACAGTTGGACGATTTGATGAAGCCAAAACTGTTGTGCATGAGAGTATGCTACCCATTGGCTGTGTTCCTGATGTGTTCACATACAACATCCTAATCCGAGGCCTCTGCAAGGTGGGTTGTTTAGGTTCTGCCCACGAATTGGTGAACGAGATGGCATATAAGGGTTGTGAGCCAAATGTGATCACTTACACAATACTGATTGATGGGTTCTGCAAGCAAGGTCGGCTAAAGGAAGCAGGTGACATTGTAGAGGAGATATCAGCTAAGGGACTTGCTTTGAATACCGTGGGATACAATTGCCTTATATCTGCTCTATGCAAGGATGGGAAGGTCCATGAGGCTCTAGAAATATTTGGTAATATGTCAAGCAAAGGATGTAAACCTGATATATTCACATTCAATTCTCTAATCTTCGGTCTATGCAAAGCTGATCAGATGGAAGAAGCATTAGGAGTGTATCAGGATATGTTATTAGAGGGCGTGATTGCTAACACTGTAACTTTCAACACACTTATTCATGCCTTTCTTATGAGAGGTGAAATGCAAAAAGCAATGAAGCTTGTAAATGAAATGTTATTTCAAGGATGCCCCATTGATATTATAACTTATAATGGCCTAATAAAGGCACTCTGCAAAGATGGTGCCGTTGAGAAGGGTTTAGGCTTGTTTGAAGAAATGACAAGGAAGGGTGTTAGCCCCAATAATGTTTCTTGCAACATTTTAATCAATGGCCTCTGTAGAACAGGTAGAGTACAAACTGCACTTGAGCTTCTAAGGGATGTGATCCACCGAGGATTGACACCAGATGTAGTCACCTACAATAGCCTCATAAATGGTCTTTGCAAGGTGGGACGTATTCGAGAGGCTTTGAGCCTTTTGGATAAGTTACAAGTTGAAGGAATTGTTCCTGACACTATCACTTATAACACCCTCATCAGTTGGCACTGCAAAGCGGGAATGCTTGACGACGCTAACTTACTACTGAGTAGAGGAGTGGATAATGGGATCATACCTAATGCTGTGACATGGACTATACTGGTAAGGAATTTCATTAAGGAGCATGACGAAGAAAGTTAGACGTCACCCCAAGTTCAGTCATAGTAACCGAAGGGCACCTTCCACTCTCGAGTATGATCTCTATATAACCTTTGGAGTTCATCAGTCCTGGGCACAGTGTATTTCGCCAGTCAGCTTTAGTTGCAACACAATCTACTACTTATTCTTGAACAATTGCACCTCAAATAACCTGTCCATTTTAACTCCCTAGGAGTGCATTTCTATTGAGACCTTGCTTGTGACATTTCAATTGGTCATTGGGAGTTGTTCCGAATCGGATCTGTATTCTCTGAAAGAAATTGCACGGCTGATGATTGGTGGTAGTTCCGAGGCTGACTTAGTTGGATATTATATGAGGAGAATGGGAACCCCGGAGGGCCCGGACTGTTATGTGGTTGACTGTATCTGGATTCTTCTAAAGGGCCCAACTCCAAGCCTACCACTCTTGGAATACTGGAGATATGGTTCCAAACTGGTTTGAATCTGTCCCTAACTAGGTCAAAATAAGATAGAAAACGCCTTATAATGTTTATGTAAAGGGTGAGATATATCTTAGCCAGATCCAAAAGGAGACATTTCTGTTCTTTTTATACTTCCTTTCTTGATATTTTATTGAAACGTGACAGTTTTATGTTTCCTTATTCAGATTCAATATCTGTGTATTGTAATTTTCTTGATTTATATAGTAAATCTTATTTATCCGACTCCACAGAAAATTTTATTTTAATTTCCAAATCCTTGTTTAGTCCAGTAAGGCGCAGTAGTTAGTTTCATTCAAAGTTAGATACAAACCAACATGGTAATTTTCTTTTAGCCACAAAATCGGTTTCATGTGTTATCCCCAAAATGCTATTAGTGGTGGTGACAGTATACCTATTATTCTCCTATCACACCTTGGATCACCTCTGATGATTTACCGCCACACGAATGAAGTCAGGATGCATAAGGGTACTTGCTACAACAGAAGGCTTTGACTCGAGGTAATTTCACCTTGGTCCCTTTATCGCACTCAGCTTTCTGTTATGATGATATTGATATAAGATAACAGACGTTTAAATTTCTTAGCTTGAAGAATGTACTTTCCAATACATATCATCTTATGAAATACTATCTGTAGTCATTTTTCTGTGAAAGTTATGACCAAACCACTATTTTCAATTTTTCATGTTTATTATGATGAGTTCTTTGGGTAGATATTCTCTATAGTGCCTCCAACTTAATTTCTTGCTGGGGGCATCTAGGAATCTGATACAATCATAATAGTATAGAGGGTTGTTAGTACATAATATCTCTTTTCCTGGGTTTATACTACTGATCGAAGCTGAAGGAGCGGAAACATTACATGTAGTAAGAACCTATTAATGTGTGTGTGCGTGCGTGAGATTGCTTTTAAAAAATCACCATATGTTTGATCATCATTTTAAGTTATTTATGTTAATAAATAATTTTTAATACACAGTAATATATTAATATACTAATCTATCAATAATATTATTCATAAATTTTCAATTGTTTTTCCTTATTTCATTAGGAATTGGGTCAATAACAATGTGTTGATCGATCTACGCATTGTTCCTTTCAAACAGAACCATTTTCTCCACTGCAAATTAAGCAGCTGGAAGTGTGCCTTACCATTTGATTAATGTAGGCCTTCGTATCGTCCATAGAGGATTCTCTTAACGGGTTAAGTATCTATACTATATGTGAATACTATTATTACTTTAGTTTTGCTTGTTATTATTATTTTAATAAATTATTATGTGACGCTAATGAGTTTTTCTTCTTCATTAATTTTGGGTTAAATGTTTATACTAGATTTTATTGAGATGATTTTTATGTTGATAATAAATTCTAACTGTTAAATTTTTTATTGGTTATATGTCGCTCTATGGTTTTTACTCACTATCACTATCACTTTATTATTATTATTTATTATTTATTTTTTGGGCTAGCCATAAGTTTTTTCCTTCAATCATTTTTTATTGGTTTCCAGCTTACTACGCAGGTTTATCTTTATTCATCTTGTAATGAGTTATATGTTAGCATCTTTTCTATAATATCTGTGGAAACAAAATAAATCTGATCTTTCTTTATATTATTTTTTGTTAGGGTTCAGAGGCAGCCTCGATCTTTGATTTAATTTTTCAGATATTTTTGTTATTATTAATATTTCTTCAATATTGTTTTTTTAGGTTAATATTTCTTGCTTTTGATATATATAGATTTTTTTAAACTAGAAGTATATCAGATATTTTCATTGCTATAGATTTTCATTATTTCATTTGGTGAATCAGTATGTTTCTTCAATTACCTTTTTTGGTTTTTATATTTCTATTTTCCATTTTCTTATATTTATCTTTCTTATGCTTTCTTTTATCTTTCTTCCTCCTTGTGATTACACCGGGTTTTGAAAATATTCTACTTACCCCATTTAAAAAGACTCCAAAATAAAGTAGCAGTAATAGAACAAGCAAACTACTTTTGTGTTGAGCTTAAATGACAAACAGAACAACAATCATCTTTCCCTGCCCAAAATGATTCTGACTTGAAATCTTCATAACAGAGTTTATGCAAAATGACTCATGGGGACTAAGAAGTAAGAACTATCATCACATTTCTAAGCAACTAAAATTAAAACCAGTAGTTTTGAAGAACACATAACAACTTACTGGTGTGCAGACTTATAACCCAACCTACAGTCCCAACAAACAAGGGGAAACAACCAGAACCCAGATGATTACTCCAGTACTAAACAAAATATATTTGGAATCGTAAACATAAATTTAGTTTATGTTTAGATCTCTATTTTCTTATACAAGCACTAACATAATGCATGTTTCATTTTAATATTTTCTTTGCTTTATCTGTGGTTATGATGGAATACTGAATTTTTTTCCCTGAACATGTCAATGAGACACCTTTTTCTTCTTTTTAAGTAATTTAATAAAAAATAAATGTGAAATAATTAGTGCATAATTGTGGAACCCAAGACCAAGTGTACCATTTATGTTTTCTTTCGAGTATTTCTCATAGTGAGCTGGAAGTTGTGTTTGAAGCTTGAACTTGAAAAGGGATATTTTTCTTTTAAAGAAATTATATGAAAAAATAAGTATTTTGTGTTCATTTATTTGAATATCGAGTATTAAAAGATAAAGATTACTGAAGAAAGAGATAATGTGGATACTGGATACAAGCAAACATGATTACATGAGTATTAACTTATAAAAGACGTAGGAGACCATAATCAATGCCTTACATTGTCAAGTTTAAACGATTGTTGAAGGACTCTCTTAGGAGTTGGGATACTCATTTATATAGTATGGGTCGGTAGGAAGTGTTACTTTGCTTACATTGATATTTGAATTATGAGGAAATTTAAATAAAGGAGATTGCTTTATTATTTGCCAACATTTACAGGATAATTTCACAGCTCAGTTTGCTTTGCCATCATTATCCACTTCCTTTTGATGAGGAACTCATTTTTGTTGGCAGAAGAAGGTTTGTACAGTGCTGGATGTATACCATTTGCTAATTCTGTTACTAAGTTAACAGCTCAATGTGAGCTCTGCGGCAAGCGTACTTTCTTTAACTTAAGGAAGACAGAGGAGACTCAAACGGCTGATTAGTGCTTCTGATGTCTACATGCCGGTCTGTCAGCATCACTATGTCAACGGACAAGTAATCATAGACGCTGCAAGGATTGTTCTGGAATCTCAGAAGATTCACAGTGATTTGTATCTGGAAGCAGCTCCACTTATCTAGTTAGTATGATATCTGGCTCTTCAAAGCCTGATTTATTGTGTGGAATCGTTACTTTTTGTCGCTCCATAGTCTATACAACATGCTGATACTGGATATTCAAGGTTATCTATTGTATCTCTTCTCAGTCTAAATAAATGAAGTTTTTTTCCAAGAGATTTATGAATTTTAGCACTTTACACTTCCATTTTTATTACTAAATATAGGGAAAAACAGAGCAGGTAATATTGATCTGTCATGAATGTAAAAATTCGGTAGTAATAATGGATAACCATAGATCATTTCTCAGCAAATTCCATTATGCACTTGAGCATCTCTGCCTCTTTATACACCTCTTTATAGCTGCAGTTTTCAGCTGTTGGTATATTTAGAAAACAAAGATCTATTGTAGGTTTTATTCATTACTTAAATGAATTTCTTGCTTCTGGAAGGAATAATTGAAGGATAAAGGCAGTGATAGTTGAATAGAAAATCACCAAGATTGGACTCAATTGCTTTCTGTGTTTGGCAGGTCAACTGAAAGGACTTGATTACTCCATAAGTTGTTTAGGAGTGTTGTATCAGTAAAAATAAATGCATGTTAAGCTGCTAATATTTCTTGTCTCTTATCCTGAAACTTAGCATTTGAATCCATTTAAAACTCATAAAAGTTGAGGATGCCAGTAATGGAGCAGCAAAGGTCTGTAACTCTCTTCGGCTCACATGTTTTTTTTGCCACTGGTGGAATCCTCGTTGTTTAATTTCTACTTACAGTATTGTTTTGACTAGAATGAGATTTGAACAAGTGGCTAGCAATACTAAGATGAAAGGCCTCTTCGTTACGAAGTATTTGCTTTTTAGAAGATGAATAACCAAACTGTATGATGTAGGCGGATCTTATCTTGTGTCCTCTCTTGTATGCCTTGAACAGTGATTTATGTGGAATTCGAGAAGGATAAGATTATTAAAAATTGGATCATAATAGGCCATTTAGCAACTTTCTCGTTGGAGAAATTGGTGATAGATTATATTCTTTATGAGGTTTGGGGGTAATTTGGGTGGAAGTCTTTGCTTGGATGGAACCATTGGAGGTAAAAGAAGAAAAAAGGAATGTTTAACATTTCCACGAAGGACAATGTTCAAGAATATCTGAGGAGATTAGAAATCCAAATCCCTTTTCTTTTTTCGTAGATCAACTAATCAGTTCACCAGTTGGTTGACCTAATAGAATGGTGCAATGATCTATGGAAAATTATTTCCTTCTCATTTTGTTTGAATATGTTGAAAGAAATAACTTCTGAAGTAACTAATGATAAGACCATTGTTTATACCTACTGTGAATAGGGTCTTTATATTGAAGTAGCCTATGATGTTAGATTTGTGGAACTTGAATGTGAATGGAAATCTGTTTTATGAAGTGTAAAAACAAAAGATACATTTAAGGCAAAAGTTATAATGTAGGCAAATCAAACTCATTTTAGTTGGAAGCCCTAAATTTGAAACCTGCCTGATTGGTATTGGTGGGCAATTCTATTGGCCAGCCATGGTGTAAATGGACAGTTTTATGTAAAGAATAAATTCCATAGCTTCTTTCATAAGTCCAATGTAAAGGCGGTTAGGCAGTTCATAGGATTTTTTTCCCTGGCTAGGCAAACGGGTGCCTAGGTGTCCAAAAATTATTTATATAATTCATGAATAGGTTAATAAATACATCCTATTCACATAACCACATAAAGAATAAACTTCTTTTTCACTTGTTTCACACATATTCATCGAAATAAATGTACTGTTTCATAACTTCGTTTTATTGATTGTAAATAATGGCTCAAAATACAAATGATTAGATATATCATATATTCATGTAAATTAAATCATCAAATAACCATCAAAAAACAAGTTGTCAAATAATTTAGTGGCTTAAGCCAAATTTTAACTCCAACAATATTACATGATCAATTAAGGAAATAAAAAAAAATCTCAACTTATAAGGCACCCGGAACTGATGGATTTTCAATGAAGCTAGACAGGCTTCAATTAGATTCCTATCCCCTGAGCAGAGGGAGTCCTTAGAGTCACCTTTTGGAGAAGAGGAAGTGTTGAGAGCCAAGATAAGGCACCCAAACCTGATGGATTTTCAATGGAGTTTTATCGAGTATGTTGGGATATTGTGGGTGTGAATTTCCTTGCAGTGAACCGGGAACTCTATGTAGTGGATCAGTTTGACATGAACATCAACAACACCTTGTGGTTCTAATTCTGAAAAAGAATGGTGCCTAGGACACCAAGGATTTTTGCCCAATTAGCATGCTGAGTAGGGCATACAGAATTCTAGCAAAGGTTCTGACATCTCATCTCCAAACTGTCATGGGTTCAGTCATTTCTCCCCATCAAGGAGCTTTTATGAGTGATCGATAGATCCTAGATGATATCTTGATAGCCACTGAATATGTGGAAGAACGTATCAAATCGCAAAAACCCAGGAATCATTTGTAAAATTGACATGGAAAAGGGTTATTTAATGTTAATTGGGAATTTCTCCAAAACATGATGTGTAGGATGGGTTTTGGCCTTAGATGGAGGAAATGGATATCCACTTGTGTTTCATCAGCCACTTTCTGCATCCTCATCAATGGTAGTCCAACAGAAGTTTTAGGAGTTCTAGGGGGCCACAAGGGGACCCCCTTTCCATTGCCGTATCGAAGGCCCTTAGCCGGATGTTATCTAGAGCTAATGGGGTGGTGTTCAAAGGTTTCTATATAGGCAAAGAGCAGTTAAGCATTTCTCATTTGCAATTTGCAGATGATAAACTAATCTTTTGTGGTGCCTCTTGTATTTGACCCTAGATGCGTACTCTGCTGCTTTGAAGCAGTGTTAGGACTTAGGGTTAATTTGGGAAAGAGTGAAATTGTGCAGGTTGGTGAGATCCCACATCTAGAGACCTTAAATAAGACCCTAGGTCGTAAGACAGGCTCCCTCCCATCTTCATATCATGGGTTACCCTTGGGGGCTAGGTTCAAGTCTAAGGCTTCTTGGTCTCTTGTGATTAAGAGGTTCTCTACTAGAATGGCTGGCTGGAAATTGCATTATCTCTCAAAGGGTAGAAAATTGACGCTTATCAAGTGAAGTAGAGCACCCTTAGGAGTTTGCCCACTTACTTTATGTCCACTTTGTCTTTACTAATCCATAGCTTTGCACCTTGAACGGCTGCAATGAAATTTCCTTTGGAACGAGAAAGATGAGAAAATGAAATATCACCTCGTTGCGTGGGACCAAATTTGTAGACTGACAAAAGCTAGTGGTTCTCAATTTACAACCCCTCAGTGCAATCAATATGGTCCTTCTCGGTAAATGGGTCTGGATGTTTGGTGAGGAGCGGGAAAATCTCTGAAGGAAGTTGATTATTGCTAAATATGGGAGAGCATCTTTTTGGGTTCCAAAGGGGGTGAGGGGATCTCATGGGGTGAGTTTGTGAAAAGGAATATGGCTATGGAGCACCTAGTAACTCTTAATACTAGGTTCAAAATGGGCAACGGGTTAAAGGTCCAATTTTGGAAAGATCTTTGGTGTGGTTTTGCAAGTTTCAAGGAAGACTTTGGGAATCTCTTCCTCCTTGCTCCCTATAAGGAGGTTTCGGTGGCGGAGTGTCTTGAGAGGGTGGGGTGTGAAGTAGTTTGGTGTCCTAAATTGAGACAAGAGCTAAACGATTGGGAACTAGAGGACTTTAGGCGTCTTGTTGTGCATTTGAGTTCTTCCCCTCCTTGTGTCCAGAGTAGAGATTGCGGGATGTGGTCTAGAGGTAAAAATTGTCGGTTTTCAGTGAGATCTTTGCTATAGACTTTTGCTTTGGTATCTTGGCTTCTTTTCCATATAATATTTTTATGTTGTACCACTTGAAGAATCAAGAGTGGAATTTGGCAAACCGTTGTTTCATGTGCCTACTTGAGGAAGAGTCACTAGATCACATGTTATTGCATTACCCTATTGCCTTTGGGATATGAGGTTTTTTCTTTCTTTGGCTAGGTGTAGACTAAGTATTCTCATCTGCCTTTTTAAGTTGTCATTGATGATTTTAGTGGGTGCCAAGGGGGCAATTTGGATTATCTTGCCTAGGGCCATATCGTGGGCGATTTGGAATGAGAGGAACAAGTGTCTGGGGCTATATCTTTGCCTTTACCTCGTCATGTGCCTACTGTCTCTTTGCCTTTACCTGTTCCAGGGGATATTCTGCGGTAGAAGGAGCTTCTCATGTACTCTCGTCGATAGCTGCCTAGTTCTTTCTCTGATGCGCCTCTATCACAGTCTTCTCCGCAGGCCACTCTATTAGGTACTTCTTCACCTTCCTTTATTCATGTTCATATTTCTCCTATTATTACTCCTGTTGCTTCTGGTCTTGAGTTGCTTATTGCTCATCGCAAAAGTGTTCATTCCTGTGTTACTCCTTACCCTCTTGCCAAATATGTATGTTATCAAGATGCATCTCCCTCGTACCAGACTTTCCTCTCCGTTATTGATACTGTGACTATTCCTTGATCTGTTCGTGTTGCTCTTCTTCATCTTGAGTGGAATGGTGCTATGGTTGACGAAATGAATACCCTTCAGTCTAATCATACTTAGGATATGGTTCCCCTTCTAGTTTAGACTTGGGAAGAAACCTATGGGTTGCCGTTGGGTTTTCACAGTCAAACATAATTCTGATTACAGTGTTTCTCGGTATAAGACTTGTCTTGTCGCCTGTGGCTTTACTCAGATGTATGGGCTTGATTATGATGCTACTTTTGCTCCTGTGACTAAACTAACTTCTGTTCGTGTTCTCATTTCTCTTGCGGCCAATCAGAGTTGGTCTCTCTATCAGTTGGACATCAAGAATGTCTTTCTTAATGAGCATCTCACCGAGGAGGTATATATGGATCCTCCTCCTGGTTTCCTGCTTCAGGGGGATTCTAGGAAGGTTTGTAGACTTCGGAAGTCTATATATAGTTTAGTGAAGTGGTTCTGACCATAGTGACAAAGTCAGGGTTCGGGAATAATTCGGCAGGAATCAAGTTCGGAAAATTCGGGAAAAATTCAGAAATAAAATAAAGTGTAGATTAATAATTATAAACATATACGGAACAATTTGATTAAAATATATAAAAAATATATTTAAAAATTAAAATTTTTGAATAATTCGGGAATTATTCGTAAAAAACGTGAATAAAATGAAAAAAATGACATTTTTTTAAAATTCGCGAATTAAACGCAGAACAATTCGGCAGTTGAAAAATGCGCGAATTAAATGCGTTTTTTAAAAAAAAAACGGCGTTTTTTGTTACTTGGGTTCTGACTATGGACTTTCAGTGATGTCACTCTGATCATACTGTCTTCATCCACTTTGGCGCCTCAGGCCGTACTATACTTTTACTATATGTTGATGATATTATTTTGACTGGTGATGACTCCTCTTTTATCTCTCATTCTAAGAGTGAGTTGGGGCGTACCTTTGATGTCAAAGACCTAGGTTATCTGAAGTTCTTCCTTGGTCTAGAGATTGCTCGATATAAGAGGAAAAATTTCTGTCATAGTGAAAGTATGCTCTTGATCTATTGAGTGATACTAGTATGAGTGGGTATAAATCCGCTATTTCTCCTATGGATCCGAAGCTCTCTTTACATGATAATAAGGGTGATCTTCCTGATCCTCATGCTTACCAGCGTCTTGTGGCCACTTGATATATCTCACCCTCACTCGACCAGATATTACGTTTGCTGTCAGCATGGTTAGTCAGTTTATGCATGTTCCTCGTGCCTCACACCTTGATGTGTTCATCGTATTCTTCAATATATCAAGTCTAAACCTAGTTGTAGACTTGTATATTGCTCACATGGGCATCTTGAGATCTCCGGCTATACAGATGCCGATTGGGCCGGATCTGCTACTGATCGTCGTTCCACCTCTAGCTATTGTGTTTTTCTTGGGGGCAACTTGATTGCATGGAAGAGTAAAAGCAACCTGTTGTTTCTCGCTCTAGTGCTAAAGTAGAATATCGGGCTTTTGATCATGTGACTTGTGAAGTTCTGTGGCTTCATTCTCTCCTTTCCGAGTTAGGGTTTCCTGTTAAAGGCCCTATGTCTTTATATTGTGATAATGAGGCTGCCACGAAGATTGCTTCTGATTCTGTGCTTCACGAGAGGGCAAAGCACATTGAAGTTGATATTCATTTTCCCCGAGAGAAAGTTCGGGATTGTTCATTATCTTTTCAGCATGTTTCATCTTTTCAACAACTTGCTGACATCTTTACTAAGCCTGTTGGCCCTGCCATCCTCCAAGATATTATTGTTAAGCTGGGCATGCTTAATGTTTATACTCCAGCCTGAGAGGGAGTGTTGATATATGTAATATCGATGATATATTTGTAAAAGGATATATATCTAATGTTCTCTTAATATAAGATGCTAATAGGACTTTCTTTCCCTCACTAAGCAATTTACCCTAATCTCTCTTCTTCTTCTCTTCTCTCTTTCTCTTCTCTAAACCCTAAATCCTCCAAACCCTTTCTCAAACTAGTTTTTGATTACTCCCCTTGATCCCAACTCCCAATCTCGGATTATCTCTCGCATTCGCCTCGTGATTGTGGATTGGATGTCAGTTCGTTGGATGGGCGAGGATATGGGTGATCTTCTGTGAGGAGTGGCTATTAGCTTTTCATTATGCTTCCTTTTGTATACCTAGTAGTCACTTTAATTTTTCTTCTTCTTGAATGCATCTAGTTTGCAACCCTGTAAACTGCTTGTATCCCTCCTTTTGCTATATTAATATATTTGCGCTCACGAAAGAAAAAAAGAGATTAACTTTCATACATTTCATGCTTTTCTCAATTTTGCTACAAGGACTTGGGCCATAGGCCAGGAGCACCTGGCTTTCTCCTGATTTTCCACTTCCAAAATTGAGCTATTCTCCTAACCTCCAGTAGCCTACTGCAGTGTTGTAAGAACCGGACCGGACCAGCGGGTTGAACTGGTGGAACTGGGAACCGGCCCCCTCACCGGTTCCCAAAACCCTCAAAACCGGGCCTCTTTAAGAACCGGTCAGAATCGTCAGAAGCGGTCAAAACTGGTCGAACCTGTTGGAACTGGGAACCGGCCACTCTACCGGTTCGATGCCCAATCCGGTTCCGACAACACTGGCCTACTGGTGTACTTTCTGTGAGATGCAAAACTCACTGAGCCAATGCAACTGGTAATTTGTCCAAGTGGGTTCCTCTTACTCAGTACTCTTCCCTCTCAGCCATATGGCGGTTGGATGGGATTGGCTCTGCTCCCTTCGAATTGTTCTGCCATTATAGGATCCTCTTCAGAGACATGAGTTCCTTTTTGAGATTCTGAATCCTGAAGCTTGTGGACTCGTAATCCTTTATCAAGAAATCTGATCTCTGCATTGCAGGATCTTTCTGTAACAAGAAACCGAAGGGCCTACCAACAGATTCTTCTCCAGCAGCTTCTTTATATTGGCTATCTCCTAGATTCTGGCCTTTGGGGTTTGGATATCTGGACCTTGAGAGGATTCTGGAGAATTCTCCACAGCATGCATATCAGAATGAGTCCGAGCAATCTTTGAAGGCTTGGTGTGTGCTCAGCTGCTGAATGAACAGTGCGTGAACAATCAAATGCAGTGGCATCAACTCATTTTGAACGGTTTCAATACATCTTTTGTGATAGCTTTTGGCAGTTGAGGTATTTTCAGACCAATTATTTCAATTCTTGGGATAATTATTTGTGTGTTCCTGAGTTATAGAAAAACTTTAATTTAGGTGTAAAAATAATCGTGAGATTGGAGTATGTGAAATTTGTAAGCTTACCACTAGAAAGGTGTTCATTGTTCTGCAACAATAAATTTGCTACTTAAGGTGTGCGGCTCATTCGCTTCTTGTATTGCAGATATGTTAAACTATGCTCACCATTGTAGCCAACTCCATGCTGGATGAAATGGACTCTGCCACTTTATCGGAATTAAAGAATCTTCCACCTGTGCCAAGTGTAATAGAGATGCAATTTGATCTTGCAATTTTTCCTGGCTGTGACTCTTTAAAGTGGGATTAAGAGATCTAAGAAAGCAATGAAGGCTCAACTGGAATTACTCTGCTAGCCTTTTCTCATAGGCAGCAAGTCAAGTATACCTTGTAGGATGACTCAAACATTGTTTTTTGCGTCGTCAGCCCTGTTTCTCTCACTAGTATTCTCCCAAAACTAATGAATCTTCTTTGAGAGTACCCATTTGTTTGCATAGAAGACAATAATCAGAGTCACATATTTCTCCTTTATTCCTTGTCTCAAGGACCCAATTATCATTCTCAAGAATCCAATTAGCAGAGCACATAGATTGCCCCTCAAGAAACTCTGCTGCACATCTGAGGGCCGCAACCTTATCAGGCTCGATCAGTGTGGACAACCTGTAGCTGAACAGCCCAACCATTTCTAAGACTTCTGATTTTCCTTGAAAATTTTGTGGTAGTTCAAGCTCAGTTGATTCATTCAATGCCCCTTTCGAAGTGTCCACTCTTTGAAAGTAATGGGTGCTGCCAATGAACACGAAGGAATTAAAATTACAACTTACAAACTGATGCTTTCAATTTCCAATCTTTATTACCTTGTGCAAGTCAAAAGACTATCATGAACCTGAATAGACACCAGTAAGCCAGTTTCTTGGTTACTGCTATGCAACACAAACAAAACCCAAGAATTGAACAACATGTTACCATTCAATTATCCTGATCTAGAGCTCATTGTGAAATGATTATGTCACAAGTTGAAAAAAGTTAAAATAACTTATCATCATGATCAATGCCTTATTGTAATTCTTTTGTGATGAAATGATAATGTTTATATTCTGTCTTTTAACTTTTAGTCACAATCATGGTGTTACTAAGCTTTTGGGTTCTCTTTTGTTTTTCTTCACAGAACTGCTTACCAGTTATTGGATTCTTTTTTTGGAATTTCTAAATTGAATAATAGTTTTTGCTTAAACAAGAATAAGAATTGGTAGTACTTGTGTATTGTGAGCTGCAATAAATGATAGGCTCTGTTAAAAGGATGGATATTCTGATAATTAGTAAAAATGATGCTCAAGTGGTCTCTTTATGAATTTCTTAAAAGTAGAAAAATGGTTGACATAATTTAATATTTATGCAACCAAACCAACACATAATACCACTGTTTTCAAAGCAATTATAAAGACCACTTCAATATTCATAGTAAGTAGTAGTCGTCAGATATGTATCAGACTATCATAATGGATCTCCAAAAAGTTCTAACAAATCAAAACCCAGAGAAATTTGCTATAACTAATCATTACATTATATAATTCTTTGTTATAAAATTATAAAATATCCAAACCCATCCTTCAAGACGAAAACAAAGAAGAAGAAGGTGTACAACTCCATTAAAGAGACGAAATGAATGAATTGGAAGTACAGAAGTGTACTGCTTCAAAACTAGATAGAAGGCTTGAATATCACCCAAGAGGTTGTAGCATGATTGCCAAGGTGGATCTCCGATTAAAACTTCTAGTTCACTGGTGAGTAGAACAATATTGTACGTTTGAATGCTTTCTAATACATGATGACATTAATACAGGTATTCTCTGTTTTGTTGAACTTTAGGGCCAGTAGAATTGTGTTTTCATATTTGGGTTTCTTAATGTTCCTAAGAATCGCAAAAGAACGGGTCAAACATATCCCCTTTTATAATAACATCATCGATTGTTCTGTAAATTGTCATTGATTATTGAACTACAATTAAAACAAATAAACAAGGCCGCACACATTTATAGAAATGTGTTCTAAGATTTTTGTAATTATTCCCTAATATGTCCTTGGGCAGGTTTGATTGGACAAATATTAAAGTTTGATCAAACGGATATTGCATTTCAGGTGGATATGTATCACTAGTAATATATCTTAAGATATGTTTGATTCCAAATTACCATGCTTTTTTCTCATCTGGACTTGGGATAGGATCGTCATAGTGTTATTTGCATTCTGTTCATTGATTAATGGGGATTTCTTGTTTCTCTCTTTCTCTTTCCTTCTGATATCAGGGCTGGTTTGGTTTCCAGTCCAAGGTATTTTGTTTGGGTTAATTTCCTTTCTCATTGATATTGTTTTTATTTACTTATTTATTTTCTTTTTATATTTCTAAAATTTTGTGATAATGGGTAGGTTTTGTGCCTTTTGGCTTTGATGGGTAGTTCATATTTGAGATATATTGTAGGGGTATTCATGATTTCTTAATTTTTGTGATATGTTTTCTTGGTAGCTACTGTTCTATATATATATATTTATATTTTTATGTTGGACTTTTGGAAGATTTAGGGGGTATACATCTGATGGTTGTTCCCTACTTTAAATTTTGTGCATGTTTAACAATCTTGTGTTATCCACAGGATGAGAAGCAGTTAAGGAGAGGTCTTCTATTCGCTAATGCCTATGGCTCCCTCACAGTAATGGAGACAGGAGCAATTCCTGCATGAAGATCCAAAATATTGAGTAGCACATAATTTGTAATGTTTTTCCAATGACATGAAGGCAAGGAATTTTCTTTATGTGATTTAGGTTTCCTAATTATCTTATCCAGTTATTAACTGGAGTGTGTTTCTGTCAACATACATGCACTTTAATTTAAAGTCTTCTCTCTTCTTTTTGCTTAATCTATCATCTAAGCCTAAAACCTTGTGCATGAGGTCTTCTTGATTTTGTTACATATGAATGGTTAAGTCACTATTGAAGCTCAATGGGCATTTAACTTTGGTTCATCTCCAACATCATGGATTTGATGAGATTTGAGTTATTTAATTTTTTTTAGACCATTTCCAAAACTTTATTAGTTATGTTGCTTACATTGTGCAAATCAATTGTTCCAATATCAGTTTCAATTCAAGCACATTGTGGGGTAAGGGAGGCTGATAACTATGGATGGCTAGCTCGGGATAGCCGCCGTCAAGAATGCTGCATGTGGGGCCTTACCAGTGAATGATATGCCCCCCTGATCCCTGTAGAGCGAAAGAGCTGCCTGGTGATCCCTAGGTTGCAGCACGTCCCGCCCCTCTGAGTTCAAGGTGATGAGCGGGCTCTATTTGCTAAATCCTTGATGAACACTACCTGAAGAAATTTTTTAATGATCATTAATTCAATATATGATCTTGCACACATTGTTTGATGAAAATGCAAGAGTGGAAAACCAAAGAATATATTTGGATTTCTTAATCTTTAGGTTCTGAATCAATTGCATTCTATTTCCTAGACAATTATGTCTACTCATGCTACTGTGGTAGCTTTTGGTAACAAAGAAATTGATAACGGTTTCTCCTTGACTCTTCCTTCAATTTGAGGCAATATTGGGCTTGCGATAGCCCCAGTCGCAAATCTTCCAAAGACACAACTGGGCTACAATTGTCAAAGGTACTCTGCCTTTTGCTTTTTAAAATGTTAAAATAATAAAACATTTCCGCGTGCTAGCCCCATCTTGCATCTATGGAAAAATTTGGAGCAAATGCGACTGGGGCTATCACTCCTCAATTTAGTTATGTTCTTTTTCGCTAATTTTTTCCTGGTTTTTCACCAAATATTATTTATTAGAGTAGTTACAATAAATATTCTTTGTATACGTGTATAGCTTGATGTTTGGGCTATCTTGGTTCTGGAACTCTTGATGAATTGTCATCAACATGTTAAGAAAATATACATGTCAACAAAATTTCATGTTTGGTGCGTGAAGCTTGTTGTGGTTACTTGATGTTTACCAGATACATTTCTATGTCCTCTTCTACTACTTGATTTGTTCTATCCATTGATATTGAGATTCTCATTTTTTTAGCAGCAAGTGCATAGCTTGGCTTTCTATTTATTATATAGAACATTCTCTAAGAAAATACTTCACATTCATATAATGTAATAAGCAAATGCACATTTAACAGAGAATGTAATATTTCGTGATTGTATTTTATTTTTTGCTGAGTTTGTTGCATATAAGAGGCTTAAAATATCCCTTGAAACCTTTTTCTCCTAACATCTATTATATATATATATATATATATATATATATATATATTCCCTTTACAGTAGTTACAATAAATATTCTCTGTTATGTTTGGTGCATGAAGCCTGTTATGGTTACTTACTTCCTATTTATTATATAGTACATTCTCTAAAAAAATACTTTGCATTCGTAGAATGTAATAAGCCAATGCACATTTAATAGAGAATGTAATATTACGTGATTGTATCTTGCTGAGTTTTTATAACCATTATAAAAGAGGCTTAATTTTGCCCCTTATTTATTTTGTTCGTCTAACCACTTTTCTATAAATTCCATTCACGTCCTTCCCATATGCTTTTTAACTCCCTTTTTTCCCTTTGTTCCTTCCTGCCTCTTTGCTTTCTTCCTCTCTCATTCCGCCCATCGCCGTTCTGTTCATTGATGTAGCTATTGTATGATAGGTGTTGGACTCTTAGCTCCCGCTCACCACTCGCCGTCCACTGCACTGTACAACCTTGAAAAGCTCTGCAAGCCCTAGGACACTTAAGAAGCCATGGTAGATCTTGGTGGTTTTCTTTGCATGAGTTTCATCCTTGCATTTCCATGAAACATTTGGAGTTCTCTCCATGGCCTTTTTATTTATTTAGGATTTTAGTTTTAGTTCAGTTTTTTTAATTTTAGTCAACAATCTGTTCGGATGTTAATTGACCCCACTTATTTATTTGATAGCCACATACAGAGGTGGATATCGGAGGGCTACGTTCGTTCCACATTTTATTTTTTAAATGTTTTTCTCCTTAGTTTACAGTTTGGATGTTAATTGACTCCGCTTGTTTGTTTGATATTGTGACAGTCGCATACGGAGGCGGATGTTGGAGGGGTACATTTGTTCTCAATTTTTTTTTTAATGTTTTCCCCCTTGTATACAGGTTACAACACAGTCTAAGAGGAAGCCCATGGCTCTGATTACGAAGTTTCGCAGGGCGGAATGTTTGTGGATCTCATGCTTAGCATTGTCACCTATAATTTGGATGTTTCTTTCGCTTATAGAGAACCGAAATGGTTTTCCTTTGCTCTTTCATATGGAGCTCTGCGGCCATTATTTTGTCTTCTTCCTTTTGGGAGGGGATGGTGATGTTGGGGGGATTCTACAGTTACTGATCTGGTTTTGTATACATATAGTATTCCTTTTGGAATTAATTTTTTATTTTCATTGAGAACGGTTAAGAATTATATTCCGTGTTCCGTGAAATAGAGTATGCTCAAATCTATGATAATTTCTAGGTTGATAAGCTTGCTAATGCTAACGATGGCTGGAAACAGGGTATATTGTCTGTATATGTACTTTTAATGTAGTCTTCATGATTATCTTATTACCGTTGCCCTATAAAATATTTTGCATACAAAATTTTCATTTATTTTACTAAATTCACTTTTAAAGAGATTGAATGAGATTGAATGTAATAAGCTATAAGTGAAGAGGTGTTACTTGAAGATCCAATGTTGATTGAAACTTGAGAAATTGAATATAGGAAGATAAATTTGTTTCAGGCTTCAGATATTGGTCATGGTTTAGCTCCAATGAAGATTTCAATAGATTGAATATCATTGCTTTATTTTTTGTCGGTGTAGGATATTGGAAGATTTTATCTACTTGATTAGTTATTTGTGGAACTGAGTTGATTTTGAATTTGATTGCTAACTTGGGGTTTGTGATATATGTTCACATCTTACACTTTTCACTTTCTTCTTTGCATTTTAGATATCTATTAGGCTCATACAAGGACTAAGCATTATCATGCACTTATCTTCCGTAGATACCTTATGCTCCGAAATTGTCATTAGTTAAATCACCGTTAGATTTTTGTTGATCCTATTAAAGATTTGGTTGATTACTTGTTCCTTCAAGAAATTTACAACCCTTATGTCCATTGTATGTTCAAGAAATTAGCATGTTACTTCTTGTTGTTCCCATAGTAATATAGTACGTGTTGAGATCTTACCTGGCTGTCACACGTCATTGGTACCTCAAGTCGTTACCGGGTATCTCAAAACCTTGTTTTCCTCCTCATTGGGACCATCAATGAGAGGGAAACTAAAAAAAGAAAAATGCTTTCTAAGGCCTATGGTTATAAATATCAATCAGATTTTTAGAATTTTGACATTTTCTTTTTCATTTGAGCTGTATTGGAATTTTGACTGATTTTGGTTTGGGGGTATTGTACTAAATTTCAGTATTTAGGTGAAGTTTAAAAGAAATTTGAAATTCAGGATTTTACTTTGATTTCGACTAAGAACAAAATCAATGCCAAAGCAGAAATTTAAAACGTTGTTAAGGCCATAGTGAAATCCTTAGGGTGTGTTTTTGTATTTTTTGGGTGATCTCCCCAATCTAATATGTGTTGGAATGGCAACCTTGTCTATGCATGTAAGTTTAAGGTGTCTCCTCATTGTAATGATCACATAGCTATTGTAATTTTTGTACGTGTTCTGTGCAATGTTTCTGCTTATTTCAGTCTACTTGCGCAAATTTGTTGCTCCTTTGGTTTTTCTTGGTTACTTCTAATTTTCTATAGAGGAAGAATTATGAGAGAATCATTCCATTTAGTACATGAGATTTTCCTCTATTAGCGGGACGTTGGGTATGTGTGCCAGCAACTGTCCAATTGATTGTCTATAACCTTAAAGTCACACCAATTAGACAATCCGAATCATTCAAATGACAGACTTTTTGGTAGAGCATTGCCAATCTCCAATGACCCCCCTTGTTTGTGTCCCTTAGTTCAACACAAACGAAATTCTTTTCCCTTAAACAGGTTCTTTTTTTTTGTTGAATTTTTCGTGTTTTTGGTCGAATCTGGTAGAATTAGGGCATTGATTAATGTTTTTGGTTTGGAACCATATTTTCTTCCCAGTTTTTTTGTTGTTGAAAAATCAAAAGTAAGCATGCCAGTAACGGAAGTAACGGAACTCAACTGTCTGGCGAAGCCCTGTCGGATATTGGGAACATGAGGTGAGCCCAACCGACTCTCTATACATCCCCTCTCTCACTCTCTTCTCCAATTACCTAAAACCCATATGAGGCCGTCCTTACTGGCTCCTGGCTCCTGGCTCCGCTCCCCCACTATATATCATCGCAATTTCACATGCTCGATTAGGTGTATGTATGGCGTTTTTAAGGAAGAAGTAGTGGAGGGTGAATACCAAATTGTTTAGGAATCAGATACTTGCCAAGTTTAACCAAAAAACAAAAAAAGATACTTGCCAAGAATTAGAAAGAGTTTTGTCGTATGGTAAATTATTAAAAAAATTTGTCACAACCAATTGTTGAAGCTTGCGTGCCTATAACACCTTTAAATCTCTGTAAAGTAGTAGAGAGGTGTATACTGAGGATTAAGAGTCTTTTAACTCTTCTTGGATTTCAGAAATTGGTTTCTTTTCTCCAATTTCAATTGACTCTAACCTTTGATTCCAATGACGATGAATGCTCACCATTTTATTTTTCCTTGCTCAAACTTCAAAAATTGCATTTTGTTCCTCACAACATCTTCCCAATGAACAATTTCAAGGAAAAAAAAAGATAAATGAAGAAGTAAAAAAAGAGACGTACACGTTAGAACATCTTCCCTTATCAACATTATTTGAACATTTAATTTTTTTTTTTGTGGGTAACTGAGGGTGTCCTACACCGTCCCAAACCCTTTGAGACTAGTTCCTTCGGGTGTCCACACGGACCCAATCGGATGCTAGCCAACTGCCCCATGGCCCATGGGCAGATGCAATGTAACTAACAATCGACCCGCATGAATTGCTTTTACCAATCGAAAGTGGACAGATAGCAACATCCCTTGCTTGATAAACAAATCACACCTTTAATTTCTACATCTCATATTTAAATATTGAAAACTAGCAAAGCCCTCATGCCATGCACGGGAGTCCAAAAAAAAGGGAAATACTTAACTGATTGCCTCAGTAGACTATGCGGTCTAATGTAGAGTCCTCAAATTGGTCAATGCCCCTCTTTTTACCACACATCAATTGTAGTTAAGATTCACTCATTCCTATGGTTAAGCAATCGAAGCTTGATTTTTAAAAAGTATAAAAACAAAAATATTAACTTTAATTTTCTTAAACTAACCATAGTTAAAGGAGTGTTAAAAGGGACAAGTGGCCATGACATTAGACTACATAGTCTAATGCGGAGTGTGCTAATCACTACCCTACATAAAAACTGCTCATGATATTTATGTAGAAAAAGTTAAAAACACGTGTACATTTAATATGGGAAAATAGTTAACATACCTGAGATATCCATTTGCAAACCTAGGCTGGATCTCATTGATCCATGCAGTTCTATATAATAAAAGAGTAGTCTCCGAATATAATATTGTAATGAGTAATTGAGTACATATTGTAACTAAGTCTGAAATGCATGAATTAATGTGAGTTTTGGCTCGAATTTTGGGTAGGGGGATCGATTGCCCAAGTGGGGGAGCGATCGCCCCAAAGGGGGATCGATCACCCAAGCATTGTTTTGTTCCGGGAAATTCCTAAAATCTGTTTTAGAGAGTTTTTTTAGCTCTGAGAAACTTCTATTTGGGTAGAGATTCGTTTCCTCTTGTGTTTGGGGTCTCTTTTGGGCAATAAAAGAGAGGCTTAGGGGTTAGGGTTCGTAAGAAAAGCAAAGGGCTAAAGTGTTAGCAAGTTTGTAAGGTTGTCATAACTAGGGTTTGAGTTGAGAGAACAAGAAGATGAGAGAGAGCATTGTGGGCTTTCCTTGGAATTTTGATTTTCGTTGTGGGTTCTTCTCTTTTGTATTTTTCTCTTGGATTAGTGAAGATATTTGGTGTGCTGTGACCGTGGATGTAGGCATTTAGGCCGAACCACATAAATCTTGCTTTGTGGTGTGTTTTCTTGTTTGCTATATTTATTTTTCATTGTTGTTGATTCTATCCTAAGGGGTTTCTGCACAACAAACCAGTATCAGATCTATTGGTTTAGAATGACGACAAAAACTTCGAATTCTAGATTCGAAGTAGAGAAATTCGATGAAAGTAAAAACTTCGGGTTATGGCAAATAAAGGTTCGTGACTTGTTGATCTAACAAGGCTTGTACAAAGCATTAAAGGGGAAGGATAAGAGGCCTGAAAATCTAAAGGAAGAAGATTAGGAGGACTTCGATTTGAAGGCGATGAGTGTGATTCGTCTATGCTTAACGGATGAAGTACTATACAACATTCTTCAAGAGAAGACGGCTTCATGACTTTGGTTAAAGTTAGAGAGCCTCTACATGACAAAATTGCTCACTAACCGGTTATACTTTAAGTAAAAGTTGTTTACACTTAAGATGGTAAAAGGTACGAAAATTTCCGATCATCTTAGTGAATTTAATAAGCTAACTGCTGAGTTAACTTGCATTGGTGTGAAACTTGATGAAGATGACAAAGCCCTACTCCTTGTTACTTCTCTCCTTCCTTCACTTGAGCACCTCCATACTACGTTGCTCTATTCAAAGGAGGATATCAATTTAGAAGATGTTATTATTACACTTCTCTCTAATGAGTTGAGAAAGAGTGAGCTAAATAGTGAAAGTCATGAGCAGATTTTACTAGGAGAGGAGAGGACAAAAGGTAACGGACCTAGAAAGAGGTTCAAATCATACAAGAATGTTGAGTGCTATTACTGTCATAAGAAATGGCATATAGCTAGATATTGTCGATTAAAGAAAAGTGAGGAGGATGAGAAGGAAAGAAAATCCTTTAATACAGCCAATGTGGCTAATGAAGATTCTAAGGATCTGGACGATGATCCCATGGTCCTTTTGGTTACTACAACTAATGGTTGGCCTAAAGACAAGTAGATTCTTGATTCTAGTTGTTCCTATCATGTATGTCCAAATAGGGACTGATTTGCTACCTACAACAAGGTTGAAGGTGACACTATCTTAATGAGTAATAATACACCCTGTAAGATTCTTGGGATATGGACAATCAAAATAAGAATGCACAATGATATAGTAAGGACATTGACGAGAGTGAGACATGTTTCAAATCTGAAGAAAAATCTGATTTCTTTGAGCTCTTTAGACTCTCAGGGGTGCAGATTCTATGCACAAGATGAAGTGCTAAAGGTTCGAAAGAGAGTCTCGATTGTGATGACTGACAGAAGAAGAAGGAACTTATATGTTTTGCAAGGAAACACAGTTTTTGGTGGAGTATCTAAGGCAAAGAAAGCTTCTGTTGTTCCTAATTCTAGCCCGGCAAAGGAGGCGCGAGTTTTAGCAAACAATGAGAGTTTGCAGTTGAAGATGAATGCGGCTGAATATATGACATTCAATTTTGATGATGATTTGCAGGTGGAGTCGGGGACTCCATATCTTTCGTAATAGGGTGAAAGAAATTGGATGGAGAAATTTAAAAAGTTGTTTAGACTTACTTCAAGTTCGGCGATGTGGAGCCTTGCGTTCGGTTTGGATTATGTTGGTGAAAGCGAGATGGCACATCAAAAGATGTTCGTGGTATTCTCGCCAATGTGGAGATTTATGAGTTTTGGCTCGAATTTTGGGTAGGGGGATCGATTGCCCAAGCGTGGTTTTGTTCCGAGAAATTCCCAAAATCTGTTTTATAGAGTTTTTTAGCTTTGGGAACTTCTATTTGGGTAAAGATTCGTTTCCTCTTGTATTTGAGGTCTCTTTTGGGCTATAAAAGAGAGACTTGAGGGTTAGGGTTTGTAAGAAAAGCAAAGGGCTAAAGTGTTAGCAAGTTTGTAAGGTTGTTATAGTTAGGGTTTGAGTTGAGAGAACATGAAGACTTTTGTGAGAGAGTATTGTGGGCTATCCTTGGAGTTTTGATCTTCGTTGTGGGTTCTTCTCTTGGATTAGTAAATATATTTGGTGTGTTGTGACCGTGGACGTAGGCATTTAGGCCGAATCATGTAAATCTTGTTTTGTGGTGTGTTTTTTTGTTTGCTATATTTATTTTTCATTGTAGTTGATTCTATCCTAAGGGGTTTCCGCACAACAATTAATGCCAATTGAATGTCAAAAATTTTATTAGAGCATCTTTTTCAGCTAGATTTCTTGAAGTAAAATTCAAAAGCAAACTCAACTATGAGAAAATAAGACAATAGCTTTCATATATTACATAAACAAGAAGTACCATTATGTACAAAAATTTAAATAATAAAATACAAGAAAATCAGGAAAAAAAAAAAAACATTGTTAAACTGATGGATCTCTTCTATAGGAAAACGCAATATGAAAAACAAATAGTTATCTTCTGTTCAGCTGCTGAAACTTACAAATGTAACATCAAACACAGTTCAGTAACTTACATTGGTTCGGTATTTGGCCATAATTTATAAATTGAATTATGATATCTCTACCATCAACATTTCTTCCTAAAAAGGGGTAAAAACAAACGATTGAGCACCTTGTCGATGAATGGGGAAAAAGGCTTAAGAGATTGATTTTGAAGAGTAGAACCTACCATAAAGCTTTTCCATCGCCTTCTGTGCCTCATGAGCATACTTATACCGAACAAACGCAAACCCGCCTAAATCTCCAGTCCTAACACATGAAAATTTTACTTCTTCATGGCTTGCTGTGAGTTTCGACCAGCATGGCACTCGTGCCACGCTACAGCCACCCTTGGGTCATTGTAATGCAATTGGCTACACCCTTTACAATATGTGTAAGATATGTAAGAAATGTATAGACGAAGTGACCCATGAAATCATTTTGTTCAAATTTATCAACAATTGTGTGCTCCCTGGCACAATAAAATCCTGGCTATGCCCATGCTTGGAAGGGGTAATTACTTGCATTCTCTCGAGACAGTGTGGTGTTTGATAGTCCCACTAAGTTAAGCCCCTTCTCAGTACTACACTTGGGCTCTCTAACCCACTCACTGCCAACCAAGGGTTGCGGCCTAACCCCCCCTCAAAAAAAAATAAAAAAATAAAAAAGGGCAAAATCAATCATGGCCCATCAACAGGAAGGTCTGAATCCGTGGGTCCCCGACCGACCCAGCTACAGGTACAAAATACGTATTCAATCGTCATGTATTTTGTGTACATGACTTGTACAAAAAAAACCCTTGATAAGAAAAACACAGAACTTGATTTTTTTGTAACAAACCTCAAGCTATGAGTTACAAATAGAAAAACAAGAAAGATTGGGCAATAGCTAGGGCTAAAGTGTTGGGATTTAAGAATAATAATGTTAAAACAAAACAAGATTATTCAAATCCTGGATCTAGACCATGCAATCAACTTTTCTAGAATTCATAATCAAAGGCAAACAAGGATTGAAAGAGATAATCTCATACCTTTCGCTGGAATTTCCCTATTCCCTTCACGGTGTGATGTTGTGTTTCTCGGCGCTTGAGAGGAATGAGAGAGTCTTCTCTTTTCTCCTTAGGTCTGATTCAATGGGGCTTCCAATTGACGTAAGAGAAAAGAGGGACCCCCTCTTTGCTTTATATACCCTTGGAACCCTACCCATCATAAGATCCAAAGGTTAAGAGAGATCACACCAAAGATCTAACGGTCGCCAACCCTGACCATGTTGTTAGCTTTAATAACACTTAAAGAGTCCCTGTTTGATCACATCTCTTTAGTGGGACCCATTATCCTTAACATTCTCTATTGACAGCAATACAATCCGAGTTTTGAAAACTGAGGATTGCGCCAGACCACATGGGTTTTTATTTAATAAGAAAAACCCTAACAATCTCCCACTTGGTCCAAGCAATCCTTAAATAAAATAAAATGACTCTTCGGATTGAACAACCTTAAAAACATGAGTGGCCACTCTTTTAATTTTGAAAAACATTGCTGTCGAGAATTAAGTGTTCTTTAACTGTCACTTTGATTCAAAAGCACCACTAACGGTGATCATGGAAGCATTTAGCATCTACTAGTGTTCATTTATTATGATACAAGCCACTCCATGGTCAAACAGCTAGTAATATTAATGTTTCAGAGCGGTTCTTTATGGTGGCAAGGTATGGTGTGATATGGACTATACACAACCTTATGTGATCAAAATGTATACGTCCAAAAATTGTCCACGCTACATGCATTTAAGCATATGCATGTCATTCCGATACTTTACGGCAACCGCCATGTGAAGTCCATCACCTTGTATCCAGAATGAAGGCCTCAAACATGGTGCCCAACCATGTTCAGCCCAAGCAACTTGAGAGCTTTGTGCAAGGCTCTCGGGCAAACCTGACATCAATGACATCCGTCATGTGAAGTCCATCACTTGATGTCTTTACCTTTTGCACGTGCAGTCAAAACATAACATAATCAAATGATGCATCAATTATTTAATTTGCATAACCATAACATATCAATATCTGAGAGTGTAAAACAATGACATGTATATCATATAAATGTCTGGAATATAAAACAATGAACAATACTCCCACTAAATAAAAAGAATCAAACGATTCTAAAAGGTTCCATAATAGTGACAAGTTCTTTAAAAAATTTCTGGTGGAGAGTTCTTTACTTAATGGGTTCACAATCCAAACATGCAACAACACAGAATCTGATGAGGATTTCAAACTATCTTGAAATCAAGCAAAATCAGAGTCTGAATAATTTTTAAATTTCTAGTTCGATATATCTCTTGTAAACCAAACTGAAATCCTATGAGATAACTCCAAACGTCTAGAAATATGATCTCTGGTAATCTTGATATCCAAAATATAACTTACAAACCTGCTCCCACTGACCTTAACATATATCCATCAATCCAAGTAGATTACTACTTTAAGTTTATCATCCAAATTGTCACAAGAGTCACAATTACTTAGAGAAAATCTAATAAAATTAACAAACATACATAACAAGAATGATATAAAATATAAGTCTAAAGTCAGCTAATAAAGATCATCCACTAATATATTACTACCAACTGTCTGAAAAATATGTCTGATGAAGAGTGTACTCCCCTTAAGGATAAAATTAAACTGTATCCAATCCTATAATATCTCGCCTAAACAACGGCACAATGAAAATAACATCTAATAGTAAAAACCAGAAACAAAGTCTAATACTAATCAGCAAGTTCCAACAGCCTCTAATACTGTTGGTGTAGAGTTCTTCAAAAATCAGCAGCTCATCAGCCTTGGCGCTTCGCCGATGAATGAACTCCTTTGTTCTTCCTGCACCAATCCTTATATTTGAAACAGTTTCTTTTCATGTGACCTTTCCCCTTGCAGAAGAAACACTCAATCTCCTCTAGTTCCTCAGTATTATCATTTCCCTGAAATTGATGTCCCGAACTCTGTCCTAAATTATGACCTGAACTCTGTCCTGAATTTTGTCCTTGCCTGAAATTTTGTGAATTAAATTTATTGAACCCTTTATTCTTAAAATTCTTCTTACTACCAGAATTCACAGCCAAGTTCGCATACTCAGCTTTCCCACGCTTCAAGCGTTCTTCCTCACTAACACACACAGCTATCAGTTCATGTAGATCCCACTTCCTATCCTGTGCACTATAATTAACCTTAAAAGCATCAAATGATTCTGGAAGTGAGGCTACAGCCAAATGCACCATGAGGTCATCCTCAATTGTCAACCCAAGCTCTCTAAGAGAGATAATTAACTTAGATATCTTCAAGATGTGCTCCCGAACATTTCCAGCACCATCATACTTCAATGAAATCAGCTGAGTCAAACAACTGTACTGACGAGACCTAACAGATCCCATAAATTATTTCTTGATAGTCTCAAGAAGAACCTTAGCAGTATCAGCAGCAGGAATACCACCTCTGATGGCTTCTTGAACAGAAGCCCTAATGATCATCATGGCCATCATATTGGCCTTCTCCCATTTCGAATACAAAGACTTATCTGAATCTGAAGACTCAGCAGTGGGAGTAACCGGCTTTTCCTCCAGTAGGACAAAGTCGTAATCAAGGCAACCCAGAACTATATCTAGCTGTATCTTCCAAGAACTATAGTTTGAACCATTCAGAGGCTCAATCCCAGTCAAATGTTTCTGAACAACAGACCCATCCATATCTGAAAATGTCAATGTTTTACTATGTTATGGTATGTCTAACAAATTATTGCACAAATTATAGTAATTTACTTTATACTTATCATTGCATGACTTTATTTAAGCTTTATGATTCTAATCCGGTCTTGGGGTTAAGCCGGATAGCTAAAGTGGTTTACTTTAAGATTGCTTACTTCCACTTTACGGGACAGGTGGGCGCATCATCTAATCACACCTTTGGGCAAGAGATTTCGACATGCAATTCACCCCCCAATTGGCGACAACAGTCGCGCACAGAACTGATCTATCACGTATTGGATTGATTAGGACACTTCCACACCTTTGGGCAAGAGGGTTATCCTTCTCTCACCGCCACGCACAAATCATTCTGCCCCACTCAGTCTACAAGAAGTCCCTAGACACCTTTGGGCAAGACTAGTTATTCAATGTAGGTGAGTGCAAACTCGCAGTCTAAATGAGATCAAAATCTCAAATTCGAAGGACCATAACCTCCTATAGGACGGTCACCTTTGGGCAAGACAATCTAACCTACTTTGGTTATGACCATTCGAACGACCGCCTTACAGATCAAACCTAAACCCCATAGGATGATCTAACTTTAATTCTTGATATTAATTTTGGGTAAAAGCATCAAGTTTTTTCCTTTATTTAATGTCAAAACCATAGGAAAATCATATTCATGCACTAAAACAGCTCTTTACAGTGCTCAGAAGTCAAAATGGACCCCAAAAACGGAATCAAAACACCCAAAAACCTCAGAATAGGTCGGACACTCTCCCTAGACGTGTCCTGTGGACGTGTCACGCGCAGGGGGGACACTCCTACAATTGTCACGCGCGCCTCACGCGCAGGTAGTGTGCGTCACGCGCATAAAGTGCGATTCACGCGCACGGAAATGGCCCACGCGCGTTCTGCGCGTCACGCACGAGCGGTTCGACGCTGTCACGCGGTCCGGTCTGGGCCTTGGTTCGGTCCGGTTGGTTCAGCCATCGGTCCGGTTCAGTATTTGATCCGGTTGAACCGGTACGGTCCAGTGAACCGGATGCTGTGAATTCGGGTCGGGTTATGACTCATTCGGTTCGGGTTTCAGGGTCGGTATATGTATATGGGTCGGATCGGCCCAAGGCATTCGGTTCGGTTTTTGGATCGGGTCACAGGGTCGGGTTGACCCTCGTGAACGCTATCTTCCTAACCCGAACAAGTTTTTTTTTTTTTTTTAAATTCCCAAACCCTAACGCCGTATACTGTTAACCCTTTGGTGGGGGCCATACCGGTCACCTTACCGGCTGTCGCCGGTGCCAAACCGACGGCCATCCTCCGGCGAGAAAAACCTCACCGCCGGTGATCCTTTCCGGCGACGGACGGCGGCGGAATCTCCGTCCAACCGAAAACGCTGAAAAACCCTTTTTTTTTTTTTTTTTAATCACATTCACTTGGATCTTAAAAAATAATTATTCAACTCAAAAATTATTTCTAAAACAATAAAATCGATTATCAAATCCGTAACCAATTAATCAATTTTATTTGTTGATTTCCTTACATCCGAATCACTTTAATCATTAAAAATAATAATTTTCATACCCGAAAATTAATCCAATCTATTTATTTGATTTACCTTAATTATCAATCATATAGATCAATAACAATTTCCGAAAATAAATTAAACTCAGATTTTGATTATTGAGAAAAATTAATCACAAGGTCAACCCTGTGCTCTGATACCAATTGTTGGGATTTAAGAATAATAATGTTAAAACAAAACAAGATTATTCAAATCCTGGATCTAGACCATGCAATCAACTTTTCTAGAATTCATAATCAAAGGCAAACAAGGATTGAAAGAGATAATCTCATACCTTTCGCTGGAATTTCCCTATTCCCTTCACGGTGTGATGTTGTGTTTCTCGGCGCTTGAGAGGAATGAGAGAGTCTTCTCTTTTCTCCTTAGGTCTGATTCAATGGGGCTTCCAATTGACGTAAGAGAAAAGAGGGACCCCCTCTTTGCTTTATATACCCTTGGAACCCTACCCATCATAAGATCCAAAGGTTAAGAGGGATCACACCAAAGATCTAACGGTCGCCAACCCTGACCATGTTGTTAGCTTTAATAACACTTAAAGAGTCCCTGTTTGATCACATCTCTTTAGTGGGACCCATTATCCTTAACATTCTCTATTGACAGCAATACAATCCGAGTTTTGAAAACTGAGGATTACGCCAGACCACATGGGTTTTTATTTAATAAGAAAAACCCTAACATAAAGATGGTGGCATGATGGGCACACAACATGCCTTTATTCATGCTTCCTAATACTTCATAATATATTTATACATATACGATTACGATATACATATACTTGCTTTAATTGTGAGGCTTGACTTCAGTTGTGGCATCGGCAGCCGCCCCGGCATACGGGCAGCACCGTCCGCAGCCCCTTCCATAATTCCTACCGCGATCACAGCAACCGTATCGGCAGTTCCCTTGGCCAGGGTTCCCTCCTCCACGTCCAGGGTTTCCTCCACCTGGATATCCACCACCAGGGTATCCACCTCCCGGATATCCTCCACCTGGATATCCACCACCAGGGTATCCACCTCCCGGATATCCTCCACCAGGGTATCCGCCGCCCGGGTATCCTCCACCCGGGTATCCGCCTCCCGGGTATCCGCCTCCCGGGTATCCACCACCCGGGTAACCCCCGTACTTGGCATCATTGACCCCGTTTACATTCGTAGCCTTCTCTTCTGCACGTGCAAAATGAGCTATAAGAGTTACGTTGTTGATTATCCCATTTTGTGTAAAATGAGCTATAAGAGTTACTTTGTTGATTATCCCATTTTATTAGAATTCAAAATAAATGCATTTTAAACTATCCACATTATATATCTGAGGCACGAAGAGATTTGCTTGAGCAAATATACTAAACAAAAAGAAACCTGTGTGGCTGTGTCAAGGAGCGGAGCCAGTATTCTCTTGTAGGAGACTAGCAATGGGGGTTTAGGGCATAGCTCCTGAATTTTTTTTTTTTTTTGAGGGCCAAATTCATTGGTTATCGCGTTTGTTGTTTCTATTTTTAAGGAATATATTTTTTCTCAAAAGTAAAAGTTTAGCGGGGCTAGAGCCGCTCATCCACCCCTACTTCACCTCTCTCCTAGGCTACGCCCCCATTAGTACTATTGGTTAAAAAAAAAAAAAAATTAGGTGGGGCTTCAGCCCCTCTGGCCCTCATGTGGCTCCACCCCTGGCTGTGTCAAACTCAAAGATGAAGAACCTCTCTCTAATAAAGCTTTGTGAGTAGGCCAGACCAAATCGGGTCTCCTCTCTAAGATGGTAAAAGGAGTCGTAAACTGTGAACACCCCATTTTTACACCCTTGAAATCCTTCTTACAAATTTATTTATTTTATTTATTATTATTTTTATTTATTTATTTTATTATTTTTATTTTAGTCTGCGAGGGAGAGAGAGAATAGAGGAACCCTATGTTCAAATTCCATATAATCCACGACCCAGCAGCAAAGCCCGCAACCAAATCCAGGTCAAAATTCCAAGCCCAAGTTCACGTAAGCTAAATCCTTTAAGGGATGGAATTTAAAGCCTATGGCCCAAGAGAGATCCAAAACTTGTTTAAAGTTTCCATTGATTAAAGCCCAAGCCCATAACATAAGCCTCATACCCTAATTTTTTTGAACCACTCTATAAATAATCTTTATGAGGTTAGATGACCTCATTTTCCCCTTCTCCTCATTTCGGTAAAGAGCTTCACTCTTGGTATTTTTTTTTTTTCTTCTTCTCTCAGTGGGTGTGAAACTTCACCCCTACACTAGCAGTAGACCAATAGCCAACTCCATTTGTTCTCGTCGCCGGCGACAGTAGCTTCGTTTGTAAGGTTCAGACAACAGTCCCTTCACCACTGTGCATCACCTTCGGCGGGTCATCCTTACTGACCACCTCGGCCACAACTCCAAATCTCCGGCGAACTCTTCTCCAAATTCACATCAGGTGAGTTTCACCACCGGTCTCAATCCAGCAGCCATTGGGATTTCTCTGAATAGCTCCAACCAGCTCCAGTTCTCTTCGTTTCTTCGGATCTAGAGAATCCTCTCTCAATCTCCGATCAGGTAGCCATCCTTCTCGGTTCAATTTGCAGTTCATGAGATCCCGATTTTTTTTTAGATCTAGATCTAGGTTTACAGATCTAGATCTATTGATCTAAATTGTTCTCCCTTATTTGTTTAGCTACTTATTCATCTTCTCTGATCAGGAATCGTTTCTATCTCTTCTTCACTTCCCCGGCGAATCGTTTTCTCCGGCGAGCCGTGTGTTGCGCCCAAGGTAAACCCCTCTTTCTTCCTTCTCCCTTTTATTTTATTTCATTTATTTATTATTATTTTTTTTTTGGTTTTTTTCCACTGGTTTCATTTTCTGATCAATAATTTCTAGATCTAGATCTAGAATTTCTAGATCGAGATCTAGATCTAGATCTGGATCTGTTTGATCCGATTTTTATTTTCGGTTCTATGTTCTTTCTTATCTTCTGAGTTCGAATCTGTGGCAGGGGAGGTAGTTTCACCTCCGTTCATCCTTCCGGCGAGCTTTGATCATCATCTCCGGTGACGAGTTCCATTTTCGAGTCATCTACCTTCTTGGGCGAGTTCCGTGCTGATCCGGCATTTCATGTTGCTCTGACCAACTCTTCTTCAGCCAACAGCGGCCTTGACCTCGATCTTTTCTTTCCGAGTCTCATCATCGGTTGTCTTCTCCGGCGAGATCCCACAGTGAACAAACATCATCTCCGGACAAAGAAGTTCAGCAAAATGTTTGGTTCTTTTTTTAAAATTTGTTTGTAAAATCCTTTGTTGGATTTTTCTTCCCTTCTCTTCTCTTCTCGGATCAACGGAGCAGCAACCATCATCACCGCACCAACATCCAATCTCAGGCAGGTATAATTCCACCCTCGTTTAGTTGTATCTCTTGTATATTCACTTGCTTTTGATCGGTCCAATATGCAAGGATGGCTTCTTTCAAGCCCAAAGGTGACCATTGGGCCAATTTTGGGCCTTGGTTAATCTCATTATTAAACCAGATATGATTTCAATTTCGTCTATTGGGTTAAAGCCGATTGACCAACTTTCACAATAGGTCAATTGGCCTTAGTACATTAGTTGATCCTGGCCCGGTCTCATTTAATTTTAACCATGATTAATTATTTAATTTATTGTAATTATTCATCTGTATGTATGTGCAACGGGATTAGGCCGTAGCTTATTTCATGTTTTTGCCTACATTGGGCATTTAGGTAAGTTTTTTTACCCTAAAATATTTGACTTACCCCGTTAGTTTAGTTTATAAAAGGAAGAGTAAAATAAAAAATAAAAACACCAAATAAATTAAAGGTACTGGTCTATCTCCCCTTGGGACCTAGAGCAGGGTCCGTATTTAAACCATAGCCTCTTTTGGTTTAAGGCCGCTCGATCCGCCCTGCTCTTTGCCTTTAAGATAATTAAAATCATTTAGACTTTATTTTCCTTTTGCCTACCTTGGGCACTTAGGATAGCCTTGACTAGTTAAAACTTGCCAAAATTAAAATACAAAAAAAATCAAAAAGAAACAAAATAACAAAAACATTTAAAAACCCACAAAATGCAAAAAAGACTTACCCTAATAAATGAACGCCCCCTAGAGCTCCCCCACGAGCACCTAGCTACGCTGCCATCTCCCGGAGTGAGATTCACAAATCTCATTCCACTTCCCCTCCCCAACTCAAACACGAGTTGGAAGTGACCACACTCCGAAACGAGTATAAAAACAGTCACGGACCCCGAACTACTATGAGGGTCTGATTCCGACTAACCGGATAAGTAGGCAGCCCAATCAGGGTTCGACCCCAACCAAAAATAAACTTTTTACACCCCATTTTGATTTGTATTCGATTAGCAAAATTAATTATTATTTAGGAAATGTTAAGTGATTTTTAAATGTTTGATTTGGACCTAATGAGTAGGTTACCATCATTGGATGGAGGTCCTGGGGTGCCTAACCCCTTCCCCAGGACCTAAAGGGATCTCTTACCTAGACTACTCTGGACCGTAGACCCCCTTATTTGGATTATCTCGGGATCCTACTTCCCCTAAGTAGGTGGCGACTCTTAAAATAAATTTAGCGTTATTCCTCTACTCTCGGACCTTATCTCGACACTTAGAGTTGAGAGGGGAGGAAGGGCGGTAAATTTACGTGTTCACAGCTTTGGCGACTCTGCTGGGGATAGAGGATCCAACCTGAAAATTAGGTAAAAGCCAAACATCTTTTTAATCACTAATCATTTCCTAAATCATTTATTTTTTTGCTAATTCTTTCTATATTGTGGGTATGTCTTTATTTATGTTCTTATTCTTTCTTATGTGCATTTCATATTCATTGCATATTAGTGTAATAACCCTTAAACCCTCTAGTTTGACTTATTACGCCTACAACTGTTTGATAATTATCTTCAGTGCTGGGGCTTAACAGTCATGGTTTAGCTATATCACCCCTGTGGGACGATTATTCTCAGGAAGGGATATAGACTAAACCCACTTGCGCCAATCGGCCCATTTTTGGGAGTCGCATATACGGCCAGGTGTCCCCCAATCACCTTAGGAACACCTTGCATTACCCCAGCATATGTATATAGTAGAGATATTGTGGGTATGTTTTTATTCTCTCTTATGTGCATATCATATTCATTGCATAATAGTGTAATAACCCTTAAACCCTTAGTTTGACTTATTACGCCTACAACTGTTTGATGATTATCTTCAGTGTTGGGGCTTAACAGTCATGGTTTAGCTGTATCACCCCTGTGGGACGATTATTCTCAGGAAGGGATATAGACTAAACCCACTTGCGCCAATCGGCCCATTTTTGGGAGTCGCATATACGGCCAAGTGTCCCCCAACCACCTTAGGAACACCTTGCATTACCCCAGCATATGCATATAGTTTAGGTAGAGATATAGTCTATAAGCATCTGTTTAGGAAGGTTTCCCCTAATCCTACTTTGCTTATAGCCTATACCCGCCCTGCCTTTTGTTTGAACATGAAGGTACCCCTGTGTACCCATATGTTCATTTAAAAAAGGGGCCTGTGTGAGCCATTGTTGAATAAACTCCCAACCCATCTTTAGACTTACATATGGGGTTCAAAAACCCAGATTCTACTGGATATCTATATCCATGTTTTATCTTAAATCCATTGGGCCTTGGTTTCCAATAACCTAACTTAGTAGGTAGACCCCTATCTACCTACCCCATTGGTTTACATATGTCAAGGATCACCCCTTTCAACTAAATAATTGGTGAAAAAAAAAAAAAATCAAAATCAAAACTCAATCAAAGCAAAAACAGAATAATTGGTAAAAAAAAAAAAAAGAGATGAAGTTAAAATTTGAAAACTTAAAACAAAAATTCAAAAAAAAAGAAAGGAAGAAAATTCAAAATTCAAAGAAGAGGAGGTTCACATTCATTTTGCATCATAAACCTATTGGGTTTTGGTTTCCAATAACCCAACTTAGTAGGTCGGATCCATGCCCACCTACCCCATTTGGTTTCTTCAAAAAAAATAATAACAAAAAATTTTCAAAGATTTCAAAAAAAAAGGGTTGGTATTTCTGCATCTCATATGCATGCCATCGTGTTTACACTTGTATATAGACTTGCACTTACACATATTTTCAGTCAAATGGCAGGCCCATCTAGGATGCCAGAATCAATGAATAGATCAAAACCTAAGATGAATCTGAAGCTTACGGCGGCATGTAATAAAGAGCTCACCGAAATAGTAAATGCCCTCACTCCAATGCAAAAGCTATATTGGAGACAGAAGACTCATTTGGGCTACATCTTAGACCTTGTCTTGGTAAAGCCAGATTGGCGTCTCATCACGACAGCCATACGATGTTGGGATTCTTCAGCCGTGGTTTTCCGTTTCGGAAGAAATGAGATGTGCCCAACTTTAGAAGAAATCTCTTCCATTCTTCGGTTGGATTTAACTGACACGGTGATTGTTCCTCGCTACAAGCGATCGTACAAAAGAGAATTATCAGAATTTCTGCGAATTAAACCTTCATTGTTGGAGAACTGTGCCAAGGATTCTTATTCCAGGCTGTCCACAAGTTATCTTTTAAAGAGGTGCAAGCACAACTGGAAACCAGAGGACCAGACTGTAGATTTACCTGGATTCAACGCCTTTACTTTGGTGGCAGTGTCGCAGCTGGTTTTTCCTAAGAATAGTCGTGAGTATGTAGAGTCAGTACTTGTGGGAATCATTCAAGATGTGTGCAATGGAGGTGCTCTTGTTCCAGTCATCTTAGCTGAATTATTCCTAAGCCTCAAACATGCAGCGGACACCGGGAGGAATTTCTTCAATGCAAGCATTTCTTTGCTATTCTTATGGTTAGTGGAGCATATACCATCATTGATCACTGTGCCAGCAAATATCAGTGGGTATTGCAGTTTACCAAAAAAGTTTGCTGAGGTGCAGTCAAGCTTAAAAACCGTAGATGTGGGGGAGTTATATGAACTCCTCAATAGCCTTTTAGATACTCAGATAATTTGGAAATGCGATTGGCTTAATATGAAGGTTTTACCTCGTTTGGCCACTGTTAAGAGAAGAAGCATAACACTTGCAGGAGTGACTGGGTCATCACCTTACGTACCCATCAGGGTACTTCGCCAGTTCGGTTACCAACAATGTGTACCAGTGTTAGATGACTTATCTCAAGATTATATCCGTTTTTCTGAGTTATCGGAACTCATGGACAGACGTTTTCAGACAGAGTGGCAGTTGTGTAAGTGGAGCAAGTTGCCGGGATATGTGGTATCGACTGGACCACCAACAAAAGAAGGATATGATCTATGGTTGGAAAATCAACAGGTAGTGTCAGAAATGCCTAAGCCGGAAGAACTACCCACACCTGTTTCAGTACCCTCAAAGGGAAGTCTCCCTTTTTCTAAAATGGCGGTCCCTTGGGAAGATAAGTTCATACAAGCTCAACTTAAGATTCTCGAAGACAGGAAGGAATTGAAGAAAGCACAACAGGCGCACCAGCAACAAGAAGCCAAGATGAAGGAGATAGCTAGTGCGAAGGAAGAGCAGTTAGAACAGGCCCAGCTCAAGATTCTCAAGGGCATGAAAGAATTGGAGGGAGCACAACAGTTACTCCAACAAGAGAAGAATGATCTGAAGCGTCGACACCAACTTGCCCATGATGAAGAAAAGCAGTTAGAACAAGCTATGCGAGAGTTCCAGAAAAGAAAGAGAGATGATGCTCGAGACTCCCGTCAGTTTGAGGAACAGTTTTGTTACTATCAAGAGCAGTTGAGCGTCTCCAGGCATAACGCAGAAGTCAAAGCTTTGGAGTTTGATTTCAGAATTCAAAGTGCTTCGGACATGGTTGACAGGCTGGAGAACGAAATTGCATGCCTCCATCAGCAAGTTCTAGATCTTGGGGGCAACCCTTCATCATTTGGTTATGGCTTCCCAGATGGGCCTGTATAGGGTTGGGTCTTTTTCTTTTTTGTCTTCCGTTGTTTTTCTTTATTTTCTTTTGGGTCAGTGTTGTCTTAAAATCACACAAACACTTGCATATATAAAGAAGTGATTTTCAACCTTTTGCTGTTAAATCATGCATTCATGTTGAATTGTTACATCTTTCTCAGTGTTGCATGAAACAGCGTATTGTCACTCGTTCTGTATCTCGTGCCCTTGCCCAAGCCGCGATAATAGATCTGGACAGTCCTGAAGTCGCAGACTGGTCATCTCAAAGCTCAGCAGACATGGCTGCTCCCAACAATCGTTTGGATTCAAGTACAGACCAGCTTGTACAAGCACATGACCAGGAGATACATGGGATGAAAGCCCAATTGGATAATATTCAAGAAACCTTGCAGGCTCTGATGGCTTTACAACTTAACAAACCTACTCACCAACCAGAAGCCGGGCCATTTCAATCCGAACAGCCTAGAACTTCATTCCAACCAGAAAGTTTTCAACCAGACCCCCCCGGAATTGGAACCTTTCGGCATCAACCAGACCATTCTGGGTTTAGACCTTTCCAACCGGATCAACCTAGGGTTGAGATTCCTGCTCCAAACTTTACCTTTATTAACCCTCTTCATGATCAGCCGGGTGAGGATGGTGATTTTGACTATACCCGATTTGATGGAAAAACTGGTGAAGCTGTACATTGCGACCATCACAATCCAAAAATGCCACAGGATTCTGAGTTATTGGTGTCTCTCAAGAGTCAACAAGAAGAAATTCGTCAGCTGAAAGAGATGATGAAAAAAATGCAAGGGGCATCATCCTCCTCTACAGGGATAACTCTGGATGACCTACTCTTCTCCTCTGATACTTTGGTTCCCTCAGATTTTCGAGTTCCAGAATTCACTAAATACGGGGGCAAAGGATGTCCGAAAGAGCATCTACAGTTGTATGTGGGGGATATGATGGCCTACAGAGATAAACCATCATATCTTATCCAATATTTCCAGAAAAGTCTGAAAGATGCCGCTCTCAGGTGGTGGCTTGCAATTGACAAGAAGCAAATTACCAGTTGGCAGGATGTGATCGATCTCTTCATCAATCAGTTTTCTTTTAACTTGGAGGTGCTCCCTCAAAAGAGCGATCTAGAGCAACTGTCCCAGAGGAATAATGAATCGTTTATTGAGTATGCCGCTAGGTGGAGAGAGATGGCATCAAGACTATCAGTGCAGTTATCAAAGGAAGAAATGGCTTCTACCTTTTTGGGAACCCTAAAGCAACCATATTCAACACTGATGATAACTTTGCCGGCCACTGATTTCAAGGTAATCGTCGAAACAGGGGCAAGAATTGAAACAGCTGTAAAAAATGGTACCATACATGCCAGTCTTAGCCATACACCTCCAAGGTCAGGTGCCCCATTTAACAGGAATAATGGGCAAAAGGATACCAGGAAAAGAGAAGAAGTTAATTGGATTGCACCCAGTGCACCCTTGATGTTGCCTGCTCCACCGATTCGACAACCTCCTCAACCTCAAAATCCTCAGCCGGTAAGGCAAAATCAGTATCAACAGGCGCGTCAGCCAGTGAGAAACCCTCAGAGAAATTTCACTCCCTTACCTTACTCTTTAAGCCAGCTTCTGACTTTCCTCCTCAAAAAGGATCTTGTAACTCTGAAGGGGCCGACTCCTCTCATCCCAGTTGAGAAGCAAAATCGAAATTATCATGCAGATCATTATTGTGCATATCATCGAGGCCCGGGTCATGCCACAGATGTATGTTACACTCTTAGACATGATATTCAAGATCTCTTAGAGCAAGGCAAAGTTGAATTCGCCCCTGGGAATACTAGCATCATCCAAGCTCCTCTTCCCCCACATCAAGGGCAGATTAATTTCCTGAGCGGGGACGAGTCTGATGGCAGTATAGTAGAGATTGATGGGTTGTCAGAGACAGATGATGCTATCCGTCCTTCGTACCAAGTCCCTGTTCGAATCCCATATCTTCAGTCTTTGTCATCTCCCGAATCCCCTATTATTCAACACATCCAAATACCCCACATGTTGCCAGTCCACTCATCTACTATTCAATCCATTCAGCGCCCTATACAAATCCCTTTTATTCCTGTTGAAGAAGAGAGGATCGTTTATACCATCCCTTGCCCTGTTGATTGGCCTACAACCCCAGTTATATCATCTCCACGACCCCTTGGTAAAGGTCCAGTTCAAATTCCATACATTCCAGCACCAATCCACCCCCTTAATCGTTTACCGGCCCCTCCATCTCTCATTATGGACAATGAAAACATCACTGCAATAACCAGGTCAGGAAGAGTTTACCAGCAACCAGAAGTTGAGCTGCCTAAGTCCAAGGGCAAAGAGCAATGTCTGAATCCTGAGCAACAAAAAGAAGAAGATGCTGCATTGTTGAAAATTTTGGAGAAAGCGAAGGAATATAATATTGCCCATCAACTCACAAAGCTCCCGGCTCAAATTTCAGTGATGGGATTACTCTTAACTTCAGAGCATCATCGGGAACAATTGCTTAGGGTGTTCAATAATGCTCATGTCACAAAGGATATAACACCTGAGCGTTTGGGGCAACTGGTAGGTCAGATTCTGGAACCAAAGACCATTACCTTCAGTGAAGAGGAAATCCCGGACAGTGATAAGGAACATACCAGAGCTCTTTACATCTCAGTGCAGTGCAGGGGTAAAACACTTTCAGCAGTTCTGGTAGATAATGGGTCGGGTTTGAATGTCTGTACATTAACTACTTTGGAAGGTTTGGGAATGGACATCAGTCATGTCAAGAAAAGGCCTATGACAATTAGAGCTTTCGACAATTCAACTCGACAAAATTTGGGAGATGTCGACTTAAACATTTCTATTGGACCATCAGAATTCTTGACAAATTTTCAAGTAGTTAATGTGCCAGCTTCTTTCACTCTTCTTCTTGGAAGACCGTGGATCCACATGGCCGGAGCCATCCCTTCATCACTTCATCAGAGAATTAAGTTCATTCAAGGTGACCAACTGATTGTGATTCCAACAGAATCTTTGGCAAATTCCTTTGGGGATGTCCAAGAATTGGGACAAGGGGCAGCTTTTATGACTTATCAGTTCGAGGAGGTTACTTGTATTGCTCAGCTGGAAAGCAAGAAAAACGAATATATACCGGCAGCGGTGAGGATCATGGCTAAAATGAAGTACAGACCTGGTTTGGGTTTGGGCGCCCACCACCAAGGAATGAAGAAGCGATATGTAGCACCTCGCTACACACCTCGTTTCGGAATAGGGTACAAACCAGAGTTGGAAGATTTCTTGAACAAGCTGACTAAAGGAAAATCATCAGTGAAGTCGATGCCTCCCCCTCCCCTATCTGTTACCTTTCCAACCAGTACCCCCAGGTCATCTGATTTTGAAATCTATAAAAACCTTCCTTTTGAGGAAACAGACCCAGAGCCAACTGCCAACCATGCACCCAAATCCCAGTCAAAGGACGATCCTGCAAGGTTTCTTGGAATGTTCGAGGTGGCTCAATTGTTTGAGGAACTCGATGTTGAAGATGCAGTCCAGATTGATTACACGGCAGAGGAACAAGTGTGCACCCTCTCCAGTGCTTCGCAAGTATCATCCAGTTCTGTTCCACTCATACGAGCCAGTTCTTCTCCTCTCGTATGGTGGACCGATCCCATCACGATTGAAGCAGCCAGAGGAAGGCAGGGAAAGAAGGTCGGACTAGTCAGACCATGACCCAGTTTCTTTTCTTTATTTGTTCTTTTCATCTTTAGGTCAAAAAGAGAAAAACCAAAATTTTATTTTCTAGGCGGCTTTGTTAGTCATTTCAAAATAGTCAATAGTCTTTTGCTTTACGCATCTTTGTAAATATTACAAAACATCAGAAAATCAATGAAATTCATTTTCTTTGTCTCAAGACTTGTTTCCTTTGTATATACATAAAATTTTGGCTCATGATGGTATGACCTAAGTCCTCAAAAAAGGCTTAGTGATCTGAAGCCACTAAAAATCTAAAAAAAAAAAAAAACTCAAATACTAAGACCGAGCTTATTGGTTTGCCAGGGAATTGCCCAGGATAAAGCTAACTCTAATCATGAAATCAATCTTGAACTTTTAGAAGTAGAGTATGACGAAGAGGAAGAAGAGGAACCTCCACAAGAGATCCTCGACCTCCTTGAACAGTATGAAGGGATATGTAAACCTAATGAGGAGGACACCGAGACCATAAATCTCGGATCCGAAGATGATCCTAAGTGTGTGAAGATCGGCACTACAATGAGTCCTGAGCAAAGGAGCGCTATGATTGACTTCCTCAAAAGTTACATTGATGTATTTGCTTGGTCATATGCGGACATGCCCGGCCTTGATCCAGAATTAGTAGTCCACAGATTGCCATTGAACCCAGAGGTAAAACCAGTTAAGCAGAAGCTCAGGCGGTTGAGGCCAGAATGGTCTCAGAAGGTCAAAGATGAGATCGAAAAGCAAATAAGCGCAGGATTTCTAGCAGTGGCAACTTACCCAGAATGGCTGGCTAATATCGTACCTGTGCCTAAGAAAGATGGCAAAGTCAGAATGTGCATTGATTATAGAAACTTGAACAGGGCCAGTCCAAAAGATAATTTTCCACTTCCTCACATAGATATCCTTGTCGATAATACAGCTGGACATGAAACCTTATCTTTTATGGATGGGTTCTCAGGATACAATCAGATCAAAATGGCCGAAGAGGATATGGAAAAGACCGCGTTCATTACCCCATGGGGCACCTTCTGTTACAAAGTCATGCCATTTGGGCTCAAGAATGCAGGGGCAACATATCAAAGAGCAATGACAGCATTATTTCATGATATGATGCACAAGAGTACAGAGGTTTATGTAGACGACATGATTGTCAAATCCCCATTGGCTAAAGATCACCCAGAAGATTTGAAGAAATTATGTGACAGGCTCAGAGTCTTTGGTCTAAGACTAAATCCGGCAAAATGTACGTTCGGAACAACGTCAGGAAAACTTCTTGGTTTCATTGTCAGTAAAAGAGGAATTGAAGTCGATCCAGCTAAAGCAAGAGCTATCATCGAGATGCCTGCACCTCAGACAGAAAAGGAAATTCGAGGATTTCTGGGTAGGATTCAGTATATCAGTCGTTTTATTGCACAGCTTACTCCGATTTGTGAGCCGATTTTCAAATTGCTTAGAAAGAATGTGCCGACAGTCTGGTCAGATGAATGTCAACAGGCCTTTGATAAGATCAAGCAATATCTTCTCAATCCACCCGTGCTTGTCCCTCCGACACCCGGACGACCACTTTTAATGTACATCTCCATCCAAAAAACTTCTATGGGTTGTGTGCTAGCTCAGCATGATGAATCAGGCAGAAAGGAACAGGCCATCTATTACATCAGTAAGCGTTTGCATGAATACGAAGAGAAGTACAATGCTTTAGAGAGGACTTGTCTAGCATTGGTTTGGGCTACCCAGCGCTTACGACATTACTTATTGTCCTATCCTGTGATTTTGGTATCAAGAATGGATCCACTCAAGTACTTATTGGAGAAACCTGCTACTTCAGGAAGAACAGCCAGATGGCTCATGATGTTATCAGAGTTTGACATCACATACATGACGCAGAAATCAATCAAGGGACAAGCAATTGCTGATCATTTGGCATATAACCCATCGTCCGACTATGTTTCAGTGCATGACCAGTTTCCGGATGAAGCTATTCTAAGTTTAGAACCAGAAGATCCTGATTATATTGGATGGGAAATGTACTTTGATGGAGCCGTAAACCAACACGGGAATGGGGCAGGAGCAGTCTTAATCTCGCCAAGAGGAGCTCACCTTCCTATCTCAGTCAAGCTAAAGTTCAGATGTTCAAATAATACTGCAGAATACGAGGCATGTATAGCTGGACTCAGAGAAGCACATTGTATTGGCATAGAAGAGATTGATGTTTATGGTGATTCATCACTGGTAATTTGTCAAGCTAATGAGTCATGGGCAATCAAGGAAGAAAAGTTGATTCCGTATCTGACATGCCTTAATGTTTTTATCACTAAGTTCAGGAGAATCACTTTCAATCACAGATGCAGGACGCATAACAGATTCGCCGATGCTCTTGCAACCTTAGCTGCAATGGTTAAGTTTCCTAAAGGGAGTCTAATTTGGCCTATTGAGATTCAGCAACAAGACCAGCCAGCTTATTGTCTAGTTATAGAAGAGCGCTCAGATGACAAGCCATGGTACACAGATATCAAGCAATACTTGGATGACGGCACTTTTCCTCTGGAAGCCACTAAAACAGATCGTCGAGCAATCAGAAGACTCTCTATTCAGTTTGTTCTCTCAGGAGGAGTGTTATACAAGAGGTCACCCAATTTGATTTGGTTGAGATGCCTTGATAAAAAGGAAGCAGCACAAGTGGTTGAAGAAGTTCACGGAGGAGTTTGTGGTCCCCACATGAACGGGTTAATGCTGTCAAAGAAGATTCTTAGATTGGGGTACTATTGGACTACTATGGAATCCGATTGTTGTCGTCATGTTCAAAAATGTCATCAATGCCAGATTTACGCAGACCGAATCAATGCACCACCTACTACATTGCACAATCTTACTGCAACCTTGGCTTTCTCAGCTTGGGGCATAGACGTCATTGGGCCCATCACGCCAAAAGCATCAAACGGCCATCGGTTATTCTTGTTGCTATTGATTATTTCACAAAATGGGTTGAAGCGGCCTCTTTGCTAATGTCACACACCGCCTCAGGTTGTTCAGCGGTTTTTCAAGAAAGATATCATTTGCAGATATGGGGTTCCGTATGAGATCGTCACAGATAACGCTCTCAATTTCTGCAACAAAGGTATGACTGAACTTTGCCAGAGATTCAAAATCCAGCATCATAATTCTAACACCGTACAGACCACAAGCCAATGGTGCAGTCGAAAGCCGCAAACAAAAATAGTGAAGCGAATCATCGAGAAAAATGGCAATAGGTACTCTGCCTGGCATGAAATGCTCCCCTACGCACTCATGGCCTACAGAACATCGATTCGCACTTCGACCGGTGCGACACCATTCTCCTTAGCATACGGTATGGAAGCTGTCTTGCCTATTGAGGTAGAAATTCCGTCATTACGAGTGCTAATGGAAGCAGAAATTGAAGAATCAGAATGGGCAGAAGCCAGATATGAACAGTTGCATCTGATTGAAGAAAAGCGACTGAAAGCCATAGATCACTCTCAAGCCTATCAGAGGCGTATGGCCAGGGCGTTCAATAAGAAAGTCAGGCCCAGAGATATTGAGGTTGGTGACCTTGTTCTCCGGAAATTGTTGCCAAATCGTCCAGATCCGAGAGGGAAATTTACACCAAACTACGAAGGCCCATACATTGTCAGGGAAAAGTTCTCGGGAGGTGCCCTTCGACTTGGACGTATGGATGATGAGGACCTCTGACCAAGCAAACTTGATCAAGTTAAGAAGTATTAATGCTTACGTATCCTAATCCGATAACTGCATTTACTCTGAGCTTCTTTGGACATGATAGAGGCCCGATTTGTAAGCCTATCTCCCATAACCATGTAACACCTACAATATATCAATAAAGTTCGTTAGTTAGCCCTTCGAGCCTAATAACCTCTTTTTCAAAAAAAAAGTCAGCAAATGCCAGATTTACGCAGACCGAATCAATGCACACCTACTACATGAACAATCTCTACTGCACCTGGCCTTTTGCTCGCTGGGGCATAGACGTCATGGGGCCATCACGCCAAAAGCATCAAACGGCAATAGGTTTATTCTTGTTGCCTCATGATATTTCACAAATGGGTTTTGAATGAAGCGCCTCTTTTGTAATGTCACAGCCTCAGTTGTTCAGCGGTTTTTCAAGAAAGATATCATTTGCAGATATGGGGTTCCGTATGAGATCGTCACAGATAATGCTCTCAATTTCTGCAACAAAGGTATGACTGAACTTTGCCAGAGATTCAAAATCCAGCATCATAATTCTACACCGTACAGACCACAAGCCAATGGTGCAGTCGAAGCCGCAAACAAAAATATGAAACGAATCATCGAGAAAATGGCAATTAGGTACTCTGCCTGGCATGAAATGCTCCCCTACGCACTCATGGCCTACAGAACATCGATTCGCACTTCGACCGGTGCGACACCATTCTCCTTAGCATACGGTATGGAAGCTGTCCTGCCTATTGAGGTAGAAATTCCGTCATTACGAGTGCTCATGGAAGCAGAAATTGAAGAATCAGAATGGGCAGAAGCCAGATATGAACAGTTGCATTTGATTGAAGAAAAGCGACTGAAAGCCATAGATCACTCTCAAGCCTATCAGAGGCGTATGGCCAGGGCGTTCAATAAGAAAGTCAGGCCCAGAGATATTGAGGTTGGTGACCTTGTTCTCCGGAAATTGTTGCCAAATCGTCCAGATCCGAGAGGGAAATTTACACCAAACTACGAAGGCCCATACATTGTCAGGGAAAAGTTCTCAGGAGGTGCCCTTCGACTTGGACGTATGGATGATGAGGACCTTCCTGAGCCAATCAACGTAGATAAAGTTAAGAAGTATTATGCTTAGGATCCTATCTGATAACTGCTTGTACTCTTAGCTTCTTTGGGACATGATAGGAGGCCGTATTTGGTGCCTACTCTCCCTATAAACCATGTAACACCTACAATATATCAATAAAGTTCGTTAGTTAGCCCTTCGAGCCTAATAACCTCTTGTTCAAAAACCTTTTATCGGGACACCCTGCACTTAATCTGCTATGAACTACGTCATGACCTGATCCTGAAAAAGGTACGTAGGCAACCTGGAAATCAGGTGCGGTCAAATTTTCAAACCATTTGGATAAAGTAGCTCCAATTCAAAAACATTCAAAAAAAAAAAACAAAAAAAAAATACACAAAAAAAAAAAAAGGAAAAAAGAAAAAAAAAGGGGAATAGAAAGGTTGATTGGAAGAAAACAAAATCAATCAAGAGGTGTTTAAAGAAAAGACAGAATTCTGGTAAGCAGAAAGGATGTCCCAAAATTTCAGTCCCCTCAGCCAACGTTTCGTCCCATCTCAAGTCCTCCTAGATCCCTTAGAGACTAAGAGTACAAGCAGTCATCAGAATAGTATCCGAGGTAGAACACTGGCATTCAAGGCAATGAAGGGAGTAAAGCCTCCATATGAAATAAATCGCGGGCATGAGTGAAAACCGGAAACGGCCTCATTGCGCAAAAATCACGCGAACCCCAGCTCTAGTCTTGTGACTAGGGGCAAAAGAGGGAAAATAATTTGATCAATTTCGCAGGCATGAGTGAAAACCGGAAACGGCCTCATCGCGCAAAAATTATGCAAACCCGTGACTTGGTCATTCCAAGGGCAAAAAAGGGAAAAAGTTGAAAAACAGTTCAATAGCGAAATCTATAGAAGACCATGCGCGCTTCACTTCTCAAGCAAATCAGATTTGTCTCAACAATCCATTTGTTCACAAGACCCTCTGTATCGCCAATCTAGCACGTGGTGAGACCCAACTTAGTTTTACTTATCCTGTACAATGATGATCAATAAAGTCCTGTTTTCTCTTGGTCATACTGTACTGTCCAAAAGCACCAAATGTTTTCATGATCTCCAAATGCTATATCTAAAAGGCAATTCCCATGCAAACTTGAAAGCAGAGTATAGTATTTCACATGGTTTCAAAAGCCATTTTTCAAAATAAAATCTACAATTCTCAAAAGAAAAAGAAATTCTAAATTTTTGTTCAAATTTGGGTTTCGTGGTCTGACTAGGACAGTTCTCTCTCGCTCGTGGCAAGCAACGTCTCTTGCGATCGCGGATTAGCAAGGAAGCAAGTACATCTCCAGCAAATTATCTCATCTTTTCTGTTTGACATCGGAATGTGTTGTCATTCATTTCAGTTTGGTTGACATCGGAATGTGTTGTCATCCATTTCATCTCGTTTGCTTGACATCGGAATGTGTTGTCTTGCATTCATCTCCTCCTGTTTGACATCGGAATGTGTTGTCATTCAGTTCAGTTTGGTTGACATCGGAATGTGTTGTCATCCATTTCATCTCGTTTGCTTGACATCAGAATGTGTTGTCCTGCATTCATTTCGACCTGTTTGACATCGGAATGTGTTGTCATTCATTTCAGTTTGGTTGACATCGGAATGTGTTGTCATCCATTTCCTCTCGTTTGCTTGACGTCGGAATGTGTTGTCTTGCATTCATCTCCTCCTGTTTGACATCGGAATGTGTTGTCATTCATTTCAGTTTGGTTGACATCGGAATGTGTTGTCTTGCATTCATCTCCTCCTGTTTGACATCGGAATGTGTTGTCATTCAGTTCAGTTTGGTTGACATCGGAATGTGTTGTCATCCATTTCATCTTGTTTGCTTGACATCAGAATGTGTTGTCCTGCATTCATTTCGACCTGTTTGACATCGGAATGTGTTGTCATTCAGTTCAGTTTGCTTGATATCGGAATGTGTTGTCTTGCATTCATTTCCACCTGTTTGACATCGGAATGTGCTGTCATTCATTTCAGTTTGGTTGACATCGGAATGTGTTGTCATCCATTTCATCTCGTTTGCTTGACATCGGAATGTGTTGTCTTGCATTCATCTCCTCCTGTTTGACATCGGAATGTGTTGTCATTCATTTCAGTTTGGTTGACATCGGAATGTGTTGTCGTTCATTTCATCTCGTTTGCTTGACATCGGAATGTGTTGTCCTGCATTCATCTCGACCTGTTTGACATCGGAATGTGTTGTCATTCAGTTTATCTCTTTTGTTTGACATCGGAATGTGTTGTCATGCATCCATCTCGTTTGCTTGACATCGGAATGTGTTGTCATGCATCCATCTCCACTGTTTGACATCGGAATGTGTTGTCACTCAGTTCAGCATGCTTGACATCGGAATGTGTTGTCATGCATTCATCTCCCCTGTTTGACATCGGAATGTGTTGTCATTCAGTTCAGAGTGGTGGACATTGGAATGTGTTGCCATCCATTTCATCTCTCCTGTTTGACATCGAAATGTGTTGTCATTCAATCTCTTCTCGCTTGACATCGAAATGTGTTGTCAGCCATTTCATCTCTTCTGTTTGACATCGAAATGTGTTGTCATTCAATCTCTTCTCGGTTGGCATCGAAATGGGTTGTCATTTATCCAATCCTGGCTGACATCGTAATGTGTTGTCACCAATCAATGCAGCATGTTTGACATCAAGCATTCCCCCTCTCTGTGAGCATTCTCAGCTCTCCGTGAGCATTTCTCACTCTCCATGAGCTTTCCCCGCGCTCCGTGCGCATCGCGGCTATCTGTGAGCATTCCCCGCGTTCCGTGCGCATCTCAGCTTTCCGTAAGCACTACTCCCGCTCCAAACACTATATCAGTCTCCATGCAGTAGTGTACGCGAGCTCCCTTCAATCCATGTTCCATGTGCGCCCATTTTCCCCAACAGTTCACCGCAATGAGGCAATAAACTATTATCCATCATCCCATCTTTTTCTTTTTGGCAAGTTCAACTAGGGTTAGAATTTATTTTACATCTCTTTCATCTTTGACTTTCATAAACTTTTTCAGGTTTTCAGTGTGTAAAAATGAAGGTATTTCAGTCTTTGTCGTTCAATTGCCAACAATCTCCGACAAAGAGGGGCAACTGTGAACACCCCATTTTTACACCCTTGAAATCCTTCTTACAAATTTATTTATTTTATTTATTATTATTTTTATTTATTTATTTTATTATTTTTATTTTAGTCTGCGAGGGAGAGAGAGAATAGAGGAACCCTATGTTCAAATTCCATATAATCCACGACCCAGCAGCAAAGCCCGCAACCAAATCCAGGTCAAAATTCCAAGCCCAAGTTCACGTAAGCTAAATCCTTTAAGGGATGGAATTTAAAGCCTATGGCCCAAGAGAGATCCAAAACTTGTTTAAAGTTTCCATTGATTAAAGCCCAAGCCCATAACATAAGCCTCATACCCTAATTTTTTTGAACCACTCTATAAATAATCTTTATGAGGTTAGATGACCTCATTTTCCCCTTCTCCTCATTTCGGTAAAGAGCTTCACTCTTGGTATTTTTTTTTTTTCTTCTTCTCTCAGTGGGTGTGAAACTTCACCCCTACACTAGCAGTAGACCAATAGCCAACTCCATTTGTTCTCGTCGCCGGCGACAGTAGCTTCGTTTGTAAGGTTCAGACAACAGTCCCTTCACCACTGTGCATCACCTTCGGCGGGTCATCCTTACTGACCACCTCGGCCACAACTCCAAATCTCCGGCGAACTCTTCTCCAAATTCACATCAGGTGAGTTTCACCACCGGTCTCAATCCAGCAGCCATTGGGATTTCTCTGAATAGCTCCAACCAGCTCCAGTTCTCTTCGTTTCTTCGGATCTAGAGAATCCTCTCTCAATCTCCGATCAGGTAGCCATCCTTCTCGGTTCAATTTGCAGTTCATGAGATCCCGATTTTTTTTTAGATCTAGATCTAGGTTTACAGATCTAGATCTATTGATCTAAATTGTTCTCCCTTATTTGTTTAGCTACTTATTCATCTTCTCTGATCAGGAATCGTTTCTATCTCTTCTTCACTTCCCCGGCGAATCGTTTTCTCCGGCGAGCCGTGTGTTGCGCCCAAGGTAAACCCCTCTTTCTTCCTTCTCCCTTTTATTTTATTTCATTTATTTATTATTATTTTTTTTTGGTTTTTTTCCACTGGTTTCATTTTCTGATCAATAATTTCTAGATCTAGATCTAGAATTTCTAGATCGAGATCTAGATCTAGATCTGGATCTGTTTGATCCGATTTTTATTTTCGGTTCTATGTTCTTTCTTATCTTCTGAGTTCGAATCTGTGGCAGGGGAGGTAGTTTCACCTCCGTTCATCCTTCCGGCGAGCTTTGATCATCATCTCCGGTGACGAGTTCCATTTTCGAGTCATCTACCTTCTTGGGCGAGTTCCGTGCTGATCCGGCATTTCATGTTGCTCTGACCAACTCTTCTTCAGCCAACAGCGGCCTTGACCTCGATCTTTTCTTTCCGAGTCTCATCATCGGTTGTCTTCTCCGGCGAGATCCCACAGTGAACAAACATCATCTCCGGACAAAGAAGTTCAGCAAAATGTTTGGTTCTTTTTTTAAAATTTGTTTGTAAAATCCTTTGTTGGATTTTTCTTCCCTTCTCTTCTCTTCTCGGATCAACGGAGCCGCAACCATCATCACCGCACCAACATCCAATCTCAGGCAGGTATAATTCCACCCTCGTTTAGTTGTATCTCTTGTATATTCACTTGCTTTTGATCGGTCCAATATGCAAGGATGGCTTCTTTCAAGCCCAAAGGTGACCATTGGGCCAATTTTGGGCCTTGGTTAATCTCATTATTAAACCAGATATGATTTCAATTTCGTCTATTGGGTTAAAGCCGATTGACCAACTTTCACAATAGGTCAATTGGCCTTAGTACATTAGTTGATCCTGGCCCGGTCTCATTTAATTTTAACCATGATTAATTATTTAATTTATTGTAATTATTCATCTGTATGTATGTGCAACGGGATTAGGCCGTAGCTTATTTCATGTTTTTGCCTACATTGGGCATTTAGGTAAGTTTTTTTACCCTAAAATATTTGACTTACCCCGTTAGTTTAGTTTATAAAAGGAAGAGTAAAATAAAAAATAAAAACACCAAATAAATTAAAGGTACTGGTCTATCTCCCCTTGGGACCTAGAGCAGGGTCCGTATTTAAACCATAGCCTCTTTTGGTTTAAGGCCGCTCGATCCGCCCTGCTCTTTGCCTTTAAGATAATTAAAATCATTTAGACTTTATTTTCCTTTTGCCTACCTTGGGCACTTAGGATAGCCTTGACTAGTTAAAACTTGCCAAAATTAAAATACAAAAAAAATCAAAAAGAAACAAAATAACAAAAACATTTAAAAACCCACAAAATGCAAAAAAGACTTACCCTAATAAATGAACGCCCCCTAGAGCTCCCCCACGAGCACCTAGCTACGCTGCCATCTCCCGGAGTGAGATTCACAAATCTTATTCCACTTCCCCTCCCCAACTCAAACACGAGTTGGAAGTGACCACACTCCGAAACGAGTATAAAAACAGTCACGGACCCCGAACTACTATGAGGGTCTGATTCCGACTAACCGGATAAGTAGGCAGCCCAATCAGGGTTCGACCCCAACCAAAAATAAACTTTTTACACCCCATTTTGATTTGTATTCGATTAGCAAAATTAATTATTATTTAGGAAATGTTAAGTGATTTTTAAATGTTTGATTTGGACCTAATGAGTAGGTTACCATCATTGGATGGAGGTCCTGGGGTGCCTAACCCCTTCCCCAGGACCTAAAGGGATCTCTTACCTAGACTACTCTGGACCGTAGACCCCCTTATTTGGATTATCTCGGGATCCTACTTCCCCTAAGTAGGTGGCGACTCTTAAAATAAATTTAGCGTTATTCCTCTACTCTCGGACCTTATCTCGACACTTAGAGTTGAGAGGGGAGGAAGGGCGGTAAATTTACGTGTTCACATAAAGAACATAAAGGAGGAAAAAAGATATATATATATACAAACTCACGTTTTTTCTCATCTTTAGCTGCCACCCCGGAAGAAATGAGAAGAAAAACAGCCAAAAGAAGACCTGTGATAAGAAAAGCCTTAGAACCCATTTTCCTTAGTAAGCAGTACTTTCTCAAAAGAAAAGAAGATTGGAGAAGGATGGGAAAACTCATGCCACCTTGTCCCAATTTATAGGAGAGAGAGAGGGAGCAGTTTGAAGAGCGTGTCAGATATGACCCACAATGTAGTAATTGGGTGTTGGAGAGTTGGCTTTCAATTCGTTCAAGCGGGTCATTTTATCCATACTTTTGTAGATATCCTATAGTTAATGTTTCTTTTTTTTTTACGGGAGCATTTGTTTCTTGCACTATGGTTATGCCAGTAAAATAATATAATATAATTTTTTAAAAACTTTCATGGAGCAATTGCCCAATTGTCCAATGACTTTTCCTTACTAAATAATGAAACAAAATATTCACTAGATATTTTGTTTTCAAAGTTCAATGGGATAGTTACCTCATTACTAACCCTCTATAGTTATAACCAAACTTCTTGAAGTCTAGTTACAACACTCAACAACTTTAACATTTAGAGTTAATTTTTTTTTTTCTAGAAAACAAGGTTAGGTGAATGAACGCAAAGAGTTAGTGAATCTTAATCACAATTAAAAGGGACACGTATTAACTTGGGGATTGTAACTGATTCCAAGGAGTCGGTTATAACAGTAGAGGATTCTAAGTCCTTAGTAAACTATATTTAAAAAAAAAATCAAAAGGGCACTCTCCTGAGATCGAATCATAGCCGATCGCGATTGAACTCGAGGAAAGTTCAATCACACCCACAGGCTAACATGTGTCCCTTTTAACTCTGATTAATTGTGGTTAATATTTAGTAATCCTTAGGGTTCAATAATATAACCTTAGTTTTAGAAAAATATTAAACCCTTATTAAGGATTTTATCTCTTAGAGCTAATATTTTTTTTTAAAACAAACTAAAGTTATATTATTGAACCCTAAGGGTTGGCCTGTAGGTTCAAACGCACCCACAAGCCAAAAGTTAGTGTATCTTAACCACAGTAAATAGAGGTTAAGAGGGACATGTGGTGGCCTGTGGGTGTGATTGAACTTGGGGAGAGTTCAATCACAGCCGTGATTGGATCTCCATCCACCTCCATGCCCCATGCTATATATTATATATATATAAAAGTTTTAGGGGGGGCACATGCCCCCCCCCCCAAGTCCCCCCTCCTCCCGGGGCTGTGCCCCTATTGAGCGGGGCTCCACTTTTTACACTATCAGTGTCAATCTTGTAATTTAGTGTATTACAAAATTACCCCTACCATTTTCAGTAATTACAAATATGCCATGGCCTTAGTGTAGAAAGGAGAGCCCAGCTCAAAATTAATCTCGTGACTGAAACTATCACTCCCCTACGCACCACTCATGAGATCCTGAGCAGTAGTGGTAAGAACCTGACCAGTGGTACATATATTCATGAGAGTGAGTAAATAGATACAGAGCAAGGAAAGGAAATCTCGTTTTGCATATAAGTTGCAAGGTTCTTCCAAGTTTGCAAATACCAGTTATGTATAAACTTTTCGCAAATTAACTCATGGTTTTCCAAGACAAACCACCTCAAATCTTACTTCCCTTAGACTTTCGTTTGAAATTGTTACTAAAATAACTATTATGCCCTTAACAAGTTTCACAACCTCACAAAGTCCCTTTAATTGCTCTTGAACCATGGTTAATAAGTTTTGACACCATTGGTTAATTTGCCTCCTTTTAACTCTTAACTATAGTTAAGATTCACTAACCCTTAGGGTTAAAGCATCTAACATTAATTTTTAGGAAAAAATTAGAAAGTAACTCGTCCCCTTTTAACTTCTTTTAATTGTTGTTAAGATTCACCTAATCCTTAGTGTTAAATCATCTAAACTTAATTTCTAGTAAAAAAATTGAACATCTCTTTTAACTCTCTTTAACTATGGTTAGGATTCACTAACCCTTAGAGTCAAAGCATCTATTAAAAAAATAAAATAAAATAAAAGGGTAACATGTTCCCTTTTAACTCCCTTTTATTATGGTGAAGATACATTAATCCTTACGGTTAAAGCATCTAATCTTGATTTTCAGGAAAAAAAAATTGAACATCTCTTTTAACTCCCTTTAATTTAACTGTTGCTAAGATTCACTATCCTTTAGGGTTAAAGCATCTATTAGGTAAAAAAAATTTAAAAAAAATAATGTGTCCCTTTTAATTTCCTTTAACTGTGGCTAAGACTCACTAACTTTTATGGTTAAAGCATCTAACCTTGGTTTCTTAGAAAAAAATTAATGAGTCCCATTTTAACTCCCTTTAATTATGGTTAAGATTCACTAACCCTTATAATTAAAGAATCTAACCTTGGTTTTTAGAAGAAAAAAATTAATGTGTCCCCTTTTAACCCCCTTTAACTGTGGCTAAGATTCACTAACATTTAGGATTAAAACAGCTAACTTTGGTTTTTAGGAAAAAAAAATAAATTAAAGTGTCCCATTTCAACTCCTTTCAATTGTGAATAAAGATTCTTCACTCAAGCATCTTACATTTGTTTATAGATTTTTAAAAAAAAATATGAACATGTTCCCTTTTAACTTTCTTTAACTATGGTTAAGATTCAATAACCCTTAAGGCATTTAACATTGGTTTTTAGAAAAAAAAATTAACCATTGAGGGTAAAACTTATTAACCATGGTTCAAAAGCAATTAAAGAGACTTTGTGAGGTTATGAAATATGTTAAGGGCATAATATTAATTTGAGTAACAATTTCAAACGAAAGTCTCACAGAAATAAGGTTTGAGGTTGTTTGTCTACCTGTTGGAAAACTATGAATTAATTTATAAAAGGTTTACACATAACAGTCTTTTTGCAAACAAAGGAAGAACCCAGCACCTTATATGCAAAACCCTCGTTATTTAATTATGAATTACTGCACGTGTGGCAGAGTACTTAAAAACTAGGGCTGTATACAATTAAATGAAGGGTTAATTTCATATCAGAACCTGTGTATTTCATAAATGACTTTAAAGTGCTTTTTTTTTTTTAAAAAATTCTCGAACCTACTTTATATAAAAATGGACAAACAGAGACCCTTCACACACGGTGGATCAACGGAGTTAAATATTTGTAATGAAATGATGATGTTACTCTCCACCTTAAACAATATTTGTAAAATGACAATATGACCCTAATCAGTCCAATACCCCTCTGCCACACTTCTTCGTCATTGTGACCACTCTCTTCTCTATAATCGTTGTGGTAAAGACGCGCTCTCGCTCAATCTACATATTTCAGAGATTTTAGGCTTTGATGAGGTTCTCTTCTCGAGCTTGTCCTTTTCTATTTTATTGTTAATTTCTTTTTTTTTAGGGTAATGTGAGTTGAAGAAATCTCATGTTCTTCACCTATTTATTTATACACAAAAAAAACTCAGAGTAATGAAAGAAAGAACAAATTAAGATAGAGAAGTAGAAGAATTTGATTTCAAATAAAATATAGAAATTTGGAGTTTTGTGTTGATGGATATGTTAGATCTCGAAATCTGTCAAATAGGCTTCCTTAATTTCTAATGGGTTTTAGGTTTTCTTGAACACTTTTGGTACAGAGACTAAATATTGATGCTTGGGCTTTATGAATTTGGATCGAGTAGTCCTTTTACTATTAGTAATTAGCCTTATTTTTCTTTTTAATATTTTTTATGCATCGCATGGGTTTCTTACTAAAGCTTATGTATGAAGACATAAATTAATATAAAAATATGAAACTCTTTTACCACATATTCCAAGAAGGTAGCGACTTACAAATTTTTCCCTTGGACGAGGTATTGTAATTTACTACATGCGAGGGTTAGCATATAAACATGTTAATTAGGTTAATTAACTCTGTGAATAAGAATTGATTATGTAATTATGATTTCACTTCCATAGTGGGGTGCCTTTGTGATATTTAATTTTTGTTTTTTTACTTTTCAATGTGTTTGCTAATAAATATTTAGTTTAAATATTAACTCTCAAATTGATCTAAAATCAATTTATTTATTTAAATTCATCTTCTTCTCATATTAATTAAGGATGTATACGTATTGTGTCTACATCCTAATTTATCAATGTAAAATCTCATTTACAATGCTCTTTAATATTTTTCTAAAATTTCTATATTTTTAATCATCTTGTGCATAGGTGATGAAATGTGTGTGTGTGTGTGTGTGTGTGTGTGTGTGTGTGTGTGGGGGGGGGGGGGGGGGTGGGGACTCTTCTTGATCAGCGAAGAAGCTTAATTTTTTTTTTGGGTGATGACGAAAAAGAGGTTGTTGATAAGGGACAAAATAGGTTCCATGATTGATAAGAAATGGATGAGACACAAATATATTTTCATCAAATGGTTTGAATAAAATGATTAAAAAGATAAAAATTCACTTGCTCACAAGCATACTAAGAGAAGAGTTTTTAAAACTTACTACCCAAACTTTTTTTTTTTTTACTCGGATATCATTTACTTACGATTAGTGGTTACCGGTTAGCTTGAGGTTTGGAGCTCTTGCAACTCATTGCATGGTGAGATTAGATCTCGAGACCAGTTTTTAAAATTAGGTATTTTTTTTAAAATTTGGATGTGATTTATCTACGGTTAGTGACCAATGGTTAGCTTGAGGATTGAAGCTCTTACAACTCACCGCTCGATGAGATTAGATCCTAGACCTCTCCCTTGAGAAAGGATATTCTAGGAGTGATACTTGAGCCGAACGAGCCAAGTAGTGGGGAGTTCAAGCTTGGCTCACTAAATTTTACCATTGTTCAAGCTCGGCTCGAGCTTGAATCAAACAATGATACCACTATTCAAACTTGACTCGTGAAATCATAAACGAGTTCGAGCTTTTAACGAGCCTAATAATAAATAATTATTAAATTAATTTTTTTAAAAATCTCTTTTGAAATTGTTATTGAACCAAGTCAAGCCAAATAGGAAAATAAGCACTCAGCCAAGCCGAGCCAAATAGGGGAGTAGGCAATTCAGCCTAGCCGAGTAGGTGAGTGGGCCAATGACCAACTCTCTTGGCCGTACTCTCTTTCTCAACACCTTAATTATTAGTCAAGAATCCTTTACACACTACACTTCCTAACCGATGTGGATGTGGGATTATCTTTGGTCCCACATCACACTTTGTTTTTTTGTAATACAAACACATAATAACACCATACACACACCCACACCCACACCCACACCCAAACTCCCACTTTTTTTTTTTGGTAACACTACACACACCTGACACCACACACACCCAAACCTACACCCACACCCACACATCCACATGGCCACACCCACACCCACAACCACACTAATTTAAATATATATAATTATATATATGTAATTGAACCGACCTTTTATCGAGCCAAACAGGGGTGTGTTTAAGCTCGGCTTAACTAAAAAATGGTGTTCAAATTCGACTCGTTTACTAAATAAATGAACGATACTTGAATAAATATTTTGTTCAATAACCACCCCTAGCAATACCCCCACCATTGAAGCAAGAGTGGAACTCCCCCGCCTATTGCGTGAGTGGTAGGGGGTGTGGCCTCTCAAGGGGAAGGTCTGAGGATCTAATCCCTACTGGGGTATGAGTTGCAAACTGCTCCACTGCCCGGTTGACTTCTACTAACGTATCCGGTCCTGTGGCCTAAAAAAATAATAATGATAAATAAATATGTGGAGGGGTTTGTTTTAATCTGTGAAGTAGGAATAAGCGTACACCGCACGTTTTGCATCGAACGGTGAAGGTAAAACATCGAGCGCTATAAGTAATCGTGGAGTATCTTATCGTCCATATGTCGTCTGACGGTCTAGGGTTTGTTCTGCAACCCCCCGCCTTTCTTCGGCATACGGTTGATGGTGTTTTTCGCGGAAAGGTAATATTCTTAATCTAAGTAGCTTCCTGCAGAAGATTTGTTTTCTTCTGAATCCTTTCGTTAGTGTTATAGGGTTTCTCCCAGGGTTCCTGATCATAGAACTCTATAGCGTAATTTAGGTTTTCGTAGTTAGTGTTTGTTTTTTCCAGCAGAAATGGCTTCATTGAAGACAATTTCTGCTGCTCTGAAACTCGTTGATGTGAAAAAGGAGGATCTTCGGAAAGCATTCGAAGATCTCCAAGCGCATTCATCTTCTCTTGCTTCCTTCACCCTTCAATGGAAGGATCTCGAGGATCATTTTGGCTCGATCCAGAAATCCCTCGAAGAACGCTTTAAGGAACTCGAATCTAAAGACAGTCAATCCGTTAACGGATCGGCGCAATTGACGTCCCTGCCGGAGAAAAAACAATCTCCCGATAAACAATCACTTTCGGTAAGCGTGGCTGTGAAAAAAATAGCTGAATCCGCAGTGAGTCCTCGCCCGGAGTTGAAATCTCTTTGCGTTAAAATGGACGGGAAGGGTTTGCGGTCGTACGTAATGGAGCATCGGAAGGATCTTAATTCGATGAGGGATGAACTCGCTGTAGCTTTTTTATCGGCATCGGATCCTGCGAAGCTAGTTTTAGACGCAATGCAAGGTTTTTATCCTCCTAACTCGAAGGGTGATAAGGATGGTGAATTGGCTGCTACCAGAAGAACTTGTATTCTTCTGTTGGAGCAGCTGATGAAGATCTCCACGCAGATTAAACCTCAAGTAAAAGAGAATTCAAAGAAATTGGCAGTAGAGTGGAAAGGGAAGATATCAACTGATGGCGAAAGTCCTTTGGAGGCCTTAGCTTTTTTGCAGCTTTTAGCTACCTATGGTTTGGTTTCTGCTTTTAATACAGATGAGGTTCTAGATCTCGTGGCCTCTGTTGTTCGGCGCCGACAGTCTATTGATTTGTGCCGGCTGCTTGGCTTCACTGAAAAAATGCCTGGTAAGTTCCTGGAATTTGACTTACATTTACCAACTGCTGCTACTAATAATTAATTGATGGCTTTACTCCATCTTTGACGGAACATTTTCCAGGGTCATTCCTGTAATTAGATATTCATTCTTAGATAGTTTTTGTTTTTTAGTAGTTGATATATGAGGCAATTTTTAGTTAGGATTTACGCTTTTTTAATATTATTTTTGACTTTGCACATACATTTGCTGTGTTTGAATTGTTATCTTCTAATTTTGTAATGTGTTTCTTTGTTATAGTCTGGTTATTACCTTTAAAGTGTTTTGGCTCGTCATTTGGTTTCTGCATGAATTATCCACCTCAGTGGCTTGGACTTATCCTCATTGTTATTAGTTCTGTGTATAGTGGACTTTCTAATAGAGGGGGTAAGATTGCTGCATATCAAAATAATGGAGGGGATTGATTTGCTACATCAAATTGTCTTGTGTCGTGTTCTTGAGTTCTGTTGTTCAATACCATTGTTCTGTTTTGTTATTTTTTCCATCATATTGAAAGCATGGGTTATCTATGACCCATAATATCTAAGGCAATAAAGTATGCCTTACAAATATTCATTCATTGTACCTGATGTTAGTTTTTTCTTTTGGGGAGCATCTTCTAACGCTAAGTTTTCAAATTTATTATTTGGAGCTTTTGTTTGCACACTATTGTAATTCCTTGATATTGAACGCCCTCCACATGGCCAAGTCAATAGGCCATGTGTAGTGGAATTGTATATCTGACTCCCTTGATTTTGTCAACATCTTGGGAACTCTCAGCTTAGTCCTAGAATAGCCTTGCCTTTTGCCCTAATAAATCAGTTGAAACTTCACGATGTCTTAGAAATGCTCACTATAGTTGTAAAGGTCTCCTATCACCTTGGGACGTTCATAATGCCATCTAAATTTTTGACTCTCAAGTCAGGACTTCACAGCATCTCGGTCTCATCCATGGGTAACTTGGCATAAGCTGGGGCTGGGTGTTTTTGGCATGGGATTCTTGGTGCTTTGCCTTTGACCCAAAAGTGTATTTGGTGGATTCTTGGGTGTCTAAATTCTTTTAATGTATTGACTTAGATTTCTTTTTAATGCCTTGGCCTCTCACTCCAGATATCTTCTCAAGGGGCTAATATGCCTTGAAATGGATAAGTTTTCCCTTGGCATCCAAATAAGGATGATTAACCTTAGAACTCCATGTCAAGATTGGTGTGTGAATCTAGCCATCCAGAGAGCTCACCTCAGCAGTTTAGCCGAAATGATTTGATGAGGGCGCACCTCCAACAGGGTTCATTATTACCCCCAAAATGTTCTCGACTCCCTTGGAGACTTCAAGATTCAGCTTAGTCATAGCATTGACGAGGATTTGTGGTTTGGTGGCTATTGGAGAGGTTCACTGATCCTAGTTGATGCTTTCGTCATGAGAAAGGGCTTTGAGCTGTCATTTATAAATCTTGAACCATTGCTTCATGTATTTGCCCTTGCACCCGACAGATCTAGAAGGTGCAAAGTTGGTCTGTCCACCTTAAGGCATGAGAACGTGTGGGGAGAATTTCCCACCTCAGACATGCTTGGGATAGCTCTCTACTAAAGTCGTGTACACCTCACTATCTCAGGCATGTGGTCAAAGGTTGTGCAATTTTGTTGGTTCTTTCGCAACTAAGAGTTGGTGTCAAGGTCTTATAGATTGATAGTATCATCTCTAACAACCTCATGGGAAAACCATCACCGAGGTGGTGCACGATAGTCACTCTCCTTTCAGTGAAATTCTGTAAGTAGAGGAAAGAGACATCCAATTTGGAGTTAAGTGCTTGATCTCCAGTCCAAGCTCTAAACTCTCCTCACACTCTATACCACTCACTCCTCCCTAGTCCCTACTCTCCTACTGGTTTGGTTCTGCTCATTGGAGTTCTCACTTCCTTTGGGCACACACTCTTCTCCCACCATTAGGTTTTTTCAACCCTTGGTTTTTGTATCATTGTAGCCTTGTAGGTAACGACGTACCTTTTTTCCCTCCAGCTCGAATTGTTTCTTAGGATCGTGTTCTCATCTCCAGTACTCTGGTTTCTTGACGGGCATCTAGTTTCCCCTATCTCAACTTCCTTAATCTCGTAAATATGTCTTCTTTCTCATGTTATCTGACGAGGAGGTTTAAGTAAACATCTCATTACTTTAATAGATTAAACCAGTTATGTTTGGTAAATGTAAGAAGAAGATTCTAAAGACACTGATGGTCCTTCTTTGGGTCTTTGTCAGTTTGTCAATTGCAGTCTGATATTCCATCATCCTGGGGAGCAGGTATTACTGCCATCACATCTTGGGAGTAGCCATGTGACATGCATATTTTGTATCTTTGTCAGTGATGATATCAGATACCAAAATACAATCTTTCGGGACTGAATGACTTTATAAGCCTTGCTGTTATGCTGCAATTCTGAGGCTTATTATTGCACTTTCTCATCCATGCATATTTCTTTTATGATTCCTTAAGAGTTTAAATAGAACTGGAAATTTTACTTTCACAGCTCTTTTTAATTCGGTAGACAATTGTTATTTTAGTTCACCCTACTATAATCTGCCTTACTTTCTATTGGATAGATTATGAATATTAGATTCAGCTTTTTGTTCCCACTTTGTTGGTGGATAGTATGAGTGATCCACACAATGTAGCTCGTCTCCTTGTTAGAATGTGAGTACTGTTGATTTGTTATGGCTGCTTAGCATGTATAACGGGGAAGGTTTTTGATAATAAACCTCCTTCACTTTTTGGAGCAAGCCATTTTAATGCTTGTAAATTTCTTTGTTATGACCTCAAAATAAAGTTTATTGATGTAGATGGCCCATACTTCTGGAGGGCTTTTCTGTTTTGGGTGGTCTCATATTTCATTGCCTTGGAATGCAGCGTTGCTGCATTTAACTCTTGGACTGGCCATGAGGCGCGTGCACACACACACACACACACACACACATATATATATTCCATATTTTAAAATATTTTTGTGGGCTCAATGTATTTGTGCCTGTTTTGGTAGTACATTTATGCTTTTATGTTTTCTCGCAGCAGTTAATTCCAGAATTTTTTTCTTCAAACGAATTCTGTATCGATTTTTGCCATTGGGAGTAATTTTGATCTGAATGGGGATTCCTCTTGAATTTTTTTTTGTAAGTTTGAGTCATTTGTTCGCCATCATTTTTTCAGCTTATGGATGTATTTTCATGCCAAGTGAACTTTGCAAACTGGTAGGTCTTGATGATCAGTATTAAAATACCATCTTTTGGTAATGAATGCTTTTGAAGTCAGGCTGTTATTCTTCAATTCTCAGTCCTATTACTGCCTGCTGATTGTGTGTATAATACTTAGTTTTTTTTTAAAAAGGAATTCTTCTTTACCCGTGAATGTTCCCCCAATGAGGGAATGCCATGTTTCAACTTTTATGTATATTTTTCCTTGGTTTATCTAATTAACACTAGTTAAAGTTTCTTAACACCTGATTGGTCAGCATTAACCCTCAGGGTTAATGCTTAGCCAACTATGGTTTGAAAAATTAAAAACAAAACATAAAAAAGGGAATTCTTCTTTACTCGTGAATGTTCCCCCAATGAGGGAATGCCACGTTTCAATTTTTATGTAGATTTTTCCTTGGTTTATTTAATTAACACTAGTTAAAATTTATTAACACCTGGTTGGTCAGCACCCTGAGGGTTAATGCTTAGCCAACTATGGTTTGAAAAATAAAAAACAAATCATTATCTACTTTTTCACGTTGCAGTGTCTGATTGCGTGAGCGTTCCAATTCTGGAATGTACACATGTAGAGAAGCAAACCCCTTTAAAAACATTTTATATTCCTTTCTCAAATATATATAGATAGGATGTGCCCACCCAACAAGGAATAATGGGATTGTGCTGTTATTCATCAATACGGAAGCCTATTATTGTCTGCTGGTTGTATGCATAATACTTATTATTTTACAGTAGTTTTATATTCCTTTCTGACATATATAAAGTATAAACCTGAAATATTTATTTCTGTTTTCTCCTTTTCCTTAGTTTTTACATTGCCGTTTTCCTTACTAATCTTTTTGGGAGTCCTCTCTTTCTAATTAATACATGCACATTGGCTTCCTCTCTTTCTAATTAATACATGCACATTGGCACCATATTTAATCTTATGATGATCTAACTTTTCGATGAGCATTTTCTGTTGTAATTTCAAATCTTTGAAAAAGTTCTTTTGGTATATCTGTTTCTTAGTTTTGAGATTGTCTCTTACTGCCGTATATTTTTCACTTCCGTTATGAAATATTTTATTTGGGTGTGTATAATCCCATCATAATTTTTGGAAGTCTGGGAAATCTTTTCCCTACACAATCTCTTACTGTGGTCTGGAATGTCTTTGTTTTTAACACCTCAAGGGGGTTTCCTTTTTACAGCAACCTTTTGATATCGCTGTCTTATGATAAGCGGTGTTTAAGATCTATGTTGTTAATTCTTACCTGTTGGTTTTGTCTTCTGTGCGGTCTATTGGTGCAGTCTAATGGAGCCTGCAATTTTTGTATTTCTTGTCACAGATTTTATTCAAAAACTCATTAGTAAGGGGAAGCATTTAGATGCTGTTAGATTTGTTTATGCATTTGAGCTCGCTGAAAAGTTCCCACCAGTACCCCTTTTGAAAGCCTATGTGAAGGATTCTAAGAAGGTTGCTCAGGAAATTCGCAAGAAGGGAAATAATTCTCTTCAGTCACAGGTATATTTGCATCTCTTTTGTGTTTGTTAGGTACCCTTTTGAGTCTAAAATCATACTACCATCCTGTACGTATATTTATGAACTTGCTCACTCAGAATGAGGCCACAGCTAAAGAAATTGCTGCGTTGAAAGCGGTGATCAAATATGTTGGAGATCATAAACTTGAATCTCAATACCCACGCGAGAACCTTGAAAAACGTGTTGAGCAGCTAGAGAAACAGAAGGCAGACAGGAAGCGCCCTGCGGCGGCCCCTGCCACAAAGCCTCAGCAGCATCAGCCCGGAAACAAGCGTCCCCGACAAGCTGCACCACCACCAGCCTCGAAGCCTGTTGCTTGTGGCACTTCTACTGCCCCCCTTATCCAACGAGCTAATCTGCAGCCGTCTGGATTGTTGCCAAATCAAGTTTCTCCATACTTGAGCTCTTCTGCTGGGCCTTATGGCTTGGCAGGCTCCAATCCTAGTGTTGCCCCATATATGAACTCATCAGCTGGGCTTTATGGTTTGTCTGGAACCCCTATGGGTTTTGCTGGGAACCTGAGCCCTACTAGGTCCCACCTGTATTCGTCCGAGTCACTCACGACACCTGGTTATTATGATAGGTCAACCACTTATGGTGGCTATGGTTTGCCACCTCAGTACCGACCATCATACTATCCTTAGTTATTCATACACTTGTTTCTCTGATGGTGTACTTTTGGATGGTATCTGCCTTCTTTTGCCAGACTTTCCATTGAATATACGGTGTCAAGATTGCTTTGTCAATCAACTATGTTATTATACAAAGCCTAGATTTGTAGTTTGTTCTTGTGATGCATATGTGATAGTTCTGCATCTACATTACCAGAACCAATTATCTAATAGGAATTGAGCTGTTAGTAGGCCTTATGTTCTTTCTATGCAGTAAATTCCTTGCTTTTTTTTTGGGTGGCTAAAATTCGATTCATGTTAGGTTTGTTTTGCAGTCTCTTTTTTCCTACTTTTGAGATTTTGCAGTATATGGTTGTTAAGAGTTTATGGTGGATTTGTCCTGGCTTTGCAGTAAGATTTGTCTGATTCTCCTCCTTGTTAATGCTTGCTCCATATTTTGAAGTCATTTTAAGTAATCTCTTTTTTATCTCCTTGCCTGGGTTCAGTTAAGAACTGGTGACAGTTTCAATGTTGGCTAATTTTGTCTGAATTTGCATAGGCTCCATCCCCCCCCTAAAATCTTCTTGAATGTCTTTTCTATCCATAACTGGATTTATTTTGGGTTGTTGTTTTAGGGTCAAATGGTTAATTTGCCACTTTTCAACTTACTGCCTGCTCACCTCAGTGTTTTGTTTTTTTCTTCCGTTTTCAAGCTGCATTGATTGGTGCTTGGTCTATTCATCAATCAGCGTTTCACTCATTCCCTTCTTGAGCACCTCCTTTGTTAGTATTTTTGCAAGGTTATTATAATTATATGATATGTCTGCCGTCTGTCATGTGATGTTAGAGTGCTTCATATAAGTCATTTCTTTGCTCAAGTTTATCTACGCCTCTTATGGAGGCGGCCATGACTCACAGGTTGCTGTCTAGGCCTGAACTGCCATGCCAGAGCTTAAATTTTTGTAACCCACCCCCACAATCTGCCTAAATCTTTTGTGGCCTCCAATGCCCTAGTTGGTCATATGTATTGACAGCCATAGTGGCACTACTGGGGAGTGTTGTCTAGACTATTTGGGGGGTTTTTTTTTATTATATTTTTTTTATTTTTATAGATAGATGTTTGAGGGACATGCCTGAGTCCATCCCAGGCGTTATGGCTCAAAGAAAGTCTGGAATTTTATTTGGGCATTTGATACTTTTATTTATGACCTAGTATCATTATTAGGGCTGCGTTTGAAGCCAGCTGACTCATAGGCCTAGCTCTATAAGCCAAGCTAAAGCTGATATTCTTTGCTTGAACAATCAAGCCAAGCTTTTATTTTGAGCTACAATGTTTAAACAAGCCAAACTTGAGCCAGACCTATAAATCAGTTTGGCTTGACTCAATTAGGGTTCTTTGGCTTGACTTAATTAGGGCTTTTTTCGGATCTACTCATTTAGGTCTCAGTTAGGCTTGAACTCGGCCTACAAGAAGTATGAAGTGTTATTTTATATAAGAAGAGATTGAGTTCACAAGTAGTACGTGAACTCCTTTACATTGGCACACTCGATTCATTTAGGTCTCAGTTAGGCTTGAGCTCGGCCAATAAGAAGTATGAAGTGTTATTACATAAGAAGAGCTGAGAGTTCACAAGTACTACGTGAACTTCTTAACATTGGCACAAGGTATTGTGGGTTGGTATTTTTGTAATTATGGCAATAAGTAATGGTATTCTTGTAATAATTAAGAAAATTTTGATTTTAAAATTGCTATCACCTGTTGTTCTAGGTTACTGTCATTAAGTGGGTGATTTAGAGTGCCTAACACCTTTTTCAAATAAAAATAGAATCTCTTTTCCTAAAATCTCATATTGGTTTATTTATTTGTTTTTTTTTTTTTTAAATTGAATTTGGCTAACTAAATCACACCTAAACTCATTGATCCACTCGGTATTAACCATATGATTTATGCATGTTAATGTGGAGAATATTTCGGACAAATATTTGTATATATATATATATTTTTATAAATATCGATATATAACAATCTAAACTTACAGAAGTTTGCTATTTTGAGATATAATGTGGAGGTCATGTATTGCATTTGTCCACGATATTCAGATTCAGACAGTCATCTGGGCAAAGGTCTGAACAGGCAGTATCAAATTTTAAATGTTTGAAATATTTTCAACCGCTAAAAACTTTTGACTAACCATGTGTTCATTAGGAAGTTACCAAAGTTCCCAATGAGGATAATCCTGAAACTGAGCTCAAACCAGTAGTTGGGCAAGGCTCTGCCTGCGATACGAAGAAAGGGAAGTTCATAAAATTACTGATTGGGAAACTTTTTTGATCAACAACTGATGCAGCACACAGAGAATCAACAATAAATTTATTGCAAAATGAGAGAGAAAAGAAGACTTGGGAGAGTTTTTTTTTCCCCTGTTATCCGTAACAGTGGCATCGCCAAAAGACTTTGTAAAACATAATCATTCAATTTTTTCGTCACTCACTAATAGGGTCCATCTGGAAACCTGTTAGAAATCCTTCCACTGACAACAAGAAATAGAGCAATAGTAAGCTTCATAGGTGAGAACTATTGCTCCTCGCCCTCACAAAGGTAACTCAAAAGGCTATGAACTCTAGTTATTTTTTAACTCCTGTGGTTAAATTAAAAAAAACCTAGGATAGAGGGGTGAACCATAGGGGTGAATGAATCTCAACTACAGTTAAATGTGGTATGTGGTTTAAAAGGGAAAACGAGGCATCAAAAGGGGTCCCGAGAAGCACCTCCTCGTGTCAACGACCGACGAGGTGATTATTTTACAAGAAATGCTTGACCCAAATTTCCAGAACCACAAAATTATCCTAGATAAGCAATCAAAGGCAACGCTATAGCAAACCAAGCACCATCCACAAAAGATTCCTATGATTGGCCCATGAAAGGTTCGTGAAAGCAATACCAGTTCATTCATTTCCTTCTCTATCTCTCGCGTCCCCTTTCTCCTAAAAGATGTTACCATGTCTAGATGTTTGATTACAAAAACTGAATCCCCATCAATATAAATAAAACTGAACCCCCATCAATATAAATGAACCCATTTTCATATATCCAATACCAAACTTGGGCCAAGACAGAATAAATCCAAATACTCACATAAAGGAAGATGCATTTTACTAAAAAGTAAATTTCCATCCAAATAAGAAAAGTGGGGATGTAAGAGAAAGAACTTCTCAGGACTAGTCAATTACTAAGGGTGATAATTATAAAATGTCAGAATACCTTATACCGGCATAGAGGATCCAAAACAGAATAGCATGGAAACCAAATCCTCTATGGTGCCAAATCCGGTTATCACCCCTCACGTTGCCATGTGTCCTTTTTGACACCCTTTAACTGTAGTTAAGATTCACCCACCAATTCAAGGAGTCCAGTTACAATTTTTTTTTTTTTTGTAACTCGGGGTTCCTGCAACCCTTCAAGTCAGGACAATTCCCCGAAGATGTGACATTAGTAGGGTTGTAAGCGGATGCGGTTATTATCTATATCTGAATCCGTTTAGTCGGATAATTAATCCGATTAGATATCCAGCAGAGCGAATTCAGATAGTAAAACCGTTTATAATTGGATACGAATTCGGATACTAATATATCCGATCCGATAAATATCCGATCGATTTTATAATATATATATAATATTTTAAATTTATAAAATTTACATAACCTTTACAATATATATATTTAAAATAAAAATTTATATATTTTTTAAATATTAATTTATATTTTTAAAAACTTTTATAAAAGTAATCAGATAATTCGGATACTATCCGAATCCGGATAATATAATCGGTGTCGGATACGGATATCACACTATCCCAAATATTTATTCGGATTTGGATATTTGAATATATAATCAGATACGAATTCAGAAATGGCAGTAAGAGATTTTTACTCTTAAAATCTCTAAAATGTAGACATGCAATTAACCTTCAACTTAAAAAGCTGAAGTCCAACTAAGCATGATTTTGAAATAAGCACTTCTTTTTAGACTAGTGTTAACAAACGCCACCTTGGTGTGCTTATGGCAGCACCCTTATTTTATTTCATAAAAAGGATTCGAAACCAGGTAAGGATTTAATTAGTTATGTAAGAATAGGGGTTGTAATGGGCCGGGTTTGGGGTTGAATTTTCGAGATTTTTGAATAGGCCAGCCGTAAGCCTAATACATTTATAAAGGTTTTAAGCCCGAACTTGACCCGATTACCACTCCTAACTATACATTTATAAAGGTTTTAAGCCCGAACTTGACCCGATTACCACTCCTAACTAATGAACTGTTTACACCATGTTGAACTATTTGTACAGTTTGTTTGAACTATTTTGTTCAGTTTGTTTATTTCTCCTACCTAAAAAAAAAAAAACTATTTGTACATTAGCGATGGAAGGGAGGCATGGCGGTCCATTGTATATAATGTGGCTACAGCAGAACGCACATCTGACCCCAATCTGCAGCTCTTGAATTTTTATCTTTATTGTAAGGTAATGTTGAGAAAATATTTGATAGAAATGGCAGGATGCATGTCCAGTGCATAGTAGCAATAGCTTTCTCCAAGGATTATGGAGATGTTTCGTCAAAACTAAGATATCGTATGATCAGAGAATACAATAGAGTTGTGTCATAAGGTGAGATGAGATATATTGGGTAGACTTGAATTTCAAATTTGAATATGATTTAGAAATAGCAGGACCCATTGCATAGTAGCAATAACTTTCTCCAAGGATTATGGAGATGTTTCGTCGAAACTAAGATATTGTAAGATCAGAGAGAATACAATATCGTTGTGTGATAAGGTGAGATGAAATATAATGGGTAGATTTGAACTACAAATTTGAATATGATTAGATTAGATTTGATTGTGGTTAGTTTTTATATTTAAATTATTCTATCTTTAAATATACCCTATCGAGTCATTGTAAAGATCATCCAAATTGATGGGAGTGGGGAAGGATTTGATTCAATTGGTGGTGAGGGTAGGGTCCAAGTCAGAACATCTGTTTGTGGGAAACCCTAGTGCCGTCCTTCCTTTCTTTGTAAATAGCAATTTGTGGAAGGTCACAATTCCCACACAGCCCTCTCTTTCTCAAAAAGAGAGTTTGACATAGGGAGGCGTGTTCGAAAGGTTCACCAACAATCACCTAACCATCGATGTAGAACTAAATTTCAAAGGTTTTTTTTTGGTATCGTACAAACACACTATCACAACTAGGGGCATAATTTGTTAAACAGGCTACTATTAGCTGGATACTAATTCCGTAATTAGTAACTCTGTGATTAGAAGTTTCCTATACTGTAATTAGTAGTTTCTTTATTGTAATTAGTTTCCTATAAAGATGGTTTGCCCTACACTCTTGTATTCTTATAAATATACCTCTTTTAGAGAAGAATAAATTATCAAGAGATTAGAATCCTCAATTTGATCTTGGTATCAGAGCTAGGTTGTTGCCGCGCCGCTCATAGGATCACCACTGAACCATTGCCGCCCGGATCACCATACCGCCTGAATGCCCAATACCATTCATCCATACCGCTGCTGTTGCCTTGTGGTATCATATACCGCTGGCGTTCGTTCTCAATCAAGACCACTTACTGCTGTCTTGTTTGTCTAGTATTCCATACCGCTGCTACTCACCTGTTGTTTCCATCACCTCTTTGGTCATTCCAAGGTACATCCCCTCACGTGTGTACTGTCCATCCCATCATCTTTTGATTAAAAAAAAAACAATCAATCCAAAGTTATCTCATCCCATCAGCTATTTTGTCCCATATCCCATTATTCTAAAGCAAGAAGTGGTTTGTTTCACTTAGTCTGTTTGTTTCACCTTGGTCGTCCATACCTTACCGAATCCAACCGAAAGCCAAAAGCACTCTTTACCCAATCCCTTACCAAATCCAACCATGGAATATTCACCCGAATCCACACCTACATCTACACCTACACCAGTCATACATCTTCAATCCGAAGGCTCTGGTTTCAATGCCGGAATCATTCTTACCGAATCCAACTATGAAGTATGGTCCCAAATCATAGAGATGCAGATTACAGGACGCGAAAAACTTGATTATATTATGGGTAAAACGCCCCAACCGAAAGCCACTGATACTTCCTATGCAAAGTGGTATGCAGAAAATCAAAAGGTTAAGGGATGGTTTTTGACATCTATGTCACCTGAAATTATGAAGCGCTATCTTCGATTGCGTACTGCACATGAAATCTGGAATGCCCTTGCCAAAGCATTCTATGATGGATCTGATGAATCACAGATTTTTGCACTGAATCAGCGAGCCTTTTTGACCAAGCAGGAGGGTCGGCCTCTCTCAGTCTATTATGGTGAACTGGTAGAAATTTTTCAAGAGTTGGACCATCGCGATAAAATCGTCATGAAAGATCCAGACGATATTATTACTTATCAAAAATCAGTTGAACGACTGCGTGTACATATCTTTCTAGCTGGGCTCAATGCTGAATTTGAACAACTCCGAGGTGAGATTCTTAGGAAGGATCCAGCACTGGATTTTGAAGAAACTTATGCGTATGTACGCCGGAATGTAACTCGCAGGATTACTTTGAATGGAGAATCTGATCACCCAGAATCATCTGCAATGTTGGCTCTCGCCGGTTCAAAGGACGACCCAATTGTGGGCCGAAACGAGCACCTGGCCCACCGAACCATACTGCAGACCCGAACAGGTCTTCTGGCTCCCAAAATCGTAGCTATGAAACAGGAGCTGTAAGGTCAGAACGTTTGTGTACTTATTGTGGTGAAAACGGACATACTAAGTCACGTTGCTATGAGTTAATTGGATATCCAGGATGGTGGGATCCGGCCAAGGCACCTAGCAAACGAAATTCAAAGCCGAATCATTGTGCTTCTATTGTTGTTGCTGAATCATCTACCATTTCGGATGATGCATCGGGTTTGATTGCTACTGCAAGTAACCCTGGTAAAGCTCTTAATGTTTCTGCATCTAATAATAATAGTACATGAATTATTGATTCTGATGCTACAGATCACATGACCTTTGACATTAATCGTATTCAGTCTATGAAACCATCCAAACAACCTATAGTGTCCACAGCTAATGGTACTTCATCTCCTATGATTGGAGAAGGTCCAGTTACATTGACTAAGGATTTAAATTTGAACTCTATTTTAGTTGTTCCTTCTCTCAACTATAATCTATTGTCTGTTGCTCAAATAACCTGTGCTTTGTATTGTATTGTGATTTTTTGGCCTAACTTTTGTGTTTTTAAGGACATCCGGACTCGGAGGACAATTGGTTATGGTACTAGAAAGGGAAAGCTCTATCATCTTGATCTGACACGACAAGTTCAAGTCAGTTGGCTCAAGCTTTCTCAGTTGATAGGTCGACGCCTCTACAGAATTCAGAAATTTGGTTGTGGCATTGGCGCTTAGGCCATGCCTCTTTTGGCTATTTAAAAAAATTGTTTCCGAAATTGTTTTGTCAGTTGAATATTTCTGATTTCAAGTGTGATATTTGTGAATTGGCTAAAAGTCATTATGTTTCATTTCCAATAAGTTTGAATAAAAGTCTAGTACCATATTCATTCTGATGTCTGGGGTCCAGCAAAGATCCCTTCTTTGAGCGGTGCCTGTTGGTTTGTTTCTTTTATTGATGATTGTACTCGTATGACTTGGGTCTGTTTAATGAAATCAAAAAATGAAGTCAGTTCTCTATTTCAGCAATTTCACAGGATAATAGCCACTCAGTATCAGTCTTATATACAGGCTATTCACACTGATAAATCAAGACTTGAAACAATATCTGCATTTACATGGCATTGCTCATCAGATGACTTGCTCCTACCCCCTCAACAAAACGGGGTTGCAAAGCGCAAGAACCGTCATCTTCTTGAGGTTGTTCGTGCTTCCTTATTTGGGGCCCACATGCCCACCAGCTACTGGGGTGAAGCTGTCACTGCTGCGGCCTACCTCATCAACCGTGTACCTTCCAGTTCAATACAATTTCAGACCACCTGTAATACCTTACATGCAGTTGTACGTGCTCCTACTGTGCCGAATTTACCACCTAAAGTATTTGGGTGTGTAGCATTTGTACATTTCCACAAACCCTTGCGAAGTAAGTTGGAACCTCGAGCTCTCCGGTGTGTCTTTGTTGGCTATGCCTTGCACCAGAAAGGCTATCGGTGTTATCACCCCCTCTCTCGGAAGATATATGTCACTCTTGATGTTACCTTTCATGAGAATGAAATGTATTACTCTGCCCCCGAGTCTCCACTTCAGGAGGAGAGTAGCAATGAAGTGCAGACTCTGAATTACTCTCTGGACACCTTCGACAACTTTGATATAAGTGGTGAATGCCCAGAAGAGGAAATTTGTCAGGATCTGATAGAATCAGCTTCAACCGAGCAACTTCCAGACCCAGTACCGCCAGTATCTCCATTGTCACATGCGTCAACTCCCTCTGTACCATTTAACCAATTGTTCTCTGAAGCTGAAGCCAAATGCACTCCTGAGCCCCAGGTGAGTTCTGAACCCCACGTAAAATTGCTACCTGATCGAGTCATTAGAGGAATACCTAGAGTAACCTATGAACCTGTTCTTAGGTCTAAAGCTAAGTATCCCTTGAGTAACTTTGTATCTTACCATAGACTGTCAAAGGAATGTGAATCATTTGTGAATCAATTATCTGCTGTATCTATTCCTACTAGTGTGCAGGATGCTTTGAGTGATCCCAGGTGGAAGGAAGCAAAGAATGAAGAAATGAAGGCTCTCCAAAAGAACTCAACGTGGGAACTTGTTGAGTTACCTGAAGGGAAGAAACCTGTTGGATGCAGGTAGGTCTACACCATTAAATATAAAACCGATGGAACCATCGAAAGATTCAAAGCCAGACTAGTTGCCAAAGGGTACACACAAACGTACGGAATTGACTATGAAGAGACGTTCGCACCAGTGGCCAAAATTAACACAGTTCGTATTTTGTTATCTCTAGCTGTGAATCTTGATTGGCCATTACACCAGTTTGATGTGAAGAATGCATTCTTGCATGGAGATCTCAAAGAAGAAGTATATATGGAGATGCCTCCTGGATGTAATATGCAGACTAAAAAAACCAAACAGGTGTGTAGGCTGAAGAAGTCCTTGTATGGTTTGAAGCAATCCCCTAGAGCGTGGTTCGGAAAGTTCACGAATACTATGAAGGCATTTGGATACAGACAAAGTAACTCGGATCACACTCTCTCCTTAAAGCATAATCAAGAAAAGATCACTGCTTTTATTGTGTATGTTGATGATATGGTAGTGACTGGGAATGATCCGAAAGAGAAGAAAGCATTACAGGATCACCTTGCCCGTAAGTTCGAAATGAAGGATCTTGGTCCATTGAAGTATTTCTTAGGAATTTAAGTTTCAAGGTCAAAGAAAGATATTTTTCTTTCCCAACGAAAATATGCCTTAGATTTGTTGAAGGAAACTGGTATGACAGCTTGTACCCCGATTAACACTCCTATGGAAGAAAATCTGAAACTGGGTTTGCATCCGAATCAAATTCCTGCCAACAAGGAATGTTACCAAAGATTAGTGGGAAGATTGATGTATCTCACACATTCTAGACCCGATTTGGCCTATGCACTAAGTGTCGTCAGTCAGTTCATGTACTCCCCTAGTGAGGAACATATGAATGCTGTAATTCGTATATTGCGCTACTTGAAGTCATCTCCTGGAAAGGGAATTATGTTTACAAAAGGAGGTAATTTGAATATTGAAGGTTACACTGATGCTGATTGGGCTGGGTCAATAGATGATAGACGTTCTACGTCTGGGTATTTCACATTTGTAGGAGGAAATTTAGTTACTTGGCGAAGTAAAAAACAGGAAGTAGTAGCTAGATCCAGTGCTGAAGCTGAATATAGGGGAATGGCTAAGGGAGTATGCGAATTACTGTGGATCAGAAATGTAATGCAAGATTTACGAATTAAACCGACTGATCCAATGAGATTATATTGTGATAATAAGGCAGCATGCGATATTGCCCATAATCCAGTTCAACATGATCGAACTAAACATGTTGAGGTGGATAGGAAGCAAAGCTTATTGAAATTCCTCATGTTCGATCAGAAGATCAGCTTGCAGACATACTCACTAAGGCAGTGTCAAGTCAAGCGTTTCATAGCCATCTCGACAAGTTGGGCATAAGCGACATCTATGCACCAACTTGAGGGGGAATGTTAAACAGGTTATTATTAGCTGGATACTAATTCCGTAATTAGTAACTCTGTGATTAGAAGTTTCTAATACTGTAATTAGTAGTTTTCTCATTGTAATTAATTTCCTGTAAAGGTGGTTTGCTCTACACTCTTGTATTCTTATAAATATACCTCTCATAGAGAAGAATAAATTATCAAGGGATTAGAACCCTAAATTTTATCTTATTCGAGTCAAGTTGAGCAGAGCTTGGCCAAGTTTGGGCTTGGCTTGAATTGCTCGAGCTTGGCTGGAGCTTCATTCGAGCTCGAATGTTTAGGCTTGAGCTTGGCTTGAACAAGCTTGATCGAGTTCGAGCTTTATTCGAGCTCGAACTTTATTCAAGCCCAACTGAGCTTAGCTTGGCTCAAGCATGATTCACGAAATTATTTTGTTTAATTTTACATAATTTTAATAAAGTGTTTATTAATAATTTATAATTCAAGAAACTACAAAAAAAAATTATACATTCATACACGAAAATAAGATTTGAGGATAATCCTTTAGTCCAAAGAGTAGAGAGTAGATCAAAGTTTCTGTTTTTAATTTATTAACTTTTTTTGTCATTATTATCTCTTAAATTTATTTATTAAAAAAATTATTAAAATTTATAATAAAGAAAAGTTTAAAATATTATTTTTTATTAATATAAATAACATTATAAAAAATATTATATATGTATATATATATATATCGAGAGAGAGAGAGAGAGAGAGAATAGTTCCCATTAACCCCCCTGATAAGAGTCTCTATCTAGTAAGCAACATTCTAATAGCTCTGAGATCTTGGGTTGTTTTAATCCAACAGTCAACCCCAAAACTATCCTTCATTAAAACAAAACCACTTCCCTCTATTTTGAGAACACTCTATCTCCCTAAACTCGTGTTCTCAGGTTGCTTTTTTTTTCTAAATCGTATTTAGTTGAATCCCATTCCAACACGTCTCTTTTTAACTGTTGTTAAGAATATATTAACCCAAAATTTCATCTTTTTTCTAGGATTCAACCTCTTCTCACTAGGTTTTTTTTAAAAAAAGAACGAAAGAGGGAGAATTTTTTTTTCTAAATCATATTTGGTTGAATCTCAACCCAACACTCGTCTTTTAAACTCTAATTAAGAAGATATTAACCCAAAATTTCATCTTTTCTCTAGGATTCAAGATCTTCTCCCTAAGTTGTTAGGGAATAAAATTTATAGTGAGAATGAGAGGAAAGCTTTTTTTTTTTCTAAATCATATTTTGTTGAATCTCAACCCAACACGTGTCATTTTACCCTAGGTTTTTTAGAGAAAAAACTTATAGTGTGAACGAAAGGAGGGACATCAAGTAGGAGGGAGAGAGAGAGAGAACAGGAGGAAGAGAGGAAGAAACATAAGAGAGAACACCTCTCATGTGATTTCTTAGAATTAACGCTCATCCCTAACAAAAAAAAAAAATGTAAGGTTGGATTTAAATGAGTATGGTTTCCTAGAGTTAAGAATGGTAGTTTTACAAAAATCACCTATCTTGGATGTAAGATTGGATTTAAATGAGTTTGAGATCATATCATTAAGAGTCCAATGCTTAACAGAGTCTTCTAACAGCTACACTATTAGGAATGTTACTCTCTCTCTCTCTCTCTCTTATTTCCGAGCCGATAATCACAACTCACACACCTAGGTGACACAAGGTCACAACTTCCACACAACCCGCTAAAAAAAAGAGATGTGGGGCTTTAAGGGTTCACCGATAATCATTTAACCTACAGATGGGGCTCTAAATTTCAACGGATTTTTTTGGTTTCAGACAAACACAGTGTCACATGGGTGTGTGTGTGAGCGGAATGGATTTTGTCTGGCCCTCGCTAGACGAAATCCGTCAGGGTTTCGTCCCACAGGTCAACACGGATCCCTCTTGACATTCCTTAATTATGGTTAAGGTTCACTAACCCTCAGAGTTCAACCATGGGACTTAAAATTTCATAACCTGGATTACAAAGGCAGTTAAAGGGTTTTGTGAGTGATCCAAATGGTTTTGGTCTGGTGAGGGTCATACCAAATCCGATCCCCCTGAGTGAGTTGTGAACTTGTGATAGTGCAACCACTCACCAGACCATTAATTTAAAATAAAGGAAAGTTTAAAATATTATTTTGTAGTAATATAAATATCGTTATAACAAATTATTTATATATATATATATATTTCGAGCTGAGAGTCAGAATCGAATCAAATAAGGTCTGACTCTAGCTTAACATGTTTAAACATTTCAGTTCAAATGAAATCTTAGCTTGGCTTGGCTCAAACGAGTTGAGTCGTTGAGCTAGCTTGGATTGAGTGCAGCCCTAATCATAACTTCCTCTCACACACACCCAGGTAGGTCTGTCAAAAAAGCCCACGTAGAAGGTTACCCGGCCTTGGCCTACCCTCCAAAACCCTGCCCTTTCCAGCCCTTGAGCCGGCTAGGGTTTAAAATCCGGAAGCCCTACTTCTACAGGGCTGGGCCAGGGCTCACCCCGGCCTTGCCCTTTAAAGCCCTGCCCTTCTCCTTAGTTGCTACATGGTAGCTAAGGTCTATAAACCATAAAAGTATGTTATATATATATATATATATTATATTTATGAAATTACTCATTTCATCCTTTCAAATAGTTTAATAGTAGGGTTAAATGAATAATTTCACATGACCATCGTTATAAAACCCCTCGAGACCTTGACACTCGTTACGAATCCTAACCTCAATCTCGCATGCGAAAACGCCTCCTCGCCTCCTCCTACTTAGAGGATTTTGATATATAAATTTTGTTCTATATAGTTTTACGTTGTTTTATTCTATCATGTATGTTTGTCACTGACAAGGAAAAAAAAATTAACTTTGTCATTGTTCTTTTTGTTGCAATGTTAGTCCCCAAGCCCAGATAAAAGATGAGAGTATCCATTTCCATGTCAGGTTGACAGTCGGTGTAAAAAAAAAATCTCGTCATCTCAAAAAAAAATCTCGCTCTTTCTTCCGGCCCTTGAAGTGCTAAGGCCCTACTCTTATAGGGAAGGGCAGGGCTAAGATTGACCCCGGCCCTGCCCTTTGACAACCCTACACCCAGGTGACACAAGGTCACAGCTCCAACACAACCCAAAGAGAGGGAGGTGAGGCTTTTAAGGGTTCACCAACAATCACCTAGCCCACCGATGTGGGACTAATTTTCAAAGGTTTTTTTGGTATCAGACAAACACAGTATCACCTCGGTGTGTGTGTGTGTGAGAGAGAGAGTTGTGAACGTGTGTATGTTTGTCTAATACAAAAAAAAAAAAAAAAAGCAACTTGTGCCTGAGATGCGTTGTGTAAATAGCAACTTTTCTAACAGTTTTTTGAAGTTCGCTAATTTGCTTTGTTACTTTGATTAGCTGTGTTCTTTACTTTCTTGTGTAATCAAAAATCCAAGGAGAAAATTACAAAGCTTGGTATTCAAGATTTTCTTCTACATTTCAACCTTCCAAGAGACATTTCCCATTTGTCAGTCTCATATTTCGCTTTCTCAGATAGATATTTTGAAGTAATTGTGACTAACCCGTGCAGGCGACTCTCTCCATAGTTATGCCTGAAAATAGAGACAGAAGTGGCAGACAATATTCAAAACAAATATAAGGTTGGTGTATGGAGACATGAATTGTGCTAATTACTCTTGAGTGGAACAGAGTTATTAGACCCTATTATGGCAGTAGCGTTATCCTTTTTTTTCTGGGTAACGCTACCTACATTTTCTTTTAAACTCACTTTCTTCGAGGGAAAGACGTGTTATTGTCTTCCATTAAAGATTTGAACCAATAATCTGTCCACTCAAAAAGAGAAAGGGTCTTAAAAGAGTGGCCCAAGCATTATCCATCCTTTCTATCATTAGTCCCATAACATCATACCCCCTCCGATGCATAGGATTACGTTTAGAATGCTTTTAACCCGTGCAGCAGCACTGATAGTTTAATTCCTTGATGTTTACCAAGATACATCCATCAAACCAATCGAACAAAGCTCGTAAGCAGCATAGTTCAGAGCCCTTCAGTTTCATTTCAAGATGTTTTACAACTTTTGAGATTTAAAGTCAGAGAACTAGGACAAGGTTATTTAGAAACGAGAACTTCAATTACTTGAAAATACAAAATCTAACAGCTCAGTGTAGCTCATGCTTTTGAACTAATAACCATTAACAGACGAAGTTACAGGTTTTTCCTTTAGTTTGCCAACCCTGGACCCACAAAACAAGCTTCAATCACTGCCAGGTTTTCACTTCCATGCGCAAGAGGCCACCAAAGCTCTACTCATCCAGCCAAGATAGAGAGCCCCATCTCTCTCTTCGAGTTTATAATTCTCGCAGTAGTTCTCCAGTAGTTCCTTGATGGTGGCATTCACGAAGGAGCTCAGAGGGTATGGAGTAAACCCAGCCATTGTGAATCGTGACTTCCACTTCCCGAGAAGCTCATGACGTTCCACCCTCTCAGCACCCTCACATGCTATAATATTAACAACATCCCGGGCCAAGCAGTGCTGCTCGACATTGATCCGCTCCTTGTGATCCCTCGGGAGAGTCGCATCAATTGACTCGAAAATAGCTGTATAATAGTTCAGTGTCTCAATGAACCGTGGAAAGAATGGGGCAGTGTTGGTGTTAGATTCTTGCTCAACGAGGGTCACCACCTTGGGTGATAAGCTCTTAACCAACCTCAACAGACGGTCCCGGTGATTCTGAGTACTTACACTCTCGTCGGGCATGTGGTGTAGCATGAACGCGAAATTCACGGCCAGAGCTTCCCCTGGTCGAACCCCAAGATTTTCAAGTTCAACCTTGCAACCAGACATGGCAGCGGCATGGAACTCAAAGGGCACCTTGCATGACTCGGCAAGTCTCGATAGCCTCTGCCCCACGATATGAAGTCCTCCTCCCCGAGCATAAGCTGATGTGGAATCATCAATACCTGTGATGCGGATGTGTGGGGGCCCACCAGGCTGCTCAGCGAGAGCCTTGATAAGTGTGATCCACTGGCTGCCCTGTGCAATCTGGAAATCAATAATGTGGACTCTATTTTCATTCTTTAGGGCTTCTGCAATAGCACCGTTTGCTGACAAGTAACCAAACTTAAAGTATGGGCAGACCTCATATAGAATGTGCATGTATGAGAGGAGATCGGTGTTCACAGGCTCTTTGCACCTCAGGGCTTTGTAGATGGAACTCCCTGAGGAAGCCAACTTCGCGACAAGCCCTTCCAACATGTAGGCACCCAAACGTTGGATCGGCTCCCCAGAGACCGATACCATTTTTCGCAACTCGTCCATTAACCATGCTGTTGTCAATGGATCATTCTCCGATACCGCTTTTGCACAGGCGATGAGTACCCATTTCAAGTCCCCTCGGGAGATCATATCCGACATTTCTTTCCACTTATCTGTCTCTGACAAGGCTTGGTGGTCTCCACCCTGAAATATGCTAATGTAGCTGTCCGGAATATCAGAATTAGGCCCCAGCATCACGTCTTCCAGCTCTCTCAGCTTGTGCCTCAGGTCATTGACGTCTTCTGTTATGCAGGATCCGCTTATAGCAGATCCGTAGGTATTGTCAAGGAAGTGATGTGGGGCTGATGGGTAGAACTGAGAATCTTGCTGTGACACTGGGCTCCCATTAGGTGAGAAACTAACAGTAGATGGGGAGTTATTAACAGTGTAACTGCCTGTTGTTGAGGATGATTCCAGGGTGCAGTACTGTTCACTAGAAGTCTGAAGGGAAAAGTGGGTCCCTTGGCTCCCCTCATCGGAGCATATATGGTGGTCGAAAGTTAGTAACTGAGGCAAGCAGTAGGACTCGACCTCTTGCCCAGGCTGATAGTACAGCCTATGGGAGCCGGATGAACTTGCATGTTTCTGAGAGGCTTGCATTGAGTAATTACCTGCTGATTCACTTAGTCCACCCACTGGAAAGGCAGAGCGATACTGATAATCCTTTACGGCTGAACTTTTCGCAGTACTTAACTGAAAACTCATTTGTCGAAAGGCGACATGTTACAGATCACTTTTAATATTCATGGAAACTCCATCATCATTTTTCCTATTCCCATACCACTTCTGTTCGGGGAAAGGATTAGTAAGTAAACCACATAATCTGCAGAGAAGATTAAACAAAACAAGTGAAACACTAACGGTGAAAAAGATCAGAGAAATGGATATGAATCACAGCGACAAATAGGAAAATACAAAGGCAGTATCTGATAGTGTGACACCATGAGATTTTGAGACTCCTCATTTGCATTGCGTGCATGCATGCAGAGAGGGGGTGTTGGACCATTTGGTTGATGGCTTACATCCATGATTGGCCCCAACTCAAAAGCAGCTCAGTTGGATGATCCTAATTCTGTCATAAATTGAAGTCTTTAATGCCACTATCTATGATTGAGAATAAGTCCAGTCTTGGATGGTTAGGACCCATCCCTAGCTGAAAATTTTCCGAACTCCGAATTGGTGACTATAGGCTAGATATGAAATATGTTCTGTTTGATATTCCCTTGGTAGAGGTCAATAAGAGTTTAGAGAAGATTAGGGCCGTCTGGCATCACTCCCAAGGAACAATTCTCTATTCCCTTGAGTTTCTATTCCTAGGGAATAGATAATTGTTCCTTGGGAGTGATGCCAAACGGGCCCTTAGTAACAAATGAGACCATTCATTGATTTAAACACTCATATCCAAGTCATCTTGTAAGTTTACGGTGTTCTACAAGTGCTTCTTTTCTCAATTTTCCAATGAAGTTAGTACAGCTCTAAGAGAAATAAAACACATCCAATCTCCTAACTAAGTAGTTTTGGATCTTTGGTAATCTATAAACCAATTAACTTTTCAAAGTGATAGTAGATTTCGGAGTGGAAGCAGCCTATTAAGAAGATTCAGGAAACATCTACATAAATAATGAATGGAGATAAGCTAAATTACAATTAATAAAAACTAGACAAAATTTTAAATTTTGGTATTATCTCCATAGGAACTTTTTTTTGGCTTCGGATATCATTTACCTACATTAGTAGGGTTAGCGGCTAGTTTGGTAGGTACAAGAGGAGATTACAACATGAGAGCAAATTCAGGAGAAAGGTTTGAAATGGTGTTGTGGACACTCGATAGGATGTTTTTATAACTAAGACACGACCTACAACTAGGTGGTTTTAGGAATTCAAATTTTTTTTTTAAAATCACAATGTATATTATTCATTGTCTTCTTGCAGCAAAACAACGCCTTCTTGTATTGGATACGTTGCACACATACAAGAGTTGGACCAAGGTTTTAAAGAACGATTTTGGTTTGTGTGACTGGTCTGGCCGAAGCTTTTACATAATGGTTTCAGCTGTATGGCATGGCCGGAATTCGTGACTCACATCGTTTTGTAGATAAATGTTTTGAAGATTTAAAAGGTAAAACTTAAGGGAAATTGTTTAAATTTAATAAACAAACAAAATTATTGATATTAAATAAATATTATGCATGAAATATACTGATTTATCAAGTTTAATCAATACATAAATGAGTTAAAAATGAAACTGCATAACCAAAATCATTATAAATTAGTTGATTTCACTTGAAATTCATGAATCTATGCTCTAAAATTACTAATATGCATTAACTAACAAACATTGATTAAAAGTGTTTAGAAATCTTACCCAATTAAGTTATTCTATCCCCCCTTCAAAAAAAAAAGATGGAGCGATCATGTTTGATGGGAAGAAAGTAATATCATACATTATATAATGGACATTATGTAAGTTGTAACATAACATGGATTATATCAGTCCAGGTACTACCGAAACCTTTACGTAATAGCCATCCCATAACAGTTTCAATGTGATTTATTACCATGGTTTAGACACAGCTTGCAATAGGTGGCCCTCTGGAGATCTCCTAAAAATGCAACTTGATCAGACGATCCTAATTATCCAATCTATATGTTCTTTCCGACCGTCAAGAAAATGTATTTGACCCTCCATAAAAAAATATGTAAGATCCACCCAATGATGGGCTTAATCCCTGCATGTGCATGTATGGCACGTGTAAGGTATGCATAGAGGACAACTTACTGTCCTGAAGTCATAACAGGATGAGAAAACGAAGAACCATATTCTACGCCATAATTTAAGCAATTTTCAAATAAAAAAAATTAGAATATATGACTCCAATTAAAATTTACTGAGAGTAATTTCAAATTCCACTAAGTTTTACCATAGATAAAAATTGCTATAAAAAAAAATGTAATGTAACAAAATTGGGATCTCACGGTAGTATTCCTAACATTGTCCTGACTCTCTCAAATGCATATGGGAACAGAGTACAAGCCACCAAGTGTAACAATTAAAAGAGCCCTTTACAAGCTTAAAACAGAAAATTGGACACAATTCATGTAGAACACAAATCTCTTTATGAACACCTGAACACCATGCCCTGTAAATGAGGAAAACTCAATTTCTGAAGAAAACGCCACCCCGTTCATTAGCCATAAAAACTTCCGAAAAGGCAAACAGATAGAAAAGATAAATATGTCACTGAATCAACACCAATTTTTTTTTTCTTCAAAAAACTTAAGGAAACAGTAAATCACTCCAACCTTTATGAATTGAACCCCAAACTTCTGAATTCACAAAATTAATCATCCCATCCTACTCCTTAGTCACTTCCCGTACAAGTACAAAAAATAAGAAAAAATAGAGACATTTATATTCTATAAAATAAGAGCCATATTAAAAGAAAAAAATTGAACTCAAGCTTCTATATTCACCACCAGAGATTCATCCAAAAACAAAGAAGAAAAATTAGAGAAAAAAACTATGGGGATTTCCTTTAAAAAAAAAAAAAAATCCACATGTCACATATCAACCACCAACCCATTTTCACAAATGATGAATTATCATCAAAACAGGAACTAGAACATCGAACTTCAGCTAAATTTACTGAAATCAGAACCAAATTATCGCCAAAATACTCTCTTTTCATCTCAAAAAAACCCACTTGTTCATCAGGAAAGAAAAAAAAAAAAACAGGAAGAGAATACAGAGAATCTCATTTTAGGGACACAACAGAGATTGAAAACCAAAATCACATAAATTGAATGAAGAATAATATGAGTTTCAATATCAAAATCAGTAGGCGTTGACATACCTTCTTTGAGGACTTGGGTCTCGTATTGCACTTCAAACAAAGGTCTGAGCAGAGGAGAGTAAATGCAGTTGCTCTTGGGAGAATCATCTGGTATTATAGCAAGACCCGATTAACAAATACCCCTATTTTTACTAAATATTACATTACAACCATTATCATTTATTCATAAATTCTACCTCGACCAAAAACACTTAATAAACACTTAGACGTTTAATTTTGATGACCAAAAACACCCCCGAGTTAGGATATATCCAAGGAAATTGAACTCGGAATTCCGAGATCTATTGCAACCACTAGTCAACACCTGTCCTTTTAATTCCCTTTAATTATCCCTTTAATTCCCTTTAATTATGGTTAATGTTTTCTAACCTTTAAGATTAAAGAACCTAACCTTAAATTCTAAGGCAAAAAATGTTATCCTAAAAGTTAAAACTTTTCAATTAGTGTTAAAAGACAGTTAAAAAGGCTTTGTGAGTGCGATTGGAATCTCTCATGTTCAATTGCAATTGGACAAGATCCACACTCAAGCCTCATTGTTTTTTTTTTTGGGTATGAACTCAAGCCTCACCAATAATAGCATGTGGTTAGAACTTAGATACAAATATATATCCATAAATATGACTACAATTCAAGTCATTGGCTTTTAGGGCCATGATCATGGTCAAATGGGTATGACATCATCATCGAGTAGCTAAAAGCTCTAAATTTCGATCTTATTCCGATATCCTCATAATTCTATTACTAACATTGCACCCATCATAGGCAAAAGATTGAGTCTGGTAGATGGCCGAGCTAGGCGTCGCTCGGGCATCAACAAATCATAGGGTGTGTGGCGTATAAAAGGGAGGAGATATCAATTGGGGAGAAGTCAAAATCATGAGGAGAAAATGAAATGATTTCTCCTCTAAATTATCACCATGTGCTGCATGATTTGTGGATGCCCCAGCTGGGGAAGCCCAAACTGGGTGCTCTGGCATCCACAAGTCATAAGGCATGTGGCATTTAAAAGGGAGGAGATATCAATTGGGGAGAAGTCAAAATCATGGGGAGAAAATGAAATGACTTCTCCTCCAAATTATCGCCAAGTGTCACATGATTTGTGGATGCCCAAGTGCCGAATCTTTTCCAATCATTATATGCTGCTTAGTTATTAGGGTTAGTAAATTATTAGGGTTAATAAATGGCAAGTGAGCCCTAGCTTCCTATTGAGATTGGATCACAGCTAATTGGGATTGAACTCTTCTTATTGCATTTGACTATGGATGGACAAATTCTTTTTGAATTTTCATTTTCTCACTTCTTTTTTTCTTCTCCAGTAGTCAAGTTTCACATATGCTATGCGATTGAACTCTCCTGAATTCAATTGCAATGGCTGTGATCCGATCTCTTTCCCACCCCGTCATTGAGGAAAAAATTCCAACTTGAATATCAGGACCACTTTGCCTACTGAGCTAAAGGGATAAGTGTAGCTTTGCAATCGCATGTTAATTTGAATGCAATCCCCATCATAGTGACACAAACAAACCAATCCATTAGTTTGCTCTTACAATAGGTGCAAACCTCAACTTCTGAAAAAAAAAAAAAAAAATTATTATAGGCACTGTCATGGGACATGGGGCAGCTGCCCGCCTCCTAATTATTTTTTTTTTAAAAAATCATAGTTAATAAGTCATAGTCATGGGGTATTGGGTAGCTGCCTCTTCAACTTTTAAAAACATATCTTATAATTATTTAATAGGTCATAATCAGGGGACAAAGAGCCATATGGCTCATTTAAACTTTCGAAGTGTAGCTTGTCCAATTGGTCTGTGTGCATAAGCACCACATGTTAGGTCTAGGATCTATGAGGATGTGTGTATGAGGGTGTGTGGGATTGATATTTCCGTCATTTAGAATAGATATTAACTTTGTTAACTATCGAGTGCAAAATAAGAAAGAACTTTTTACAATAATTTATATTGTATTATTTAAAAATTTAATGTGGCATAGCCATTGGGCTAAGAGCCTTGAAATTTTGTAAACAAATCTATGTTTTATACTATGATATTTATTTATTTAACATGATATAGTCATATGGCAAAGTGACAGATTCCCCAAAAACAAAGAAAAGAGGCATTTGCCTCATTTTAACTTACGAAGCGTAGATTGTCTCATTGGTGTGTGTGCACAAGCAACACATGTTAGGTCTAGGATCTATTCCCATGAGGGTGTGTGTGGTTATTTTTTCACCCTTTAGAATAGATATTAACTTTGTTAACCAGTGCAAAAAAAAAAAAACTTTTAAAAAGAAATTATATTGTATTATTAAATTATTTAATGTGGCTTAACCATTAGGCTAATGGCCTTGAAATTTTGTCAACAAAATTTATTTTTATGCTGTGATATTTATTTATTTAACAGGGCATAGCTATATGGTAAAGGGACTACTATGAGAAAAGAGGCATATGCCTCATTTTAACTTTTGAAGCCAAGCTTGCCTCATTGGTGTGTGCGCTTAAGCACCACATGTTAGGTCTAGGATCTAGTCATGTACGTGAGGGTGTGTGTAGTTGATTTTTTCACCCTTTAAAATAGAACTTTGCTAATCGACAAATGCAAGAAAATTAAAAACTTTAAAAATATTATGTTGTATTATTAATTATTTAATGTGGCATAGCCATTGGGTTAAGGGCCTTGAAATTTTGTAAACAAAATTATATTTTATACTATAATATTTATTTATTTAACAGGGCATAGGCATATGGCAAAGGGATAATTGTCCCGTAAACAAAAAAACGTAGGATATGTACAAAACATATAGATGAAATGACCCACAAATTAGTAGTCAAATTTTTTGTTTTTATCTAACCAAAAATATTTTGTATCTGCCTAATCATTCCCCACAAATTCATCAATAATTATTAGTATTTTCAATTGACCATTGCATGCCTGTATAATAAAATCTTAGTTCTGCCTGGATTCAACCCTACGTTTTTTTTTAATCCTGACTTAAGATTGCAATGCAATGCATAGTGCGGCATGACATGGATGTATCCTAGAGCCAACAATATTATTGTGGGATTAAATATTTAGCCAGGCTTTAGGGTTATATTTTAAACTAAAAGCAAATGCAAACTTATTAATTATGATTTTTTATAGGAAATTAACTTCGGCCAAAGCAAAAGGCAAATACAACCGAAAATGACATCAATAAATAGAGATTGGAGGCTATTTTTGTCATCAAGATAAAAGAACACTAGAGATCAGATAAAAAAAAAATGGGGTTATAATACGAATTAAATGAAGGTAATGGCGATTTTGAAATAAAATTCGACGGAGTCGAGGGGCATTTCCGTACTTTTAATAATATAAAAATATTAGAGACGTTGGACAAAAGATGGCGTCAACATGGGACATTGACCCACACGGTTTTGCGAAGAACATTACATTTCAGCTTTTATGACGTGGCATTTGGTGCCTTCCACTTCACCATCGCTAACATCTCTTTCCCCTACGCGCTTCCATCACCGTCCGCGAAATACGCCTGCGGTTTTCACTAAACTAAGGAGCTGCCCCAAATCTCTTTATTGACCATAGTACCCTCACACATTTCTAACAATCTTCTACATCCTTTTCTTTTCCTACTAAATAAGCTGATTAAACCATGAGCTTCAAGTTGCACTATCAACCCTCGGGGAGTAGCCTAGTAGTCGAAGGCCGAACCATAATTCCGGAGATCTTGAGATTGAATCTTGGCTTCTTTCAATATCGGATGTATGAGTTAGGGTTCACTTATACATCACGTGAGACTAGTCTAAGTCTGGGTCCACCCACATCTACCCCCAAAAAAAAAAGTTCCACTATCAGCCCTTGGGTATTAATTTGGATGATTCTTTCATCTTTTTTTTAAAAAATAATTCTTATAACTTTTAATTCCCTCCCAATGTGCATTTGGCAACTGTCACTTAGAATCAACTGTGAAGAAAAAACAAGAAGAAAATTACTTTTAGATGAATAAAAAACATATGTGTTATACAATATCCTAAATTTGATGCACTTATCTCCTTCGTTTTTACCTTTATCTATTTTTGGTTTTAAGCGTGTTTATTAATTTTAATTCTGAGAAATGCCTTTTTTAATTCTACTGAAATTGTACCTTAAAAAAGAATGATGCTTAAATCATTCCTTGAAAATAAGTTGCCAAACGTTTACGTTTTGTTTTTGGTTTTTTTTTCTTCGTTTCGGTAGTAAAAAAAATCGTTCGGATGCACTATAGCCTCATAGTTTCCAAATGATGGATCACATGGCTCATTTGACCTCCCATGTGAAGAAAATTGAATACACCTACCAAATAACTACAAGTCTACAACCAACACAACATAAAACAGAGCATAAATGCTGGGAGTGGGACTGACCATCTGGTAGGCCATGGTGTAACAAATAAATAATCATAACCATCCTTCCTATGATACTTGTCGAAATCTGGACGGACGATCGCCAACAATGACTCGTTGAGATCGTTAATATGGTCTATTTTTGCGGTTTTCCCTAAATTCATTAGGGCAATTACAATCAAAATTCTCGGCGTGTCTAACGACAATGCTTACGTGTGTTGAGATGTCGCTAGTACAAACAAAATGCTTTGAAGCAAAAAAGACAAGGTGAAATTAGTGCACACAATTAATTGAAGGAAAGTGATTTAAAATTCTCGATTGTGTCACACGATTGCAAATCCTACGGTGCAGACCATATATTAGGCCCACCATTTAATGCTATGAGTTTTTGTGAACATTGAATTTTCAATCTTGTGACTGTTGCTGTCGATAGTCCCTACTATCGATTGTTTTCTGTCACTTTCCTTAATTGAATGATAGGGAGGAATGGCTATTTTGGTTACATTAGAAAGATGAGTATAGACAATCTAAACAGGTGAGCTTCTAAACCAAATTTTCAATTTTAGGGTTTGGGCTTTAAAGGAGAAACAGCTTTATATTTGGATCTTGTATAATCCCTCATAATTAAGTAAGTTTTGGAATCATACGTGTGAGGAATTGAGAGAAAGGGAATCTCATTGTCTCTTTTGTCTACTCGAAAGAGAAAGCATCGTATGGTCCACCTTCTTATCTTCAACAACCTTTTTTCGAACATGAAAAGGAATAGCCAAAGGCCCCACTCTTCTATGTCACTTGGTAAATCTTTTCAAAGCTAGTAGAGCCAATTTTTTAATTTTTTTTTGGAAATGATATTATGTAACTAACACACACTCTAAATAGCGAGACTTAAGGTAGCTGCTAAGATGTCTTAAGGATAAGTCCAAGCAACTACTCCAAAAGGGTCTGTCTTAAGGAGGGTTGATTGCCCCTTATACACCCCTGTGAAGTCCACTTCCCAACCGATGTGGGACTAAACCCGAGATACACCATAGCGGGCACGGTAACAGAGAACCAAATTAGTTTTTTTTTTTTTTTTTTATGGAAATGATATCATGTAACTAACATACATTCTAAACTCAAACACAAAGCCAAACCTAAGGTAGCTGATAAGGTGTCATAGAGGCAATCTCCTATAAACCAAAAAAGAAATGAGCTTTGCCAATACAGTTGTCAGCTTGTGGTTTGCCCATTAAGGATAATTCTCATGAATTATAATGTGGTGGTTGATATATTCACCATCTGACTCAGCTTCAAATGCTAGACTCTCTAACTCACTAGTAAAAGATATTGAAACAGCTAACCATAGTTTGATACTAATAAAAAGAATAAGTTTTGCTATTAGGATTGCGCGACGGATGGTCTTTGGGTCTGAGACCTAGCCTTATAACATGTTACTTTTTTTTTCCAAGCAACAACTATCAATTTATTTTATATGTTTCTTATTAATTATATGTTAAAGTAATTTATGAAACAAAAAAAATTTATAAACTCAAAATCCTAGACATTTCATATCCTAGGTTAGACTGTTCTAATTTCTAAGGTGAGGTTTGAGCCCTGGGACTAAACTTTATCCTAAACTAAATCTTTCAAATTAGAAGACAAAGAGGGTCCGGTCTTTTGGTGAGGCTTGTAAAGTTACACTTTACAAGTTTTTTCATTTGATGATATGTAATTTCTTTCGAGAACTAGATACGTATTCTCGAATGACAAAACTACTTTACAAGCATCACCAAAAGAACGGACCATCATTGTCTTCTAATTTTAGAGATTTAGTTTTGTCATCTCTTGGGTTACAATTCTTGTAAGACTTTCAAATGCGTGAATTATTTCAAATCTCATATAAAATGACAAGACTCGAAATCTTATTGTAATAAGAATTAATTTTGCATTAAAATGAATGATTTCAAATCTCATATAAAATGACAAGACTCGAAATTTTATTATAATAAGAATTAATTTTGTTAGAAACCTTAGCTAAGTAACTCAAATTTCCTAATTACAGTGATAATGTGTGAAGTGTCAAGCTTTATAAGTCTAAGCAATAGAACGGACTTTGTGTAAATGCATAATCAACCACTAGTCCTTGCTAAGCCATGTTACCAGCCAAATGAATACAAACAACCATGGGGCTGAATACAAACAACCATGGGGTTATTCCGGTGGGTGTTTTGACGAAGAAGAACATGATCCTTGTTGGCACATGAACTATGAAATATCATTACATATAATGATGTATTGAACTTAGGAATCCTAGTGTGCTGCACTAGTTCCCATAATATTCCTTATAATATGATTAGAGTTGAACATTGTGTTCTTATCTCCAATCCCTATTATTTAAATGATGAAATGGTGTATTGAACTTTGGTATGGAAAATGTAGGCATTCTCTATATAAAATTTAATTATATATAAAAAGAAAAAATCAAATAGAAGACTAAGGTTGTAGTAGTCCAAGTCCAAATTCAAAAATACTAGGGCACAAATGACAAACAAAGCTATAATGATGCTTGACTTTTATGCAATTCGCATAGTTACACCGACCTTGTAGGGCTTTGGGGGATTGACTTATTGCAGTTCCATGACAATGGCTTACATCTCCAGCTTTTGTCTTAATATTCCGCGGTAAAAGGCTTCTCTAATTGGTGCTGCAGTGGTGCCTGTATAGGTAGTCTCATGTGGGTCCTCTTGAGCTTTACGTGTCTTTTGTTGGACATATGTGCAACTAACAGTGTCCTTCGCTACCAAATACAGCTTGGTGCTGTAGAAAATGGCTTGAAGTCCAGCCTTCAATTTTCTTCTGATGAAACTAATAAGTATTTAATATGGCAGTCAAAGTTCAATAAATTTCCTATCAGAACCTTGGAACGTTGGGAATACCTATTATTATTTTTATTATATTTATTTTTTCGGGAATAGTTAATTTACCCATGAAATCCATTTCCAAACTTAAGGCACCACATCCACCAATGAGTTGGTGCCTTAGGTTTGGAAATGGATTTCATGGTACAACTATCACTATTATTTTTTTGGTACATTTGACAAGTAGGGATGTCAACTGTCTTGTTCATGCTGGCCCGTTTGTGGCCCAATTAATAAATAGTCTGTATAGGTAGGTCCAAGCCCACTTTATAATTATTATTAAGGCTTGGCAGGGGCCAGACTTGGGTGAGCCAATTATAATTGGACCTCATGTGGATGGGCTTGAGCGGGCCTACGAGTGATGAATACTTTTAGCTTTAGGGCTTATAGAGAGTTGGTAATTGGTTTAGTTCACGTTGGTAAGTTACAATTTTGAAGCTACCTACATACCCCTATAATCAAGTCATTGAAGAGTCCTTTAACGGCTTAATTTAAGGGGTAATTCAGTAACCTCATTTTAATTATATTTATCATATTATATGTATGTCTAATCAGGCCTAGCCAGGCCAAGTCCACTGGAAGTAAATCCTAAGGCCCAACAGATTTAAAGGCTATTCCGCCCTTGTAACTTTAACCGGCTAGCCCAGCTCGATAAACAAACTAGTCGTACAACCAGGCTGGACCATGGGCCAGCCCAGCCCATTTACTGCCTTACGTACAAGGCACCTTATTGTTACTAATTAGGGTTAGTAATTGGATCTCGTTTGCCACATCTTTGGGGAGCGCAGATGATGAAGAGTAACCTGGTTTTAAGCCTGATGTCGAAGTTGCACCCATTTGTCCTATCCACAAAGTACAATGCTTGACCCCAAATTAGCTATCTAGTAATGCAAGCTAAAGAGGATAAATAAAAATAGAGCTATAGTTCGCTCCACGGGCGAGGAGCAAACTATTGCTCCTTGCTCTCACAAACAGCTCCTTCACCTGCAATAAACTTGGGTTGAAGTCTTTTAATCCTATGGTTAATTTTTTTAAACAATGGTAGATGGGTGAACCTTAGGTATGAGGGAAGCTTAACCACAGTTAAAAGGAGCAAACAGAGGAACATGTGGGAAGAAAAAGAGAGCTGAGATGCACCTCCTCGCGTCACCGACGAGGAGGAGGTTATTGTTTTCCATAAAATAATTAAGTACATTATCCCAAATATAATTGAAATACCATTAGGCATGGATGGTTCATATCAGAGCTTCCCCTCGATGTCATGATAAATGCAAGAGTCCAACGAGTATCTTATTTTATCAAAAATCAATGCAAGTGTTTTAAATATGTTGACTTTAATTAAAGATGGGGAAGACTTACCACTGATCAGTATAGATATATTAATGAAACAAATGGTTGGTTATAGATTGGAATTGTTGTGAAGTCAAGCATTCAAACACCTAATGTAATTGTACCAGAGTATGGTACAATTCAAGAAGAAGCTATACTTTAATTTGTTGCATTAAATAAGATAGTTTTTTTAAAAGATTGACCTTTCAAGGTACCCTGTAAGAGAAGTCATTTTGGATGATTAGGTATAAAAATAGATGAATGCGACTTACTTTGAAAAGATGGTGAAAGCTCCATACGATGATTTAGATAATCCAAATTTATGATTTGAAATGAAATTTAAGTTGAAACTATATAGTGGCGAGCCTTTTCCGGACAAGGATTTACTTATGACTAGGTTCAAAATAAATTCAGAACTCCCCAAATATGCCTCAATAAAGGGAAATTGTACCTATCATGAGCTGCAGACATGCGTCATCTGTACCCTTGTCGTATGACATGCTCTTCGAAGGAGTTGACTTTTTGCATGAAATAGTCTAAGATTCAACTCAGGTTTGTCCTCTATTCAGCTCAGGTTCGTTCTTGGTTTAACTCGGGTTTGTCCTCGTAAGGTGGGCGGTCATCTGACCTGTCAAGACACTCCAACGGACAAGTCAGCATATGTGCATATGAGCTAGAGTATAGAGATAATTACATTATAACCATCTATCGATTGACAGAGGGTACTCCATACGATGATTTAGCATAATATATTCTAGTAGGATTCTATATAAAAACAATGACTCTAGCTTTGAGGAAGGATTTTGCCTTGGTGGCCTGAACTTATTGGTTAACAAGATTGTTAATGGTCACTAATACCAAGCAGCAATTCTTGGTTTCTCTTGCATGACAATACTTTTAATCAAGGTATTTCTGTTATTATTTTTTTTTAATTCTTATTTTCTAAATAATTTTTCTTTGAATTTATAAGTTATAAGCAATGGTGGTAATTTCATTGGATCGGCGACAACGGACTGATTGACAGCATGAAATGGAATATGTTTATGTTTTCGCTGAATGACAGAGCTAGAGTGTTAATAGTTTTTTTTTTTTTTTTTTTAAATTTTTATGAAATTAATGGAATATGTTTATGTTATCACTAAATGACAGAGCTAGAAGTGTTAATATATTTTTTTTTTCAGTTGTCTAAGTTGTAACTTGCTTCATTTTATATAGAAATGAGAATGTTAATAATTTTTTTTCCAATGAATGACAGATTCCAGGTATTAATTGAATATTTTTGCTATGCAAGTAGTAATGACTCCATTTTATATAGAGCGCTTCACCTAAAAGACATGCCTTGCATTTCTAGTACCTAAAAGAGCATGCTTTAACATATTTATCAAATAGGGCATCTTTTGTGTTTTCTTTTTTACTAGAAATGACATGCTTTTGACATATTCACCCTTAAGTATTCATATAAAAGTCAACATTATAAGGGTAATATTTGGAAGACAAACCCTCTTTGGTAAATAATTTCAGACCATGCACTAAGCAGTGATATTTTAAGTTTAGGGTGACAAAACGGTACTTAACTCTTTTATGGATATGAAAGATATTTCTTTCTTCCATAACTTGTAATTGGCTCTAGAAATATGACCTATTGTGACACCCTTTATGCATGATGGACGTTGCTATAAAATATTTCTAGACAACCATTGATTGGCCTCATAGATATATATTATGCAACCAACCTTATACATGCTAATCAAGTTTGTTATTATAATGAAAAGAGTATGACCAGGGGCGGGGAGGGGTCATGGACTCTAAAGTGATGTAAGAAGTCCCACGGTCTGGTCTTCTTCATCCACCTTGACATCAACATTTTACAGTTGATTTAAGATCTGATTGAACACATTAATGTGCTCCATGAGATCTACACCGTCCGTCATCTTTAAGATATTGAACTCTTTTTTCAGATATAACTTGTTGGTAAAGCTCTTTTCGATGTAGAGCGTTTCCAACTTCTTCTAAAGATTTGGTACCAATTCCTCATCCATAACGCTATTCATCACATTATCTACAAGACAGTGATGTATTGTGCTGACTGTCCTCGTCTCAATGTCTTCCCAATTTATATCAGGTATCTTTTTCAATTTACCGAACTCCCTCTTCAACGCCCTAGCGAGATCCTGTTGAACTAGGATATCTTTTACCCTCCTTTGCCATAAATTGAAACTCCATTTTTCCGTCAAATTTTTCCTGGAAAAATTGTTCAGAATTTTTCAAAGTCATTGAAAAATAATTTAACCCGAAACTCTGATATCAATTTGTTGTGAAAAATAATTGAACCAGACAGTAAAGGATAAACCAAAACACATACAAAAGGGAACACAAGAAATATACGTGGTTCGGCAACAACTGTCTATGTCCACAGGTTAAGATCCGATCACTTCTTTATTCACAGAAACCTTAAGGAACCGGTACAAAAGCACTCAACTCACCTTCTCTATGAAAACCCCAAATAATAATCTCTATCTATCATCTCTTAAACATTTCCCAAGCTCTAGTATCCTTTAACTCATTCTATTATCTCTCACTCTCAATGCAAAAACATTCATCTGATCTTCCAGATACAAACCTTAGACCCATAATCCCCTACTTATAGGCCTAAACCTGAAGTCCTAGACTAATAGAAAGTCTCTCATTCGAATTAGGAATTTTCCAAAGCGTAAAAAACTTAAAATAACAATTTCCCGAAAAAAAATTCGCGTATCTAGGAACGATCGATCGCCCGCTTTGGTATTTTCTAATTCGAGCCAACTTTAACGATCATTATTTACAAAACCATCAAAACCATCAATAATATTTACTAATATTATCATATATTCAACCATTATAAGCCCCTTCTATAAGAAAATCCTGGCGTCGTCCTTACGTGGCGAGCATAAGAGGCCTATACATTCCATTGGACAGAATGGGGGTAAAGAATCAGTCCTCCATTTATATCAAAATCTGAAATTCATATTTTTCTTTTTCTATAATGTCAATTGCTATTATATATTCTTTTTCATATTAAAAATAATTCGCTCCTGACGGGGTGTCACGAGAGTGCCTCTCGCCCCCTTAAAAGTAGCCACATTTTCTTTTACAACTTTTAAATTATAGTTAAGATTCACTCACCTTTGAGGTTAATATTTTTACATTCGGTTTAAAATTTTAAAAATATTAACCACAGTTAAAAGAAGTTAATCACAATTAAAAGGGGCACATGGTGAGTTTGATGAATTATTGTATTGATGAGTTCTTTTTCTGAGTACAACGTTGGTTTCTGTTACTTCTCTATTTGTAGCCGAAATATGCTTCTTTTGGGATCTTTGTTGGTATCACTCTGGAGGCAATGCAGGATATTTCTTTTGTTTTCTATTTATTCCATGTTTTGATGTCTTGGTAATATGGGTTGGTGTTATTTTTTATTTGGATGCTGGGTTTGAATTTGGATACCCCATTAAAATTTAATTTCTTTTCCCATTTATCCTTTTCTATCAATATTATTATTTCATGATGAAATGATAAAATTTGAAGTTCAGAGACAGTCTTCTTCATTTTGATGAGTGTCAGTTTTTGTGTATTCTTTAATTGTGGGAAATTTTTTGGCATTTTGGGTGGTGCAAAATTGAAGGTTTAACACATTTACTTGTTTTTTCCCAACTCTTTCACTTTATGTGCTGCTTACCACAGTAAAAGATATTCCGAGGTGGAGACAAGAAAGAAGACGGAAATATGCAGATGCTAGATGGAGAATCACTCCATCTTTCCTATGATCTCCTCAAAAGATTGGATCAGCATTTACAATAAGAATGTGATTGTTTTAGGATTTGGATGGCATACAAAATTGGTGATTTCAACTGAACTATGTGCTATTTACATCCCAGGTGTTCCGTTGGTATTATACTGAAACTGAAATGTGTTTTGGATTTTGCAGGGACGGACCCTTGTGTTTTCATGCATCTTTGGTCATGAAGTTGGAGGGTGTGGATAATTGACAGAATTAAAGATGATATTAAAAATAGCATAATGGTAATAGCATTGCTTAAGACTCATTTAGGATGATCACCTGAAATGGTCTTAATGTATCATTTTTTATACAACAATCATTTATTCTATTGTGGAGATTGTTGGTGAGGGTATAAGTAAGAGACCTCAAACCAAGTGGCCATGTCAAGTCTGATAATTTTGTTTTAAGTTTGAAACTGAAATTTTGATCAAGTACTTGCACTTTCATTTCCTTATATATATGATTTTGAAAAGGGAAAATGATTGTAAATTTTATTTTTTGATGCGGTCATTTAACTACGTTAGTAGTCACCTATTTTGTAGTGAATGGACAAGTCTCCAAAATGATTGTTATTAAAACAACCCGGCACGTGCATGCATGGCAAACTAGTTTATTTAAGAAGAGAGAAGCTTATCGGTGTCGGTTTCCAATTCATTTCGTAATAGTTTTGACAACATTATCCTTACAAACACAATTAATTTTTTTTTTAAATCCATTTCTACTTTTAATAATAATAAAATGATCATTTTAAAAGTTGCTCATTCTTCTATCATTGATCAAACAATTTTTTTTAAATTCTTATTCTACATTCAGACTATTTATTCAAGATTTAGGCTTAAGTTAACAAACAGTCTTAACTGTATAATCAACAAGTCAAACACAAATCTTTCAACTAAAATTGTTAAGCTATAAATCTCGACTTAAATGGTTAAGCATTTCCAATTGCTACCCTAGTTTGGGTTTTCTTACTATAAATGCACAAATTTAATATACAGTAGGGAGTCTGGATCTTTCGTACAGGCCTCTACAAGGATTTATTGTAGAATCCTTGGAGAGTCTGCCACTTAACCACATGAACAATTATTTTGAAAGAATGGATGAAAAACACCCTTCTTAGTTGGCGTTATTTTAACAATGTCATGCATAAGTGGATACATGTCGTACCCTACACTAGGACGCATAATAATAATACTATTTATGTAATAATATAATGTATATATTTATGTAATAATATAAAGGATTGAATTCGTCTTAATCCAAATTCAATAGATTATAATTAAATCCAGTAATACAGATCCAGTTCATTTCGACGGATTCAAAATAGAATTTGTTTTAAGGAGATGTCAATGGAAAGAAACTGAATTATTGATGATTCTTGAATGCTTACAATTTTCCCTGCAACGGGTTTAAATAGAAGTAGAAAACATCAAATATAGAAGGATAATCTAAAAAATTATCCTAATCTAATCCTACCTAAGATTGTGGTAGAGATACATTGGATGAAAATGATCTATCTCTTCACTTTATCACAATACATACTAATTTCTTAATACATACAAAGTTAAGTAAAACAAAAAAGATGTGTTGGAATGGTAAAGCTCTGTCAATGTAATTGATAAAGAAAAAAAGAGCCCATAAATAAGCTTTACATGAGAATGCTTCATCCTAGCACTAACCACAACTCCTATAAAATAGGATCACACATAAGACACTTTCTCAACCACGAAATCAAATAACCAAATACCTAAAGACTCGGACAAACCTACCAATGACTAGAGCTTCCAATAAATATTAATAAATATGAAATAAAACATTTAAATCTTAACAAATATTTACTAACAGAATTCGAGCCATGAAAAGTTCTGTAAAAGGATCATTTTCGAGCTGAGTCTTCAAAAATCACAAAGATAGGTTAATGGGCCAATCTTGGGCTTGCATTTTTGTATTTTAAAATAAGATTGGCCCAAGCCATGTCTGTTTTACAACCCAAATTCAGTCCCATGTGCATCCATACTAGTTTTATCTTATAAAGGTGAAATGCCTGCAAAGGTGAGAGGGGGGTGGACGGAACCATAACTAACTCCAAAGTGTCATAAATGGAATAACAAGACAAACAAAACAAATTAGAGTAACGTCCAGAGGAACTGGTACACGAGAAGTTGCAAGAAAATCTATGACTGTTGTGAGCCACAACCTAACTTTGTTTTGGCATTTATTCATAGTGCTCACAACCTCCCTCAGCTGGGGCTTGAAGTTTAGCCTCTTCTTGGCATGGTTCCAGTTCCAGTTCCACGGTCCTCGCTTGAAGACAACTAGTAGCCTCTTAATGGCATCCCCCCATAGCACTGAGTGGGGTTTAATATCCCTCTCTATCATCTTCGTGACATCCTCAAATGGTAACCCTTAGGTTAATTTCGAGTACAATAAAGTTAAAGGCCACAAATCCAACAAGAGAGAGCACACCAAAAACCCCATTGAGGCCGGGTAGTTTAGCTAAGAATGCAATGCTCACAAAGAGGTGGATTGACCAGTAATTAATACACCAGGGCCATCCCTCCACAAATGCCTCTATATCTCCGAGTTCACTTTCCTAGGGATCGTTCCCATTCCAGATGACAAAGAGATCCAAACCAATGCCAACCATCCATATTTGCTTGGACATCCATTGGTGTACCATGCCCGATGTTCCTATAGCATGCACTTCTTACACTGGGATTCGAGGCCAAGCATGCACATAATATAACCATTAATAAACATATTGTACTAATTATGATTAATTATCCAGCAGATGCGATTACAATATCTTTCTTGCCTTAATCTTTGGGAGAATGCTCTCTCCCAAACCACTTTTTGGATGTGTAGGTGGGAGGGGATCCATTTTTTGAATGTAAATCAGATAATCTAACAACCATATATGGTCCCTTCTTTTGCTAAGACTTACAAAGCTATGCACTTTGCAGTCTCAAAATCAGGGTTGAATCAATATTTTTTATTTCAGTTCAAAATCTGAATAAAACAACATTAATTCCTATCAGCATTAGCTTTCAAGGACTAGTGTTTTAATATTTGGATAACTCAACTCGACTAAGAACCTTGCTGAGTTGAGACAACTTGAAAACTCGATCAAAATTATATATTTATTGTATACTTATCAAAATTTTAAATTTATATAGTTTTATATACACGGGAGCTTCACTTTTGAAGAACAGAATAAAAGAAAAAAAAATCACTTATACAACCATACCAGAGTATAGATGTATTGGCCGATAGAATGAATAATTTGTATCTCAATTGATCTTTTGGTGATAGAGATTCCTACTTCCCAAATGATAAACAAAAAAATGTTTTTCGCAACATAACATAAGTTATTTTATAACAGAAAGAAGAAAAACGTAACTCGGTCGAGTTACTCGCTTTTGTTGGGGAAAAACTGTGTTTATTAGCGAGTCAGCTTGATACTCAATCAAGTCGACTCGGCCTAATTTTGGGTCGACTTGCTGAGTTCTAAAACACTGGTTTCAAGAACCCCATTTTTGTGAAACTTGAAATCCCTTATTTGAAGGCTTTGAAGTGTCACAGGTATTAATCTTGAGAAATGAGAAGCAAAAGAACAACATAAAAAATTAACAATTTTCAAGAATTAAGAATAGATTAACTATGGACAGGAGCTCCGGTTAGGAGATAATCCGAGCATCCCGAATATGCCTTATGGTAAGGGTAGTTTGCGAATTACAAAAGAAAGGAAAGATATCTCTGTCAACTAAATCTTTTTTCGATAATACTCAAGGTACCCCTGCCATGACATATTTTAGGATGCACCATATATCTCTTCAACCGGAGGTCCTGTTCATACATAGTTTATCGCAATTATGAATTCTCAACTCTGATTCCTGCAAAGCAGCAAAAAAGAATAGGGCCTAAGAGATGAAGAAAACTTACTTTGTCCACTCCATTAGTGCAGAACCCGCACTCGGGAAATTCTTCGAAGCAAGTCATACAGCTCCAAGATGATGCATTTGGGGCTGTCTAGTAACTTGAACATGTGGAGTTCACACCGAAGTGGATGGACTCTACTCTACCAATAACTGGAGAATTGGGTAGAGCTTGAGAAAACACAGCATATAAGAACCAAATCCAGATAATGGTACCATTCAAACTGAGAAACATCGTCATCCTCCTCCCAATTCGATCAACAAAAGTGATACTAACAATAGAACCAACGACACCGAGACCAGAAATGATGAGAGGAAGGTCCAATGCCGCCTTGTTTGAAGAAAATCCAGCCATCTCAACTACGGCAGGGCTGCAATAGATGACTGCTTTGAGACTCAAAATCTGCTGAGCCAAATGATAACAATAACCTTTCTTGATCCCTCTACAAGCATCATCACTCATTGCTTTCTCTATTTCAGTGAAAAAATCACCTCCACCAATGTAACCATCCTTGGCTATTTCATCTTCAACTGATGATTGCAAAGCCTTCATCTCCTTGTCAACTTCATGAGTTGGGTAAATTGTCTTTAAAATATCTACCCTCTCCTCTTTCTTCTTCTGTTTGATCGAGGAACAAATTAAATAACGATTAGCAAACCCCATAAGATCAAGAGTTAGATAAAGTGAAAGGTTTCATAGATTTGTAATATATAACCTTTCTATAGAGCCATCTAGCAGAGTCGGGAAGTGAAAACATCAATACATAATACTGAAACAGAGCTGAAACTCCTCCTACTCCCAACCATCCAACGCCAGGCTCCTGGTCCCTGAGACTATTCCATTACATAATTATATTATAGCCAAAAAACATACAGTAATAACTATTTTCTTCAAAGTAGTTAAAGATTACTACTGGTTAGGAATTCTAACTTGGTGAAGGCTAGCTTGACAAGGTAAAACAAGAATTGCCCAACTGCAATTAGCATAACAAAGGTGCTAACAAGGGCACCTCTAATTCTAGCAGGAGAAGCTTCTGAAATATAAAGAGGTGAAGCCACATAAATCATTCCCATTCCGAACCCCACAATTATATATCCTTCCCAAAATCATCACCAAGCGAAAGGGAGCTGTCGCGTGCTGTGATTAATGCACCGTAGAAAAAAATACGATCAGAAATCAAAATCAAACTTCTTCATCCGAACCTGTCATTTATCCATCCACCCAGCACAGCACCAAGTATAGCTCCTGCTACGGATGTGCTTATGTTTCCTGCTGACAAGTATTAATTTGAAGGATCCCATGAAAATATATGCATGCATGATAGTAAATGCAACACCCCCCAAGCCACATGCACGCCACCAAGAAAGATGGAATAAATCCATGAGGATGGCCAACAAAGGGAAGGGGATTTGAGAGGACTTCCGCTTCCTGAGGCATGGTCTTGGTCAGCAGCCCAACCCCCTGTTGGTTTGGGAAGGAGGAGTTGAGAGAAATTACCTGAAACCATATCTCAGCATCACCAGATGGAAAGTCATCTTCAATGTCAAGGGTAGCACCGTATATAAATCCTTCATGCCAATATTATCCAAGACGATTATCATCAATGGTGCAACATTAATACTAATAAAAATATTTTAGATAGATTTCGTAACCGAGGAGGAGCCCTCCCATGGCTGCTGTTAATACGAGGCGCATTATATAAGGCTGTTTCCAAGTTGACTGGTATGCTTACCAGATGAAAACCATCCGGTGATGGGTTGATGTGGGACATGTGGCAAAATAAAGGGTGAAGATATCAAATGGAGAGAAGTAAAAAAATGGCGGGAAAAATGAAATGACTTCACCCATTTATTTTGCCACATGTCGGACATCTACCATCCCCGGATGGAGTTAGGATGGGCAACAGTGCACACTGTTGCGCTGTTGCCCCTTTGTTTCTTACAAAAAAATGGGGCCGCTTTTTTTGATTCCCAGTTTACCCTTGTTGAAAATGGGGCCCTCCTTTGTAAGACACAAAGGGGCAGCAGCACAACAGCGTGCGCTGTTGCCCATCCGAACTCCCCCGGATGGTTTTGGATGAAATCCCATCCCGCTTTAAAGAGCACCTCAATTGATTTCAAATCAAGATATTAATAGAGCAGTGATAGGCATACCCATGAAATCTATTTACAAACCTAAGGCTGAGGTCCAGCCTTAGGTTTGTAAATAGATTTCATGGGTACGTTAACTATTTCCCATATTAATATACTAGCAAACACCCCATGCAATGCACGGGAAGTATTATGATAGCAAAATAAAATAAAATAAAACACATAAAAAAGTATAACAATATGTAATAGAATTAAGGTTGATAATGCTTTTGGAAAGAAAAAAAGAATATAACAATCAAATTAATAAAATTCAATTTGTTGATAATGGTTTCTGGTTGTGCTAAAAGCCGTCACTTGACATTCTGCATAGAACACACGGTTAACAAAGGGCTTTGGTTGATCAAATCTCCTCACCAAAGATAATACCTGATTAAGAAAAATGAGCATGTGCAGTAACATTTCAGGGATTGTAGGCAATTGAGAACTCGAGACTCAAGTTGATCTCCTAGGCCATCTAGGAAATAGTCCAAATTTGCATCTATAAATTTGACTGTGGTCGTCCACCATTGCCTTCCTTGCGGCCTCCTTTTAATTCTAACAGAAATATCATCTCCTCCAAACTCGATGGGCTCTCTATAATATAGATGTCCAAGTAAGAGGAGCTGACAAGAGGGGGTAACCATGCAAGACATGTTGAAGTCAGTCTTCCGTTGGTTGATGGACAATGTTGAGCTGACCCCACTGCAAAAGCTTATGAGGCCTTCTTTAATCTTAAGTCGACCCCACTAAAGATGGGATGATAATATTTATTTTTTACTGTAAACAGATCTGAAAAAAAGAGGAATAAAATATCTGGTTTTGGAAAATAAGATCTGAAAAACCTAAATGGGAAAAAAAAAAACATATGTAATCAGACGGGCTCTGAGGAAACCCCAAGAGATCACTGCCATTCATTTATCCACATCCACAATAAGTTCTTCCATGCAGCCTCGTTGAAATCCCCTCAAAATACAATGTGAGAGAGATGGGTAGTCATTAATCATGATTCTATGATGAAAGAAGACGACAGCGAGGGATGCCACGTCATCGTCTTATTTCTTTAGTATTCCTTGATTTTTCCTATAAATTCTACTGTTGCAATGTATCAGTAAATAAATCTTAATTGGAATCAACAGAGAACCAATAGAAATCCCACCTAAATATAAAGAGATTGAAGGATCGAAGGAATCAAGGAAACAAATTTGGAGTATGCATTTTATGAATACTCCTAACACAATTATGAATACCCGTGAAGTTCTTTCTCATAATTTCTATTGATTCCAAACAGATGAAATCCAATGCAAGCGCTAACTCACTAAAGAAACTTCCAATCCAATCTTTCTCCAGATGCCGAATTCTGCCAATCCAATCTTGCTTACAGCTATATTTTCTCCCTTTGACTTCTTTAATGATCCCTCTAAACAGGGCTTTGATGTTATCCATAGTTTAATGCAAGAAATCATAAAGACCATGACACGACAGCATAAGAACATTATAGAAAATCCACACGTGATTTCTAAGTTACATGAAAGTTAGAAGAAACGGTGTGAAATGCTTCAATTATCACTTGAAGAGATATTTAGAGGAATAGCAAACGAAAAAAAAAAGTACAGAAGAACCATTTTTCGAAAAGGATCTCCTTGAAGTATACCTCTTTGTTGAACCCATTGCAGGAATGCCAAATCCATCAAATTGCATTGAATTTCAGGATTTAAAAATCCCAACAAAGATTGAAAAAAATAAGAGAAAGGGAAGAAAAAATACTCACTTTTATGAAGATTCTTCCAATATGATTGCTAAGTTCCCTCTGTCCTTCATCACTCTAGTCTATGTTATACAAATCCGACAAACACAACAAAAAGATTTCCTGCCAAAAAAGAAAAAGAATCCAATTCCTAAAACCCATCTTCATAGGCATTTCGACAAACAAATTACATGCATTTAAGATTATAATATAAGCTCGATAACTTCAATTCAATCATAGATAAGCAATGAGAGAAGACAATAAAACTTCAAATACTCACAGTTTCTTGTACCGTTCCATAGATGTTGAGGAGCTGATTGAAGCTTGAATCACAGGCGGACAATACCTTGTCTGGCGGTTGAGATTTAACTTCCATAGATAGCAACAACTAAGCCCTAAACCTCACTAAAATTCATAATGCTTCGAGTTTAAGAAGATCATGTGGAGGTCAACTGGAACTCATAATATATATGGACAGAGAGAGAGAGAGAGAGAGAGAGAGGACCTTTGTTGGCTTCAATTTATGCTGCTCTAACTGTTAGCCTCCGCCCTGGGAATGATGCCTTTGCGGCTCCAATTGCTCCTGCCCACAAATTTCTCTATTATTCGATAATAGAAAAATAGAAGAAGATTAGAGAGACAGAGAGATGCGGAAGAAACAAATAAGAGAAATTTTTTTGAGAGGGGGAGAAATTTTTTTGCGAGGGTGAAAGATTTTTTTTCGAAAATGAAAATAAAGACTACAAAGGTTCTGTGGCATCCCTAACCGAAGACGAAAATAGTTTATTTGGGAAGAGAGTTTTTTTTTTTTTTTTTAAAGAGGAGTGATAGGCGTACCCATAAATTCTATTTCCCTGTTTTTAAAATTCTTGGAAGGTGAGACATAAATTAATTGAGAAATATAAAGAGAGACTTAAGGAAGGTTTTGGCGTGGCAACCAAATAACAAAAAGAATATCAAATAGGGGTGCTACGTTGGTACCTATACTTCTTTAATATATAGTATAGATATAAATAAATACATTTACTTTATTAACCGTTTAAATATAAAGAAGAGTTGTGCATCACCACGTTGTGCGGAGCTCCCCTCTTTACACTATTGGGTGGCAAATGTGTAATTATGATGTGTTGCAAAAATACCCCCGTCTTCATCAATAATTACAAACATGCCATATAGTGTAAAAAAGGAGCTCCGCTTGATGCAGAGCTCCAGCTCAAAATTATTCTCATTTATTAATTCAAACAAAAAACAAAACATATATAATTTTAAAAAGGGAAGTAATTTAAAATTCTCGATCGAGAGCTGCAACCTTTGATTTTCAATCTATCAGCTCCAACATTAAGTGGGGTCATCATTTAAAGCATGTGAGTACAGTGGGACATTGGATTTTCAATCCAACAGTCCAGCTCTTGATAGTAGGTACTATCGAGAGTTTTTTTATCACTTTCCTTTTAAAAATAACTCACTACCAACTCGTTCAGATAAACTTCAAAACTTTTTTTTTTTTTGTTTATTAAATGACAGAGCTTGTATTAGTCATCGCAGAAAATTACATTAGAAATTCTCTCGATTTTAACTGACGTAAATACTCCTAATAAAAGTAAAAAACCCATATTTTACTTTTATTCATATTAAAATAATTCAAAAATTCTTTTGAATAATTTAAAATTTCAATACATTTCTCGAATGGCAACTTATGTCAATATGTCATAATTATAATAACATTATAGAAATAAGGGCCCGTTTGGTTCAGATTATTATAGTCATAAGCGATTATGTTGATAAACGTTGATGTCAATAAGCGCTGATAGCTGAAATCCCGTTTGAGTTAACACTGTCAATAAGTGTTGATGCTGTAAATAACCAATTATGTGTAAAATAATCCTATTTGGTTCACTCAAATATAAACTAAGTTATTTTAGCATTCACCTACTCATGTAAAGATAACATTGGTTCTAATATTTAATTGGTGATTACAATATTTTTTTTACAAAATGCCTACTTTATAATAATAATTTCAATTGATTATTGAATGTCTTACTAATGTATGTTGGATGCGTAGAGGAAATTACATCCATCACTCACAAATGTAAAGTGATCATTATCTTGAACTCTCAACTCGGTTCTTGCATTAACCCATAATCATCATCAAAGGCTGCAACAAGAAGGTGAAAGTGTTCTGTTCCTATGGCTAGTAGACCGTTTTTTACCATTACCATGTTTTAGTAGTTTGGATTTTTTGGTATATGCACACAATTACTCACATACACCCCCCCCCCCCCCCCCCCCCCCCCCCCACACACACACACACACACAATGAGTTAACATTTGTTATCTTTTTCAAATTCCGGACTTGCAATGCTGGTTCATCGTCATCATCAATGTTGAATACAAGGAACCCACTACAGTTGCTACAACTATTTTTGGGTCTGAACCCCGTCCTGGTGTTAGTACCTCGGTGTCCATTTCCATTGGTTTGCAGCCACTATTAAGCTGCATTTTACTACTAACATCCTACTACCCATGGTTGCATGTTGTTGTTGACCATGATTTAATTTTTGGGGCACTTTCTTTGATCTTTCAAGAAATGAGGAACATTGCCTACTACAACCACAATACTTTTGAAAAAAATGGGATCTTAACTCCTTTATGTACCGTCCAATCAATTGCTTGATATTGTGTTTGTGTTATATAGGCGACTAGGCAAAACAGTGATGTGTTTACTATGTAGAGATTATAACTGCATATAAGCGTTGGCAATGTCAGTTGTACAAACTGTTGGTTTTGATTTAAAAATTGATTTTTAAATTAATAAAAACCGGATTATTAGGATTGGGGTTTTGATCTTAATCATGGACTAAAACCCTTCATGTTTTAATCTTTATTTAGGGTGGGTGTTTGATCTCCTAAAAGAAAGAAAACACACACTTTTAATGGTTTTTCCTTATTTCTTTAGTCCCATATCATAAAAGTAGAGGATAACTAATGGGTTTAATTACTCCCCCTTTGTTGCTTAGTTGTCAACAACTAAGCATGTGGTATAGTATAGTATCTACTAAATTTTTTAGACATTATCTTGGGTGCGCGAGCGCACGAGCACGGGCTCGGGTGCGGGTGCGGGCATAGGGCTTTGAGCGCTATGAGGCGCACTTCGCACGTGCGCATCGTCGTGAGTCGCTTGAGTCGCTATTTATTTTGACTAAATCATGACCGTTGATCTATTCAGAACCGTAGATCTAGGTTAACCTTAATCGGATAATCAGTGTGGTTGATCAGAGTCGTCTGATCAAGTCTCTAACTTGGATTAAATCTGGATCGTCGGATCTGGGTGTGTGAGATCCGATGACACACATGGGTGTGTCAGGTGGATCAGACCTAATGAGTACTTAGGTCAGTGGGTGCAGGTCCATCATAAGATGTTCTGACCAAGGCCTGACCCAGAGTGTCAAGTGGCATCAGCATAGCCTACATGGAGCAGAAAGGGCCTAGCCAGGTGGCTGAGCCCATGCACATGCAAGAGGACTTTGGTCCTCTATAAATAGAAGGCCTTGGAGAGGTGCTGGGTTTTGTTGGAACTCAGACCAGACAAGATTTGTGGACTCAGTCCAGTGAGCCAAGAAGGAGACCAGTGAGCCACTAGACTAGAGTAGGTGCACCCTGGTCCAGTCTACTTCGAGTCAGCCATGGTCCATCAAGATGACTCCATACCAGAGACCTCTTAGGAGGACCCTAACCTAGAGATCTTCATTAATAGTGGACCTTGAGCTCAATGGAGAAGATAGTGACCTTGACCCATAATCCAGAGGCCCAGAACCAAACCAAACAGGCTATCCGGATCGATCCAGATTCATGGATACCAGGAAATGGATTGTTATCCAGCTTCTGATGAGGTTGCAAAATGTCTTCGGCCTTCTCAACTGTCCATCATAAATCAGTCCTCATGTGAACTGTTTGATTGCCCGAGGGATTCCAGATCAAGTAGAACAATAGATCAGTCCTACATGGACAAAATCATCTTGGTGACCATCCGATTTTGGATGATCCTATCATATCCACATGATGGATTCTATAAGGACCATCATACCCAAACAGGAGTATCTTGTGAAATGGATTAATCTGGACAAACCTAATCTTGCAACCAAATGATTCTAGAACATGATAAAATCGAATTAACCACTGTTTTATAACCAAACAGACTCAAATTAGTTAAAATAGATTAACTTAAAAAACTGTAATCAAACAAATACTAAGACTGAATTGATTCTGGCCAAACCATAAAACAGATTCTGTGCAGAATTGATTCAGGATAGAACCAGAATTTGTAATCAAAAAGAATAGGAGTAAACCTAATCTGGAATAGGTTAAAACAGGAGTAGACCAAAACCAGAGTGGACCTAACCCTGTAACCAAACAAACTCTTAAACCCTAAGGGGTAAAATGGTAATTTGTAAGAAATTATCTACTAAATTAGATATTCTCTTACTGTAAATCCAATGGGACTTTAGGACACTTGGATTAATGACAAACTCTAATTAAATGAATATATATATATAATTTTAAAGGGCATCCTAAAAGAAGATAAGTACCTCGTCTTCTACTGAGTAGTACAAACTCGTTGGGAAGACAGAGAGAATCCGAGCTGAGTTGTATCCCGGAGATGGAGCTACCACATCCCTTGCACATGGGAGACTTCGACTATCTTCAAAAAAGACTTCATTGTAGTGTCTCTCAGTGATGCAATTCTCTACTTTAATCAATCAAATAATTAATTGCTTTATTATCTGTCTGTATTTGCTAAGTAGTTATGTGTGTAGAGATTTAGCCCAATTACACTAACAATTTGAAGATATAGTCTATCTTCATGGCTGCTTTGCAACTACGTGGACTGAATTAGACGGAGCCAATGCTCCGATTTGATGGAAAGAACTTCTACCGATGGGAGCAGAGGATGAAGTTTTTCTTGAAACAATCAAAGGTTGATTATGTACTGAATGAGGAATGTCTGAAAATTCCAGAAGGTCTCAATGTATCTAAATTAGATATAGATTATGCAAACTGTCAAGTACAAAGGTGAATTGATAATGATGATACAACTCGGAATCACATCAACTTACTGTCGGACCAGCTATATGAATAACACTCAAAGAAGACCAAGCAAGCCAGAGACTTGTGGGAGGTATTGAGTCTAGTCTACCTAGCAGAGGAGTCTGAAACAAAGAAATTTCATGTTGCAAACTACTTGAAATTTAAGATGGTTGATGGAAAGACCATCATAGAACAAATTTAAGAGCTACAGAAGATAGCAGATGTGGTCACCTCGACTGAAATGGTTCTAGATGAAACCTTCTATGTCAACACTATCATTGCTAAGCTTTTTTCATCTGGAAAGAGTATCGCTCAAAGTTGATGAACAAGAAGGAAGACTGGAATCTTGAAACTCTATTGCACCATGTCAAAGTAGAGGAAGAAAGCAGGAAGCGTGACAAGAAGGAGGAGTCAACTGCTAAAGCTCACATGATCGATTCAAATTCATCAAGAAAGTTTCAACCAAAGAAAAAAGAATTCAAGAAAGACTCAATTGTAGCGTTTCTCAGTGAAAGCGATTCTCTACCTTAATTAATAAAATAATTAATTACTTCAATTATTTGTCATTATTATATATCTGTATTTGCTAAGTAGCTATGTGTGTAGAGATTTAACCCAATTATACCAACACAAACATGATCGACAAGACAATAGTTATCAACAACAATGCTAAATTATACATATTGCGTGACTCTTGGTCAAGAAAATATAGATATATCACTTACACGAAATTTTTTGGGTGAACTTGATTAGCCGGCTATTTCCTCAGGATTTGGTTGAATTAACCTGGTGATATGAAATTTTTTTGCTAACTTAAATGGGAAAAAAAAAATCAAATAGGTTGTGAGAGATCTATTAAGTCTAATTTGTATGCTTGCTTGAGCAACTACCCAAAATCCTGAGAATAGAGCCATTCAAGGCGACATCCTATTTATTGAGGGTCATTTATAAATTTAAGAAAATAAAAAAGAAAAAAATCTTGTAGAGAAAGAAGAAAAGATGAGGGTTTCTACACAATACGAGCTTTGATGTCATGGCCGAAACCCCAAGCTCAAAAAACCCCCGATTTGTCTAAAAATCAAACCCAGCCCCCCTCGTCTAAAAACCCTAGAGTTAGGCTTCAAAATAGGAATAAATAAATAAATAAAAAGGAAGGAAGGAGAGAAAGAAGATGAAGAAGGAGAAGAGGAGGACAGCGAAATTTCCTCTCTATCCTACTGTCGATGGTTTAGGAGAAAAAAAGAAGATGAAGATGAGGAAGAAGAACCTTATACGGGGAACTCCCAAATTTAAATCCTTTAATAATTTAATTAAAGGGTTAAGATAAAAGCTAATACAGAATCAAAAGACAAAATAAGCCGAACCAAATAATCACCCTTAATGATTAGTTATAGTTAAGATTTAGGATTTGAGGGAACCAAATCCTCTACGGTATAACGGGATTTGGTGAATCCGGTAATGCCCTTAAGGTCACCGTGTGTCCCTTTTGACACCCCTTAAATGTGGTTAAGATTGGCCATCCTTGAAGGAGCATTTTGTTGAAGGCAAAAAATTACCTCTGGTGGCTGCCGGAGCTAAGCGCTCGGGCATCACAAACCATTACACACCTGACGTTTTTAAAGGGAAAAGAAATCAAATGGGGAGAAGTCAAAATCAAGGGGAGACAATGAAATGACTTCTCACCTAAAATCTCGCCAGCTGCCCAATAGTTTGTGGATGCCCGAGCGCCACCAGAGGTAATCTTTTGCCCTTGTTGAACAGAAACAGTACAGTCCAGAGATCTCCTCCGTCTCATGACTATCCAATTCTCATCTAGTTCAATAACAGAATCAACCATATGCTCTAGCCTTGGTGGGTTTGACCGGAAGTTTGTAGAAGCATACCCATTTGCCTTCAAACGATTAGGAGCTATCCACATCATTTGGCTCGAGCAACTAGCCCTTAATTGCCCAGGACATGCACTTGGTGCATATGAGTGGCTTCTACTCATATTCCACTTTGTGGGCATTCACACACCCGTTAGGGCCACTAGAGAAAACTTCATCTGGGAGTGTCAAGTCCGCATTCATCTCAATACAAACCCTTACAAATGAAAACCTACTCCGCTCAGCCATTAAGTTTGTCTGGGAACATGGGCTTACCTATGGTGCTTGCAATCTTACCAAGCACGAGATCATTCCACAGGTGAAGCTTAAGATTTGGAAATTTAACCCAAATAGGAATTTTTCGAATAGAGGACCTAACCAAATCAAGATATGGATTCCACGGCCTACGAATCAATGATTTGCTGGCCAAACTCCAAGGCCCCTGCTCCAGAGCTCAGAGTTTGCAATCTTTGTTTTTGTGTTGTCATGATTGACCATTTGGCCATAACTTGAATGATACTAGCCATTAAGCTAATGACCATGTTGGTATAAATTTATCTGCATCTAAATGAGCTAGAACAATCCTCTGTAAATGTTGGAATAGATCTCAGAGTCAAAAGGCCATATGCCCCTTTAGACCAATAAACAAGGCGCTCAAAAAGGTGAAATTAAGATAAAGGCATGAAGGGAACCACCTCTTGTGGGGATCCCGGCTAGGAAGAACCCAAAGAGAAGAACATAGAGGATATTGTTCCTTCTACGTAATGGTTTGAAAATCACTAAGAAATTTCGTATTAAAAATAGGTTTTTGTCCCAACTACACATAAAAAATAGTGGGATGTCCAATGTACACCTACTTTACAAAATGTTACACTTGCACTTGCTGATAATGGGTCCCCTTTTATTTCTAGACAAAAACTCGATCCCCTACCAATCTCTCCCACAATCTCAGTCATCTTCCTCTTGCCTTCGTGTTCCCAAGCTAACGTTGATTTCATTATCTCCCTCTTTTTCCTTCATTTATTTCCGCTACAACATCAGGCAATTATTTCTTAGAAGTTTCCGCGAATACCTGAAACTGAGGCCCATGCAATTGCACAAGCAAATCATTTGTGTTCACCCAAGCAAGGACTTGCCAATTGCCATGCTTCATAGAAAAATAACATTTACAAAAGTAAGTGTACATTGGGCATTCCACTGTTCTACAGGTGGAGTTGGGGAACAATACCTTAAAACTAAAGTGGAAAGAGATGCCTATCTGGTCGTCCGAAATTCTTCACTCTCGGCCGGTCTCGTCTCCCTGGATTCTTCTCGCCTTTATTTTCATACCAGGTTTCTTGGTAGTTTTGAAACCATCACGTAAATTGGACCAGGATAAGCAACAGCGCAGGCAGTTGCGCTGTTGTATTAACCCCAATTTTATCATGCCACATCAACAAATGAAGTTAATAATTGATTTGGGTTTAGTACAACAGCGATCATTGACCAACTACGCGATGGATTCAAACTCACGAAGAAATTTCGTCCTGAAAATGACTTGTGATTCTCTCTAGTTGTAACCTGACCCAGTTACGCCTCCGATGCTGCCACGTGTCCCTTTCAACACCCCTTAATTGTGGTTAAGATTCAACCACCTTTCCTTGGTTTTTAGAAAAAATTATTTTAAAACCCTAAACCTTGCTTTAGTAGTTAGGTTAAGCGAATGGCTTCTGCTTCTGACCCAGCAAACTCCGGCAACCCATGTATTATAGTCAAGGTGTTGGAGTAGCGGAAAGAAGAAAGCTTTTCCGCTATCTTAGCACTATCAAACTAGCTTATAGATGAACCTACTAAAGAAGAAGTTGAGTGTATCATAGCTGGCCGCACCATGGGCTAGCCCATGCAGCCAGTGCATGAGTTGAATGCTACTTAGTCAAGTAAAAGCAAGGGCGAAGCAAGGATTTTCTACTAGTGGGGGCACTTGATTGTTCATAAAAATGGTAGTAATTGTCGATAAATTTGTAGAAAATTATAAGATTGTTACAAAGTAATCAAAATCTAAGGAGGATGGTGTTTGGGGCGTAAGCCCCGAAATTTTTTTTATAACTAAGTTTTGGGGGGCATTTCACTCATATATTTCGTACATATCTTACGGTTATCGTTTATAGTTGTTTTCACCTTGTCTCATGGCTATGTCCAATCAAATAATTAAATAACATGCTATAGAAGATATAATTTGTTTTCAATAGTTTAAGGAACGTTGCCCACTTGCCTCATTGCTATACATATTAAATAGTTGAATAATATAGTATAATTGTTTAAATCTGGTTAAGAATTTTAAATCTTAGAGTTAATATTTATTATTATTATTATTTTTTAAATAATGTTATATTATTGACCCCCAAGGGTTAGTGAAGCTTAACCCCAGTTAATAAAGGTCAAAAGGGCCATGTGTTGACTTGTGGGAGCGATTGAACTCTCCCTGAGTTCATGTCCCCATTCCCAACGCGAGATCGAATCACAACCAAACATGATTGGACTCGGGATCAAGTCAACCGCACCCATAGGTCAACACGTGTCCTTGTTAACCCCTATTAACCATGATTAAGATTCATTAACCCTTAAGGTTCATCGATCTAACTTTGATTTTTTATAGAAAAATTTAAACCTTAGGGTTAAAATTTCTTAACCTAAAGTTAATTTTTTCTTATTATCTTATTTTTAAAAAAATCAAGGTTAAACTATTGAACCCTAAGGGTTAATGAATATTAATCATAATTAATGAGGGTTAAAAGGGACACATGTTGTTGACCTATGGGTGCAATTGAACAAGCCCTAGTTCAATTACGATAGTTCAATTACGATTAGATCTTCTATGCATGCCTAAAGAAAAAAAAAACGTTTTTTCAAAAGTTGAGTGGGGGCACGTGCCCCCACCTGGCTCCGCCCCTAAGTAGAAGGGCCAACCTAAGAGCAAGGCAAGCTGAGAATGGCTGAGACAGTATTACAATTCGAAGAACAAGTCAGGGATTACTGCATCGTCTCGCACAGCGACTCTCAATGAGGGGGTTGAGATGTTTCGATAATAAATTTTTATAAAAACCAAGGATAGGTGGTGAACCCTAAGCGTGAGTGAATCTTAACTACAATTAAGGAGTGTCAAACTGGATACGTGGCAGCGTTAGTGGCGACTGGCATAACCGGACTCCCCTAGTCAGATTACAACTGGAGATGATTACGAGTCTGCTGAAAATAAAGCATATAATTGGGGGGAACCAAATCCTCTACGTTGATACTGTGGGCTACAGGAATGGCCCAATTTAGCATCACTCTTGTTTTTAAACTCACTTTCTGTCTTTGTGAACCAAACATGTGTTAGTGTCTTTGATTAAGAGAAATACACATGTTTTCACTAACACTCTCCAATAAAAACAAGACTTAAAGGAAATTGGTGATAGCATTACCCATTTAATAAAGCAGTCAAAGCTTTCCACTCAACACGTTTAAGTTTTCTTCATGCATTGACGTTGAAAGTCTGTAACCAAAAAAAACCGTTCAATGGTCTGGACCCTACATGGCAGAACCAGGGAGAACATAAACAGAAAGATCTAATTATCTTTTCAGTTTAAATATGAAGCGGAGCTCTGCATCATGCGGAGCTCCCTTTTTACACTATATGAGGGCAAATGTGTAATGTAGAATTTCCTTTTTACACTGTAATTATCAATAATTATACATTTGCCCATATAAGTGTAAAAAGCGAGCTCCACATGATGCAGAGCTTCCCACGAAAATTACTCTCTGTTTTTATTTCTTATAACCCTAGAATTAAAGTTTAGTTAAAGTGACGTTTTTGGAAAAAAAGCTAAAGGGTATGCCTCTTGCTATTGCCAGACACGATCCTAAATCAACGTTCACACATAAAATTTGACTCGTGATTCTCTGCATTGGGGAGACCAGTTAGGCCACTGATATTGCCACGTGTTTCTTTAGATACACTCTTTAACTGTGGTTAAGATTCACCAATGTTAGGGCTAACCCAACTATGCTATTTGTAGGGAAAAATTTTTTAAAGAAATTTAACCCCAGTTAAAATTAACTAACTCTTATGGTTAAATCTTTTAAAATATTTTTTCTACAAATCAAGGATAGGTGGGTAAACTTTAAGGGTGGGTAAGTATTAACCACAGTTAAGCAGTGTCAAAAGGGACACGTGGCAACATCAGTAGTGTAACCTGAGTCCCCCCAAGTCCCAGTTACAACTTGAGATGATCACGAGTCCATAAAATTCCCCGAAGGACGAAGCTTTCTCATTTCTCAACTAGAGGCTCCAGAAACGTTTTGATATCGCTATGGAGAAAGAGATCCATGGAAACTCCATAGAACTCTCTGGGATCCCACACATGGTAGACCACCAAAGCCAACCGACGATCATGGACGAGGACAATTTCGAATCTCTTCATCTAATCGAAGGTGTCGAAGTAACCAGGGGCGGAGCCACATGGGGCCCAGGGGGGGCTGAAGCCCCCCCTCAACTTTTGGGAATTTTTTTTTTTGCATAGTGTAATGTGGGTGTGGCCTAGGAGCAAGGGCAAAGCCGGGTGGTGGTGGGGGATCTAAGCCCCCCCTGAAAATTTTGAGAAGAAATTTTTTTTTTTTATATTTATATTATTTAATTTAAGATGGCGTAGGCATATGAAAATGCTTAAATTACCGGTGTTTTTCATCATTGAATGAAATGGCCGGTCCTCATTGGTCCATGCCCTTCTTTAACCCTCACCAATTGTGGTTAAGATTCACTCACTCATAGAGTTAAGCAATCCAACCTAGTTTTTTAGAAAAAAAAATAATAAAAATCTTAAATTTAATTTTGATAAGCTTAACCAGGGTTAAAGGAGTGTTAAAAGGGACACGAGGACACGACGGTAAGTTAAGCAGTGGGTTTGCTAATCCTCACTACTCAAAACTATATTCTTTACCAACGTACAAAGAGACGAGATGACCCACAAACTTGGCACTAAATTTTTTTTTCGGGGGCTATGCCCCGGAACCCCCACATCTCACCATTAGCCCCCCCAGCCGAAAATCCTGGCTCCGCCCCTGGAAGTAACTAAGGTGGCTTTTGATGACGGCAATAGTGTTTCAGAGCATGAGATTACTGAGGTCCATGCTTCTGGTCAGAATCAAAATCAAGTTGGGTTGTCCACCAACGTCGTGATTGACCTCACGAGTATCTTCGAAGAGAACACCTTAGAATCATTTCATCAATTTGGAGGGATTGAACGTATTGCAGAAGCCTTGAACACTCATCTTGATACCGGAATATATGGTGACATCGAAGATCTCCGTCGCCGACGTGAAGCATACGGTTCCAACTCGTACGAGGAACCATCAAATGCCACAAAAGGGTTCTTCCATCTCACAATAGAAGCTATCAACGATACCACAATTCCCCTCCTTCTATGTTGTGCAACCCTTTCTATTGTGATTGGGATTGGGATCAAGGAAGATGGGCTAAAAGAGGGATGGTATGATGGAGCGACCATATTTCTTGCCGTGTTCATAGAGGTCGGTATTACAGCAGTTAGTAACTTGTACCGGTCAAGAAAATTTCAGAAGCTTTCGAGGGATAAAAACAATGTGGAAGTGTTGTCATGAGAGAAGGGCAGCATCAACCGATCCCCATCTCCGAGGTCGTGGTGGGCGATATAGTATGGTTACAGACCAGGGATCGATTCCCGGCAGACGGATTGTTCATTCATGGAAATATATTAAGGCTAGATGACGATGTGTTCCATGAGAGAGTAGTCGATCGCAGTCATTTCCCATGTATGTTCACCGGCGCAAAGGTGATCGATGGAGACTGCCGCATGCTTGTGACGTCGGTAGGCGAGAACACGCAATGGGGCAAGATGATGAGGTCTGTAAGCTGTGATCCCTATGAGAAGACCCAGTTACAGACTGAGATGGACAAGCTGAACTCTTATGTGGAAAAGATTAGTTTGGCCTTCGATTTGCTCCTTCTTGTTGTGTTATTAGTACGTTGCTTCACCGGGAAGACCGGAATTGAAGAGAAGGAAACCCCAGATTTCAAGGGCAAGAAGATCACAATCGGGGAATTCATGAGCGAGGCCACAAGAATCTTCAAGAAACAAGTTAGAATGATTAATACTGCTTTGGTGACTACTCTCAGTGTATTGTTTTGGGGAATACAAGAAGATTTTTCTTCAGCTTGTGCAACAATCGGCTCAGCCACCACCATTTGCACCGACAAAATAGGTGATCTAACTTTGAGTCGAATGACGATCGGCGACTTCTGGATCGGCCAAGAGGCTGTCAACGAAGAGGCCCCAGGAGTAGCCCAAAACGTTATCAAAACACTACGTGAAGGGGTCGGCCTGAATATGTCGGGTCTTGCTGAGGAAATGGAGGAAGCTCTTCTTTGTTGGGCTCAACGGGTGTTGGGCATGGATATGGATGAACTGAAGCGAAGTTGCACCGTTCTCTCTACGCAAACCTTTGATTTCGAGAACAAACGAAGTTGGTTGTCACTAAGGAGGATGGGAGATAAGATTATCCATGTGCACTGGAGAGGAGCTGTAAGAATTGTGTTGCCCATGTGCTCAGATTACTATGACAGAGAAAGAATTATGAGAACCATGGATGAACATGATAGAAAGGAGTTCGAGCAAATCATCGAAAGTATAGTGGTTGATAGTCTTGACTGCATTGCTTTCACTCACAAACAAGTCCTAGAAGAAGAAGAAGAAGAAGAAGCCCCAGAACTCATAGAAAATGGCTTAACGCTGATAGCCCTAGTGGGTTGAAGTACCCATGTACGCCAGAAGTGAGAGGGGTGGTCGAAACTTGCCGAAAAGCTGGTGTTAGAAATAAAGAACAAAATATTTGAATCAAATATTTATTTATTCAATGGAGTTACCCAAATCTCATATAGGCATTACAGATAACTCTTTGAGGTTTTGATATTTTTAGAGAGAACAAGGGTGACTATTTTATAAGGCTCACCTGATATTCTCCATGTCGAATAAGTCTTCTTCTTCGGCTTGCTTGCTTTTGCTTGCTGTTTCTTCAAGGGGAGAAAAGAGCTCTCTTATCTTCTTATCTTTTCTAGGAGCTTTTTCTCTCTTTCTTCGCGTGGGTTTCTTACGAGAAACCCTCTTTTTATAGGTTTGAGAGAGTCCTTTTTGGTCTCTCTCTTTGACTCCTTTATTTTAAGAAAGTCAACTTAGGCTCTCCTCTTAGAGGAAGCCAGCTCACGACTCTCTCTTATCTGGGAGACTCCTAAAGCGAAAAAGAGAATCTTCTTCTTTTGAGGACTCTTACACCAAGTTTTCCCTTTTTGGAAGGGAATCCTAATACCTTTCGGAAAGGAATGAGAAGATAATATATTCTCCTCAAAAGGTGGATGTTTAGTCACATCATTTCGTAGGATATAGGATAAAAGTCCTAATCCTTTCATGATTATGGGGTGCCCTGTGACATCGTATGAGATTTTAAAGCAGAGGGATCCTTATCTTGGGATCCCAAAGTTAGGAGAATCTCTCTTTGAGATTCTCCAGGATATGGTAGTAAATTAATGACTGACATCTAAATTTATGAGATTTAATCTTATGGACACGTGTTAGTCTCTCGGAGATTGGTACCTAAATGATTAATTTGTTAGGTTCACCTTCATGGATCAGATATATATCAGCCTCTTGGAGACTGGTACTTATCAGGATGGAATCCGTGAGATTTGTCTTCTTGGATCATCCACGTGTCAACCTCTGGGAGGATGGTACCTAAAGGGTTGATCCGTGAGCTTTATCCTCACAGATGGAACAAGTGTCAGCCTCTCGGAGACTGGCACCTAAATGGTGAAACCGTGAGATTTACCCTCACGGACCAGGTATGCGTCAACCTTCTCGGAGGCTAGTGCTTAGACTAGACGCGTGTCAGCCTCTCGGAGGATAGCATTCAAGAGTCATCCGTGAGGTTTTGGCCCTCACGGATGGGATACGTGTCAGTCTCTCTGAGACTGGCACTCAAGAGTCATCCATGAAGTTTTGGCCCTCACGGATTGGACATGTGTTAGCCTCTCGGAGACTGACATTTAGGATTATATCCGTGAGGATTTGGCCCTCATGGATCACCCCTCTACTGGCTATGCTTAGTGGCATGATGGCCAGCTATCAACATTTAATGCTGACAGCCAAAAGGACTACGCTTGTTATAGGCATGCGTAAATCCAAACCATCTCTCTGAGAGACAGTGATCAGGTGTGTGTCATTGCACATACATCTAGGCAATAGACGGTGAAATTTTACTGCCCACACACGCACACCAGCTGGCCAAGGGTTGGCTTACTGCCAGCATTTAACCAAGCGAATACCCTTCCTATCAGTCCCCATGGGGCTGACACATGGTTAGGATTTGTCCTTGCAAACACACCCCATTTTAAGCCCTTGTGAACAAACTCCATGAGTCCATCCGCGGGCTAGCCAAGGGCAAACCTAGTCCGCAACCATAAAAGATCATAAACCTAACCCAGACCACGGATAGGACCCATGGTCCCACCCCTTTATGGTCCGCGGACTGACCAAGGTCAGTCTCTGATCCGCAGCCCAAATGGGCCTTAGACCTGGGTGCACTCTTCCTCAGATGGCAATCAGTTCTTAACTACCACGTGGTAGAGAATCCCTGATGAAAAAGGACTCTCTATCAGCTTTTTGAGATCCCAAGATAGAGATTCCCCATTTCTTTCTCAATGAAAGAGTGCCACATAGCACCCATTCAAAATAGGAGAGTAATTCTCTCCCTTTTGGAAGATAAGATTCTTCCGTTTTTTAAGGGAAAGGTCTTATCCTTTCAAGTTTCTCAGAAAATGAAACCAACTGAGAGTCCTTCAAGAAAAAGGACTCCTACAAGTACCAGGTTTCCTAAGATAAGGGAAGCCAACTGTCTTGGACAGATGTCTCTTTCTAAGGAGAGTTAGTCTCTTTTGATTCTCTAAAAAATAGGAAGTCAAATAAGAGTCCAAAAAGGACTCTCCAAAACATATAAAATGAGGGTTCCTCCCAAGAAACCCTCACGAGCCTAACACACAAAAAAATGACGAAGAAGCCATAGGATTTTTTCAAAACAAAAACCCAAAGAAGAGAGGGGGAGAAAAAAAAGAGACTTTTCTTTTCCTTTTTGCAGGGAAATAGCAATCAATGAAGAAGAAGAAAGATCTCCCATCAGTGGAAAACATCATGTGAACCCCTCAATATGGCCAACTCTCTTTCTTTTTCCTTTTTCTTGATACAAAGGCCTCCATGAGGCATCTGTAATGCCTACATGAGATCTGTGCAATCTCTTTGAATAAATAAAATATTTTATTCAAATATCTTCTTTTTTTTCTTTAATTATTCTTCTTAATCAAAGGTTTTTCCCCAAATTGGGAAGATAATTAACAATCCGTGTTTACTCGGATTGAAAGAATAGTCCCCCATACAAATAATAAACTCCACACAACAGTGGAGGTAATTTGACACGCATGAAATTTGCGTGTTACAGGTAGTCTCATGTATTTCATGCACTACACTAGGCAAACATTGTCCAGGCAGTTGTGATGTTGAGTAAATACACTAATAACATATGATATGTGCACTGGAAAGCACTGACGCGAATCATAAGATACCTTAAGGGTACTGCGTCATACAAGCTACATTATCAAAAGATTCTTATTGTATTCAAAGGATACATCAATGTGACGTCTAACTCATGTCCGGACGAGTCCACATTGGTGCCAGCTTGGATTTTCATGATAGGAGGATGAGCCATCTATTGGAAATCAAAAAACAGATGTGTATTACTCATTCTATTATGGAATCGGAGTTTATTGCTCTCTCATCAGTGGTAGAAGAGGTTGAATGACTCAAGAGCATATTGGTAGATGTACCAATATGAGGCACACCTGTGTCAACTATTTCAATTTATTATGATAATCATCAGCTAGCCATGCTTATAGTGACAATTATAAGGACAAGTCTAGACAAATAAGTCTAAAGCACAATTATATGCGAGTCCTAATTGTCAACGGAAAGATCATCGTTCAGTAAGTTAATTCAAAGAAAAACTTAGCTTATCCTTTATCAAAGAAACTTGGCACAAAACTAGTGATAGTGACATCCAGAGGAATGGAATTAAAAGCTAAACATGTTATACTAGGTAGAAACCCAACCTGATGAGATTCTCAGGTTCAATGGGATAACATGCCTTTGTAATAAATTGTTTGACCATTTTCAATAAAGAATTTATTTTTGTTGTCTCAATTGAGATGAATCTTTTCCTAGAGGGATGTGGATAGTGTGTTTAATTGTAGGTTGTCAACCGACAGATTATCCTGTTAAGTTTGGTTAAGAATTAGGAGGGTTCTCTTAATGAGTGATATGCCTAAATGACTAATAGTGTTACAAGATCACTCTAGATAGACTCACTTTTCTAAGAGTTGAAAGTTTGTCACTTTCTATGAGTTAAGGCTTAGCTTTAGATGTTTCAATAAGCAGGGAATAATAGTACAAACATAAAAGTACTGAGCTGTAAGTACATATAACCTCTAAAAGGAGTGTGTGCGACAAGTTTGATTAGTAATATGAGTTCACAATTTAAGGTTTTTCCACTGTATTCTTATACTAGTTTTGACTTGTTTGCACTAAATGAGGGTTCAAGTCGAAAGACACCTTCATCTATGACAAGATTTTCTAGAATGCCTGTAATAATAATATTTTAAATAATTTTAAAATTAAGTGGGGGGTTGTTGAATGTAATGTTTAAATGATTTAAACTTTAGCTCTTTAGTTTTAAAATATTGCGTTTTAGTCCCTAAATATTTTTGTTTATTTCAAAATGATCCCTAGTTTAATCAAATAAAATGACTTAATTTATTTTTGGAGTGACTCGAAGCTTGGTCTCCTAAGTGAGACAAACTCATTCACTTAAATGTTTTGATCTTTGTAGTTTAGTCCCACCTTCTAAAATAATAAAAGGAGAACTTCACCTTAATAAAGCCTATGAAGCTTTTATAGATTATTATAATCTAGTACCTCTTATGGTGTATAGTCATCTCTTTTTTCTCCTTTACACCATATCTTAAGCACGTAAGCTGCGCTCGCACAATGAGCATGCGAGTGACATCTGCGTGCAAAGGGCAATGGGTTTTGGGTGCTATGAGGTGTACTTCGCACTTGCACATCATTGTGTTAAGTCGCTTCTTCTTTTGTTCGATCAAATCTAGATCGTTCGTTAGATGCATCTTGATTGTGTGCTTAGAGAGCGACACATATCTGGTCGTGTGGTTGTGTGACCCTCGTCGATTTGGGTTGAACCGATAGGCCCGATGGGTCGACGGATCTGGAACCACCCACGACCCAACGGTTGTGTGGGTTAGGTGATCAGTTAGGCTCGTTAAACCTGGACCGTGGGTAGTTAGGCCCAACGAATGGGTGTCATACCCCTTGGGTCTCTATATAAGGAGCGGTTGAGAAGGCTCAAACCCACTAAGTGAATTAGAGAGCCCAAAAACTCTACCGAATTAGAACCAGAGCCAAATAGCCCAGAACAGAGAGTCTATTCCATCCAAAGAAAGAAGATAGGCAAAACCAACGAAGAAAAAGACTGCTAGACTTAGTCCCACCAAAGAAGATTTCGTAAGCCCGATCCATTTGTGATTACAGTTGGACTAGTTCCAATTGCTCAAAAAATAGATTCTATAAGTCATTCTGGTTATCAGATCGATGCTATTTGTAGCCCAGATATGGTAGCAAGACCGAAAGGTCTAACCATCTAACTAATTGACCTAAGATGGCCCAACCAGCCTCAACCAATTGGACCACTCTGTAAGGACGGGTCCATGTACCGTTATGCTGCCAAATTTATTGTTGATCTATTCTCTAGATTAAAACATATTAATAATTAATCTGTTTTTGATAAGTTAAACAAAATGGATTTAACTTATGACTTAATTGGGAATCAATTAAATGCTTGGTATAATTAAACAAATGAGTTTAAGTTTTTGGATTGAATCGTGAAATGATTTTTGGACTAAAATCATAATTAAGGGTTTTGAATCAATTAATTAAATAAAATAGATTTTTAAGAAACTTAATTAATTTATTGTGGGATTAAATTAATTTGACTAACTTTGAATTAATTATTTGGGTATTTCTAAAAAGAAGTTTGGTGCTCCATCATCCGACGAGTAATGCAAATTCGTAAGGAATGATCTATTGAATCCGAGATAATGTTGTTTTTCCCTTGCACATGGGAGACTTCAACTCTCTTTAAGAAATACTCTCTTTCAAGCGCCTCTCAACTTGCGTGATTCATTTATATACATATATGTTTATATATTAGTTATTGTTCAATTATTTAATTGCATATTTGTACAGGGAATTTAGTAAGTAAAACCAACAATGAAATCAAAGATTCGGTGAGAAATTCTCTTTCAACAAATATTATAATTAAAACCTTCTTCAGTCATGAACATGTTTAGAGACACCTCCTGGTTTGCTCTGTTAGGATGTATCCCCCTTTAGTGGCAGTGGACTTGGACTGGAATCCTAATGCCTGGTGTAGACTTAAATGAAGTAGTGATCGAAGCCCGTGAATTCCGAAATTGCTCCGACAAGGAGCGCAGAGAAAAGGTCGATAATATCCTTGTTATGGCCAATTTCTCTCCATTTGACAAGCTTCTTATGGTCCAGTGCCTAAGACAGAAAGGTGAGGTAGTGGCGGTCACCGGAGTAAGTACCAGAGACTCCCCATCGCTAAGAGAAGCAAACATAGGTATCTCGATGGGCAATAGGAGTTCCGAAGCAGCGAAACAGAACTCTGACCTCCTCATCTTTGATGAAAACTTCCCGTCTGTCATTATCACTTTATGGTGGAGGAGGTGCATTTACAGTAACATTCAGAAGTTCATCCAGCTTCACTTCACTATCAATGTTGTGGGGATCTCTATAAACTTCATCATTGTTGTTTCCTCTGGTGAAGCATCACTTGCGCCTATTCAAATATTGTGGGTGAACCTAATTATGGGTATTCTAGGTGCCTTGGCTCTGGCGACAAAGCTACCTTCTGGGGATCTAATGCAGTGGCCACCCATTCCTCGCACGAACCAGCTTGGTTATGTGGAGGAATATCTCGATTCAAGCTCTGTATCAAATCACAATTCTCCTGACCTTACACTTCAAAGGAGAAGGAATTCTCGGAGTCAATTAGAGGGTTAAGAAGGTCGTGATATTCAACTGTTACGTCATTTGATAGGTTTTTGTTCTGTTCAATGCGAAGGAGCTCGAGAGGAAGAACGTGTTTAAGGGGACCAATCAGAGCCATTGGTTTCTGGGAATAGTGGGGATCACTGTGATTCTACAATTGGTACGTGGTGATGGAGTTGGTAGCAGGTTTGACCGATAAGAAGAAGTTAGACTTGGAGAAATGGTGTGTTTGTATTGGAATAGGTGCATTATCTTTGCCAATAGTATGGGGTGGGGGTGCGAAATGGATACGATTTCCCCAATGAGGAGTGCTAGCCCTACTCCTACTCTCAACATAAACCAACCACCTTCCAAATTCTAGGTTAAAACATTGTACAATCACTGAAAAAGTGTGTACATTAACAATGATATTGGACAAGTGATTAGTTCATGTTGAGAGTAGGAAACACCTGAGAGAAGGGCTAGCACTCTTCTTTACCGATAAGACTTTTCTTATTGGTTGCACGTAAGGTTCTATTTGTGTTTGGGTTTGTAGGGGAAGCAAATCATCTGTGTTCTTTCCTGTGGTCATGGGTGTTAGAAGACCAAGATCAATTAATTGTTGGGTTGTACAAATTTAACAAGTGTAACCGCCTCTTAGAGAGATCCTAGCCTTCAAAAATGTTGGTCACGAGAAAGAACTTAGGGAAGAACACAGACAATATGGTTCAACGGGCCAGTAGTTAGGTGTAAGGAAACTTTCACGGTGAGCCCGTTTCGTATGGTATGTCATATGCGAAAGTCTGCAAACAAATTTGGTGTTGGTATGTTAGTAAAAGTATAAATTAAGGTCGATTTACTGGCAATTGCTTTGGTTTACATTGCACACTCGCACTCATCATATGTCAGACAAAAATACTAGGCCATGTCGGGTTAAAATCACTCAAATTAGTCCAATTCACCTGTAGCTACTTTTTAAAATAGAGATTTTTATCCCTAAAATCTCTAAGATGCAGACATGCTATTAACCTTCAACTTAAAGTCCAATTAAGCATAATTTTCAAATTAGCTCTACTTTTTGTATCAGTTTTACCAAACATCACCTCTTTTGTTTTTTGGTTTGCCTGGTGGAATACGGTTAGTCCGCTAACCCACTTAGAAACGGGCTTAAACATGGTATCCTTTCAACAGTGTCATTAGGATACACAAACCAGCCGGTGTCCAATCCTTTCATTGAAATTTGAAAGGAGGCTAGCCCGAGCCTTGTTAAGGTCCCCCTGACCGGACTTTTGATTGGTGCCCCCACACCCGGCCAAACCCATGCCACGTCTTACGGCCAAAGCACTGTGGGCAGTGTGTGTCAACACGAGATTTTCTTAGTGCCACGTGGCAAAACATACACCTCTCATTCTCGCCATAGCAAATCAGGATGGATATGTGTATCCCAAAGAGGACCAATAGGAAGATGCTAACGTGTATATATCCTCATCCACAACATCTCCCTCTCTTCTATAAAACTCTCTTAAATGTGAAAACCCCATAAGCATAAGCATAAGCAGAAGCAAAAGCTGCTCCATACCAAGAAGGAAGCTCTCCGGAGTCATGGCAACCTCTGCAATCCAACAGTCAGCATTCGCCGGCCAGACTGCTTTGAAGCACCAGAATGAGCTCGTCCGGAAGGTCGGCGTCTCCGCTGGCCGTATCACCATGCGCCGCACCGTCAAGAGTGTGCCCCAAAGCATTTGGTAATAATATCATTTTCTATTTTTTCATTTCCTATTATTCTCAGTTTGCTGTATTTCGATCAAGTTTTGAAATTTGCTGATTTTGGTCAGCCAACCAACCCGAACCCAAATCTCAAAAAATTCCCTGTATCTCGTCCAAATTCCGGATTCCCATTTATTAATATTTTATTAAATACAAATATATTTTATTTTAAAAATTAATATTTTATTAAAATTTTATATATTTATCTAAATATTTTTATTTTATTTTTAAATTAATATATAAATTTCCAAAGTTTCATCCGTTAGAAGTATTGAAGTATTTCTGAATATTTCGAAATTTTAAATTTACAAAAAACAAAAAAAACTTATTTAAAAATAAATTTCCGAAATATGGCCGAAATCTCGGAATTTGACCTGAAAATTATGAAATTTCGGCGGAAATCTTGCTTTCCAAAAACCACTCTAAATTGATGTCGTTCGTTCGGGTTGGACAAAACCGAAATTTCAACGAAATTTAAAACCTTGATTTCTAGTCTTATTAGAATGCTTTTTATGGTGCTTAGCAGAAGTATACACTATACGCTTCATCATATAATGATCTCATCATCTGACACACATGATCGGTATCTGATAAAACAGGTACGGCCCGGACCGCCCAAAGTACCTGGGCCCATTCTCCGAGCAAACTCCATCATACCTGACCGGTGAATTCCCTGGTGATTACGGGTGGGACACTGCCGGGTTGTCGGCTGACCCGGAAACATTTGCCAAGAACCGTGAGTTGGAGGTGATCCACAGCCGGTGGGCCATGCTGGGTGCACTCGGATGTGTCTTCCCTGAAATCCTTTCAAAGAACGGTGTTACATTTGGCGAAGCAGTGTGGTTCAAAGCCGGGTCACAGATCTTCTCTGAAGGTGGGCTTGACTACCTTGGCAACCCGAACCTCATCCACGCCCAAAGCATCCTAGCCATTTGGGCCTCCCAAGTTGTCCTAATGGGCTTCGTTGAGGGGTACAGAATTGGTGGGGGCCCACTTGGGGAGGGATTGGATGCAATTTACCCTGGTGGGGCATTCGACCCCCTAGGATTGGCTGATGACCCTGAGTCCTTTGCGGAGTTGAAGGTGAAGGAGATCAAGAATGGCCGCCTAGCCATGTTCTCTATGTTCGGCTTCTTCGTTCAGGCGATTGTCACCGGAAAAGGCCCCATTGAGAACCTTTACGACCACCTTGCCGATCCCGTGGCCAACAATGCATGGGCTTATGCAACTAACTTCGTCCCCGGGAAGTGAAAGTCACCTTCTCCTGCTGTATCATTAGTCAGACTTCTTGGCTGTGTTGTACTTCCCTGGCTATGGATTTGGGTTTGGTTGAAAACTATGTAATTTACTACTACAAAATGTTAAGCCTGGAATTGCTTTATTACTAAAGAGTGAGAGAACTTGGTATTTCTCTACTTTTTTTTGGTTGAAATGATATCATGTAATAAAACACACACACTCTCTAAACACACACAGCCAGACCTAAGGGAGCCGCTTGATATTTCTCTACTTAAATAACCATAATCTAACTCCCAAACTGAAATCAATTTATGCAACCTTTTGCATTTACAACAACAGATATAGAACTAAAATGTTATGAAATATAAATAGGTAAATAAAATCTGCTCAGTTCCTAACCTGCCAACTACATAAAGCACAGGACATAAATAGATGCTGCTTGAAGCAGTTGAAGCATAGTTCACTTGTACAGCTGCTTGATTCTTTTAGAGGCTTCTAACACATTGCCCCTGTGACCAAAGGCACTGACCCTGATGAACCCTTCACCGCCAGGTCCGAACCCACTGCCTGGAGTTGTAACCACATGGGTCTTCTCCAGAATCTCAGCAAACACATCCCATGAGCTTCGACCAGGAAAGTGGACCCACACATATGGTGCATTCTTCCCTCCATAGACATTGAAACCAAGCGAGTTAAATGTGTCCATTATTATTTCAGTGTTCTCTTTGTAGAAACCAATCACGTCACGCATACCCTGCAAGAATTCACATTAATCTCTGTGGAGAATGGGTGTTGCAACAGAATACAAACCAAGACCACAGAACCTGACCTTAAGGCCCTCTGGTGAAAGGCAAGCCAGTCCACCAGCTTGAGCAATGTTCGAGGCACCGTTGAAGCAAGTACATACGATTCGGTTGAAGTCCTTGGCAACGGAAAATCCATCCGAAAAGAGAAGTTCTTTAGGAACCACAGTCCAACCAAGACGTACTCCAGTGAAGCCAGCATATTTGGAAAAAGATGAGGTCTCAATTGCAACCTGCAGGATACAAATGTATAATTCATAAAGTTTGAGGAACAATTGCCCTAAAAAAATGCTATTGACGAACAGTATAGCCATCATCCCTACACATGCCGATATAAACAGAGAACATGCAGGGGAGTCTCAACCTACCACTGTCCGCCCAGGAGAAATCCTAGACCAAGAGTTGGCCCACCCAACTAAATTATCGTATTCAATCATTTCCATTCATTTGGTTGGTCAGAGAATATGATGATTGTCTAAAAGAAAAGTACAGGTAGAATCATCCAGCCAACCAAGTTTTTCACCTAAGAGGTCTCCTGAGCAGAATAAAAAGTTGTAACCTGCATCCAGGAGCCCATTCCTTGTTTGGTATCGTAGAACACAATAATAGCCTAGGCATTTCTGCTGCACAGAGCTCTCATTTCCTTCAATTGTGCAGGATTGGGTTGTATGTGGGTAAGAAAAGATCCCACATTGAAATGGAGATACATCTACACTAGAATATACCCTACAAAACACATGTAACAACACCCCTACTTGCTACATTCTAGGATAAGCTGTTAGTTTACTCTCGTCAAAACATTCTAGGTTTTCTCTTTGCATTAACCAATAGGGTGACAAAATTAAAAAATAAAAGATAAATATGAAGAAAGATTTGAAATATTAGTAACATAGGGGAGGACAAATTATCATTTCCAGACTTACTTCTTTGGCTCCAGGAATTTCAAAGATGGACCGTGGGCTGTCATCGGACATATACATGGCATACGCAGAGTCATAGACTATAATTGACCCATTGTCCTTGGCAAACTTTACTAAACGCGTCAGTTGCTCCCTCGTTGCGGCAATACCAGTAGGATTGTTTGGTGAACAGAAAAATATAACATCTGTTCGTGAAACAGATGATAAATCAGGAAAGAAACCATTCTCTGGAGTGCACCTCATGTACTCGATGTTTCCATACTTCTCAAAGTCTTTCTGAAACAGGCCAGTTTGACCCATAATAACACTTGAGTCTACATAAGCCTGTAAATATAAAAGAAAGTCGCTATATTTAGACACAAAGAATCCTAAGAACTAAAGTCACTAAACACAAGAAAGTACCCATGTTCTGCAGTGTAGTCCACATATAAGTAAGGATTAGTGATTGATATTGAAGTGCTGTTATGAAACTTTTTGCTTCCATGCCCAACCCCTCCAGCATGAAAATTGACATGCATGCAGGTGGTCTAAGTGTCTAACCATCGAACAAATACAGCCCACCAAAGAAATGTTCCTAGCCCCAAAACCAGCCAGATTATATTATTTCAATTCTCAACCATCTGATTTTGAAATGTTTTCCAGGACAACCCAATCTCCTGAAAGAAGTTGAGACAGGGTCATAGAATTGAGCTTGCTTCCAGCAAAAAAAATCCAAGTGGACGGACTGGATGAATGGTACCCAAATGCATGCATGCCATGAAAAAGGAAGATGCAGCAGGATGAATAGGAATTACATACTGCACCCTATTTTAGAGAGCAACCCTGTCAATACTGCCGGAGTGTTGTGAGAGAAAAACATTGTTGGGGGAGAAATGTCGTCATTCAAGGACATATCAAATCTAAATGGTCCAACAAAAGCTTGAGGGGACCAACTAATTCTTCAAACTTGAGATCGTGAACTTTCAAAGAAAAATGGCAAGTTATATTCAACTGAAGCTAAAAAGTTTTCAGTAAGCCGGTGGAAGGAGAAAATGTGTAAGAATATGAGATGATAGAGCTTACTGGATATGATGGATCCTGCACAGCCATCGTCACATTAGACCCAAAAAGGACCTGCCATAAAGCAAAAGCAGATGTCAAGGGTCAAACAGTCTTGATGGGCTTACAACATATAATATCTCACATACTTACCCATGACCACCCAAATGTCAACTCAAGGTAATTAAAAAATGGATACATTGAGGAAGATATTAACCAATCAGCATCCCATGAGAAACTAAAGCGAACCTGAAGACGGGATATGTCACATTTTGCACCATCTGATACGAATATATCACCTTCCTCTATGCCAAGATCGCCATAAAATGTTGATGCAATTGCAGCCCTCAATTGCTGCACAAAGCAACAATTGGTGTTACTCTGACTTTCACGGAGTATCTCAATTCTCATGAAAGGGGGGAAGCTGGAAAACTATATAAGGGTTTGGAAAAGATTTTTCTCATTGGGTTACTAAACACCAAAAATCTCATGATATTTTCACATTGTTTTTCTGAAGAAAGAAAAAAAAGTTCAAGAAAAGGAAAAATAAAGTTACATATGCGCAACATAATCACTTTTTCAGAGTCTTCTATCATTTTCAGAAATATAATAGTGATAGAATCCCAATATATCAAAAAATGTCTGATGAAACTGTGACTCTAATTCTTCAGGAGAAGATTTTGAACACGAAAAGGAGAGAAAGTAGTCAATCATATAAAGAATATAATGGCATGTGAGAATAATGCAATAACTTCCGAGACAGCCCAAATGCAATCAAAGAAACCACAATTGTTTGTGAACTCAAAATTTGAGAGATAACCAGGAAAGCATTAAAAAGGCCTGGCTTCTTACCTTTTCACCTTGTTCGGCTCCATAACCACTGTAACCCTCTAATGTTGTCAATGCATGTGATCTCTGCCAACATAAGAACAATATAAATAAAAAGTCAAACAAAGGCAAAGCATCACTATTCTATAATAAAGAAGATGAAATATGACATGTGCAGTAAGTTTTTTTTTATAGGTAATCAATCATCATATATATCCAAGGAAAAGAACAAGACAGAGATTCACAAAGAGTGAACCAACCGAAAGAAAAGAAAGAAACTCCAAGATTTACGCAAAGGGAACTACATGCAAGGAACCATATACCCAGGAGACAATACTCTCTAGGATGGGAAATCAATCACCTCCCACCCTTTGGCTGCCCCCAAGATCGAGACCCAATCCCCAAGTAGCCTATAAGCCTGCTTGGTCACTCGCCCTCGCCCAACCGGTAAAGAGGTATCATCAAACCCGACATGTGCAATATGTTAGGTTCATATTCGTTTCAAACGAATTATTTTGATAAAACGTGTTGCTAGAAAATGCGCCATAATATTAAGTTACTAACTCTTCCTAAAAAAAATACTGTTCTTTAGACCCATCAGAGAAACACATGAAAATGAGTCCAAAAGTCACATCTATTTGACTTGTTTTGAGTTATTTAACGTTCTGTAAATCTCCAAACAGCATTTTTGGCGACGAAATGCAATATAATGAATAACTCATGCCTCGGTAGCTTCTTCGGTACAATGGAGAGGTGGTTCAACTATATAGACCCCTAGGTGAAGACTTAGAGGGTGTACTATTTAAGATATTTTTCTTCCTATTGACAGCAACATTTGATAAAATCCTGATGTGTGTCCATATAAAAAACAGAGGCTAGAGCGTAGTAAGTTGTTGTGTCATGTGCTTTTCAGCAGAGAAAACAGTGGATCATCTATATCTATTATTGCACTGCCTTACAGCGAGGGGTTTTGGTAGTTTTTCCTCTCCCAACTCAAAGTTGCCTAGATCTTTCATCTTTCCCAACTCCTTCCGGAACCTAATCTTGTTGGTTCTCCATAGTGTCGATCCCTCCAGTTTTATTGGTGTGGTCTCTTCTTCCAGGGGTCATTGCATGGACTATATGGAAAGAGGAACATGCAACTATTTGAGGATGTGGCTCTTTCCCTAGACAATAACCGTTAGGAACCTGTCATCTCATCTTAGATGGTGCTCCATAATGGGGGAATTATGAAGATTTGCAGGTTTCGTCGTTTTGTGATTCCTAGATCACTAGCGGCAATTTACGAGGTCCTTCATCTTTGCAATCTATTACTTGTCTCTTTTCTTTTATTTTTTTTTCTTCCTCTATAACTTTTTCCTCAATTTACTGTCCGTAAGCTATCTTGCTTCCTTGTACTATTTCCATTTGTTACTACTTACTATATTTATGCCCTTCATTATTGATCCCCCCCCCCCAAAAAAAAAAAAAAACTCATGTCAAAATATGCCCGTGAGCACCAATCATCCATGAGCACCACTTATGTATTTAAGTATCTCATGAACCACAATACTAAATGTTCTCTGTCATCAGATTGAAGTGAGAATTGAACTGATCAGAAAAAGGAGCTTCATTGAATGGAGATGCTTTGTATATGGTTGACCGGTTAATAGGCTAAAAAGCTGAGTAAGAGTAGACCTCTCCGAAGAGCAATGAAGTGTGAAGGGATATTCCATTCACCTTATTTTCAGTTATTCTTATACTGTTTTCTCTTTCTTTAGGTGGCGTCGTGGTGGTGGCTATGGCGGATGAATGCTTCTATTGAATTTGAATAGAGAATAATACACATTTATTCCCATTTTCACTAAACTGGAAGAAGAATTAAGATATTTACTCACATTGTTTAAAATTTAAAATTCTTAACAAAATTACCATTTCAACAGTATAGGCCTTTCATCGATTAAAAAAGTAAGTATAGGCCTTCAATTCTAAGGCTAAGAAAATATTGCAAAAGTTGAAAAATAAAAATAAAGAAGTTAATTGTCTATAAAAATGGAAGCATTACCTTTGCCATTGCAGATGTTATAACCTCTGGAATGGGCTCGGTTGTGTCACCGATTCCAAGGCTTATCACTTGTGCATCAGGATATTTCAGCAAATGTGTTGCCCTTCTTCTGGCAATCTAATTTCAGACAACAAAAAATTAAGAGATCAACATTTGTCACTTTCCATTCACGAAGAACTACAAAAACTTAACATAAAGAATTTATCAATATTAAACCTCCAACCATGTGGATAGAGTTGAAAACAGAACATGAAGTGGAAAGCTATGGATTTAGCAATCAATCCACATATGAGATAAATGATCACATGATGATTGATGATATGAAAGATGCTACACTGATTCTCTTTTCTCCCTTTTCTTGGTCCACTTTGGAACAACCACGGAGGAACTACCTGGTTCAATACTCACCTATCTTTTCTTGGTAAGTAACTTGAAGATAAGGTATAAGATACAAATCACCTTAAGGGTTATTTTTTTGCTTTTCCATAGTTTAATCCCATTCAATCAGATTACATTCTTCTAATCATTTTTTTTTTCGGCCAAGGCAATTGCAAAATACAATGGGTGATTTTAGTTAACTCAGTTAGTTAAACGGAGTCTAAAGCCCAAAGAAGAGATGAGTGAGACTCACCAAATTGTTTACAAGGTGTACCAATACAAAGCGATTATGCACACAGTTTGGTAGAGACATATTAAATCACATCAAGCTCCACGAGTCAGACAAACTCATACAAATTTCACTGTTGGCCAAGTTCAAAACCAAAGACAAGCTTTTAACCCTGAAGCCAAGTGAAATGAATTTCATTCTAACCCTCCAACTCATTTTTTTAAAACCATATTCAGAAGAAACTCAGGCTGAAGGATAATTTGACTTCTCTTCAATGAGTTGGTCAATCTAGAGAAACTCACTCAACTGCCCAAGCAGTTAAATATATTGACTATCATTCCACAAGAACAAGAACCGACATTCGATATTATATTCATATTATAATCTGTAGCTGAACTTTTGAAGAAAAATTAATGTGGTATATTTTTTATTTTTTGATCGATATTAATGTGATATATGTTGCTCTGAGCATAGTAACAAAATTCACGAATTATTCCCGAATAATTTGCAAATAATTCGTTTTTAGGGGTAAGAGTATTAAACGGCGAGCAATTCCCGAAATGACGAATTGTTCGTCAGGTCACGAATAATTCTCGAACAACCGAAATATTCTCCAACTTATCTCGAATTATTCCAGAATCCAGATTAGTAGATGGATTAGTTGGTATCACGTTCATATTTTTTTTTTTTTATTATTATTATTATTATTATTATTTATTTTCCCAAACTTATTCTGAGTTTGCCGATTTTTTTTTTCCAAACTTAACTCCCGCTGAATAATTCTCTAACCCAAACTTTGTTACTATGTCTTTGAGGTCAAGTAAATAGCATTTACTAATCAATAAAATAGAAATGCAGCATAAAAAATTTTAACAAGTGCCACTTACTAACCTCTGGGAACAGATAGCCAGCTTGAAGTTTGGCCATGTTTGCATTGCGAGATACCTTCGTCTTGAAAGCTTCACAAAAGATAGCCAATATCATTAGTGTTATTGATAGTCAAATAATTAAGGAAATATATTTATAAGTTATAACAGGGAGGGATTTCTCCAAACAACTCTCAAAGCAACGTCTACCTTTTTACTTGTTCTTTGGTATTTTTTATAGAGGCTACTTGCAGTGCTTTCACACTGCTTCTGAATATAAGATTTTAACACCATTAAAAAGGGTTAACAATACTTTTATCAAAAAACATACCCTAATTTGACAGTGTTAGATTCACGCCATATTTACAAGAACACCACCGTTCTTCCTATGTGCACATTCCATTCAACAATTCACATACTTCTAATAAATTTCTAGTTGCCAATTTAATTAGAATTTAAGACATTTTCATATTTAGGCGTTAAGATTATTGTAGAACCCTAAAATTTATTAATTTTACGCAAAGGTCTAATAAGTGCTTAATTTTGCTTAATTATCCCCATTTAAATAAGCATTATCATACTTCTTTAGTTTATATCTTCATTTTTACACGTAAAGTGGTGTATTCTCTCCTCACCATTGCGTTGTCCTTTTTCTCTTAATTTTCATTATACATTTGCATGTATTCATACATGTCTTGGAAGACCGCATGCAAAATATTTTTAAGAGAGACTTATTACGTGTATTTATTTTTTGTAGAAATCCTAACCCCAGACTACTCTCGAGATTCAAGAAGTCCAAAGTTTCAAATAGCTCATGTTCAACTCAAAGATCTAAAAGAGTCAAAGCCCAAGAGCAAAGCCCAAGACCAAGTACAGAAAGATTCTACAACATGGCTGGAGAATCTTAGGAAGAGATGGATTAATATGATTTTGGCATAAAAAGGGTGGAACTCTCTTGAATTAGAAAGAAGAAGTGTGCTATATTGATGTTTCTATTTCAGAAAAAAGGAGAAAGCCTATTTTGGTCACAAGAACTCTTTATTTTGGGTGAATTTTGGAATTCAAGCAAGGAGCTTAATGGAAGTCAACTAAATCTACAAGAAAAGCAAGAAATTTCGTGGATGGCTAGAGGAGTGCTATTATTTAGCAACCAATCCCAAACAAAGAATGAGGATTTCCCGGATTCCCGCCTAATCTGGACAGTACTTACTAATTTGGACATAACTTTTGACTCAAAATTCGGATTAAGGCAAGGTTTGATGTTTTGGAAAGAAGACTTAAAGGAGAACAAAATTGTATTTCATGAAGATCTCCTAATTCGGACGTTTAAGGGGTCAAAACATGTCATCAAGAAGAGGGAAGTGCAATTTGGTTGGAATTTTGGAATTAGAAGTTTCTCTTTTATTTTTCTTTCTCTTCTCTTCTTCCCTTTAGTCTATATAAACCTAAAGTGAGAGACTTTTGGGGCTCTCTGATCTTTTCTCATTCTCTTTTCTCTCTACTTCTTTTAGTTTTTTTTGGAGTTATTTTATTGTAGTGTTTGGAAAACCATTAAGGAGGATGACAACTCCAAACATGGTTGGCTAAACACCCTTCTAAGGTTAGGGATTTGAAACCTTTTTCTAATTTATGTGGACGATGTGGATGATTTGATTATTTATTTTAATTGAATAATTTTCTTAGTTTGGTTAATTGTTCCTCTCTATATGTTCTTTGATTTCGTATGATCTAATGATATATGGAATGCTTGGATCCCCTGTGAGTTGGATACAAAGTGATTTTTATATTTCTCTAATTATTCAATTAAATTTAATAGTCAGTAGTTTTATCGTATAATTTTCCATCTAGATTAAATCTTTATTTAATTCTAAATGTGTTTTCATCCAAATCTAAGCATAAGGAGGGAGAGGTGGATTTTCCTGAAGCCTTAGATCTCTTTTTCATTGCTTTACAGTTATCAGTAATTTTTACTCCATTCTCATTGAGTGGAAAACTGATTTTAAATCTCTCTTTTCTCTAGATTTCGTTTCCTTAATTCTTGTTGCACAATAGTCAATCCCTGTGGATTCGACCCTGTGCTCACCAGATACATCAACTGTGTCACTTGTGCACTTGCAAGTATATTATTTTTACTCTTGATTTTATATCTATTAATTTGGATTAAATTAAGTTGTAACAAGGTCCTTACACACTCGTAAAATTATATAAAGAGCCTAAAATCATTAAAAAGTCCTATACATTTAAATTAGGCCTAATGACAAGGCATGAGCCTTTTATGGCTTGGGTCTGGGCACGAAGTAGAAAGCCCATAAACTCAAAACCCAAGTCCAAATCTAAATGGGTCACACACTCGATAAATGGGTCGATCCATTAACACAAAAAACCTGATTGTAGACTCAATACCCAAGAAGATGGGTGGGGCCCATCAAAATCTCCTAAGTCCCTTAAACCACTAAATAAAGTGGAACTCTTGGAATCCATATCTTTAAATGGGTGAGGCTTATCAAAATCTCTTAAGTCCCTCAAACCACTAAATGGAGTAGGACTCTTGAGATCCTTATCTCTAAAAGTCTATAAATAAGACATAAAGCTAGAGATTTAAGGATTCAGAAATTCAGAGAGAAATTCAGAAGAAGCCAAAGAAGAGAACTCAGAAGCATTCTCTAGCCTTCAAAGAAAGGAAATTAAATCATTCCGGAGAAGACAAAACTGCAAAGAAGCCAGTTCTCCAGAATCACTTTCTAGCTGATCAAGCGCGAAGCCCGGAAGAAAGGAAAAACTACATCAACACCTTCAAAGAAGATCGAGATCACGCCTCGACCCTCATCTTCTACTTTAGAAATTTTTGATTGTTAATCAGAGGATTTTTGACAGTTGTACCAAACTGAAAATAAATAAAATATTCTGTTCATTATTATTTCGTCCACGAAATTTTGTGTCGACAAATTTTTGGCACACCCGGTGGGACTTTCTCTACCTCTCATCTTTCAGTCAGCAAACAATTAAGCAGCAGCAATGGCCCCCAAAAGAACTGTTGTTGCAGCCACCGCCATCCATGGAAAGAGGAACGCAACCTCTTCTGCACCTGAATCTACACCAGCTACCAACGATGATCGGCGAGCAACACGTCATATGATGCAGTCTGGCGCCTCTCACTTGGTTGGGGCCCTCTCCCAGTATCGCAAGCAACACGTCTCCAAAACGATGCAAATGGCTAAGACTACGCGGGCCAGGATGCCTGAGGGTATGTCCTCCGGTCATCCTTCCGATACGCAGTCTAGCGCAGGGTCAACATCTTCCGTGACCTCTCCTTCTCAAGGTCGATCCTCCAAAGAAGTGCAGAATCAGAATCATTCAAATTCTGAGACACATACCTCCATCAGGTCTGTCATGATGATGGAAGCAACGACGATTGAAGAACAGATCACACAAATGTCTAACGTAATTGCAAATTTAACAAAGGCAGTTGAGGATAAAGATGCCTAGATTGAAGACCTGGTAAGCCGCTTGGAACAGAATAACCAAGCAGATGAATCCAATCAAGGGCCGACAAATCCCCCTGGGTTCAATCTCCGAGGTCCTCGTGAAGCGGAAGAACAAAACAAGGGGTTCACTCTCCAAGGAAATCGTGATGCAGAGAAACAAAACCAGAATGCATCCGGCTCGCGAGATCCCATTCGGGATAGTCACCAAGTATCAATTGCTTCGCTCTCCATCCAGCAGCTACAAGCAATGATTACTGATACCATTTGTGCTCAGTACGGGGGTGCGTCAGAATCTTCCTTGGTCTATGCCAAGTCATACTCTCAACGCATTGAGCAAATGCGCTTCTCGGCAGGATACCAACCGCCAAAGTTTCAACAGTTCGATGGAAAAGGCAATCCAAAGCAACACGTTGCCCACTTTATCGAGACTTGCAATAATGCCGGAACGTACGGAGACTTCATGGTGAAACAGTTTGTTCGCTCCCTCAAAGGGAATGCGTTCGACTGGTATACCGATCTAAAGTCTGGTTCCATTGATAGTTGGGATCAACTGGAGCGCGAGTTTCCCAACCGCTTCTACAGCACCAGAAGGACAGTAAGCATGGTGGAGCTTGCCGTTGTACGACAAGTGAAAGATGAACCTATTATTGACTACATCGACAAGTGGAGGAATCTTGCTCTTAACTGCAAGGATCGTCTTTCTGAACCATCTGCTATTGAGATGTGCATCCAAGGGATGCACAGGGGGCTTCTTTACATCCTCAAAGGGATTAAGCCTCGTTCTTTTGAAGAATTAGCTACACGGGCTCATGACATGGAGCTCAGTATAGCCGCACATGGAGATCCACGACCGATCGATTTTTTCAAGTCGGAGAAGAAGCAGTAGAACGCATCCAAACCCTCCAAGACTAAGGAGGCTATGATCACCACTACTACCACCAAGCCGGTCAAGATCTCGAGCCAAAAGAAGCAGGAACCGCCCAAGGTAGGCACATCTCAAGAAAGAGGGCAAGGCAGGATGACACTCAAAGAGCTCGAGGCAAAAGAATATCCTTTTCCAGACTCTGAGGTATATGGCATGCTCGATCAACTGCTAAGTCTAAAGTTGATTGAATTGCCAACCTCTAAACGTCCAGAGGAAGCAGGTCGCGTTGATGACCCAAAATACTGCCGATACCACCAACTGATTAGCCATCCGGTTGGAAAATGTTTCGTCCTCAAAGAGAAGATTATGGACCTAGCTCGACAAAGAAAGATTGAACTTGACTCCGTCAATGATGTGGCAGCCTCGAATATGACGAGTGTTGCCTTCGGGTCTTTCAACCCCAGTTTGATTCCACCTTCATCATCTATAGCAATGTTGTCTCCTCAAGCAATAAAAGCACCATGGCCGCCACAAAATTTGAAGCAAGTCACAGCCGAAACTCTTGGCTTTGGTATCCCCCATTCAATATCAATGATAACATTCAGTCAAGGGCAAATTCCATTGTCTCAGCTACATCAGCAACAACGATGTCTCCTAACAAAAATTGAACGAGAGTCAACAGAAGAATCTTCTCTCATCGATGATGACGGTTGGACATTGGTTACACGACGGCGACGACGTGTTCAACATCCCCCACCTCCTTTTCATCAAAGAGCAAAACGGACCAAAAGCAAGACTAGTCCAAACATCAAGTCAAAGAAGAAGGTAGTGAAGAAAAAAGCATTCAAAGTGCCTCCTGCTGATCCTGAAGAGATTTTTCAGCAGTTTCCTCCTTTGGCAATCACATTTGGCGACTTCATACCAAAGTGGTTTCTCCAAAAACAGCAACGAGAGCCGGCCTACTCTGCCGCATGTTACCAAGTCAAGTCAGACACATCGAAAAAAGAATTGAACGATATACCTGCCAACCAATCATCCCCTTCAATTCATGAAGAGGAGCATCCCAAAGGAGAAGATGATGCATCCGACATTGAAGAGACATCAATACACTTAAGTCTTTTTGAGGCCCTACAACTACCGGAAAAGACTCGGCTCAGCCTCGCTCAAGCCTTGACTAATCCCCACAAGTACAAGGAAAAAAATTGGGTTCAAAAGAAGTCGGAGACATGTGCCTCTTGCATGGCCACCATTACCTTCGACGACGAAGACCTACAACTTGGTTCTCATCCTCATAACAGGCCATTGTATGTCACAGGATCCATTAAAGAACACAAAGTTCAGCGCATTCTTCTTGACTGCGGGTCTGCTATCAATATCATGCCCATCCGCACGATGAGAAAAGTTGGCATCTCTCCAGATCAATTGAGTCGAAGTAGGTTAGTGATCCAAGGCTTTAACCAAGGGGGCAGAGAGCCATCGGAATGGTCCGCTTAAAGCTCACAATCGAAGACTTGCAGTCTGAAGTACTCTTCAATGTCATTGATTGCAAGACATCATACCACTTGCTGCTTGGACGTCCTTGGTTACACGAGACAGGTGTGGTTCCATCTACATGGCATCAATGCTTCAAGTATTACAAGGATGGTATGCAGAGAAAGATTGTTGCTGAGAGTCGACCTTTTGAGAAGACTGAAACACACTTTGCTGATGCTAAGTTCTACATGGAGACTGAAGTCCTCTCAGAAACACTTCCAACTTCAGTACCATCTTCTAGTAGACTCGACATCAACAAAGGAAAAGAAGCTGAAATTCTTTCATCCCCCAAGTCCCAAAAGGATGAGAAAGCTCAAAAAGTATCAAAAGGAGAGGAAACGAACAAGTCAACGAAGAACTCTACCAATATCTCCAATCCAATCTCAATGCTTCAATACATTCCGCAATCACGTCGAAAGCCGGGACAACTCCCTTTTGTGGCGATGACTAAAGAGACCAACTCTATTTTTTCGAAAGCCAACCTAAACACTTTGCAAGATGAGTTAGTTCTTCCAGTAGCACCGCTCGTCAAATCCACAATTATAAGGCCACCAAGTGTAGGATTTGTCGCATCTACAATGAAGTTTGAAGAAGAGGAAGGCATCTCAACCCAAGAAAGTTCAGATGATTGGTACGGAGCTAAGAAAGAAAAGCTTTTCGAAGCAGCTGGATATGGAAAAGGTGAGCCCATACGTTTAGGCGAGCTTCAACCTCTTGACCAAATCTATGGTCTCACAAAGGCACAGGCCCAACTCGTTCGAAAAGGAGAAAAGTTCATTATCAACCGTCAAGGAGTTGGCTCTACACCTCAAACACCAATCAAAATCTCAGTAAATGAGAAAGTCTCTACTCAACACATTACAGTGCAAGTAGCCGACGATTGTGAAAACAAAGTCCCCTCAGCTCGTACATCTGTCTTTGATCGACTTGCCCCACCAATACAAGGTACTTCGGTCTTCAAGCGTTTAGGAGCAGCACAAAGAGATACAACCTTAAACTCTCAAGTTCTCCAATGGCGTGAGTCTGCACTCACCCGCTTGGGAGCACAAGGAAAAGAAGATGAACCTGCTCCTCTGAATAAGTCCAAAAGACGACGTAGCCATGAGAAAAGGCATACCAGTCGTAAAGATGTTGGTGACCCACAAAGTGTAATTCCATCGCAAATGAAACGACAAGCAATTTTGGAAGTCTCAACAACAGATGCTTTGACAGTAAAACGACGCATTATCATCTCCACTAACCAAGGAAAACAATCTCGAATAAATCAAGTTGAGATGAGCGAGATCGAAGATGTTGCCACCGTTAATCACATTACCATCCAAGAGCCTGTCGAAGAAGAGTCATCATCTTCAAACGATGAACTAGAAAGTGCTCCTCCAGTCTTCGAAGAAGGGGGGCAAGCTACCGTTGACGATCTCAAACAGTTGAACCTTGGCATGGAAGAAGAACTGCACCCTATCTTTGTCAGTGCACTCTTAAGTCTTGAGGAAGAAGCTGATTACTTCAAGCTACTGCAAGAGTACAAAGACGTTTTTGCATGGAGTTACAAGGACATGCCAGGGCTTGATCCCAAAGTAGCAATCCATCACTTAGCTATCAAACATGGTGTTCGCCCCATCAAGCAAGCACAGCGTCGTTATCAACCTGAACTTGTTCCACAGATCGAGGCTGAAGTCAACAAGCTGATCGAAGCTAATTTCATCCGAGAAGTGAAGTATCCAAGTTGGATTGCAAACATTGTCCCAGTCAAGAAGAAGAATGGACAAATCTGAGTATGCGTAGATTTCCGCGACCTGAATAATGCATGTCCAAAAGATGACTTTCCATTGCCAATCACGGAGCTGATGGTCGATGCTACAACAGGACACAAAGTTTTATCCTTTATGGATGGTTCATCTGGTTATAACCAAATTCGTATGGATCCAAAGGATGAAGAACTCACAGCCTTTCATACACCAAAGGGAATTTACTGCTATAAAGTGATGCCGTTTGGACTAAAAAATGCTGGTGCTACTTATCAACGTGCTATACAAAAGATTTTTGATGATGTCTTGCACACAAAGGTTGAATGCTGCGTCGATGACTTGGTGATAAAATCAAAAAGGAGTAGATCATCTTCAAGACCTTCGTGACATTTTCATCAGACTTCGAAGGTACCAATTAAAGATGAACCCTTTAAAGTGTGCATTTGGGGTCACTTCAGGCAAATTCCTCGGGTTTGTTGTCCGACATCGCGGTATTGAGATTGACCAAGCCAAAATCAATGCTATCCAGAATATGCCGGAACCTAAAAATATCCACGAGCTTAAAGGCCTCCAAGGTCGTCTTGCCTACATCCGGAGGTTCATCTCAAATCTAGCAGGGCGATGTCACCCCTTCAACAAATTGATGAAGAAAGATGCATTGTTCAAATGGGATGATGCTTGTAAGAAAGCTTTGGAAAGCATCAAAGAATATCTCCTCAAAGCACCGATCTTAGCAGCGCCTATCCCCAACAAACCACTGATTCTTTATATCAGTGCACAGGAGCAGTCATTGGGGGCATTATTGGCACAAGAGAACCATGATGGCAAAGAAAATGCGGTCTACTACCTGAGCCGAACTTTGGTGGGGGCAGAATTGAACTATTCACCCATTGAGAAGATGTGTCTTGCTCTTATCTTCGCTACAAAAAAATTGAGGCACTATATGCTATCACACACAGTCCGACTTATCTCTCAGGCTGATCCACTCAAATACATAATGACAAGACCGGTTCAATCGGGAAGGCTCGCCAAATGGGCACTTCTCTTGTCAGAATTTGAGATCGTTTACATCTCTCAGAAGGCAGTAAAAGGACAAGTGGTAGTTGACTTCCTCGCAGATCATCCAATCCCAGCTGATTGGGAATTTTCTCAAGACTTGCCCGATGAAGAGATCTTCTATACTGATGTAATACCATCATGGAAGATGTTTTTTGATGGTGCTGCCAAAAAGAATGCAGCAGGAGCAGGAGTCATCTTTGTAACTCCACAAGATGAAGTCCTTCCATTCGCCTTCACGTTGGCAGCCTTCACGTTGGCAGAGTTATGTTCAAACAATGTAGCCGAATATCAATCCCTCATAATTGGATTGGAACTAGCCCGAGATATGCAGTTGTATCAGCTCAATGTGTATGGAGATTCAAAGCTCGTCATCAACCAGCTCTTGACAGAGTACGACGTCCTCAAGCCCAATCCAATCCCCTACTATCTCTATGCTACTGAGCTCATAAGTCAGTTCGAAGGCATCACTATGTTGCATGTATCAAGAAACGAGAATAAACAAGTTGATGCTTTGGCCAATCTTGCAACAACTTTAGCTGTACTTGAAGAAGTGATGACGGTTCCTGTCTGTCGGAGATGGGTCATCCCTTACTTGATCCACCATGACATCGCTCAACAAGCAACAAATTTCATCGGAGTGTTCGAGATTGAGGTTGAAGACTGGAGACAACCTCTCATTGAATACCTTCAACATGGAAAATTGTCGAATGATCTCAAGCACAAGACTGAAATTCGTTGTCGTGCGCCCCGATTCCTATACTTCAATAATGAGTTGTATCGTCGCTCCTTCAATGACATATTGATGAGATGTCTTGGAAATGATGAAGCTAGAGAGGCCCTTGAAGAAACTCATTCAGGTATCTGTGGTGCTCATCAGTCAGGACCAAAGTTACATGATCGCCTAAAGAGAATGGGGTACTATTGGCCAACCATGGTGAAAGACTCGCTCGAGTTTGCCAAAAGATGTCATGCATGTCAAATCCATAGAGACTTCATTCGCCAACCACCCGAGCCGCTTCACCCAACAGTAGCATCTTGGCCCTTTGACAATTGGGGACTTGATGTTGTCGGGCCACTCCTGAAGTCTTCTAAACAACACCTCTACATTCTTGCTGCGACAAACTATTTCTCTAAATGGGCAGAAGCGATCCCTCTCAAAGAAGTCAAGAAAGAAACGGTTGTAGACCTCATCAAAAATAATATTGTCTTCCGCTATAGGGTCCCCCGTTACATAGTAACGGATAACGGGAAACCATTTAAGAATGCCCTGATGGATCAATTTTGTACGAAGTTTGAAATCAAGCAAAGATGCTCTACAATGTACAATGCGCCAGCAAACGGACTCGCAGAAGCTTTCAATAAAACTCTTTGCAAGCTCCTTGAGAAGGTTGTTTCCAAGTCAAAAAAGGATTGGCATGAACGGATTGGTGAAGCACTTTGGGCATACCGGACTTTATACCGCACTCCTACACAAGCCACACCTTACTCGCTTGTCTATGGAGTCGAAGTAATACTTCCATTGGAACGTCAAATTCCGTCACTACGGATTGCGATCCAAGAAGGTCTCACAGGTGATGACAATACAAAGCTACATCTTGCTGAACTCGAAGCTTTGGACGAAAAGAGGTTAGAAGCGCAGCAACGCCTCGAGTGTTATCAAGCTCGCTTGTCTCGAGCTTTCAACAAGAAAGTTCGACCTCGCTCCTTCCAAATAGGTGACTTAGTACTTGCAGCTTGAAGGCCCATCATTCTTTCACATCTGTTTGGAGAGAAATTTAATCCAAAGTGGGATGAACCGCATGTGGTGAGAGAAGTCTACACCAACGGCGCTTACCGTCTTTCAACACCCGCTGGAGTTCGTCTTGGTCCTATCAACAGCAAGTTCCTCAAGCAATACTATCCATGATAGAACAATTCTCCTTGATACGAGCCTAAAGTGTCCACAACGCTCCTTGACGTATGAGCTTAAAATGCATGTCACTCTTGGCTTATACAACCAAAATTGTAAAAGGTTCAATGACTTTTGCTCGCTAGACTGAAAATCTAAAAAGACAGTCTAAGCAAAACTTAGAGCACAATAAAAAAAAAATCGAACTACGTTAAAGCTTGATCCCACGATAGGTACGTAGGCAGCCTGTAAAGTTACCTCAGGTTCAGCTACCATTTAAAAAAAAAAAAACATGAGAAACAATACCTTTCATGGGTATGGAGTTGATTGCTTCTGGTGCGCTACAAGATGTCGTTCTCCTAGCATTTGGATGACGAACAAGTCTTTGTATTTGCTCAACCTCTAGAGGTTGTCTATCATGTCCCCGATGTCAACAACATCATGGAAAACAAAGACCATTCTCCTTCTCAGCAACACCCTTAACGTTCACATGACCTATCAAAGGGGTTGGATACTAGAAATTGCACAAGTTCTTCGTTGGATTGATACTCCACTGCAACATCAGCAAAGCAGAAACAACTCTCTTTCTCAGCAGCTCTCTAGCACTCTATCTCGGGACTATGATTTTTATTCACAAAAATGAATCAAAGTCCCGCTTTGATCTGGATCCTTAGCATCACCGCAAACTTCTTAAATAATGTCCGCGAGCGAAAAAGCATTCCTTGACCGGTTGAAAGATCGACAGGTCCAACGTTTCCTCGAATGTCACGTCGTGAGCCTTCCACGGGCCGCCACCATCTGGTGTTCGATAAATTGCAGCAAGGGTCTCGTCCAGCAGGTCCGTATATTTTCAAGATTGCAGCAAGGGTCTCGTCCAACAAGTCCGTGTATCTTCAAGATTGCAGCAAGAGTCTCGTCCAGCAGGTCCGTGTATCTTCAAGATTGCAGCAAGAGTCTCGTCCAACAGGTCAATGTATCTTCAAGATCACAAGAAGAAAGAGCAACAGGTCCTCGCGGCTTCAAGATTGCAAGAAGAAAGTGGAGTCAGAGTCTTCCACGAGTCGGTCGTCATCTGGTGTTCAATAAATTGCAGCTTCCAGCATGCCATCTCGGGACTGTGATTTTACTCACATGTTCAGAAAACGAATTAAAGTCCCACTCCGAGTTAGATCATCAGCAACAGCTATCCATCTATCTTGAAGAAGACATTCATCAACAACCCTATGGTCAGTATCCTGGGAGGCATCGACAGAAGATGTTTCACTGCAAAACAAAAACAAAAAAAAGGGAAGTTCATCAAAATCTCCAATTTTTCTACAAACTTTACACTACAATGAATCAGAAACCATTAAAAAAAACAAAATTCAAACAAAAAAAACACACACAAAAAAAATTTAAAAAAAAAAAAACAAAAAAAAAAAAAAAAAAAAAAAAAACAAAACAAACAAACAAACAAACAAAAACAAAGAAAAAAAAAGTAAAAAAATAAATTAATAAACAACAAAAAATATTATAAAAAAAAACACGCACACAAACATAGACAAAAAAAAAAAAAAGACAAACAAACAGGACAAATGGGCTGCGACGCCCAGGCTACCCACCTCCACCAATACTTTGTTTAAAATAAAATAAAAAACCAATAAAAAAAAAATCTCACGTACTATCCTAAAACCTATTGATTAAAAAAAAAATCAACAAATCAATTAAAAAATAATAATAATTTAATTAAATTTAAATCAAATAAAAACAAACAAATCAATCATTACCTTTTCTAAACATCAAATCAATCATCATCATTATTTTAATAAAAAAAAAAAAAATTTAAAAAATCAATCATTACACCTTTTTCACTTTCAATCCATTAAATTACCATCAAATCGTTAAACTTTCAAAAAAAAAATAAACAAAACAAAACAAAAAAAACCCCATTAGCAACGAAACTGTTGTCTCCAACATTAGGAACCGCACAACCGCACCGCCTACTTAGTCCAGGCCGTTTCAGCACTCTAATGTCTAAAATCCAAACCCGCACAAATAAACAGGACTGCACTAATGCCGTTCTCTTCCTATTTGTAAGGGGAGGTAAACTGTTTCCTTATCCCACTAGGAATAGGATTCGTGTCTAACCTAAACCAAGATAAACTCCAAACAAATTAAATCAAAGTCAAACACTAAGTCATCAAAATTAAATACAAATCAAACACTAAATCAAGGGTTACACTAATGTCACTCATAGGTTCCATCACTATACCCTTGAGGGGGCAATTTGTAGAACCCTAAAATTTATTAATTTTACGCAAAGGTCCTTACACACTCGTAAAATTATATAAAGAGCCTAAAATCATTAAAAAGTCCTATACATTTAAATTGGGCCTAATGACAAGGCATGAGCCTTTTATGGCTCGGGTTTGGGCACGAAGTAGAAAGCCCATAAACTCAAAACCCAAGTCCAAATCTAAATGGGTCACACACTCGATAAATGGGTCGATCCATTAACAAAAAAAACCTGATTGTAGACTCAATACCCAAGAAGATGGGTGGGGCCCATCAAAATCTCTTAAGTCCCTTAAACCACTAAATAAAGTGGGACTCTTGGAATCTTTATCTTTAAATGAGTGAGGCTTATCAAAATCTCTTAAGTCCCTCAAACCACTAAATGGAGTGGGACTCTTGAGATCCTTATCTATAAAAGTCTATAAATAAGACATAAAGCTAGAGATTTAAGGATTCAGAAATTCAGAGAGAAATTCAGAAGAAGCCAAAGAAGAGAACTCAGAAGCATTCTCTAGCCTTCAAAGAAAAGAAATTAAATCATTCCGGAGAAGACAAAGCTGCAAAGAAGCCAGTTCTCCTCCAGAATCACTTTCTAGCCGATCAAGCGCGAAGCCCGGAAGGAAGGAAAAACTACATCAACACCTTCAAAGAAGATCGAGATCATGCCTCAGCCCTTATCTTCTACTTTAGAAATTTCTGAATCAGAGGATTTTTGAGAGTAGTACCAAACTGAAAATAAATAAAATATTTTGTTCATCATTATTTCGTCCACGAAATTTTGTGTCGACAATTATGTTCAAGCAAATAGTATTATTGCATCCGCCAGGACCATGGCCCCATGAGCAGTTGTCAAAAAACAGAAATTTTCAAAGTGGTCCCACCGTTGCAGCACCATCCAATTCTACATTATCAGTATCATAAAAGGATTGCTTTACCAGAACCTAGAACTCTCTGGAGTTCAAGATCAACTAGACGCACACGTTAAACATCGAGGTAATGGTATAGGTCTACAGTGTCATGGTTTTCATGAAAATATTTCAATTACTAAGAAATTCAAATGTCAATTTAAGCCATTACATACTTACAGATATAAATCAGTACAAATCAAATTAAAAGGAAAATGATAACAGCTAAAAATAGTACCAATCTTCTCAGTTGGAGGTGTTGCAACGCATTTACAGATTCCACGGCTTTTCGCCACAAGTGAACCTTTTGAACTTCTTCAACAACGCAACAAAGCTATTGAACTCAATGAGAAATTTTTTTTAAAAAAAAAAATTACAAACTTTTGAAAGGGATTAGAACTACAACCTGGACGTTAGATTGCTTTGGCCAAAAAAAACGGATGACGACGAAGAAATCGAAGCTGAAAGCTGCATCAGCGACATGGTGAACGGAAATGCAAGTCGATCTCGATCTCTCTGTATTTGCAGAAGAAATCTTCAGCGAACTGACTTCGAGCAATGAGTTCAAACTTCAAAGTACAAAAGCCCCCCCTAGAGAAGAGTAAAGGGTTTAAACTTTGAAACCCTAGCTGCAAGCCAGAAAGCGCATGCAACCAAACAAAGACTAATGGCTTGTTTGGATATAGATCTTCAAAAAAACTTTCCAAAAAAAGTAGCTCTCCATAAGAGTAGCTGAAAGTCATTTCATGACAAAAATGCGCTTGTTTTGTATTTTTGACAAATAACTTCCCAATACGATTCATGTTTGGCTTTCTCAAGAATAACTTCTCAGTTTACTAAATCGTTATTAAATAGCATTAGCCTGTGATTACCCATCACCATTAAAGAGCATTAAAGTCAGTTGACTTTGGATTCTCTCCGGTAGCTACTGGCGGGCTACCAATTAACATTCACGCTGTCCACACAAGCGCCCCCAAGTCTTATGATAAAAGAAAGTTTTAAAAAATCATATTTTTTTTAAGGGTGATGATAAGAGCACATCAATATTTGCTGACTGGACACCAAATATATTACTTACTAATAATACATCATTAAAATGTAACAAATTCTATTAGCACACCAAAAGCTTAAAAAAAAATACTTATAATTTTTTTAATAATACATCATTCTTAACTTAAAATCATAAAACATTATGATTTATTACCCGTTACTAATTGTACATCATTAAGATGAAATAAATTCTACTAGCACACAAAGAACTAAAAAAATGCATATAATTTTTTTAATTATAAATCATTTTAAACTTAAAATCATAAAACATGATAATTTATTACCCCGAACCAAACATGAATCTTTCGATTCACTTGGCTCTCACGCTTTATTACTTATGGGACATTCTCATATATATATATATATACACACTAGTGGGTGGCACGTGCGATGCACGTGTGAGAGAGGGGAAGGGGAGACAGACTGGGAAGAGGGATCTAGTAAGGGCTTTTGAAAAAAAAAAAAATATATATATATATATATATATATATATAATGAATTGGATAAATTTGATATAAACCAAAATTTCTAATACTAAGAGATGAAAAAAAATAAAAAAAATAAACACCTATTAGTAGAGATATAAACCAAAATTTCTAATAAAGGTTTTAGATAGAATAGAACCAAAATTTTCCAACAGATTTTAAACCCTTAGAGATCCCCTAAAATTCTTATCCAATAGAAAAGAATAAACACATATTACCAAACTTTCCAATAAGGGATCGTAACACATCATTCAAATAAAAAAAATCACGAAATATGAGCTACAAATATATATCACCGAGCCTTAAACAAAATTTAGCATCAAAAATGCCATAAGCAAACAAAAAGAGTAACATATTTCAAAACCCTATAAAATAGGTTAATAGATTTGCAATATATCTTACCATGGTTGCGGGTGTTTGAAAAGAAAAGAGGCACCGGAAAAGAGTGAGCCGAAGAAGATGCTTTGCAAACCGTGGTTGGATTAATTTGTAAATGTTTGGAAAAAAAAAAATAGCTCTGTAATCTGCTGAGAAAAGGCACAAAAGTGGACAAAATAGTAGGGCACGAAGAGGGGAAGGAAGAAAGGAGGAGACACGAAGAGGAAGAGGAGAGTGAGAGTGCTTTATTAGTTGAGTTGAAAACATGAAAAGACTATACAATAACCTTTAAATATAATCGAAAGCCATTTGAACTAAGAAGGTTTATAAGAGTAATGTTGTCCTAAAAACTATCAATCCACGTAACCGAGGTCATCCGCTTTATATTAGTAGAGATACTAGTGGCCGCGATGCATGTGAGAAATGAGGAGGAGAGAGAGATTAGGAAGAGGGTCCTTGGTGAGGGGTACTTTGAGAAAAAAAAATTAAAGAATATCTTTAAGTATAGAAATTTCAGGATATTTTGGCAAAAAAAGTTGTGAGCGACACGTTAGGTATAGAAACATCGTATGGGTATCTTGAGAATTAAAAAGGCTTTAGGGATATTTTGAGTATAAAAAATTGAGGGTATTTTGAATTTGTAAACTTGAGAGATATTGTAGAAATGAAGAAAACGGAATGTGGACAAACTTGATAAGCATTTTTAGTTAAAAATTTTGTGAAGAGCATTTTGAGTATAGAAATTTGACTTAGGGACATTTTGAGAACTAAAAAACATTTGAGAGATTTTGATATATAAAAAAATGAGGGATATTTTGGGTATAAAAAACATGACTTAAGGGCATTTTGAGAATAAAATAAATTTAGGGACATTTTGGCCGAGAAAATAAAATATATATTTTAATAATAAAAGGACATTATCTAACTGGACTGGTCAAATCGGGAACCGGTCACCCAACTGGTCTGACAGTCGGTCCGATTATGAAAACATTGTTTTATCTATTAGTAAATGACAGTTTTAGTATTAAATTAAATTAAATTTCAATCAATTTTTCAGTGAAAAAAATCTCCTAAAATTAATAAAGGATGATTTGAAATTAAGCTAAAATTCAATTATTTTTTTTAAATATCATTCTCTTCATATATTAGAAAATGTGTAGTTTAAAAAAAAAATTCAATTAACATTCAAAGTATCATTGTCTTTTATATTTATATTTGAGTAAAGGGTATTTTTGTAATTAAGTAAAAATTAGTCAATAAGAGTTATTGAATTTTAATCATGGTTTTAACAAATTAATATTTTTTTCTAAAAACCAAGGATAAGTGGGTAAATCCTAGGAGTGGGTGAATCTTAACCACAATTGGAGTTCAATTATGCCATTGAGGTTGGCATGTGTATCTTTTGACACACCTTAACTGTGGTTAAGATTCATTTACCCATAGAGTTCACTCACTTATCCTTGATTTTATAAAAAAAAATATTAATTTTTTTAACTCTAGTTAAAATTCACTAACTTCTAGGATTAATTTTTATTTTCATATTTTTTTTCTAAAATTCAAGGATAAGTAGGTGAACTCTAAGGGTGGATGAATCTTAACCACAGTTAAGAAGTGTTAAAAGAGACACCTGACAATCTCAATGACATAACCAGACACTAAAAAGTCTGGTTATAACCATAGAGAACAAGGAGTAGTATGAGAATTAAGCAAAACATTCCTATATAAGGGTAATTTTGAAATTAACTAAACTCCAATTAACCTTTGAACCAAGGAAATGATAGTTTTGGAATTAAAAAAGACTTCAATCAATGTTTTGAACATGCATATCCTCTTTATAATATATATTAATCTAATGAGTTGATCCTCTCCTCTCTATTCATATTCTAAAATATGGAAACTATAACTGAACCAAGACCAAAATATTAGGAGGAATCTTATAACAAGACAAAAAATCTGTAATTGCCAACAAAGTTGTTTTTTTAAAATAATTTTTTCTTCAAATCCAACAAATTCTTCTTACTTTATACAGGTCATTGCATTGATTAAATGATTGTTAGAAAGGGGGCGTGGTCGTGCATTAACATAGTGAAATGTGTGGTTGGTTAAACATTTCTCCCTTTTTTGTGGTCGCGTCATTTATCCAAGTTAGTAGGTGCAAGTAGGAGGTCCTAGGTTCCATTTCTCACTCCCCCTTTGGGGCCAGCCCTGCACGGGTTTACCCGAACTTACCTGGTGTGGTGGGTTGCTGGCTCACGTCACACCCTCGGGGATTAGTCAAGACCCAAAGGGTTAGGGACACACCGAGTTCCCAAAAAAAAAAAGTTAGGAGTTTTGTTAATACACATAGTGGGCTTCTAAACCGCCACAATGAACTCGAAAATTGATTCAATCTTGAAGTGACAAGGGTTGTAAATTGGTTGGGTTGGGTTGGCCTGATACAATCCTAACCCAACCCAATCAATGGGCAGGCTTGGGCCTAGTATTTCAAAATTTGGGTTGGGGTGAAAAACCTCAGCCCAATTTGAGAACTGTCATATGTATATATATATATATATATATATATATATATATATATATATATATATATATTTATTTATTTATTTATTTTTAATTTTTTTTTTGTTTTTTGTTCCGGGTACATGTCATAGTGTGGCTGCAATCCTAATTAGTTTGGTTAGTATATGCTCTAGTTAGTGAGTAGGCATATTTAGGGGTGCAACTTTGGTTGGATTGCCCAATTCAACCCAATCAATGAGTAGGCTTGGCTTAGGTTAAATAAATCTCAACTGGACCTGATGTAGGGTTGGGATTGGGTAAAGGCCCAAACCCAATCTACAATATATATCTATATCTCTAGTTAGCCAATGGGCATGATATATATATAGAGTCAGTCTATGGGTACTCCCAAATCTACTCCCTAATCCTAACCGTTTATAACCAACTACTAAAGGTCAGGATTTGAGTTGGCTTATTTTATCTTTTCTAATGCCGCGTCAGCTCTAATCATAACCGTTTAATAACTGAGATAAACGGTTAGGATTTGTGAGTATATTTGGGAGTATCCATAGACTAATTTATATATATATATATATAGTATTCTTAAAATATCAATTGAGGATTTAAGTTAATTATTATATATATATATATATATATATATATATATATATATATATATATATATATCATTCTACTAATAAAAGTACAAGGAGTAACCTAAACTTTATGTAGACATAATTAACTTTTACCATATTTTATTGTTGATAAAGTAAACATTATCTTTACTATTATAATGGGAGAGGTAGGCGTAGCCTGAATTTTCCGAAATTCTTAAACTACCCATATATAAAACAAAACTTTAATTTAATATTTTACTTTAATTCCCAAACTACCCTAATCTATCTATCTATTTAAATAATAGAATCACAGTCAATCGCGATTGAACTCGGGGAGAGTTCAATCGCACCCACCGGTTAACACATGTCTCTTTTAACTCCTATTAAGTGTGGTTAACTCCTTCCCCTCACTCTCACGTGCATCACACGTGCTACCCGCTAGTATATATATATATATAGTATTCTTAAAATATCAATTGAGGACTTAAGTTAGTTATTTATGATTTCTTTTTGGATTTTAAGTATTGAATTCTTATATCTCCGTTATTATTTAAAATTTCATTTTCAATCACCAAAGCGACTTTTGACACATTTGACAATCTTAAAGATTCATTTTAATAGTTGCAATGTATATATTTTCACAAGTGTTATAATTAAGAGCACCGAGCGCGAGTGCACATGTCCGCGCGAGTGCACATGGACGGTAACAAGCTCAAGTGCAAGCGCAAGCGCAGCAAAGGGTTTAGTGTTTATCAAGCGTACTTTGCATGCACATTGTCTATGGATCACCTCTTATTATGATTATCAGAGTCCTTCATCAGTGTTTTACCGTTGATGATGTGTCCATGGGTGGCCACATGTTCACGTAACCTAGGAGTTTTGGTTGATCTTCATCTAGAGATCGTAGAATATGATTTGAGTTTGCACAGGGCGGAGACCTCATGGAACAATCCTAATAAATGGGGATAGTCTACCTGGTAGGGGTGGGTATGGAGCTAACGAGCCATGCTATTATCGAACTTGTAAATATTCCAAGGTGTTCAAGCTTGGTTAAACTCGTTTATAAACGAGCCAAAACAAGCTTATCCGAGCGAGCTTAACGAGCTCAATTCAGGGCCGGTCCATTAGGCCATCAAAGCTTTTGCTTTAGGCCCCATTAAAAAAAGTAAAAAATTAATATCAAAAAGGCCCATTTAGAATATTAAAAAAAATAAAAGGCCCATTTAGAATATTAAAAAGCCTCATTTATAGTTGATTTTTTTTATAATATTATTATTATTTTTTTTAAAAGCCCTATTTAGAATTTTTGCTTTAGGCCTCCAAATGGCTTGGGCCGCCCTAGCTCAATTAAAATAAATTTTTTTTAAAATATTCATGTCATATATTTAAAATAAACTTAATTTAAAAATATACATGTCATCTATGTTTAGTTTAAAAAATAACTCTTTAATGAGATGAAATCATTTAAATTCATCACCTTAATCTACAATCTTTACGCGAAGTAACCTAGCACAACAAGTCTGAAGGTTGAAAGTTTCCTTATTACCTAGTAAGTATGTTAGTTATGTACTTAACTTAAACATTTTAGTAATTTAGTATATATATGCATATATATACTAAAGAAATTAGGATGCCTACGTGCCATCTCTATTTGATCTTCATTTCTCATTTTGTTTGCCACGTCATCTTAATTAATGTTATTAGAGGAGGTGGACTGGTGGAGTTAGGAATAGGCATAAGTAACTAAGATTTATTGCAAGTGTGGATTCCCGACTGAGACTACGGCGGCAACTATTCACGTCTCTCAAGTCCCAACTCACCTATACCACTTTCTCTTCACATTCGAATTTTGGACTCACATGAGGACATTGAGGGGCAAATCGAGGGACTCGAACTCGGAGACGAAGCTTCAAACGAAAGACAAAGAACTGAGATCGAGATACATGACAACGATCTCTGAATCGGGGAACTCTGTTACGAGTACATATATATATATATATTATACTATAGAAATAGGATGTCTAGTTGTGGAATCCTCTTTGATCTCTATTTTAAGATTTGTGATGTTTCGTCATCATATAATGGGAGCCATAAATACCCTCTCTTAATTTCCTATTTTCTATCTCCATTATTAACTTTCTCCCATGCCCCAACAAATTATTCTGCCGAACAAAGACCTCCTCTCTCCCCAAGTCCCAACTCCACTTAAGTGGGACTCATAATTACCCTAATATATAGATCTCTTCATGAAATAATTATTTCACATATTATTTCTAACTTATTATAATTTTGTAATTTTTCTTTAAAAAAAATTGATCACACCCGTGCTTCGCACGGGTCTCTGCTAGTGTGTGTATATATATATATATATAATCTAGTTGAGCTTTTAACAAGTTGAGTACAGGTGTGTTCAGGCTTGACTCATTAACTAACGAGCTCGAAAATGAAGCTCAAGCTTGTCTTGTTTACTAAATAAACGAACGAGCTTGAGCTATTAAATAGTCGAGCTTGAGTTGTTCGCGATCACTTTGTTTGTTAGCCAACTATGCTACTTGGGCTCCTATGTATGGGGCCAGTAGGGGAGGTTAGTCTCTAGTGGTTCATCAGAGACCCAGACATGTCCAGGTTTTAGCAAGCTAGATCATTGATCAAAGACCGAAGCAATCTCCCAAAGAAGACGACCTAGTTTAGTGATCGACCAAGAACCCAGTTTAGAGTTTGAACTAGGGAAGAAGACAAGTCATAGAACCAGTACAAAGAACCTAGATTTGAGTCAATTTTAGTTACATAGAGTTAGATTATTGTCTGATTCACCATAGTTGCAGAGAGCCATCAAGCCATATGTTCCATACCCATCAGACCAACAGGGCCTTGCCCAGTTGGACTGATTGGTGAGCCTAGTTTTGGATACACTAGTCCATAACATACTAGGCTTACCTAGACCATTGCAGGACCGAACTAACAAGCCTGATAACTTGTGACCGGTTCATCGGTCAAACAACCCCATTATATGACTAATATAATTCATGTAGCCAAATAGACTAGAGGGCTATAATTAATCATGTAACCAAACAAGAAAGGATTAATATTTTTCTGGAATAATTAAAGACTATAACCAAACAAAAATGGAACAGACTTAACTGAATTAGACTTGCACTAGATTAAGTTTACACTTATTGCCAAACATGACCAAGGGCATTTTCATCATTTAGCATTAATGACATAATAATTTAATTGGACTCATTCTATGGCAATTTTCGGGATTGTAGGACAAGTTGGTTAAATTACATACCCTGATTAACTAGATTTAAGTTAACAATTTATTTTTAAAAAGAAAAAGAGGTTTAGTCTCCGTCATTTGCAGAATAGTGGTACCTCATGGGAATTGACCAAATAGAATCCAAACTGAGTTGAATCTCGGATGTAGTGCTATCATTTTTCTTACACATGAGAGGCTTAGACTATCTTTAAGAAAGACTCATCATAGCGCCTCTCAGCCGATCATTCTCAAATTATTTAACACCTATTATTTATTATAAGGGCCATTTGTGTAGGAAATTTACTTACTTTAATATCCCACAACATTAGTTCTAGTTAGCGAGTGGACATATCAACTTTCACTTTCATTTCAATGGACTCGATTCTTAGTCTCCTCAATGTGAAGAATCGTCTAAGCGACAAGGCAAGTGAAGCATCCACGTTTAAACACCTCAAAACGAGAAAATGTATTACCCTTTGGGAGGGGGCAACTCAAAAGTCTTTGTCATTAGCTTGTTTTTGGGGGCGATTAAGGGGAGGCATTAGTAAGGGGGATATCGAGCCAAGTTGAGCCTAGTGGGATTTTCAAGTTTGTTCATTAATTATACGAGCTTAAAAATCAGGCTTACACTTGGCTTGTTTATTAAATAAACGAGTTTTAACACATGAGCTAGAGTAGTTCACGAGCAGCTTGGTTTATTAGATATAACTATTTATATTAGTGCAAAATATACTTTATAAAGATATTATAGTTGTGAGCGCGGATTTTACTCACAAGGGATTTAATTAAGAGTCGCCACTTATTTATTCTAAGGGATAGGTCTCGGATATGGATAAGGTCTAATGGTCTCAATAAGAGTCTAGATAAGAAGTTCGATTAAGTCCTGGGGAAGGTGTTAGGCACCCCAGGACCTCCATTTTACAATGATTACCTACTCCCTAGGTATAAGCTAAATTAAGTTCAAAATTGATTAAATGTCTAAGTGTTTAGATTATCATAATCAAAGAAAGGTAAAATCCTAACTAGGTTCGAATCCGGGTAGAGTTGCATACGTACTTACTGGAGTGAGACCAAACCGAGCGTACACATGAGCTCGTGCTGAGGTTAGGGGAGTGTGTGTGTGTACCGGGGTGGCTAAGGGTTAGTCCGGGTACTAAGGTTTGATTGACCGGGGTGGTCAAATGCATGATTTTAGGGTTTGGGCCCGGAGGCCTAAGGTTGAGCTCGGAGGCTAAGGGATTTGGTCCATATACCTAGGTTTTGGGGCCGGAGGCCTAAGACTTGGGCCCGGAGGCCAAGGGTTGATCCCGGAGGTTAAGTATTGCTTAATCATGGATTAGGTTGGTTAACCGTGGTCAGGAAAAGTTTAACCATTGTTAAACTATTAAATATGGTTAGAAATTATCCAAATCAGATTTTTTTGGACTTTTTGCATTTTTTAGATTTTTTAAGGAATTTTTTGGAATTTTCCCATGTTAGATGAGTTTAGCTGTGGTTAGGAGATGAGTTAACCATGGTTGGTTAGAAATGGTCAAAGTCCGGTTTTAATCATTTCTTGCATTTTTTTAAGTTTTTCAGGATTTTTAGGCGTTTTCCCAAATTTGTCCAAGGTTAGATAGGCCTAACTAAGGTTAAAAGGTAACCAGGGTTAGCCTAAGGTGGGCCTAGATAGCTTGGCAGGGCCTATAATGACCTCTTACAGGATATGGGCCCTATGCAAGGTCCATTTAAACAAAAACTAGGATTGACGGTACACTCTTTACCGCCAATTCAAATTCTTCACAGAATTAGAATGACGGTAGATGGTGTACCGTCATTTCCAGTTTTTCTAGAAATGGATTTGCATGTTAGGGAGGAGGGTCAGGGGAGATGCCCTGGGGTCCAGAAGCTGCTTAAAGCTGCTCAAGGGACTTGGGATGAATCCTGGGCCTGGTGGGCTTGGTCTAGATTGGACCCACAGTGACCATTCTATTTATGAACCAGAAAATCAAGAATGCTGGTGAACTGTTCACTGACATTATGGGCAGTTTTTGTTTTGGGGCATTTTAGCCATGACTGGTGAAGTCTAATGAGCCTAGAAGGACCAGAGAAGACAAGGGCAAGTCTCAGGGACCTAAACTAGGCCTTGAAATGGACTATGGGCCCACCATACGAGGCCAGAGGCCACTGCAAAGGAAGAAGCTCATAATAGCGGTGATAAGTGCTTAATTATCCTCATTTAAATAAGCATTATCATACTTCTTTAGTTTATATCTTCATTTTTACACATAAAGTGGTGTATTCTCTTCTCACCATTGCGTTGTCCTCTTTCTCTTAATTTTCATGATACATTTGCATGTATTCATACATGTCTTGGAAGGCCGCATGCAAAATATTTTTAAGAGAGACTTATTACATGTATTTATTTTTTGTAGGAATCCTAACCCCAGACTACTCTCGGGATTCAAGAAGTCCAAAGTTTCAAATAGCCCAAGTTCAACTCAAAGATTTAAAGGAGCTAGAGCCCAAAGAGCAAAGCCCAAGCTAAAAGTCCAAGAAGCCAAGTCGCAAGTCAAAGAGTCAAAGCCCAAGAGCAAAGCCCAAGGCCATGTATAGAAAGATTCTACAACATGGCTGGAGAATCTTAGGAAGATATGGATTAATATGATTTTGGCATAAAAATTGTGGAACTCTCTTGAATTAGAAAGAAGAAGTGTGCTATATTGATATTTCTATTTCAGAAAAAAGGAGAAGCCTATTTTGGTCACAAGAACTCTTTATTTTGGGTGGATTTTGGAATTCAAGCAAGGAGCTTAATGAAGGCGAACTAAATCTACAAGAAAAGTAAGAAATTTCGTGGATGGCTAGAGGAGTGCTATTATTTAGCAACCAATCTCAAACAAAGAATGAGAATTTTCCGGATTCCCACCTAATCTGGATAGTACTTACTAATTTAGACATAACTTTTGACTCAAAATTCGGATTAAGGCAATGTTTGATGTTTTGGAAAGAAGACTTAAAGGGGAAAAAAATTGTATTTCACAAAGATCTCCTAATTCAGACGTTTAAGAGGTCAAAACATGTCATCAAGTGGAGGAAAGTACAATTTTGGTTGGAATTTTGGAATTAGAAGTTTCTCTTTTGTTTTTTTTTCCATTCTCTTCTTCCCTTTAGTCTATATAAACCTAAAGTGAGAGACTTTTGGGGCTCTCTGATCTTTTCTCATTCTCTTTTCTCTCTTCTTCTTTTAGCTTTTTTTTGAGTTAATTTATTGTAGTGTTTGGAACACCATTAAGGAGGATGACAACTCCAATCATGGTGGGCTAAACACCTTTCTAAGGTTAGGGATTTGAAACTTTTTTCCGATTTATGTAGATGATATGGATGGTTTGATCAATAATTTTAATTGAATAGTTCTTATTTTGGTTAATTGTTCTTCTCTATATGCTCTTTGATTTCATATGATCTATTGATATATGGAATGCTTGGATCCCCTGTGAGTTAGATACAGAGTACTCTTCAAATTTCTCTAATTATTCAATTGAATTTAATAGTCAGTGGTTTTATCATATAATTTTCCATCTAGATTAAATTTTTATTTAATTCTAGATGTGTTTTCATCCAAATCTAAGCATAAGGAGGGATATGTGGATTTTCCTGAAGCCTTAGACCTCTTTTTCATTGCTTTACAGTTATCAGTGATTTATGCTCCATTCTCATTGAGTGGAAAACCGATTTTAAATCTCTCTTCTCTTTAAATTTCGTTTTCTTAATTCTTGTTGCACAATAGTCAATCCCTATGGATTCGACCCTGTGCTCACCAGATACATCAACTGTGTCACTTGTGCACTTGTAAGTATATTATTTTTATTCTTGATTTCATGTCCATTAATTTGGATTAAATTAAGTTATTCTACTGTCATTATAAATTTTTCTTAGAAAATGGATTTTGATGCCCTGGGTATTGACCCTAGAGAGGGGGGGGGGGATTAGGGTCTATGGTAAATTAAAAATTCTACTCCGATTCCCTAAGCAGAATTTCAACTTAATTAAGTTAAAGGGAATTGAAACTAGGCAATTCTAAACATACATTCAAACAAGAAAGTAAAGAGATAGAGTTAGAGAAAATGCAAACACAAGTTGACACATGATGTTTGTTCTCAAGGTTTGGCAACCTGCTTACTCCTCGTCTTAAGCTCTCTGGCTTGAAGGATTCATCACGATTTATTCCAAATCGTCAATCTCTCTTCCGGGTCGAGATTAAAACTTTGATAGGGAACAATCATCTCTATACTTAGTCCACTTTCCGGGTTAGGACCTAACCTTCTACAAAGCTCTCCGGTTTCACGGACAAGAATCTACTGATTCTTGATTTCACAACACTCTTTGATAAGATGTATTTTACAATCATTTTTTGCTCCTTAACCGAGCTGGATGATCACTCTTTGGCTCACTTGAAATCTCCCAAAGTATGGAATTGAATAGCTCAAGAACTTGGATTTGGGCATTCTAAGTTCAATTTGATAGATTTGGAAATCTAAGCTTGGAGTGAATGATTTTAAAGATTGGAAGTATTGGAGTTTTTTTTTTTCATTTATAATTCAATCTTATTTATAGCCTTTGAGAAAATATAATCGTTGGAGGCTTCATGGGAACTTAAAGAGCCGTTAAAAAATTAGCTGTTGGAGTTTTCCGTAGGCAGACGTTGACGTGAAGGTTTGAGTAATGATCTGACATCAACGTCTCAGAACAGAAAAATTTGTCTGAGATTCTTCCTCTTCCAAACGTCTATGTATAAGTCTAGCATATTACCAGACGTTGACGTATGGAACACCCAACTTCAATTTAGCTACTGGGCACTGTCAAACGTCGACGTGTGAAGAGGGACTCTTCTCAGACGTCGGCGTCTGCACTGTATTTTTATAGAATTCTCAACTTTTAATGACCTTTATGATGGAAATGACTTCCTTGGTCTTTTCCTTTATCTTAATTATTATTCTTATCATGTTTTAGATCCTAGACAAATATATAAATGGGTCTTCAGGTACCTATGGTCATTCTAAGTAATTGAGCATTTCAACCAACCAATTTTGAGAATTTCTTACAAAAGTCACTCTTGACTCTACTAAAATAAACATTAAACCTTCTTGAGTCTTGATCTTCATTTTGGATCTGATTTGGCTTTAGCTTCATGATCCTTCTTCTTGAATTCGTTCTTCATATTTTGGTTTTGTGGCTTTGAGATCTTCTTGGACTTTGGTCTTGATTATGATCTTCTTTAATCTTTAAGACTTTAACTACTTCATAACTTGATTTTTATCTTCAATATGATCCATTGCATTGCTTTACTTGATTGATGAATCTTCTTCAAGGATAACTATTTTTTTATGCTTTTTCTCTGAATGGTATTGCTAATACACTTGGTATTCTGTTTTGCATATAAACTCAAGCAAGACATTAGTAACTCCAATTTCATTTCATTGTTGAGTTATCATAAAAAATAATGATTATTGTTAGCCTTTAGGTTTTTACTCGAGGTAACAGATTTTTCTCCCATGACACTAAACCCTGATGCTTCTAGGGGATCCCTCATGAACTGGAGGGTCCCCAGAAGGCCAGAGGTGCGACTGAGTCAATGGCAAGGCTACGTAGTCGAAGTTTCTACCCTTGAGGGGGTCCCCATACCTAAGAGGAAGGCAAGGGGAATCCTTATTTTGGGGTTTGCAACAGAATAGAAACAAGCAAAGTTCCTTAGAGTAGGACTAGGGGCTCACAGGTGTTTTTACATAAGAGAAAAGGGGTAGGGGAGGACCCCTCTATAATGAGGATAGCCTAGGTTGATCACTTGGGATCTTAATCTCCTCTTGGATTAGTTATTGCGAGCACAAGACTTAAGAAAGTCTGGGAACTCGAGCTTGGGGAGGGTTTTTCCTATCCAGAACTTGGCATGGGGGGATAAGGTTGGGAGGAGTTGAATTTATAGGAGAGGGGTTTAGGGGTACCAATGGAATAAGAACGGGGGTTGGCAGAGGTCTCAGAGGCTTGGGGGAGCTGCTGGAGGCGTACCTGGTGGCTCATGGGGCGCAGAGTTTACGTAAAATACAAACTCTGGGAATGACGGTAAACACAGTACCGCCATTCCCTACAAGACTAAGAAGAAGAATGATGCTAAATAGTTTACCACCATTCTTCAATTTTTCCAAAAATGGGCCTGGCTTAGGCTTAAATGCACCCCATGCGGTATGAATTTTTACTAAATGGGGAATGTCAGTAAATGGACTACCGACATTCTAGAAAATTTGAAATTTGGGGGCCTGGCCCCCTCCTAGGTCTTGGCTAGGGTTCTGGGCCCATTCTTGGGCCCAGAGCTTGTTTGCCTACGGGTTTTGGCCCTAGGGGCCTTGGCTTGGTCACTTATGGGCCTTGGCTTGGTCACTCATGGGCCCTGGGCCCATATCTTAGATTCTAGGGCTAGGTTAGGGCTAGTTAAGGTTGGACTTAAAGTTATCCTAGGGCTCGGTTAGGGTTTAGATTACTTAACCATAGTTAAGGGGGAATGTAAAAATTGGGTGCTTATAATAGTGTTGCCTAAAATTTTAGTATAAGTTTATTATTGTATAAAAGTAATCTTATCATGTAAAATACATTTTATATTATTAATTTTTACTAATATAAACTAAGTATTCTTATTTTAGTATTTGAATGAAATGAGTATATTTAAATATTTTAATAGGTTAAATAAACATCTATATATATATATATATATATAATTGAGCCAAGCTTTTAATAAGCCGAGTAATAGTGTGTTTGCGCTAAAATAGTGTTGTCTTTAATTCCACATCGCCTATTAATGTTCGAGTCCTTCTCCTTATGTACTCCCACACTGCCTCCATGTGGGAAGTGTATCTAGTGATAGGTCTGAGGCTGAGATGGATTTAGGTGCGTGAGTTGTGTGTGTTTTTGATTACCATGTTTAGGAGTGCTAGCATTCCTATTTTCAGCCTGAACTAAACATTTGTCCATCCATTTTCATGGTTAAAATACATACTTTTCAGTGATTTTTTTTGTTGGGCATACTTTTCAGTGATTGTAAGGCTTTAAAAGTAAAAATGGATAAATGGTTGGCTCGGCTGAAAGTACGAATATCCTGAGACTAGGGCTAGCACTCCTCTTATGGTGTTTACCCAAAAAAAAAAACAAAAAAAAAGGGGGGGCGGGGGCTTAATAATGAACCGAGCTCGGGTTGTTCACGAGGAGGATGGTTGGTTAACCAGCCCTAGCTGCTTTTGGCGAGAGTAAGGATAGAATGCAAACTTCTAACGTATTGGGGGTTGTAGTGACTGTCCTCCACAGAACGACCCGAAGTAGGGTGGGGCTCTGCCAAAACTCAAAAAGGGTGTTGTATCCGTAATTCATGCTGTCCACTCTTGCAGCTTCCAAACAGGCCCTAACTCCGTCGCCTTCATGCTTGCGTAGTTGATCCTTCTGTTGGCACTTGTATTTTAAAGCGCACACAAATCTCTCTCTCTCTCTCTGTAGCTCAGCCGTGGCCTCCCAATGACCACGTTTATTGGGCAGCCAATATTTCAAACCCCAAACCCTCCAAAATTGGCTCCACCATTTTCTGATCTGTAAAACCAGAAGCAGAAGATCCCTCCATTGTCTGCAACTCATGAATTCGCATCGCCCGAAATGGTAAAGCCCCTCAAAAACCCATCTCTCATTCATCTCCACAAGCGCTCTTCTTTATTGGGTTCTCACATTTTTCTCAGCTTTTCTTCCGAATCTAATATTTCTCCTGAATTTCATTTTCCCCCTTCTGGTGAAGCTTTCTCGAACTTAGTTTCTAAAGTTTGTGACATCTTAAGCCAGCTTCAATGGCAACGCAGCTCCGAACTGAAACGTTTGAGTCTGAACCTAACACCCCATCTCGTGGCTAGGGTTCTCGAAATCCATAAGGATTCGGAATCAGCATTGCACTTCTTTTACTGGGTTTCTAAGAGGCCTTTTTACAAACACAGCTTGGATTGTTTCATTGCGTTGTTAAATCGGCTTGTTCGTGATCGTCTCTTTGTGCCCGCCGATCATGTTAGGATTCTGATGATCAAAGCTTGTAGAAATGGGGAAGAAATTACAAGGGTGATCGGTTTTTTGAATGAAATCAGTGTAAATGGATTCGGGTTTACTTTATACAGCTATAACACACTGTTGATTCAATTGGGTAAGTTCGAGATGGTTGGAGCTGCTCAACATGTTTATAAGCAGATGCTGAGTAACGGAATCCAACCGAGCCTTTTGACATTAAATACCCTGATCAATATATTGTGTAAGAAGGGGAAGATTCAAGAAGCCGAGCTGATTCTGAGTCGAATTTTTCAGTATGATTTTAGTCCGGATGTTTTCACATACACTTCGCTGATTCTCGGCCATTGTAGGAACCGTAATTTAGATAAGGCGTTTGGGATTTTCGATCGGATGGTTAGGGAGGGTTGTGATCCGAACCCTGTGACTTATTCTACTCTGGTTAATGGTCTTTGCAATGAGGGGAGGCTGGATGAGGCACTGGAGATGCTTGAAGAAATGATTGAGAAAGGTATTGAACCTACAGTTTATACATACACTGTCCCAGTTACTTCATTATGCGCAGTTGGCCGTGTGAATGAGGCATTTGATCTTGTGGCTGATATGAAGAAGAGGGGGTGCCATCCAAATGTACAGACCTTTACGGCTCTGATCAGTGGGTTGTCTCGATCGGGCCAAATTGAGGTGGCAATCGGATTATACCACAAGATGTTGAGAGATGGTTTGGTTCCAAATACGATTACATACAATGCCTTGATAAATGAATTGTGTATGGGAGGACGGTTCAACTATGCTCTGAAGATTTTCGAGTGGATGGAGAGACGTGGGAACTTACCAAACACTCAAACCTACAATGAAGTTATAAAGGGATTTTGCTTAGAGGGTAAGGTTGATAAAGCAATGGTAATCTTCAATAAAATGCTGAAGGTGGGTCCCTCTCCAACTCTGGTAACATATAACACACTCATTAATGGATACTGCAAAGTGGGTAATCTGAACAATGCGACAAGACTGTTGGATTTTATGAAGGAGAATGGATGTGAACCAGATGAATGGACTTATACTGAACTTGTTTCAGGGTTTTGCAAGGGGGGCAAGTTAGATTCAGCTTCTAGGTTTTTCAGTGAAATGGTGGAACGGGGTTTAAGTCCGAATCAGGTCAGTTATTCTGCCATGATTGATGGCCACTGTAAGGAGGAGGAGGTAGATGTTGCCTTATCGTTAATTGAGAAGATGACGGAAAATGGTTGTGACCCAACTGTGGAGACTTACAATTGCGTCATCAATGGTTTGTCCAAAACCAATAGGTTTTCTGAAGCGGAAAAGCTCTGTGATAAGATGGTAGAGTTAGGGTTGTTACCAAACGTTGTCACCTACACAACTTTGATTGACGGGTTGTGCAGGAATGGTGGGACCCATCTTGCATTTAAGATCTTCAATGAAATGTCTAAGAGGAATTGCCCACCAAATATTTACACTTACAGTTCACTTATTTATGGGCTATGTCTAGAAGGTAAGGCCGATGATGCGGAGATGTTAATTGGAGAAATGGAGAGAAAAGAAGTGCTTCCTGACCAGGTAACATATACCTCGATAATTGACGGTTTTGTCATGTTGGGTAGGCTAGATCATGCATTCTCGCTTCTGCGGCGAATGATTGATGTGGGTTGTAAACCCAATTACCGAACTTATGGCATATTGTTGAAAGGGTTGCAGAAAGAATTCCAGTTGCTTGCAGAAAAGTGTGTGGTCCTCCCCAATGAAGCATCCCATGTTTGCAACTCAGGGGAGAAAGATATTCATTTTGAAATGGTATCTGGTCTATTAGTTAGACTGTCAGAGAACGGATGTGAGCCTACAATTGATACCTACAGTACTCTAGTGACTGGTTTGTGTAGAGAAGGCAGGCTTTATGAGGCAGATCAGTTGGTTAGAAGTATGAAGGACAAAGGCTTGTGTCGTAGTGAAGAAATATGTAATTCTCTATTAGTTGCTTATTGTAAGAATTTGAAAGTGGACCCGGCTCTAGAAATCTTAAATACGATGATAGTTAGAGGCTTTGAACCTCGCTTATTTAGTTATAAAGCATTGGTTTGTGCTCTCTGCAAAGAAAACAGGGCAGAAGAAGCTGAAGCTTTGTTTGAGAGCATACTTGAGGGACAATGGAATGCCGATGAGATTGTTTGGACAATCCTGATTGATGGGTTACTGAAGGAAGGGGAATCAGATATCTGCATGAGGTTTCTTCATGTTATGGAATCTAGAAACTGTAATCTCAATTTTCAGACATACGTAATCTTGGCCAGAGAATTGTCCAAAGAGGAAAAATCTATTGAAACAGATAAAGTTGCTGATAATTGAGAGTTCTGAAGGATATCTCATTTAGTTAAGGTTTCCTTTACTACGATGTGGCTCTGAAAATGTGGCTATCTCCAAAGAGACAGATGGCAATTGTATATGAGCCCCAGTAATCCGCTGACCACAGGCTGCCATTTTTCCCTCCCCGAGAGATGTAAATTAACTTTTGAGCTCTAATCAGTTTGAGGCGCCACCATCTAATAAATGGTGAGTAGGTGATGCTTTTGCACCCCATTGCCATTTGTTATTTCCTTTTCTTCTTTGTATTTCAATTAATATTTAATTCTGAATATCTTAATTATTTTAAAATTCTATCTTAACTGGAAATTTCAATTGCTTCTGTTTGTGCCACTTATTTAGTGTACAGGACATATTTTTTTTTTTTCTGAACTATGATTCTGCGATTGCTTAAAAGTGACAAGAGCAACAAGCTTTTGGCCTATTAATAGAAGGACACAGACATTTCTAGGTAAAACTCAAAGGCTTAGCTTCTATGTAGTTATTACAAAAGGAGATTCTTTAGTTACAATTTTTGCACTGGCAAATATTTGTTGTATACATTCAATGTTTGTTTCTCTTCCTTTATTTGTTGTATACATTCAATGTTTGTTTCTCTTCCTTTCTATGGGAAATGCACATTTCTCATGTTAAAGAGATGATATTGTCGAAAGTACATATAGAAACACTTTCAACATTGTGTAGTAGTGTTTTTTGAAATGTAATTAATATATCATTCCATAGCGAGAATATACAAAAAGGCAAGCCCACCAAAGTTTCACAAAGAGTGAACCAAAGAGATACCAAGGATAAAAAAAAAGAAGAGAAATAGAACAAATCCTAGTAAAAGATAAACCAAGCTATAGCATGTAAGTTTAAAACAAAGATAGAAAACCCAAATCTATCATATCTCTCCTAGTAGAAACCCAAGACAAGATATCTGGCAATACTCTCATACAGTTGAGGCCTGGCGAATTTTTCTTTTTTTTGATCTCAAGACAAGCTTAAATTTGATTTTTCTTTTTTTTTGGGGGGGGGATTTAAGCTGTATCTTTTGATGCCATTGAACTGCTTTCCATTCTTCCATCAAGAGTTTGATTATTGAATAAAGGTCTGGATCTTAGTGTACTGGGAGAGGAATGTCACAGCATCATAACTTTCCAATTGTGTAAGCCTTTTGTAGTATTTGTCTATCACTTCAAATCTAAAAATAGCCAGCCTCTCAATAATCCTAACAGGGCCAAGGCGCCAAGCTTGTTCAAGAATGCTGTTAAGATATCCAATTGACACGCTAGTCTTCTGAGCACCCAGGGTTTAGGGAAATATCTTGTATTTCAATAAGCAAGTGTAAAAGGTGAAATGCTACACTATGTGAGGATGATCCTTGTCGCGTCCCAAAATCTCATCTAAGCTAAAATGGAACTTTGGCCTGTGGCGCTGCTTATCTTGAACTCATCATAAAACATATAAAATGTAACGCCCCAAAATTTTAAATAATAAAATTATGCGTTTATTTGTCCTTAACTGGGGTTAAATACTTAAGTGTTTGTTAAATTAATAAAAAGTGGGTTTTGCTCAGGATTGAAGTGCACCGAGGAAATCTCAGTATCTTTTCGCGAAAATCGCATACACTGTGCCGGTCTACTGCCGGGACACACCCCTATCGTATCGGTTCCGTCAGGTATCATTTCGCAGGACCGCATGGCCATTATGTGTGATAAAATTGAGAAAAATGAGAAATTTTCAGATTTCCAGAAATTAACTGGGACCCAATATTTGTTGGAGACCCTAATAGAAATCCGTGCGGCTGGTAATAATGCATGCCAGTCGGCCGTGGGGATTAATGTCTGTCGTCTTGGCAGTTAGTTATCTCAAACAAATAAACGTCAGCATGTTTTGTGTCCAAAATCAGGAAATTAGTGGATTTTGCAGTTTTCTTCCGGACTAAAGTGCAGTTGAAAAAACTCAGTATTTTCCCCTAAAATTTTTACGGTAGGTGTCGGACTGTCCCAAGTTCGGTCACTTGAAGTTTCGTCATAATCGGACATCATGAAGTAGGGTTTCAGAGGCCGTATACGCGAGAAAATACGGAAGATTAGTCAAATGGTCAAACCGTTGACTTGGTCAACAGGACCATTAATGGGGAACGCGTTGGCGACATTTATTTTCTTCCCCAATGCCTCGATCGACGTGTAGAGAGAGAAAGGGAGAAATCTAGAGAGAGAAAGTGAGGGTATGAAGGCGAGGAGCTCCACCTTGGGGTTGATCGTCCTCCCGAGCGCGTTGACGGTGTTCGTTTCGGCCCTAGACGCCTCGAAGTGCGTGAAAGAGGTAAAAACCCCTTCCATCTATTCTCTTTTCCCTGTTATTTGCTATATTCTTTATGTGGAATGTATGCGCGTTGATGGAAAAGGGTTTGAGACCCGTGGATGTGTTATGGGAAGGTGGTTGTGCATGGAAAATGAGTAGAGGGGTGTAACCCTCGGTCTCGGGTCTCAAAACCCCGGATTTAGACTCATTGTGTAAAAGGCGTGGATGGAAAAAGGGTCGGAAATCCCTATGTGATGTTTTGATTTTCTGTGGACTTTCGGGGAGCCCAGATCGAGTCTCGGGTAAATTGTATTGTCACCCTGGGGTGTTGAAAAGTTGTTTTGCAGGTCATATAAGGCTATGGACACATTCATTAGCCTGGAAGCGTTCCCTAACAGGATGATGTATTACCGGATTTGGTTCACGGGCGCGAGGCCCGAGTATTTCAGTTAACCAAGCGAGACTTAGGTTAACTAGGGTTAACCTGTGGTTAGAAAACCTAACCAGGGTTAAAGTATAATCCTCCGTGACTGATAGTCGGGAGTGGGTGGATTTGATAACCATAGATCCTCTTTGACTAAGTTAGGGGAGAATAGATTGTTGTGTTATGCCGTACCGAGACTGAGTCAGTAGGTTGTGATGCCTCTGAGAGATATGCCATCCGTACTGTGGCTTAGTCAGATGGTTGTGTTATATGATAGATATGCCGTACCGAGGCTGAGTTAGTAGGTTGTGATGCCTCTGATAGATATGTCGTCCGTACCGTGGCTGAGTCAAATGGTTGTGTTATCTGATAGATATGCCGTACCGAGGCTGAGTCAGTAGGTTGTGATGCCTCTGATAGATATGTTGTCCGTACCGTGGCTGAGTTAGATGGTTGTGTTATCTGATAGATATGTCGTGAGGATAGAAGTCCCCACCGTGGCTGAGTCAGATGGTTGTGTTATCTGATAGATATGTCGTACCGAGGCTGAGTCAGTAGGTTGTGATGCCTCTGATAGATATGTCGTCCGTACCGTGGCTGAGTCAGATGGTTGTTTTATCTGATAGATATGCCGTACCGAGGCTGAGTCAGTAGGTTGTGATGCCTCTGATAGATATGTCGTCCGTACCGTGGTTGAGTCAGATGGTTGTGTTATCTGATAGATATGCCGTACCGAGGCTGAGTTAATAGGTTGTGGTGCCTCTAATAGATATGTTGTCCATACCGTGGCTGAGTCAGATGGTTGTGTTATCTGATAGATATGTCGTACCGAGGCTGAGTCAGTAGGTTGTGATGCCTCTGATAGATATGCCGTCCGTACCGTGGTTGAGTCAGATGGTTATGTTATCTGATAGATATGCCGTGAGGATAGAAGTCCCCACCGTGGCTGAGTTAGATGGTTGTGTTGTCTGTAATCTGATAGATATGCCATGAGGATAGAATTCTCCACCGTGGCTGAGTTAGATGGTGGTGTTGTCTGATAGAGATGTCGTAAGACTAGAGTTCCTCACCGTGGCTAAGATCAGACGATTGTGTTGGTTCTAGCGGATGAAGGCCTGGATTATGTATCGAGTTTATGGACTCAAGGTTGTACGGAGTCTAATGACTCAAGGTTGTACGAAGTCTAAGGATTCAAGGTTTAATTTCATTGGGTGTAAGCCCGGTTGATCTCGATAGTTATCATGGGGGTATGAGACGCCATGGTAACAAAATTAATGTTAACGGATTTGGAAATGGATAGCGAGTCTACGAACTCTAACTTGGATATTGAGCCTACGAACTCAGGTTGAATACGGTTGAAGGCCAGTTGGTTGAGTCTGCGGACTCAAGGATAGAGTGTGAGCAATTGTCTGGGATGGTAACCTAGTGGTGTAGATGATGATGGATGAACTTGGAAATTGAGGTTGGGAACCTCAAAATAGGGTGAAATAGACCTGAGTGACCTCGGGTCACGGATTACGAGATTATATATTATTATAATATAAGAATTGTATTGCAACACTATATTGTTATTGATGATGATGATTGTTACTAGGTGGAAAATGGCTTAGATGGATTGTGGATTTTGCTGGGCTCTATAGCTCACTCATCTCATTTTATGTCTTCAGATTTGGAAGCAGTTGCCGATTGGTAAGGAGTTATACTTGATGGATTCTGAAAGTGTACCGGCGCAGTTGTGGCGCCAAAAGTAACGGCTATTATAGCAAGTGAGGTAACATATTTGCTGATGATGGGTTATTGTGATGACCGGTTGTTACTGCTTATGTAAGCCCATCAGAAAAGTTGAAAAATCTCCGCATTTTCGCAGATAAAGTCTTCTGCATACGTGGTTATAACGAACGAGAATGCGTCTTGGAACTTAATTTCCCAGGCGTGGGTTCGGGGTGTCACATAAAACATTAAAACGAGAACTCAAAAATTCTTCATTAATGTCATCAATTAACATCAATTCAAAATCCATAACTAATAATCAGAATATTATTTGAATCATCTCTCATGATTCCCAAACCATCAATATAAACCTTTTCAACGTCATAATAAAATCTGAATTACAACCCTTCAACTAAAGTCTAACAAAACTAGGAGTTTAGTAATATGAATATCAATCAAATTCCTTCTTCTCTTCAACATAATCACATTCCTGTTCTTCTATATACTCATCTTCCCACAGTTCAGCTGCAATCTCAAACTCTGAACTTGCCGACACAAAACATATTGGCTGAGCAACAAGCGGCTCAGTAGACATAAAATCCTAACTAACAATATCACAAACATAAACATGTTTATCATGACTTAATTTAACATGCATACAAACATAAATCAAAGTGCGGAAACATCTTATCTTTCTTATCTTATTTGTTTTACTTATCTTTCTTTCGTCATGAATAACATCAAATTACATACATTTGTGCAATAACTTAAAATAACTCTTCACCATATACGTGAAGAGACTACGATATACATTACTTACCGATGTACCAACCTTAACACTCGCCAGTGCATGCCTACTTCCTTATGATTCACTTTCATAGGTACATATACCCTTATGATCTTAGACTGATGGTACTCGGGCATTGCAAAACTCAAACATGCAATTTCACATTCATACTTAGTTACTTTTGACTTGTTATCGTGATCTTATCATGCTTTGTGCTTATATCATATTCGTGAGTGAAAAGTGATAAACCCTCGGTTAAATTTCACCTTAGATTATTAGTCAAGGGTCATTGGAAATCCATCATAGCGTCCCATACTCCCATACTACTATGATAAAAGACTCAAGCGAACAATAACTTAATTTAAGGCTCTTTTACCCGAAAATAGATCACAACATTTAAATCATACATCACACATCATGTCATATCATTCTCATAATTCATAGGGTGAAAATACCTAATCATGGTTCTTAAAATAAACATAACATCATAAATCTTTCGTCATACATCAACTTCAAGTAATATATACATAGAGATAATTACCCTAGATCCCTATTTGGACAAAATTTCCTTTGACTCAAATCAAACTTTGAGTCATTCAATCAAGACCCCGGAATACAACCCTTCCTTCATATTCAATCATTAGACTCCGGAATACATCCCTTCCTCCAATTCCAATCATACATACATGAAAATCATAATCATATTCTCATCCTACATTAAGAATCGTGATAAAAATTCACATGGGGAAGAACTCTCCAATAAACATTCATGCTTGTTCTTATTCTTGCTTTAAATCTTAATCATTTCTTCTTATTTAACATCAATGATAATGGTATTAGAAATGAGGAATCCATATCTACCTTTCTTGATCGCTTTCCTACGACCTCACGCTTGCAAATGGCCCTTGATTTTGATCTCAATCTCAAAGCCCTCTTCTCCTCCTCCAAGTGAGAGCCCTTTGTAAACCCTATGTTTCCCTCTTTTTGGATCTCTAAAACTCATAGAATGTTTGTGAAACCCTAGACCCATAGAATAATAAAAATATATTTAGGGTTTGGAACCCTAAATCATTAAAAACTCGGAAAATCGCGTTTTTTCGTGTTTTTGTGCGCAACCTCCATTTGGGCGGAGCTTATTCCGGAACAGTGAGAAAAAGTTCTGGACGATTCCGCTCAGGCAGTGCTTATGGGTGCTCGACCAGTGCTTCTTTTTGTTTTTTTTAAAACAATTTGCTACGTTTTTGTTAGCTTCAATTTCATGCATTCATATCATAAAAAAGACAAAAAACGAATAAAGTATTTGGGTTTCTACAATCCTCATACGAGGCTCCTTCTGTTATTCATAGACATCAGCCCTTATATATATATATATATATATAGGGATTGATAACGTTCATGCAATGTGTGAACTTGTTATCCTTTGTTGGAAGGCAAAATTCAGTGGTAGTTTTGTAATTATAGAGGATCAGTGGCATTTTTGAAAAACCATTTTATATCCATAATTTCAAAACGGTCACTGCTCCTCTCTATAATTACTAAACCGTCATTGCCTTTTGCCTTCCGTGAAGGATAACAAGTTCACGCATTGCATAACATTATCATCTCCATAAATATATATATATACACAAACACATATATATATTGTGAACAATCTCCTAAAAGGCTAAAACGACTCAAAATGAGTTAATATCGGAGTCGAATAACTATTGACTTATGCAGACCCCACGGTTGAGTTGGCCTCAGTTAGTACAAAAAAAATCTGCTTATTATAGGATGCGAACCAATGCACAATCGGTTAGAGTGCTAACTCATTTGAGTCGTTTGAGGAGATCATTTCTCTCTATTCAGCACACCAAAGGATAGAAGATAGAGTTTGAGACACAAATGCAGCACTACTGAGTGGTTTCTCAATTCCACCCCCAAATCTCAACCCCCTTTTCTAACTGGAGGCTGAAACCAATATCCTGTATTGAAATTTCAATAACTATCAGATCGCAAACAGCGGACTCTATTATCAGTGTAGTTTGTATGATTTACTGATTACTCAGATACTTATGGTTAACGCTCATACCTAACGAGTCAATATACCCCTATGGTTGAGGATTATTTTATTATTCTTTCAAGTTATTGTTATTACCACGAAAATGGATATCAACTTGCTGTAGGCTGAAGCTAATCCACCTTTTTCTTCTAGCATATGCCTGTTGTAGCAGCAATAACCTTTAATACATCTAGAATATTTAATAAAAGAGATTACAACAAAAGGCAAAAGCCGAAGTTTACTGAGTAGTAAACTCCAACCTAGAACTACAACAGCAAAATTAGATCCTACTCAATATAACAATCTCATGATAGCAAAATAAAATCAAATTGTTGCCACAAAATATGCCTGCTATGGTTGTACCACCACTTACATGCATATCCAAAAGCTATAGTTGCCATACTCCAGAACTCCATCTTTTCATGTGGCTTTTATGTCCACTCCTATTTATCACCCGTTCCTAATATGCCCTACTGAAAAAACACCACCTTTCTATGATGCATATATATCCATGCAAACTCAGACACGAATATATTCATACACATATACAAATCCAAATTGAAATGGTTACCAACAATTCTTTCAGAGCCTCCCAGATGGCTCTTTTTTAAAACAGTATCTAGAAGGAAAATTTGGTATGGCTGAGAATCTGAGCCTAAATATTGATAGTAATGTCAGTTTAACCACACTTAGTACTCTGAGTTTGAATGGAGGATCAATGTAGCAGAGATCTGTTGTTCCCAATAAATAAGGCCCTATGGAAGAAAGAAAATATGTGATAAATACTTTAGGTCAATTTTTCTGTGAAGTGTTTTTTTTACGTGAATTTCTTGCTAAATATCTTCTTTGCATGTTCAGAACAAAGTACCCACGTCTAGCACAATGGGCAACTGACAATTTTGATAGGGGGTACTTCAGTAACTTTGATTTGGCATGAGATAGTTAAGGTGTATCTGAAATTGTGTTTTCAGGCTTAAGACATTCCATTATTATCTTACATGGATCTTCTTCACTAATTCTAGAATATGGAAGTCTTAAGCAGGGTGACCATCTCTCCTTGTATATTCTCATGACAAAAGTGATATGCTCTCGTGTTCTAAATTTATTACCTCACTATTAATCATGCAAGTCAAGATCAGTGTTAGAAGTCCCCAAGGTTCGTTTCTTTCACAGTTACAGTATGTTGCCATTCTTCACTCTTGTAAGTTTCATTTGCCTAAGCTTATTTCTTTTAGTATCTGTGAGTCCTGTTTGAAGGAGTTACCTACTAAGGCATTAGCCTGTCAAAAGACCAAATTCAACACCATGAATTTGGCATCAATTCTGGTGATTCTCTTGTTCTGAAGAAGAATTGTTCTTTTTGAAGATGTGTTCTGAAGATCGATTTTGTGCTGAAAACCCGTTTGACAACAGTCAGGCTAAATATGTTCGAAAGAACAAAAATAACGGAATTACGTTTGGATGAAACAATTTTATTTATTTATATACATTATAAAACTAAATTCATCAAAATTTAATCAAAAGAAGTGATTAATTTTTTAATTTTCATATTTTCTTTTATTTTCTCAGTAACCAATTAATGGTTTAATTTCTTGTGTGAGAGAGTGTCAGTGCTTTTATTCTTCCTCAAGAAACAGTTTTGAATAGTAAAAAAAATTTACTCCTTAATTCGTACTCCAAAATGAGAATATTTCTCGGAATTTTTTGGATTTGTGCCTGTCAAACACCATTCTTGGGTCCGATAAAAAAAGCACCTTTCTTGGGTTTCTATTCCCGAGGAATAGAAAATTGTTCCCCTGGAGTGATGGCAAACAGCCCCTTAGACACCAGGAGAGGTTAAGAGGGTGGCTGGAGTTTTCAAATTTAAGGCAGTGTCCTAAATCTTTGCTACTTAAGTAGGGCTTTTGTTGGACAATGAGGCTTCTTGTTGAGGATTGGATGGTCCAAGTTTTGGTCAAAAATTTCCTATAATTGTACTGTAAGATACTTTAATCCATATTTCTATAGGACCCATTTTAACTTTTGATATGATTATCCATTATCTGATCTCTCATGTTTTTGAGTCTTTCTTGTTGAAAGACTGTATTGATGATCCCAATTGATTGGATTGCTGTTTCACATCGGCAATGGATATAAATTGGAGAGACGTGCACACTGCACATGCTTGAGGAATGCTGACCATTGAAGGTCTCGTGTAGGAGATCATTCCAATCAAGTAATAACAACCTTCCAACAATTTATAATTTTTGGATGCTCAAAAAACTTACCGGAAGAATGGTCCAGAAAAAAAACAAAAGAAATCATATAGATGGATTGTTGCATTTTTTTTATACCTAAAAGATCTTGTGTGGTGCCTATTTGAATAGTGGGTCATGTCATGGTATTTATAGATTGTAAACATGTGACACAGTTTATATATTATTGCATTTGAAGCTTCATCGATATGTTTAGATAATCTTTTTTTATAATGCGGTCATTGATTTGTGTAATAGAGAATTGACATCCACAGCACTCTATCTTGCAGGACGTGATGATCCTCTGATATAAAATATGCATTACTTCCAATTCTCCCTCGTAACCATAAGGAAGAGATCTCATCTGAAGGTACATGTTATTTACCCCAACATTAAATTATTTGATGTTGTATAACTAACTCATTAACTGTTCATTCATTTTTTCTCAATTACTAACAGTATTCAATCACTGTCATTTCTAATTGCACTACATTAGATCAAGGTTGGTTTATTGATTTTAAATCAACAATTGCAACTATAACCATGACTTGGTAAAATATTCAAGGGAGTAATATTTATTTTTGGTCCTTGTAGGTTGTTACATTGCTAGATGGTTGTCTGTAAAAGTAGTTAACCAACCTGAATATTGATACTTTTTGTTGGAGGCATAGACAGAAGGTGTCCGAATGTATGGTCTTAAGTATTATAGGAAAGGGTTATTAGCCCACATAATGTGGCATGAATGCCAGGGGTTTGAAATTTGAATACATGGGAGTGTCCCCCATGGAAGTCTCCTACATCAAAAGTCAAGTAGATAGATAATTGAAACCATCCAATCTGTTGCATTCTTTTGCTGATTAGTTAAATATGAATCATGGTCGAGAAAAGAGTATAAAACACAAGTAATTAGCTCAATGAGGGATGTGAATGGGTTGGCTGATTTCCTGGAGTTTGACCTCTAGTGAGTTAGAATCAGATCAGCCGACAATAGAAAGAATTTACAGATCAGACGATTGTTGTCATCTGATCATTTCTGAGTCCTCCGAACATTTATGTGCAAGTGCTTTTTCCAAGGGAAAACTGAGTGAGTATCGTTTTCACATAAAAATTAAGAAGAAACCAACCAAACTGGATAGCTCTATTGTAAAAGTTTTGTATTATGTTCTGTGACTATACCTTTAAGTACTAATATTCTGTCGTTAAGAAACCTATGGTCCCGTCCTGAAGACTGGAATACTGTTTGGATAGACAACAAATCTACTGTAACGTGTGACTTAAATGGGTTTACCCATCAGGCACTGTAAAAGTTCTCATATCATGTTTCCGAGTATGATTTATGAAATATCCTTTAGGGTCCTTTCTTTTGGTGGAACTTTTAAAGTCTAGAACTTCCATTGTTTCATGCATTTTTTATTTAATGTTTGAAACTTTATTATTTCACAGAGCGCAAAATTTCTACAAATATGACACTTAAAAGATCTGAATTTTTTGTTAGAACTTGAAAGTTCCATATTTGTAGAACTTTTGTACTCTGTTAAATAATAAAATTTCAGGCATTAAGTAAAAGAATGCATGAAACAATAGAAGTTTTAGACTTTAAAAGTTCCACCAAAAGAACAGACCCTAAAAGTGCAAAGAGGATTCTTCATTGGAAGTAAGATTCTAAGTATGGTTATATTTAACATGATGTCAAGATTCAGTCACTTAACCAACAAGGGGTTGGGTTGCTGGCCAAGATCACGCCTTAGGAAGCGGAGGTCTTGAGTTCGGATCCCTTCCTCTTATTGGCCAACCTCAGGGATTTATCTCGACTTTCTTGGTGCGTGTGATTGGGGGGTTTGTATGTGCCCAGGGGATTTAGTCGGGTGCTCTAAGAGGCCTAGATACACTCGTTACAAAAAAAAAAAAAAAGTGTCATGTTGTTTGGGTGAAGATTTATTCCAAATAATATGAGTCAACAATATGAATCGTGTTTTGCCATTCCATTTTATTATTCAGACTCATGTCATAGGATTTACAAATGTTCACACGGCGCAAACTTGAAGAACTCTCACCCATAACCCCGGCTTGGGACAGGCAATGCAGCGCAAGGCATGGTGGAGTTAATTGGGCGATCAAGGTTGGTGCAAGAAAAGCTGCATTAGCATTGGTGGAGGGTCCCATTCTCCCCCCCAATAAGATGGCAACAGATAATCAATCTTGACAATTTAAATAGTAGTTGGTGCCAGTTACTGGGAGGGGTGAAATAACAGAAGTTGTAACATGACCGGATCAGCTTTCTGTAGCTAGAAGTCCAGGATCTCATCAGAAGGCTATCTGTGAGTCTGACTGTGAAGCCTTGTGTTTTAGCTGGCATGTTTGCCCATGGTGAAATTCATGCGCTTCGAGTGTGTAATGATGTACTTGGACTGTGAGAGGGGTAAAGATGTGAGTGAGGAGTTCTTGCCCCAGTCACAGAAGTCGAAAATTTTCCAAACTCTCATGGTGGGCGTGGCATTACTATCCCTTGATCAGGTTTCAACTCACCCCTACGGGAAAAAAAAAAAAAAAGGTTTAAACCTTGATGACCATGATTAAGAGCAATTGCAAGTGCACTTGCAGGAGATCAGGATTCATCGACAATAGAAGTATAGCAGCCACCACATAAGAGATCCATTCCAGGTCAGATGTCAACTTTAATAAATGATCAGATACAAGGATCTTTGTCTAATTGAGAATTAAGTATATTAGATCAGATGGCTAAGATCGTCCAATCAGGTTGACTTTTACTTGCATTGAAGGCTGAATATCATGTGCCCTGTGATATGTTTTTTGCTAGACTCTTAATTCTCTCAAGCTTTAACCCGACTCCAAAGAGTCTGGTTATGCCCTTGAGGTCGCCACGTGTCCCTATTGACACCCCTTAACTGTGGTTAAGATTCACTCACCCCTAGGGTTCACCAACCTATCCTTGATTTTTAGAAAAATATGTCAAATTTTTTAACCCTAATTAAAATTCACTAACTCCTAGGGTTAGTGAACCCTAGGGTGGATGAGCATAACCGGACTCCTTACAACTTGAGAGAATTTGAAGGTTTTTTTTTTTTTTTTTGTTTTTGCTTGTTAGCAGAAATCAAAGATATAAAGAATCGTTGAGATTAGTCAAATTTTCTCACTTCCTGAAATAAGAATCCATAGGAACCACGGGTATTAATAACCACCATTATGCACAGAATCTCTACCTTCATAAGTAAGACGCTCTTGGTGTGGTCCCATCCATTACAGTAGCTTGTTAGATTAGACCATCCTTAGGGTGGTCGTGGTCTAACCAAAGGGCATTAATGGTATACTAATACTATAGCTAGCTAGCTGTTCCGTTTACTGATGATTTCAGTAGTACACATATCCATCTAAAACTGCATAATAAGACATTCCCAAGTGGACAACTTGCCAAAGTTTCGGACTTAGAAGCTTCAACTTTTCTTAAGTCTGGATTTTGTACTAAGGAGAATTTGGTTTCTACTGGTAGAAGCTTTAACTTCCAGGCTCATGTTCACCCTTCTTTCAGATGAATAAATGTTTAGCTATTTACCAAAAAAAAAAAAAAACTTCGTCCTCGAAAGTTCAAACTTCAAAAAGAGAAATAATAGAGGTCTTGTGTTTCAAAAAAGAAGCATCCAAATAACAGCAGTATCAGCATCTACAGCTTTCTCCCCTCCATGCCATTCCCTTCCAACAACACCATGACAAAACACAAAGTGGATGGTAGAGATAGAGAGACCTTTTTTTTTTTTTTTTTTTTAAGAGAGAGAGACTTTGGTTGATCTCCCTTTCTCTCTCTCTCTTCCAAAATAGAGAGAGAGAGATGTTGGTGCACCTTTAGTGCGATGGGATCATCTCTGTAATCCGTAGCGTAGGGGAAGGGGGTGATGTTGGTGGGGGTGTTCTATTTCTCTCTCCTCCTATGAGGGTTCAATCAAACCATCATCAACTCCCAAAATTATTCCCTCTTCCAACCCTTTGTCCTGTCTGCACACCCTCACCTCTCAACACAGGAAAATATGAGTAAATTAAAAGTAAAATAAATAAAAAAGAAATATCAGCATCCCTTCAAAACCCACCAAAAGGCACCATCTTCTCCAAAGCCAAAAGGGTTTATTGAAGACAAGCCGACAAAGCATCAAACCCACCTTTTATTCTTCTAAACACACCCTTCCAAATGCTACCCTCCATCCACCTTTGGACTCACTCTCTCATCCTTTTCTCCCTCAAAAGTCCTATTGCTACTCCTACTGCATCCACCAACCCAAACCTCCTTAGGTTAGCCACATAACTTTTCCTTCTTGGACTTTGCACCTCAGCTGCTGATTCTCCTCTCTTTTAGGCCATTCAGTATCAATTAGAGGACTAAAAAAACATAAATTAACGGAAACAGACAATACCATCCTCCTATATATATATATTCATGTAGCTCTCTAAGGTTCCCAGAGGCTTACTGCAATCAGTTTCACCTACAATTAGAATTCTTCATCAGATGGGTAGGCAGAGCAATGATCCCATTGTCACACATTCCTCCATTGCTCTCTTGCAGGAGAGGTTTAGACAGTTGCAGAAAGTGAAGGAGATGAGAGAGGGGAGGGAGCTACTGAGGCTGTACTCGGAGTCTGATGGAGTGTGTCCGACAATACGTCACGAGCCGTCCCGGTTGTTCTTCCACCCTGAATTGATCCTTCCACCTAGGCTAACTCTCCACAGCTCTCTCTCCCTCCGACCCAACTTTCAGAGCAAGCATGCAGAGTTTCGGGCCATCGAGGCACCACCCTTAACGAACTTGTGGCTCAAAGATACAGCCATCATGCACAAAGGAAATAATTTTGATGATTCCGATGTCGATACTTCTCTTCATCTGTAAACAAACCTTACAAGTTAGTTTTTCCTCTCTTTTTTTGTCCTCTTCGACTTCTTTTTGGTGCTGTAAGAATGAGAAGAGCAGGAGTAATGCAACTACTGTTTATTGTTATTGGTATTAAAATCATCATCTTCATGTTCACCAAATACATAGCCATCAGAGAGGCCATCCCCTGGTCTCTCCTGGAGCGGATTCTCCTCATAGTCGCTCATATCAGAGTACCCATCGCCCCTCCATTTTCTTTTCATGATTCTGGGAACCACACGAGTTACCTCCTTGGTCTCCAAAGTTACATCAGTGCGGTTTATCCTTTCAAATCGGACGGCACCCACCTTTCTGGCATTTCCTTCCAATATCTGTAAGGCACAAAATAAGATCACCTAAATTTAGTTTGTAATTGCTTAAACAGTAGATCAAAATAAAGCTTTTCTTTTCTCTATGCATAGAAGAGCAACCAAAGGTAATAAGTTATGTTTCATTATATAGAAACTTAGCTGTCCAAAAGGTGACTGACTAACTCATGTTGAGCACCACCAAATTAGGAAAGTGTATTTAGGTTGTAGATTAATCACATGAAGCTATCCAAGATCTTCAATAATAATGGCTTGGAAGATTTGTTGGTGGTATGTAATGAAATGAATGCAGGATGCTCTGGTCTACATAAGTATGAGCAATGCTTTGGCACATTAGTCCAATGAGAATTGTCATATATTTCATCAAAATTTGGCAATAACAATGAGGGACTTCTTTGAGGAATTCACCGACCAGGGGTTTGCTACAAGTTTTTTTTAGAAAAATAAAGGACGGAAATGCATCAATTGGAAACAATCAACAAATTTGGGTTTTATTCAGGTAAAAGTCAAACACAAGCAAAAATTTGGTAACGGTATGCAAAATCTTGTAAATACTTGAACAACAATTTGGCTGGGAGGAGAATTCAGGCTTGGCCAACACATTCATTGCAAGAACATTCATCAGTAGTTACAATCTTCCAATTGTTGATATTTTTCTGAGATCCCAAATATAAAAAATAATTAATTGAATAAGTAAAATCATGAAAATATGGCATTTTACTTATCCCAAATTCATAGTTTGTTTCCTCCATCTAACACCCCCACTCCCCGGCACTAATACTGTTATTTATGCTGGCTTGGTAGTTTGATACTAGCAATTCTTTCTACTACATCTGGATTCTGGATAACTCTATTTTGTTATATATATATATATATATATGAGTTGGTCTAGGGGTACTCCCTATTTATACTCCCTGATTTTACTCCCAATCTAAGCCATTCTTTAAATCTTGATAAGGTGACACCCATTACTAAAAAATCTAATTCCACAATTACTCTTTTTAAAAATTTTAAAAAAACAAAGGACTCTCTCACGGTTCTCTCTCTTCTTCCTCCCGCTTCTCTTTCACGAGTATATCAAACCTAGGTACATTAGCATCCACAAACACAAAAGGATATCAAACCTGGGTTCCGTTTTCACATTGTTGGCAACCCCAAGAAGTGCTTTAATGGGAAATCTACTATAAACCAAAAACATTTAGTTCATCCACTGTATGGCTATCACCTTTTCATTAACTAATCTAGATCCAAAAGTGTAGCTTATTTTCTGATCTCAATTTACCCTCTCCTAAGTCCTAACTGGAAATTGGCATCATTTAAGCTCTACTTTCCTATTTCCCTTTTTCTTCATGTTGAATGAGATGTTTACAAATACTAAAGTTTGTCTTATTTTCCTCTCTGCACATAAAACACTAAGAAAGAAAAGTAACTCGAAAATCTTCTTGGTGTATCCTCCTTGTAACAAAATTAGGCAGGCACAAGATCATCTTAGACGACCAGGAAGTGATTACCTTTTTTTTTTTAATGCTTCAGAGGCATTATGTTGTCTTCGCTCAGAGAAAGCAAACTAGATGATAGAATCTGGATGTTGCTCGACATCCTAACTCGAAGAACAAGAAGATGCATCTGGATTTGTCATCCCATGGCTCAAATCCTGACTCGAAAAAGAAAAAGGCATTTGGAATTGTCGTCCTCCAGTTGCTGCTCAATAGAGAAGAATACACACCATAATTCGTCGTTGCCGGAGAGTCTTGAGGAGAGAAAATGAGAGTTTAGAGAGATGTTACCTAAAACTCACGTCTCGCTCAATCTAAGATGAAGATGCGGGAGAGAGAGAGAACGGGAATGGGGAGAACGTGATGAGAGATGTGTTTAGGATTTTTTTAATGAGAGGGCAATTGTGGAATTAGATTTTTTTAGTAATGGGTGTCATCTCATCAATATTTAGAGCCTTTGATTTCTTTTAAAGAAGGGCTTAGATTGGGAGTATAAATAGGGAGTAACCCTAGACCGACTCTATATATATATATATATTATTAGGGTTCATATTTCAATTTTAGGTGTGCAACTCTACATAAGTTGGATTTAAATTGGATGAACGTACCTAGTGATTACAATGCCTGACCAGTGTACAAGTAGATTAAGAAGCAAGAGTTTAAGCAAAAGAAAGAATTACGAAACTAAGCAGAAGAACAAAATCCTCTAAAGAACTAGTTGAAGAATGATTAAAGGTTGCCAACTAGATTTAACTACAGATAGTACTGAAAATGTTGTAAATGAGTTATTTTCCTCAGTATTCTAAGATCATTATACTTCATAAGATCCCTACTAGGAATCCCAAAGAGGGCCACCCACTTTAATTTGATTTAAGAAATAGAAATAATATATGGTAATATGGAAAATCATAAATGAAAGTAGTAGATATTTTTGTTTTGTTTTTTTCCTGGATTTAAAATATCACCATTCCGGTTGAAAAAAAACAGCAAAGCAAAGTTTCTAGGGTGAATTACATGCCAATCAAATAAATAATGTCCTATATGCATAGTAACAAAGTTCTCAAATAATTCCTAAATTATTCCCGAACTATTATTTTTTAAGGGGTAACATTTAAAAAGGCTTCTTTTTGAACTGGTGAATAATTCCCGAACTGACGAATTATTCGTGAATAATTCCCGAACGAACGAATTATTCCAAACTTCTGCCGAACTTATTCCGAATGAAGATTTCTCACAAATTATTTGTTCATGCTTATTCGAAATTCTAAAATAAGAATGAGGGTAAAATGGACTTCACAATGAGAAATCTCCATTTTACTGAAGTCATCAACTAATAGAAGGAGAAAACTTTATTTCAATACGATATTTTAGGGTTTCGATTACATTCAATTGAATTGAGAGAAAAAAATGATTTTGTATGCTAGTTAGTCTATTGAATTTCGACCGAACTGAGAGAAAATATGATTTGTGTTATTTATTCTGAGTTATTTCTACTGCTAAATAAGTATGTTATGCCAAATAAATAATCTCATATATTGCTTTTCTGATTTCATCTATTCAGATTATTATTTTTCTTGCTTCTATACATTTTTTAATTGCTTATATAGTTTAATTTGCAAATACAAAATGCAATCTAGATTATTCTTTTATCTTAAATTTCATAAAGCTTGCTTAAGCCTTACGTAATATTTTTCTTGAGTTTGCGAGTTTACATAATGCTTATTTTTTAGAAATTAGGATAAATGTCTAACATAGTAAGAGATGTCAATACATCTAGATTGGTAGACGGATTAATTGGTATCACGTTCTTATTTTTTATAATTATTAATTTTTATTTTTCTAAACTTATCCCGAATTTGCCGATTGTTTCCCTTTTTTTTCGAAGTTAACCCCTGCCGAATTATTCTCGAATCCGAACTTTGTTACTATGCCTATATGAACTACTTTGTGTTTCCTACCGAAAAAAACCAATGCAAAGAAAAAACGATTCCAGGACTCCCACGGTTTTTTTTTAAACCTTCTATTTTATTTTGGCACTTTAGAAAGCCCAAATGAAAAACTAATAGAATAGGAAAGAATTAGTGTGTTCCAACCTAGAGTAAAACTGAGTATGGATGACAAATGTAGACAACAAACAGACAATGGGTGTCTAATTTAAATTATACTAGCGACATATTCAATGCATGCAGCTTTACTCATTTTGCTGGGTGAACTTCCTAAAACCCTGACTTCTTATATTATTGCTTATCCTCTTAAATATGGTCCTTTTTTCAGATCGGTAAGAAGTATGAATATATTAAGAAAAAAACAAGGATTATAGCAGTTTACAGAAATGTAAACTAAGAAAAAACACAAAGCACTAAAAAATCGGTCCCTAGCCACTAATAGAGGCGGGCACCTCAAAATAGGAGTAAATCCCTTACTTCCGGACCCCACAGAGTAATGGAACACGCCCTAAAATCTGGGAGGGAGAAGAGGGAGAATCATCAAAAACACGATTATTCCTCTCTCTCCATATAGACCATGAGATAGCACCGGGTAAAATAGTGCAAAATTCTTTTGCAGTCATCGAAGGTGCCAATTGCCAACCCGATAAGAAGCCTCAGAGAGGAGGATGGGAAGACTCACTCCACTACTAATCGAGAGAGGAACGAAACTCATAGCCCACATGCAACCGGGCAGTACAAGAGCAGGTGGTTCATAAACTCTTAAATATGGTCCCTTTGTGAACATGATTAGGACTAAGTGACTGGTTCACGGACTCTTAAATATGGTCCCTTTGTGAACATGATTAGGACTAAGTGACTAATCAAGTTAGATACAAATTAGATTCTTAAACAGTTATTGACGATCTCAAAATCCTAGCTTTTTTTGCTTCCAATTTGGAAGAAACAGGCATGCCTCCATCTAAGACGTAATCTAATGAAAATTTCTACTTGGCTGATTGCAACTAAGTTCGTTCCCCAGAAACCAGTGGAATCTTGGGTTGTCAGTTTCACACTTCTGCAAAATTGGTGGTGAAGAATCACCAATGCTACAAATGAACTGCGGTTTGAAACTTCCAATGAAAAACCATCACCAGCATCTGAGAGCAAAATTCTTCCCAATCTATCCTCTTAAATAATTGGAACTCCATCTTCAGAGTTCAATAGAGCAGTTAGAATCACGATAGGTCAAAAGGACCTCTATAGTTAGACCAAGTGTGGAATAGTGCACTTGCAGAACGGTACCCCGATATCTTTACATGCCCTTGGATCCCCAAAAGGAGTTGACAGTTTTATAGATAGTTTTCATCTCCACACTGTTTGGACCTCAAAAGATCCAAAAGGGACTCTGAGGTATATAATCCTATCCAGTTTCCTTTCTCTTTTGACAGAATGAATTGCTTATCTCTGCAGTATATCTATATTAGATCCAGTTGGCATGTTCATGGATAAAAATTTCTACTACTCTCACCTTGACAAAAGAATCCTAAATCACTACCTTGTCCAGAACCTCGAGCAAGTGGTTGTCTTTATGAGGCTTGCAACCAAGGAAAATCTTTAAAAGCCATCAATTGGGCAAGAGGATATAGAGTCAATTCTTTTTCGAGCTACCTAGTAAAATCTCTGTGACATACTCTTGGACTCTAAACATATGGGTATTATTTTTCATTTTAAATTATTGAATTTCTTTACAGGGTTTTCAGATCAGTCAATGAAAGTGGTGGTGTGAACCTAATCAACCTATTGGTGGTATGATGCAAGGGAAACAAATACTACCTATACACGCCCTTAAAAAAATAAGAGAATGGTTTTTGGCTAACTCATTTACAATGCCAAAAGAATTTCATTTCATTGTCAGCTATGTCAGGACAACAGATACACCAGATCTTAGCAAAGCGGGTCCTCAAACTATGCCAAATAATCTGAGAAGAAAGATAATAAGAAATTATGACAAATATGTTATGTAATGAAACTTCCAAAGGACTACATCTAGTAAAAAAATATTATAAACGATACCTCAAGTTTAAAAATCTGATGCTTTTCCTTCTGATCTTGGCGATCAGATTCTGCTTCATTATATTCATCATTCTCTTCTTGGATTGCCTTTTCCAGTACCACTTTGATACTCTCACCTGTCCTAGGAATATATCCGAATGCCTCACAAATAAAACCTGATACTGTCTCATACTGATGACCCTGTCACAGATCAGGGAAAAAATGTGAACATGTTTCTAAGAAATGATTGACAGGTACATCCAACACACTGCCTATATTTTGTACACTCCAGATAATAGCAGGGAAAAAAGGCAAAAAAAAAAAAAACTGTTGGAACTAATAACATGGTATTGATTTCATAATTCATATACATCAGCATTTATAACATTATAGGCAGAACTATGCTACACAGTTAAGTATAGTAGTATACACAAGAAAGCCACCATTTCAGTTTAGATGACCGTGATTAAAAACTATTACATAAGAATACACATGGTGGAAGGCTGGCAGCTTAAGCTGCGTACACTCCAAACTCATGGTAGAGACATAGGCTGTCAAGAGATACCAAAAGGTAGTGCTAACTGGGCTGTCAAGATCAACCAGGATAATGGATTACAATCATTTTGTCCAGTTATTTCCTGCCACTATGAATTATTAGCATAATTTCATAGATGACTATCATTGAAGGAATTCCTTAAATTGCTCAGAGCTCACAGTAGGTATCATGAGCTACATGTAGAATGCATGGATCAAATATGTGATGGGCTTGATAATGACTGGATCAGAACGATTCCATCAGCAAAAGTCAAGCTAAAGATACTAGAAAATATTTATATACGGCTAGTCAGCTACCGGTTTTGCTTGAATTGACACAGCACGCAAAAAAATATATGCTGCTAGTTATGATTGTAACCTGTGTTTGAGACACAGGTTACGATCATCATTTTTGAGTAGTTTGAAGAAATCATGCCGAAAATAGATTACAATCATCATTTTTCAGAGTTTGAGGAAATCATGTCAAACACTTCATCCTATAATTAATCCATGAGAGATTATTGATCAATAACAATATCTTGATGATATTTGAACTTCTAGTAGTCACAATTTTTTTCTTTTTTGAATTTATAGTAGGATCATACAATCCAACTGACAATTGTTAATCAAAGAGAGTCAAGCAAATAAGCAAAATGAAAAAAAGAACATTTAAGATGAGGCAAAAGCCCAAACACAAAATTAGTAGTACCACTAAGTAGAAAATTAGTACTAATTTTGTATTTGGGTTTTTGCCTTGTCTTTAATGAAGTTTTTTGTAGAATAATAAGCATGTGTAATGAGGGGCTTTCTTGTAATTTCTTGTAATTAGGGGAAACCCTTCTTTTCTACTTTAATAGAATATGAGAGAGAAGTGGGTTATACTCTCCTCTTTTTCCTCACTTTCTTCTTCTTCTCCCTTCTTCTAAACCTAAAACCCTACTTTAAGAAATCCACTTGGTATCAGAGCACAAAAGAAGAGCACAAAGGTGAATAATCTCGCCGGAGGTATCTCCGACAGCTGCTGACGTCAGCAGCCGTGCAACGACCGTGATGAAGTGTTAGCGTGACGTCATCCACGGTATTTTTTTGTGTTTTTTCTTTTTGGATCTAGTAGATCTACAGATGAGAAGAATTATGGTGATTTTTTCACGATTTATTGGAGCTTTTAAGTGAGTTTTTGAGAATTTTTTTGAAAAAAAATTCCGAAAAATCCCTCTTCGAACCAGTCGATTTTTCTCTCTGTATGGGGGATTTAACTTGGGGATATTGGTACTAAAAGATCCCCCTCAAATTTTCGGTCCCCTTGGCACCGGTTTTCCGGCGATCAGAACCTCGCCGGAGCTCCGGCGAACGTTTTTCTCTACTAGTTTTTTCCGGCAGAGGCTGTTTTTGGGTATTTTCTCTCCTTTTTCACATTCTAACCTTTGTGGAAGTAGTTTAATCGATTATGAATGCTATATGAAGAAGTTTGGGTGCCCTCACGTTGTTTGAGGAGATGTTCGAGTAATTTTGAAGTGGTTTTTGGTCGTTGGACCATTGGTGGTTGTTCGTTTGGGTTATAGAACCCTGTGGTACCTGCTCGGCGGGTGCTTAGTGGCTGGATTTGTGCAAATCAGTCCGTAGTTGACACACGATGGACGATTCTGAGGTTACTCAGTCTTCCCGGGCTCCAACATGTGATGATAGTTACTTGCATTTGGGGCATGGTGACTCCCCGAGCCTTCAAATCACTACCGTAAAGTTAAATGGCAACAATTATCTTCCATGGTCTCAGTCGGCCATGTTGTTCATCACAGGGAAGGGTAAGGTGGAGTACATAAATGGCAAGAGTACGAAGCCTCTGGCTACTGATCCTACTTTCCCTAAATGGCAAGCCGAGAACACCACCGTCATGTCATGGCTTCTTCACTCTATGATTCCGGATCTTAGCAATGGATATATCCTTCTCTCCACGGCCCAAGAGATATGGGATGCTGTGAAGCAGACTTACTCTGAGGGGGGCACCCATGCTAGAGCCTATGAGTTGCGCCAGTGTATTGGGCAACTGAGACAGGGTGATACTTCTCTGGCCACGTATTACTCTACTCTTCGCCGTCTGTGGGAAGAATGACATATTTCATATGTATACGACAAAGTGCTCTGAAGATGCTGTTGGGTTTAAGAAGTATGTTGATGAACACCGGGTCTATGAGTTGTTGGCTGGTCTCAACCCCGAGTATGAGCAAATCCGTGTTCAGATTTTAGGGAAGGAACCTCTTTCATCCATTACTACAGCATATTCCATTCTCCACAGGGAGGAGCGTCGCCGGACTAACATGCCACCTTCTTCCCCAGAGCGGTCAGCTCTTTCTTCATGGTCCCAGCGGGGAGGCCGTGATAGCTTTCGTGGCAGCAGGGGAGGGGGTAGGTCCGGAACCGTCAGTGATGAGAGGGATCGGCTGAAGTGTGACCACTGTGGCCGCGCTCGACACACCCGTGAGACTTGTTGGGATCTTCATGGTCGCCCACAGCAGAGAGGTGGAGGTCACAGTGGCCGTGGTGGTGGTCGTGGTGGTGGATCTAGCGCTCACTCCGTTGTCTCTGATGCAGCTCCTGCTCTTACATCTGGTGTGTTGCCATCGTCTGACAGGCTTAGCCTTTCCCGTGCTGAGATAGAGACATTCCGACGCTTTATGGGTCAGTTGGAGCCGTCGGGTCCATCTTCCTCGTCCTCGTTTGCTCATTCAGGTACATCCGCTTTGGCTTTCAGTGCCTCTGTCTCCACATCTACTCGCCCCTGGATTATTGATTCGGGGGCCTCGGATCACATGACTGGTATGTCCTCGTTGTTTGCATCCTATCATATTTGCTCTAGTAGGGATAAAGTTAGAATTGCTGATGGTTCTTATTCTTCTATTGCTGGTAAGGAGAGCATCTCCGCTACCCCCTCTATGCATTTATCATCTGTTCTTCATGTTCCTAATGTTGCTTTAAACCTTTTGTCTGTGAGTCACCTAACCAAGTCCTTGAATTGTAGTGTCACCTTTTTTCCCTTTCACTGTGTATTTCAAGACTTGGAGACGAGGCGGACGATTGGTAGAGGCTATGAGGAGAGGGGATTGTACTTGTTGGATAGTTCCTCACCGGTGGCTTCTCCTGTTCAGCAAGTTCGTGATGGGTCTACCAGTAGTAGTAGTCGTGATTGTAACATTTTACAGTTGTTGCAGTGGAATAGCCGTTTGGGCCACCCATCCTTTTTTGTGTTAAAGAAACTGTTTCCTCAGTATTGTCTCTGTTTCTATGTTGGATCTTCAATGTGAAACTTGTGTATTTGCAAAAAAATGCCGCTCTTCGTATCTGGCTCATGGTAATAGAAGTAATTCACCTTTTTCTATAGTTCATTCTGATGTGTGGGGTCCTGCTCCTATTACTTCCGCTCGTGGTTTTCGTTACTTTGTTACTTTTGTTGATGATTTCTCTAGAGTAACGTAGGTTTACTTGCTAAAACAAAAGAGTGATGTTTGTTATGTTTTTCAATCTTTTCATAAAATGATTGAAACCCAGTTTGATGTTAAACTAAAAATCCTTCGTTCTGATAATGGAGGAGAGTATCTGTCTACTACTCTCTCCTCCTACTTCCGTGATCATGGGATTATCCACCAGACTACTTGTGTTAGTACTCCACAACAAAATGGTGTTGCTGAAAGGAAGAACCGTCACCTGTTGGAGATAACTCGTGCCATTTTATTTGGCATGAACGTTCCAAAGCATTTTTGGTCCGATGCACTTCAGACTGCTTCCTATCTTATGAATCGCATGCCCATTCGAATTTTGGGTTTCAAAAGTCCTGTTGATGTTCTCTCTCCATCTCCCTCCTTGTTTCCTCTTCCACCCAAAATTTTTGGGTGTTCGTGTTTTGTGCATATTGACAAATCGGAGCGTACCAAACTTGATCCTAAGGCTCTCAAGTGTTTATTTTTGGGGTATGCTCCGAGCCAGAAAGGGTACAAGTGTTACCACCCCCCTTCCGGACGGTGCCTTGTGTCTATGGATGTTACCTTTTTTGAATCCACCCCTTTTTATTCTGCGACGGAGACTTCTCTTCAGGGAGAGATCATTGGTGTTGAAGAAATGTCTCATTCTCCTCTACCTATTTCTATTGATCCAGGGGATTTTACGACAACTGGTAATGAGAAAAATGATGAAAGCATAGATGAAGAAAAGAAAAATGTGGATGGAGGGAAACAAAGTGAGGTGCAGGTTTTCTTCAGGAATCCAAATCGTGGGGTTTGGATGACAGATACTTACAAAGAAGATCCCCATATGCCCCGCCATGAATCCTCCTCAGATCCAGGTAATATCCATACCTCCCTTATTGATTCTAACCTTCCTATTGCTCATAGGAAAGGTGTTCGCTCTTGCACTCAACACCCTATTGCTAACTTTGTGTCTTATGATTCTCTATCTCCCTCATATCGTACCTTTTCTATGGCTTTGTCTTCTGTGTCTATTCCTAGCAGTGTTGCAGATGCTCTTTCTAAGTCAGAATGGAAAGAAGCAATAAAAGTAGAGATGCAGGCTCTCGAAAAGAATGAGACATGGGAGATGGTCGATTTACCAAGAGGCAAAGTTCCAGTGGGGTGCAAATGGGTGTTCACTGTAAAGCATAAGTCTGATGGGTCAGTAGAAAGATACAAAGCTAGACTTGTTGCAAGAGGGTATACGCAGACATATGGTATAGACTACCAGGAGACGTTTGCTCTTGTAGCCAAGATGAACTCAATAAGAGTTCTTTTATCTCTTGCAGCCAACCTGGATTGGCCACTTATGCAATTAGATGTGAAGAATGCATTTCTCCATGGTGACTTGGAAGAAGAAGTGTACATGAAACCTCCTCCTGGGCTAAAGTGTCCTGTAGCTGAGGGGAAGGTGTGTAGACTGAAAAAGGCCTTGTATGGACTTAAACAGTCCCCTAGAGCTCGGTTTGAAAGGTTTCGCTTAGTCATGATTAAAGATGGTTACAAACAAAGCCAAGCTGATCATACCTTGTTTATCAAGCACAACGACAAGAAGGTAACTGCACTCATTGTTTATGTAGATGACATTATGCTGACTGGAGATGACCGGGGTGAGATGGAGAAGTTGAAAGACCTACTAGCAAAGGAATTTGAAATCAAAGATCTAGGCAAGTTGAGATATTTCTTGGGTATTGAGGTTGCTAGGTCCATAAAAGGTATCTTTATATCGCAGCGCAAATATGTCCTCGACCTCTTACATGAGACTGGTATGATGGGTTGTAAGCCTTGTGACACTCCTATTGACCCAAACCATAAGCTTGGTGAAGCCAATGGTGAGAAGGTGATTGAAGTAGGAAGATATCAGAGACTTGTAGGAAGATTGATATATCTCTCGCTTACTCGTCCTGATATTGCGTATGCCGTTAGTGTGGTGAGCCAGTTCATGCATGCTCCTACCTCAACCCACTTGGATGCGGTGTACAGGATTCTGAGGTTTCTCAAGTCTGCTCCAGGACAAGGGCTATTGTATGCCCGCACCGGTAACCTGCAGATCGAGGTTTACACTGATGCAGACTGGGCTGGATCAGTTTCAGATAGGCGCTCCACTTCTGGTTACTGTACGTTTGTTGGTGGTAACCTAGTCACATGGAGAAGTAAGAAACAGTCTGTAGTGGCTAGATCTAGTGCAGAGGCCGAGTTCCGGTCGATGGCTCATGGATTATGTGAGATTTTGTGGCTTCGCATTCTCTTAACTGACCTAAAGCTGCCTATTCAGGGTCCCATGAAGTTGTATTGTGACAACAAGGCGGCAATAAGCATTGCTCACAATCCAGTTCAACATGACAGAACTAAACACATTGAGGTGGACAGACACTTCATCAAGGAACAATTGAAGACAGGTCTCATCTGTACTCCTTTTGTGAAGACCGGTGACCAACTTGCTGATATTTTGACAAAGGGTCTTAGTCATGCTCAGTTTACTAAGATTGTTGGCAAGCTAGGCATTTGTAATATCTACATATCAGTTTGAGGGGGAGTGTAGAATAATAAGCATGTGTAATGAGGGGCTTTCTTGTAATTTCTTGTAATTAGGGGAAACCCTTCTTTTCTACTTTAATAGAATATGAGAGAGAAGTGGGTTATACTCTCCTCTTTTTTCTCACTTTCTTCTTCTTCTCCCTTCTTCTAAACCTAAAACCCTACTTTAAGAAATCCACTGTTTTTATCTTAGCAAAAAAAGAAAAAAACAACAGAGAAATAACGGACATAAAACTTTAATGTTACCAAGTACGGGTACAGGTATAATACGACAATGATCCATTCAGGAAGTACAAGTGTTATACGGCAAAAACACGGTAAAAGTAAGGGAAAATTAAAAAATAATTAATAATTATAAATAAAAATCATGATAATGATTTATAACAATCATTTAATATGGAATATGCGTTTAACTTGGTAAAAGTACGGCAAAAACACGTGTATTGTACATGTTTAATATGCAATTCGTGTATTAAACGGGTATTATACGACGATACGCATAGAACACGTAACACGACAAAAGTACACAGTTTTAAACGGCGACCCCCTCTAAAAGTATTATATGGGTACTATACGGGTATAATATGGGTGTTTGGTAAGACAAAATCTAAAGTAATGGGCACATAAGGGAGGAATACGATACACACAATTCTAACATGAAACAAGAAAAAGGAAATTGAAAAAAGTTCATGAACAAAACATAGAAAATTAGTTGTTTAGAACAACAAAAGATTGCATACATCTGCCATTTTGATATTTAGATCCTCAGAAAGCTGATCGATCGATGTATTTGCATCCACATCAAATATTCCCTCTGCTCGCATCACAACATAGCCAGTTTTTTTCTGGATCTCCTCCTGTTATAGAGAAAAACTAATTAAGAATATTGTAAAATTGAAAATAACATCTTGATAGTCAATAAGAGAGAAAATTAAGCTCCGTATGTGACAATCCCATGTATCAAACAAAAACATGCAGGACAATCTACAAAGCATTAACAGTTATGATACCCTACAGAGGTGTATATGTTGATGCCTTTTAAGCTATCAAAAGAGAATCAACCCAAGAACAAAGCAAATTAATAAATAATTCCACATAGCAAATTAATTTTCTATGCCGTTTCATTTCATCCATTAAGGTTCGACATCTCTTTATTTATACAGGTTCACTACTTTCAGGTCTGGTGTCTCATTTGTCCTCCGCAGGGCGCAGAGACTCCAATGATTTGTAATGATCTGTAATTACAAAAACATCTAACTGAAGAAGCGTGAAATTGCAGATTAAATTAAAAGTTCTGAGTAAAATGCAGATGGATCACAATGACTATAGCTTGCAACATGTAATTCAGATATTTAAATTCCAATCAGGCCATCAATATTAACCTGGGGTGGGGTGGGGTGGGGTGGAGTGGGGGTATTGATCCATAGATAGAACGACAGGGCTTTCACTTATCTACCTTGCTCAGAGCTTGCATTTGGTTCCAGTAATAAAACTCAGTTAATTAGTAATTATGAAACATTTAGGTTTCATATGATTAATTATTTCAACAAGACAAAAATATTTTTCTATACTACAGGGTGTATACTACCAACTACCAAGTGTAGACATGAAATGCTATCATCCTAATGATAATTTCATAAATGCCAACAAAAAAAGTTCATAAATGCCAAAAAATGCCTAAACACCAAATAAAAACTTCCAAGGGCTCTATGAAGTTACAATTGGATTTTTGAGTCTGCTTTTAAAACAGATAGTATAAAGAAATTAATGGGATTAAAGAAACTGTGATGAATTTTGGCTCTGCTATCCATAAGAATGAGTCTAGGAACAAAGTGTTACATAAACTCTTCAGATTTTATTAATCAGTGAAACATCATATCATCACGGTGTTAGTAAGTGTTAGGATATTGCATAACAACTCTCTTTATCGATGTATACGTTGTTACGAAAATGTATACATTGCGTTTTTTTTATCAGTTATATCATATATGGAGGCACAAAAACTAAACAATAATTTAAAATGAAGGCACAAAAACATGTAGAGATTTATGTGAGATTTACTTTTGAATCATTCTCATCAAAGATTTCGCCTACGATTTCTTCAACAACATCTTCCAGGGTCACTATCTGCTTCATCCACAAAAGAAAGAAAATTGCATTAGGTTCCTGCACAAGAAACATGAGAAATTCCCAACATAATAAGCACATTGGGTTTTTGCAATTGCAATAAGTTCCACAATGTGAATTTCATGCCTAACTGAACTTCAGTACCAGAACCAGAGTAATAGAAGAGTGCATGACCATGTGGCTGTTCTGGTAGAGAAGCTCTTTTATCACATCAAGAGATTCCTTCTTTTTTTGGTGTTTCATAACTATCTGTTTCGAAGGGCCCCTGAGTTTCTCTGAGAAGATCATCTGAAGTTCACTAAGCCTTATTGTTAGAGGTAGTTGAGCCTATTGTAAAGTTTTTCATTTTTTGGTCAGCTGAATGCTTTTGATTCCCAACTTTGCTGTAATGTATTCTCTTTTACTACAAACGTTTTACTTGTAAATATTAAAGTAGTTTAAGGAAATTGAGAGTTCACTGATAATATTTTGACAAAATAGATGTTTACATTTAGTGGTATCTGTGGGTGCATTTGGAGTTGAGTGTTGTCCAACTTCACATTTCATGATCCGTGGAAATTCCACTTATGTCTTTGAGTGTATGAGAAAAGCATATCTCATGCTGCACAGGAAAACGCATTCTAACAAGCAGTTCACTAGAAGAAGCACACAATTTGATCTAGGACAGTCGACATGAGTGCAGTACAAGGCATGATATCCACCACTAGAAAAGCCAGTTCCGCACAGATACATAGATAGGCGCTAGTATTTATTGTGAAATATGAATTAACGTTTTAAAAGGCAAAAGTGTGAAGCAACGCATTAGGACCTCTAGACGCACGAGGTAAGCCTCGAGGCATGAGGCTTAAGCCTTATGCTCTCTCATTTAAAAAAAAATAACTAATTAATCAGATGGATAAAATTTTCAGAAAATTCAGAAAAGTGTGTATTTTAATTTTTCACTACTTTTCTGAACAAAATGCCTTAAGGCCCTTGAACTAAAAAGAAAGACTTGCCTAATCTCACAAGTCACCCATTTTTAATTTTTAAATGACTAGTACATATAATGGGGTAGTTGAGAATAATGTAAGAATACTTGAAAATTATGAATTATAATGCAAATCTTATTGTGGTTCGAAGGAAAGAACGATATTAAGTACATGAAAAATGCTAGCCCCTTGGTGGGGAGCATATATAAAATTCTTGCAAAGGTCCTTGAAGTCCGCTTAAAAGTGGTCATGAACTCAATCATATCCCCCTATCAATGCGCCTTCATGGATGGTAGGCAGATCCTGGATGAACCTCTCATTGCCAATGAATGTCTAGTGGATAGACTTCGTAAAAGGAAACCAGATATTCTATGCAAGATCGATATGGAAAAGGCCTACGATCATATCAACTAGGATTTCTTGGAATATATCCTGGGAAGGATGGGTTTCAGGGTCAAATAGAGGGCTTGGATGAGAGCGTGTTTTGGGACCGTGAGGTTTTCCATGCTTATCAACGGCTCACCTCATGGTTACTTCAGGAATTCTCGAGGGCTTCACCAAGGGGATCCCCTCTCTCCGTTTCTCTTTATCATTGTGTCAGAGGCCTTGAGTAGAATGCTTTAGAAAGCAGCGCCCGCCGTATGAGAAGGCTTCACTATCGGACGAGGTAGTCTCCATATCTCCTATCTTCAATTCGCGGATGATGCACTTTTATTCTACGGAGCCTCTTGTTTGAAACTAGTTTGTTCAATGCCTCTTCCAATGTTTTGAAGCAGTGACAGGGTTGAGAATAAATTTGTCTAATAGTGTGATGTTTGGTGTGGGTGAGGTTCCAAATCTACCGGAATTGGCAGCCTGTCTAGGTTGTAAAACGGGTAGCCTCCCAACGTCATACCTTGGGCTCCCTTTGGGCGTCCCTTTTAAAGCAAAATCAGTGTGGAGCCCAATCATCGATAGATTCTCCAAACGCCTGCAAGGTTGGAAATCTCACTTTCTATCAAAAATGGGGAAACTCACACTAATCAAAAGCACTCTATGTAGCCTTCTGACCTACTTCTTGTCTCTTTTTAGTATTCTCATCTCTATAGCATCCTCTCTCGAAAGAATTCAGCAGGAGTTCCTCTGGAAAGAGAGTCGACACGGTGAAGTACCATTTAGTGGACTGGAAAACCATTTCTCTGTTCAAGAGGGATGGTGACCTTAATATCCATCCTCTGATAAGGGTGAATAAGGCACTCCTGGGTAAGTGGCTCTGGCGATTTGGTGAGGAAGAAGGTAGCTTGTGGAGGGCGGTCATTGAGGCTAGGCACAAGGCATCATCTAGATGGTTTCTGAGGGTAGGGCATGGCCCTATGGGGGTCGGAGTATGGAAAGCGGTGCTACAAGGCTGGGGGGAATTTTCTAATCTTACCCGCTTTAAGGTGGGGAATGGAGAGGCGATTAGGTTCTAGAATGATCATGGGCATGATCAATCCGATCTCAAGAATACTTTTGGCAATCTTTTTTTCCTTGCATAAAATAAGGAGGCTTCAGTTACTAATTATTTGGCATGATGGGAGGAGGTGCCAATTTGGTCACCTAAACTTAGGCGAGATCTATTCGATTGGGAGGTTCAAGACCTTCTAAGGCTACTCACCCTTATCCAGCAGGTCATCCCAAACCTCTCCGCTATGGATAGTTGTGTTTGGTCCCCGGACAATAAGGGACGGTTTTCAGTGAAATCTTTTTTGCATACCTTACAATCTGGGCCGCATCGTGCCTTTCCTCATCAAGCTGTGTGGTTCTCGCCAGAACCCCCTAAGGTATCATTTTTTCTATGGACTGCGGTTTTGGATAAAATCCTAACTTGCAGTCATCTTATGCATAGACATTGGTGTCTGGCTAACAGGTATTTATGTGCCTCCTAGCAGAGGAGTCTATTGATCACTTATTGTTGCATTGCCCGATAGCGGGGGCAGTTTGGTCCTATTTCTTTTCACATCTTCGCATCCCTTGGATCTTCCACAAATCCTTTCAGAGCTTCTTATCCTAGGCTTTCAGTATCCTTTTCAGGTCCGGCGGGAGCAGTGTGGCCTTTCTTCCCGGGGGCTGTAGCATAGGCCTTAAGGAAGGAGAGGGATATGAGAGTGTTTGAGGACACATCTTTGCCCATCCATAGAATCCAGGCTAAGGCCCGTTCTCTAGTCACAACTTGGTATTCGGTAGGAGTTGCGGGGTGGGGGCCCTTGGGGGAGTACATTTATTTCATAGGTGCCTTGTAGTCTTGTTTTTGCTTTGCTCTTTTCTTTGTTCACCTTTGGTGAACCTTGCTTTGTATGTCTTTGGCTTTATTAATTTATCTCTTCCATTTACCGATCAAAAAAAATTGCTAGCCCCAGACGCAAACTTCCAAACTCTCATTGTGGTAGTGACATGTGTCACTACTTTTCCCAGTTATCGTTAGAACCAGTTTAAACCATAACTTCCTCCTTGCTAAAAAATTTAACTTGTTGAACGGGTAGCAATCACAGTGTTGCACCCTTAGTAACAAAGTTCCGATTTTTTTTAAAAAGTCCTGAATAATACGCAACTTTTTCGTCGAACGATTAATGAACGAACTATTCGCAACTTTTAAAAAAAAAATAACAACTTTTTCAAAAAATCACGACTTAAATACAAATTATTCATGACTTTTAAAAAAAATCCCGTATCAATATTAATATAGGATATTTGTTTATAATTTTCATAATTAATAATCTTATATTATATTTTTTTTCATATATTGCCCATCCTTTTCAGGTTTATTTTTTAATTTTGCCAATTTTTTTTTTTTTAAATTCTCCCTAGACAAATAATTCCCCAACTCTGACTTGGTAACTATGGTTGCACCCACAGTGAGAGTTTGGAAATTATTTTTCTGAAATCTGCGTATGTGGCTATTCCTCTTAAATACATAAATAGGGTAGCAACTATGCAATCTGACTGAAGGGGACTGGAACATTAGGTCATATAATACAAAATTACAAACACTAAAATAAAGTTGAAATTTTCATTTTTAATCGGGTCATCCAATGAAAACACAAAAAGTTATTAACTATTACAAATAGGGAAAATAATTTATAATCTATTGAACGGGGATTTGAGGGATCAACAGATGGGTTTAATAATTAAGAAACGCTAGCCCCAAACACAAACTTCCAAACTCTCAATATGTTGCAACATATGTCTTTACTTTCCCTGTTACCTTTAGAACCAGTTGAGGCCTTAACTTCCTCCTTTGAAAAAAATTAGTTTCTTTAACCTATTGAAGGGGCAACAACAACAGGTGGTGTTGCACGCACAGTGAGAGTTTGAAAAAAATTGAAATTTGCGTCTAGGGCCAGCACTCTTAATAATTTACATAAATGAGTAGTATTTTATAAATAAGTCATATGAATGTTTGGTCCCTTTGGAAGGAGAGGAATACCCGAGTATTTGAGGACTCCCCTCATAAATTACCCACATTTAGGCTAGGGTGCGCCATTTAGTACCTGAATGGGGTTCAGTTGGGGGCAATTTGGAGGATCCGTGGGGGAATACTTTTTCACTTTGATTGCCCTGATCCTGTTACATGCTTTTGTCTGATCTGGTTTGTATTTTCCTTTTTATTTCCCCCGGTTCACTATTGGTGATCTTGGGGATGTAGCTCTCTCTTTCCCTTCCTATATATAGAATACAGCTTTTACCAATCAAAAAAAGTCATATGAATGTTCAATTATGGCTACAAATTTGCATTATAAGTATTTAAGTATGGCTATGAAATTTCCATCTTATGGGGGATATGCAACGAATAGTTAGTAAAGATTGGTAGCACACAGGGCACACTAAAAAGAAAGTTCTGATATAAAAATATTGATTTTTAAGAAAATTCTGATAATAAATAGAGGGCTTGCATTTTGTAATGTACAAGTATGGACATATTGAAATGGCTAATGGAAATAACTAAATATGCGTGCAAATTGTCAATCTAATTGGTGGGGCAATTTTAAAAAACAAAATGGTATAAATATGATATAGAATCGATTTATATACTATTACATAATCTAAAATTCTAAATCCAAAAATGTTTAGGGAAAACCAGGAACGCTACCCAACTATTTTCATGTAGATGTAGTAAAGAATTAAAAAAAAAAACTGAATTTATAGATACCAAATAACAAGAGAATGCCACATTTAGGTTGTATCATGATTCACATCTGGATCATAACCAAATTACGAAATATGAGTTCTACATGGTGCTCAATAAGGCAATTTAAAAACATATCTTGCCACTGTAACATTGCTGATGGCTGGAAGTAGAGCACTGTATATCAGTTACCATTCCTCCCCATGCAACAAAACCAGATGCCAGGTAGAATCAATTAACCCGTCCGTGTGAGCAATAAAAGCATGATTTGCACAACATGACCCAGAATTTAATGGCCCAAGTGCAACTATGTTTTGCAATTGTTAAGGATAAATACCAAAGATGGAATATAAATTAATTAAATAATTCCTTTTAATCAAATACGCATCAGAATGAAAGTTTTGAATGAATAAGATTCAAACATCAAGGGCCAAGAACGTACTCCAACAGTTCCACCGTATTCATTAAGAACAATAGCGATGTGGACCTTCCTGATGCGGAACTCTCTAAGGAGATTCCAGACTGACATTGAATCTGAAATACCAATAAAATGAGATCATTCATTCTGAAAAGTAGGACTAGCAAACAATACACAAACAAGAACTCTACAAACAGTTTTTTTAAAAGTGCAATACAGGTCATACAACAGTTTTGATTGCCTTTCTAAAGATGAGAAATCAACATTTGGGAGTCCAAGTTACAAGTCTAGTGTTCCTAGCCTTACAAATAAGTAAAACACACAGAGGGAAACAGATATAAAGGACACAAATACTAAACCATATAACTGATATCAAATTTCAGAATTACCAGGCACAAAGTATGCAGGCTTGTGTGCCATATCTCCCACAGTAGAACTTTCTAGTAGCTCTCCCTTCAAAATCAAACAGATAATAATTCTGCAAATTATGAGAATGTTGTTTATACTCGCTAATTGAAGTATCAATAAGTTCAAGGAGTGAGAAAAAGAAGAGGAAACTAGCTGACCTTTTGAACATAATCCAGCATATCCATTGCATATGCAATACCCACTATATTATCAACACGCTGCTCAAAAACAGGCACCCTAGAAAATTCATACAATTCTTAGCATATGATAGTAAGTATGCCTTAACGGCTTAACTATACATGTGACTACTTAAAGAGTTTAATATACCTGGAATACTGATGAGTCACCCACAAGTTGTGGAAATCGATAAGTGTTGCACTGTCATCAATTGCAACTACATCTACCAAAGGGGTCATCACCTCCCTAACATGAGTATCTTTTATCTCCAACACATTTTCAATCATATCCTGCAAGAGAAGCCCTAAAATGTTAGCATCTGACATTATTACCCAATTAAAAAGAATCTTCAAGAACCAAAGCATAATCTGGAGGGTAGTAAATAAGTATTTGCACATGGTAAACATGAGGTACATCAGTCGTGATAAGTGATAACATCATTTTGGAGGTCCTTGGGTAGTTTGCTTGGAGCAGCATTTTGTAATCAAATGGGACTGCTGGAGGGCTTTAGGGTGGACAGTATGAGTCATCACACACCTTTAGTTTTTGAAGGACTTCCACTTTATGTGATTCATCCCGAGATCAAAGCGAGCTTTCCTATGTTGACGCATTTGCTTGGAAAGTTTATTTAAGGAGTCACCAGTTCTTAGGACGATATGCATAGCAGTTGGAGTACAAGAACGCCTTGCTGCTATCAACTTACATGGGTCTTCTGATGTGCATGGGTAAATCCATAAAGGGTTTGTGATTCCAGAGATGGAAAGACATGAATAGATACTCACAGTGGGAAGCCACATTTATTCCTCTTGAAGGAAATAATATCTTAAATACAGGGGTAATATTAGCTAGTGTCTCTTCCACTTTCTAGAAATCCCATAGGAGCTAGAGTTCTGCCAGAAAAGAACCAAAAAGATTAGGAAGGAAGGTGTGAGGAACACAAATTGCAGTTAGTGAGGTAAGGCAAGATGTTTTACCCCTGGAAGGGCAAGGCGTGGAGTATTATGAGAGTGATAAAGATTAAAGAGTGCTTTATAGGAAAAAAAAAACAGCATCAGGTATTCAGGGCAGTTCAAGGGAATCCATAGAGATGGTGATGAGTGATCTTATGGACATCAGGCAGAGGGTTGGAAATTGAAACTTGTTAGTGAGTTAGGCACTAGATGTCAATCAGTAATGCAGAATTGTAGTCTATAGGGCCATTAGGTATGAAAAGAAGTAGCTCATGGAATTCACTTTAAAGTTGGGTAGGCTGGCAGAGAAGAGAAAAGCAAAGATATTTAGCTGTTTACAGAGGAAAGGAGGGCAAGGTGGAATAGTTTTCAAAGTCGGGATGGAGCTTAAATAGTGAAGAGACCAAGTAGCTAGCGGAATCACAGATTCAGTAAGTAGCTTGGGAGGAAATTTATATTCCCTGGCAAGAAATTGATAAAAGAGTCTAGGAGTGAGAAAATTGGAATTTCTTACTGTGATAATGTGATCATTATAACAGAGTTTCATTAGTCGCAGGCAGATCCCTTTGTGTCGAGTTGAAAGTCAAAGCTTCTTATTTAATTGAGATATCAAGCAGATCTACCTTTTCAAAACAAAGAGATCAGCCAGATCCTCACAAGCAAACATATTCAAAACAAATGTCTGAAGACATTTCTGGGTTTTCTGCAATTTATGCTCGTAAGTAAAGCTGGCATACACCAACCCTTCGAGCTATGGACTATATCAAACTTATGGTCATGCTTTGCTGGAGCAAGTTCATCCTTCCTGGCCTTCATTTGTAATCCATTGGGATGGGCTCACTTCACACAGTTAATTATGCAGATGTTGAAGGTCTACTTTCACCATAGTATACCAAGGTAGCTAATTTGTCCATTCTGGTGTTAACTATGACGTAACTGGATTGTATATATATATATATTTTTTTCTTGATAGGTAATATCAAATATGAGCTTCATTAAAATGAGGGTAAAGCAGAAAACAAAGATTCACAAAAAGAGAACCCGCGCTAAGCTAAGCAAAACACTAAGACAATGAAGAAAAAAGGTGCCAAAGAAAAACCCCTGTTGTATTTGTGTGTTTGAATCTTGATTTCCACCATTCTTTCAATGAGGTGCATATTGTTCATCTCATTCTTTACTAAGTTGTTCATTATTCAGCAAAAATAAATAAAAAATAATGAAAAGTGCTTACTGAGAAGGGCTCTTGGGTTACAGGTTACCATATTGATAAACGATATGATGTGAAGATCCCAAAGACATTTTGGATAGAGTGCGGCAGTTGAGTACTTGGTAAAAGTGGTATTGAGTTAATGCTATTAGTACCTCATTTTCAGTACTAAAGTAATACATGATATTTAGCAATTTAATCATGTTAAGTTGCTAGCATTCAGAACCTGAAGTCACAACTAACCTTCAAACCAAGGAGCAAAAACCTTAAGACTTAAAACTGACTGAATAAGTACACTCCATTACCTATTCTTTCTCCTCCTCTTTCGGCAAAATTATCGTTAATAATTAATTGAAAACTTTGACATTTCAACAACAAACTTCGGGATTTCGAGTTTGACTCATAGATTTCAATTCTCTCTTCTCCCATTTTCAACAAGATTTGAGTGGGTTGGGTATAAATCAACCCAAATTAGGTGAGAATCGCCGTCAGAACTCCGTGAAGAATAATTTTTGGGATATGTACAATCTCACGTGAAGGTGCACGTGACCACGAACCATTGCCTTTATCCACCAATGGGAATCTTAGTACATATTTGAGCGGATGAGTACCAAGTACCAACTCTATGTTCAGAAGTATACAACCATCAAATCATGTACCATCGTCTAATGAGTTGGGCCCAATATTCTCATGAAATGAAGAACTAATATTATCAGCATCATGACCAGGACAGAGACGACTTCAAGCCTCCACACAACTCAATGTGATACTGATGCAACGACTTTCTTATGAGGTATAGCCCTATCACTTATGTGCGTGTACTTGTTGAGTATTGATGTGAGTTTTTATTTCTATATTTTGGGTATTGGGATGTATTAAACTGTTTTATAAATGTTACAATTATGCATGAAATACTATAAACCAGTAACACCTCTACTAGCACGTGCCTTTCCTTCAATAAATGCATCTCTAATGTTCTTTAGTTTTTTTTAGCATTTTTTGATCGCTAAGTGTGTATCTCTATTTGCTTTAGCACTACTTGAAGTTTCAATGAGAAGTTCCATGTTTACCTTTTTTTTTTATTGATCCAATTACCAACCGAAAAAATCCCATAAAATTTCGAGAATTTGGCAAAAAAATTGTTTGCCCAGACGTGTGAAGTTTCCCGTGAAACTGAATTTTAAAACTTTGGCAGGCAAATGATATTGTCCATTCTGTTGTTAAGTATAGCGTTACTGGATTGTATTTGTGTGTTTGGATCTTGACTTCCATTATTATTTCAATGAGGTGCATATTATTCATCTCATTCTTTCCTGAATAGTTCATTATTCAGCAAAAAGAAAACAAAAATAATGAACCGCTTATTGAGAATGGCTCTTGGGGTTACCATATGAATAGAAGATATATGTGAAAATCCCAAAGACAATTTCCATAGAATGCACCATGTTGCGGACTTGATAAAAGTCGCATTTGAGTTAATAATATTACTACCTCATTTTCAGTGCTAAGAGTGTTACAGGACATTCAGCAATTTAATCAGTTTAAATTGTTAGCATTCAGAACCTGGAGTCACAAGAAACATTCAAACCAAGAAGGAGAACAAACATTAAGACTTAAAACCAATAGAATAAGCATACTCCATTACCTGTTCTTCCTCCTCTATTGCCCCACTCAACTCTGCTCCTCGCAGCATCAACTTCAACTCATCTTCAGTAACATATGGTTCACTAGTACATTAACAATCGGTAAGTGTGAAGAAATATCTAAAGCAAAATAAGTTACACATAGTCACTTAAGAAAATCCCATAAATGACCATTTAAAATAGCAATTTATCACCATAAAAAATATCATTACTGCACAGTGTTTTTCAAACAATATGAGTTATACAAACCTAAAATAGGAGCAGAATGGCAAAGGTAATCAGGAAGTGAACATGGGAACTAGTTTTCAGGAACATACAGATACAAATATATATATATCACACGCTGATTTCTAGTGCTAGTGGCGTCAGCCATTCAGGAGCAAGAAAATCGAATGTCTCCGACTTAATACCATCCAACCTCACGCACATTATGCTGGATGATTTCAGATTTGGTATCAAAAGGCCTTTCTCAACATCTCTGCCCATGGATAGCTTCAACTGAGTGTCTCTGAGGCAGAGCTCTTGTGGCCACATTACTTTAGATGAGAATAATCACCTGCAAGAAGGCCGCAAAATTGTTGGGCCCAATATTTCTTGGTTGTATAAAGCCAAAATTTTATGGCATTAGCAAGAAGGTACAGAGATCAGAGAAAAGAACTTCCTGTACACAATACTATCTTTACACCTTTGCAAGAAAGTTGGCAACGCCCACATGCAGATTTGAGAATGTGAGAGAACTTGATGTTGAGATCACCCAAAAAAAATGAGAATATGATGAAGAAAGTATGCAAGTCTCCAAAGCCTGGCATCTCCTTGTTCGTGACATAACACCATGTGAATCATCTCCACTTGAAGGGCACTTCATAGAAAAAGGAATGTAATAGAAGAAAACCATCCAAGACACGTCTAGCTTTCTCTTTGTTGGAATCCACCTCGATAACGAGCCTAGAAAAGCCTTCAATCCCCCCAAGCCTGCAATTTCTCATCAATGATCAAACTACTGTAGCTGCCAGCTCGGCAGTCCTCCAACTTAAGCTCACTATTAAAGACGATATTCATCCAACCTCAAAATTTATTCTTTTTTTTTTTAAAGTGCTGAAAATCCTTCAAATAAATTACCAATCCAGCAGCAATTTCTTGCCACCACAACCAACTACATTGAACGACTTTTTCGTTCAAGGATGTGATTATTGCACTCTTTCAAATGCCCCAACACAGCAACAACAAAAAAAATAGTAAAATACCCCAACACAAAGCATAGGGGAGTGATTTCCAAAGAACCCTTTCCCTTCCCCTAAAGGTACTGAATGCAAATTCTATCATATCCACCACCTTACAAACAAAAAAACCCAAAAAATGTCAAAGATGACACAGATAGCAATATGGATCTTCCAAATCTCCTACACTTCTTTAAAACAGTAAAACGTACTGCATGTTTTCTTTACCTTCTCACACGAGAAATTTTTAGGAAGAACGTGTCCCTCAGATAGCCCCCAAATTTTTGACATCAGATGAGCACTGAGCAAAAGAGGCTGTTTCCTCCATCAAGTATCCATTGAAGAAGCTAACAAAGCACCAACATCCATTATTCGACTTCTAAATTCTTGATTCCTCATCCTTTAGTGAGCAACCCAGCATAACAAAAAGCTAAATGCAGGCTACCACCTCATCAAATCATCATCTTTATGAGCTCTTCTTGACATAGGCCATTGACCACCTTACAATCAACTGTTTTATTTTTTTATTTTTTTTTATCGGTAAAGAAAGATATCAATATATTAAAAAACTGTAGAATACAGAAGCGAAAACCTGCATAGCTAAGCAGTTGCTGAGGAGTAACCACCAGCTCTACACCAACTCTTTAAAATTATTCTCACTGGGACATCCTTCGACATGCAAATGCAAGTTTTTACAACACATGGAACACCTCGCAGAACTTTTCCCATCACATCACTAATCATCCCAAACCATAATCCTATTACCCTCACCAACCTTATACCTTACAGCCGCCACAAAATTTTCAAATAATTTATGAACACCCTTCCAACCTCCCGGTCCATAACTACCTGCATACCAACTAAAACACCCTGCATTCCTACTCCATAGTTTACTATCTAATATGTATTCCAATACAAGCACCATAAAATCATATAATAACAACCTTTACAACATGGAAGAAAGCCAATTATTGTCAAGGTGCACCACCAAGGCACTATTTGGATTATAATTTCAGTTTATTTTCATTATCTGATTAATATTTTATTTAGCATTGTCCAATAGCATTCCACAATGAAAAAAATATGATTAAGCTCATTCATAAGAAAAAAGGAATATTGCCAATTAAATAGGAAACTTCAACAACTGCCAAGGATGATAATATTGAATGAAGAGGATTTATTATACATCATAAAGTGAATTTTAAAATAAACACTAGTTAAGATAAAAGTAAAACATACCTTCTTCCTTTCAAACCGAGCATTTTAAGCATTCCCATTGACAGAAAAGTTACAACTCTTCCCACGGGATACAATATCAAGGAAAGCCATGCCACCGGTCTGACCTAGAGGCATTGCACACAACACTTCGTCAAATAAATTTGTATTAGTTGCAGTAACAGGCCCACTCATCAAATAAGAAATTTAGAGCTACATAAGGCATGAACTTATAAAAAAAAGGATGAACACATCTAATTAACATTACATTATCAATTGTAAGAAAAATAAGCAACTTTAAATCTTACCACAAACCTAGCAACCTCTGTGGCATTGTGAACAGCTATACTTTTCGGAGTAATTTCTGTGAGGAGCAAAACAGCAACCTGCAATCATTCACAAACAATTTTGGTTTAAATAATGCTTGCAATGAAGCAATGTGTGTGTGTGTGTGTGTGTGTGTATATAGATGTGTGTTTACTTCACATACATTCACTAACAAATGACAATTCATGAGAAGTTTACTAGAAAAAGGAGGAAATGAAGAGGAACAAAATATGAAGGGAAACAAAGCAATGGCACTTGTTTGGGTCGCCATTTTCAAACCAAAGGAAGACTTCTGAAGCAAAAAAGGCTCTTCCGGAGTTCAAATAAAATGTAAAAAACTTTTCTTCACAATAATTTAGAGAGGGGATTATTTTCAGCCCATCTATTCTTGAAAGAACACTCTGCGCTATTTTTCAGGACAAAAGGACTTCATTTTGAAGACTTGAAAGGCCTAACGAGTAATTGAACCCTATTCCCCCACCTTCCACCCTGCTCTGTCTTGTTGATCAGGGTGGTAGGTCCACCAAGGGGAGGAACAAAAGACATTGATGATCCAATAGGGACAAAAGCTTATAGATAGTTCCACACACGAGTTTACCAAGCTTTGCCAGTCAGTAATTCAGAAAATAGAGGCAGGCTTCATTTCCTACTCCATAAAAAGGATTCCACATCATCAATCTTGTTCGTGAATTAAAATTGCATTGAAGAAACTTACGAGAAAGGGGAGTTGAAGTCACAAACAAGGGTGAGGGTAAAAAGAAAAGCATAACAGCAAAGAGGCATAAATGATAAGAAGAACTGAAGAAGAAAGACCGCTCCGAACTGATAAATAAAGTTGTATAGAGGAATATCCATAAAGTTTTGGTTCTGTTTTCTACTTTCCAATGTAGAACGTTAAGATTATAAGAATACCAATAAAAACAAGTTAAGATTACAAGAATATGTTTTCCTTGTTTTTGTTATTAGAAAGATAAATCGTTAGAAAAACAAAAACAATTAACAATTGTCAATGAGCAGGGTATAACTACATTCAGAAAATATTATAACTACATTATCTATGACTAACAGGAAATATTTCTAATTTTCATTTCCATTCTGTGCTGAAATAGCAATACATAAAGAAAAATAAGCAGAGAAAATATTTCTAATTTTCTAATATTATAACTACATTATCTATGACTAACAGGAAATATTTCTAATTTTCATTTCCATTCTGTGCTGAAATAGCAATACATAAAGAAAAATAAGCAGAGGAAATATTTCTAATTTTCTAATATTATAACTACATTATCTATGACTAACAGGAAATATTTCTAATTTTCATTTCCATTCTGTGCTGAAATAGCAATACATAAAGAAAAATAAGCAGAGGCATTTGCTCAGACAAGGTGGTCAGTAGCAAGAATCCAATTTGTGGAAACTATTGTTGTTGACCTAGATTCTTCTAATGCTCTCTCTTGGATTAAGGACAAGGTTCCGTGCCCATGGCGTTTTGCAAGAATCATAGACCATGTAAACAACATTCTAGACATTTTGTTAGCTAATTCCCAGTAGCTATTACGACATAGCAGATTTTCACGTTAAAGAATGCGGTTGTAAGCTCTCTTCGTATATTTGGGATGATCTCCAACAACTTATTCTCACTTTTCTTCATCAATAAGTTTCTTATTGTTGATATAGGAAAAATTAAATTAGGAAAAAAAAAAAACAAGACCACGGAAAGAGGAAAACCCCTATTGTTATCCACCTTAATCGAGAGGCCAAGATTTTGCTTAAAAGGAGAGGGGAAGTAAATAAAATAAGAAATAAGTAAATCAAAATGAAGTAGAATAACTCAGATTCCAAATGAACAAATTCAAACTTGAAAAGGATCTTTTTGATTCTCAAAGAATGAAGGACAAAGGGATTGATCGAGAAACATCTCTTGTTCTTATTATAAGATTGTTATAGGATCCGCATATGTTTGGTAAAAAGAAGAATCTTCTCCTTTGAGAATAATCAAAAATGGAAGTGTTCAATTGAAACATGAAAACGTGACTAAATTTTGGATATTGGACCAATCCCAACAAAACCACAAATGAAATGTTGTCATGTTAACCCAATAAGTGATGCCTTGTATCGTTGAGTTTTCTTCCTCTCTTCTCCATTGGAGTCATTGTAACTAGAAACATGGAGAGAGAGAGAGAGAGAGAGTAGAGTTTAACCCATGCACAAATCCTTTGCAAATACCAAATGTAGAAAACAGCATAATAGTAAATTTCACATGCAAAATTTGTGGTGTTAAGTTAGGAGAAACGCTCATAACTTTAGGGTTTGAGTATTGATGAAATAATCTGTTATGGTTTCAAGCATCAAAAGAATGTTTTGGTACTTCAAGCCATTTTTGTCTTGAACTTTTCACTTTTGTAGCTTGAGTCGAACTTTTCACTTTTGTAGCTTGAGTCTTCAATTGATCAAAACAAAAAATTGGGACATACAGTCATAACTCCAGTAGCTGCACTAACACCAGCTTCACCAAAAACTGTTGTTGCTGCCTCTGTGACTAATGCAGTTGCTCCAATATTGACCACACTGAGTACATAACATGAAATCTACAATAAGAAAGAATATTTAAAGTCGAGCTGAAAGAATGGAAGCAATAGCAGTAATAAGTTTCCAAATGAAAACTATGAACAAAGAAGTACGTTGTGCCGATAAGAATAGTTGTCAGGAACCGAGTAACATCGCTACGAAGCATTCTGAAGACTCCGTTCTCAGGCTCTTTTTCAGCCAATTCACGGATCTGATAAGAAATAACATACACGAACATTAAATAATAAGTGTGATTGCAGGATTCTCATAAGCTAGATCCATTGTTAAAGTGATAAAGAAAAGACTTGTCTTGAAGTAAATGCAAATATAAGCACCAATAGCATTTCTTAAACATATTGAAATTACCAGAATAGAATTTAGAGAAGTTAGCCAATGTGTTTCCTAAGTCATTGATAAATACCAAGGTCTACATTGCAAAAGATAGACCAAATCAAAGCTTTGCCAAAGTTGACTACATTATTCAACTTCAACAACCATGAGGCAGATGCAATGCTTGGATATATTATTACTTTAATCTTTTTCTCGGAATTTATAAAAGAGAAATAGGAAGACTAAAAAAGGGTATAAAGGGCAAAAGACCAAGTTTCAAAGGTAAGTTCGAGCCAGAATACATGTCATCCCTATGTACATTGTACCCCTTCTTTAGCAAGGTCCACCTCTTCACTAACCGATCTTGGAACTTAGGAATCCGCTAAGATTCACACATCATTGAAAACATTATAATTGATTCATGCCTCAAAGAGATGCATGATATTGACATATGACACAGGAATCCGCTAAGATTCACATATCATTGAAAACATTATAATTGATTCAGCCCTCAAAGAGATGCATGATATTGACATATGACATATTCGATTGTGAAACAGCCACCTTCTCTATCTTCGGAGGAAAAAGTGGATTATGATGATATCAGCCCCTGACACCTTAGGAAATCCCAATCTCCATAATCGAATTCTGACTCTACCCAAAACCACTTCTTATCCTGTAATAATGTGGTCCACAGATCTTCTTAGAAGTAAGCCCCCAAAAGAAAACCATCCAGTTCTTGAGTATAATTTACTTGAGATTTGAGAAGTTTCCCATCTTACCAAGGGCCGATCTCCTGGGTTATTTGGAAGGAGAGGAGCCTGAGAGTGTTTGGGACCACCTCATCTTCTCTGCCTAGCTTGTGCTCAAGGGTCCACTCATTGATTCTAGATTGGTGCTCAGTTCGCCATGATACTAGGGCCCTGAGCGAGCTTCTTGGCTGTGATCATCTTTTGTTTGCTTTCCCTTATGTTTGTTTCTGTTTTATATTTATGAGGGTAGGTCTCTTTCCTTTGAGTTTACTTCTCAGTAAACTTTTATTCGTAATGCCTGTTTTTCCTTTATATAAATAAATCTGTCTTGTTTACCAATCAAAAAAAAATGATGACACAATACTTTTGTTGTCACCATCAACACATAATATTCAGTATCCACATATTCAAGTTTTGCTTCTTCAACACCATATTATATAACTCACTTCCTAAATGTATGTTAGACAGTATCCAAGCCACTAGTATTCCAGCAACTTCTACTGTAGATTATATAGTTTCGCTCCGTTCCTTATCTTCCAACGTCAATACTTTAGTCCACTCCTTTTAAATGGGGAGACAATGTTTCGAAATTTAAGTCTCTTTCCAACCTTGCTACCTTTCTTACTATCATTCCCTCTCTTTTCGTTTTTTTCCAATACCAATTCCTCGACAAATTTTTATAGGCTCTTCTATGTGCCCATCAAATATAGCTCCAGAAATTCTACCAAATCTTCCATTTTCAAATATAGAGGTGCCAAAAGAACATTGTCAAATCATTTTTTTCCCATTTCAAATCCATCCACCTGACAAATCATTGTCTAGTCTATCATCCTTATTCGTATATAGTACAATGACTACAGTCTAATTCGGTCACTTTGTTAACTACCATATATTTTTGTACCATGAAGTATCTAAAAGCTTCAATTTTTGTCTCGTTGGGAAGCTTATTCTATTAGCTTTTCGACAAGCCCAGGCTCTCCCAATTCAGGCATAAACTGAGTGTGTGGCTGAATTATGAATGGGGTGCAGGAGCTTTTATTTGATTATTTTCTTTGGGATACAACTTTAGGTTAGTTTAGAGTTTTTTTCAATTGAAGGTGGCTTTAAGTAGATAGAAAATAGTCTTTTCCTTTTAGGATTGGATGGAATTGGAATTGACTGAAATAATTGAATTCTATGGAATTTAAATCTATTGAATTGAATTCCACAGAGTTCAACATTTTTCCATTTGAATGCACTATTGATTAGATGGAATTGAATTGCAGAATTTTCAATTTCATTGTTTGGATAAATAAAAATTTATTGAAAACAAATTCAATACAATGCATTAATAATTGGGTCTACACGAGCATAGCAATGGTTGTTGATATTAGGAGTAACAATTTTCAACTCGACCCTTCAACCCGCATGAACCCGTCCAACTTTTCACGGGTTAGGGTCGAGATTTTGGAGTTGTGGGTCGGGTTTGAGTTTGGTTTTCACAGCCCATTTATAATTGGGTCGGATTTAACTTCCCGAACCGCAAGTTCATAAGAGCTACTTGTTTTAGTAATAAACATATGTACTTATGACCCTAATATATTTATTAAATACTAAAGCTAAATTATCTAAATCATAAGTATGATCAATTTATATAGAATTATTATTAACTTAATTTATGGGTTAGGCGGCAAGTTCGGTTTGAGGATTCCGTTCCTAGGACGGGTTAGGGTTTGCCTTTGCAGTCCATTTATAACGGGTTGGGTTTAGGTTGAGCGTATACTTATTCAACCCGAAACCAACCCAACCCGTCAACCTGCATGAACCTGATTGAACCCATAGGCCAGGTTTGGGTTTGCATTTGGTTTTTCACAACCCATTTTTTATTGGGTCGGGTTCGAGTTTGGCTCCTTGAACCAAAAAGTCATAGTACCTACTTAATAGTAATAAAGGTTTAATACTTATATACAATTATACATGAGATATTTAGTAAATATTAAATGTAATTTATATAATGATTCAAATATAATAATAAACCTATATAATTATTTAATGTATTTATTAAATTAATATATTGTTACAATTCATCCGTATTATTATTTTATATATTCGATTATTATTCATTTAATCAGATTAGGCAGCAGGTTCATTTTTTAAGGGTCACCTACTAGGTCGGGTTTCAAGTTGGCTTTCCAACTCATTTAGAAACGGATTTGGGTTTTGGTTTAGGGTATATTTAGTGAACCCAAAACTAAACTGTCCCATTGCCACCCCAAGTTGACATCCAACAGCAACTACAATGATGAGTTGAAGGAGATAAGAGTCACAGTGTTGAGGGAGATTTTCATTAGGCTCGCGTATTTTCCTCAGTTTTGCAATAGTGTGGAATTTTCAAATAACACATCCAAAAATGGAATTGAATTCTGGTAATTTATCTTATGAAATCAGCGCTTCAATTCGTACGGAATTGAAAATTTCCAATTTCACCATTTCATTAATATACCACAAACAAAAAAATTAGAATTCAGGGACTAAATTGACAATTTTGTCCGACAATTCCACAAATCTAAATGCACTCCGGAGTATATTTGGAAAGCTATGATCAAAAGATGAGCATTTGATATTGAATAAGACCCTTTAAGCCTTCAAAAAAGTTACATATATTTTCATGCTAGAGAATTTTCCTAGTACTCATGTTTTTGAGGTTGAAAATTAAAGTTTTCTCCATCAATGTATGTGATGCTTAATTTTCATGGTGAAATGATGTGCTTATTGGGATTCATGTAGGATTTGGCGTCTTTTACACCAGCTGCCAACCTAACGCAACCATTTTCCTTTATCCAGGCTTGGGACCGGCAATGCAGCCAAATTTAGAGATTTTAATAACAGAATGCCAGGTGTTTCCCACCTCAATCATTTGGGATAAAGCATTGATTATGGTGGCAGCTATGATGTTTTGTATGATAATGTAATGCTAATCTACCATCCTGTAAGTTTTTCCTACATTTGATTGAGTTCTTTGTTTCTTTAAAAACCTTTCTGCATTATTTGTTACCAGAGCAGTAGATATTTAACCTTGCTGTATCAATTTCAAACAAAAACTAACAGGCCAAGCCAATATAATCTAATTCCTCCACCATGCTGACCCATTTGGGGAATTATTTCCTCCCTTCAAACTAGAGCATTAGATGAAGAGTTAATTATAAATCTTGGAAGGCTTCTAGTCCATGTCTAAGTCAGGCATACAATAAACCTCCATCAATTAACCAATCAAAAAAATTAAACCTCCATCATTTGACTTCTATACTAAGACCAAGAAAGAGCCATCACTTTCAAAACAATCAGAGATCAGATAAGGCAGTCCTACCAGGAAACACGAACATCAACGGAAACCTATCTCCACAAATCCGTTGTTAGTTTTATTAAAAAAATTTCTGAACCATTCTGAGCCAATGATTTTTCTACCTTATGCCCGTTTTATATTACATATCCCATTCTGCACTTCTTCACCTATTTTCTCATTATAATTCACCTATTATCCTGTTTTCTTAACTTACTCGGGGTTGGCAGCAAGGATTAAAAATACGGTTTCGGGGGATGTATCGGTCCCAACCGAAACCTATGTGTATTGGTTGCGGGCGATACATATAAAATTTTCTTTTCTCTTAAAAAAATCAAATTAAATATTTTAAAAAATCAAATAAGTTATAGAAACCAAATTTACCAAATATAAAATCATGGGAAGCGACTCAAAGACAAAATAGCAAACATAGTTACAATTACACAATGAATTCAAACATGAAATAACTGATAATCGTTACATATCGCCCGTTTTGTATTACTATAAATATCGTATAGGGGGTAACCGAAACCTATACATATCGCAAGTTTCGTATCGGCTTCGGCGATTTTTATTTCCATGGTTGGCAGTGAATATGCAAGGGCAATAAGAGGTTACATTTTGAGCAAGTTAATACAGGTTTAAAGTTTTAACTCCTAAAAAGGATGAATTACAGTACAATGGATTCCCATGATTTGATTATATAATATGTCAGGTCTTTGTAATGGTTTATGGAATACCAGAAAGTTTTAGAGGCCAATAAAGGAAGTCAAGGACGGGATTATAGGATTTGGTCTAAAGGCAACCAGGGTCAATTCTCAGTGAGTTCTCTAGCACAGTCCCTCGGGTCAATCCCGCCCGTCTCCTTTCTTCATAGAATTGTGTGGAATCCAGACATTCCTACTAAAGTATCATTTTTTCTCTGGATTTTGCTTTTTTGAATAAAATTCTCACATGTGATCACTTGAAAATTACAGGGTGGAGGATGGCTAATCGATGCTTTATGGGCCTCCAAGTGGAAGAGTCGATAGATCACCTACTCTTGCATTGCTCTTTTACCCGTGAGATTTGGGGCTTCTTTCTTTCCCGAGTGAGTATGGATTGGGTCTTTCCTTTTTCCTTTCACAACTTCTTATCATGCTGACACTTGGATTGGGGGGATGGCTCTAGGAAAGTTATTTGGTCAGTTTTGTCAGGCGTCATAACGTGGTCCATCTGGAAGGAGAGGAACAGAAGAGTTTTCGAGGGCTCCCTATGTGCTCCTCCTCGCCTCTATTCTAGGATCTGGGAGATGGTCCTGGAATGGTGCTCCTCTACTTAATACTTATAGGGGAGGCGATCTGAGTCCTTTGTTATCCTAATTGCAAGGCTTGAATAGGTCATAGGCCCCTCATCAAGGGGTCGCTCGGAAGTTGTCCTATCTATTTTTGCATCTTTTTTTGTGGGTTTATGATCTTGTGAACCCCTTTCTCATCTTGTCTTTTGTACATATTTCCTTTTTTCTAATATACATGCTGGATTATCCTTTAAAAAAAATAAAGGAAGTCAGTAGGGAGGTTGACTAAAACCACCACCACAATGGTCTTATTAATGGGTTTATATAGTCTAACAGAGGTCATTCAATAACTTCCATGTTTTTACAATAAATTGATTCCATCAAATAGTTAACCACAATATGTTCCCAAAGTTCATTAATTAACTTTTATTTTTTTGTCACAGCATGTGATCTCCTCAGTTCTTGGTGTGCCATTAGGAAGGACTTTGAGAAGGAATGGCTATTTGGGTTATGATGGATGCCAAAATTTTCTATATTTTGCTTTTGATGTCGTTTGTTTAATTTACTCTTTCGCTAGTTATTATCTTGTTTCATATCCTTTGTGATGAATACAACAAGCTCTCCTAAATTGGAAAGGAGAGAACAAAGGATAAAAGGAGCAAAGGAAGCAAAGAGAATATTACATTCACAACACGCCTAACTAATAGCTAATAATTGACAATACACTGATTAAAAAGAAGACTAGCCCAATCAATGGGGAGAGAACATAATGTGTAACAGGCATGAACTCGGAATCTGACATCTTTACTGTTTCAACTTACATTGTTATGAGGCTTCCCTTATATTTGTTACTTCTGTTGTTTGTGGTGCGTGAATGCTTATGGGTGCAGACCTATGCTGCTACTAATCCATGATTGTTTTTCGTTAATAAAGAGATCCAATACATAAGCTCTACGAACACGAATAAGAAGCATGGGAATTTAAAGCAAAAAAGAAGAAGAAAGAATCCCTTTTGAGTAAAACTGAAACATTCATACCTTCCAAGGCCATAGTGTCGTAATTGAAGTCTCCGCCATGGAAAAAAATGCAGACAGACTCAAAAGCGCAGCTAAAACCAAACCATGCTCTTTAAAAACACATAGGACCTGCAAAATTTTCGGCCAAGCTCCTCTAAGTGACAGCCAGCTCTGCCCAAAAACCTTGTAACCCGTATTGACAACCCCTTCCATTGCAAAAACTCTCCGGCATCCAATCACAAAAATCCCATAAACCATTGCAGCCAAAACGAATCCGCGCTTCACCAAAATCTCAAAAAATTCAACTTTTTGAGTTGCAAGCGTGTCTCCCACCCTTTCACCCTCATTTTCTCTAATCAGAGACTTCAAACGAGCTCTACCGTCAAATACCTCATCTTCCTGGAATCTCGACTTGCAGAAATTTCTGAGTCTATAAGGACCAATGCAATTAGTTGTAATTCGACAAGGATAACGCAGATTTCTTGGGGAAATCTTCGCTGGGACTCTCAGTTGAAGATTACTAAAAATGAGCCTCGAACGACCGAGAACTGAAGCCTCTATTGCTAAATCCATGGATTTTAACTTCTTTAAGAGATCAGAACGAACAAAGCACTGAGAGATTTGCAGAAAAGAAAAAAAGGAGGCTTTAGGGTTTCTTTCGGGGTTAGTACAGATGATATCGAGCAGACGATCTCATTTAAGGGAGGGAATTTGAAGAAACCCTAGAAAATGAGAAGAGCCATCTTATGGTTATGGGGTGAGATTGTGTTCTTCCTCATCTTCTCAAACAAGTTGAAGCCATGGATATTCCGGCTGGAGCATTTTTCGCCCAATTGGGACTGATGATAAATTACATATTCTACCCCTTTTACTTCTTTTCCTTTTTCTTTTTTTTCGTTTTTGGTAATTTGGTGTCGCTACTCGCTACCCAAGGGAGTGGAGCCCCTGTTACTCATCACCCGTAGAAATAGATCTCAAAGACCTCCACCAAGGAGGCCACACCGTACCACGGGAGCAAGCAAGGGGGTGTATAGGTTCGTTCTTTTGAATAACTTATTGATTATGTATTTTTACCAAATAAACTTATTTATATATAAGCACTTATTTTGATGAATAAGTAAATAAGTACTTAATAGTAGTGTCGACAAAACCCCGGTAAAAAAAAAAAAAACATAATAATGATAATATTAGTCTTTATCTTCTTCTTCTTCGAGTGGTTGCTTGGATTGACCCTTATGGAACCTTAGCGCTACCTTAGGTCTGGTTGTGTGTGTATGTTTAGAGAGTGTATGTGTAGTTACATTATAACATTTTCATACAAAAAAATATTCTTCTTCATTTTTGTCCCTTAGGCTTACCAAACCATGGCAACCCCCTTTGGGAATAGCAACAAGATGTACGGGAATAGCAACTATCCCATCCCCTCAGCGATGGTCAATAATATATTGAGATGGTGTTTGTAGCCATTAATGATAATGTAAAATGTTGGAATTGTGTTTCAATTATGAAGAAATCTGGGCTCAGCGATCCATTGGCCAAAGAATAGCGGATCGATCGGTGGTAGCAGTGATCACTCGGCCACTCACTGGTCGATTAATCAGTGGAAGCGGGATTAATTTCTTTTTATTCCGGGGTTTTTCCCTTTTATAAATAGTTATTTTGTATAGGGTTTAAGAGAGGAAGCCTAACGTTTTCTTTGAGAGAGAGAGAGACTATTTAAGAGGCTAGGCGTCATTGTAGTTCTTTGCTTTGATTATTAGTGAAGAATGTGATCTCTCCATGCGTAGGAAGCATAATTCGGAATCACACAAGAACCATTATAATGTTTGTTTATTACTCAGGTACAGCTCTCAAGCGAAGGTCAAAGCAATGTATAATTTGGATGGTAACAGTTCATTCTTGAAGGCGTTGCACTGATGTTGTTCCTAGGTACCAAAGGAAATCAAAAAAGGCTTCGTTGAGATGTTGAAGAGACCATGGCTGATGTAGTTCATTTGTGGAAGATGTTTCCTCTAGCAATGTCTCACTAAATATAGATGCATTGGTACATGCTGAAAAGTGGTTGTCACGATTTGGTTGAAAAAATGAGAGAGAGGAATAAGATAAAGAAGAGTACTATTGTCATTATGTTCATTAGATAGTGTTTCTATTTCCACTTACGGTGTTTATTAATCAAATGTTGGGGTGCAGGTAGCACCATCCTTAGTTTTTATAGTCATGAGATTTCATGTAGAGACCCAAATTTGCATTTATGTCATTGTTATAAATAATAAGGGTAAAAATGTCGATTAAATGTTGTATGATGTGTTATGATAGAACGGTAGATCATGTTTTTTCTCATCCCCTTTCTTTAGTTCATAGCGATGTATGGACCCCTCACCCGTTGCTAGTATTTCGAGATTTCGCTATTATATCAGTTTTATTGATGACTTCAGCAGGTTTACTTGGCTATTTCCAATACGTAAAAAACCAGAATCTCTTGATTGTTTCATTCATTTCAAAATATTGTGGAACCATTATTTTCCAAACAAATTAAAATCCTACAAAGTGATGGAAGTGGCGAGTTCAATAGCTCTGCCTTTAAAAACTTCACTAACTCTAATGGAATTACAAGGAGATTTTCCTATCCTCACACTCCTGAGCAGAACGGGCTAGCTAAATGGAAGCATCGCCATTTAATTGAGACTACTAACACATTGTTTGTTCAAGCGTGTTTACCAAAGGAGTTCTGGCTAGAGGCACTGTGCACTGCCGTCTATTTAATTAATCGAATGCCCACTTCTACTCTCCATTTCAGGCTTTGTTTAGCACTCAACCCCACTATGAGCTACTACGGACCTTCGGCTGCCTTTGCTATCCATTATTGGGGCCCTATCAGAAAGACAAGTTAAGTCCCAAGTCAATCCAATGCATCTTCATCGGCTACAGTGACTCCCACAAAGGATACAGGTGTCTTGACTTGAATTCAGAGCGTGTTTACATCTCCTGACATGTCATTTTTGATGAGGGATCATTTTACACTTCTCTCTGAAATCAATGAGCCCCACAACTCCAACAAAACACCGTGTTGTTACAGGGCATGTCACCACTTGGGACTACTCCCACTGGCAGCCCCCCAATGGTCGTAGCCCCACAACTCCAACATGACACCGTGTTGTTACAGGGCATGTCACCACTTGGGACTACTCCCACTGGCAACCAAGCAAATACTTCGATATATCAAGGGGTGATTAGGGATTGGCCTCACCTTTTTGCCTTCCTCACTCATGATTTCAGCTTTCTGTGACACTGATTGGGCTGGAAACCCAAATGACCGTTGCTTAACTACAGGCCTTTGTGTTTTTCTCGGGTCTAACTTAATTTTGTAGAGTGCAAAGAAGCAACCTGCTGTTTCATGGTTAACTGTCGAAGCATAATACAGAGCGTTGGCCTCTACAACTGCTGATATTCTTTGGCTTCGGTACTTACTGCATGATCTCAGCATTTTCCTATCCAGTCCATCCACTATCTTCTGTGACAACATCAGTGCCACATGCATAGCAACAAACCCAATCCTTCATGCCAAGAGCAAACACATTGAAATTGACTACCATTTTATACGTGAACGGGTCGTCATGGGCGATGTTCGAGTTCAATATGTCTCCACATATCAGCAAATTGCAGACATTTTTACCAAATGATTGGCAAAGGAATGGTTTTGATTTTTACGGAACAAACTCTTGGCTCACCCGCCTTGAGTTTGAGGGGGAGTGTTAAACTCAAAGTTCCCTATATTCATGGGATCTACGTTTATCCCTTGTATGTAGAAGACCTATGGTTATCCCTTGTATGTAGGAGATGATAACAAGCTATCTCTCCCAATCTATTATCTCTAAGGATAAGGATAAAGTCTATCTTATGTAATCTTTAAATCTCAGTATGTATCTATTTTCAATACAGTCCCAGAACAAAGTATTCTGGTTCTCAACAATCGTTTATTAATGAATGTTTTTGAAGTATTTAAAATGGTTTGAGCGAATAAAACAATTGAAAAATGAAAAAAAAAAAACAAAAAGAAGGCTAAAGCCAACTTTAGCCCGCTAAAGCGAGCTTTACAAAAACTCAATATAGTGGAGTTCCAGAGAGATCCCGCTTGAAGCGAGATTCATCCCGCTTGAGCGAGACTGCACAAATTAATTTTTTTTTGAAGGGTCAATTTTTAGGGTTTCAAACCCCATGATTATAAATAGAACAACTAATTCGAGAGTTTAGAGTATTTTAAAGTCTTTTCACCCAATTTGGCAAAGGAGAGGAAAAAACCTTAGGTTTTCTAAAGAAAGCTCTTAGAAAAACAAGGAAAAACTTGGATTTCACTTCTCAAGCATTTCTAAAGCGCTAGATCACAAGGATTCGATCTTGGAAGGTAGATACACTCTACTAGATAGACTTATTATCATTCTTTAAGTAGAAATGAGATTAAAATCATGCTTGTTTGTTTAATTAAGGTAGATACACTCTACTAGATGGTCTTGTTATAATTCCTTAGTTTAAATTAAGATGAAAAACATGTTGTTGATGATAAAATGTGAATCTACTCTACTGATCGATTATATAGTGATTCCTTAAAGAATGAAATGATGAGATACATGGATTTGATGAAAAGCATGTTTATTGAATGATGAAATGAAGTTAATGAAAAGGATGAATTTAAGTATTTAACCTATTTACATGTATACTATTGAATGATGAAATTGAAGATGAAAAACCTAAGTATAAGCATGCTATTTCCATGAAATTGAATTGAAGAATGTGTGTCATGTTAATTGATGTCTCTATTGCCTCTATGTCACTCACTATTGCTATATGAATACTTGTATTGCATGATCGAGCATTTGTATAAGTACGAATATCCAAAAAGTAAAGTAAAGAAGAAGAACAAAGATAAATGATGATATTGAGAGGATGCTAATGGACTCCACTCCAAGTGGGTAAGAATTAATCATCTGATTCAAAGTAAAATGAATAAAGGGAAGAAATAAAGTATTGAGAGGATGCTAATGGACTCCACTCTAAGTAGGGTGGGCATTAGTCATCTGATCCCAAGTATAATGATGTACAAAGATGTCGACGGGGAGGTTGGCTAAGGGTGCTAGTATACTCAGATCAGGTACTGTTGCTAGGCACGCCTAAAGTATATGAAAAATGCTAGTGGACTCCACTCCAAGTAGGGTGGACATTAGTAAAGTTTTGAAAGTATACTCCCATAATAAGCTATGTATAAAGTAACTGAAATATGATACTTGTAAAATGAAAGACATGAAGAAGTTTGTAAAAGTATAAGGATTCCAAACAAAGTTAAGTGAAATATATGATTTTGAAAAGTATGCATATTGATATTTGAAAGTATGATTTCCGCACTTGATTAAAGTTATGCATGACTATTCTTATCAACTATATTTGAAAGCATCTAAATGATCAATTGTATATGAAAGCATGTAAATATCATAACAATTGTATCTAGTGGTTTGTATACGTTGAGCTATTAAATGCTCAGCCGAACTATTATTTTCGACAGGTCCGTCTTTCGACATATGTGGTCCGGAATCATGGGTCGAGGAGGAATACTTTGAGGAGAAGCCTGATATGGATCATCCTCAGGAGGAGAGGGCCCTTCCTTAGGAGGAGAGGGCCCTTCACAAGTGGTCTTATCTTGATTACTGTTGAGGGATGTGAGGGAGAGATATGAATATGTTTTGTTTAAAGTAGGGATGTCTACTTATGAAATTCTGTTTTGTTAAACTTAAATACTTTGAATACATTTTCAGTTTATATTATAAAGAAATTTTCAGCTTCCGCTATTAGCATGTCTTGTATGTTTTTACAAAATGGTTTGATATGATAAGTCACGAGCCAAAGTCTCATAATTCCTAGGTGGGATTTTGGGTCACAACATTTCAAGTCTTATTAAATATCTATGAGTTTTGAAATTATTTAATTGTACAGGAATTGTAACCCAATAGATGAAAATTATAATACATCTAGTTGTCAAAATAAATGCATATTGTCAAATGACAAAAATTACGAAGTGTCAAACTTTACGAGTCTCCTAATTGATAATCATGTCAATATTCACATAGTTAGTTGTTAGGTTTAGGTATATATATAATTACTAACCCTACAAAATAATATGATGTAGATCAAGAGCTTTCATCATATTAATTATCTCTCAGTGGGGCTAATTGAACTCTGGGTTGACTCTCAATTGTTTTGTCATTCGGCTCACCCGTACAGTCCCAGTAACAGAGACGAGAAGGGAACTCTTATTTATTTCCTAACATCTTTGTATTTTATTAAGAGTTTAAATATGAGGCAAAGCTTTGCTTCAAGTCATTTGAGTGGAGCACTCCTTTTCATGTGTAGATGGTGGAAGTTATTGGCTCCTACTTACTACTTTAATAATATTATTTTAGGGATGCAGATTGCAATATAAGAATGACCCAGATGATGAAAATGCACTCCCAGAGCTATTAATCATTTGATATTTGAGGAATGGTACCATGCATACTCATATCTCCATAATCTCATCCTTTTCAGATAATGAAAATCTAAAAATATATATTTTATCATCAAAAGAGAGGAGAACATTATTTTTTTGAATTGTGAGAGACGCAGTTTGTCCTATCTTTTTAAATTTTTTGTCAGAGAATAATTTGAATGTTGATTTTAGAATGGACGAGTTTGAGTATGTGAATCCAAGAGAGGCACACAATGTCATTTATCTTTGTTTCTCTAATCAATTCAATGATCAACCACACACGAACTTAAAAACGCTATGTAATTCGAGAGAGTTCCTTGAGATCTATAAAAATAAAACTCTTCTCATCTTTTAGGCAGGTTATTTTTAAGCTTTAAGTTTGTAGTTTGTATTTCAGCTTTCTTTTCTCATTTCCAGCTACATTGTATCTTTTTTTATCTTCCGCACTTATCTATTTATTTTCTAGGTAAGTTTTTCTTTTACCAATCAAACTATTGTCTAAATTCTTCCTATGATTGCTTACTTTGTTAATATCACTGTACTCTTGATCAACTGAGTAGATTGATGTAAATCTCTGGTACCCTCATTGGTATTACAGAGTGTTGGATCTATAATCTCATGATCATAGATCAAGATTATACACGTGAGTAATTACAAGAATATTAGTTGTTATATGTGAAGTTAGGCACGCTCATTGGTATAACATAAAGCGGCAAAACTTGCAAAAAATGATCGACAATCCATTTAGTCGATGATCGTAACCAATTCCAATCACAAATATAAAAAAACATATGACATGGTGGCAGTCTGGGAGAAAAAATTGAGCTCTCTATGCAAGGCACATGAGAGATCGGCAGCAACAAAGTTTGCACATAGCATTTCACTTTTTTTTTTCAATTTGCGGATAGCATCAATGTGAGAGGCATTATTCAAAATTGATAAATGAGATGGTTAAGAGTCAATTTTTTTTCCTCGGATTCATAGTAGCAGCTATTGTGATGGAGACCAGTGCTTCGGTGGAGACCCATGACTTAATGTAGAGGCCCTTTAAAAACTTTGAAAAATAATAATAATTTAAAACTGTGTGATGGAGACGTGACAAAGGAGCTCTCCTCCCCATATCCTTTTCACATCCCCTCATTTGACTGAATGCAGAGCTCCATAAGAAAGAGACGTGACAGAGGGGGTGTGGACAAAAAATAATTATGAGTCGTTTATTAATGGCAGCTAATGCACTGTTTCCTAATTCAAATCAACCATGATTCCCTCACAAAAAAAAAAAAAAGCAGACTCCTCTTCTTCGTATTCCTGTTGCTTTATCTATACAAAAAGGTGATCATTACAAAATTCAAGATTTCTTGCGGTGGCTGAAACCAGTCGCCACCATAAATACGAAAACCGTCGTTATAAACATATAACGACGGTTTCGCCAAACGCCGTTACAAGTCTTGTCGCAAGGGATGTTACGACGGTTTGTAACGGCAGTTGTAGAGCACATTTATAACGACGATTTTTTATCCCTGTAACGGCAATTAAAAAGGGGTAATTCGATCATTCAAATTGTCTATGTGGCGAGGATTTTTGCTGCCGTTATATATTGAATCTGTAACAGCATTACAGAGCCGCCGTACTAAATCGATTTGCAACGACGATTTAAACCGTCGTTATATAGTAAATATATAATGACATTTTCAACCGCCGTTGCTATTCTATATCTGTAATGGCGCTTCCAAACCGCAGCAAGTAATTAAAAAAAAATTAATTAAAATATTTTTTTTACCTGTATTGATTGTACCTTTGAACAATATAAAATAAATTCAAATTATCTACAAATTTTCTAAACACCGAAACATAATCCATAAATATATAAATTAATGTCCATGAAAATGCCATAATAAACCGTCTAAAATGTCCATCAATAAATACATGTCCATAAAAAAGTAAAATAAAAAATATGCTAAAGCTGCCTAGCAGGTCCCTCTGACTAACGCGCTCCTGTTGCTCCAAAACCTGACAGATGTGTATTGTTGACACCCTCCTACAAAAATAATAAAATACAATTTATTATTAGAATAGAAAAATGATAAAATTTATGAATTTTATCAAAAATTTGCAAATAAAAAAATAATCTTAAAGATTTCATAGTTATTGAGTTAAACGGAAAAGTTTAATTCATTAGCCTAAACCTAGAAACGTGCACCAAATCCAAACCGGAGGTCGGATTTCGATGCCGTTTATTCTAACGCGTTACAAAGAGGCGGCAACTAGACATTTACTGCGGTTGTAGTGAACTGCTGTGATAAATAACTTGCTACTGTGGTTATTTAAAACCGCCGTCAAAAAACCACCGTTACATACATGTAATAAAAACCACCATTACATACATGTAATTTAGTAGTGGATAAAATGTGGAATGACCAATACAACAACAGTCCTTTTTAACAGCTTTTACCATTTTATCTGCTTTAGTTTCTTTTTATATATAAAAAAAACTGAAATGCATCCGTTGGAGAGTTCCCCTTGTACCATAACTGAAAAACTAAAGTAGATAAAAACACTATCTCCAACTTTCTTTCTAAATTTCCTCAATAATTCAATCACAAGATAAGAAAATACACCCAAACAAAAAACCATCTACTCTCTCTCTATTAGAGAAACTCAAAAAGGAAAGAAGGAAACACAAGGATGAGAGTAACCATGTCCAGTCTCACTTATTTACTCTCACTTATTTACTGAGGAAAGGGAAGTGATTAAAAACACTAGGTACTATCGAAAGTGTGTGACCGTTCTCAAGATTTGTGTAAAAATGCTAATGAGACACATTCCTTAGCAAGCTTAGCCTTCTAAGCCGGCTCAAGCTTTTAAGACTCCATCCGTTTGTCTCCTTTTACATTCAGCTGTACCATTCTCTCTCCTCTTGGTCAACAACTCCTTCAAGACTGTTTTATGGTTACCAAAAATATTAATTGTTGTTAAAATTCACTTATGGTTCAACAACTTAATTTTATTTATTAGAAAAAGCATTACAAATACTAACCCTGAGAATTAAACATTTTTAAGTTGAGTTATTTTTTCAAAAACAATTTCCTAAATTTAATGTTAGATTGTTAAACCCCAAAGGTTAGTGAATCTTAACCACAATTAATATGGATTAAAGGGACACGTGTTGTTTAAAATTATATTAACCTTAAGGGTTAAAAATCCTTAACTAGAGTTAAAGTTTTTTTAAAGTATTTTTCTAAAACTGAACTTGCATTATTGAACCCTAAGGGTTAGTGAATCTTAACCATGGTTAATAGGGGCTAACAGGTACACATGGTGACTTGTGGGTGCAATTGAACTCTCCCTGAATTCAATCACAATTGACTGTGATTCAATCTCAAAAAGGAGACAAACAAACTGTCAAATGAAACGAGAAGGCAACGGGTTACCTCTAACAGATGCCCGGGATTCACACTCGGGCACCACTCACTTGACGCGTGGAATGGTGTTCCATTAAGGAGTTGATGACATGCATCTTGCATGTTCTGTTAGAGAGTACGTGCATATATACCTTCCCAGCTCGCTAAGTGTGCTCTTTGACACCCATCAATTGTGGTTAAGATTCACCCACCCGTTGGGTTAAATAATCTAACCTTAGTTTTTAGAAAAATATCTTAAAAAAATTAACCACAAGAATGAGTGAAATCATAACCAAGGCTAATTTTTAAAAATTAAGGTTAGATTATTTAATCTAGGTATGAATGAATCTTAAACACGGATAATGAATGTCATAGAGGGACATGTGGCGAGATTGGGAGGTGTGTGTACCACTCAATAGAATGTGCAATGCATGCTATCACTCCCCTAATTAAATGCTTTCCCATGCGTCATCCAAAGAGTGGTATCCGAGTGTTTTGAAAAAATGGACATCAAGGCAAATGATAGTAGAAGAAGGATGATCTAGGTGTTACAACTTAATTTAATCCAAATTAATTGACATAAAATCAATAGTAAAAATAATATACTTGCAAGTGCACAAGTGACACAGTTGATGTATCTGGTGAGCACATGGTCGAATCCACAGGGATTGACTATTGTGCAACAAGAATTAAGGAAACGAAATCTAGAGAAATGAGAGATTTAAAATCAGTTTTCCACTCAATGAGAATGGAGCAAAAATTACTGATAACTGTAAAGCAATGAAAAAGAGATCTAAGGCTTCAAGAAAATCCACCTATCCCTCCTTATGCATAGATTTGGATGAAAACACATCTAGAATTAAATAAAGATTTAATTTAGATGAAAAATTATACGATAAAACTACTGACTATTAAATTTAATTGAATAATTAGAGAAATATAAAAAACACTTTGTATTCAACTCACAGGGGATCCAAGCATTCCATATATCATTAGATCATACGAAATCAAATAACATATAGAGAGGAACAATTAACCAAACTAAGAAAATTATTCAATTAAAATAAATAATCAAATCATCCACATCGTCCACATAAATTGGAAAAATGTTTCAAATCCCTAACCTTAGAAGGGTGTTTAGCCAACCATGTTTGGAGTTGTCATCCTCCTTAATGGTTTTCCAAACACTACAATAAAATAACTCCAAAAATAACTAAAAGAAGAAGAGAGAAAATAGAATGAGAAAAGATCATAGAGTCCCAAAAGTCTCTCACTTTAGGTTTATATAGACTAAAGGGAAGAAGAGAAGGGAAAGAAAAACAAAAGAGAAACTTCTAATTCCAAAATTCCAACCAAAATTGCACTTCCCTCCTCTTGATGACATGTTTTGACCCCTCAAACGTCCGAATTAGGAGATCTTCATGAAATACAATTTTGTTATCCTTTAAGTCTTCTTTCCAAAACATCAAACTTTGTCTTAATCCGAATTTTGAGTCAAAAGTTATGTTCAAATTAGTAAGTACTGTCCAGATTAGGCGGGAATCCGGGAAATCCTCATTCTTTGTTTGAGATTGGTTGCTAAATAATAGCACTCCTCTAACCATCCACGAAATTTCTTACTTTTCTTGTAGATTTAGTTGACCTCCATTAAGCTCCTTGCTTGAATTCCAAAATCCACCCAAAATAAAGAGTTCCTGTGACCAAAATAGGCTTTCTCCTTTTTTCTGAGATAGAAACATCAATATAGCACATTTCTTCTTTCTAATTCAAAAGAGTTCCACCATTTTTATGCCAAAATCATATTAATCCATATCTTCCTAAGATTCTCCAGCCATGTTGTAGAATCTTTCTATACTTGGTCTTGGGCTTTGCTCTTGGGCTTTGACTCTTTGACTTGAGACTTGGCTTCTTGGACTTTTGGCTTGGGCTTTGCTCTTTGGGCTCTAGCTCCTTTAGATCTTTGAGTTGAACATGTGTTATTTAAAACTTTGGACTTCTTGAATCCCGAGAGTAGTTTGGGGTTAGGATTCCTACAAAAAATAAATACACGTAATAAGTCTCTCTTAAAAATATTTTGCATACGGCATTCCAAGACATGTATGAATACATGCAAATGTATCATGAAAATTAAGAGAAAGAGGCCAACGCAATGATGAGAAGAGAATACACCACTTTACGTGTAAAAATGAAAATATAAACTAAAGAAGTATGATAATGTTTATTTAAATGAGGATAATTAAGCAAAATTAAGCACTTATCACTAGGTCATAGATCAGAGGAAGATGGAAAACAAGAACTTCATCTCAGATGAATGGTGTTCGTAGAGAAACTAAAATGCTGAAGGAGTAGAAAAATTGGTCTCCAACTCATAGCCAATTGTAAAAAATACGCTCCTTTGCAAACTCAGCAAGGTAGTTATAACTATCTTAAGGAGTAATGACCAAAATATTTCCTATGCACCATTTATCACGAGATAAGTCACGAGTTAAGGAAATGAGACGTGATGTTTCAAAATGAGCTGATCACGACGTCTCAATCTTTAACGCGTTCCTCGGCACCCTCCAAACCACAAATCCTAAAATACCCTCAAAGAAAATGGAAAGTTTAATACATGGAAGATGGGTCACACGCCTTCCATATGCCACCCTCAGAGGTGTCAGAAACAATTTGTTGAAGTCTCATGCTCCTCGAAGCAATCGCAATGTGGCGGAAATTCATTCATCCGTTGGGTGGCCAATCCTTCCACCCTCAGGCCTGTGGTACGCATGCCACATAGATGAGTGTGATTACACAAGTCATAACTCATAGGGCGCATGAGAATTTGATGATATCCCATAACATTCTTCTAATCATTAGCCTGGGTTAGCAGTGTCGCCAAGATAGGATACGAGGACCTTTGCTGCCATACCTATGGGATAGATGGTGACCATGACCCACACACCAAATCCCTTGACGAAGCGCCTAGGATCAGCTTGGGGTTACGCAAGCCGTTGAGATGATGTGGGGTACGCATGCCGCAATTCCTACGGGGATATGATGACCTTTCCATTCATAATCCCTCCTGCGAGTCTATGTAGAGCGCACAAGTTTGCTTGGTAGAAAGTACATCGTCGAATACCTGTCTTGACATTAAACATCCACCGAATTAGATATTTTATTTGTTGCGTGCTGCTATCATGTAATACTATTCGCATACATGGCAGCTTTCCCGAAAATCTTCATCAACAATATTTTTTCTAACCATAGTTAATTTTTTTAAAAAATATTTTTCTAAAAATCAAGGATAGGTGAGTGAACCCTAAGGGTGAGTGAATCTTGACCATAGTTAAGAGGTGTCAAAAGGAACGTGTGGCGACCTCGGCGTAACCGGACTCCCCCAAGTCTGGTTATAACTGTTGAGGATTTGGTTCCAAAAAAAAGCTTTTTCCATTGCAACACGACTCTTCAAAACATTTAAATATTCTTTATTTGAATATTTTATTGAGATGGGCCAATAACATGCCTGCTGTAGTCCTACGCTACAATATTACTGTTAGTAATTCTTAGGGCCGAGACCATACTCTAAGAGACTAAAAGCACGTGATTTCAAGTGAGACCCATTTAACATGGTAGACTCCATCTGAAATCTCGTGCTCTTAGGCCACGGTGTGGGTTGTCTCGGCATCAAACAGGGTCTCAGAAGCTTTATCTTTAAAAACACTATTTTCCCCCAAAACAACGTGCAAGGTCAGCACGCGACAAAATAAAAAAAACGCTGTGATGACCGGTCAACCTAGATATCCACCGGCTAGGCCGGTATTCTCATATTTTTCTTCTCCTACACGAGGGGAGTTGAAAATATGTCTGTTCTTCTGGCCTTAGTCATGTTCTCGGTGGACTAGGGTTTTGGGTAAGAGATATTCTCCGATCTGAAAGGGGAGAAAGGGAAAGAAAATAAAATTCCCAATTTCCCCTCCATTTTGTTTCTTTTAAATTCAATTTTAACTTGTTATCTTGTAATTTATTCTTGTTCAATCGAACAACCAGGGAGTTTTTACCCGATTTCGCGTCATCTGGTGAGTAATATCGTTCAGATAGCTCGATATCTTGCCTGTATAAGTTATTTCTGGTTTTCTAGGGTTTTATTTGAATTTATCATTTGTTTCAGTTATAATCTTGACTACTGGTGCCGAAATGTTGACGTTGAACACCAATTGTGTTTTCAGATATAGTAATTAGTTTGTAAAAATATGGTCTTTATGATTAGATATGTTCCTCTGGATGTATTTATAATTTTTTTAGTTCTGATTTTGTTGAGGTAATATTTGATTCGGCTTTTGTGCCTGAAATTTGGAGTTTTTATTTTTAAGCCTGCAAATTAAGAATTTAAAGTTCTTTTTTTAAAATCACTTTTTGCCTTTCAATGTTTCGTAGGTTCTTCGATTAAGTTGGGTTTTATGTTTTATTTTCAAGAAATGAAAACTGTTGGATCTTTCATTGGAAATTTAGTTTTTCCCCTATAGATTGCACATTTTCCCTTGTTCAATTTGACAGAGTAGAATCTTCTTTTTGCTAAGAGTCTGCTTTTAATTCTTGCTTGTGTTGATTGCATCTTTTCCCCTGTTCAATTTGACCAAGGGGATTCTTCTTGTTGCTAAGAGTCTGCTTTTAATTTGTGCTTGTGATGTTCTATTTTGAATTGTACTGTTTTTTTTTTTCCTTGGTTGTCCTTCAAAGGAAATAATCGGCCTTTGATGATGAAATATACTTCTTTTGCTGTTACAGATATAGTTAGATTGTTTAACAGGAACATCTTCTGGAACTAACTTTCACCACCAACCTCCAAAATGCTGCCTCCGAGTCAGCAACCGCGACCTGGAGGATTACAGACATCCCTATCCCTAGTTTCATTGAATGCTTGTGGATCCCCGGATCGTCAAGATCCTCCCGGCTCAAATTCTGATCAGGTCCGTGAGTCCCCATCAGAGAGTGCTAGCTCACGTGAAACCTGGCCCACTGCTGATGCTATTATGGCGAAAAAGGTTAAGAAGGATAAAGGAGAGAATAATTGTCCTGAAAACTCGGTCATTCGCCAGGTTGCTAGTTCAGATAAGATGTCTCTCCGGGATATAGCTAGAGAAAGGGTGGAGATTATCTCTCACCGAATGCATCTTCTTCCAGATGAGCTTCTAGATGAACTCAAGAACGAACTTCGGGTTATTCTTGAAGGAACTGGCGGTTCTCAGCACAGGGAGGAGTTTTTGATTCTGCAAAAACTTGTCCAAAGTAGGGCTGATTTGACTGATAAAATCCTGAATAGTGCACACCGAGTTCAACTAGAAATTCTTGTTGCAATAAACACAGGAATTCAGGCATTTTTGCATCCAAATGTCAGTTTCTCTCAGACTTCTCTCATTGAGGTTTTTGAGTACAAGAGATGCAGAAATATAGCATGCCAGAACATGCTTCCGGCAGATGATTGTACCTGTGAAACATGTACCAATAGAAATGGCTTCTGCAATCTTTGCATGTGTGTGATTTGTAACAAGTTTGATTTCGAGGTGAACACTTGCCGTTGGATTGGTTGCGATTTGTGTTCTCATTGGACTCACACAGATTGTGCAATTCGTGACGGACAAATTGGCATGGGTCCTTGTGCTAAGAGCGGAGCTGGCTCAGCTGAGATGCTTTTCAGGTGTCGAGCTTGCAATAGGACATCTGAATTGTTAGGTTGGGTTAAAGATGTGTTCCAACACTGTGCACCAGGCTGGAACCGGGATGCTTTGATGAGGGAACTCGATTTCGTTAGTAGGATCTTCCGTGGAAGTGAGGACACCAAAGGGAGGAAACTTTTCTGGAAGTGTGAGGATCTCATAGAAAGTATGAAGGGTGGAGTTGCAGAATCTACGGCTTGCAAAGTAATGTTGCTGTTCTTTCAAGGTATGAATTATGTTAAACATCATAATAATTTTGCCTATTGCTTGAGCTGGCTTTCTCTAGAACAGGAGAATTATATTGAATCACTTGGGGATCTAGTTAATTGAGAAACTAATTTTTGATGGCAACTTTCTTGGTGGAATTATCAAATATAAATCATTTATCTATAGGTACTATTGTAATGATGGGCAGGCAGCCCACTTCTTCCCTACTGTTGGAATGATGTTGGTAATTTGGTTTTCTCCACAAGTACAAAGACATTATCTGCTTCATGTACTCTTTTATCAGGGTTTAATCGGGTTGATATGGAAAGAATATGTCTGTCCTGTTACTATAACCTATGAAAACAGCATTAGTCTCCTATACTGTTCAGCATGCATCAAATTTGAAATTTCTTCCATGAACAGGTCAGACACACCTTGCCATTATTATGTGTTTTAATGCTAAAGAGGTTTATATCAAAGTTACTAAGCTACTTTGGTATTGGTACAGTCACATGTTATGATATGAATTCATGGTTGATAGGTACAAGTAAATTTAAAATTTAGGATCTGTACAAATTTTCAGCTTGATCTGAGCAGGTCTTCGTGAAGATAAGCATGTCATTCATAAGCAGTTTTTTTTATGTGCATCTGACATTGGTCGAGCACTACCTTTAACCGGTAAAGATTAGGTTTGAATGACGCAGAGGTGAAGATGAAAAGATAGGATGACCATGCTCATGTGATTAGATTTGATGTGTTACACATGATTGGAGTTTTATTCTATATATTTGTGCTCTGTTGGTAATGATGGTGTGTGTGTGCACCCGCGTGTGCGCTGCTTTTGGGGTGGTACCTGGTAGAAGATGAAGAGTGGAAATGTTGGTTTAGAAATTGTGCATAAATTAATGTCTTCATGCTTGCACGGGTAGAGGGGATAATATAACATGTATTCTGTTGGCAAGGAAGAACTGAAAATCCTTGTTCTCCTGTAGAATCTAGTGTAATTACTATGCATGATATAGCTTTATTATTAATCGCCTCCCAATCAAGGTTCTTGACATGGCCAAGGGTTTATTTACCTTGTTTAATTTTTTTATATTAGTTTCTAAATATTTTTGTTCATTGTCTGCTTTTGTAATACATCTCTTTGGCAGAATTATTTGATGCCAGATCTCTTAATATGTCGTTAGATGTCTCCTACTTATATTTTACCTACATTTAAAGCTTGTTATTAGTCATTAAACAATTTCAGTTCTAGGTGTAGAATGTTACTTTTAAGTTGAACTATAAGAGAAGTTTGTTTTGATCTGGCTTTAGTTTTAAAATTTTAACCAATATGAAGTGAGAATATGTTGAGATGCTTGCATGTGTGATGACTTAGCATACTATCTTTCTCTGGAGTTGTTGAGATGCTTTAACGGTTTGTGTATGACCAGCTCGACAGAACTCCACAAGTCCCACCTCTCTCTTTTCAGAACCTGTTTGGGATACCAGTCTTTGTTATCCTACACATGAGTTTCCCTTATTCTCCCAACTAATATCGGCCTTTTCAGATTGTGGAATGCCAAATACTGATTTCAGTATCCAATGCCGATTTTGAGAGAGAGATTTTGGACGACTAGCCAAATCATAATGGAGTGGTACTTGTCTTGGGTTGTCACACTATTTCTTGAAACTCTAAGGAGAAACTTTCTACAATTGAATTTAGCAATTAAAATTGTCCCTATGGCCTATTACTTTGTTCTTCGGATTTTCTTTAGCTTTCTTTGGTCTTCACGTAGAGCTTGAAGTGGACCCCCCAAAGAGCCTGGAAACTGAGGAAGATGGACGGCTGATAGCTCCACAGGAGGCATGCAACCGTATTGCTGAAGTGGTTCAGGAGGCTGTAAGAAAAATGGAAATAGTGGCAGATGAGAAGATGCGGGTGTTCAAGAAAGCCTGTCTGGCTCTTGAGACCTGCGACCGGGAGCTTGAGGACAAGGCCAGGGAAGTGGCAAATATAAAGATGGAGAGGCAGCAGAAAAAACAACAGATCGATGAGCTGGAGAGCATCGTGAGGCTTAAGCAAGCTGAGGCAGATATGTTCCAGCTTAAGGCCAGCGAAGCGAGGCGAGAGGCTGAGAGAATGCAGAGGATTGCTCTTGCCAAGTCAGAGAAGGCAGAGGAGGAATATGCCAGCAGGTACCTGAAACTCCGGTTGAATGAAGCTGAGGCTGAGAAGCAGTATCTCTTTGAGAAGATCAAGCTTCAGGAGAGTTCACGGAAGTCACAGAACAATGGTGGAGGGGATGACCCTTCCCGGATGTTGATGCTTTGCAAAATCCAGGACCTGCTAAAAAGTGTGTATAATGTTCCTCCAAAGGCTGAAGGCCAGCCAAATGACCACCACTCTCTTGGTGCAGTTCCTTGATGAAGGCTGGTATGTAGTGTTTTTATGTTTTGACTGTTTGATTAGGACTACCGTTCTGATGCTCTGCATAAAGTGTGTGACATATGTTGTTTCATATGACCTTTGAACTTATTAAGTTGACATTTGTCCAGGAAAGGAAAGGAAAGCACTTTGAGGCATAAGCTGATGCTTGTATGCCCCCGTGTATCGGTGTGTACATGTCATACCTCATGCAATTATATATTGCATCTTTCTAGTATTGGTATATACATGACATGGACATGCATATCAAACGTTGTCATGTATATGCATATGTATATATGGGGTGTTCAACTGTTCATTCATGTCATATATGTACATTTTGCATATGTTTTAATTAACATGCATGAATTGATCTCACTCTGTTGCTGCTGATATATCTTTGACAACTGAGCCATTGGATGGATATCTGTCAACTCCCTGACAACAAATTATCTTTTGGTTAAATTTAAAACTTTAGACCTACAAGCCAGTTAACTAGTTTCAAATTTCCATTATACAGCCACCTAAAGCTAGTACAGAACATAATAGATACTAGTTCACTTTCCTCAGCATTACCAGCAACTTCACCTGAAGTGTGCCCAAGTAAGTGATTCCTGGAGCTCACTGCAGTGAGAGGGGTTTTCATCAGGTCCATGGAAGATTAGGCTTAGTTATGCCCATCAGAAGAACCCCACGAGCTCTGAAGTATGGATAGAAGCTTGTAGAGCTGTCAGGTGAGAAATTTCCATGTAGTTGTTAAATGTGATAGTGGTGCTGATTCCATGGCACCTGATTGAAGAGCACATGTTTGGGGGGAAAAGTCTTGCATTATCAAGAAGGAAGCTAGATCATCTAGTTTGGGAGGCTTAAAGGGACTGAGGGTGCCAGTTGGTAAATTTAACAGGTCATTGAGCAGGAGAGCTGTTGGGATTGAGCGCCGGAGAAGGAACTCTTGGAGATTGCCTTGATTGATCGCAGATGGATAATTATTGGTCACTTGGCATCGAGAAAGTTGTCTCTGCCTGGTAGAGAGTTATGGGTGCCATTTAACATCTCCAGAAGGATGGAAAATCCATGGTAGGATTTTGTTCCCGTGTTGGCTATGGCTGCCTGCAGGTCAGTCTGGTTGAAAGGAGTTGTGGATTGTGATTCAGAGATGATGAAGAGTGCAAGGATGATGAAATAATAGAAACCCAGCTTGAGTGAGTTGGTCTTTCTGTGGGGTGGTGTACTGGGAGTTGGAGATGGATGAAAAGGGGGATCAAAATTTTATATTATTATTTTTTAAAATTTAAAATTTTGAGGTTAGTTGGAGAGGTAGCCTATTCACAAAATTCACAAAGAAATGGTATTTATCCTATCTTCATGTCATCTTTTAGAGGCAGATTGATGGGATGCATTGGGTGAGGGGTTATGATTCACTTGTGGATAACATTTAGAGAACAGCCCAAAGGTATCCATTAACATGTGAGTCTTCATGTCTTCTATAAGACCAGAACTTCTGCTCTGTGTACTCAATCCTCAATTAAAAAACACTCCCATGGTGATTTTCAATTATGGGGAAACCACTTAATGTCTCTCATCCATGCTTTCAAAACCACCTGACAGCTCAAACGGATGCACACTCAACTTCTCTTTCACAACCTCTCGCGAAGCAGCCGGGTTGTCACCCAGCTCATTCCATGGATTAGGACGCCATTTTGATCTTCCATCATTGTTTTTCATCTGAACTCATATCTTCAATGCATTGATTGGCCCAAATAGACAATATCCTGATTGGCCCTCATAGACAATATCCAGTTCGAGAGCTCAATTTCCCATTTTGTTCTCATGTTGCGCCTTAGTATCCAACCTGTCAGGCTGGCCTTCCCTTTTGTCCTTAAATCAGCTACGTTATTGCTGGCAGGCGGACTTGGTGGAACTCTGCAAGCTCGAATCACAAAGCTTGGCCTTGAACCTGATTTATTTGTTAAAGTTTCTTTGGTTGACATGTATGTGAAGCTTGAGTCATTGGATATCGCTTGCAGTTGTTCGACGAAACTTCTGAGAGAAATAAGCTTCTCTCATTAATCTTCATGGGTGAATTACATATGCATTTTTCTCCATGATCAAAGAGTTAGTAATATCCCTTTTCTTTGGTATACCTAATCCCAGTTCATGTTTGAAGTCAAAATCATGACATGAGTCCAGCTAACAAGTCCAACTTAACCCATTGGTTGGTTTTACTTTACTAGGTTTTATTCCATTAACAAGTATTTCGTGTCATTTCATTTCAGACACATTTCAAATTGAAATTGCAATCTGGGATTAGGAACCTAATGAATTGTTATATGTTGCTTTAAAGCTATAGTAAGTTTTTGAGGCAATGTCTGAAAGAAACACTGCATCTTCAAATAGTTTGATTAACGGGATTATGAAAAATGGAGATTTGGAGCAGGAAAGTGACATTTTATTTAAAATGCCAGAGAAGAAGGTTGTTTCTTGGACGACAATGGTTACTGGATTTTCAGAGAATGGAGACCATAGAAGGGCTTTGGCCATGTTTCCTAGGATGCTAGAGATCTTAATGTTGTCTCTGCTTTATTGGCTTGCACAAGGATTGGAGCTCTAGAAGATGGATTTCAGATCCATGATTATGTTTCCAGCAAGGGGTTCTGGTTGAATAGAGAAATAGGAACTGCTTTATGTACATGTAGGCAAATGTGGGAAGATTGAGACTCAAGTCAGATTTTTGGTGTGACAAAAGGGGGCCTTCTTACTTAAAAGTGTTATGATATGGGGGTTAGGCAATCCTTGGATGCTGCGAGCTGGCTCTTCAATTCTTTGAAACGATTAAGACTACGGGGATAAAGCCAGGTGAAGTTGTTTTTTCAACATCATGAGGCTTCACCACTCGATCCAGCCCTCCAGGAAGCATTACACGTGCTTGGTACTTGGTAGATATATTCGGCTGGCTAGAAGGGCTCACCACCAAAGGAAAATAATCCCCTCCTTGGACGAGGAGGGTTAAATGCATCTCCCTCTTTTTCCGACATGTCCCCTTTTAACTCCTTTAAACTTTTAAGATTCACTAACCCTTACCCTATGTTTGGTTGCTGAGAAAATAAGTAAAAACATGGAAAAGAAAAGAAAATTGGATAAAATACAACCAACAATTGTATTAAAAATCTAAAATTTTCTTTTCTTTTTCATGTTTTCACTTGTTTTCTCGGCAATCTAATATAAAATTAGGTTAAAGCATCTAAGCTTGGTGTTTAGAAAAAAAAATAAAAAATCATGGGAAGTGATTTAAAACTCTCGATAGTGCCTACTAATCGAGAGTTGGACCCTTGGATTCAAGATCCAATGGTTACAAGCATTAGGTGGGGCCCTCATTTAAAGCACGTGAAGACATGAAACCATTGGATATTAAATCCAACGGTCCAACTCTCGATAGTAGATACTATCGAGAGTTTTTCATCACTTTCCAATAATCATAGGGGTTAAAACTTGCTAACCATAGTTTACAGGCAGTTAAAATGGCTTTGTGGGAGCAAGGAATGTCCCTCCCCTCCTCGCAGGAGGAGGGGATTATTGCTCCTCACTAAAATATAAAAATGGCAGAAATAGCACTAGAGAGGCTCCTGCAACTTGAACCCGAACATCCTGGGAGTTGTGTTTTTGTCCAACATCTATGGTGCCGTGAAGAGATGGGAAGATGTAGAGAGGGTGAGAATAGCAATGAAGAAGAGGGCTGTAGAAAAGGACCCCGGGTGGAGTTACATCTATGGTGCATGGTTTCATAGCAGGCGAATTATTGAAGAAGAAAGGCATTGGGATAGAGTGGCTTAAGCAACCCAGCCCACCCTTCCGGTAGACAACCCCAGGCGCATGCAAGACCCCGCAACCCACATGAACGGGCAAGCCAAAGGCCCATGAGAACCATGGAACCTGTGCAAGTTGCCCCAAGGGGATGGCAAGAGTCAAAGTCAGGACCTCCGTTTCCTTAGGTGTGATCCCTTGCTATCTGAACTACCCCTAGCATTAAGAAAGTTATATCTCTGCTTACATGCTTTTGATTTCATTGTGCAGTTCAGCATCTGTAGAAGGATTGCAAATCCAATAATCCATAGTAGGACTTTGATCTCATGTTCTCCATGGCCGCTTGTTGATCCGTCTGGTTGAAAGTATGAGTTGTGATTTAGAGAATGAGAGGAGTGCAAGATGCCCAATTGGAGATAATTTGTATTTGAAAATAGGGTTGGAGGATTTGATTTTGACAGATATAAAAGAAACTATTCATTTCTTCTCTTCAATTTTATTTTCAAAATCCAAGACCTCTAAAAGGATAACGGCTAGATGAGCCACTGAAAATTCAAACAAATTCGAGGATCATGGTTCACGTGGAATCAAAACTTATTGAGCATTATTTTTTTGGGTCGAATGATTATTGACTAGTTATTCGTGTACAATGTTGAATAAAGCCATCGTAATCCTAAAATCGACTGGTGAGGATATATAGCTGAATAAGAATGAAATAAAAGTAAAATAAATTGAAAAGTAGTATGAAAAAATATGGAAGCTACTCATAAAGGATCTCGGTGTTGGTACAATCACCATGACAAGAGTGCTTGAACTGGCCTCGGATTGTCTCTGGCGAAGCCAGAAAGGGCTCTCGGGGTTCCATATAATGTGCGACAGTTGGTGTAAATATGGGGAGAAGTCATTTTATTTTCTCCCCATGATTTTGACTTCTTCCCATTAGATATCTCTCCCTCTTATTCTCACACACTTATTGCCACATGTCTTATTATGTGTAGGGAAGTCAAAATCATGGGCCCCATGATTTTGACTTCTCCACCACTTGTCCCATATTCTATGGAACCCCGAGATAAGCCCTTTCTGGCTTCGCCAGAGACAATCCAAAGCCGCTTGAACTTATCAAAGAACCACATAGTCAAAGAAGTGGCTTTCCGAGGTAAACGTTGCGGTTGCAAAATTTTGGTGGCATCAATCCCAGAACCACAAGATTCATTGGATTAGTTGGCGGGAACTTTGTCAATCCAAGGATAAAGGGGGTATTGGTTTGAGGGACTTACATGCCTTTAACCTTGGCTTGCTGGCCAAGCTAGGATGGATACTATTGCAAAATCCCTCAAGCTTATGGGCTAAGACGATAAAGGTTGCTTATTACCCTCGATCATCCATTCTTGAAGCTAAGATGGGTAGGTGATCATCATGGGCATGGCGAAGCATACTAGCTGGGCGGGCTGTCCTCGAAAAAAGACTCCGATGGCAAATTGGCTTTGGGAATCAGGTCCGAGCCGGGAAAGATCCATGGGCGCCCACTATTCCCTCCTTCAAGTCAATTTCCATTCCAGGGGCTGAGTTGGGAGACACTCCCGTCTCATACTTTATCAACCAAGATCTGGTGTGCTGGGACCTTCAAAGGCTATCTAGATTTTTTCCAAACTCAACCATTTCTGAAATCCAGAAAATCCCTCTTAGTGGCCTCAATACCCCGGACAAACTACTCTGGCACCCTGTGAAATCGGGAAATTTCAAGGTGAGTTTAGCCACCCACTTGGCCAAATCTATGTTGGAGTTCCAAATGCCGTCCTCTAGCCGTTTCTCTACCAGTGTCGAGGCCAAGCTATGGCGTGTGATATGGAAAATCCCCGTGGCTCCAAAAGTCCAAGTGTTTTTTATGGAGACTCTATCATAATGCTCTAGCTGTGGCAACGCAAGTGGAAAGTGGATGTTGATGAATGCTGTAACCTTTGTAGATCGGCTCCCGAGACTCTGTGTGCGGAGTGTGTGGTTTGGCTCCTCCCTCTCTCTCCACCTGCCCCCACAGTCTCCAGTTACCTTTCTTTACTGGTGGCAGCACTGGGTGTCTCACCCCGATTTTAGGCGGGGGCACAGCCCACTTGCGGTGCGTTTGTGTCTTACCATGTGGTGTATTTGGCTCCATCGAAATGATGTTCTATTCAATGGTGCCACTCTGGATCATTGCTAAGGTGGAGTATCTCGGAAATGAGGCATGCAAGTGTTTCTGTAACTCTAGCTCAGATCAGTTGTTGGGCTCCAATTTAGGTTCTGAAGCGTCTAGATGGTGGCCACCGGACCCGGGATGGATTAAAATTAATGTCGATGGTGCGGCCATTCAATCAAACCTCGCAGTAGGAGCGGGTGCTGTTGCTCGTAATCACCTAGGCAATGTTCTAAGCATAGTAATTAAACCCCTCAGTGGCGGGTCGAGTTGTGTAGCTGAAGTTGAGGCCCTTCGCTTGGGGTTCACACTCGCCATTAACAAAGGATAGAGGCACGCCCTTATCGAGTCTGATTCTAAAGAACTAATTGATTACTTAAACGGGATGGCATCTGAATTCCATTGGGAGGTCTGCCCCATATTACAGGATATCAAGATCCTCTGGGGACTTTGTGCAAGTGTTGTTCTGAGCTTCGTCCCTTGGCATGTCAATTCAACTGCTCACAATATTGCGCAGTATGCTCTCAACTTAATTCTGAAAGAGAAATGTTTTGCTAATGTGTTGCTCAGGCCAGTTGGCCCAATTCTTGGGCCAACCCCCGCCTCTCTTGTATCTAATTGCATTCCTATCTGATGAATTACCTCTTTACCACAAATAAAATAAAAATGGAACAAAGTCAATAAACTATCATGAAATGAGAATACATTACTATTACAGATATTTATTAGAGATATTATGGAGTATGGAGTACAATAAGTGTGATGAGATGCAGCCTATCTCATCACTAGGTAGATTGGATTTGAATTGAATAATTATTGGTTAAGAATTTGACTAGGTATAATTAGATTAGGATTATATTATTGATTATCTCTATATAAATCCTATTTAAGGATATTGGAAATTATTTGATTTCATTCAAAAAATTCATTATCTTTCAATTTTATTATAAAAATTCCCTAAGAGAAATATTATTATTCAATTTCAATAACTCATAAATTTACATGATTATAATTATTTATTGAAATTGAATATAGTATAATTATTACAAAAAAAAAAATAGTATAATTAGAAACAAACTATTACAATCATATGATAGGCACACCATCATGATTATGGTTAGGGGTGTCAACGGGCCAAATTAGGCCCCCAAAACCCTATTATAAATGTGTCTGTCTGGTCGAGCCTATTAAAAAAATCACAAAAAGGCAAACTCAAGTCTGACCATTGACACCCCTAATTATGGTTTGTCTAAAAACTGATCAAGTGAATTGTAGAAAAAATAATGACAAATGGAAAAAAAAATAGCAAAGATTCACACACATATTTACGTGGTTTGACAAGGAGCTTACGTTTACGGCTGCAGAACTTCACTCCACTAGCCTTAACTGACCTAGTGGACTAGCATCAAAGAAGGTTACAATTCTCTTTGCTCTCTTTTGTACGTAATGAATAAAACCTAATAATAACATATATATATATCCTATACAATAACATATAATTACGAAATTAACATTACATACTTTCCTAAAAATTTCGAGGAACCAACAGAATTGAGCCTAATATACGGTCTAAACTTACGACAGCCAGGCACAATCATAACATGAACAATGATGTCAATGGCATGTCTGTCAATCTTAACGGCCATAAATTAAATAAATCTTCTTTTAATTAGCACTTGATACTAAACCAACAAACAAAGGGAATGCTAGGCTCACTTTATCTCTTTCTCACTTTTCTACGGGATTAACAAAGTGCGCCGCTACGAGCACACCACTATTTACTGACTGGACACCACTTATACTAATTATTAACTGGACACCATTAAAATATAATAAATTCTACAAACACACCAAGAGTAAAAACAATACCTAATAATTTTCTACTTATACACCATTCTAAACTTAAATCATAAAACATGATACTTTCTTCCGAGCTGAGTAAATTTATTAGCAATCATCACTATACGTTATCGTTATAAAAAAAATTATCAGTCTATATGTTCCAAGTTCTGTTATTGAATTGAGTTGCATCAATTACTAATAATATTTTCCGTGATATGATTTGTCTGTGATGCATTTACATGCATGTTGCGATCTTTTCTACGAGCTACACCTGTTCCATTATTAAACATCAAATGAAGGATTCATGATACAGTTTGCTAAGGTTCAAGTTGTAAGTCACTGTTGCTTTAAACTGGCAGTGGTTTTAGGTTCACTTACTTTTTGTGAATTTCATTTTCTCTTTAGAAGAAAATTATGCCTTGTGGATGTGTCAAATGCATTAAATTTGAGGTTATCCTCTCAGTTTCTGACTCAGAAACAACAAAATGAATAAAAGAATATTAAGCTTGTAAGAACTCAATTAAAAAATCTGTCAAGTTATTACTTTTTTCATCCATGTGATGGAAGGTCACATAACTAAGATCATTAAGGCATTTGAAGAAATGTTGAATTGCAGATCTGTCACTCCCCAAAATCTCCCCTAGGAGAATTGAGAACTTTGGTATGTGACTTACTTGACTTAATCTATTTAATGAGCTTTAAAGGCATACCAAAATCTGAACTTAAAAATTTCTTCAGTGGAATAATATTTAATATCTCAACTGAACATTAATTAAAATCTGTAATTAAATTGAACCTATATAATCTGAATCATCCTCGTGATTCTTAACTCTTTTAATTAAACATATCAAATCTAAATATCTCAATTTAAAACTAAAACATAATAAAGTAATTACAATCTATCTGGAATTTAAATAATTTCTAATAAACTAAAATAATAGTAAAACCATCCATCGAAATCCCGCTCCTCTTCGGGATGATCACCTGCAAGATTTTCCTTATGTACTCCTTTTCAACTCAAGGCTCTTGGGTGCAATTATCAAATCTCGAACCTGCCGACAACAAAAGTTATTGGCTGAGTAATAAGTTACTCCGCGTATATAACAATCCATAGTAAACAATATCATAACTATAACAATCATACAAGTACAATTTAATTACAATTCACATACATGAATCAGAGTACAGAAACATCTTTTCTTTTCAATTCTTTCACGTGTTCACTTGTACTTATCTTTCTTTTTCTTCATTCATTTCTTACTTTTCTTACATTCTTATTTCTTTTACTTTTCTTTGAGATCTTTCTTGAAGCTAGATAACGAGTACCATTGGAAACTTATCTTGAAGCTAGACACTAGCATCTTTTGAGATCTTTCTTTACTTACTTTTTCTTTTCTTTTTTTACTTTTCTTTGAAATCTTTCTTGAAGCTAGATAATTAGTACAATTGGAAACTTATCTTGAAGTAAGACACTAGCATCTTTTGAGATTTTTATTTTGATTTCTTTTTCTTATGTTTCTTACTTTTCTTTGAGATCTTTCTTAAAGCTAGATAACTAGTACACTTGGAAACTTATATTGAAGCAAGACACTAGCATCTTTTGAGATCTTTCTTTGATTTCTTTTTCTTTTCTTTTCTTACGTTTCTTACTTTTCTTTGAGATCTTTCTTGAAGCCAGATAACTAGTACCCTTTGAAACTTATCTTGAAGTCAGACACTAGCATCTTTGTTACTTAGACTTGAAGCCATATATAACATACCCTTGCATAACATATACTTGAAGCCGGACATGATATACCATCGACGAGCTTAAACTTGAAGCTGGGTACGATGTACCCTTGATTACTTACTTTGGTGGTATCCATTATTTATGAGAAAACTCGTTCATGCAATCTTATTTCTGTGACTCTTACTTTCTTGTATTTATTATCAAATTGTGCGTATGTATATAACATTGTTGTGATTGAAAACAGTAATAAACCCTCAGTTAAATTTCACTCTCGATCATAGGTCAATGGTATCGGGAATCCATCATAGCAATTCACATCACCATGATAAAATCTTAAAACCACCAAAACCCTAACCAAAGCTTATTTACCTGAATGCATATTACCCATGCAATAATTCATATCTTACATCCATTATCGATTATTGTGCATATAAATTCTATAGATTATAATTTAAACATCAATAAATCAGGGTTCTTACAATAACAATAATAACATATGTTCATGAATCTTACTTTCATAGATCATACATCATCATGGTTTTTCGGTCGTTAAAACTCATAATGGGTCATTCATCATACATTGGTTTCAAGTAATTCATACATAAAGTAGTAATCATAAAATCCTCACTGATACAAAAATATAGAAATCATCCTTTCAACATACCATTATTCAAACCAATCTCCGGCATACCTCCCTTCTACTACATACATTCACATATCTCCATAATTTTCTTTCCCCTTTATTCTTGCATAAAATATAATATCAATAGGGTTATTTATATCCTACTTAAATTATTCACATCATACTTTAACAATTCTTAAGAAAACATATATAAGGGATGATAGAAATTCATAGATCTCATTTATATTCAAGGTCTTACTTAGATCTACCTTTTTAAATCTTACTTTACATTAATATTCATGAAATTGAGAATTATGGATTATTATTTACGTTATTCACATTTTAATCATGTTCTTTACATAGATCTTATCATTAGATTCATATTTTAGATTAATAGTTATAAAATTGAGAACAAGGGAAAGTTATTTACCTCTCTTATTCGCTTCTCTACGATCTTACGCTTGCGAATGAGGCTCGATCTAGATCCTCAAGTCTCTTTCCTTATTCTTTTGTTGAATCCTTGAAATCTTTAGGATTTTCCCTCTTTGGATCTCTCAACTACTCTTTTCTCTCTCTCTCTCTCTCCTCTCTCTTTTATGTTTATGAGGCTCTAGGAAACCTAATTCACGAGTTAAGGAGGTATTTATAGAGTTAGGAACCCTAGAGAAGGTAGAAATGATAGAAAATTACGTTTCTCGATAAAATTTCCTGCATTGGGCGATTGATCGTCGGTGGTGGGCGATCGATTGCCTCCCCTTTTTATTTTTATTTTTGACTAGGAACTATTTTCGGTATTTTGGCCGTAAATTTTGACTCGGTTATCGGAATTGGACGATTCAAGTTGCGTTGGACTCGTCATTAAAAGAGAAACAATTTCTTGCCTAATAGACAAGTCCCAATTTTAAGTTTTTAATTATATAAATGAGCTCTAAAGTTGACTGGTTTGGAATGGATTTCAGCAGCCCAGATTTTCAGTAGGCCCGATTTTGGAAATCCAACATTTAACCTATATTTGATTAAAAATTTAGAAAAATGATAAACATGAACCACGAAGAGAGTTTCCATACATTCCTAATGGTTCAAGAATAATTCGATTTCGATCAACGGTGACAAAACTAGAGCTTCTTGAAGTTGAGGATATGTTAAGACATCCCTTTTAATTCATCTTTTAGGAATGCATGCATTTAAAATCGGGCACATATTTCAAAAAATTCATATAAATGACACGAATGTCAAGAAACTAAATTTTGGGTCTCTACAAGATCTTCCACCCAATTCCTCCAATCGAATAGCAGCTCGAGCATTGTAGATGGTCTTGATTGTAGTTACATTAGTAGGGTCCATCTTCTTGAAAGTTCTAAGGACATCACGTGGTTTGATACCTACACAAGACATGTCTTTTAATACCGTTTTTTGCTCAATGTCAAGTTTTCTTGCAAAAGAATGCCATTCCAAATACGGTGACTTCTCATGATTGTGAAACCCACAAAGGACTTCAACTTTCCACTGATACAGTAACAATATCTTGGAAAGCTCTATTGATTTATAAGAATTCAACAAGAAATATATCAAAATCAGTGTAATTTAAGCTCATAGATCTGTATATTTTGGACTAGTTTAAGAAGAAAGACCAATAAGAAACTTACAGAAGTTTGAAATTAGAACCATCAACAAACAATGGAGATGATGCAAGGTCCGGTTTGGTGAGAACAAGTTGGACTAAACCCAAAACTCCACTAGTGGAAGATGTTCCTTAGAAGAAGAAGAAGTCAAGAAGATTATAATTCCTTGGAAGATGACATTTTTAGAAGAAGTCTTAGAAAGGGTTTAGGGATTTGGGGGGTGTGGGTGCGCATAGAAAGTTCAAAATATATAAAAAATTAGTAAGTTTTTTTTTTAAATGATGTCCAATCAGTAAATAGTGGTGTGCTCGTAGCAGCACCCTTAACAAATGTCCTTGCTATTTCCAATCGGTTAAAACTAAGAAAGGGGTCTTACGGCTCCATTAATCAACCTATTCAGGGAAAAGCCAATAGTTTAAATGTTGAAGCTTTAATCGATTGCAAGACAGCTTAAAAATGTGAAGACACTTGTTGATCCGGTAACAAAAGTGAAGAAGAAAAAAACTGGTCAACATTCCCCAACAAACAATTTGTCTAGAGAACCATCCTCTCAAAATTTCATATCCTAGATGACATATGTTATTATCAAATTTTTTCAGCTGTTGACCAATTGCCACTCGTAATAACAACAATACGTGCCCAAAAATATTTTAAATTAAGAGATTAATTATGAACAAATTGCTCTGGTTGAAGAGATAACCAAGAGCAATCCATAATTTTTCTTTCACAAGCTATTTTGGTAATTATATTAAAGGTTTTTAATTAACAAAAATATCATTCTTTTATATTTATAATTCTTAAAAACTATTCTTGTCATGAGACAACTTTTGGGTTGATCTGATAATCTCTTCAACCGGAGCACCTGTTCATAGTTAATCTCTTAAAGTAATTCGACTAGGGTTGTGCTGGTTTTTGGCCATCTAGATCAATTGTCTTTGATTAATCGAGATTTTATTTGTGTGAATCGTTGCGATCAACGGATTTGTTTCACTGTGAGTGAGTTTAACCCAAACCATTAGATCGTGGGCATCATAAGGTAAGTAGGGGACAAGTCCATTACGATTAAAGTGTATTTTTGTGGGTGTTCTATGTACGCACTACATGATGGGGAAGGAAACGTAACCCTAGAGTTTTCTTATTGAGGAATGCTAGTCCTACTCTCAGTCAACCTCAACTCTCACCCACCACCAACCACTTGTCCATTTTACATGAAAGAGTGCTTTTATCATTGTAAAGTGGACAAGTAGTTGGTGGAGGCTGAGAGTAGAGGTTGATTGAGAGTAGGGCTACCACTCCTTTTTCTTAACCGTATAAGAAAATTCACCAAGATAGAAGAGACTTGGTTACTCCCATCAACATGAGAGGACCATCTAGGGTGGATCTAGGGTTTCAAGATTGATTTGTCTTCTCCGCTCAAATAAAAAAGAGTAGTGATAGACGTACCCATGAAATCCATTTCCAAACCTAAGGCACCATCTCATTGGTGGATGTCCCCCCCCTCTTAAGCATCTACCAATGAGGTGGTGCCTTAGGTTTGGAAATGGATTTCATGGGTACGTTAACTATTTCCCAATAAAAAAACCATAGTAAGATGGGTAACTATATTGTTTTCCTATTTTTAATATTTATTTATTTATATGTATGATAATCTTAGTGAGATAAAAGAGAAAATGGCTAGAATGAGCATTTTCTTTGAGGGGTCTGTAAATTTAACAAGTTGCAACTTTTTTTTTTGGTTGAGTTTAACTTGTTAGATTTACAGATCCCTCAAAAAAGTTGCAACTTAAGTGGAACTAAGTTGTTGGTAGTGGGCACTTTTTTTTTTTTGCTATCATTGAGAAATTGCAAAAGAGGATCTGACGGTCATCGAGGTGGCACGTGAATATCAACATTAAACCTACTCCCATGGCCCCCACCAGAACATATCAACAAAAAATGGTCACTTTAATCATTCCACCATCTTTACTCTCTTTGTTTCAAAGAACCATTTCCATGAAAGCATCTACACTGAAACTTTTGTATCGTAAATTCTATTTCTACCGCTTCAATGAGACTTTAATACACCCCAATCTCATCTTCTCCTCCTTGGGCAGCAAATTATCCCATCTTCCCAAAAAAAAAAGGCTATAAATTTCTTGCTCACTGCTCCTTCAATACAGACCCGGATATGGGATAGGGTTCCTCTTCAATGCCCAGGGTAAGGTTCTCTTCACTCTTCCCAAGACAGGCACTGTCCGTACAGCTTATGTGTTTCTAGAGCCTACTGGGTTCCAAAGCTCAGAAATTGTTTTGTGGGTGTCTATAAATTGTGGGATTTTGTGATTTGGGTTTGTGAGTTTTTGGGTTCTCGTTGGGTGTGGTGAAAGATGAGGTCTGGTGGGGGTGTTGCTGGGGTTAGTCCTGGAAATGTTCCAGTTTATTATGGGAGCAATTTGAAGGTGGTTGATAGGAGGCTGAGAGTTGCAGAGTTGGTTTTAAGATGTGTTATATTTGGGTTAGGAGTTCTTGCAGCTGTACTTGTTGTTTCTGATACACAGGTCAAAGTGATCTTCTCAATTCAAAAGAAAGCCAAATTTACAGACATGAAAGCTCTTGTGTAAGAGCATCAAACCTCTCTCTGTCTCTTATTTTCTTTGATGACGCGTTTGATCGTAATTTAGGGGGATCAAAAAATTTGGCTCCCGGGGGCTACTTCTCTTCTCGTCAAAGTTTTTTCCTCTTCAAGTAAAATAATGTGATTCAAGTTAAATAACCTGTATCAAATCATGTTATTTGAACTAAAATCATTCAAAATAACATTATTCAAATTATTTTAGTTAATTTCTATGATTTACTCAAAGAAGCAAAAATAATGTGACTTATCGTCAGGTGAGTCGTTTGGTCCTTGGGAAATCCATGCGGTGATTCAAGATATTAGAAGCATTCAAGGAAGTTTTCAAAATCTGATCTTTAAATATGTAAAGAGAGAGCTCAATGTGGCAGCCCATATCCAAGCACAGAGAGCTCTAAACAATAGTTTAAAGGGATCTGTTGATCCCGTATCTCGGCGTCCTAACACTCCTGGGATAGGAGTTGTAATGTTTCATTTTCAATGAATTATCGACCAATTACCAAAAAATAAATAAATAATATGTATGATTCACCCAAAGTAACTTGATTTAAGTTCTTTTAATCGATTAACGTGAATCAAGTTTTACAGGGTCAAGAAGTGTGGCCAGTAAATGTGAAGTTAGATGCCCCCATTAATAGGAACGGTCTCGGTTAAGGATAGCAGCTGTGTCTTATCTTTTCCTGTCTCTTATTTTCTTGAATAAATATTATGCAGGTTTTTGGTGATAGCTAATGGGATAGCAGCTGCTTACTCGCTAGTCCAAGGGTTGCGTTGTGTTGTGAGTATGGTTAGAGGAAGTGTGCTTTTCAACAGGCCCTTAGCTTGGGCTATTTTCTCTGGTGATCAGGTATGCATGCTATAAGCCCATATAAGGCCATTTGCTGTTTCATTTGTGTTTACTTGGCTATTGTATTTGTGGTTAGAGGAAGGGTGCTTACATCCATGCCCTTGCAGCTTCCACGAGGCACGCATGCAGAGCTTAGGCCCCACCATTCCATGGATCCCCATCTAGGAGATCCAGTTTTTGTCATGACCGACCTTCCCAAGAATGAATTGATTTTGTACAGCAATAAAGCTAAAGCCCCCTATTGAGATTGTGGGCTAGAGTTTGGCCTATTTTATATTTTTCTTGGGCCGCCCAATGAGATTATAAAGTTAGACCCATTGTGGGCCTGTACAAATCATGGCCCTCCATGAAGTTTTGATGGGCCTAGTAGAATCTGGCCCTAGCTTAGTTAGCAACCCAGTGAGTGGACGTTTGAAACCTAGGGGTGTTACCAAGCTGAGCTGAGTTGTAGTGTGTTCAAGTTTGTTCATTAACTGAACGAGCTTGAAAATTAAGCTTGAGCTTGGCTTGTTTATTAAATAAACGAGATCGAGTTTTACTAAATAAGCTTGAGCCGAGCTCGAGTAGTTTGTGAGCAGCTTGGTTTATTGGATATACTATTATATTAGGTGAAAATTTTATTTTATTATCCTAAGTAAAGAAATTATAGTATTAACTAAAATTTTATTATAAGTTTGTAATTGTGTAAATGACATTCTTATCATGTAAAATAGATTATTTACTATTAAACTTTATTAAGATATAATAAATATACTTTATTTTAGTATTAAGTTTATAATTATATAAATGGTATTCTTATTACGTAAAATAGATTATATACTATTAATCTTTACTATAATAAATATACTTAATTTTAGTATTTAAATGAACTAAATATATTTTAAATATTTTAATATGTATATATATAATTGAGCTGAACTTTTAACTACTCAGCTTGCTCAAACTTGGCTCGTTAATTCAACGAGCTTGAAAATCTAGTTCGGGCTTGACTTGTTTTTTTTATTAAATAAACAAGAACATGCGAACTTATAACGAGCCGAGCTCGAGCTGTTCACATGCCACATGGTTTTGAAACCCCAGGGAGGGGAGGGAATATGAAAAAATGGTACGGTTTTCTGATCAAACAGTTGTTGGACTTGGACTCACTTGGGAGATTTAGGGTGCGCTCGGCTTTGATAAATTTAGCCATATAATCATCGAAAAAATAATTGACCATGAACTATTTAAAATGGTAGTGATTTTATGAAATTAATCACATCACTTGCTACCCAAACAGATTTATTGAAAAGCTAAATATTTTTTTCCATCACTTTTTAACTATTAAATCCGGGAAAAATTAAGCCCAAATGCACCCTTCTAATGCGGAAACAGATCTGATTAGATGATTGTAATCATCGGATACACTTATATTCACCTATGGTGCAGGTGATGGCTTACCTGACATTGGCAGCGGTGGCAGCGGCGGCACAATCGGCGGTGTTCTCCGAGTTGGGACAGCCAGAATTACAATGGATGAAGATATGCAATATGTACGGAAAATTTTGCACCCAAGTTGGGGAGGGGATAGCGAGTGCAGTTGTGGTTAGTCTAAGCATGGTGACTATCTCTTGTATATCAGCCTTTAATCTCTTCCGCTTGTATGGAGGTAACAAAGGCAAAAGCAGCGGGAGATGGTAGTTGGGTATTTGCTTAACTAACTAAACTACCTTCCCTCTCTTTCACCCACACATGTTTAGTAACTTGGTGGTCTTATGAAGTTTTTATATATGCAAGTGCTTTTGTGACTTTATTGATGGAATGTAATAATAAATGGAAACAATCGCTTATGAATTAGAGCGAAAGAGGGTTTATATTAGCCCATATTATAAATATTTTTCAAAATTTCAGTTTATTTGTTTGCCAACAAAAAAAAAATTGAAGGACAGCACTGGTAGCATTGTTATTAAGGGATTGCTAGTGCTAATTGCATCAATTATTAGTATTTAACCTAATGGTTAAATTTTTTTAACCAGATAAATAATTTTTCCCTTAAAACCAAGGTTATATTGTTGAATCTTAGGGGGTTAGTGATTCTTAACCACAATTAATAGGGGTTAAAAGGGACTTGTGTTAACCTGTGGGTATGATTAAACTCTCTTGGATTTCAATTGAAATTGATTATGATCCAAGCTTGTTCATGATGGACTTGAAATTTATTATTATTGTTATTTAAGTAAGATTTGATTTTGGGCCGATTAAGGATATGGTCTCCTATTTTAAGTAATGTTTTAAAACTCTACTCGACTCGGAACCTTGTCGAGTTGAAATTTTGGTCAAAACTCGTTCGAGTAGTGACACCTAAAACTTAAAAAATATAATATGTTTCAATATATATGGTATCAATTAAGAATTAATGATAATATATACCTCATATAAGATATTATTTTAAAACTAACAAAATTTCTTAATTATATAATCACCCAAAGTCTAAAAGTCTAACATTGAGTCAATCAGATGATCAAATTTTAAAATAATAAACATTTGATTTAATTACAAAATATTAATAATTAAACAATAAAAAATATTACTAATTAAAAACAAACAAAGAATTAAAAGAGGGAGAAGAGAACGAAAGAGGGGAAGATGATTACTAAGAGAAAGAGGGAGGCAGAGAGAGAACAAAAGAGGGGAAGATGATAGAAATTGATTCTATTAAATAGCTTGAGTGATCACAATGGTTCCTCTTTAAGGATTATATAGAGATTATATGAGTCTCAAGATAGAAACAGTATCACATTATAATCAAATCTAATCCTAAACAAATCTAAGATTTGATACTAATCTATTTCAATTTCAAATTCAAATCTACCTAGATATGCAATTACATATCTAAACCTATCTCTAATACACTTCTGCAATTGCATGATCTTTTGAAGAATGATCTTGCAATTATTACAAACAAAAAAATTAGTCCGAGATTATTGAGCTTTGTTGAAAAGTCGTCAGAATATTAGAGAATATCTTATTATAATAAAGTGAATGAGATACATTGTATCATTATCAGTGTATCTCTTCTCAATTAGATAGTATCAATTAAGTTTGAATTTAGGATTTTATTAGATATGATTAGATTAAGATTATCTTTTAGAGATCTTTCTATATTAGGAGTCTTGAAATATTATTTAAACCCTCTTAGGGTTCTTGTAAATCATCCAAGATTATTATTAATGAATCATTTTTTACAAAAGAGATATGACGTGAGAGGGTAGAGAGGGACGAGAGAGATGACATGACAAGGAAGCAGCGACTCAAAGAGGTACATAGGGACGGGAGAGAGGCATGAGTGAGAGAGGCAGAAAGGGATGAGAGAGAGAGAGATGATGAGAGAGGGAAGCAACGACTCAAAGAGATACATAGGGATGAGAAAGAAGCATGAGTGAGAGAGGGACGATAGAGATGACGTGAGAGGTAAGCAGAGACTCAAAGAGGTACATAGGGACGAGAGAGAGAGATGGTGTGAGAGAAGCATGAGTGAGAGAGGTAGAGAGGGACGAGAGAAAGAGTAGGGACAGGAGAGAGAGAGATAGAGACAGAGACAGAGAATAGGGTCGAGAGTAAGAGAGGGATGAGAGAGACGCGTACCGTTGCCAGCAAGTTGTAGTCTCTAGCCCTAAACACTCTCATTCTGTCTCCTCTCTCCCTTTCATACCATTACAAAAAAAAGACTCAGTTGAGTCGACAGTTTAGTCGAGTTAACTCGACTGAGTTCCAAATCAACTCGATGAATTTAAAACTGATTTCAAGTCAAACCCAAAAACACCCTTAATTTTGTTATTGGTTAGTGACTTAGCATTCTTAATTTGTTTATATTGACCATATTAATTAGGTTAATCATATGCTCTAAAATTAGTTGTTTTCAGTAGATCAATCCTTGTTGGTTGTAATACCCTTCGGTTAATTATTAAAGATTTCTAGAGATTGGATCATGGAAGCTTGGATTTCATTTCAAGTATCTTTAGTTATACGCTTCTAGTATCAAAATAGCAAGGGAAAAACAGTTTCTAAACCTGGTCCGGGTATAGGATTTGCACCCATGCTTCAGGTTTTTTTTTTTTTTTTTTGATGGAAATGTTATCATGTAACTAACATACACTCTGGTGTTCAACTGAACTCAAACCAAGACGCAATGTGCTAACTATTAAGTATAGAAACCACACAATGGTTTTCGTCACTCCATGATCTGATCATCCTTAATGAAGAACATCATATATTTCAGCAAAAAAAAAACGTCATGTTCATTAATTTATAAGAACTAAACAGGTTACAGTATGGTCGTCATGATCCATTCAGCTATACAGTTCAGCACTTAATCAAGATTTCTTCCCTCCCGTGCTACTGGTGCGTCACACACAATCGCTGCACACTGAAATCCCTACACAAATAAAAAAAAACAAACAAAAAAATAATCTAGTCCGTATCAAAAAATCCTAGTACTACTAGGACTCTAGGGGTAGTATGAAACAGACAAGGATCTCCTGTCAAAAACAAGAGAAAGGAAAATTCCCAAATACAGGCTGTTCACCGTAAACAAGAAAGTTCACAATCAAATTCAAAGCCAGCTAGCTCGATTTATTTCTCTTCTCTTTATTTACTTATTGATTTGATGGAAGACAAATCACAATGACCTTTCCCTTTACCGGGGTCCTACTGAAGGGTCAAATTGGACAAAAAACACCTAGGTGAAAAGGCTGTTGTGACCTCTCCCGCCAACCCCACTCCTGTTAACTTGGTTTTGAAAAAAACAGAGGGGTTTTTGCATAGGACTTTGCCACTGAGACCTTAAGAGCACGGTTTTGGTGGTCTCGACCCTAATGGGTCTCAGAATTTTTATCCTTTTGCATATTACATCAGTTGCTAGGTTTATCCTAATTTTCAAACACTATTGTTTTTTGATAGGCACTATTCATTTATCTCGGGGTTAAAGGTAAGTGGGTTAGTATTTATGGTTGGCGTCAGCCATATCTAGACTCAAACTCAAGTCCTCCCTAAAGGGGGATTACACAACCATTGGGACAAGCCCATGGTGTGAGCTAGTTTGCAAATACACAGTTAGGAATAACAATTTTGCCATCATTATTCAACCATTAGACAATGAGGCTCATTCTTCTCTTTCGGTTGAATTTAATTAAAAAATGTTTTAAAAGTGATTATAATAGCCCTATGACATTTAGTTGACTTTAATACTCTTGTGTCACCGGTCTTCTTTTAACTTTCTTTAAAAATAGTTAAATTTATTAATCCTTAAGGCATCTATTCTCATTGGAGTTAAAACTTGTTAACCATAGTTCAAGGGAAGTTAAATGAGTGTCACCTTTTAACTCCCTTTAACTATAACTATAGTTATGATTCACTAACTCTTAAAATTAATTCATCTACCCTTGGTTTTCTTTTTAAAATTAACCACGAGGGTTAAAACTTGTTAACCATAGTTTAAGGACAATCAAAGGAGTGTCCTCTTTTAACTCCCTTTAATTGTGGTTAAAATTTACTAATCCTTAAGGTTAAAATATCTAACTTTGGTTTTTAGATTTTTTAAACGATTAATCACAAGGGTTAAAACTTGTTAACCATAGTTCAAGGATAGTTAAAGGCGTGTCTACTTTTAATTACCTTTAACTATGGTTAAGATTCACTAACTCTTTAGGTTAAAGCATCTAACCTTGATTTTTTTTTTGTTTAAAACCATAAGCGTTAAAACTTGTTAACCATAGTTCAAAGGTTATTAAAGGGATTTATGAGATTGCGGGATATTTTAAGGACATAATAGTCATTTTACTAACAATTACAACCGAAAGTCCCATGGTATTAAGATTTGAGGTTCTTTGTTTAACGGTCTGAGTTAATTAACAAACCTGTTTTACATAACAATGTAATTACAAACTACCAAGCCCAAAGAAAAACCTTATAGAACGCCACCCAGAGTGGATTATTGCTCAAAAGGAAAATAATCATCTCCTCCTGGGTGCCATGACGTCTCGTCCCCTTTTCCGATTGTGTTTAAGATTTACTAATCCTATAAATTTGAGATTAACTATGTATAGGAGCACGGATTCCGATTCAACAGTTAATCATAGTAACCCAAAAATTGTATTGGAAAAAGATATTTATGAAAAAAATTTAGCATGAAGACTTGGGAAATGGAAAATGGACCCCACATGGTCAGCTTACCCCAACGACCTCATTGGTTGAAGCCCCGTTTTACCATCCATCAATTGTGTTTAACCCCTTTGGGTTAAACAATCTAATTATGATTTTTAGAAAAAACAAAAAAATGAATTTTAATTTAATTAAGCTTAACCATGATTAAACAAGGATTAAAAGGGACATAGAGACACTTGGATCAACTTAGAAGCGGACCTGGGGTCCCTTCTCTAATATTTTTAATCATAATTAAAAAAAAAACCTAAGGTTAAATTCAAAATAGATTAACTTTGAACTAGAGCTAGAATTTTCAAATTCCAAAATGTTTTTTTTGGTATTCTGTTCCAAAATGTTAACCACAAGTAAAAAAAGACACTTGTGAGAAAAAAAAAAAGCGCAAAACGCAGCTCCTTGCGGCACCCTTTGGAGAGCGGATTATAGATTTTCCAACCAGAAATTACAAAGCTACAGACAACTGACTTGACCATCTCAGTCCTTACCAGAGAGCAATGTTGTAGTTTTCTGCAATAACTTGATCGTTTCCGTCCAAAAATAATAAAATTAAGAAAAAACACATGAATTTCTCTACTTATTCTAATTTGCCGTAAAAAAAAAAGAAAAAAAAAGGGGTAAAAATAAACGAAGTTGTTATCATGCGCCGCTCCTTTCTCTTAACACGCGCTGCATGGGTATACAAACCGGATACACCACACGTCTCTTTTACTCTTTCCCTGCGCAGAGCCATATTTATGATTTTGCTAGCTCCACTCGAAGTGGGGGAGTGGGGCTAGCATTCCCCATCTGAAATCAAACGTTGACGGGCTTGCACAGGAACATCAGTGACGACGCCGCCGAAGCCGAAGCCGATGGCGACGGCTCGCCGAGCCTCCCACCCAATCTCTCGTAATAATCAATAGAGAAGAGAGAAAGCGAGAGTTGCACCTGGTCCCGAGTACAAACCCTCTTGACTCGGTCTGCGTCATCAGACTCAGCACCAAACCCGAGACTCAGTCTCGAGAGTCGACTCAGCACTGGGCGTAGACACACCATGTAGAGGCGCCTATAACCACCCATGGCCACCACCACTGGCCTGATATCGGAGGGAGGAGGGTACACGTGGCGGAAGCACAGGTTCTCCCAGACCGAATCTTGGCGGGTGATGGAGCACCAGAGTCGGCAGACGCAGGCGGCGACACCGAGTGACCTGTCGTCGAGTCGCTTTAGTATCTCGACGAGTACGTCTCCGTTATCGTTGATGCAAAACTTGGCTTTCTTCTCCGCCATTTTTAAATGCCTACCATGCTTAGAGAATAAATAAATGAAAGATGTATAGTGAGAAAGAAGTAGCGAGTATTTGTAGAGGAGGGGGAGGGGAAGTTGGCCTTATTCGCTTCAATCTATAGTCGCCCTCTCCCCACAAAGGAAAAAAAAGAGTACTTAAAAAAAAAAAAAACTATTTTAATGGGGCGAGTAAGCCTAGCGCTCCTCCTTTGGGGGTGGTGGTGGTGGTGGTGAAGGGATTTGACTTGTGAGAGGGAGTTTGTGAGTATCGAGAGAAGAAGGGAAAGGGCCAAAGAAAAAGTTCCAAGGTAAACAAAACTGGAACCAATGTTGTGCTTTTCTTTTTTCTTCTCATCTCCCATTTAAGCAGATTTATTGTTTCTTGTTTTTGTTGTTTTTCATTCTTTCTTTATTATTTTGATCAACAATACTTTGGTTTAGAACTTAGCCTTCAAGATAGTCTGTGTTACTTCCAGCTAGCTAGAGCCATGGAGAGGTCGTGACCCGCACTAGGGTTCAGCCCATCAAAGAAAATCTAATCAAAGATCACTTTCTTCTTAAAGGTTGAGAAAAGATATGTGGTGTGGTCCTTCCATTGCAATACATTAAAGTATTGCAGCCTTTTCCACCCTTTGCATGTCACTAAGACCAAAATAACACTACTTTTTTCTATTCTTGGTCGCCATGGTGGAGTTGGATTTTGCTTCCAAAGGAAAACCCTAAGCCCTCCTCCCTCGGAGACCAAATCCTCTAAGGTGATATCTGGATTTGGCAAATCCGGTTATCACCCCTGAGGTCGCCATGTGTCCCTTTTGACACCCTTTAACTATGGTTAAGATTCACTCACCCCTAGGATTCATCCATCCATCTTTGGTTTTTAGAAAAAAATTACTAATTATATTTTAAAATATTTTAATAATAAAAAAACCCTAAAAATATTTTGTAATATTAAAATAGAATTAATATTTTTTTTTCTAAAAACCAATTAACCAAGGATGAGTGGGTGAATCTTAACCATAGTTAAGGGGTGTCAAAAAGGAACACGCGGTAATCTCAAGGATGATAACCGGATTTGCCACCGTAGAGGATTTGGTTTCACTCGGGACAGATAGCATATGGGGATTGAAATTGACGTTAGATCTTTAAGATTCTTGAATGGGGGTAAACCTATCTCTGTACTACACTTAAGATAGAGAGAGAGAGAGAGGACGTCATGAGGGGTTGTTTTGTTTTGGGATGGACTTGTTTGTTGGACACATATAGAGATGTACAGCTCCCGAATCCGATGTGGGGAATTTGATAATTGCAAGATTACAAGAGGAACCCGTAAAGTACTCCAAAATTTTCAAATTTTCACTCAATCCTCACCACGACTATTGTTGCTACTTTGTAGTTTCTTATTGTAGGGTACATGATAGTCCTGTAGATACCAAAATTTTAATGTGTAATATAGAGTAATCACCAAGTGTAAATATAATAAAATTTGACCCACCGTACACACATCTATATCATGAATCAGCATGGGCGGAGCCAAGATTCTCTTGCAGGGGCTAACAATGGGGTTTCGGGCGTAACTCCCGAATTTTTTTTAAGGTAAGTTCATGGGCCATCGTATCTAGTTATTTCTGTTTGTAAAGAATATATCTTTTACTCAAAAGTTTAGGGAGCAAGAGAACTCGGTAACCGGTTCCGCCTCTCCCAGGAACTATAATATATATTTTTCCAAAATTTCAGGCCTTCAGCCCCCCTGCCCCCCATGTGGCTCTGCCCCTGTGAATCAGTGCATATAGCCATTTATCAGATCATCCACTAGAATGACTTTAACATCGTAAATAACAAGGATTAAAAAGGGTTTGGAGGATGTATGGGTCTCGATTTCGGAAGACACATATACATTTTTCTTTAAAAAATAGATTAATTAAATTTTAAAAAAAATCAAATAATTTATAAAAACCAAATTTGTTAGAGTCATCGGAGGCGATTCAGAGACAAAGGTGCAAACACAATTAAAACTACCTAATTAATTAAAACATGAATAATTAATAAATGATACATATCGTCTGTTTTATATTAGTATATATATTGTACGAGACTACCGAAATCTACACATATGGCCTGTTTTGTATCAGTTACAACGGTTTTTTATTTCCATGACAAATAGGTTTCTTTTAAGGTCCATTGCTTGTTTCTTTGGAATATCATTCCAAAGATCATAGGAGGGATTTGTGGGCTATATGTACAATGGAATCATTGATCCCGGGTCAATCAATCGATCGGCCACACCTGCTTGGAATGTGCCAGTGGCCGTGTGTGCACCCCTTCCATGTGGGTGGTTTGGGATCCATTCTCGTGGATTGTGATGTCACGGTTGATATACCCATCCTTTTGCCCAACTTAAAATGATAGGCTTTCTAATCGATAGACAGATAACACACTAGCCGTGGTTGTGGCCTCACCGTATTTGCAATTCCACCAAAATAAATAATAATCGACCGGCCATCCTAATGTGTGCCACTTATTGTGTACTCAGTCTCACACAACATTTTAGGGTTTCAATTAGATAGACACTTCATACTATGTCCTCCATTCAAGCTTCAAATAGGTATTGACAAACACAAGTACAGAAATATTGCAATGGGAAAAGTCAAGGAGATTTAAACAAAGCATTTGTTCGAAGTCTAAGGACATTGGAGGACTCTTAGTCTACTTACCCAATTATATAAGCCTTTGACAACAAAACAAACAAACAAAAAAACAAACAAGTAAAAGGTAAACAGAAAAAAACTTAGATAAGAAACCATAAAATAACAGCTAGGTTTTTCGCATCATTAAGAGAGGGCATAAATCCTAACTGCTCCCTAAGCTTGGAGTGATGATCATGGAATCCAGAGGTCTCATCTTTTTGAATATTTAGCTATAAATGGTTGTATGTTGTAGTCATGTTCTTGAATTGGAGAGAGAGAGAGAGAGCTAGCTTTTGTTGGGCATTCTTTGTTCTGTGGGTACCTTCAAAAGGAAACTTCCCAATTCAAGATATAAAGTGAATTCCACAGATCCAAACGTCAGTGTATGATTTACTTACTGCTTTAGCATGGGCACCTTCTACAGTTCTACTCATTTTCTTATGCTCAGCTGTTTTCTTATGTAATGGTTGATTTGTAAGTATATAACTTGTAGCATAGGCCAGTGATGCCATAGTCCCTGTGGTAAGTTAATATCATTGAGCTTCAATGTCAGCCCTCCGCTACAGATCATAATCCCAAGTTGGACGTCATGCGGTATTACCATCAGTGTCTTTGTAACATATGTAACCCTTTCGGCCCTCCACTTCTGTCTGGACACAGGGTAGTATTGTGAGAGACAGAGATAACTGGTGAGGTGAGAATAGTAGAGAAGAATAAAGTCATTCTCTTACTAATGAAGCAACACGAGTCACTATATTTTCCAACTGAATAAAATAATAACTATAAGAAAAGTTACTGCTTTTAACCGGTCACAAGATTAACCTATTAAAGAAATACAATATGTTATATAGGGTGATTCACCTAAAAGGTGATGCTTTGCATTTTTATTACTTAAAAGGGCATGCGGTTAACATATTAACCCTTGGTGTACACACAATACTCCCCTAACCTTGGCACGGGCTTATGTACTAGAGCTATGCTCGGCCTGATTTCACATCCATGTGAGTACATAGACAGTCTAACCCGGGTTCGACCCTAGTCTAAAATTTTCTTATTCTTAGATTAACATTATCTTAAACACTTAAGACATTTGATTAAAATTGAGCTTAATTTGGCTTAACCCTAACAAGTAGGGAACCACTGAAAAGTGGAAGTGCCAAGGTGCCTAACCCCTTCCTCGGACTTAACCGAACCTTTTACCCTGATCTCAGACCGCAGACCAAGACTTATCCAAATCTCAGAGATTTATCCCTTCTAAATGAATATGCGGCGACTCTAAATTCTCCCAGTGGGATCAAATCAGGGTTTCCTCGAAACCTGCGCACACATATAACTTTAGAGAGTGTATTTTTGGTACTTCATACCATTTTATTCCATCACATCATCATTCCATCAGTTGAATAACGGTCAACTGATGGAAGGGGTGTAAGTGTCAATATTTTGAAAAATAGGGGTACCTAATGTATTTTTTGAAACTTGAGGGGGGTCTATGTGTATTTTCGTCAAACCTAAGGGGATGTAAATATATTTTCTCCATTTTTTTAATAGGGCACACATCCAAAAAATGATTTGACTTTTGGGCGTTCCATTAAGAGTTGATATGATTGATGCATGCTGACATTTTCCTCCCCTCACAAAATTGTTCTATGGTTTCTAGTGCGGGAAAGAGGTTGATCATGAAATATAGACAGTCCTTTGATGAACTTTAAGGTTCATGTTTTTTTTTGCTGGGGGGGGGTAACATTTTCTTTTACAACTAGGTCATTTCGTCCATGTACATATCTTACACAGGGGAAGAATTGGGACTGAAATACATGTATAAAAAAGTAATGGATTGAGGGTATGGAACTTAGGGGTTCGGGGCGTAGCCCTCGAGAATATTATTATTTTTTGGGTAGTTTTTTATTTTTGAGTTTTTTTTTTCCTCGGTAATGCCCTTGAGGTCGTCAAGTGTCCCTATTGATACCCCTTAACTGTGGTTAAGATTCACCCACCTATCCTTGATAATTTAAAAAACATCAAATTTCTTTATCCTAATTAAAATTCACTAACTCCTAAGGTTAAACAAAGTTAAAATTTTTTTTCTTCTAAAACCCAAGGATAAATAGGTGAACCCTAAGAGTGGGTGATTTTAACCATAGTTAAGGTGTGTCAATAGGGACATGTGCAACCTCAAAGGAATAACCGGACTCCATTGGGGGGCCCACTATTTATGTGACAAAAAGATTGGGGGGGGGGGGGGGGGGGGCGGCAACTATAGTAAAAAAAAAATTAAAACATTTTGAGGGACCCACTATCACACTACCATAAAAGGGAATTCCAAAAAAATTGGGGGGGGGCATCCCGATCTTACATGTATTGTTTCAAATTGTTTACGAGGTTAGTACCTGTTTTCATACCCTATGCCTATCTCTTGTTAAATAATAAAATAATATAATATAAAATATATATTTTATTTTCAAAAGTTTAGGACCCTTGCCGAATGAATGACTATGCCTTATTAAATAATCAAATAATATAATATTTTTTCAAAAGTTGGGCAATTGACCTCTTGTTAAATAATTAAACAAAATTAATATTGTTTCTTATAAGTTCAAGGAGATTGGATCACAGTCAATATAATTGTGATTGAACTCTCCTCGAGTTCAATTGTACTCATAGGTCAACACATGTCCCTTATAACTCTTATATGTGGTTCCAGTAAGCCTTGGAGCTCAACAATATAACCTTGATTTTATTAAAATTAAAAAAAAGAAAAAAAAAATCCAGGTTAAGAAGTTGTAACCCTTAGGGTTGCTTTAAAAAAATTCTAAGGTTATGATATTGTTGAAGTCCAAAAGTTAGTGAATCTTTACCATTGCTTAACTATAAATTTGTAAAGAAAATTCAAAAGTTTGAGGGGCCACCTAGCCCCATGCCCCATGCTATGGCTCCCATACAAAAATTTGCTTGATTTCAAAGGTAAACGGCACGATAATCTTTTAGGATGATGGCAAACCGTGGCGGACCTCTGATCTATAGCCTATGACCAGAATTATATTACAGCCATCAAACTGGAACAGTTTTGGCAAAGGAGATCATTCACCGTCTGGGGTGTTTGGTAACAAAGTTTGGGTTACAAACCAAAGATATACCCTGTACAAGTGCAAACCAAGTTTTGTTCGGTGGCCAGATCTTTATAACATGACACGCTTCATCTTGCTATACATATATGCTAAAAAAAGATGAGAAATACTAGCTTCACTCTTAGATTTCCAAGCTTTTATGGTGGTAGTAACAAGTGTCCCTACTTTTACTTATTGATAGCGCCTGTATAAACCATTAAATCATCTATTTTAGAATTTTTGTTTTTTAAACTTGTTGAAGTGATAGTAATGCCACATGTTACACCCAATTTGGAAAAAAAGATTGAAGTGTGAGTGAGACTAGCACTATCTTTTCTAAAGATATTGGGTTGTGCTCAGCTACTCAGGTGGCATGCCCCCAATGGCTCAATGATCTCTATTCTGCTTTAACCGGTCAAGTCATCACACAAACAATTTTTTTTTTTTTTTTGGAGCCAAATTCGGTCTAGTGTTGACAACGGGTAAGACCAGATGCCGTTCAAGCCCAGCCCGTCAAGGAAACATTGAGCCCAAGCCTAACCTAAGCCTGATTGGGCCTCGAGAAATCCAGCCCTAGCCCTACCCTGGCACCGGTCGGACCGGGCGGGAGCCATCTGTATGCAAGCTCTTACTATCTGATGGGGCCACTCTTCCTCTTACAGCACTCTGCTGGCAAATCACAAGTTGAATAAGTTTTATTATTGTTATAGTTGTCACTTTCTTTATGAAAGTTTTATTACCAAACGAAAAGCATATTTTCTTTCTACCTAAAAAGTTAACATTTTTTCGTCTTGATCATAATGTTTTTTTTGTTTTGTTAATGACATCATTTATCTAGGTTAGGGGTTAAGTGTTAGGTTAGAACTCAGGTGATCCTATTAAAGGACCACACCACAAGACTCAAAGTCGAGTCCATCTCCAGAGGGATACACAACCTACCACTGGAGCACCATGTAGGAGTGCTGGACTGTATTCCATCCATAGATATTTTCTTTCCTTCTAGGAAATTTCAACATTAAGTTTTTCATTTAAAAAAAAAAAAACTCCTGATTCTCTCAAGTTGCTTGAGTCAGGTTACAGCATAAAACCCTTTTTAAACTTATCTTTTAATTTAGGTTAACAATTTTAATCTTTAGAGTTGATATTTTTTTCTAAAACCCAGGTTAGATGATTGAACCCTAAGTGTTAGTTAATCTAATCATGGTTAAGGGGTATTAAAAGGGAAACGTGTTGACCTATGGGTTGTAACCCGACTCCTTAGAGTTGGGTTACAACTTGAGAGAGTTTCGAGTCTTTAGAAAATCCATCTCGAGAGATTAGGGGGGTAGCAGCCCTCTGCTCATGACTATGCCCTCTTAAATTAAATAATACAAGTATAGAACTTAGTTTTTTTTCCTAAAAGTTTAGAGAGCAACTGCCCCTTGTCGCACATATGCCCTCTATTACATTTATTAAATAATATATGTATAAACTTGGTTTTTTCTCCAAAAAAAAAAAAAAAAAAAAAAGGTTCAGAGAGGCATGAAGTCACGACCCGCTCTGCCTTGGCTAAAATAGTGCACGCACCGGTCAAAGTACGAGACAAGCAAGTCCCCCTGGAAATTCGTATTTTATTTCTTATTTCATATTATTTATTTAAAATTGAGTTTAAACAAGATCTGAAGTTCTAGTTCAGGGGAGGTTCCAAAATCTGCTTAATTTTTAGGGTGATAGGATAAATATCCAAAATTTATTTAATTCTTTACAAAAATGCACTAAAAACTATGGCATGTACTTAATTTGGAGCTCCAGAAATCTTTCAACCAGAGCTCCAGTTCGGTTGAATATACAATATACACCCCAACGCTTGCTCCAATGGTAGGGTAGGGTGTCCCACTGGGTGACTGACTGACTAGCAAGAGCTCTACTCCCATGGCTAAGGTAAATGAACCTTGAAAAAAAAAAAAACAGTATAATAGTATATGCTTCTCACTCACTCAAATAGCAAGTAACAAGTAACTACTTGATGGCACATTGTGACTAGCTCCATTCATAATCCTCACCGTCTTCTTCGACGATGTAGGCTTTTCTTTGCACCTTTACCCCTGCTGAATCGTTCAAACCTTGCACTGCAACATTGATTCCTCCATAACAGTACATATCCAATGAGCACTCCCATAACTACTCCACAACCGTATCCTATGAACATGAAGAATTTCCAATCAAATTCACTAGTAGAGTCACCTTCTTGAGATGTCCATGAATATGGCGGGGATGCCTCAGCATCTCCACATGTCCTTGACAAAGGAAATCCACATAGTCCTGAGTTCCCTTCATAGGAAGCATTAGTGAATGTAAGAAATTGACGACCTTCCGGTATTCTTCCCACCAGGAGATTGTGAGAGAGGTTCAGTACAGAGAGGAATGTTAGACTTGTCAATTGCCAAGGGATCTCCCCTGAGAGCTTGTTTTGCGAGAGATCAAATGACTCGAGCAATGTCAAATGCTGGAGCGACGATGGGATTCTTCCCCTGAGACTATTTTGAGACAAGTTGAGTACTTGTACCAACTTGAGATCTCCAATAACTTCTGGAATCTCCCCTTCAAATTGGTTGTTTGAGAGATCGAGAACGGTGAAGATGGTTAGGATCTTTATTCCGTCCATTTCAAGTCCTTTATTTGTTATCGTCATCCGGTCCTTATAGTAGTAGCCTCCTAAGTAGTCCAATTTTGGTTTGTTTTCATTGATCATCATGGCATTCCAGCTCTTGAAGTATTCGGATGGCAAATCACCAGTAAAAGCATTGGAAGACAGGTCCAAGATATGGAGCATTGGGAAAGAGTTGTTTCTGATCCGAGGACTTCCAATAAGGCCATAGAACTTGTTGGATTGTAGAATAAGAACTTGTAATTTGGGAAGATTCTCCAACCAAGAAGGGAAGGTATCGTTAATTTGGTTATTTCCGAGGTCCAAAACCTCCAGTCTTTTGCAATTGGCCAAAAATCGCGACACCTTCCCCTTTAACTGGTTTCCGTAGAAGTCGAGTGTCTGTAGACTGCATCCTTCTGTAAAATTCTGAGGCATGGACCCATGAAAATTGTTCCCGCGGAGATTCAATACTATAAGAGTATTGCCCATACCTCCGAAACATTGAGGAATCAAGCCGCTCATGTGGTTTTGAGAAAGATCGAGGATTGCCAAACTACTTGCATTGCAGATTGACAAAGGAATCTCTCCTGTGAGTTTATTGTCCGAAATTGAGAGGTAATTAATGTAAGGTGGAAGAATTGGAAATGACCCTTTAAACATGTTGGAATGAAGATCAAGGAAGGTCAATGAAGTCAAGGAAAGATCAGAAAATGGTTGTTCTAGACCGTTCAAGAAGTTGTGGGAAAGATTCAAGTACGACAAACTTTGCTTCCATACCCAATTGGGTACTCGACCATGAATTTTGTTGTCGGATAGGTCTAGTTCAACTAGGCTCTCCTGGTTCCTCAAGAAATCCGGGATTTCATTAATATTGCAGGAACACAATATCAATTTTTCAAGTGGGGGTAAGGTAGAATTTTTGGCACTGGAATTGCTAATGGACAACAGATTGTTATATGAAAGATCAAGAATTGTAAGGTTCTTGAGGTTTTGAAACATGCCTGAATCAACCGTGCCGCTGAAATTGTTGGAAAACATTCTGAGGTCAGAAATCCTCACAAGTCGAAAGAGTGATTCTGGAATTGGCCCTTCTAGCTTGTTGTTGCTCAGGTCGACAGTCTTCAACAAAGAAGAAGATGCGTTTTCAAATTCATTGAGAATACCAGTAAGTTGGTTTTGGTTGAGTAGTAACCTCTTCAATGATGGGAGAACAAATAGAGAAGAATGGACAGTGGCCGATAAAGAATTGTTCAGCAAGTAGAGGTACCTTAGATTCGGAAGAAGCTGGTCATGGTAAGTAGAACTAATTTGAGCAGTTGATAATGTTTCTGTGGTGATTCTCTTAGATGGCGGCAACAGTGGCATCCAATTGTCGAAACGGTTCGATGAAAGGTCCAAAAGCACAAGTTGGGTGAGATTCGCAAGCGAAGAAGGGATTGGTCCATAGAAATTGCAACTGCTGAGATCCAATTCTGTCAAGAACTTAAGATTACCGATTGAATCCGGTAATTCTCCGAAGAAAGTTGTGAAAGCTAGTAACAAGACCTTGAGAGCACTGTTTTCACGAAATTCTGGCAAAGAGCCAGTGAGAAGTGAATTATCCCGTAAATTTAGTCTTTGAAGGGTTGGTAGCAGCATAATTTTCTTTGGTAGCTCCCCATGCAACTGGCAAGACCCCAGTTCAAGGGATGTCAAGGAAGAGAAATTCGCCAAGAAATCGGGTACCACGGAAGACAGATTGTTCTCGTTAAGACGTAGCTCGGAGAGGAAGCGGAGTTGTAGAAGTGAGTCATGAAGAGCACCCGAAAGATAACACCTTGACAAGCTCAACACTCGAAGATTAGGGAGTGCAGATGAAACTGCATTGCACCAGTCCCTACCGTGGGCCGAGATGTTTACACCGTCAAGAATAAGCTCTCTTAAACTAGACAGGTTCTGGATGAGAATTCTCAAGTTGGGGTTCTCGAGTTTCAGAGAGGAATCATAGGTAGAGATATCGAGAGACACCAACTTGGTGAGTCGCGATATCTCGAGAGGTACTTGGCCTGAAAACCCCGAATGAGAAAGGTTTAGATGAGTCAAATTCACAACCCCATCTAGGCTAGAGGGGATAGGAGAGGGTCCAAAGTCATTATCGGCGAGATTGAGTGTTCGAAGGAAGCGAAGACGACGGAGGCTACTTGAATTGAGGTAACCAGAGAGGCGGTAGCTACTGAGATCAAGGCCGATTACATGACTTGTTGCGTTATGACATGAGACGCCTTCCCAGGAGCAACAATTAGTGGCCAACTTCCAAGATGGAAGTAATGGATCAGAGGCTGAAAAACCTGTCTTCAATTGGAGCAAGGCTGAGAGCTCGTCGTGAAAGCATTGCTGCCCCAAAGAAGAGCCAAATGAAAGAAATGAGTATAAGAAAAGGTGATGAAGATTATAGATATTCATCTTTGAAGTGAGGGTGTTTGTGAAGGAATGAAGAAGAGTGGGTGATTATTATAGGAGTGAGTTGAGGAGGGTGAGAGAATACGGAAAATGAAAGGAGTGGAAAATTTTGATCATTTGGAGCTTGGAAAGTTTTAACAATTTCGTAGACATTCACACTGCTTAGGACGCGTTTGTCCTCAGACTCGGCCACATGATCTCATGGAATTTAAGCCACAATTGAGAAAGACTGAGACTGTGTTGACTGCACTGTCACAATATCTCATGAACTTTACGCCACAGATAAGGACACTATGACTTTGGCCAAGAAAGACTAGGTTCGTGGTTCCTTCCTTTTTGTACCAAGGCTCGGGATCCTCTCGAGTTCAACTCGAGAGAATCTCTCGAGTTGGAACCCCTAGAGGTCGCCACGTGTCTCCTTTGACACCCCTTGACCATGGGTAAGGTTCACCTACCCCTAGGGTTCACTCACCCATCCTTGGTTTTTTTTTTTATATTAATTATTATTTTTAAATTAAAAAAATGTTTTTAATATTAAAAAACTCTAAAAACAGTTTTTTTAATTTAAAAAATAATAATTAATATAAAAAAAAAAACCAAGGATGGATGAGTGAACCCTGGGGTGGGTGAACCTTACCCATGGTTAAGGGGTGTCAAAGGAGACACGTGGTGACCTCTAAGGGTTCCAACTCGAGAGATTTTCTCAAGAGAATCCTGTGCTTGCACCAAATAAGACGAACTTTTAACTTTCTTTTTAAAATTTTTTTTTTTTTTTGGTAGGTAAGCTGTGTGAACAAGAACTTGGTTAAGGTACGTCAAGGAAACCCAAATGAATGACTGGGTCATGGAGATGGCCTCGGATTCTCTCTAGCATATGCCAGAAAAGTGGTATCGGGTTACCAAAATGTGTGTGACATGTGGCGGAGAAGTTATTTCATTGTCTCCCATGATTTTGACTTTTCTACACATTATTCGACATGTGAAGATAAAGTAGTGAGAAAATGGGGGAGAGATATCAAGTAGGGAGAAGTCAAAATCATGAGAAAAAATGAAATGACTTCTCTTTTTTATCACCACATGTTGCATAATGTGTGGTAGCCTGAGACCACTTTTTTGGCATCTGTCAGAGAGAATCTTCTTCCCTTTTTTATCACCACATGTCGCATAATGTGTGGTAGCCCGAAACCATATTTCTGGCATCTGCCAGAAAGAATCCAAGCCCCATAGAGACCTGTTCAGAACTAATTGTTTTCATAGGATGTGTTTTTTAGCGTAATTTTGGGATGGAGCTGTGCTTAACACGGAGAAATATAACTCCTTTTTAGAGTAAAGGCGTGACCCTTTTATTTAGGAAAGTGATTAGAAACTCTCGATATCACATGCTAGTTGGGCAGCCTGGTCGTGTATCCAACGGCGCCAAACATCAAGTGCCTTTGCACTGGTGGATTCATAATCGGGTGGCCAGCTCTCAATGGCACCTGCTATCCACAGTTTTTAATTATTTTCTCTTTTATAATTATGAGCTCCCCTTTGTATTTAAAATGTTAAAGCATTACAATCAGTTAAAAACGTATGTGCTTCCTCATTTAGGCATTCCACATCCTAAATTCCCTCGAGTCAAAAATCAACATATGAGTACAGAATGCTAAGAATAGGGTAGCGCTCCTCCCATTCTTCAATTTTTTTTTTCTTTCCTAACTTACTTTAAGGAAACGTCTCCCCAAATTTTTTGAGGGAGAAAAAGTTGTTGATGGCACTGTCACATCTCATGGACTTCAGGCCACAATCGAGTTAACCAAGAGAAGGAGTAAGTGGAAGGTTGACCAAGAGAGACTAGGTTCGTGGTTCTTTCCTTTGTCTACCAAGCAAAGCAAAGAACTTGGTCGGCAAGTAACTTAGATGAATACACACCGAGGGTAGTGATTTAAAATGACCCATCGAGAGCCGAACCATGAAAATTCAATGGTGTCTAGCAGTAAGTGGGCCCATCATTTAAACATGTGCGGTAGGGGTGATATCGAGCCGAGCCGAGCCGAGCCGAGCCAAATAGTGGTGTGATCAAGCTTGTTCGGTTATTAAACGAGCTCAGAAATCATGTTTAAGCTCGACTAGTTTATCTCGAGCTCACGAGCAATTTGTTTTATTAGATACAACTATTTATATTAGTTAAAAAATTTACTTTATTATCCTAGGCAAAGAAATCACGGTGTTAATTAAAATTTTAGTATAAGATTATAATTATATAAAGAGTATTCTTATCATATAAAATACATTATATACTAATAATCTTAGTTCCTTATTGTAAATGGCAATATTTTATTAGTTGCCCGTAAAATATACTTGAATATTACATTATTTATTTTATTATTTGGCGTAAAATATACTTGAATATTACATTGTCACAATCATTCAGTATCCAACTTCTCCGATTGTGTATGAGATTTGTAGGTAGAACTTGCCTCAATTTTTTTTTTCATCGGTAGAACTTGCCTCAATTGCAGGGTGACTCCTTTGGGTAGCCTCTAAATTGTAGTCCAGATCAACCAGAGATCTTTGAGTGCAATCCAAATCTAATAACCGATAGAAAAAGGATTTTACTTATAGATTGGATGAATATATTGACCCTAAATAGGGTTTATATAGATTTAACAAGATGAGCTTTTATGGAAAGTAAATCAACCTAATCTAATCATACCTAATCAAATATATTCCATCCTTGATTAATGCTAATCTAATATTGTAATGAGATACACTTGTGTAAGAGAATTAATCCCACATCGACTAAATACTCTCCACTCATTGCCAATTGGTTTTGAGTTAGATGCTTTCACATGGTATCAGAGCCCAAAAGGCCCAAAGGCCTAACGGCCAAATTATGCTACACTCACGATGACAGACTCAAACAGAAAGGCTGCATGATTGACGATCCAAAAAGAGGTGCACGTGACATACCTAAAATTAGGGCTGCACGTGAGGGGGCATGTAAGAGAATTAATCCCACATCAACTAACTAGAGAAATAGTTGTGGCCTTATGTACATGTAAGGCCTCTCCACTCATTGCCAATTGGTTTTGAGTTGGATGCTTTCACAATAACATCCCACCATTAAATTTTACATGTATTGAGTGACTTTGAATAGCAAAGAGGTTTATAGATGTATTAATGGTCCCACAAAAGAGAACATCACTTGCAAAGTGATCTCCATTTGATTTCCGTCGTCATCAAGCCACATATATCAGTTGAGAAATGCGTAATTACCATCCAGCATTCTAAGATCAGCTAACATCTAGAAACTAGAAGTGGACCTGACAGTGTATTCGGCTACGAGCTTTGCAAATGAAGAGGACTTGTTTTCTAACAATTTTTTTGGAGAGTCATATTCCACCACAAGGCCTGCTCAAGAAAAAATAACACCATTTGAGAATAATGCACCTCAGAAGAACAAAGAAAGAAATGCAAGGAATCGATTTGGATGCACTAACCATGATCTAGAAGTATGACCATGTCGCTATCGAGAACGGATGTTATCCGGTGTGCAATGGTTACGACTGTACAGTCCGCGAAGTGTTGCTTAAGTGTTTGCTGAATCAGATTATCGGTCGCTGTATCCACAGATGCAGTAGCTTCATCAAGTACTAATACTTTACTCTTCTTGAGCAGTACACGACCTAGACAGACCAGCTGCCTTTGGCCCATGCTCCAATTCTCTCCATTCTCAATCACTGCAATACCCATATAAAAGGGTTAAATGAAGTTCCTATGCAACTTAGAATTAGATGAAGATTACAAGAAACAGACCTGTAGCATCAAGTTTGCCTTCCTTCTTCCTGACTTCTTCTCCAAGTTGGCACCTATCAAGAGCCTGAAACAACAGGGAAGTATGTATCTAACCACCAAGCATAAAATTTCAAGATAATATAAAATGTAATCATCAATGAAGATTAAGTGAAGTAGGACAAAATGGGTAGGAGGCCATCCTCCTTGGTAATGAAGGTGTGGTGAACAAGCAGTGCTGTCAGGAGAACCATTAGAGAGGACCTATCCTGGGGCTATTCTAGTCCAAGCTTGATCCGAGCCAATGCTTTTAACCATCCAATCTTTGGCAATTCTCTTGGACGGTCAGAAAAATATGGTGTGTGGTCCGAAAGAAATGTCTATCTAACCAGGATGATCTTTTGGGATCTTCCAAGTGGAACACCCATCAAATACAAGTTCCGACTCCACTGCATGTGTACTCTATGTAAGTTCATGTAGTGGAGAACAGCTTCTTCCCGTCTTCCTTCCACACTCGAGCACTCAAAAAAAGGAAAACAAACCCACCTCCCAAATCTGCTCATCTGTATACTCTTCCAGTGGGTCCAGGTTGCTTCGTACATTCCCCTCAAACATGGTTGGGTCTTGTGGAATGATGCTTAATCTGGATCGTAAGTCGTGCAATCCAATTGTGGAGATGTTGATACCATCTATCAGAATTTGACCGACTGTAGGCTCAACAATGCGGAAGAGAGTCTGTATGAGAGTTGATTTACCACTGCCTGTTCTCCCAACAATGCCAGTCTTCATCCCTCCGGAGAAAGTACACGTGAGACCTCGTAAGACAAATGGCATATGTGGGGCATACCGGACCTACAGAACACATATTAAAACTTTAGTCCTACAGTAAATCATCCACCAAAATTGTTGCAATGTGTCTCAGAATTCTATTCCAGTATCCTTGTATATTGGGGTTTTTCCTTGTGGGATGTAACCTGGTGTCAGGGAATCGGATTTAAGGTTTATAAAAGGCCTTTGGATACAGGTTTTGTGGGCCTATGAGTCAGAGTAGCTCTTTTTAAAAGGGCACAATTGGTGAGAAAGTGGGTGGCTATTGAGGAGAGTAGGATCGTGGGTAATCTCAATGGCTCTGGTGAGAGTGTACTCTAGGTGCTCTTGGGTATCTCAGCATTGCTTTAGTGTTCTCTTGTATGAGTGAGTTTTGGCCTTTTGGGGCCAGGTTTCTGGGAAGTGTTTGAGAGTGGCTTAACCCTTAGTTATTGTAATTCACTTATAGCGGAAGCTTCCAGATGAAGTCACACACATGGATAGCCCTGTATATCTTGTGTGGATGTGTCCTTTTTCTATTTCTTTTTTATATTCTTTCACTTTTGTCATCCTCACAAAAAATTGGTATTTAAGCAAATTGGTAAAGCCGAATCTCATATACACCAAACTGGTATTAGGATAAAATTATGGTTCTGTAATGGTTGTAAGGTTTCAAATCTGAGGAATAGCTTAAGTTTATGGTAAGTCCAAGTTCTAGACCTATTAATCCAAAAGATATTTGCACAAGGCATTAGGTGTGAAGTTGTTTGCAGCAGTTCCTATGTAGAAGTTCAAGCCTTACTTGTAGATAATCAAGATTCAATAAGGTTGATTGACATCTACAGTGTGGAAGAGGATTAGATTGAGAAGCATCTTCGAAAGGTTTGATTACTTAGTAGAGATTTTAGGAAAGTGTCTAGATTTCGATTCAAATGTCATTTTTTTGGGGTTTTCCTTGTGGGATATAACTTGAAAATTTCCTAATTGGCAAGGAACTTGAGTTTTAGACTCTAAAAGGGTCTGTTAAGGGCCTCATAGTAGCTCTTGCGGAGGGTGCACTGTGTGTGATTCTCCTGTGTGGGTGTTTGACTAGCTCTTGTGGAGAATTCCCTCTTGGTAAGGAAGGCACTCTTGATAAGGAAGATTCATACTCTCACTAACCACAAGATACACTGACACTACCCATCAGTTCACTCTCCACAAGAGCCACACTCTTCCTAAACAAGAGCACACTCTCCACAACAGCTACTCTCCTGGATAGTGTTAAATAGAGGTTCCAATTAGCTGCCTAAGCATGGTGAAACTATAGTAGCAAGAAGTTTGACATTACCTGCAGATCTTGAATATCAACTTCTCCATGTGATGGCCAATCATGGCGTGGCTTGTTTTCTTCCACAACAAGAGGAGGTTCACTTGGTATACTCATGTACTGAAGTATTCTCTCAACAGATATAATTCTGTTCTCCAAATTGCAAAGAGTCCTTATAACCCGTGCTTGTAGCGTGTTCAGATTAAGTCCATAGGTTACAGCCAAGCCTGCAATACCTTTAAGAGAACAGAGAGAAGAAAATAGTGAGATTCATATTCTTTATGTGTGCTATAACTCATAATGGGTTGACAGGAAGAATCCAAATGATTTCAAATGGGAATCAGTTACCAGGATCAATCACTCCGTCTGGAATGGAAATCAAGAAAATCAAAGAGAAGGCGAATGTGATGGAAGACAACATAGCCAAGCGAAAGCATAGCCACTCCATTGCACCAGCAGTGTGGAATTTGGGCCGAGAATACCCGTCAATTAACTTCATGTTCACGTCCCAGAATCTCGATTCTTGATCAAAGCTCCTAATAGTTGTTGATCCTGAGATAGATTCGGCAAAATGTTGTATCACCGGAGCTTTGCATACTCCAACCAACCGTGATAGTTCTCGTGCCGACGGTATGTAATATTGCTGCAACATAATAAATCATGAGGGACATGTGAGTGATTTAATGTAATCTGAATATGTAAACATTTGGAATTGTATGCTTCTGTGTACAAATTCAGTGACGCCTAAACATCACAGTCACACACCAGTTTCTTTGGATCAAACAGAAACGCGAATCTGGTATGACTCAGATAAGTTCTTCTTACAACACAATTCATCTGACTGATCTGATTTCAACTAATCCATATTAACTCAGACTACATAAAGAGAGACCTTAGGGCCTGTTTGGTATTACTCCCAAGGAACAATTCTCTATTCCCAGGGAATAGAGAATTGTTCCTTGGGAGTGATGCCAAACGGGCCCTAAGATACTATGTTTTCAATTTTATTTTTAGTTTTTCAATGTGGTATTGTGCAACAACGACTCAAATCAGAATTGAACAGGTTGGAAATTACTGGTACTATATGACTGGGTATGATTTAAGATTTTAATCCTTGAAGTTGAGAAGGTTACAAGCATTACCTGATACCAAACACAAGTTGCAATCACAGGGATAAAAATGATGAAAACCTGCCATGCAACCTGAGACATCACTGCAATAATTCCTAGGAGTTGTATGATTGTGAAGGCAAATTGCCCAACTTGAAGTGGAATGTTCATATCCACTGCACTTTGATCCGTAGAAGCCTGTAAGAGAAAAGACATCTTAGTTGAATCCCAAAGAGAAAAAAAGCAGAAAATTAAATTTCACCTACTCTATTTAGGATTCGTCCACTTGGGGTGGAATCAAAAAATGACATGGCGGCGCGGAAAATACACAAATGCATTTTGTTGAAGAGTAGTGTGGCCGTCTTGTATCCAGCCATTACAAGAAGCATGGCTCTCACAAGGACACAAACAGCACTTCCAAGGGCCAAAGCTACATAGACAAAGATAAGAGTAGAGCCTTCAACAGCAGGTCTCGCATCCTTGGACACAGGAGTCGCCCATGCCATCCAATAATTGCTTCCGATCTGAAGTAACTGAAAAAGAATCTGTGCCAACAATATAAAAGGCACAAGAGTTCCTCTATATGCTGCGGTGATATATTTCCAATAGACTGGAAAACCAACTCTACCTTTCTCTCTCTCTTCTTCTTGAACAAGCTGTCCTTTGGGCTCGACTACTTCATTCATTTGACCATTTTGATCATCTCTCTTCTCTTCTTCTTTGCACATGGCCTCCTTAGCCATCCCCACATCACCGTCTTCCTCAATGTTAATTAAATTTTCAGAAGGTGGCGGCCCTGCCTCTACAGAATCGAGGTCTGACAAAGCTTTATTATGTGCACCCACAAGTTCCATAAAGTCGGTTCCAGAACTGAGAATGTCGTTGTACTTTCCAGCTTGTGTAATCCTTCCATCTTTCATAACCTGCCAAACAAGAGAAGGTTAGCGTCCTTAAATTGGCTACACGGAATCAATGACTGGGAATAAACAAGATGAAAAATGCTCACTAGGATAAGGTCGGCAGAAGGTAAGAACTCTACTTGATGAGTAACATAAATCACTGTTTTTGAACCCAAAAGCCCGAGTAAACATTCCTGTCATGCAACACAGGGTGGTTATTCATATTTACTATTCGATGATGAAATTCACAGTTATCATAGTTTACTGCTGGGGTATTAAATGACCTCAAACCCTGTAAAAAGTAAATGAAAACAAGTTGTGCAAAGCAGAAGTTTTTTATATTGAGATTGTAAATTTTCTAGTCAATGTGCAATTGTGCTGTCAGAAATGCAAATATGCATTACGCAAAATCAAAATCACCCAAATAACTTGGAATTAGAGATAAATAAAAGATGCCTTAAACAGATGAGTTCCTGTGTGAGCATCAACAGCACTAAAAGGATCATCGAACAGAAAAATATCAGCATCTTGGAATAAAGCCCGTGCAATCTGTATTCTTTGCTTCTGTCCGCCACTCAAGTTGATTCCCCTCTCCCCTATAACCGTTTGATCCCCAAAAGACAGAATTTCTAAGTCCTTCTTTAAGGAACACGCTTCGAGGACCCTCTCGTACCTTTCTCTATCCATCTCCTTACCAAACAATATATTCTCTCTATCTTACCACTCTGTATCCAAGGTGATTGGGCGACATAAGCCTTTGTCCCACATAACTTAAGGGTCCCAGATACCTTGGGCATTTCCCCTAAGATGCACGAAAGCAAGCTTGATTTGCCTGAGCCGACGGTACCACAAACAGCCACCTTCATACCATGGCAAACTCGGAAATTGAGATCTTTCAATGTAGGATTAGGAGAAGATAGATCCCAAGAGAAATTCCCCGTCGATTATCTCCACTGCAAGCTCTGAACTACCCATCGGAAGCCTCTCTAAAACATCAGGCTGTAAGGTCATCGAGACGGAGGAATGAGGCAATCCTGTCAAGGGAACCTTAGTCTGAGCTATCATAGAGATTGTGTCAGGGAGATTATAAATAGGCTCTTGTAATATTCTGAATGTTGCAAGTGCAGATAAGATCTTCCCTGATTCAAGCGGGATCTTCATAACCATACAGGCCCGAAAGTCACCACAGACACAAATGTAGGGGTAGTCCATAAGACAGAAGTGGTATTGGCCGATGTATAAACGTACTTCCTCAACCATCCTGCCTCATTTTTCCTGAGCTCAATAATCTTAGACAAGAACTTCATCTCCCAGCCCTGAAGCTTGAGAATCCTCATGTTCCTTAGAATTTCAGATGTTGCCTTCATCCTTCCATCTTTTGACTCCATCAATTTCCCCTGGAACTTCTCTTGCAATTTTCCCAAGGGAACATTTGCCAACATCACAATTAAGGTGGCAACAAAAGTCGCTATCGAAGCAAGCCCGAGGTTCTTGTACAAGATCAACAAGGCCAGAGCAACTTGCAAAGGAGCCAACCATAGATCATGCATGAACCAACTGAAATCGTCAATCCTCTCAGCATCAACGCTCATGAAATTGATGATCTCCCCAATACTGTGACCCTGCCTTGATTGGCTTGAAAGGGTCAGACCCTTCTTGTAGATCATCGCAACCAGGGCTGCAATGTGCCCTAATCCCAACCTGTTGCAACCTAAAGAAACCAGTGCCTCTGCGAGAGGCACTCAATGAGCTTTGCAACAAAGAACGTGGACACCAAAATGAACCCTTCATTTTTGAATTCTCGACGGCCATTTAGGTATTGAACAAAGGTATCAATAAGAGCCGGCCCAACATAAGAAGCACATGTGTATATAAGACAGAGTAAAGCTGTCAATATAATTTCTCTCCATGCTGAGAAGATCAGTGCCTTCACCAGCTTGAGTGTGTTACTTCACCACCACCGCCACCACCACCACTACAACTACGACTACTATCCGATTCGAGTTTATTTGTAAGAACTGAAAAGACCCCATAAACGCTATCCCCAGCAGCAAGCTGAGGAACATCCTCAAGGTCTAATGTTTTCTTATTACCCGCGGCAATCAGAGGACCAATCCAAGAGAAAGTACGGATACTAAGAAGATTGGCATTCGAGAAAGGAGTTACATTTCACCCCCATTAACCTTATTAAACTCAACACAGTTATTCTACCAGTACTACTATCCAAGAGGGGCTCTTCAAGAAGGGTATCTTCTCCCTTATTCCCAAATAATCCAATAAAACAGAAGAACAACCCCGCGAGAATCGACACGACATCAAAAACCCATAAGTGGATTGGTAAGAATTGATGTTTCACATGCAAAGCAAGGTCTACAACAAGGCAACAAGAAGATGTAAAGCAGTAGAAACCCCACCAAATTCTTAGTAAGATGGGGAACTTCAATTCACTTGAGTGAGGAAAGTGGATATGCAAAAAAAGCAGAAATTGCAATCCAAGCAAGTGTTCTGAGTACTAAATCCGACTGGATCACAAGCTTTTCATTAGAGCAAACCATTCTATACCAATAAAGTAGTTTAAAACACATAGGAGAAGATAAAACAAAGACAGAGCCCAACAACAGAAAATTGTGGGTTTGTAGTACAAAACCCTGGTGCTCTTCCACTCTTGTTTGAATCATCGTGGCCACTAATTTTCCTAAATCTCTTGCAAGCCCAAGACATGGACAGAAATAGTAACAGAACAAGGTGTGATGAAGCAGCAAAGCCATTGAAGAAAAATGGGGTTGAGGAGTAAATCACTACCTGCGTACATTAGTGTGGATGATTGTGAGAAGAACATGAATATACCCTGCTTTGATTGGTGAAAAACATCCATCTTCTGCTTTGAAATTTTGAATTATCGAAGTGAAGTGATGTTATTATATAGGTAGATAAGAGAGCTGTGTAGCCAAAAAGAGAGAGAAATGTCAGACAGAAGGAAGAAGATTTGAAATGGGTTTTTCTGTATCTCATTTATCTCACAATATGTGGGGATTATACACGTCCAAGGATGTGTGAATAGCTGTATGGGATATACAGAGGAAACAAAGGTATGGATCTTCTATACAAGAATAGTCTAGAGGATGTATGGACATATCAGAACCCCGAGACCAGATTTTCTGGCTTCGCAGAGAAAATCCAAGGCCTAACATAGAACAAGAGCTCAATGGCGGTGTGAAAAGGGCTACGAAGACGGGAGAAGAAAAAGGACTGTGGAAGTGGAAGAAAGAGACACAAAAAGGTAGACTTTTCGCCATCGGAAGAAGACTGTGGCTCTTCTTCCAGGTTATGAGGAGTGCTAAGACCATCTAGGGCGTTTCCTACTTCAAACCGGAGCCAAACAAATTGTGACATAACAGTCACAAGGGCATTGAAAGATGAGCTACGTTGACAGTAGGAACATCCGAGAGTAGGGTTAGCCGTCTCCTCGGTTATAACTAATAAGTAAATGAGAGCGTTGAAATTTTTAATTTCGCATACCGTAGAGGTGCTAGGGGCGCCAGGACATGTATACATTTCCTAAAAAAATCCAAGGAAGGAGAAGAAGCAGCAACACGAGTCTTCATCATCTGAGGACTCGCCACCGAGGAAGCGGAAAGAGAAAGTTGTGTATGTGACCCAGCGGGATCAGCCGGATCGGCGCCCGCTGGAGAGAAATTTTAACCAACATCAGAGCAGGACGGAGAGGCGTCCTAACGACCAGCAGGCGAGGCAGCAGTATCAGCCACGCCAAGTGCAGCCTCAAGTACAGCACGAGAGAGGCGTACAGCCTAATGAGAGGCGATCTTTTGCAGATCAGGCACCGCGCATCAATTTCACAGTCAGCCCGGCGACCATTATGAGGTCAATGGAGGATCAGCCATACTTTGAGTGGCCGGCGAGGGCGGTGCCGGATATTACATCGGGACCACGGGTGCACGAGTACTGTCACTATCACAAGTGCCGTGGTCATCTCACCAACCGATGTCGTATTCTGAGGGAATACTTAGAGAGGCTTGTTCAGGAGGGGTACTTGGGAGAGTATCTCGCTCCTGACAACGGCGGTGCGGAGCGTACCAGGGAGCCGATGTCCCAATCTCGTGGAAGAGAACCCGCCAATAATCCCAGTACCAGTGGAGGAGTCTCCTTGGGCACGATCAATGTCATTTGCCACGTGCACACGCCTGAAGCTGATGTGGAGAGGAACTTCAGGGCGAAGGCCAGAAAGCTATCTCACGAGGCCGCAGTGTGCCAGGTGCAAGTGCCTAGCAGGAGCGTTGAGCAGGCACTCACCTTCGCTGATCGTGATCTGGCAGGAGTGATCCGACCTCACTATGATGCTCTTGTTCTCACCATGAGAATAGGGGACTTCGACATCAAGAGAGTGCTCGTGGATTCGAGGAGTGGAGCGGACATTTTGTACCTTCATGCTTTCACTCAGATGAAGCTGGATCCTTCCGTCCTCATCCCTGCTCAGACTCCCTTGTATGGATTTGATGGCAGCTCGATGAAGCCTGTAGGCGACGTAGTCTTACCCGTTGTGGCTGGATCCGTTGTCCTCCAGACCAGGTTTTCCGTTCTGGATGCGCCATCACCGTACAATGCCATCTTGGGTCGCTGGTGGACCCATGAGATGAAGGCTGTCCCGTCCTCGTACTACCAGGTGTTGAAGTACCCAACACAGGACGGGCCTCGGGAGATCCGAGGTGATCAGTTGGCTTCGCAGAAGTGCGATTTTCCAGCTTCCGTTGTGCCTTCGTAGCAGTTACAGGTCGTTCCCGTTGTGGAAGAGAGCTCGGAGGCATCGTTGTGCAGACCTTCCGTTGAGCCCACGAAAGCTGTCAATTTGGGAACGGAAGAAGAGCCAAAGGTGTTGCAGGTCGGGACGAGCTTGACAACGGAGGAGGAGCTCGAGTTGCTGAGTTTTCTTAGGCAGAATCTTGATGTCTTTGCATGGTCTCACAAAGACATGACTGGCATCGATCCGAGTGTTATTTGCCATCACCTCAATGCTGATCCTGCCATCCCTCCAGTGAAGCAGAAACCTCGGAGGCTTGCTCCAGCTTATCATGATGCAGTGAATGAGGAGATTGACAAGCTGATCCAGTTTGGGTTCATTCAGGAGGTACAGTACCCTGATTGGATAGCCAATGTTGTGGCCGTGCCTAAGAAGAACGGGAAGGTGAGAGTCTGCATTGACTTTACTGGTGTCTACAAGGCGTGCCCCAAGGACTTTTTTCCCATGCCAAGGATAGACAGGCTCATCAATGCCACTGCCGGCCACGAGATGTTATCCTTCATGGATGGTTATTCGGGCTATAACCAGATCCTACTGGCGGAAGCAGATCGAGAGAAGACCACCTTCATAACAGAGCGAGGTTTGTTCTGTTATCGGGTGATGCCTTTTGGCTTGAAGAATGCAGGGGCCACCTATCAACGTCTGATGAATCTCATGTTCGGGTCACTCCTTGGTAAGACGGTTGAAGTGTACATCGACGATATCGTTGTGAAGAGTCGAGTACGAGGTACTCTGGTGGCGGACCTTGCTGAGCCTTTCGCTGTGCTGCGATCTTTCAATCTGAAGATCAACCCAGAGAAGTGCACCTTCAGAGTCACCTCGGGGAAATTTTTGGGTTATCTCGTGAGTCAGCGGGGAATTGAGGCTAATCCAGCTCAGATCCGTGCTTTGTTGGACATGCCAGAGCCTAAGTCGAAGAAGGAGATCCAGAAGCTGACAGGCCGGATTGCTGCGCTCAACCGATTTATCTCCAAGTCATCCGATCGTTGTAAACCTCTGTTCGAGCTGCTGAGGAAGGACTCCATTTTCGCGTGGACTCCGGATTGTTCCCGAGCCTTCCTTGCCTTGAAAGAGTATTTAGGGTCAGCCCCTATCCTCTCAGTGCCAGATTCAGGTGAAATCTTATACTTCTATTTGTCTGTTTCAGAGCAAGCCCTTGGTTCCGTCCTGGTGAGAAGCTGTGATGGCGTGGAGAAGCCTGTCTACTTCATCAGCAAGACCTTTCTCAAAGCAGAGTGCAACTATAGCAAGCTCGAGAAGGTGTGTCTGGCTCTTGTCTTTTCTGCAGAGAAGCTTCGTCCGTACTTCCATGCTCATTCTATCGTTGTCATCACAACGTATCCTTTGAAAGTCGTGCTGGGACGACCCGAGCTGGCGGGGAGGATGTCAAAGTGGGCAGTAGCTCTGAGTGAGTTCGATATCCAGTATCGGGCCAGGAGTTCAGAGAAGGGGCAAGCGATGGCGAGTTTTCTTTCTGATTTCCCTGTGGAAGAGGAGGCAGAGGACATGGTTGTTGATCTACGGGAGCTCCCAATTGAAGTTGACAACGGAGATGCCGTTGTGGAAGGGGCCGAGTCGTCGGAATGGAGCGGTTGGCTGTTATACGTGGACGGATCTTCCAATTTCAGTGGTTCAGGACTGGGCGTTGTGCTTATAAGCCCGGACAACATCAAGGTGCAGAAGATGTCGCGTCTTGGGTTCACTGCCTCCAACAACGAAGCTGAGTACGAAGCCTTGCTCCTTGGATTGGAGAGCGCACGAGAGTTGCGGACCTCCACGTTGAGAGTGTTTTGTGATTCACAGCTCGTGGTGAATCAGGTGAATGGTGTTTATGAATGCAAGGACGATCGGATGAAGCAGTATGCTACTCTCGTTCGTTCGTTATGTGAAACATTCACCGTTGTGGAGATTAGGCACACCCGGAGGGATGAGAACAGGCATGCTGATGCTTTGGCATATCTAGCTTCCATGGTGCAGGCTGACGAGCCCAGGGCTATTCTGATGGAGTTTCAAGAGTATCCTTCAATAACTCTTCAGGCACAGCGAGAAGTGTTCTTTGTCAATCCAGTCCCGAGCTGGATGACAGGGTTGGTGGCTTATCTGAAGGACGGAGTTCTCCCTATCAGTGTGAAGGAGTCAAGACGCATTCAGTTCAAGGCATCTCGTTATACCTTGGTGCAAGGAGAATTGTTCAGGAAATCTTTTGGTGGTCCCTTGCTGAAGTGTGTTCATCCTATAGACGTGGAGAAAATACTTGCTGAGCTACATGAAGGTATATGTGGTATTCATTCGGGCGGGAGAACCATTGCCCATCGAGCTCTGGGGCAAGGTTACTTCTGGCCTTATATGCAGGCCGATGCTCAGAAGTACGTGAAGAGGTGCAGACAGTGCCAGCGGTTTGCTCGCTTGATTCATGCTCCCGCTCAAGAGCTCAGCATTGTATCACAACCTTGGCCATTTGCGCGGTGGGGACTTGACATCGTGGGACCTTTCCCGAGGGCTCCAGGGAATCTGCTCTTCCTTTTGGTGACAACTGACTACTTCTCACGGTGGATTGAAGCCGTTCCCCTTGCACGTATCAGAGAACAAGAGGTGAAGAAGTTCTTGTGGGAGCACATCATCTGCAGATTTGGCATACCGCAGTCTATCGTTACTAACAACGGGAAGCAGTTCTCAGGACGGCTGATTGCCGACTTTTGCAGCGAGCTGAAGATCAAGCACGTCTTCTCTTCCCCTTATTATCCTCAAGGGAATGGATTGGCCGAGGCAGCCAACAAGAACATTCTCAATGCCTTGAAGAGAAGATTGGAAGATTCGAAGGGGAAGTGGACCACCGAGCTGCACAACGTTTTGTGGGGGTACAGAACGACTCCAAGGAGCCCTACCAATGAAACTCCTTTCTCTCTAGCGTACGGCATGGAGGCTGTCATTCTTACAGAGATCAGTTTGCCTACAGTGCGTTCTTGGCACAGCAAGAAGAAGGATGGAGAGAAAGATCAGAACACAGTACTTATGGCTATTCATCTTGACCTACTAGAAGAGAAGCGAGAAGATGCCAGCATTCAGATGAGGAGGTACCAGCAGCATTTGAGGAAAGCCTACAACAAGAAAGTACAACGGAGAGTACTACAGGTCGGTGATCTCGTCCTCCGAAGAGTGTTCCAGAATACGAGAGAGCTTAACAGTGGCAAGTTGGGACCAAACTGGGAAGGGCCCTATATCGTAGAACGATTGGGAAGTCCTGGAGTCTACTACTTGAAAGACTTGCAAGGTAACCTCATCTCGAAATCTTAGAACATCATGAATCTGAGGTAATTCTTTCAATAGAATCTGAGATATGTTGTTTACGTGCATCGTTGTGCTTACAAGTTTTTCAGTGATCTTACATAATCATAATGCTCATATTTCAACATGTGATTCGCTATATTATGTGCCTGCTCGTTGTGTGCTCGATCATTGTCTACACTGTTCACTATCTAGTTCATCAGTGTAATATTGTGAATGTTTTGCAAGTAATTCAAATAAAGTTTTTGACTGAACAACGTACTCACAACGAACACGAGTGGCTTATATAAGGATGTCATCTGAGCAAATCTAGTGGCTTATCCTAATGACATCCTCTGAGCATGTGTTTCGGAACTGAGTCACGTTGCGTTCGTCTCATGAATTTTATTTGTCAGATTGCATTCACAGTGAATTACGCGAATGATGTGTCTGGATCAGTGCTTGCTCGTAGTGCTTTGCTCATGGTGAACGATCATAGTGCTTTGCTCATGGTGAACGATCATAGTGCTTTGCTCATGGTGAACGATCATAGTGCTTTGGTCATGGTGAACGATCGTAGTGCTTTGCTCATGGTGAACGATCGTAGTGCTTTACTCGTAGTGAACGATCGTAGCGCTCTACTCATAGTGTTCTGCTCGTAGTGTTTTGATCAAAATAATTTATTTAGTGTGCAACAGTTATAATTACCACGAATATTCAAACATTCACATAGCGAGGTACCGTATTAACATCGGTGCAATGAACTGTGAAAAATCATTCAATTACTCATGTTGTGTTCTTTCTTATTCTGTGTGCATGCGTTGTACTATGTTACGAGGTGAAAGAAGTGCAAACATGGGAAATAGGAGCGATCCATTCATATCAAAGGAGAATTTACATCGACGGAAGAGAAAAGCAAAAACATAGGAAGGAGCAAGGGATCAGAAGAGCGGGAGATCAGAGGGACAGCAGGTCAGACGAGCTCAAGGTCAGCCTCTGTCGCCGTTGTAGCAGGAGCAAGAGTAGAGGCTTCAGTAATAGGGGCTTCCACTGGAGTAACTTCATCGGCAGCAGGAGGAAGTTCTGGGGCAGTTGGTTCGGAGGATAGCTCGGCAGGGAGGGGTGCAGGACCTGAGGATAGCTCGGCAGGGAGGGGTGCAGGACCTTCAAGAAAATGAGGCAACTCGACGCCTTGTACCTCGGGCTCGTTGTCGAGCTCGATCAGTTCTTTGCTCTGAAGTTCGGAGAACGTGGTGGCGTCCTCTTCATTGTCTTCCTTCAGGCGGCCTTGCTGGCGAAGCGAGTCGAGAACCTCTTTCTCAGTCTCAGCACGATCTTCATCCAAGAGCGTGTCCAGCTGAGACTGATAATACTGCTGCAGTCTCAGGGTCACGGACCTCTCGGTGTCCTCCTGAGTTTTCTTGGCCTCCTCGAGCTCCTCTGCCAGTGCCGACCTGGCTGCCTCAATTTCCTCCAACTGTCTACCCAAAACTTGGGAGACATGCTCCAGCTCGCTGATGCGAACAACAGCGTTCTCCACCTCTTGCTTGGCCTTCTTTTCAGCCTCCTTTGCTGATCGTGCCTCAGCCTCAGCCTTTTCCCGTACCTTGGCGGCAGTGCCTAGCCTTACCTCAGCACGAGTCGTGTCAGCCTTGGCTTGAGACAGATCAAAGTCTGCCTTGAGTCTCTCTTCAACAAGAGTCTTCTCCAGCATCTCCGTCCTGTCTCTCCAATAATTGATCCCGTCTCGCAACTGAGTGTACTTATCCTGGCTGCGATCACAGAGCTCTTGCACGAGCGTGTTCATCTGCAAGGAAATGTCTGGGCGTCAACACAACGAGAAGAAATATTTCAAACAATTAAGTTAGGGGACGAGGGAGGGGGAAGCTTACTGTTGCCACGGACTGGCAGGCAGCGTAGGACAGGTCGGCCAAGTGGAGTTCGCCGACCTCAGCGATGTCCCGGGGCAGCCTCATCGCGTAAGTCAGAGCTCGGGCGGCCGTCCCAGAGCTCTTCGCCGATTCGTTCACGGTCGGTATCCCGAACCGAGTGAAGTCGGGTGACCAATCCTTGGCGGAGGTCGGCAACATGCTGGCCGGGAGACTCGTTGTGCCGGCCCCCGTTGCGGCCAAGGCAACCACAGCGGAGCTCGTGCTGGCGAGGGCAGTGGCAGCTTGAGAAGGGCCAGGCGCTGGGCTAAACCCAGGCACTGCCGTTGTCGCCTCATCTCCTAGGCTTGTTGGAGGAGCGGCAGGGGCGGAAGGAGGAGCAGCAATGGCCGCAATCTCTTTCTCCAGGCGTTTGTCCGCCTTAGCCTTCTTCCTGGCCTCGTACTCGGCCTGGGTGGGCATCTTTCTCTTGGGGTCAGCAGTCGCTGTACCCTTAGAAGAATGGCCCCTCTTCTTCGTTGGTGGTGGTGGCAGTGGTGGCGGCTGAACCGTAGGTCGAGCGGACCTCGGCTTCCTGCTTAGCGGGGGTGGATTTGTGTCAGTCATATCTTCTTCTTCTTCTTCTTCAGATAGATGAAGGGCTGGTGAAGGTGAGGAAGTGGAGGCGCCTTGTTGCTGTTGCTGTTGTTGGGTAGTTGCTGGAGTGCTGGCCGAGACCCGCGTGACGGGGTTGAGTGGTTTCCACCTGATGTATTCCCCGCCTCGTGCACGGCGGATACCGGTAAGAAGTTCTTCTTCTTCTGGGGCCAACTTCTTGTATGAGAATTTCTTTGGGTCCACTGCACACAAAAAAAAAACAAAAATGAGTACAATGAGGGAGTTAGCAACGGATAACGGATAACTAGTGGTATACCTGCTTCCACTCGGAAGACGTTGGGGACCGAGGAATTCTCTGCCTTCCAGCCGCCAGAGACAACGAATGGAGTGGCTTTCCATTTTCTTTCTCTATAGAGAATGCCTGAGACGAGCTCTGGATAGTGGGGTTTCTTGTTCCATGAATAGTAGGAGTATAGACCATCGTCATTGTTTCGACATCTGACGGCGTGGCAGAAGTGGAATAGGTGCCTAGCCTCTATTGGGTAGCCGTCCTTGATGAATTTGATCATCATGGACATGTACTTATGGAAGCTCGGATGCATCTGCCCCGGAGCAAGTTGCAGGGTGGACAGAACTTCATCCAAGACAGGATGAAGAGGGAAGCGAAGGCCACCCTCAAGCTGGGAGAGATAGACAACGGTACAGGCAGAGCGCATATCTATGATGGCATCATCTCGCTTGAAATGGAGATTGACATTGGAAGGGAAGTCGAAACGTTCCCTGAAACGGTTCAGATGCGCCAACTGGTACTGGCGCAGAACTGAGGATTTTTCAATGTAGGCACCGTGGGGTGCGCTACCTGTGCAACTGGCCTCATCATCGGAAGGGCCTCTAACTTCCTCTAACCTAGTGGGTTCTACGGGAACGATGGCGGCCATGGTGATTGGAAGAAAAAGCGAAGAAGGGCAAAAACAGTAAACAGAGCGACAGAGTAGACGGAGCAGAATCACTCTGAGAACCAGAGAAAGGAGAAATGGAGAAACAATAAAGAAATAATAAGAGATAGGGGTGAAGGGCGTACCGAACCAAAGAACTCAGAGAGATTGTTGAAGAGCTTGAGGAAGATGAACTTTCAGATGAGAAGAGAAATCGGCAGAGTAACAGTGCTTGATGAAACAGGGTGAAAGAGAAGGAGGATTCGGTGGGATTTTATAAGCATCTTTGGTTTGCGAAAGTACACCACTACCCTTCATCTGAGGCGTACACCTGTACCAACGGAATTAAGAGCAGTGGCAAGATCGTCTTTTCAACGAGTATTATAACCGTCGGGGTCATTAAAGCGTTCTCGAAATTCAAAATCGGCAATGATGACAGCCTGTCCGCATTAAAGAGACGCGACGGTTCGCACGCGTGACCAGCTGGCGTGAACGGTCGACCTTCTCAATAAGCGTTTAAAGCACGCAACGTTTCGCCTTTTGGAGTGGTGCCAGGTATGATCTTTTTGTTCGTTTATGACGCTTCGAACTACGTTCCAAGCATCATAAAGGGGCAAATTGTAACGGATAAAATTCGTAAAACCAACTCAGCGTTGAGGGATGAGCTTGTTTTTGTCGTTTTGTTCACAAAAGTGACACGTGGACACAAGTTGGGGTCACGTGCTTAACATATCGGGGTCACACGTTGTCCTATGCACAACGACCCGTTGTGCGCATTACGACGTCTTTGTTCTCTTGCAGAACAACGTATCCGTTGTGACTTTGACGACGTGCTCGTTGTCTAAAGCACAACGTGAACGTTGTGCTCTTGACAACGTCGTTGTCGTTGCGCGAACAACGAGACCGTTGTCTCACCGACAACGAGGTCGTGCTGTGTTTTGAGGCATCTACGCCGTAACCGAGCTTGGGTCAACAACGAGACCGATTCGTAGGAGGAAGTGATCAGGAGGCGATCCATAATTCCGACAAGTGTGCCGAACTCGCCGTTTCGTGCCGAAAGCACTGTCTTGGCATTTAATGCTGGTCACTTCTGCATACCGTCCGATCCCGTCCGATTGGACTTAGAGGAGGCTCTCACGTGTAATGCAACCGACGGCAGATATATCTAAGATATTTGGCAATGAGTGCTAAGACACGTGGTATGGACACCTATGACCATCCATGGTCATCGATGGCCATACCAGCCTTTCCCTATAAAAACCCCGTGATTTTTAGTGCACAGGACACTTGATCACTGACCCAGATCCGAGAATACGTGCTAGGAGCCTTCAGTGCCTTGCGTATTTTTCAGTGTTTGTTCTTGTGCTTACTGTTCACCATCTTCTACCCCTACTGACTTTACCATCGGAGTACAGGTCAGGGTGCCACACCCTCCGCTCCAACCTTCTACCAGTAAACCAGGACGTGGAAGTAGCTGCTGCTGACGCGTGTCCGTCCGGTATTTTTTCCCCCCACAATAATGATAATGATAAAGAGTTTAACTAAGAGCCAACCTAGTTATAGAGAGAAAACTATCCTTTAGCCTACCATAATCATAGACGATCTTGGCAATTAAGCAATTGATTGATGGTTGAATGAATTTCCTTGGCCCCAAATCCACTACCACCATAAACACTAGCACATCACATGTGAATATAATCATATAAGCTAACCATTCTTACAATATTTTGAATTCAAAAGTAAGAACATTATATATATGTGTTTTTTAGCGACAGAAAACTAGTGACGGAAATAGAAATTAACCATCGTTAAAAATTAATTCTCATGACGGAAAAAGATATTGTCAATAATTTCCTGTCACTAAAAAAATCATTTTCTTTACTTGTTATAATAGATGCCAAAAGTGTGGCCACCAATTTGATTTCTCCACATCCTACTTTTCTGCGCAGTGCCCACATGATATCTCCATATCCTATTTTTCTATCATCTCAAGTCCAATAAGTGTGGCCATCAATTTGATGTGTGATCATAGATGCCAAAACTAACACTTTCGTGGTTTCTAGCAATGAATCTAGTCTTAGATTCTATTTTATCTCCCATGCTTGAGTATAAATATGAGCCGGACGTTTGCCTCAAGTCATTTGAGTGGAATTACTTTTTGATGTAGAGTCCGCGACAACCTTGTAAAAGAAAAAATCTTTAAAAACTGTCACAACCTCTCTCAATAAATGCAAGACTACCATCAATTGGAAGAAACACCACCCTATATAGAGATATACTGATTGACTTACAAGTTAGGGTCAAAAGTTATCAACATCTTAGCTGATTAGAATTAAGAGTGACACATGCATATACTTGGATTGGATGGAACATTTTTGAAATAATACTAACTAAGAAGGGTGTTTTGATCTCATAATTTTCTTGTTCTTTCTAACAATATATCTTCCGGAAAAAACATCGTAGCTGACTGATAGGTAGAGAAGTGGGTCAGATCAGATGACTTGAATTCTACAAATTCATCTCTTCAATTTTCTCCCTTCCAACTTTCAATTGAGATGCATGGAAGTTAATTGATCAAGTCCGTTTGATCATTGTATTACCTCTCATGTTGACTTTATTTCAGAAAAAATTGACACAGCTCATATCATTCAAAGATTTAGAAAAAGGGTCGGTCTATGGTACTCTCAAATATACTCTGAAGTCGTAACAGCTTATAACTAACCACTGAGGGCAGGATTTGAGTTGACTTATTTTGTCTTTTCTAATGCCACACATCAGCTCTAATCCCAACCGTTTAATAATTGAGATAAACGGAGAGTATCCCTAGACCAATTCTTAGAAAAAAGGTAATTTTCATTCAACCATTGTTTGGTCTAATCTCTATAATAGACCACATAATAGACCGTAATGATAGTTTCCTTAGGTTTGTTGATGGATCGAACTAAAATCCGGATCCTATCTGAATTCAATTAGACGAGATCTTGATTCTATTATAATCTGTTTGATCGGATTGAATATGATTATAATCTGATTGGTTTCGGATCTGTTGGGATCTGATCCAATTCAAATTTGATAATAATAATAATATAACTTTATATATATTATAGTACAATCCACAAAATTTTACAATAAAAACTATTCTTTAAAAATATTAATATTAAATCTTGAATAAATAACGGATTTGAATCGAATTGGACAATTCAAGATCCGACAGAGTTTAGATCAAATTTCGATCAATCAAATTTTGGAGTTAGCTCACCCTCATGGGATCGCGACCCTTTGTCTCGGCCATTGTAGCACGTGTGTCTCCCAGGTCATAAGGGGTGCTTCTAAATGAGGAACTCACTGTGTATGCATGAATTGGCTCTAGCTGGACTAGCCTATCCTTTCTACCGATCCCATTCCACAGCCTTCCCTCTAGTAAAAGATTAGCTCGTGCCTCTCCTGCCTATGCCGTAAACCGATTCTTATATCCGTAGGAGAGTTCTTGTCTTCTATCACTAGTCCTAATTCGATTGCGGATCGAGGCAAATACTGTCTGAATCCGATCCTTTTACAACCCTAGTTTCACCACCAGGAACATGAAGTCCCAAACCCAGCTTATAAACACGACAGCTAGAGGTAAACTTTTCTATTTCCTTACTTACAACTACTACATGGAGAAAATGGAAGAGAAAATTGTAGTAATGTTATAGCTCCTATTAGTGAGGCTAGATACATCAGGCCTTAGTGCTTTACTGTAAATGACTATATTTTATTATTTGCCCGTAAAATATAATTGAATATTACATTGTCTATTTTATTATTTGCTGTAAAATATACTTGAATATTACATTGTCACAGTCATTCAGTATCCAACTTCTCCGATTGTGTATGAGATTTGTAGGTAGATCTTGCCTCAATTGCAGGGTGACTCCTTTGGGTAGCCTCTAACTTGTAGTCCAGATCAACCAGAGATCTTTGAGTACAAACAGTCCAAATCTAATAACATCCCACCCTTAAATTTTACATGTATTGAGTGACTGAATAGCAAAGAGGTTTATAGATTTATAAATGTCCCCATAAAAGAGAACCTCTCTTGCAAAGTGATCTCCATTTGATTTCCGTCATCATCAAGCCACATATATCAGTTGAGAAATGCTCTAGAAACTAGAAGTGGACCTGACAGTGTATTCGGCTACGAGCTTTGCAAATGAAGAGGACTTGTTTTCTAGCAATTTTTTTGGAGAGTCATATTCCACCACAAGGCCTACTCAAGAAAAAGAACCCCATTTGAGAATAATGCACCTCAGAAGAACAAAGAAAGAAATGCAAGGAATCCATTTGGATGCACTAACCATGATCTAGAAGTACAACCATGTTGCTATCCAGAACGGATGTTATCCGGTGTGCAATGGTTACGACTGTGCAGTCCGAGAACTGTTGTTTAAGTGTTTGCTGAATCAGATTATCAGTCGCTGTATCCACTGATGCAGTAGCTTCATCAAGTACCAATACTTTACTCTTCTTGAGTAGTACACGGCCTAAACATACCAGCTGCCTCTGGCCCATGCTCCAATTCTCTCCATTCTCAGTCACTGCAACACCCATTTACACATAGTGTAGTTTAGGCTGCAGGTAAGTATTTGAGACATAGGAAACATGGGTTCTGCACTGTTATAAGGGTTAAGTGAAGTTCCTATGCAACTACCACCACATTGGGTGGTATAGTTGCCCGAGCTTGGGCAAATATGCACTTGTGCCTGGGTTCGAGTCTCCGGATCCCCACTAGCCTATGCAGTGGTGCCCATCTTCCTTTTAGTTGCCCTGGGCGGTTAGGGGTTTTCACCCACCCCCTAATCTTTTTTGTTTACCCAAAAAAAAAAATTCCTATGCAACTTAGAATTAGATGAACATCACAATAAACAGACCTGCAGCATCAAGCTTGCCTTCCTTCTTCCTGACTTCTTCTCCAAGTTGGCACCTATCTAGAGCCTAAAATAACAGAGAAGTGTGAACCTAACCACAAAGCATAACTTTTCAAGATGATATAAAATGTAATGATCAATGAGGATAAGTGAAGTAGGGACGAATGGGTAAGAGGCCATCCTCCTTGGTAATGAAGGTGTGGTGAACAAGCAGTGCATTCGGGATAGAGAGGACCTATCATGGGGGTCTCCTAGGCCAAGCTTGATCCGAGCTGATGATCCTAACCATCCAATCTTTGGCAATTCTCTTGGATGGTAAAAAAATAAATATGGTGTATGGTCTGAAAAAATGTCTATCTGACCAAGATGATCTTTTGGGAGATCATCCAAGTGGAACACCCATCAAATACTAGTCCCGACTCCACTGCATGTGTACTCTATGTAGGTTAACGTAGTGGAGAACAGCTTCTTCCCATCTTCCTTCCACACTCGAGCACTCAAAAAAGGAAAACAAACCCACCTCCCAAATCTGCTCATCTGTATACTCTTCAAGTGGATCCAGGTTGCTTCGTACATTCCCCTCAAACATGGTTGGGTCTTGTGGAATGATGCTTAATCTGGATCGTATGTCATGCAGTCCGATTGTGGAGATGTTGATACCATCTATCAGAATCTGACCGGCTGTAGGCTCAACAATGCGAAAGAGTGTCTGTATGAGAGTTGATTTACCACTGCCAGTTCTCCCAACAATGCCAGTCTTCATGCCTCCGGGGAAAGTACATGTGAGACCTCGTAAGACAAATGGCATATGTGGGGCATACCGGACCTACATTTGCTACCACCATTGTTAGGCATATAGATATTCCATATGACCATAGGAGACATACATGCACCCAGGCACAGCTTAAGCAGAAATCAGGAAAAAAGATGTTTGGTATTAAACAAGTTATTCAATGTTAGATATATGAAAAGAACCCATATTAAAGCTTTGGTCCTACAGTGTATCCTCCACCAAAATTGTTGGAATGTATCTCAGAATTCTATTTCAGTATCCTTGTAAATTGGGGTTTTCCCTTGTGAGATGTAACTTGGGGTTAGCCGGTCAGGGAATCGGATTTTAGGTTTATAAAGGCCTTTGGATACAGGCTTTTGTAGGCCTAGGAGTCAGAGTAGCTCTTTTGAAAAGTGTGCACTTGGTGAGAAAGTGGGTGGCTGTTGGGAAGAGTAGGATCATGGGTTATCTCAATGGCTATCATTCAGAGTGCTCCCTAGGTGTTGTTGGGTATCTCAGCATTTCTTGAGTGTTCTCTTGTATGAGTGTGAGTCTTGGGGCCAGGTTTCTGGGGAGTGTTTGAGAGTAGATTAACCCTTTGTTCTTGTAATATTCACTTATAGTGGAAGCTCTTGGATAGTTTTCACTCGTGGACGTAAATCTTGGTAATATCGACCTTTCTTGATTGATATGGAAGCTCCCAGATTAAGTCACTCACATGGTGAGCCCTGTATATCTTGTGTTGTGGCTGTGTCCTTTTTTCTATATTCTTTCACTTTGTCATCCTCACAACAAATTGGTCTTAGAGCAATTAGTAAAGCCAAATCTCATATACACCAAACTGGTATTAGGACAAAATTAGGGTTCCTTAATGGTTGTAAGGTTTTGAATTTGAGGCGAAGAAGCTTGATGGGAGGAATAGGTTACACTTATGGTGAGTCCAAGTTCTAGACCTACTAATCCAATAGGATTTGCCCAAGGCATTAGGTGTGAAGTTGTTTGCAGCAGTTCCTATGTGTTTAAGCCTTACTTGAAGAAAATCAAGATTCAACAAGGTTGATTGACATCTACAGAGTGCGGAGGAGGATTAGATTGAGAAGCATCTTCAAAAGGTTTGAATACTTAGTATAGATTTTTGGAAAGTGTCTTCTTTTTTTTGCTGTGGATATCATTTACCAACATTAGCGGTTAATAGTTAGCTTAGGCATTGGAGCTCTTGCAAGTTGCAACTCATACCTGGGGGGATTGGATCCCCAAACCTCCCTCAACAGGGAAGCCACACCCCACCACTGGCGCAAGAGGCGGGGTGTGTATAGATTTCGATTCAGATGTCATATTTTGGTGTTTTCCATGTGGAATATAACTTAAAAATTTCCTAATTGGCGAGGGAATTGAGTTTTAGACTCTAAAATGGTCTGTTATACAGGCTTTGTTGGCCACATAGTAGCTCTTGCGGAGGGTGTCTGTATGTGTGACCCTCCTAAGTGTGGGAGTTTGACTAGCTCTTGTGGAGAATGTGCTCTTGGCAAGGAAGATTCATACTCTCACTCACCACAAGAGACACTGAGACTACCCATCGGTTCACTCTCCACAAGAGCCACACACTTCCTAGCCAAGAGCACACTCTCCACAAGAGCTACTCAAAACAACCTAATTGATTGACCATGCCCATCCGACTACTGGAATTTTCCTAAGTAGTGTTAAATAGAGGTTCAAATTAGCTGTCTAAGCATGGTGAAACTAAAGTAGAGCACGGTTTGACATTACCTGCAGATCATGAATATCAACTTCTCCATGTGATGGCCAATCACGGTGTGGCTTGTTTTCTTCCACGGAAAGAGGAGGTTCACTCGGTATACTCATGTACTGAAGTATTCTCTCAATGGATATAATTCTGTTCTCCATGTCGCAAAGATTCCATATAACCCGTGCTTGTTGCATGTTCAGATTAAGTCCGTATGTTACGGCTAAGCCCGCAATAGCTTTAAAAGAAAAGAGAAAATAAAATAGTGAGATTCATATTCTATATGTGTACCCTAACTCATAGTGGGTTGACGGGAAGAATGCAAATGATTTCAAATGGGAATCAATTACCAGGATCAATTACTCCATCCGGAATGGAGATCAAGAAAATCAAAGAGAATGCGAATGTGATGGAAGACAACATATCCAAGCGAAAGCATAGCCACTCCATTGCACCAGCAGTGTGAAATTTGGGCCGAGAATACCCGTCAATTAACTTCATGTTCATGTCCCAGAATCTTGATTCTTGATCAAAGCTCCTAATAGTTGTTGATCCTGAGATAGATTCAGCAAAATGTTGTATCACCGGAGCTTTGCATACTCCAACCAACCGTGATAGTTCTCGTGCCGACGGTATGTAATATTGCTACAACATAAATATTATGAGGAATTTGTGAGTACTTTAATGTAATCTGAATATGGAAACATTTGGAAATTGGATTTATGCTTGTGTGTACAAATTCAGTGAGGTTTAAAGTTTAAACATCATTGTCAAACACCAGTTTCTTCAGATCAGACAACACACGAATTTGGTATGACTCAGATAAGTTCTTCTTACCAGAGAATTCATTTGACTGATCTGATTTCATGCTAACCCATATTAACTCAGCCGACATAGAGAGAGACAAAGGGCCTGTTTGGCATCACTCCCAAAGAACAATTCTCTATTCCCTGGGAATAGAGACTCAAGAGTTTCTATTCCCAGAGAATAGAGAATTGTTTCTTGGGAGTGATGCTAAATGGGCCCTAAGATACTACGTTTTCTTTTTTATTTTTAGTTTTTCAATGTGGTATTGTGCAACAATGACTCAAATCATCATTGAACAGGTTGGACATTACTGGTACTATCTGACTGGGTATGATTTAAGAATTTAATCCTTGAAGATGAGAAGGTTACAGGCATTACCTGGTACCAAACACAGGTTGCAATCACAGGGATAAAAATGATGAAAACCTGCCATGCAACCTGAGACATTACTGCAATAATTCCTAGGAGTTGTATGATTGTGAAGGCAAATTGCCCAACTTTAAATGGAAGGGTCATATCCACTGCACTTTGATCTGTCGATGCCTGCAAGAGAAAAGACATCTTAGTTAAACAAAATCTATACCTACATTAGCTTTCAAATTCATCAAACAAGACTTAGTTGAAACTCGAAGAGAAAAAGAGCAGAAAATTATATTTCACTTACTCTATTTAGGATTCGTCCACTTGGGGTGGAATCAAAAAATGACATGGGGGCGCGGAAAATACACAAATGCATTTTGTTAAAGAGTAGTGTGGCTGTTTTATATCCAGCCATTACAAGAAGCATGGCTCTCACAAGGACACAAATAGAACTTCCGAGGGCCAAAGCTACATAGACAAAGATAAGAGTAGAGCCTTCAACAGCAGGTCTCGAATCCTTCGACACAGGAGTCCCCCATGCCATCCAATAATTGCTTCCGATCTGAAGGATCTGAAAGAGAATCTGTGCTAGCAATATAAAGGGCACAAGAGTTCCTCTATATGCTGCGGTGATATATTTCCAGTAGACCGAAAAACCAACTCTACCTTTCTCTCTCTCTTCTTCTTGAACAAGCTGTCCTTTTGGCTCAACTACTTCATCCATTTTACCATTTTGATCGTCTCTCTTGTCTTCTTCTTTGCACACAACCTCCTTAACCCTCCCCAAATCACCGTATTCCTCAATGTTAATTAAATTTTCAGAAGGCAGCCCTGCCTCTATAGAATCAAGGGCTGACAAAGCTTTATTATGCGCACCCACAAGTTCCATAAAGTCGGTTCCAGAACTGAGGATGTCATTGTACTTGCCAGCTTGCGTAATCCTTCCATCATTCATAACCTGCCGAACAAGAAAAAGTAGATTAATGTCCTTAAATTGGCTACACGGAATCAATGAATGGGAATAACCAAGAAGAAAAAAGCTCACCAGGATAAGGTCGGCAGAAGGTAAGAACTCTACTTGATGAGTAACATAAATCACTGTTTTTGAACCCAAAAGCCCAAGTAAACATTCCTGTCATGCAACACATGTTGGTTATTCATATTTAGTCTTCAGTGATGAAATTTCCATTTACTATAGTTTATTGCAGGGATATCAAATGACCTCAAACCCTGTAAAAAGCATATAGAAACAAGTTGTGCATATCCAAAGTTATTTATATTGAGATTGTAAGCTTTCTAGTCAATGTGCAATTGTGCTGTCATAAATGCAAGCATTACTCTAAATCCAATCCACCCAAATAACTTGGAATTAGAGATCAAATAAAAGATACCTTAAACAGATGAGTTCCTGTATGAGCATCAACAGCACTAAAAGGATCATCGAACAGAAAAATATCAGCATCTTGGAACAGAGCCCGTGCAATCTGTATTCTTTGCTTCTGTCCGCCACTCAAGTTGATTCCCCTCTCCCCTATAACTGTTTGATCCCCAAAGGACAGAATTTCTAAGTCCTTCTTTAAGGAACATGCTTCGAGGACCATCTCATACCTTTCTCTGTCCATCTCCTTCCCAAACAAAATATTCTCTTCTATCTTGCCACTCTGTATCCAAGGTGATTGGGCGACATAAGCCTTTGTCCCACACAATTTAAGGGCCCCAGATACCTTGGGCACTTCCCCTAAGATGCACGAAAGCAAGGTTGACTTGCCTGAGCCGACAGTACCACAAACAGCCACCTTCATGCCATGCCATACTCGGAAATTCAGATCTTTTAATGTAGGATTAGGGGAAGATGGATCCCAAGAAAAATTCCCGTCGATTATCTCCACTGCAAGCTCTGAACTACCCATTGGAAGCCTCTCTATTACATCAGGTTGAAGGTCATCAAGACAGAGGAATGAGGCAATCCTGTCAAGGGAAACCTTAGTCTGAGCTATCATAGAGATCGTGTCAGGGAGATAATAAATAGGCTCTTGTAATATTCTGAATGTTGCAAGTGCAGATAAAATCTTCCCTGATTCAAGGGGGATCTTCATAATGATACAGGCCCCAAACGTGACCACAGACACAAATGTAGGGGCACCCCAGAAGACAGAAGTGGTTATGGCCGATGTATAAACATACTTCTTCAACCATCCTGCCTCACTTTTCCTGAGCTCAATGATCTTAGACAAGAACTTCATCTCCCAGCCCTGAAGCTTGAGAATTCTCATGTTCCTTAGAATTTCAGATGTTGCCTTCATCCTTCCATCTTTTGACTCCATCAACTTCTCCTGAAACTGCTCCTGCAATTTTCCCAAGGGAAAATTGGTCAACATCACAAGTAAGGTGGCAACAAAAGCCGCTATCGAAGCAAGCCCAAGGTTCTTGTACAAGATCAACAAGGCCAGAGCAACTTGCAAAGGAATCATCCATAGATCATGCATGAACCAACCAAAATCACCAATTCTCTCAGCATCAACGCTCATGAAATTGATGATCTCCCCAATACTGTGACCCTGCCTTGATTGGCTTGAAAGGGTCAGACCCTTCTTGTAGATCATCGCAACCAGGGCTGCACGTGCCCTAATCCCAACCTGTTGCAACCTAAAGAACCAGTGCCTCTGCGAGAGGCACTCAATGAGCTTTGCAACAAAGAACGTGGACACCAAAATGAACCCTTCATTTTTGAATTCTCGACGGCCATTTAGGTATTGAACAAAGGTATCAATAAGAGCCGGCCCAACATAAGAAGCACATGTGTATATAAGACAGAGTAAAGCTGTCAATATAATTTCTCTCCATGCTGAGAAGATCAGTGCCTTCACCAGCTTGAGTGTGTTTACTTCACCACCACCGCCACCACCACCACTACAACTACGACTACTATCCGATTCGAGTTTATTTGTAAGAACTGAAAAGACCCCATAAACGCTATCCCCAGCAGCAAGCTGAGGAACATCCTCAAGGTCTAATGTTTTCTTATTACCCGCGGCAATCAGAGGACCAATCCAAGAGAAAGTAAGGATACTAAGAAGATTGGCATTCGAGAAAGGAGTTACATTTTCACCCCCATTAACCTTATTAAACTCAACACAGTTATTTCTACCAGTACTACTATCCAAGAGGGGCTCTTCAAGAAGGGTATCTTCTCCCTTATTCCCAAATAATCCAATAAAACAGAAGAACAACCCCGCGAGAATCGACACAACATCAAAAACCCATAAGTGGATTGGTAAGAATTGATGTTTTACATGCAAAGCAAGGTCTACAACAAGGCAACAAGAAGATGTAAAGAAGTAGAAACCCCACCAAATTCTTAGTAAGATGGGGAACTTCAATTCACTTGAGTGAGGAAAGTGGATATGCAAAAAAGCAGAAATTGCAATCCAAGCAAGTGTTCTGAGTACTAAATCCGACTGGATCACAAGCATTTCATTAGACCAACCACTTCTATACCAATAAAAGTAGTTTAAAACACATAGGAGAAGATAAAACAAAGACAGACCCCAACAACAGAAAATTGTGGGTTTGTAGTACAAAACCCTGGTGTTCTTCCACTCTTGTTTTGAATCATCATGGCCACTAATTTTCCTAAATCTCTTGCAAGCCCAAGACATGGACAGAAATAGTAACAGAACAAGGTGTGATGAAGCAGCAAAGCCATGAAGAAATATGGGGTTGAGGAGTAAATCACTACCTGCGTACATTAGTGTGGCTGATTGTGAGAAGAACATGAATATACCCTGCTTTGATTGGTGAAAACCATCCATCTTCTGCTTTGAAATTTTAAATTATCGAAGTGAAGAGATGTTATACATAGATAGACAGGAGAGCTGTGGCAGCGAGTGTAGACAAAGAGAGAGAAAGAGTCAATGGCTTATGAAAACGTGCTACGCAAGAGTCGGTTGAAGAAGGCTTGCGAATAGAAAAGATGGCACTTATCGGAGAAGACCATTGAATATTGATCATCTCAGGTTATAACCGGTTGAGACCAAATCCGGTGAAGTCGCCACGTGTCCCTTTTGACACCCCTTAACTGTGGTTAAGATTCACCCACCCATCCTTAGTTTTTAGGAAAAAATATTTAAAATAATTTTTTTTTAAATTAATATTTTTTTCTTAAAAACTAAGGATAGGTGACTGTTTAGGGCAAGTGAATCTTAACCACAATTAAAGGGTGTCAAAATGGACACGTGGTGGCCTCAAGAGGCATAACGGAATTTGATAAATCCAATTATAACTGTAGAGGATTTGGTTCCAACACGGAGATGCCTGCTATCTATTTTCCTTTTTATTGTTAAAGGAGTTGAGGACTTTTGCGGAGGCCTTTAGAATTAAGAGGGCCTTTAGACTTGAGAGTGCCACACGTATATATGTGGATTGCATGGATCATTTTTTAAATAACACCGACTAAAAAAAGGTGTTTTCATCTAATTTCCGTGCTTCTTCTAGAAATATCTGATTAGATGGTCAAGTGGCAGACTCTCACGAATTTTACAAAATTTTATAAGGAAAAGATATTCTGGTCTGAAGATATAATATCAATCACTTGATGTCTATCGGAATCCTTACAGGGGCCTGTACAAAAGATCCTGACTCGTTGTTGCTAACATCAACCATGACAAAATACTAACAGGTTCAAAGTTAACCGGAGAAAATGGACAGATGTGATCATCTCTAGGTTATATTAGAGAGACTAGTTATAATCTGAGATGATTCAGTCATTCGAGATAGGTGTGGGCAATCATCCCCTAAAGAAGAGTGTGGATCCTCTTTAGTAGGCGAGAGGGAACATCTCTAGTTATCACCGGGGAATAACACTTATTGTTTTTCAAAAATTTTATTATAAAAATCAGGGTAGATGTTCGTTGACCTTCTAAACAACCTATTTTTGTGATGAATATGAGGTCCCATTAAGAGGAAGAATGGAGTCTGCCTCGATTGAACATCCTACCTCTGTTTTATGGGGTGGGTGGTTGTTATTTTAGTTCGCAACTTTGTAATTCTTTTTTGGTCCAGGTCAATGAAATCTCGATGACTCCGTGGATATTTCTCAACTTGAGGGAACCACGAAAATTTGGTATTTCTTTGTATGTTTATTTTTGTTTTTTGTCTAAATTTGGTGTCTTACTGATTTTGTTTAGGGTTTATTCCCTAACACCCATAAATTCCCATAAGTTTAATAATTGTAAGGATTGTTAATAACTTTCTAATGATATATAGTAATAATAATAGTCATTCTGACAACTGAATGCAAGGTTACTCTCGTTGAAGGATAGGTCATGAAGAAATATGTAGGCTATTTTTTCTTTGGCAGCTGATTTCTTCTTATTCAATCATCTAACTTGTTCCACATTAAATAGTTAAAACTACCGTGGCCCTACCAAATATATTTGATATTTTTCAAGTAAGAGGGGCTGGCACTTACCTCCCACAGCATGAAACTTGGGAAAAATGGTCTTGAATCAATGGGATGTGAACACATTTAGACAAGTGTCGAATTTGCACATTTCTCAAATATATACTTCTATTTTTTGTGGGGTGCTGATAGGCGCACCCCATGATTTTATGATTACACCCCAAATTTAAATTTAATGGTTAAAAAATTAGATAAAACAAAACAAATGGTAAAGTGACAAAAAACCCCTTCATCATCTTCGTGTTCTATGGCTTGAGCCTACTTCTGGACTTGTCAAAGTGGATCAAACTATCAATGGACCTCAAAGCAGCCGGTGGAACATGAATCTCACCATTCCTGTCTACACTGTAATTAATTATTCCCCAGTTGTGTAGAAAGCGAACAATTCGATTCAAGTCGTGTAAATCAACACCCAAGTCATGGCAATAAGTAATTGAAAGCCTCTTCTCCGGATTCTCCATGTATTTAGCAATAATACAATTCTAGTAGTCCATGTACCTCTCCGGCGTATGCTCTCCAGATTTCCCAGAGAAAAAATGCGGCACCACTTGTCTCTCCAACCTGTGCACCGAATTAAGGGAATCTCAAAACCAACTAATCTAAATCAAGATGAAGTAAGAATCAGAAAACGAACTGTATTTGAGTTCCCTCCAAAAGGGTTGTCAAGGAAGCAGAAGATTATAAGGCCATTTTGGTCTTTTTAATTATTTTTTGTTTATTGAAAAAATTTACTAATTAAAATTTTAATTTGGGGTGTATTCATCAATTAGTGGGGTGCAGGTAACACCACCTTTATTTATTTATTTATTTATTAGAGTTTAATTATGTACCGGAGCTCTGAATTTCTAGAGCTCCCAAAACACTTTGGAGGGCTATTGGTCTTGAGAAGTTAATTTCAATTCAATTTATTTCCCAATATAATTGGAAGAGAACTAGATAAGAATGATGGACTCGAGTTAGTAAAGGAAGGAGGCCAACTATGTCACCAAATCCCTAAAAGAGGCAACCTAGTTATAGAGAGAAAACTATCCTTTAGCCTAGGGAAATAGTTAACGTAACCGGGAAATGGATTTTAAAATCATTGGTTTATGCCCCCACCTTAGCATATATGATCAATTCGTATGCTTTGTGACATCTGAAATGCTACCCCCCGTCGCAGTCTTCACCGGACACGAGGTGGTGGTAAGAAATGTCAAACAATCTCCTTGATTTAAAAAGAAAAATCAAGAATAGGTGGGTGAACCTTAAGGGTGGGTGAATCTTAACCACGGTTAAGTGGTGTCAAAAGGAACACGTGGTGACTTCAGGGGCATAACCAAACTCCCCGAGTCCGGTTATAACCTTCCAGGATGTCATTCCCTTCTAAAATGGCCACCAAGTTATATATATTATTATTATTTTTTAAAGAAGAAAACAAACAAGCATATAGGGAAATAAGATGGTGGGGGTAGGATTAGGTTTTTTTTTTGGACTTTGCTTCTAGACCCCATTAGGGCCGAGACCATTCTCTTAGAACATTGGATTTCAGGTGGGGCCCATTTCACATGGTAGGCCCCACCTGAAATCCCATGCTCTTAGAGCATGGTCTCAGTGGTCTCGGCCCTAATGAGGTGTTAGAAGCTTTATCTTTTTCTTTTTTTTTTGGGTGAACTTTGGAGAAGATGGTGACCACTTGTTAAGTTTGATGTGTAACCTTGGGATAAAATATCAACTGCTTAGCAACTTAGTTGATATTGTGCATCTATTGTTTTTGAATTTAAATATGAGGTAAAGCTGTGCTCCAAGGCATTTGAGTGGAGCTCCCTTTAATGTGTATAGTGGTAATCTTGTCATTATTGAGAAAAGGTAGTGATAATTTTGCAAAGATTGTTTCACCATAATTATAAGATTATCACCAACACTTGAAGCAGAGCTCGAATCATATTTAAACACTTTCTTTTTATTAGTCAACTGTATTGCTCATAGTGCAGGGCTCAGACTGGGCCTATACAAAAATTACAAACCTAAGCCCGACTCATTGACAGCTCTAATTGTGGAACTCCCATGATATAGTGCTTGCCATCGATCAAGGTGATCATTCGGCCGTGATTAAATGCATGCAAGCAAGAAAATTCGACTTACCAAAACAACTATATCTTAAATCATAATGCAAAACAGATAGAACTAGGCCAAAACATAACTACCTCGTCTCTTCAGTTTAAACCTGTAAAAGAATGTGTTTTCCCATTACATCAAGAAATTCAACACAAAATAAAAAATTGGGACTTTTCGAAACTTAAAAGAGGAAAAAAATAGCAACAAGGAGAATTCCCTCTTGGCCCAAATCATGCCGTACTAGGAGATTCATCCACTCAACGACCCATCTGCAAACATCAAAAAGCATACAAAGTCACCGGAGATTCATCTTAATAGTCCAGTTTATAACAAGGTAGACTACAAAATTACAAATTAAAGTAATAAAGGGTCAACCTCAATAAAAACTTAAGTACGCATGTTTCACGAGAAGACAAGAAACTACTAGGGGATCCATATCAAATGTGACTCTTGAACTAGATAGACCATAATAAGACCATGTTTCACGATAAACACTAGTTTGGAAAGGAATTGAGAGAGAGAGCTTTAAGGTATCTCTTACTGATTTTTTTTTTCTTTTCATAATTTGAATAGGGCAGCTTTGGCATTTTATCTCATGTGTGTGTATTACATTTTTCTATGCATTTAAGCAAACACTGTCATATCAATTCTATCTCATTTTGTCAACCTCTCTATTATCTTGCTTCTCTGCATTGAAGTGGTTTCCTGGTCGATAAATATGTTCTCTGTTGATGGGTTTCTGGGCGAAAAATCTGGTATTTGTATTCCCTCAACACCCCACCCCATGTTTTCGCAATAGTATTTTTTAATTTCTATGTAAAGATTTTGATATTTTGAAACTGGATTGGTCTGTTTTGGCTGATCCTTGATCACACATCCAAAAAAGCTTTGCAAGCATGTAAGTCTGTTACAGAGCACAGACAAATATATGTCAAGACAATTCTAAAAATTTGGACCACTAACAAGCTTAAACAAGACCAATCTGATTCTCAATTTTGCACTAAGAAAACAAATTACAATGACTATGACACAGAGCACAAACAATATAACCCAGTACAAATAAACATCACATACAAGGATTAAATATATGTGGGAGATATTGCGATAGATGTTGTGCAATGAAACATGAATAATAATTCAGAAATAACAAAACAAAAAGCATTGAAATATTCCAACAATAACATTGATCTAAAGAGAAAAAAAAATTCAATGTACAAGTTTGCAGACAATTACAAAAAAACATCACAGATGAAAATTAAATAGATGTGGGAAACATGGAGATAGATGTTGTGCAATGAAACATCAATAATAATTCAGAAATAACCAAAAAAAAAAAAAAACATTTAAATACTCCAAAAATAACACTGATTTAAAGAGGAAAAATATTCTATGTACAAGTTGCAGACAAACTCTGAATCTAATGAACCGATTTTCAGCAATCACGTATATTTATAAGAAATCAGGCTATCTCACCAATGCCACATCATCGGGTTCCTACCCGAGCATGTTGTCCCATATAAGTTCCTTGGCGCCTCAAACGGTTGGTACCTGTTTTGAGGAGCTCTAGGGTGCAGCTTACATGGGCTGCATGTGTGTGGTGTGTGTGTGAGTTTGCATGTGGTGTGTGTGTGTGTGTGTTTGCTTGGGTGGTGTGAGTATTCCCTTGTCTTTGCCTTCAGTCATTGCCTTGTGGAATGATTGAGTTTACCAAAATAAACCAGAACACCTTGAGGGTGAGTGTTTAGTCCCACATAGGGTTCCTACCCGAGCATGTTGTCCCATATAAGTTCCTTGGCGCCTCAAACGGTTGGTACCTGTTTTGAGGAGCTCTAGGGTGCAGCTTACATGGGCTGCATGTGTGTGGTGTGTGTGTGAGTTTGCATGTGGTGTGTGTGTGTGTGTGTTTGCTTGGGTGGTGTGAGTATTCCCTTGTCTTTGCCTTCAGTCATTGCCTTGTGGAATGATTGAGTTTACCAAAATAAACCAGAACACCTTGAGGGTGAGTGTTTAGTCCCACATAGGGTTCCTACCCGAGCATGTTGTCCCATATAAGTTCCTTGGCGCCTCAAACGGTTGGTACCCGTTTTGTGGAGCTCTAGGGTGAAGCTTACATGGGCTGCATGTGTGTGTGGTGTGTGTGTGTGAGTTTGCATGTGGTGTGTGTGTGTTTGCTTGGGTGGTGTAAGTATTCCCTTGGCTTTGCCTTCAGTCATGCCTTGTGGAATGATTGAGTTTACCAAAAAAAAAAAAAAACCAATGCCACATAATTCTGGAAAGAGTCCAAGAAAAAGATCTGGAAACCATGCATTGCTTCTTGCAATCTTGCTTTACCAGGAAACATTCGAGTCTCGTAGGAAAACAGAGAAGCATGTCGTTGTTTTCTTGTAAGTCTAATTTTTAATTAGTTTAATGGCACACATGAAAAGGCACATGTGATAGGCAATTAGGGTTTTAAAGGGATTATATCCTTTTATATCTTGAATGTTATTGGTCAATTAGAGGAGTGGTTTTCAAGACTCCAACTTTGATGGACAAGTGGAGTATAACCGTTTTAGGAAAACCGGTCGTCTCTCTACCTATAAAAGATATCTCAGAATAACAAGTCTGAAAAAGAATGTATCAGTAAAGGGGTAAGAGAGAGAAAACGTTTTCCATCTTGAAGGCTAAAGGGGTAATCAAGAAAGGTTGGATCGTGTCAAGTAATGGATCCGGTTAAGTGACTAAATGATTATTTAATTTCCATCTTACATCATACATGTGAAGATCATGATAGTTCTAGGTCTTGGAATTATAGTAGATATTAATTATATAATATCAATTAAGCTTTAACATTTCTATGGTTTTATGGGTTTTTGGAGCAGGTTCAGAGCATCTATCAGGGAAAAAACAATAGCTCATTAAATCACAGTTAATTTATGCCAGAGCTTCCGGAGCATATATGAATGGAAGAGAGCGAGAGAGAGGTTTAAGCTTACCTTGCAGGAGGCCTCCATATCTGCTCAATAGCTGTCCTCCATTGAAATCCTTAAAGCTTCGAGGCAACGTTATAGTGCTTTTTAGAGTCTTAGATTGTCGCACCCCAAAATCTCACATATGTTAATGCACCCCCAAAATCTCACATATGTTAATGTGAGATTTTGGCACATGACTTAACCATTAACTTCCATAATTTCCTGTCATAAAGCATATAAGGTAATTCTAAAAACATAAACCTAAAAATGTTTCTTTAAATAAATTATGATCAAGTTTAATGTCTGGAATAAAACTAAACCAAAATCTATTAATTAAATCATTCATCTTGATTCTCATCTATCAATTCAATCTATGTTTGGAAGGTAACCATAAATTAAATCATTCATCTATCAATTCAATCTAACCATAAATTTAACATTAAGTTTATTACAATATCTTAACTCCAAATATAAATACTGATACTCTAATTTCCAGGAAATGACCAACGGTCCAAATTCTATTCATCATTAGGGTAATCACCTGTTGACTTTTCCTCTTTCTCCTTGTACTCTTGCTCTTTCCAATGTCCTGGAGCACAGATATCAAATCTAGAACCTGCCGACAACAAAAGTCATCAGCTGAGTAACAAGTAATCCTACGTATATATAAAATCCTACCTAACAATATAACAATATTTAATATAAAATATTATTTGGAATTGAACATGACATGTAAACATATAAACAATTCAGAGTACGGAAGCATAATTCAATTTCAATTCTTATATGTGATCACTTGTACCTATTTCTTTTGTTTATCTTACATATCTTTCTTGTTCATGAATGTTTCCAACAACATGTATGGTGTAATAACTTAAAATAACTCTACCCCATATGTTGGGTAGAGATTAATATATACCATACTTTTCGAGGTACCACACGGTTTATACATTATTCGGTGCATACGGCTTGTCTACACATTATTCGGTGTATACGGCTTGTCTACACATTAACCGGTGTATATGACTTGTCTTGCCTTGATCTTAGATTTGTGGGTACTCGGTCATTGCAAAACTCAATCACATGGTCATGCTCATGTCCTTGTGTACTTGTATAATATTTGTCTTCTTGTTTATTCTTATGCTTGTACATGTTTAATTTCGTGAATAAGTGAGAGTGAAATAATGATAATTGTAAATCATACACCAATTTAAACATGCAAAATTTCTCATAAATGATTAAAACAAAATATAGATTTATCAAGTTTTCGACAATAAAATAAGGGATAATTTTATTTATCATGTCTCAATTTTTAATATATAATTTTAATCAAATAAATCTCATAGAACCCTAGTTTCATAACACATCATAATTTTAGAGCAAACAAATAATCATTATATCAAATTCAATTATCATCATTTCCTCAATTCTCCATCATCCATACACCACAATTTCAATCTCTTTCCCCTTATTGATATGAATAATAAAATTATAAAGAACTTCTCTCACGTGATAATTTTTATAAGAAAATCATAATTTAGAATACTTTTTACGCCTTATGTATATTTTTCGTAAGAAAATCATGATTTAAAACACTCTCAAATCATCATATATATTTTCCATAAGAAAATCATGATTTAAAACATCACAAGTATGCTTAATCTTGTTTGTTCTTACTTTAGATTTATAACTTTCATAATGTTTATATCAAAAATCACTACATTGATAGGAAGGAAGTTATATTTACCTCTCCCGATCGCTTCCCTACAATCATGTGCTTGCAAATGAGATTGATCCAAGTCTTTTTACAATTTTTCCTTGCAAAATCTTTAATCTCTTTTCTTGGATCTTTCAAAACTCTCTTCTCTCATTCTCTTCTAGATTTAGAAAGCTTTAGAAACTCTTAGAAACCTTCAACTCACGAATATAAGGAATATTTATAATGTTGGGAGTCCTAGGGACTCCAAAAATTGAAAAATTGCCAAAAGTGGCCCAAAACAGCGTTGTTGGTGATCAATCGCCATCAGGGGCGATCGATCGGCCGGAGCACCGATCCCCAAATTATTATTATTATTATTATTATTATTATTATTATTATTATTATTATTAACTCTTTTATTACTTTTTGCTCTTCTTTCTTTTCATGTAATTAAACCTCAAAAATGACTTAAATTGAATGTTTTATTTGAGTTTTAAAATCGATATTTTTTACATTAAATTTGTAGGCTTAAACATATTAAATTTAAACAATTAAACACATGTTTCTATAACATTTAATAAACATCACAAGTATTAAAAATAATAAATTCGGGGCTCTACATAGACTAGGACTATAGCGTTTCGAAATGGGTTCCAAACTTCCCACTTGCTTCTCTTTCCATTACCGCTGCCGTCTCCGTCACCATGAAGCTCAAATTTGAAGCGCAGAGAGAGAGAGAGAGAGAGAGAGAGAGAGAGAAGAGAAAAACCATAAAGACCACATAGAGGTGTGTATCGCTCCCCTCTTCATTCGAATTTGAAACTAACGGCTATATTTTTTTTCTTTAGCGAAACGACGTGGTTCGACTTGGTTTCTTTGGGTTCCGCTTATCACAACTGGTCAGTTGACATACGTGCACAATTACAAAAGGCTCGTGCCAAGCGAGTCTAGAATCCGGATCCTCTTAATTTGCGACTCTTAAAGCCCATTTAAGTGTCCTTTTTAACTCTGTTTTTAAGTTTTAACTCTAGTTAAAAAGTTTGAAATCTTTAAGAGTTAAGTCTTTTAGTTTTTTTTAAAAATCAAAGTTAGATTGTTTAACCCTTAGGATTAATGAATTTTATCACATTTAACGGAGTTGGGGTGCCATTGAACTCGTGAACTTCGAACCCACTAGTCAACATGTATCCACTTTAACTCATATTAAGATTCACTAATTCTTAGGTTCAACAATCTAACCTTGATTTTTAGGAAAAAGATTAATCTTGGTTTTGGAAAAAAATTAACCCTAAGGTTAAAACAATTCAATTTTAGAATTTTTTTAAAAAAAAAAATTAAATTAAAAAAATCAAGGTTATATTATTGAACTCAAAGAATAAATTAATCACAAGTCTTAATTTGTGGATGCCATTGAACTCTCAATCAGAATTCGATGTGATTCAATCTCAACAAGATCAAATCATAGTCAATCACACCCACAAGTCAACACATGTCCCTTTTAACCTTTATTAACCGTGGTTAAGATTCACTTACCTTTGAGTTCAACAATATAACCTTAGGTTTTCTAAGGTTAAAATATATTAGCCAGAGTGTTATATTTTCTCTTCTAAAAACTAAGGCTAGATTATTAAACCTTAATGTTATGTTTGGTTGCTGAGAAAATAGCTGAAAACATGGAAAATAAAAGAAAATTTTGGATTTCTAATATAAGTTTTAGTTGTGTTTTGCACAAATTTCTTTTCTTTTCTATGTTTTCACTTATTTTCTCGGCAACCAAACATAGGGTAAGGGTTAGTAAATCTTAACCACGGTTAATGTGAGTTAAAAGGGACACGTGTTGATCTGTGAGGGCGAATGAATTTGGGGAGAATTCAATCGCAATTGACGTTGAACCCAACTCCGCCAAGTAGACTGATTGAGCTGTTGGCTATCAAAGTTAGGGCTCCAAAAAAAAGTTGCTGTAATGCTGTTGAACATCATCATCAGGATTGATTCAGTACAATCTCACTCAATTAAAGCCCCGGATGCTCCTTCCAGGTCTCAAGAACTCGAGCCCCCTCGCTGCACTGAAGGTTCAGAAAATCCCCCTTTGACTTGTTTAGTTTGTTTGTTCGTCGATTAGCTGAGTCAATCCGAATTCAATTAACAAAGATAATCGACCCAAAGATTTGATTTTTACATAGTTTTCTTCAAGAAGGTTAGTGGATTTCATCTTCTCTTTCTATGGTCTTTTTCTCTGTTATTCTTTTTCCTAGGTTTGTTCTTTACCAGAAGTAGAAGTGTTCAATCTCACTCTTTATGGTCACAAGTCTCAGTCTGATCAATACCTATTTCTGTTATTATCTTAGTTATATTGATTTGATTAACACCCATTTCTTTTATGTTAATCAAAACCCATGTTTCAGACCTTCAATTGTCATCTGTTTGAATTGTTGATAACAGAAGAAAATGATTCCCAGGCCTTCAATTGTTGAGAAACAGAAAGTCTAATTTCAGTAACTTCTGATTTTTTTTGGTGGGGAGCAATATGAATTACTTGCGGTTTCGTCGGTTTTCTACTTTGCTTGATTTGGGAAAGAAAAATCCTAACTTGACACAACCCATACATGCTGGTATCTTGGGGGGAAGGAATTGGAATCCTCTTCCAGTACCCCATCGAACAATTCCCGAACCCAAAGGTCAAGATCTTGATTTCGTCAATGTTGCTCACAGCCACCTCATACACTCCGATTGGACTAAGCTCAATGCATTAGCCACCGGTTTAACCCCATTCAGAATTAAACACATTCTGTTGAAGATCCAAAAAGACCATGTTCTTTCGCTCGAATTCTTCAATTGGGTTGAACTTCAAAGACCCAATTCCCACACGCTCGAAACCTATTCTATAATTCTTCACATTCTCACTAAATCAAGTAGATTCAAATCTGCAGAGTCTCTTTTAAAAAATAGTGTCATCTCAAAATCTCTAGATTCTCCTTCTAAGCTTTTTGAAGCCTTACTCTACTCGTACCACCTCTGTGATTCATCTCCCCGTGTTTTTGACTCGCTCTTTAAAACTTATGCGCACCTGAAGAAGTTCAGGAGTGCCACAAATATCTTCTGTCTAATGAAGGATTATGGGTTTCTCCCTTCCGTGGAAACTTGCAATGCCTTAATGAGTTCATTGATCAGTTTACACCGGACAGATATTGCCTTGGCATTCTATAGGGAAATGCAACGTCGTCGGATTTCTCCAAACGTTTATACTCTCAACATGGTTATATGTGCTCTTTGTAGATCAGGGAAATTAGAGAAGGCTGTTGAATTGTTTGAGGAGATGGAGAGTATGGGCTGTAGACACACGGTTGCATCTTTCAATACATTGATAGCAGGACATTGTGGCCAGGGTCTTCTGAGTGCAGCAATGAAGCTTAAAAGCTCGATGGGGAAGTATGGATGCTACCCAAATGTTGTTACTTATAACACCCTTATAAATGGATTCTGCAAGGAAGGGAAATTACATGAAGCGAACAAGATTTTTACTGAGATGAAAGCCATGGATGTTGCTCCTAATACTGTAACTTATAATACATTGATAAATGGGTACAGCCAAGTGGGTAATAGTGAGATGGGGGTTAGGATTTATGAGGAGATGTTAAGGAACGGAGTAAATGTTGATATCTTGACTTATAATGCCCTGATTTCGGGATTCTGCAAGGAGGGTAAGACAAAGAAAGCCGCATATCTGGTTAAAGAACTTGATAAGGAAAATTTAGTCCCAAATTCCTCGACCTTTTCTGCTCTTATTAATGGGCAGTGTGTAAGACAGAATTCTGAGCGTGCTTTTCAGCTCTATAAAAGCATGAAAAGAAGTGGGTGTCATCCAAATGCTGATACGTTTAAAATGTTGATATCTACTTTCTGCAAGAATGAAGATTTTGATGGAGCGGTCCATGTCTTGAGGGAAATTCTGGATAGATCCATGCCTCCTGATTTAGGTCTCCTAGTTGAGCTTTGTGAGGGTCTTTGCAGGTTCAGAAAAGGTGAACTGGCCACAAGGCTGTGCAAGGAGATGGAGGCAAGACACCTTATGCCAGAAGGTTTTAACAAAGCCAAAATTATCATCTGTAGACCAGAAAACGAGGACAAAGAAAATTGAGACAACTCGTGAAGTTGTATACTTGTAATCAATTTACTGACGGAAGCTTACATGTTCCCAATCTCAACGTAATAAAAATATTATTATACTTGTCATCTTTGGATTGTATTTTGGTTCTTAAGCATATATAATACCCCATGTTCTGTTATATCTTCATGGCTAGCTTTCCTCGACTTATTTATCTCGATGACAAGGTAAACTAGATAGTAACTTGTCCACAATTCTAAACCTCATTTCTTTGAATAAATGGTTCATGCACAGCTATGCAAATAATAGACTGTGTTTATACTCTCTTAACACTGGTATGTGAGACCTGCCTTTCATGTTAACTTCTAACTATGGTCTCAAACATAATAGAGTTTAATTGGACCTAAAAAGGGTACCTGGAGAAAATCAAGCTATACAAATCAAGATAACAGTTTTCATTTGTCCATGGCACCTCAAAGTAACCGCAGTTATGTAGTTGAAGAGAACATTGACCAGATCCTTGTGCTCTGAACCATCCACCAGTTCTTTCTGTAATTTATTCTATGATGATGTTGATTGAGATGTGCTCGAGCTCATGGTGGTTTTTCTTTAACCTTGACTGCATCGCACTAAACACACTTACAAATTCGAGCTTGAGGAAGAAGTCTTCGAAGTTAAACCTCCTGCTGCTATCTTTTCATCTACGCTCTGTATCCATCTGTCTGTACTTTTGATCAAATGCAATCTTAGTACATGCCAGAGTTATGTAAGAATTAAGATAGCTTCTGAGGCAAGTTCACTCATGATGGGTAAAGTCATGGAGGGAAAACTAGGGACTCCTATTTCATTGACCGGAAGGAGTCAATCCGCTTAGAGCACATAAACTCAAGGATAAGGACCTTCCACATTTGCCTTTAATAAGCCCCTGAGGTTGAAAAACCCACGTTGAAGTACTCATGAGTTTAGAGCTTGTCAAAGACCATTGGAGATTGATTAGTAAAGATGAGGTAGCGCTATATCTATTATAAACTCACAGTACTCACTGATGAGATGATGGCTACTGAAACCCATACCAGTTTTAGGTGCATGAGGGAGCCATACTTTTGGGCCAAGTCCTGGAGCAAGCAGTTGGGTGCTGGGGACATCAGTTGGTTCATATTTTTGATCTGTTGGACCAGGAGATGTGAATTATTGCCAGTTGATGATCCTCCATGAACAGAACAATTTCTTGATACTTAGTATTAGCTTATGGTATGATTCAGTAGAGAGAGAGAGAGAGAGAGAGAGAGAGAGAGACCATTTAAGATTCGCTAGTAAGGGTGAGGTAGAACTATAAACTCAATCAATGGAACATGATTTTGAACTGAAGATGGAAGCAAGTGCCCCCCCACCCCTGATAAGCAAAAGTCACAGGGGAAGCCATCACTGCATCACCCATCACATAGAAAGGTGATAGTTTATTCTAGGGTTTGGTTCTCTCTTTCCCGGGTAAACTGAAATCCTAACCGGCGAAGTTGACTTATGAGCAGCGGAGGGAGAGATGCGGGCTGCCTATGCACGCATGGAGGGTTTTTTTAGGGAAGCTCCCTATGAGAGGCGGGAGAGCGAGCTTGGTACGTCAGGATCTGGTTGGTCATGAACATCGTAGGGTGCTGCTCTTCGCGACCAAGGAGATGGTGATCACTTTAACCCATACCACTTTTAGGTGCATGAGGTGGTCACATTTTTGGGCCAAGTCCTGGAGCAACCATTTGGGCGATGGGGACATCAGTTGGTTCATGTTTTTGATCTGTGGGACCAGGAGATGTGAATTTTTGCAAGTTGATAACCTCTTTGAACAGAACGAGTCATCAGTACTTAGTATTAGCTACTGGAATGACTCAGTAGGTCTGATGGGGGAGAGAGAGTTTCTTATTTGCTGTCTGCAATTTTTTCTTCATTGCCAAGATTTATTGCCTACCAAAAAAAGATTTACATTTACAAAATTCAGGCGTGAAAATTTTGGATTATAGACGTTGCAACAATGACCATTTAGAGCCAAATATTTACTCAAATAGTATAATAGACATCACAATGATTGGTTGTTTTCGACTAGACCAACACACCGTTCCTCCCATGTTGACAGATCTCTCTCTCTCTCTCGATATATATATATCATTCTACTAATAAAAGTACAAGGAGTATACCAAAATGTATGTGGACAAAATTACCCTTCATCTTACTTTATATTTAAAAATTATAAATGCTAATTGAATTATATTAGAATTATGTATAAATGTTGTTCTTATTAATAAGGACTCTATTAGTAGAGAGCTGAATTTTTTCTTCTTATTGATAAGGACTCTCTATTAGTAGTTAGTAGAGAGTTGGATTGTTATCAATAAACAAGTACATTAGAGCAGATGACTTGTAGGTTATGTTCCGGGAAGGCTTTCCCCATCATGCTATGGGGATTCTGTGAGTTGTTTATGAGCCTGGATATTGCCCACTTAATTGATTCATAAGGTAGAGTTAATGAAACTGGTAAGACCCATTAGTTTGGAGCCTTGCTAGCCTCCTTATATACATGAGAGAATGATACTATTTATCTTATATGTAGCATATGTTCTGTTCCAAAGTAGGGACCGTCTGGAACACCAAAATTGAGGATGTGACACCACAGAATGCCAAAAAGAAGCCCAGGCTTCTAGAAAGACACATCAAAGAAGGAGATAATTAAACCAATATTTGGTTTACTCGATAATATCCTTCCTACCGTCGATGAGGTCTGGTTCAATGTATACTTCAATCTCAGCTTTGCATTCGTTGCTAAAAAGGATTTTATTTATTTATTTATAGATGTTAGATTTTAGTTTCTCCTTTGAGGTAATTTTGGAGACCAATGTCTTTTCTATTGATTTTGATGCAACTATGGAGTAAGATTAGCTTCCGTGTGATGTGATCCATGTGGCTTAGTCTCATTTAATTTTCTGTTCTTAGTTCTGATTTCTTTTTCTCTGTTTGGGATAAAAATTCCTACCTATAAAATTATATTTGTTTATTTTGTGTTATTTCCGGAATTATTTTCTTCTGTTCTTTCCTTTGTTGCTTGGATTACTTGGATACCTTACATTGATCCCTTTTTTTTTTTCTTTTTTTTTTAGCAATAACTATCATGAATTTGGATTTGTTCTTGCCATGCTTGTCTTTTTATTGGCTATTGCTTAATCTATTTCATGATTTCATTTTACCATCTTTTTTTTTCCTTATCATCAAGGTTAGTTACTGTATGAATCTTTATGTTTATTACAATGACTTGGTTATCTTCTTCTACCTTTAATTGAGCGTTCTTATAGAATTAAATATTTGTTTAGTTTAGTCCCATCAGTATAAGTTCTTGTATGGCATTCAACTATATACTTTTATATTTTTGTAAAACTGGTTAACAGTTTTTTGCAAATCTGCATCTTTTTCTTTTTCTGATTGGTTTGTATCTTCTTTGTCTTTGTCACTTTAAGGGTTTGCTGGTTACAACTGCTTTTGAGCAGTGTAGTATCGGCCAGTGCAACAATTATTTTTTCCTGTCTACCCCACTTACTTTAGGGAGTTGGATATTTGTCTCTATAAAAAAGGTGGTACTTTTTTTGAACATCAGTCAAAGCCATACATTTGGGGCTCCAAATTGCTCAATCCAAAGGGTGGAGGCGTGTCATCATTGAATCTGACTCCAAGGAAATAATAGAGTCTCTTTTCAAGCCTCGCTCCCAAACTCACTGGGAGATTTATGCACTCATTTCCGATATTCGCAATCTTAGCTCTTTATGCGGGACAGTATCCTTCTGTTTTATACCAAGGCAAGTGAACTTAGCAGCCCACAATCAAAGCTCAAGAAGCTCTAAATGCTAGCATCTGCAGAATTTCCTCTTGCATTTCTGTTTTCAATAGGGGGCCTCGGCCTCTGGATGAAGTGCTTGTTCCTATGTAATTCTGGCATTCTATTGAAATGAGAGGAATTTTCAACCAAAAAAAAAAAGAACTAGTGTGCTTGAGTAAGTACTTGGTTGCTTGTGGTGGGGAGTCAAAGTGTAAGCAAACACAATTTTAGTTAATTAAATTAACTTTTAGGGTGTATAGATGCAGTTTGTTATTGATTTTTCTCCCTTTCTTGACTTTACTACTTCGTTACATTGTAAATCTTGTATTTCATGCTTGAAGCTTTAATTTTATATTTCTTTTTTCATTAATTTTATATCGCTTACTAACATGACTTGGGTGCATTTTCCATATCTTAAGGGTATAAGAATAATGTTTACTGCATGAATATTTTTCTCCACTTTATGTTTATGTGAGTTGGATTGCAGGGATGAGTTGGGTCGTTTTGTTGCCGAAAAACGATGTCTTTCAAGCCTTAAGATGGGAGGATGCTCTAACCTTGGCAGTTTTATTCTCTGTTTGTCAAGTCTGTCAATGCTCTGGCTTTCAGATCTTTACTCCTTCTCTGAGATGTTGATTTCCTTTTTATTTGCTATTTTCTTTTGAGGCGGGGTCTTCATCTCCATTTTTACTACTCATGCATCTAAGTAATCTTTCTGTACTTCTTCACTCTGGCTTTTTGTAGGTTTTCAATTGCCCCAATTTGAAGGAGCTCTCCCTGGATTTTTCTCACCAAGAAAACGGCCGTACTTATCTTATTTCTATGGTGGATGGTTTGGGAAGGACCTGCCTGCAGTTGTAAAACATTCACATTGTATCGGTTCGACCCTCTCATGCTGTCGTTCTTGCCCTTACGACTGCAAACTTGAGGTTGGTTCATTTCATTGCTTCGATTCCAGATTATCAGGATTCAGGAGCAGTGCTTTCTTTATAGCATCAATTACCTCCTTTACTTGGTCCAGCTATTTTCTTCATGTTCCAAAGAAGCTCACTAAATGTTGGTTATTGCTTCCATCTTCAGGGGTTTGCACATGCTCTCGCTTGTACTTGGCCCAGAAATCACTGATGCATCTGTTGCCGCCATTTCTTCGAGCTATGCAGACTTAGAATTGCTTGATTTAAGTGGGTATGTGTCTATGACCTGCTCCAATTACATTTTAATATTTATAAGAGAGTGAATGACTACCAACTATGTTATAAGGTACTTTTGCACGGTCCAACACTACAGATCTTGCTGTCTTGTTTGTTTGAATTGTGCTGAATAAGCAACTAAATACTTCACTCTGAGGGATCTACTGTGTTGGAACTTATGAGCAGTTTTTGTTGGTAGCTCATGGGCTACCAAATCAGGGGCAGTTCTATATTTAGGTGGCTACTCCTGCAGCTTTACAAACAAGATGAAACTGATGAATCTGTATGAGCCCATTATGACTTCGTCATATGTTTTGGTATCTTCCTATAACTCTGTGCCGACCAAAACCAAAATTGATCTGCATGTGCTGTACCAACTAGTCTGGTCAGTAAACTTACTATAAAGTTATCCAAGAAAATTCTGAGGGAGAAAAACTCAAAACTTAGCTTCGGAAATTAATCTATGATTTCCAGCTCTCTATGCTTAGTCATAAAGCAATCATTGGGTACCTTGTGAAATCCAAGTTTGACATTGTTGGTCTCAGTATTTGGTGCCTGGCCAATTCTAATAATTCTCACTGTCTAGAAACAACTGCATTTGTTCTGAGTTAATCTCATGGATTGAGAGTTCCAGTTTGATTTCGGGTCCAGTATCAGTGGCAGTGGAATTGGAATGATCTGCAATGTGTTCCCAGAAACACAATCAAGACTCTTCCATGCTCTGTCCAAATATCACTTCCAGTGATGATCCATCCAAGCTCACTTGAGATGCTAGATGCTTCAAGTGTTTAGTTTCTCAAGGCTTTTGTTTATTCAAGTTTCTGTCTATTTCAGGTGGCATTCAATTTGCAGCAGCCCAATTGCCTCTTCTGGAACTCTTGGACTGTGGGATGACACCCCAACCTACCAGCACCAAGTGGGATAAACTCAAAGTTTTGTCCCTTCAAATTGATGGAACCATCAGCAAACCTTTTAGGATCAAATTTCTTTAGGTCTATCCATTGATCGGGCATTTCTCCATAGAATCTCTTGAGAGAAAAATTAGTAGTGGTGTATGCAACCTTAGGGTCTCCTTGAAAACTGACTTTATGTAAGTCACTCTCTTCCGGTGAGAAAACAAAAAAAAGTAATCATACTTTAGGTGAGAGGACCCTTTGTTATATCATTGTTTTTTTCATTTTTCTTTGCTTATGCAAGTCAGGTACAAATACAACTATCAACCTGCTAACAACAAAGTAGCAGGTTTGGTTAGATGTCATGGCTTTGGCACTATTCCTAATTAGTTGACGTGATAATTCTATCTTAGCCACCATAAGCATTTCTGTTTAGCAGAAGAATCATCATGTGTGGAACTAAAACAGTGAATATGACATGTTCAGAATTGTCTATACTTTCTTGCAAGAATTGGGAAACATCCCGCACTTGCCAACTCCGCATCAGATTAATTTCTTCACAACGGACTATAGTGAGAAGAATCTTCCATTTTGCACGTGAACAGGGATCTTTTCACGTCTTCCTAAAATTCCATGGATTGAGAAATCTATTTTGTTGGAACCTTAATAACAATTATCGAATTAGGTTCACTAGGATTAGTATCTTAGAGGTCATTGAAGTTGACATTGTTCCTCACTTGCTTAAGCTGATAGCAAAGTAATAGTTGTTTCATTCAAGATAAGGAACCAATATTAAAAAAAATTGAGATTGAAAGATAGAGATCAACAGGAAATATACAATACTCTTCCCTGTTCTTGATGTTCTTATCTTTGATTATACAAACAGAAAGTGCAAAAATTTTATATGAAAAAAAGAAAAGATGAGTTCAACAACCCTGTTTATAATAACTGGATAATAGTCAAATTATTTAATATAATAGTCGAATTTGGATACTTGGACAAGCAGCATGGAAAAAAGAAAGGCTTTTGATATAATCTTCTTCTGATGGGAGAGATGGATGTCATTATATGCAAAGCCTCTAATTTAAATCTATTATTTCTGTATGGCATTACGGCGAAGATGTAATTATACCTATATCCAGACCCAATTGAGTTTAAATTGATTAAAACTTAACCTAATAATCAAAACCAAATCTTAAGAATCTAAAATGTCTCTCACCATTTAATAATTTAGTAGGCAACTGTGCATATGGAGCAACTTGTTGGAGTTTTTTCTGTTTGGCACATTTAATTTCAAAAGCTAAACTATTGATAAAAAAAAATTCAAAACTAAACTGCAGCAGTGGGTAATATAAACCCCATAACTTAATTGATTGGTATACTGTGCTGCATCTAGGAGTTCCAAGATTCTATTCTGAGCCCCAAAAGATAAAAATAAGAATAAAATAGTAGTAATAACAATTATAATAATATGCAAAACATTCATCGAAATTTGCACCAGACATCATTTTCTGAATGAGATTTTAAAAAATGGACCTTCATATAAACTGAGAAACTTCACTCTTTTGATTGTGTTAACCTTTTTGTTTTCTTTTTTTGTTGGTTAGTGTAAAATTTACAGTGCAACAGTTTTGGACCCAAGAAAAACCAATTAAAGCTGGCCGATAAACTGTCAATTATTTGAAATTTGTACAATGGGAATGGATCAATTTTAATGTAGATTGATTGATTCAAAGGCGCAGAAACAAAAAATGTTCGTGACATTTAAATGGATCTTCAATTAGTTTGGCTGTTTTAAAATCCTTTGTTGCATTGATACTTGCCAGTGGTCACATATCCACTGCATTAAAACTGAAATACTGAAAGTATGTTGCATATTCACTAAGAAATCGGTACATTTCACAACTTCATGCAACTGCCACATCCTTTATTTTCTCACAACTTACTCATCAAACGAAGGAACATAAGGGGTGGCAATTAAGTACAAGTCGTTTCGTCTCCTAACTGTCGCTCCAAAGGCCTCGGTCATGTCTAGATCTTCTGGCTTGATCCCATGTGGGAGTTTCCAGTCAAAATGATATAGTAGTTGAGCAAGTGGAAGCTCCATATTGGCTACAGCAAACGATATGCCAGGACATATCCTCCTACCAGCTCCAAATGGGATATATTCAAAGTTCGTCCCTTTAAAATCAGTGGAATTGCAATGGAATCTCTCTGGATCAAACTTCTCAGCATCATGCCAATGTTCACGATCTCTTCCGATTGCCCACGCATTAATGATGACTTTGGTTTTGACGGGTATTTCATATCCATCAATCTCACATGCCTCCCGACATTCCCTTGGGAGTAACAAGGGAACAGGAGGGTGTAGCCTTAGAGTTTCTTTGATAACTGACTTCAAATAACTTAATTCCTGAATGTCTTTCTCATGGAACTCTCTCTTTCCTTTTAGGGCCTGTCTGACTTCAGCTTGTGCCTTCTCCATCACTCTTGGGTTTTTCATCATTTCTGACATTGCCCATTCAATGGTCGTCGATGAAGTCTCAGTTCCAGCAGTGAAAATGTCCTGAAACAGTTAAACAGTAATATATTGCTCCTCTTAATTGTGCAGAGTAGACAATATTTAGTAAGAACTCTTAATAACTAGACATCGTTGGTGATATTGAGCTATTTGTGATGATATATTGATTTGTGAGGAGTTGAACTTGGGTCATATAGTTTTTGAAAGTGACTCCCTTATTCTTGTCAATTCCTTTATGGGAAAATATGCTCATCGGTATGTGTGGCATTGGTGGAATCAAATTATGAGAATACAAATATAATTTTTCACCTTTATGAGCATGTTTATAGAGAAAGCAATCAGGTGGCTGACTACTTAGCAAATGAAGCCTGCAAGAGAAGATCTTCAACTAGATTTTTTCGATCTATGTAGCCTTCCTCGTAAGGCTAAAGGTTTTTTGCTGCTTGATAAAGCTGGTCTTCCAAATATTAAAATGTAATTTTTTTTTATTTCGGTTGTCAGAGCGTTTTCGCTCCCTTACTTGTATCTTTCTAGTATGATTAAATAAAATTAAAGGGCATGCCCATGGTCCCTGAGAATATTTTGGGTTAAAAAAAAAAATATGATTAAAATGTAGAGCAGACTAAATATGCAACAATTAACATGCAAAAGAAAATAAACATACCACTTGACGACTCAGACGTATCAACTTAGTGACTCTGATGAATTAGACAGCTAGTTTAAATTACTAATGAGCAAAAAATACTGACCAAGAGGACTGCTTTGATGTTGTTGGTTGTGATAGGAAATTCCAGGCCATTGCATTCCTGAAGTCGCAGAAGAATATCAACTAGATCTTCGTCTCTTGATTCACAAAAGCTGGTTTTTGTAGTTGTTTTGTTCACCTTATGCTCATTGATGATGTCATCAAGAATCTTGTCAATTTTCCGATGGATCTTCTCTAATTTAGGCTTCATTCTGCTCAACACCTGAAGCAATTTTGACGAAGGGAATACATCGCCCAAGTTGAAACTTCCAGCCAATATTATTGTTTCCTTGGTTGCTGATATGAATGCTTCTTGTTCTTTACATTTTTTACTGAATGCCGCCCTCGCAGTTATGCTATAGGTCATAGAAAAAATTATCTCACTAAGATTGATTAGTGATCCTATAGATGAGGAAATAGATTGAATGAGGTTTGATACCTCTTCTTCTCTAACCGAATGGAATGATTGTACTCGGTTAGCACTTAGGAGCTCCATGATGCAAATTTTTCTCAGTTGTCGCCAGTAATTACCATATGGAGAAAAGGAAATGTTTGTACAATCATAGGCCATAATCTTAGCAGCAAGAATTTCAGGTCTCTTTGCAAAGGTAAGGTCATGTGTCTTCATCACCTCTTTCGCCACTTTGGGCGAAGAGACGATGATAGTGGAAACCTCACCAAGTTGTAGGTGCATCAGAGGTCCATGTTTCTTGGCTAAGTCTCTCAGGGAGTGATGTGGTAGTGAGCCTACTAAGTTGTACATGTTTCCTATTATAGGTAGCTTCCATGGCCCTGGGGGTAATTTTGGATTTAAGCTCTGAGCTCTAGATCTCTTTCCTATTTTCACTACCATTAACATGAAGATGGAGAAAGTGAATAGGAGAGTGGATATTTGGAGCTCCATGAGGGAAAAGAAATGACTAACAAGTTCACGTCGGATGTTTCGTTATATGGTTTTTAGTTCTGCAATTTCTGTGTTGGATCTTTGGAGTTCTGCAATTTCAAAGATGTTTGGATTTTTCGTTTTTGTATTGTATCTTGAAGTTCTGCAATTGCAAAGATGCTATTTGGATTTGTGTTTTATACAAGGTATCAATTGTATATACAAATGGGGTTGGATACCCAATTACAGAGCAGAAACTTTTGCAAAAACAAGGATTATTTGAGTGCTAAAAACGTGCACAATCATATATAAGATATACCCTGGTGGATGATTGGAGGAGCATCTGGGTAAAATCGACACCCCCTTGGTAGCTCCTGTAATGGGAATTCTCTGTGAATACACAAGAATAGAAATCATCATTTAAAAATGGCATAGATGTACAATGGAGTGGGACTCACCATTTGATGATTCTCACATGGGAAAGGGGTTCTAGACCCTCATTCTAACCATGGCGCAAAGGCCTTGGTCATGGACTCATGTCTAGACCACCTTGCTTGATATATTGTTTGGGAGTTTGCAGTTGAGGTGGTATAGTAGTTGGGTAGGTGGAAGCTCGATATCCCTCTCTACAGGCCCTGAACAGAACATTCGTTGCTGCATTCATAGGTTTTTTTAGGCATTGGAGACGCCCAAGCCCAAACCTTGGGCGCCACTCCTTCAACCGGCATGTGGCGATAAAAAGGAGAAGTTATTTCATTTTCTTCCCATGTTTTTTTACTTATCCCCACTTGATATGTCTCCCCTTTTTATCACCACATGTCGGTTGAAGGAGTGATGCCCGAGGCGTAGGCTCAGGCGTCCCCACCAGATGCCTTTTTTTTACATGCCTTGGAATTCATCGATTGAAGTCATGTCTATTTCCATGACATCAACTTCAAGAATTTGACATTAATAAGAATAATAATAATAGTAGTAGTGATAGGCGTACCCATGAATTCTACCAATGAGGTGATATCTTAGGTTTGAAAATGGAATTCACGAGTACGTTATCTATTTCTCTAAGAATAATAATAAATGGGGGCCCCCCGTTTGGTGAGCTAGAATTATTGAGATTCTTCAAAAAAAAAAAAAAAAAAAAAGGTTTCTCTGCAGTTTACTCCCATTTACGAAATGGGAGAGCTTCGAGGATGGGTACTCTTCCAAATCTACCCTGGGAGGGGGGGGGGGGGGGCGGCGGACGTGCCCCCACTCAAATTTTAAAAAATTAGAATTTTTATATTATTTTTTAGGTTATAGCATGTGAATGGGCAGGTGCCCCCTAAACTTGAGAAAAAAAGTATGAGCAATGCTAGGTTTACTTTCCGGTTGTCCACTCTCCAATAATTTTTATTATTTTTATACAAGAAGATAAAATAAATGTGATGAGACCCACAAAAAAGCGTCATACTATTTTGCCTTCTTATATGAAAATAGGGGAGAGTGAACAATCAGAAGAACCTAGCATTACTAAAAAAAAGTATTTTTTTTTCAATCGCGGTTGAACTCGGGCCATAGGTCAACACGTGTCTCTTTTAACTCCCATTAACTATGGTTAAGATTCATTACCCTTTAGGGTTCAACAATCTAACCTTTGTTTTCATTAAAAAAAAATTGACCTTAAGGGTTAAAAGTCTTTAACCCGAGTTAAAGGAGGGCTATGTAAGTGCAATTGAACTATCCAAATTTAATCACAATTGGATAGGAATTGGACTCATGTTTTTTTATACTAAATTCTTTAAGTATTTTAATTGGGCATAATCATGGGACAAGAAAACAGTTGTCCCTACAAAAATTATACTATATTATTTAGGACTTTGCTACTGAGACCTCTTTAGGGCCGAGACCGTGTTCTAAGAGCACGGGATTCAGGTGGGACCCACTTCACATGGTAGGCCCCACCTGAAATCCGGTGCTCTTAAGAGTACGGTCTTGATGGTCTCGGTCATGAGGGGGTCTCAGTAGCATTTCCCTATTATGTAATATGACATAGCTGTGGAGCAAGATGTCAATTGTCTCCTAAACTTTTGGAAACAAAATATATTTTTTATATCATTTCATTTAATTATTTAACTGGGCATAGCTATGAGGCAAGGGGACAGCTCTCTCATAAACAAGGGGAAACAACTCTCATAAGATATGTACACAATGTTTGGACGAAACGGCCTGAGAACTTAGTTGCCAAAAAAAAAAAAATTTGAGGATTATGCCCCTGAACCCCCGTCCCCCTACACGGAGAGTATTTTGCCTTTCTCCAAAAAATCTATCAATAATTACTACTATTTTCAATCAACCATGAGTCCCCCACTACTAGAAAATCCTTGCTCTGCCCCTACTTGGATCAACAGTGATGTTCGTGAGCTCCGCCTTTTGTAGAGATATGCTTCTTACTGTAACGCCCATGAAGAACACTAAAGTGATGATAAAAACAACGGTTTAATGGCAAAACACCCCTTTCTTAAACACAAGGAAATGGAAATGATCGTCCAAAGTCCATGAGAAGGGTTTAGCAAATGGGTTTTGTTAGGAAGTTGGCATGGATTTTCACAGATTATTGAAGACTGGTGTCGACCCCATTAAGTTTAACCTGACCCATTATTTGACCCGTTTTGTCTCTTATGTTGTAACCCTAGGTATATAAGGAGTTTTCTTTGAGACTACGATACAGTGGTTATTCTAGAGTTTCGAGAGAGGGTTTGTAGAGAGCTTGTACCGAATGTAATCTCCCTTGTTCTTAGTGGATCTTTTTATCGTTTTTTCCCCTGGACGTAAGCATCTTGCCAAACCATATAAATCGTTGTCTCTAGTATGTGATCGCTTGTATTTCGTTTTTTTTGTTTACTCTAGATTTTTTAAACTGGTTAAAACATTCTTTATATGATCCCATTCTCTTCTTATACCCTAACCACCCTGCACAGTTTGGAATAACTGGGATCGGGGCAGCGAATAGCACACCACGCATTTGATTATGTAATCAAATGCCATGGCCACATGTCATTTTTTAACACTCTTTTAACTATGATTAAGCTTAAGAAAATTAAGGTTAACATTTTTGTTTTTAAACGCGAAGGTTACGTCGTTTAAGGAATGAGTGCATCTTAACAACAATTAATATGTGGTAATAAGGGGGCATGACCAATATGTGGTAATAAGGGGGCATGACCAATGAAGACTGTAAATTTGATTACATAATCAAATGTGGCTGTAAGTTAAGCATTTCCCTTAAAATAAATTCGGCGCTCTGTTTTCATCCCTTACGTGGAAGGTATCAGTGTACAAGGGTCACATATGTACCCGTGCCTCTACTCTCAGCCAACACATACTCTCAATCTCTACGAACCACCTGTCAACTTTTTGTTTTTTTTTAAATTTTGATGAGAGAGTGTTTTAATCATTGGCAACAGATTACCTCTCACGCAAATGCCCGGAATTTATACTTGGGCACAAATTTTCAACTCTGACGTGGGAAGGCATTTCACCAACACATTCCGTTGAGTGGTATACACACTTCCCAAGCTTGTCACATGTCCTCTTTGACATACATTAACCGTGGTTAAGATTCACCCATCCTTAAGGTTAAATAATCTAACCTTAGTTCTTAGAAAAATATCTTAAAACAATTAACCACATGAATGAGCGAAATCACAACCAAGGTTAATTTTTAAAAAATATTTTTTTTGAATACTAAGTTTAAATTATTTAACCCTAGGTATGAGTGAATCTTAACTATGGTTAATAGATGTTAGAGAGGACATGTGGCAAGCTTGGAAGGTGTGCACCACTCTACGGAATGTGCAATGCATGCTATCACTCCCCTAATTAAATGCCTTCCAACATGTCAGTTGAAGGGTGGTGCTCAAGTGTGAATGTGGGCGGCAAGAGGTATTCCGTTGCCTTAATCATTGCAGAATTGACAGATGGTTGGTGGAGGTTGAGAGTAGGGGTTGGCTGAGAGTAGGGCTAGGTCCTCTAGGGCTGAGCTCATCTGGGAATGCCCTTCTGAAGTTGCATCTACATTGTAATGCCTCCCAACCTACTGAATTACTTAATAGAATGGTTGATTTTGGATAATTGGACAAACAATTCCTGGGCCTTTCTCCAAGTGAGAGGTCCTGAGTTCCATTTCTCACTCCCCCTTTGGGGCCAGCCCAGGACGGGTTTTACCTTGACTTACCTGGTGTGGCGGGTTTGCGGGCTCATGTCGCATCCTCGGGGATTAGTCCTAACCCAAAGGCACCCCGAGTTCCCAAAAAAATAAACTTCGGAAAAAATCAAGGCTCTTGATATAACCTTCTTGTGATGGGAGAGATGCATGTCATCATATGCAAAGCCTATAATTTAAAAGTAATGTTTTTGTATGGCATTACGGCGTAGACGTAATAATACATCTACCCAGACCCAGTTGTGTTTAAATGGATTAAAACTTAATCTAATAATCAAAACCAAATCTTAGAAATCTAGAATGGTTCTCACAATTTAATAATACAGTAGGCAACTGTGCATATGGAGCAACTTGTTGGAATTTTTTCTGTTTGCCACATTTGATTTCAAAACTAAACTGCAGCAGTACAATATAAACCCCATAACTTAATTGATTGGCATACTGTGCTGCATCTAGGAGTTCTAAGATTCTATTCTAATTGTGCTCAAAAAAATAAAAATAAAATAATACTAATGAGTAAAAAAAAGCAGAGAAAAAGACAGGACTTTGCATTATATGCAAAAATTCATCGAAATTTGCACCAGACATCATATTTTGAATGAGATTTTAAAAAATGGACCTTCATATAAACTGAGAAACTTCACTCGTCACATTGTGTTAACCTTTTTGTTCCTTTTTTTGTTGGTTAGTGTAAAGTTAATAGTGTAACAGGTTTGGACCCAAACAAACCAATTTAAGCTGGCCGATAAATTGTCAATTATTTGAAATTTGAACAATGGGTGTGGACCAATTTTAAGGTAGTTTGGGTTTATTCTAAGGTGCAGAAACAAAAAAAAATTAAGACATTTAAAAGGATCTTCAATTAGTTCGGCTGTTTTAAGATCCTTTGTTGCACTGATACTTGCCAATGGTCACATATCCACTCCATTAAAACTGAAATACTGAAATTATGTTGCATATTCACTAAGAACTCAGTACATTTCACAACTTCATGCAACTGCAGCAACCTTTTTTTTTTCACAACTTACTCATCAAACGAAGGAACATAAGGGGTGGCAATTAAGCACAAATTGTTTTGGCTCGTAACTGTCGCTCCAAAGGCCTCGGTCATGTCTAGATCTTCTGGCTTGATCCCATCGGGGAGTTTCCAGTCGAAGTGATATAGGAGTTGAGCAAGTGGAAGCTCCATATTGGCTACAGCAAACGATATGCCAGGACATATCCTCCTACCAGCTCCAAATGGGATATATTCAAAGTTTGTCCCTTTAAAATCAGTGGAATTGCAATAGAATCTCTCTGGATCAAACCTCCCAGCATCATGCCAATGTTCAGGATCTCTTCCGATTGCCCACGCATTAATGACGACTTTGGTTTTGACATGTATTTCATAACCATCAATCTCACATACCTCCCAACATTCCCTTGGGAGTAACAAGGAAAGAGGAGGGTGTAGCCTTAAAGAGTTTCTTTGATAAACAACTTCAAGTAACTTGATTCCTGAATGTCTTTCTCAAGGACCTCTCTCTTTCCTTTTAGGGCCTGTCTAAGTTCAGCTTGTGCCTTCTCCATCACTCTTGGGTTTTTCATCATTTCTGACATTGCCCATTCCATGGTTGTCGCTGAAGTCTCAGTCCCAGCTGTGAAAATGTTCTGAAACAGTTAAACAGTAATATATTGCTCATCTTAATCGTGCAGAGTAGGCAATGTTTAGTAAGAACTCTTAATAACTAGACATTATTGGTGATATTTTGCTATTTGTGATGATCTATTGATTTGTGAAGAATTGAACTTGGGTCATGTAGTTGTTGAAAGTGACTCCCTTATTCTTGTCAATTCCATTATGGGAAAATTTGCTCCTCTTTGGACTGTGTGGTATTGATGGATCAAATTATGAGAACGTAAAATATGATTTTCCACCTTTATGAGCATGTTTATAGAGAAAGCAATCAGGTGGCTAACTTCTTTACAAATGAAGCCTGCAAGAGAAGTTATTCAACTAGATTTTTTCGATCTTGGTAGCCTCCTCGTGGGGCAAAAGGTTTTTTGTTGTTTGAAAAAAGCTGGTCTTCCACATATTAGAATGTAATTTTCTATATTTCGGTTGTAGGAGCGTTTTCGCTCCCTTACCTTTCTCTTTCTAGTATGATTAAATAAAATAAATGGCGTGTCTAGGGTCCTTGAGAATATCCTGGGTTAAAAAAAAACGGTATGATTAAAATGTAGAGCAGACTAAATATGCAACAATTAACATATAAAAAAAAATAAACATACCACTTGACAAATCAGGGGTATCAACTTAGTGACTGATGAATTAGACATCTAGTTGAAATTACTAATGAGCAGAAAAATACTGACTAGGAGAACTGCTTTGATGTTCTTGGTTGTGATAGGAAATTCCAGGCCACTGCATTCCTGAAGTCGCAGAAGAACATCAACTAGATCTTCTTCTCCTGATTCACAATTGCTGGTTTTTGTAATTGTCTTGTTCACCTTATTCTCATTGATGATTTCAGCAAGGATCTTGTCAATCTTCCAATGGATCTTCTCTAATTTAGGCTTCATTCCGCTTAACACCTGAAGCAATTTTGACGAAGGGAATACATCGCCCACGTTGAAACCTCCAGCCAATATTATTGTTTCCTTGGTTGCTGATATGAATGCTTCTTGTTCTTTTACATTTCTTACTGAATGCCGCCCTCGCAAGTATGCTATAGGTCATAGAAAAAAATTTAGTACTAAGATTGATCAGTGATCCTATAGATGAGGAAATGGATTGAATGAGGTTGATACATCTTCTTCTCTAACTGAACGGAATGATTGTACTCGGTTAGCACTTAGGAGCTCCAAGATGCAAAATTTTCTCAGTTGTCTCCAGTAATTACCATTGGGAGAAAATGAAATGTTTGTACATTCATAGGCCATAATCTTAGCAGCGAGAATTTCAGGTCTCTTTGCAAAGGTAAGGTCATGTGTCTTCATCACCTATTTTGCCACTTCCGGCGAAGAGACAATGACAGTGGAAACCTCACCAAGTTGGAGGTATCAGAGGTCCATGCTTCTTGGCTAAGTCATTCAGGGAGTGTTGTGGTAGTGAGCCTACTAAGTTGTACATGTTCCCTATCAGAGGTAGCTTCCATGGCCCAGGGGGTAATTTTGAATTTGAGCTTTGAGTTCTGGATCTCTTCCCTATTTTCACTACCATTAACATGAAGATGAAGAAAGTGAATAGGAGAGAGGATATTTGGAGCTCCATGAGGCAAAAGGAAAGGACTGTCAAGATCGTGTTGAATGCTTCGTTATAAGGTTTTTGTTCTGCAATTTCTGTGTTGGATCTTGGAGTTCTGTAATTTCAAAGATGCTCTTTGGATTTTTCATTTTTGTGTTGTATCTTGGAATCATGCAATTGCCAAGATGCTCTTTGGATTTGTGTTTTATGCGAGGTATCAATTGTATATACACATGGGGTTGGATACCCAACTACAAAACAGAAACTTTTGCTAAAAACAAGGATGATTTGAGTACTAAAAACGTGAACAATCATATATAGTATCTATTTAAGTTACTCCCCCCAAATGATAATAATAATAAATAAATAAATAAATAGGGGATAGTAGGTGGAAGCGAGAAACCCCCCACTTAACCCCTGTTCGGTGAGCTAGAATTGTTAGGATTTTCCGGAAGATGATTTCTCTACAGTGACATTTTTCTCCCAGGAGAGCTTGGATACTCTTCCAAATCTACCCTGCTTCAACGGTCATGTTCCTGAACCAACATGGCTGCAATGCTCAGCCTTTTGCAGAGATAAGCTTCTCACTGTAATGCCCGTGAAGAACACATGGAAACAATGGTTTATTGGCCAAACACACCTTTTCTTAAGCACACAGAAATAGGAATGATAGTCCAAAAGCTCATGTTAAGGGCTCTTTATGCGATCCCTTTTTCCTCTTATACACTAACCACCCTCCAAGGTTTGGAATAACATGAATGGGATCTCTCTTTCCATTTTCATTTCTACCTAATCACAATCCTGGTATTTACACACAAAATAATAATAATAAAATAAAAATCCTAATCCTGGTTGTGTAAAGAGGTTTAAAATTAATTTGGCACTCTGTTTTCATATCCCTTGCTTGGATTCTTGGAAGGTCTCAGAGTACCATGGTAACATATGTTTTAACATTCAGCACTCTATTTCACTAAATGATTTCAATGGCATTGGATGTTTTAACCATATCAGGATTCAGCTTCATAAGCTTCAGCAGCAGAAATCTCTGAATCCAATTTGTTCATTAGCTCCTCACTTACATGCTTTGCCACAGATATCATGTTCAGAATGACGCTTGGGTCAAGGCCTGCACCCCCTCGTTTGGTCAGTCCACATATGTGCCCGTGCCTATTAATAGAAATGGAGAGGGCAGAGCTCATCTGGGATTCCTCTTCTGAAGATGCATCTACAATGTAGTGCCTACCGACCTACTAGAACAGTGGGCAGAAATTAGTGATGAAATGACGATAATGACAAAGCGTTTTTGTATATACATAATAGTAACCATCATAAATGAAGTTTTCTCTTTCGAGTCACCTTTGTTAAAGTAATTATGACGGGGACTCCAGAGGTGTCAAACTGTAAAAACTCTTCGTCACTTATGTCATACTCTGGTTGCTCGTCGGCATAGGCACTGGCAGCAACATTGACTTTTGGGATACCTGTATTGCTCAAAGCAGCCTACCAAAACAATGACAACAATTGTTATCATTAGTGTTTAATAAAGTTAGGGAAAGATGAAGTGAGTAAAATAACTCATGTTGCCACATTGTAAGGAATTGTTGATTGATAATGTTAATAATTTTGAATATATTTGTGAAGAATTATTAGGTGGGTACGAAATGTTCTTGGTCCAGAGGGTGTGGGGCTTTTGGTAGTGTGTAGCCTCTGGATTTAAAAAAAAAAAAATTGTATTGAGGCCCAAGTTTGTGTCAGTTTTTGTCGGTTTGTAAAGATTTTTTTTAAAGTTAGGGAAGCCGCTGCCCCCCTTGCCCATGGCTATGCTCTCTTAAGTTAACTAATATAGTATATATACTTAGTTTTTTTTTAATCAAAAGTTGAGGGGGGCTAAAAAGCCCCCCTGAAAGCTAGCTCTATTTTCCTCTCATCCTTGCAGTTTTTTTCCCTGGTTGTGCAGTTTTTTTGAATGAAAGAGAGAATGAAATTTCTGAAACTAACCTTGATGGCAGCACCTAAGGCGTCCAGTAGATTCCCATCTGAACTAACCACAAGGCCATCAATATAGAGATCCCAACATATCTTCCCTTCCACTACTGACAGAGATGATAGATTGATTCCAGCACCTGACACATTTATTAAGAGAGAATCATCAATCATGTGAACTCAAGCAAGAAAAAAAAGGAAAAAAATAATATTTTATGAGAGGGTGTCATTTCCCCAATGAGAGAAGGCACATGCCAGGCTAACAAATTTCTGGTGAGTTGTCTTTCTTTCACTCAGGGTAGTCAAAATGTCGACTAGGCAATGCCTAGGCCACCGCCTCGCCTAGCCAAGACCCCTATCACCTAGATTATGATCTAGGCAGACACTCACTAAATCTTATATAATATAAATAAACTAAATAAATTTTGGTCACCTGGCCATGGCCTAAGCAACGCTTAGGCCTTTGCCTCGCTTAGGGAACCCCCTATCGCCTAGGCGTCGCCTAGACACCTTGACTACACTGCTTTCACTTCATACCTGCTCCACTTTTACCACCCAAGAGACATCTCTGAAGTGCAACTGAGAGTTCTGTTGACAATTCTTCACCTCCTCTGCCCTATATACATAGTGATACATATGTTTTACTTTCAGAAGGAAAACACTGAAAAGCCAAAAAAAAATGTACAAGGACTTATTTATTGCATAACAGATAATAAATTGAAATACCAAGAAGGGGATAGAAGAAAAGAGCACCACGGCCCAAAACTAACTCAGGAGGGTTGGATTCTATCTGCAAGTGAAGGGTAGCCACTAACCAGTAACCACATATTTCTCAAACTATTTAGGAGAGAGAAAATCTTAGTTTTGGGTACAAGTTAAATCTCAGATGGATTTGCAGTTACCCTGTTGTGCAATTTTCATGTGTACCTCTCAGCTGTTAAAGACTGGGTCTATTAGTAAAAGAAACTTGGGGAAATGAACACCATAATCTTGTATAAAAACTGTCTGAATTAAGTTTTTCGATACAAGGAAAGAAGTAACAAACACACACATAAAAAAAAAGAAACTTTGTCCGAAGAGATATCGTCTCTACTATAGGTTAGAGAAAATAATGCTTCTTATTGTTCTAGGAATAGCTACATATATAACAAATGAATGATAGAAAACTTTGTCAAATTCCCATACACTGGTTTGTAGATTAGAGTGCTTCTGGACAGACTACAAGAAGACAGGGAAATTAAATGGCACTTGCTGCATGCAGGTATCATGTTACCTGACAAGACAATGTGAACAAGCAATTTACATATCCACACCCCATGTACATTGTAGGACAGTAGGAGTGCAGATGTCAGCATTGGATTAAACCCTAGTTCATTATGGTCTGCAGAGTTCCCAGCATGAGCTACATTCTTACATACTAGATGCAATACGTAATACCAACATAGATACATGTATATGCACTCAAAGACTCACATCCACTCAAAACTGTTATATTTTTAGAAAAGAATATAACAAGGCAAGGCCTTCTAATAATTTCTTCTTCAGAAGTGATGTCAATGTGATGGACTAAGGTTCTGAATGTCGATATCGCATGACATGTCGAGTCGTGGAAAAAAGATATATCGGGGATAAATTGTAGGATACATTGATATCGCGGGAACAAAATCGCACATGAAGGGAAAAATTGAAAACAAAATAGTAAAAAACATGAAATTTTCAATGAAACTTTAAGAAATGTTAAAATAGATGTTAATACACATCTGAGAACCAATTTTTTTCAAAAAATAAACAATGTATATAAGAGATGCAATGAGAATGGGGCCAAAGGTGTGAGCTGAAGCTAACGACAATGTGTGATTCGCTAATATTGATGTAACTTACATAGAAAGCTTCAATCATTTCTCAATCAAGCATTACAATTAACTCAAATGCAATCAGTTTCATACATAATAGTTAATACATCAATATTGATATCTCTAGCTCCAAGTATCCAATTGACTCAATTGAACTAATATCTCAGTAACAAAAATGCCCTTTTTTCAAAAATTCACAAATTATTCGCACATTTTTGGTTTGCCGAATTTCTTGTAAATTATTGGATTTCCGAATTATTCCTAAATTTGGCAAAAAAATTACTTATTTTGCATATTTTTTTAAATCAAATTGCTCGGTATATTTTATAATTATTAATTTATTTTTTATTTTCCTGAATTTTTTCGAACTTGACCCCTTCCGAATTATTCCCGAACCCCGACTTTGTCACTATGACTAGTATTAACCTTGATATTTGAAAATTTTAAGTTTTCCCAAAACTTTACTCTCTAAAATAATTCAATTTGAAGAAATCGATTACCTTGTCAAGAAATTTCTCATGATCTACGATTTTCTCAATTGTCGACGTCTCTGTTTAGAGTTTTCCCTACATTTCCCCCAAGCTCCCAAGCCTTCGGTTGAGTTTTCCTCAAAAATGTACAAAACCCCATTTATATAGGATATCGCACGATATATGGGATATAGGGTGATATATCCCATATATCACACGATATCCTACGAGAAAGTGCAAAAAAAAGTGCTTGAACAATATCGACTGATATATCCAACATATTGTGCAATATTTTGGATATATCGCACAAAATTTTCAAAAATTGTAAAGTTGAAATGCATTATATAGTTATTTCGAGACCCATCGAAATCGAGATATATCGTCGACATTTCAAACCATGGATGGATTGGACGCTCTAAATATGGTGGTGGCCAACACCACCATATCTTGCACATACAGTGAAATTTTCCTACATAGACTACTTCACACAAACACTGGTTCTATTTTGGGGTGAACAGGATAATGGTGAATTCAGCTTTCTGATAACATTATCATTTGATAAGATATCAGAAAGCAGTAAAATCTAATTACATAAGGGTGGTGCTACACGCAGCCCCCCATTTGCTGATGATAAACACCAAAAAAATAAATTAATCATGGAACCTTTATTGAAACACCAAAAATAACTTAAAAACCATGTCTCTTTGAACCTTCTTTCTAAAAAAAACTTGCAACTATCTCTCTATCTGACCAAAGAAGGAGTAAGAACTCGGATCTGTTTTGCCTTCTTTGCCGTCTTTTCCTAAGAGACCCCAGATAAGCAAGTTATCATAATACATCTTAAAGTAATAGTAAATGAGCAATCTCTTTGATCCTGCATTTTCACCAATAGATTTAGAGAAAGATGTGTTGTGCGAAAGCGTGCAAATAACAGCGAAACGAATCCAAAATCAGCAAATAAAAAATAAACGAAATAGAGAAAACAAACCAAACGAAGAGACACGATTTATGTGGTTCGGTAAGATGCCTACGTCCACGGGCAGTGATGATTTCCTTTATTCAACAATGAGATTTCTCTCAAACAATCACTCAGAAACCCTCTTCACAATACTCCCAAAAAACGGCTCCCACTTCTCTTTATTTTCTTCTGAACAAAACCCTAAAAAACCTCTTTTATATTAGGGTTACAATAAAGAGAAAATGGATAAAATACGAAAAATGGGTTGGGCCTAAAATCGGGTCTAAATTTCGGCCGAGGGCTTCGCCCCCAGACCCCGGGTCATCCAAATCGCCAAACGAGTCATCATGAATCCGGGTTGAATTCATGACAACTTCCAACAAGATGGAGTGAGGAGTATCACTTGTAGTAAACCCAATAATGTATGCTTTCTTGAATTTTTCCTTCCCATTCAGTTTGGAGTTTTTAGCATTTCTAGAAACAGTTGAAGAGGCACATTTAGGGCGTAGATTCTCCTTTCATGACCTTAGAATTTCATCAACTTAACAGAGCATTCCTACCATTGGACGGAGGAGAGGTCTTCGATCACGTCTTCATAGAAGAGATGTTCTCTATCAGTGTTAATTGGAACCCTATTGTGATAGAGAGAGACAATTTTTTTTTTTAGATGAAAAGGGGGTTTTAGTCTTTTTCATCTTCTATTTGGTGTTTCACTAGAGATTGTGTGAGAATGGTGTATCTCAGTACTCTTTGGGGTGCACGTAGCACCACCCTTAAATAAACCAACCTCAAATGCCGGGGCTGCTGTCGGACTGCAGTCAACATATATAGCAACCTTTCCTTTGTCAGGTTGCAGTGGACTTGGTTTTCCAAGTTCAGCCTGCAATTATATAAATTACTAGGAAACATTAGTACAACATTCTACAAGCCAATTTCATAATAAGAGCAAAAGATGGACCCTTATCAAAGTTAAGAATATAACAGTTAACGAATTAACGTAATCAGTAGAGTTTAAAATAGGTACAGTAACTCCTGATGAAAATAAGTGAAGAGTAAAACAGTGTGGAATAGGAAACACCTTCACGCTGGCAATAACATCTGTTGCACCGATCCTAACTCTTGCCGAACCATTTGCCTGTTATGAATCCCACAAAATAAAACAAGTAGAGAAAGTGCAGTCTGTTTGGTCAGCTAGCGAATGAAAGCCCAAACTAATGCAAGAGAAAGATGTCATTATTTTCCAATAAATAAGGACCAATAGACTATACGTGAGGAATGACTCCAGTTTCAACAGAGATGGGTCGATAATTCAATCTTTTTCGACCGTCAGAGCGAAGGTCTTGAGCAATGCCACCCTGTATGAAATGCCTCTCTCCAACAGATAGTCCCACCATGGCTGAATATGCATGAATATAAGACGGTCAAAACTCATGAATGATGGAAGCAATAAAGATCAATGATGGAAATTTAAAATATCACAGAACAAATAAAGGAAACATCTCTGAGATAATGGACCACCTTAAAACTATAGTTGACAAAGAAAATTGGAGTCAATTTTTTTTTTTTGAGTGATGAATAACATAAATTGTCTTAAGATAGAAGAATGTACAAGGTTTGGGGAAATGAGAGATGTTTCCCTAAAAAGGTGACTCGAATATCACCAAGAATTAAAAGATTCCAATTATCTGCACAATCAAAACATGGAGTGCCTGAAAATCCAGTGAGATGGGCAGAGCAATTTTGAAGGTACTAATCCGACGGTGGAACAAAGTTTGGGTAAAGAAGAGTCAACGTCATCGAACATTCTACTATTTTATTCTTTCCATCAATGCCAACAAATTACTCCAGGCAGCATACTCCAAAGAACATTGGCATTACACATTTACACCTGAGGGGCCCTTTTGGCCGGCCAATGAATACCTCCCTCGCCTCGTAAGGAAGAACCCAGGAAATCCCAATCAAGGAAATGAAAAAATCAGAGTGATTCAAAACTCGTGAAAGCGGAAGAAGCAGACTAAAACAAGCCTTCTGAATCCCAGACCACAAAATAAAATAAGAGGAAGAAGATACTAGAGTGGACGACAATGTAAACACTAAACAGTAGAACCTTGATACCATGAAAACCAATTGGTGTATTACTTCCATCAGTACTTTAAAACATTGTACTTGACCATTTTATCTTGTGATTCTGAGATACTAAACTCGCAAATAGAAAGCTATTTTATTCAGTGGTTCGCAAGTTCAAGTTGGAAACATGTTAAGGATGAAACCAAAAAGAGTTTTGCTTATATCAGCACTTCTTCACACCATGGATTTTCGGGATAAAAGGTTTAGAAACCAGAAAGACCCATCTAGCATGGTGTCCTACAAGTCACCCGAATGGGGCTCTAAAACAAGAAGAGGTGCCAACAATATACCCTCTTTACACTGCCCCAAAATTGCAAGACCCAGTGAAGATCTTACAAAGTCCAAACAACGCACATACATAAGTGCCTTTCAAAGCAACGGACCTCCTAAGTCTTAATAGGCTCATTTTTATAGACGTGTGGTTATAGAGAACATCAGAGCATGCTCATGGAACAAAAATCAAGAGTAGAAACATGCACGAAGAAGAAACAAAACAAAGAAATCTCCAAAATTGAATAAAAACTAAACAAACTAATTTTCACTTAGCTAGAAGAAAACCCTATCAAGACCCAAATATTCCATTTTGAAAACCTTTTGGAGGCAAAGATGCACAAAAGAAAAACTTGAAAAAAAATCCAAATGAGCCTTCTCTCCTCATTATTAAAATATTATGTCTTAACATAATAAATTAATTTAATTTACCTAACAAGAAGGCGAAAGAAGACAGCAAATGATCAAGGTTTTCATCGAAAATGCAACACATAATCAGGACTTTTTATAAGAATTTTCCTTGGCATGACTGCTGTGAATTGTACGACGAATAGGAGATGAGAGAAATTAAAAGACGCATGCTCTCCATCTCCTTAAAACACTTCAACATCCTTTTCTACCCTCCTTGATCTACAAAGAGCACATATAATCATATTGAGAGTAAGCTTTTGGAAAAACCCGATAACGTTGCATTTCCCTATAGAAAGCCAAGGCAATATCTGTCCAATGTAAACTGATCAATGAACTCAGTAATGCATTGCAAATTTGCACGGAAGGGAGAAACCCATAATCAAGCACAACCAAAGACACGGAGTGCAGAGTAATCAGGTTTCACACCAAAAAGTCTTTCATATGGAGAGAGTCCAAAGATAACAGATGACGGAATGCGATTCATGTTATAAACAGCTGTAAAAACTGCTTTACCCCAAAATTGACCAGGTACAACAACAGAGATCTAACAATTTCAATAAAGTGTTTATGCTTCTTTCAGCAACACCAGCCTTCATTAGACAGAAGATATCTGTGGCACTCCTGAACTTCTTCATGTGGGAAAGATCGATTAATAATATGGGGAGATGAATCACAGAGGCGGTATGAGTAGAGTAAGGCTCCAACGAACTTAGAATGAGAATCTAGAGTTTTTGAGATGACACTATTCTTCAAAAGAGACTGCAGATTTGAATCTAGTTGCTTTGGAGAGAATGTGAAGAATATAAGAATAGGCTTAGAGCGTGTACCCAATTGAAGAATTCGAGCAAAAGAACATGGTCTTTTTGGATCTTTAACAGAATGTGCTTGATTCTGAATGGGATTAGACCGGTGCTACTGCATTGAGCTTAGCCCAAAGAGTGTATGAGGTGGCTGTGAGCAACATTAACGAAATCGAGATCTTTTCTTTTGATGGACATTCGTTGGAAGGGAAATTCTATTGAGACTGTCCAGGGTGGAGACCACCACGAGACCGTTCCCAACAGCACAAGGATTCAATTTTTTCTAAAACCCGTGCACTTTTTTTTCTCCGTGTTGTTGGGAAGGGTCTCGAGGTGGTCTCCACCCTGGACGGTCTTAATAGGATTTCCCTTATTGGAATGCTATATTAACAAATTTTATGACCACGATGGACCTATTACCAAAAAAAAATTCTCAGGGGCATAGCTCCCAAAGCCCCATACCCCAATGTCATTAAAAAATTTCTTCATATATGTACCTTTCCTGGCTCCACTCCTGGTTGTGTGGAGTTAAAGGCTTTTTCTTTCCCAAATCAAACAAAGTAGAAAACCGACAAAACTGCAGGAGAATGGACTTTCTATTTCTCACTATTGAAGGGGCGGGAATCATTTTCTTCTGTTAGGGTCTGTTCTTTGCTGAGACTTATAAAGCTTGGCACTTTGCAATCTGGCATGGTAGATGTTAGGAAATTTGAGTCAACTTTGTCAAGGTTTCTAGCAAGATTAACTCTTACCATCATCAGATTTCAAGTCTTATAATTTTTTATGAGTTTTGAAATAATTCATTTTGCGGCATTTGAAGCCTTACGGGAATTGCAACCGAAGAGATGAAAAGCACAATCCAGGTAGTTCTCAAAAGAAAATGCATGCTATCAAATGACAAAAATTGCAAAGTGCCTAATTTTATAAGTCTCCACAAAAGAATGGACCCTTGTCGATAATAATTCAAGATGAACAAAATGCTTGTTTTTTTTCGATCATTCTATATTATCAAAGTGTCTGAAACATGGACTTTTCTTCACATAAAAGAAATGGGTGTCAATCAAATCCATTTAACTAAGAGAGAAAGAAAAAAAAACAGGTATTGATCAGACAGAGACTTGTGACCATAACGAATCATGGGTTACACCGAGCCGAGTAGTGAGAGATGTTCAGGATAGGTTCGTCAAGCCTAATATGTGTTCAAGCTCAACTCGAGCTTTCTCATCTTTATTCGAACTTGGCTCGTGATAAAAGGCCAAAAGATGGAGCTAGAGCTCGATTCAGATTATTCAGCCGGACGTGAGGAGACTGAGATGCTTGAGAGAAGAGGGGCATACCTGATTCGAAGACTCGTTGTGGGAAACTGTAAATGAGATGGAGCCAAGAACACTTCTCTCAGTTTGATCTGGGGGTGCCAAAAGTAGCAATCAGTTGTGTTGAAGATCACAAGCTCGTCGACCATGGGTGGAACTCAAACACTGCCTGCTCTGTACTCGCTGCCATTTTCGCTATCTCAGATCTAATTCGAATGTTGAGAAAGAGCTGAGGGAGAGGGATTACAGCAGAGCGAAGGAGAGGGGTTTTAGGGTTTTGAAAGACAATAATCACCTCCTGGCTGGTGGAGCGAACGAAGCGTTTCCTTTTACTTTTAACTGCAGTAGAATCACTCACTCTTAGGGTTAGGTTAAAAGCATCTATCTGTTAGAGCATCTCCAACGCAGTACTCGATATCTCTCATCTAAGTATGCATCTCCTCTATATTTAGACGAGATGGGCCACTTAAAAATTATTTACTCAAATGGTGTGAAACTCCAAATTACTATTCCTACTCCAATAATACTATTTATTTATTATTTTTAAAAATAGTTTTCATATGTTTTCTTCTCAGACTCAGTAATTCACAACTTTTATCTTCAATACTAAATAATTAGCCCACAAAATTACTATTAATGATTAAAATTAAATAATTCAAATAAATAATTCATTATATAAAATGAACATTTTAGAAATAAGACTAGTTAAATTTGCATCTTTTATTTTTAAAAAAATGTCAAAAATACATTAAAATAAGACTACTGGAATCACAAGTACTAAATTTTTTTAAAAAAAATTACAAGCATTTAATAAGGTGGTAAGTCATCTCCCCCCGTATCCACCTTGATACTGACTAAAGCTACTAAAATTATCATGACTAAAAGTAACGGATAATCCACCTACTTGGGAATCACGAGCCTTTTTTTCTATAATTTTCAATTTCTTGCCTCAAAAATATTCACATTCGATTAGATCACTTATAGAATTAATATTTTTTTTTAAAAAACCAAGGATGGGTGGATGTCTTAACCACCGTTAATGGGTGTAAAAAGGGACATGTGGCAACCTCAAGGGGTGATACCGTAGAGGATTTGGTTTTATTTTTATCTTTTATTGATGAATTAAATTTAATAATTAAACAATTATTTAAAAAAATATAAAAATAATTTCAATATAAAATTATAATTATTACAATAAATTACAAGGATACAATTTAGCATTTTGAAAAAGATTGAGGGAAAAAAAAAAGTATCCAAATGGCATTATAATGGATGAATAGTATTATAGAGGCCCTCCTCAATTTTCTCTCCCACCCTCTGAACATCTTTAACGCAAAACTCTAAAACTCTCCTCTACTTCAGCATCTCCTCTATATTTAGAGGAGATGGGGCCCACTTCAAAGTTATTTGCTCCAATGGGAAGAAACTCTAAATCACTATTCCTACTCTAAAACTCAAGGGGTGGATACCTTTGAGGTCGCCACGTGTCCCTTTTGACACCCTTTGACCGTGGTTAAGATTTACCCACCCATCCTGGGTTTTTTTTTAAATATTAATTCTTTTTTTAAAATTAAAAAACTGTTTTTATAATTTTTTAATATTAAAAAAAAAACCAAGGATGGGTGGGTGAATCTTAACCACGATTAAGGGGTGTTAAAAGGTAAAAGAATACAATCGACATTTTAACAAAGATTGAAAGACAAAAGGAGTACACAAATGGAATTGTAAGAGCATGAATCTCTATTTTCTCTCTCACCCTCTAAATATAAAGGGTCACTGTAGCAAAATAGAGGCCCAACTCTAAATATAAAGCACGGTTGGACTTAGAAAAACTCTATATTTAGAGTTATAGAGCACGGTTGGAGATGTTCTCTAAAGATAGAGGGTCACTGTAGCATTATAGAGACCCAATTCTAAATATAGAGGACAGTTGGAGTGTTCTTTTCCAACCGATCCTCTATATTTAGAGTTATAGAAGACGGTTGGAGATGCTCTTAGTTAAAGAAAAAAATTAAATCACAAGGTAGTCTTATTTCCCTTTTTTTTTTTTTAATTGTGGTTAAGATTCACTAAACCTAAAGTATTTAACCTAGAAAAAAGAGTCCTCATAAGGGACCGCAAGGTCCCCTTCCTAACTGACTGCAGTGTTCCCCATGTTCCCTTTAATCCCTTTTTAACTATAATTAAGCTTGACTAAATTATGATTAATATATTTTTTAAACCAAGTTTGGATGGATGAACCCTAGGGGTGAGTAAATCGTAATCATACTCTAAAAAGGAAGGTGTAGACCAATGAGATCACATGGTCAACTTAAAAGCTGACTCCACAGTCCGTTTTCCATTTCCCAAAATCTGACCCCGGCGGTCCATTTTTCATTTCCTTAGTTTTTTTTAATTACAATACCAACCATAATTTAAAGGCAGTTAAAAGGAGATTTGTGAGAGGATTATTGTTCTTTTCATTATGGGATAAGCTTACTAATATGCGTTGGGTTATCCTGGTGAGCAAATGAAAAATTGTTTATAAGATGGTGCAAAGTCACTTACCATAACTAACCTTCCATTTAGTAAGCATTCCATGTCCTCTTGGGAAATTCACTCGCCTCTCGAGGACATTCGTATTCTTCAGTCCAGTTTTGATAACGTGGTTTTCTCACAGGCCCAGCTTGCCCTGAATATGACTCAGAAATCCACCTTGGCGGATTCTAGCGCTCGTGTTTCATCTCGTTTTGACCTGTAGCTTTGCATTATGGTGTTGTTACTCTGACCAAAAAGGTGTATTTTTTTGTTTTATATGTTGAAATATCACACACACACACACAAAAAAAAAAAAAAAAAATCACAAACACACCCTGTTGCACAAGCTACAGCTCCCACAAAACCCTCTCAAAAGGGAGGGAGGGAGGTGGTGCTCTATAAGGGTACACAAGGAAACCTAAATTGATCTTTAGTCAGAGAAAGAAATTTGTTGTCTTTTCGTTACAGCTACCACTTAGAAAGACCATACTAGAGACTAGAGTTTACAGAGAAATCAGTCAAGCTGAAACTGATTCATTTCCAAACATGAAATCTAATTATCCCCATGCATTCTAAGTTGCTATCACTAGTCACTAGTACAATTTATATTTGTCGGCACAAGGCCAAAAGCAAAGAAATGTGTGGCCCAGAATGAGCTGAACCTAACCGGATATCAAATTACAGTGACAATTCTATTGAAATCTGTTAAGAAGTGAATCTTCCACAAACTCTTCAACTCCCTCTTGCTGTACACCCACTAAGTGTCCCCAGTCCCAACTAACTAAAATAAAAATGAATCATCACTCCACCATGCATCAACTGAGGCTCCAACCTCAAAGGCATGGTCTGTTGGATCCTTGGGAGGAGGGCATGGCCGGATTGTAAGGCGGCCTAAAACTAAACATCTCATGCCCAGTTTATCAGGAGCTGCTAGTCTGGAGGCAGAGATCCATTCCTACAACCGATCAAAAAACAATCCATTGTCACCAACCTTTTCTCTGAGAAGAGTTCTGACTCCAAGAGTACACAAGGTCTAGGCCTTCACATAAAACTATATGCATTGCGCACCTATGCACAAACCGAGACTATTCAATAGGGGGGGGGGGGGGCACCTCTTGAATGAATCATGCTCGAAAATACACCAGGGAAATAGACCAAGAGGCAGGGAACCGCCACCATCTATTATATAGATGAAGGACCCATAAATACGTAGTCCCCTTATGGAAACAAACAAAACAGAGTTTTTTTGGATGTGTAAGTATACCTCAAGCTTGCGGCATCCATCTTCATTCTGCACACCATGACTTTCAGCTGCTTCTGAGATGCCTGCAAGACCGTACACCTGAACCTGAACCAGCCTCCTCGATGCCACTATATTGACTGAGCAATTCTATCTTTTCATCAACTTAAAAGGTGGGGGAAGCCAAGTCCGTAGCCCCATGTACTCGTTCGTAAGCACCCTCCTTCCCGATAACCCATATTTGAGGTTCTGGTGTGATGGTTTACAGTGGCTTCCCTGGTCTCAAAGTCTGGCACCAGAACATTTTGTCCCAAACCACTGGTGCCCTCTGCAACTTCTAGTCCTCTTAGCTCCCTGCTTTACTATGCTCATTTGGCTGAACTCTCCGTATTCTTCCCCGGTTAAGCTATGGCACATAAAGTTGAGCTTGGTGACAGGATTGGGATTCTAAAAATGAGAGAATTGGTGCTATGTTTTTTCCCGATCAAAAAGAAAATTCCTGATCAAAATAGCCACACAATTTACTTAGATCGAAACACATGATTCTATTGCTTCTAAACTGCCTAAAGCATAGATGGACTCTGACTGACAAAATAGGTGGAAAAGCAACCAAGCATTTCTCATAATGTTCAGGAGTTAAAACTGTTGCAGGAACCATCAACACACTCTGCATTGATAACCTGAGCTAAGGCGTGATGAAAATTTCTCTAGGGTGTTGGGTCCGGTAGAGGAATTACACCCATGACTTCCTGATTATGGTGAAACCACCACACTTTGACCTTTTTCTGCCCCTTCTTGTCTTCATACATATGTTCCAAGTGTGCAAGGTAGCAATTATCTTCTTTAGCCATGATAAAATCAAAGGAATGGATCTGTAAATCAGGAAACAAAAAAAGCCTTGGAGAGTAGAATGCCATTGAAAGAGGAAAATAAACAGTACTGTGCCAATGCTTACAGCTATGGTGGTCCTGTTCCTGCAAAATGCCGGGTAGTGCTTGAGATGTTTAGATGTTTACCGCATGTCCATGCAACACCCGGCCACACAATGTCTGAACTGTGGCCTTTCAACTTCCTTGCAAACCGACCCTGGAATGGAGAAGTGAGACATGATTGCAAAAGAATTGAAGGAAGAGATATGAGTGGCCATGAGGAAGAGGAACAACAATCAATAGATACCGGGTGAGCCTATAGATGTCCGTGGAGCGTTGAATCTGAACATTGAGAAGTTGGGAGATCCTAAAGCTTGTGTTGAATCTTTTGTTGTTGATTCTGTCATCATAAATGTTAAGATTGCAGAATGGTATTCCTAATCAATAACAAAAGGCAAGTATTCTTGAAAGAGGATTTAAAAAAATACAAAAATAATCAAGCCTTTGTACGATTTATATGGGCATATGCAACCGTTAGGGATAAGAATGTAAAATCCGGCAAATGTAGACAGAGGGCCATCATGAATCCATTCTCATCAGAATGATTGGCTGTTTTGTTAAGGCTTTTGAAAAATTTACAGGGTGTGAGGTTATAACAGATTGGTTAGCTGAGTTTGTAAACATCAAAAGAAAAGAAAGTGGCCCTCGGTCAAATTAACAACAACCAAAAAAACGACCACCGGCAAAATAAAAAGATGAGTTTCAAATAGTCGGCATAAATTCGGTCAACGACCGAAAAACCCTGATGTAAAGATCGAGGGGGGTTGGCCACTAATTGGAGAAGTTGTTTGTTCATAGATCTGATGGAAAAGAAGCCCGGGCATCCATCCAAAGCTTCAAAATCTCTTCCTGTTTAGACTGAAGGCGGGATTTCAGCTCTACTGCCTTCCATGCTTCAGGAGCCATGGATTGCCGCTTTTGAACAGTCAACTTGGCCTCCTTAAGGATCAACTTCATTTCCTGCTCCTTCTGTTTGGCTAATGATTCCAAATCCGCCAATCGACCACGAAGCGATGTGAATTGATGGTTGAAATCGTCCAAATCGGCCTTGACTTTGTCAATTTCTTCACCCAAAGGAGTAGCTTCAATCTTCAACTGTTCGTGAGAATCCTTGAAAGAAAGAGCTTGGATTTTTAAATCTTCATACTCAGACAGAAATTTACCTACATCAGCCAATTTCTTGGCATCCTCGTCAAAATTGTTGCCGATCTGGAGAATTGAAGAGACTTGGTTCAAAAAGGACCGATGCAGGTGCGACAGATCTGGCAGAGAATGCAAAACAGAAACAGCTTCAGCAAGAGCAGTTCTTCGGTCAGGGTGGAGCACGTTCAGAAAATCCATAGCAATAAATTCTTTCAATTTTTTCTTTGCCTCGATCACCAAAGAAGGATCAATTCGTGACTCTGGGGAGACTTGTTGAGGGACACTCAGACTGCAATCCAAACTGGCCCAAAAATCTGCATCATCCAAAGGAGAATCTGGCTGAGAGACAACATCATCATCATTCATAACATCTTTGGGATATTCTAAGTATGAAAGGTCCTTCCTGACAGAAGTCACTGCAGTACTCTTGGAAGGTGAAATCAAAGGATAAATGGCAGATTTGTTGACTGACTGGGGGAAATCGGACGGTACGACCGAAGAGAAACTGAACTTAGGTTGCTGAGAGGTTACAGAGCTGTTCCAGGGTTTCTTCACCGAGGGGGGTTGAGTCGAAGTGGTGTCATCATTTACCACAACTGTGCCCGCACAAACAGTTTTGGAAGAAGCTTGCCGAGTGTTTCTTTTCTTCAGTCCCAAATTTTTGGCCTTGATGACCTTTCCCTTTGATGCACTTGGAGGCTTCGAAGAGAAACTAAACTTAGGTTGCTGAGAGGTTACAGAGCTGTTGCGAGATTTTTTCACTGAGGGGGGTTGAGTCAAAGTAGTGTCATCATCCACCACAACTGTGGTGCCCGCACCAACAGTTTTGAAAGAAGCTTGTCGAGTTTTTCTTTTCTTCAGTCCCATATCTTTGGCCTTGATGACCATTCCCTTTGACGCAGTTCTAGGTTTCGAAGACTTCTTCACCTTCTCTGTTTCGGATGCTTCAGGTTCATCCAAAAGATCTTTTTCAACCAATGATCTAACAGAGGTCCACCGTGCTTTGCCTACTAAAAATAAAGACAGACAGTTAATAACACTGTGAAAAGGTAGATACCAACTACCTATCGCCATCTATCTTCTACAGTACATACGAGTTAATATATAGCATACACAAACACTGGGGATAAGAATGCCAAATCCAACAAATGTATAAAAAGGGATATTTATGAATCTGCTGTCATCATCACAATTTGTTAAGGCTTTGGAAAAATTGAAGGACGTGAAGATTGCAGTGTATAGCAAAGCGGTTAAGAGCTGAGCACTATAAAATGGTAGAGTACACGCTAAATTGATATATCAACACACGCCTTGAACTTGATAATGGCTTGGAGACATGCCTATTGCTTGTTTCAATTGTAATTGGTGAGAATGAATCAAGCACATTATTAATGCTTTAAGTAAGATATATTCAAGGATTAAAAACTCCGTAAGGAAGATGAATTTGACAGAGATGAAGGGGACAAAGATGATGCCTGCAGACCCATAACTCACAACAAGCTTGCACACAACTACAAACCCATGAAGCCTTGCATGCAATTTTTAACATGGAGGACCAAACTGTTAGCCTTCTCTTACTGAAACTCTTACTTTTTAACAGAAGCAGGTTGTATAGCCAATCATTATTTAAAGACTAATTACAGTGAACTTTCATGGAGGTCTTCATTGATTATAATATGGGTTTTAAGCATATGCTTTCAATCTTCGAACTCCATAATTAGTTGGTTCTGCAGCCCTCTATGCTCCATAGAGCTATATATATATCAATGTTTTAAAACGCGAAGGTGTGAGGCGTGGCATTGGGGCCTAAAGATGCGTTAGGCGTAAGCCTCGAGGCTTGAAGCTTAAGCCTCATAAAAAAGTCTCATGCTCTCTCATTTAACAAATAAATAAAAATATCGCAAAAAGATTCAAAAAAATCAATTAAAGTTTATAATACATATGTGTGTTTGCGTGCGTGTACACACATGTATATGTAATACTATATAAATTATAGAACGATAAAAATAATAAATTTAAGAGAAAAGAAAAACTTAGATTTAGATCAACTTTTTTATCCATATTAATGGAAAGACGGATGAGGTTAATCACATGAGATGTTGGGTTCCAACAAACGTTTGCAAAGTAGTCACCAACTATATATGTTAAGCAATGGCTTCAAATCGTTGTGAAGTCTACTATAAATTATAAATATTATAGTATAATACTAGCAAAATCCCCGTGCAATGCACGGGCACAAAGTAGAATGAGATAAACATGCATGTTCATATATTTTAAGATATGTATGTTTGTATGCGTGTGCAAGATAAGGAAAATCATCACAACTAATGAGATATGAAACGAAAAATACATTAACTGGAGAATCATGAACTCTATATATATCCAATGCAATCTTCCAACCAATTGCAAAAATGGGAAAAAATTAAAAAGAATTTGTAATTAAAATCTAAAACTTTAGTTGGTATATAAACCTTAAAACCAAAACATCAAGCACCCCCAAAATCATTTGATTAAAAAGTAAATAAACTTTGTAAGAGAATAGTGCAAATTTAAGAAAGTAGTCTACAGGGAAAAAATGAATGAAAAATCTGATTTTTTTTAAGAATCAAAATTGATAAAGTATAATTCTAAAATTATAAGGTTTCTCATCTTCTATGAAATTCAGTTTCAAATCCTCTACAGTGATAACCAGATTTGGCAAATCCGGTAATCACCCCTGAGGTCGCCACGTGTCCCTTTTGAAACCCCTTAACTATGGTTAAGATCCACCCACCCCTAGGGTTCATCCACCCATCCTTGGTTTTTAGAAAAAATATTAATTCTTTTTTTAATATTAAAAAAAATATATAAAGTGGATAGTTAAGAGAGGGTATTTATGAGTCCCACTTAAGCGGAGTTGGGGAGAGAGAGGAGGTCTTTGTTGAGTAGAAGAATCTGTTGGGGCATGAGAGAGAGTTAATAATGGGGAGAGAAAATGGGAAGTTAAGAGAGGGTATTTATGTCTCCCACTATGTGATGATGTGGCATCACAAATTTTAAAATGAAGATCAAAGAGGATGCCACCTAGGCATCCTATTTCTATAGAGTAGTGATAGGTGGACCCATGGATCCCATTTGATAACCTAAGGCATCCACCAAGGTGGATGCCCCCCCCTCTTAAATGCTCACCAACTGTGGTGAGCATTTAAGAGGGGGGGCATCCACCAATAGGTGGATGCCTTAGGTTATCAAATGGGATTCATGGGTCCGTTAACTATTTTTCATTTCTATAGTATATAGTATAGATAGATATTTAACAAGGTTTTAAAAAGCCTAAATACATTAGACATAACAAATTAAGTTTTAACTAATATTAATATAAAAAAAATTGATATGTTTATCGATAATAGAAATTACGAGGCACGCACCCTAAAATGTAATGTTTAGGTCTTAATTATGTGGCTAAAACCTAATTTTGTATAAATGTATGAGACACGAGTCTTAAAAAATTAATGTTGAAGACTAAGTTATTTGCCTTGATCCCTATTTTTGATTAATATATGAGGCACACACCTCAGATATAAAGCGAGTCTCAAGCCCTCAAGGCATGAGGCTGAGGTGTGTGCCTCATGTGAGTCTCAAAGTTTGAGGCTTTGGCCTCATGATATTTAAGCCTCAAGGCGTTTTCCTTAAGTCTCGCCTCAAGGCATGCTTTTTAAAACACTGATTTATATATATATATAGTAATCCAAAAGCCTAAGAAACAGCTCGAGCAAAGGAAAATTTAAGAACTGTAACAAAACATCAGTGTTTACAGACAGATACATAAAGCCGCAGGATAGAAAGAGAACAGAAGTAACAAACAAAACAGAGTCAAGAAGTACATACTCGAACGATCTCGTGGTGAGGACAGCTTCGAGAGCCACAATGTGAGCCAGGCTACGACCTCTCTTCTCGACCTCCATTTGAAGCAAGCTTTGACTTCCTTCTCGGAGCCATAAACCTGCAAGAACTCCTCCGAAACAACATAGTGCATGCGCCAAAGACTCCTCTCAGTGCCCACAACAGCAAGGACAGAACTCCCAGCAGAATCCTTCAGGAAATAGTGAACCACACGGTTACCCCGCTCCTGTGAAACAAATTTCTCTTCCCATTCCACGAAACCATGGCTTTTCACAGACATCTTGAGGAGAGAACCAAAAGGGTATCAATAGAACATCAAAAAAGTCATAGAAACTCAGATAAATAGCTGAAGATGCCCCAGTAACAGTGAAAAGGAGACGAAATCCAACTGAGCCAGCTGCTTATAAAACTAGAATCATGCACCCAATTCAAAAAAACCTACATAACAAAGTACTGGTTCCCCCAAAAAATAAACCCAGATAAGAAAGAGGATGAGAGAAGGTTAACCAGACTGGGAAAACAGTAGAGGCACCCATTTGAAATCTAAGTGTAAGAAACACGCTTGATTCTCCATGAGCAGCTTCTCAAACTGGAGGGGGAACAAAAAACGAGATCTGGGTATCCAGAAAATTTGACCGGAAGCAGAAATAGACAAACTCACTCGGGTTCCAAAACTAGACCAAAATCAGAAACCCTAGTCAAGAGAACTGGGTTAGAAGCTTGAAAGCCCTAGAGGCAGGCATAAAGAAATGATCTTGATATCTACATTGTTCTAAAGTAAGAGGTTTAAATGGTTGAACGGACCTGGTAAAACTGATGTTGAGTTGAAAGGTTCAAGAAATAGGGAAGAGCAGAGCGTTTTCCTTCATTTTCATCTTTACAAAGGGCGACTACAAGACGACGAAGAAGGAGAATAGAAGAGAATGAATGAGAGATTAAGGGGATTGCAAGGAGAAGCCAGAAGTGCTACGATAAAGATTCATAATTGCAGCTTTGGATCTTCCCATTCCCTGAAGACCACTAATGACTCATTAGTAATGAGAGAGAAAAGAAGCCCTCAATCTCACTCCTGTTTTGCGACAGAGAAAATTTTGGGCGGCTTCTCCTTAAGTACTCGCACCTACCCTTGTGTTTTTGAGGGCCTTGGCTTGCGCCAGAAAGGGCTTATCTCGGGGTTCCATAGAATAGGTGACATGTGGTGGAGAAGTCAAAATCATGGGGCGCATATTTTGACTTCTCCACCTACAATAAGGCATATGGCGATAAGTGTGTGAGAATAAGGGTGTGAGATATCAAATGGGGAGAAGTCAAAATTATGGGGAGAAAATGGAATGACTTCTCCCCCATTTTTACGCCAAGTGTCGCACTATGTATGAAACCCCGAGAGCCCTTTCTGGCTTCGCCAGAGACAATTCGAGGCCGTTTTTGAGAGCCTCAGATTGTCACTGGCGAAGCCATAAAGGGCTTGTCTCGGGGTTCCATAGAATAGGTGACAAGTGGTGGAATGATGGGGGGGGCATGATTTTAGTTTCTCAACACATATTAAGACATGTGATGATAAGTGTATGAGAATAAGGGGGTGGGATATCAAATGGAGAGAAATCAAAATCATGGGAGAGAAAATGAAATGACTTCTGCCCATTTTTTGCCAACTATCGCACAATGTATGGAACCCCTAGACCAGTTTCTGGCTTCACTAGAGAGAATTGGAATACTTTTTGAGGGGGTGTGTGAGTTGTGAGGGCCCAGATTCTTCCTCAGACAGTGGACTTATGGGTGGCTAGAGATTAACATGGATGACGCAGCTCTCTTTCTCTCTAGTAACCTAGGTGCAAGTGTAGGGGCTATGGTGCGCAATCACAATGCACACTACACCAAACTCTTCGTGGGGGCTTTGATCGGATGGTGGAAGCTGAAGCTATTCAATTGGGCTTTTAGGCGTGTATCTCCAATCATAGGGAGAGAGTAGTTATTGAATCGGATGGTGGAGGCTGACTCCATAACTCATGATGAGTTGTCTCCCTACTGGGAGATCTATGCTATTATGGAAGATATAAGGCAGTTGTGGCTGAGATGGCCAAGAGTTTTGGTCTAGTTTGCTTCCCGTAATGTTAATCAAATTGCACACAATGCTGCCCAAGTCGCTCTTATTTTTGGTATTAATTTTATTACTTCTGGGAATGTTCTTCCTGCCCAGGCTTGGCTTCTACTCCTGGGAGGGATTTCTCAGCTATTTAGAATGTAAATTATTTCTCCTTTGTAATAGATATCACATTTTACTAAAAAAAATCAACAATTTTGTGAATGTGAATGTGAGTGTGAGAGTGAAGGCTTAAGTTAGAGATTGAGGGCTGGGTGTATGTATATGTTTACAAAAAAAAAAAAATTTAAACTCAACATTCAAAACAAATGGAAAATACCTAAAAAGACAATACTCCAAAATTCCTAAAGGAAAATAATCACCTCCTTAGTCGGATGAGGTGATGACTCCTTAAACTTTATTAAGGGTACAAGCACACCTGTATTTATTGACTGGACATCGTATATATCACTTACTAATTGTACACCATTAAAATGTAATAAATTCTATAAGCACCCTCAAAGTTTTTAAAAAAATACCTATACATTTTATAATTATACATCATTCTAAACTAAAAACTATAAAATTATGATAATTCATTACCTTTTTGTGAACCCCAACTCAACTAAGGGTTCAATAAATTGGTATCAAAAGAATCATACCCAATTTTTTTATATATAACACCAGTGTTCTAAAACAGATATTGAGATTTGTACATTAACATGTTGTTCTCAAAAGTTTGAGAATTTACCACTTAATACATTAAAAAGCATATCCAAATCAAGCCATATTGGGTATGCTAGATGAAGGGAAGCTCCAAGCAATTAACTCCATGCTTGTCATGCATGTAATATTAACAAGATAACAAACGTAATACAACTCCAATTCATCAACATGTTTCCTAGAAAATGTGATTAGTTACTATAAGTTAGGTTCATTTTTAAAAGGAGAAGTCATTTTTAGAAGAGGGTTTAATGAATTTGGGGTACTAGTGCTCAGGCAAGCCATTATCTAAAAAAAAAAGTTGTTTTCTTAAAAGTGTCCAATCAGTTGATATTGGTGTGCTCGTAGCAGTACCCTTATTTAACTGTGGTTAAAATTTATCAACTGATTAAAGCATTTAACCTTGTATTTAGAAAAAAAATAAAAAAAAATTAACCACATGGGTTAAGACTTGGTAACCATAATTCAAAGGGACTTTGTGGGGGCAGATTGAGGAGGAATAGTCTCCCCCTCGGCTAAGGAGGAGATTATTGCTCATTCCAAAAAGGGATAGATAACAATTCTGATTATTTTTTTAAAATAATAATCCCCTCATCATGCAGAAGGAGAGATTTTTTGTCTTGCCCCTTTTTTGGTGCCATGTGTCCCTTTATTTATTTAATTGTGGTTAAGATTCACTAACCCTTAGAATTAAGGCATATAACCTTGGTATTTTTTTTAAATAAAATAAAATTTAAACATAGGGGTTAGATTCCACAACCGATCAAGCCGGAGGACTTTATTTTTTTGAAGCCAAACCCTCTAGGGCAAATCCGGTTACCACCCTTTGAGGTCACCACGTGTCCCTTTTGACACCCCTTTAACTGTGGTTAAGATTCACCCACCCATCCTTGGTTTTTTGTTTTAAATATTAATTATTTTTTAAAATATTTAATATTAAAAAACCTAAAAAGCTTTTTTTTTTTAATTTTAAAAAAATAATTAATTTTTTTTTTTTTAAAAAAAAACAAGGATGGATAGGTGAATTTTAACCACATTAGGGGGTGTCAAAAGGTACACGTGGCTACCTCGAGGGGTGATAACCGGACCGTGTGTATATATATATATATTATTAAGGTCATTTCAGTTATTTTCTCATATAAATGGGATTGTTTTGTGAAACTTTCAAGGTAAGGTGCGAATCAAGCCACAGCACAACAGCCAACCACTTGAAGGGCACATTGGATAGAAGCTGAAGAACAAAGAGAGAATGCTCTGAACTCAAAAAGAAACAAGAGATGAAGACCACTCTACTGAAGCCCCAATTCTACTTCCCAACAGCTAAACCTCCACAGCTACTGCCTGTTAGAACCACTTCATTTCAAAAACACCCTTCAAGTCCATCCCTACTTTCAAGAACCACAATCCACACAAAACAAAGTCTAAGTTACCCTTCAAAAACAAGCCATAGAAACAAATCCCTCATCTTGAAACCCACAGAAAAAGCCCCAATAACCTCAAAACAAGAGTTTCTGCCAGTTTCCTCAGATGGGTTATCAAGGTTTGTGATAATGGGTGCAATTTCTTTTGGATTTGCAATGTTTCTTGTAGGGATGGAAGACCAGAAGGCATTGGCTTTGGGTCCTGAAGGGCCATTAATGGAGGAGTTTTGGGACAACATGAGAAGATATGGATTATATATTCTTACAGTCAGTACAGGTGTTATCTACACCATCTCTCAGCCTATTTTGGAGCTATTGAAGAACCCCATCACTGCAATTCTGGTTGTGATAATCTTAGGGGGCAGTCTATACATTGTATCTCAAGTAGTTTCAGCCATGGTTGGTGTTTCTGAATTTTCTTACGAGTATGGGTATTAGTCTATTAGACATAGAGATAGAGAGGTTTCTCTCTCTTTTTATTTGCTGTTTATCTTTTCCTTTCTGTAGTCTGCAACACAGACACAAGTCAAGAACAATCAAATGTTTATCCAAAAATATTTCTTGCCTATGTTTGAGGCCACATTTTCAGAGACTGTCATTTAATTAAGTGTGAAAATAGCAAGTAAGGTCATTAAGGACAATAATTTTACTTCATATCAAGACTCGACCTTCCAACAATGTATACACTAAAGGGTTGGTACCCGATGGTTCCCACTACAGAGCCAGAGGTCAATAAACTAAAGGGTTGGCCTGAATATAGCCCATTCATCTCACAAGCTTAAAAGATCAGTTCCAAGGCTAACCCCTCCAAGGTATTTTGGATTAGAATGCCCATCACATCAAACCAGGATGTCACCATTAGTAGAAAACACACTGCCATATATTTTTTTTTTGTTGGTTTACATTAAGATATTCATTAAACACGAAGAGCCAAACGGATAATACCTTCCTTTTTTTTAGCAGAACCAACTTCTATTACATGTATACTTTGCAAAGGGTTTACCAACGACGAGCTTTGTAAGGGGTTTCTAATATCATTAACAGTAGAAAACACATTACTTAATGTTCAAGGTGCTGTAATACAACACAGCACAGTCTTGTTCAATTCAGTTCTAGATCTAAACAAAATCAATTGTACATGGTAGTGGTTTAATAAGGTGATATGAGATATTGTATTTCATCTCAAGGTAAATCCGAATTTAAAAGATATTAGAATCAATTGCTTTGATTTGATTAGGATTAGATTTGATACAGTTTTTATCTTGAGATGATGTAACATTTTTATATGGATTTTGCTAGCCCGAGTCGCAAATCTTCCAAAGACGCAACTGGGGCCATACAAATGTTCAACTTTTTTTTACTTCTATTTTTCAACTATTAAAATAATGAAAGATCTTCAAGTGTTAGGCTCATCTTGCGTCTATAGAAAAATGTGAAACTAACACTCCTCTTTATATATGTATATGTAATCATCCAAGTATTTAATAAATTAGTTTCTTAAAAGTAAGAAGATAGATATGATAAAAGAGATGCATCTCACAGGAAAAAGCTCGCATCGTTTTCCTTAGGTGGTAAGTGGAGATGTAATCTGTCTCCTCAATGTTACACAATGTTAACCGATTTGTATATCTTAGGTGGTAAGTGGAGATGCAATCTGCCTCCTCAATGTTATAGAATGTTAACCAATTTGTATAGAAGATGAATAGTGAGACATAATTTGGCACGGGCAATGGCGACGACGGCCACGGCCACGGCCACGGAAACAGGGATGGAGAATGGTTTTAGGGCGGGAGAAATCTTCTATGGCGGGAGAAAATGATCGCAGAGAATTGAGAATTTTAATTAAACCTTTGTAGTGACGGTAAGAATTCCAACACTAATATAAACCACCAACGGAAATGGTACTGTCGGTATTTAATATAAAATACCGACGGTTTAATTACCATCACTATCGTATATTTCCGTCGATGATTAGATATTCAGAGGTTTTTACACGCAATTATTTAGTTTTGTAGTTAGTAGCGACGAAATAGCACCGAAGGCTAGAAAACCGTTCTATAGAAACGGTTACCTAGCCGTTGGTAAAATTCGGTCAATAAAAATATTTTTCTTGTAGTGAAATAAATTTCAAGTCTCATGATCATTTATGTTGTATCTATTATTTTTATTTTTATCACACATATCTTTGTTAGTACATAGATATAAAAAAGAGAGGATTACAATCTCATATACAACTTTCTTGATCTATCATAAGAGAGGATGAGGAGAATCTCTAAAGGCATCTCCTACGAATAGAACAAAAAGCATTCATTTCGGATTACAATAGTGCAGTCAAAAAAGCCCACGTAGAAGGGTACCCGGCCATGCCTGTTGGCCAGGTAATGACCCTAAAGGGGGGGTGAATAGGGTCTATGACAGATTTAAAAATTATGAACTACAAGTTCAATATGTGGAAAAAAAAATAAAAAATTCAGCAAGCTAAACAGTAGAAATATTAAAAGAAGGGGAGAAGAGATAAGGAGAATACAAACTCAGGATTTGTTCACGAGGTTCAACAAACCAGCTTACTCCCCGCCTCAGCTTCCAGCTACAGGATTCACTACGATTCCTTAATCGTATAGACTCCTTCACAGGTGGAGTCCAAACCCTTACAATCTCTCTTACAGGCCGAGATATTACCTTTACAAGCTCTCCTTTAGGCCGAGCTAAAACCTTTCAAGAGCACAACTCTCTCTTGATAGAACTGAAGCTACAGCTTCAGTGCAAGAATCCTAGAATCTTGACAGACCTCAATAAATGAGTTTGGATTGAAAATCTAAAATGAAAGAGCTCCTTAAATGAGCTGAATATGAGTGAAATACAAACTCTAATAAAGTCTCTCAAAAGGAAATAGGAGTTGACTGAGCTCAAGAGAAATTTTGGGGATTTTCTAAGTGAGAGTGAGTGAGAATCAATAACAATGAATAAGTGATCAATAGGAGTTATTACTGTGATCAAGAGTTATTGTCAGTTCATAAATGAACTCCTTTTATAGTGTTTGATCCAATAAAGCCGTTATAGGTTCATTAAATGTATTTTGATCTGTTGAAAACTAGCCCTTACAACGATTTCTCAATTTCAGATAAGATTTCATCGACGAAGTGGAGTTTCCATTTGAATTTATCGCCGAATACAGAAGACATAATTGAATTCTGAAAAACCCTGTAATGACTTCGTCGCCGAATTCAAACGAACCAAAGAATTCGTCGTTGAATTCAAGAGACAGAATTGAATTTTAAAAATTTTGTCATGACTTCGTCGCCGAATTCAATCTACCCAGAGAATTCGTCGACGAATTCAGAGTAAAAATCCTGAATTCTATTTTGAATCAGATCAAAGAGATGAGATTGTTTTCCTAGGTCAATTACCTATATTTTTATCATGATTTTATAATCCTTTAGGGCCTTATAATGATTTTCAAGAGGTGTTCTAGGCTCCTATGGTCAATTTATGATTCTTGAGCTTTTCAACTTACCATTCTTTTGAGGACTTTTTGCATAAGACTTATAAACTCTCAAAATAGAAAATAAATACATTTAAATTGTTGAGAGATGATCTTGACTTGACTTGGGTCTTGTGATTTAGCCTTTTATCTTCAATGGACCCGACTTGGACTATGGTCTTATCTTGAATCTTCATCTTGTATACAATGAGTTGAACTTCCTATTGGGTAATTTCCATTTTTTTCATGATTGGAGTGCTATCAACTTGTGTATTCTGAAATGTTCAAGCACTTAAACAAGTTTATTAGTACCAAATATTTCATTTTATTACTATGTTATTATCAAAATTATTAGGGGTACCCATGGTTGTAACCCTGAGGATAACACTGTCCTGCCCTCCAAAACCCTACCTTTCCCAGCCCTTGGGCTGGGCAGGGCTCAAAATCTGGAAGCCTTGCTTCTGCTGGGCTGGGCCAGGGCTCACTCCAGCCCTACCCTTAATAACCCGGCCCTGCCCCTTTATAATTGCGAAATACCAAATATATCATTTACTAACAGTTTAAACCTAAGGCTATACTCGTAATTTCGTTGTAATCCTCCCCCTATATAACACCACTTTTTTTAGTTCTCTTTATAAATACAAATCAGAATTAGATTTGTATTTGGAAGAGTCAAGAGATAAATCTGACGATTTAGATATATTATTTTGGTGGAAAGTTAATTTAAAATAATATCAAATTTTATCAATGATGGCTCGTGATATTTTAACGATACCTGTGACAACAGTAGCTTCTGAGTTTGCTTTTAGCACCGGAGGAAGAGTATTTGACCAGTTTAGAAGTTGTTTAAAATTCGACACTGTAGAAGCTTTAGTTTGTTGCCAAGATTGGATCTGTACAGCTAAATAAAGGGAGTTAGAGTTAATAGAATTATCAAAATTAGATATATTAATGAATGATATAGATAATTAAACATGGTATAAATTTTGTTCTATATAGTTTTACTTTGTTTTATTCTATTATGTTTGCTTGTCATTGACATGGATTTTTTTTTTAAAAAACTTTGTCATTGTTCTTTTTGTTGCAATGCCAGTCCCAAGCTGGGATAAAACAGGAGGGTATCATTTCCATATCAGGTTAACAGTCGGTGTATAAAAAAAATCTCGTTATCTCAAACTAGGGCCCAATCAATCCCGACCCTTGAAGTGCTAGGATTGGGCTAGGGCCCTACTCTTATAAAGAAGGGTATGACTGACCACAACCCTTTAACAGCCCTTTACAAAGACTAACAAAATGATGTTCGATTGGCGCCAAACTCCATTTCTTGGAGGCGAAGTTTTAACATTAGAAAAAGTCATATGTTTCACTCTACTAGTATTAATAAAGAAAGTGGGGCTAACTTATACTTGGAAAAGTGATAAAAAATAAAATAAAATACCCCATAGTACCTACTAATGAGAATTGGACAGTTGGATTCAACATGTAAATGATGCCCCCACTTAATGTTTGACATCGTTGATAGTAGGTACTTTGGAGAGTCTTAAATCAATTCTCTTATCTTTCTTTACTATTATAATGCCAGAGGCATGCGTAGATGATTTTTTTAAAATTTCCAAAATACCCTTATATAAAAATAAAATATTGATTTAATGTTTTACTTCAATTCCCAAACTACCCCTTGCCTTTGATTTAATGTTTTACTTTAATTCTCAAACTATCCCTCGATCATCTATCTACTAATCATGATTGAACTCGGGGAGAGTTCAATCGCACCCGCAGGGTTAACACATGTCCCTTTTAACTCCTATTAACTGTGGTTAACTCCTTCCCCCCACTCTCACGTGCATCGCACGTGCCATTAGCGAGTTCAATCGCACCCGCGGGTTAACACGTGTCCCTTTTAACTCTTATTAACTGTGGTTAACTCCTTCCCCTCGCTCTCACGTGCATCACACGTGCCACCCGCTAGTCCTTGTAACAATAATCTGCAGTAAGTCATAACCATGAAGCTTGATTGGACCCAGCATTATCAATATCAATCAGTGGGCTGTGAGCCTACCAGCATGTGCGTCCGAACCTCTACAATGCTCAGGTTCTTGTAGCCTGCATTGATGGATCTTCATGATCGGATTCGGGACTTTGAAACCTCTGCAAAGACCAGTTTTCAGTCTCAGATTCAGTTCTACGTAAAATTCTAAAATAATTTCTCTCATCTCACTCTAATCTATTTCGGCTAAGATTTCTCGATGCTTCGAACCGTCGAGGGTAAAATCCATGAAAACGATCTGAGAAAGGCATTCTCTGAGTGGTTTTGAGGACTTAAGTGCTCCAAAAATGGCGGGAATTGGCCTGGTATTGGATCTGTTGAGGAAACACCCGAGCTTCTCGACTCAAACCTTGCATTCCTATGGTCTATTCTCAGCGACCGTCGCTGCTTCCGCTGCTGCTGCTTCTGTTGCAGCTGGAAAGCCTTTTGCTTCTAGGGTTTTGTTTGGGTATGTTGCTTTTAATCTCTATCTGTAATCAATCGGAATGTATATTTCTCTTTCGCCAGCGTAAATTTTATAGTTTGATTCGTTAAGATGTAGAATATGTTGAAATTAGGGCATTATCAACTTTGGTTTGATTCAGAAATGGATTTTTTTATGGTGGGTGGTCAATAGCTTTTTATGTAATTGAACATAGTTTACTGCTTGATGAATGAATCAAAATGTTATCTTACTAGGGATTAGAATAGAATGAGAGTTATATCATGGAATGGGTGATGGAAGACTTTGTTTCTTCTGGTGGGTATATGTATATAGTTTTGTTAATGAATTTCGGTTGGTTCTTTTGATGCTAATGAGATTTAGGTGTGATTCATTTCTAAAATGATTGAAATTGGGTTTCACGTATATTCTTTATAATTGTATGGAATTGTGGATGGCTTGGCTGCTTCCTTCTTTTTTTTAGTACAAAATGCTGGTTAATTACTAACCTGGTTTGGTCTAAAGTTTCACTCTTGTCATCCGGGCACTCAAATTTTGGATTTATTCGTCTATGGGGGTGAACATTCACATGTTAGTGTTCATGAGTGGCTGAAAGATTTTTAATTTTTTGTCATAAGTTAGTAAATTACTTTTCAAGGCTTGGATTGCATGTGGATTCTCCCAAATTTTATGGGGGTCCCTGAGGTATATATCTGTAAATAACATATCCAGGAGTGATCAAAACATCAAGTAGACTAATAGTATATCTTGAACTAAAAGGTCCTTTTGGGATCATGCACAAACATATGTCTTGATGGCCAATTCTTCTATTCATTATAAGCCGATGGTATTCTCCTAGTTCATGTATGGTGTCGGAAAGGAGTTTCTGTATTGTTTCATTAAAATTTGAGATTATGTACCATATACTTGTAGATTTTTATTGAATCTTCATATCTGAACGGAAATATCACTCATGCTTCTTCAACCTGTTTTGCGCTTCTGGTCCAAAGTCCAAACATACTAATAAATAAATATTGGAAATGTTTAACTTATAGCATTGGTAAGAATTTCACGATGGAAAGGAATGTTCATGTGCTTGTGGTCATACTAATACCTGCTGGGTTTATTCTTTTTGATCATTGGCCTTTGCAATTTCCCTTCATAGCCTTTTAATTCTTTCTTTATCGTGTAATTTATTTTATTTTTGAGCGGTAAATAGAGCAGCACACTCCTTTTAGTAGTATTTCATTTATTTATTATTTGTGACCAGCAGCTCCCTACTCTGCAACAATATCCTTGAAAATCCCACTATCGCACTGTTTGTCGATCTTTGCAAAGTCTTCATCATATATTGACTCTTACCTGTTACATTTCAGTGATGGTGGGATATCAATTGCAAAGTGTGATGCCAGCGTAGAATGGACGGAAGATTACATGTCTAATCTACGAAGTGCGTCTGGCAATATTTTTCAGCATGATTCTCTGAACTACAATACCAAGGACTACAAAATAGAGCTAAAACCTCTATTCTCAGCTTTTGGACTGAGGGCTTTCGCTATGACATCATTGAGATCCTTCTTAATGTTTTATTTGCCTCTTTTGGAGCCTCGTTCGAATGTCGAAGACGACGATGATGATTTCCTAAAGGATCCTCCAGAAGAGCACCTAGTTGATTTGGTTGTCCCCTTGAAAAAATCCTTGAAGCAAATCATTCGTGAGGTAAGTGCCAATTTCTTTTTTCTTTCCATCAAGATTCATATGCTACTATCACGCGTTACAATCTTTGACGAATAGTGCCAATTTGGCTGAGTAGTCCCTGATTTTAAGAGTACCAACATGAGTCACTCTTAACACATTTCAGATGGATTTGACAGCGACTCATTTGTTTCAACCAAATTCGATTGGAATAATAATTTCTCAAGGTTTTCTATATTTCATAAAAACAGAAGTACTTTTCACTTTGTGAGACATCTATTGAGATTATCGCTTCTATTTACAAGTTTGACGGTCCTCAAAGTTATTCCTGGCTCCCATTAACTGAAATGAGAGTTTAATCTCGATAGTATCTTAATAATAGCCGACAAGCTTCTTGCTTATCAGCAAAAACAACTAAAACTGTGCAGCTAATTTTCCAAGAATTAATCATCTTGTAAAATTGTAAAGGGGTTCGAATCAGATCATAATTGAACCATCAACCTTAGGCTTAGGCATGTTTAGAAAATAATTAAGATCATTATATATAATTTAATTTTGGTGGGAAATATACAGCTAAGTCAATCATATTCGTATGCTGTGCATTAACACACTAAGTGAAACAACCAACGGCGTTTCTTTGTAGTAAACTGTAGAGAGTGCTTCCAGAACAATCTGGCACCGAGAAAAAGCCAGTATGCTAGATTCAACTCTATTTCACTCAAGCTTTCTATTTTATTTCTAACTGGTAGATGTGTATCCAAAGTTTAAAAGCTTGAAACTGGTTTGAAGTTCTTACATAGCCACATGGAAATATGGAATGGAACAAGTAAAAATTGCAAAGTTGACTCAGCAAAACCACAAAGAATTAGGTAAAATAAAAAAATCTAGCAGTCAGCTAAAATAGTCCGGTTCCGTCTTATTACCCAATACCAAGTTGTGTATTCTTACCAAAGTTTATCTAACGTTGGATTCTCTGATTGATTTGACTGAGCCCTAAGCGCATCTTAAAGATGGTTGACTTCACTCTGTTCCACATTTATGCCAATTAAGATGCTAGATTTGTCTTGACATAGTATGCATACAGAAACCAAGGTAGAATGATGCATGGAAAGCATGTGAATGCTTCAAAATTGGTAAAATCATATTTGAAGGTAAACTTTTCATTTGATTGTTGAAGATTAAAACTCCAGAAGTAAGTGTCACGCTGTTCACCTACACAGGTAGAACCGAGTGGCAGATACTTGCCTCTTTTGGATCTTTGCATCTGACATGCTATGCTTCATTGATATGGGTCCTCTGATTCTTGGATTCAGCAGTGTACATAAATTAGGCGAATAATAATAATAATAACTATTATTATTATTATTATTATTATTTTTTATGATAGGAGAATAATAATTATTTTCATACTTTAGTAAGGATTATAATAATCAGATATCTTATACAATACATTATATATGTATAAGCAAGAGCATGAGGTAATGTAATAATGTTATGTTTACCACAATATATTGAAATAGGAAAGCAAAAGCAAATCTAGAAGTACCACCAGTATCTGGTGGAGTGTTGGAATCAACACATTAACGTGAGTGTTTTGCCTGTTTAGAAAAATCCATGCCTAATATGCCAAATGTGCTCTCAATGTCTACCAACCTCTCACAAAGATGTCACTCTTCCCATATTGTTCCTCAGTGATATGTGTTCTGCCTAATTTAATTTTTCTTCTTCTCTCTATGCTCTCTTCCACATATTGTCACCTTCTTTAATCTTTAGGAGAAGTTAAGCATAGGAAAAGTGTGTGTTCACTATTCTGCACAACATCAAGTGCATCTCATGCCATCCGTGAAATGGAGTAAAGCCCGACCAGTGCCTTGAAGCTGGTTGTATGACTTAGAGAACCTAGCCTCACCTCATTGTCCTCCTAGTGGCTCTCAAGATGAAATCTCCAACACCTGCTTGATGCCATCAGATTCACAATACACTTCAGCTTTTTCCTTTTAAAAGCCACAACATGGACCGTATGAATCCTACAAATCAAGTGTACTATGATCCCTACAATGGTTTAGAAACTTAAAAGACAACTCGGATTCATAGTAGTCTAAGTCAGTACTTTATGTATTATGGTTTTTTTGTTATTTAAAGAAAGTTTTGTGTGCCCTTTTGTTATTCTTAGATTTTTTTTCGATGTATTTCGATTTTCGAGTGTTTAGCCAAACTAAATGAAACTAAGCTGATTTTTTTATTTCTTTATTTTTGTAAATGGGGAAAATACATTTACACCCCCTGAGGTTTGACAAAAATACACATAGACCCCCTCAGTTTTCAAAAAATACATTAGGTACCCTTACTTTTCAAAATAATGACACTTACATCCTTTCCGGCAGACGTCAGTCATCTGACAGACTTGCTGATGTCATGCAATAAACTCTATAAAATTCCAAAATTACCCCTTGAATCATTTTGGGGGAAATAAATTTACACCCCATGAGGTTTGATGAAAATACACATAAATTCCCTGAGGTTTGACAAAAATATACATAGACCCCCCGAGGTTTGACAAAAATACACATAGACCCCCTCAATTTTTAGAAGATACATTAGGCACCCTTACTTTGCAAATCCAACAATTACAATGAATTGGAAGTATTATTGGTGGTTAGTGGTGAAAAATCTAGGATTTAGGTTCTCAATTAAGTAAGGGATCTATGAACAGTGACCTCATTACAATGAATTATAATTTTCTTGTAATTAGGCCATTGTTCATTGTAATTATGCCTTCTAATTCATTGTAATTAGGCAACTGTTCATAGATCCCTTACTTCATTGAGAATCTGAATCCTAGATTTTTCACCATTAGCCACTAATAATACTTCTAATTCATTGTCATTGTTGGATTTGCAAAGTAAGGGTACCTAATGTATTTTTTGAAACTGAGGTGGTCTATGTGTATTTTCGTCAAATCTCAGGGGGTCTATGTGTATTTTCATCAAACCTTAGCAGGTCTATGTGTATTTTCCCTAAAATGATTTAAGGGATAATTTTGGAATTTAAAAATGTTTATTGCATGACATTAGCAAATCTGTCAGTTGACTGACGGAAGGGGTGTAAATGTCATTATTTTAAAAAGTAAGGGTACCTAATGTATTTTTTGAAAACTGAGGGGGTCTATGTGTATTTTTGTCAAACTTCAGGGGGTGTAAATGTATTTTCCCCTTTGTAAATTGAAACTGAGTTGAGTCTAATGTTTTTTTTTTCCTACAACTATTTATTTATTTAAGTTTGAAAGCTGAAACTGAGATTTGCAAAAACTCAACTTGAAGATAACTTATTGCATCCAAACCTAGTTTTTCTGTGGGAAGTGAAATTACCTGAATGACCATGTAATTAAGGTAGCACATTGGAGTTGAAAGCATGAAACAATAGGTTGAATCTGCAGATTCAAAATGAAAATAACATGTGAGGAAGCACGTTCCCATGGACTGATGTCTTGTGGCTGTGGGAAAACTGGCAAATGTGAACTGATTATTATCATCTTTAGTACCAAAATGTAGATCTTTCCGTATGCTTGATCATTCTTTCATGTGCTCTGAGGCTTCACTTGGAGCCATCAACCTTTCTAGCATATCGTCAATGTGGAGCTTGACTCTGTAGATCCAGAAACAATCGTCAGGAGGTAAAACAACCTTTCTCTACTGTGATAGAGACCTTTTAAAGTATGAGGTTCTGAAAAATGATCAAGTGAATAAAGATGTGATCTATGACTTGGAAAAAAATAAAAAAAGGGATCAAGTTAGGCATATCAAAATTCCTTCCGGAGCTCAAAAAGGTGGGATTATTTGATGTTATTTAATAAGCCCAATCATGGAATTTTCTCATCTTGCAAATGGTGGCAAAAGGTTTGATTTGTAAGCATCTTTAACTGTTGTGCCTAACCTTGTTAAGCTTCCTTGGTCTACTGTTATGTGTTTGTTGGATTAACACCCTTATACCTTTTATCTGTTGCACTTTATTTGTAATCAGTTTCTGCACTCAACATTCATTTCCTTTTGATAAGTGCGCGCACTTCATGCTTTTTCTGTCAACTTGTTGCACCACATCATTCACCGCATATTTGTGCTCGTCTCAATTTTTTTCAAATCTGTTGATTCATCAAAGCTTTGCATCTTTTTTCGTTGTTCTTATTACCATGCTGAGGTTTGGACTGTTTGGTAAGCATAAACTCCAGCTGCTAGCTTTTTGCTAATTTTCCATGGGAACAAAAGCTCTTGGAGATTCCTAAATATCATCTCCATTTACTCGTTCAATCCTCTTATCATTTATAAAAGTTTGGAGTATTTTTTTGCATGAATGTCTCAGACTACTGTTGTAACTACTAGACGAGTACTGGAAAGACTTGCTGTCCATTATGTTTCGCGTCGGATGGCATGCAAATTTCTTAAAGGTACTTTCTCCCTGTTATCTTACAATATGAGGTTTTGAATATATGTCTGAATCACCTTACTCATTTAACAGTAGGATCGGTGAAAATCAATTATTCATATTCTTTATGTATCTTAAGGTCATGTATTATAGAGAAATATAATTTGGAAATATTTAGTTGTAACAATTGTTCTAGTTTGTTTTGGAACAAGAACTTTGAAACATATGGAGGAAAATGAGGTTATTGCCTTATAGAATGACCTTTTTATTGGATGCCTATCTTTCCCTATCTAGGTTTGCATTTAGAGTCATTACATAGGTGTTGAGAGCAGTGTAGTCAAGGCGTCGCCTAAGTGATTTTGGAGAATCATCGCCTGGGCACCTCCCTAGGTGGGCGTGTTTGCACCATTCTCTCATTTCCTCTTAAATGTAAGCCTTTTTGACAATTTATTTATATATTAAGATATTTATATGTAAATAAGGTTATACTGCCCAATTTGTATTCAATAAAAATTATCTTAGATCCAAATTCTTAGAATAAAAAGTCAATTTTTCAGTTCAAGAACAAAATCCGCTTTCGTAGCGTATTTTTCAAATTTTCAACTTTTAAATGCTAAGTATTTCTTAAATCATAAAATTTTATAAATTCTACCATCTCAAAACATTACTAAAACCCAAAAGTCCGATGAAAAAGTCTTATAATTTAGTTTCCAAAATATTTTTATTTACAGGGTCAAAAAGTCAACTAATAGTCCAGCAGAAAAGAAAAATTATCAACCCTAGGAGGTTTGAATTGCTATGTGTGTGTGTGTGTATATATATATATATATATAATTTAATTATTTTTATCTCCTAGGCGTTGCCTAGCCAAGCGGCCAAGTCTAATCGCCTAGACGCCTTCACTACACGGGTTGAGAGGGCCGTAGTTCCTTAAAGATTTGTTGTTGCATGTATCAAAATTTACCTAATTCCTTGCTAGAAACGGTGTGCATAAGCTTCTCATGCATATACGGGGAGCTTTCTTCCCTAATTTTGTACCCTGTTCTTTTCTAATATTATTAATTTGTCAATTTTAGCCTGGATAAAGTATTCATGCTGAGATAGTCCATAGATTAGACACTAATGATCATCTGATTAGGCCAGATACTCATAGAATTATCCTAAGTGGATCCAGTGAATTATTCTCCTCTCCTTTCCCTTTGGTTTGACACTACCTCATTTTTAGTAGTCCATTGATCTAGTTTGGCATTCTGTCATGGTGAATGATTAGATGTTTTCAAGCAACTGATGGATCATTCAAATGTGCAGATGTTCCCAAATCAGCAAGGCGCAAGGCTGAAAGAGGGATGCCAACTTTAGTTTACTTTTGCAGTGTCAGCAGAACGACTTTCAGAGGTCAAACCATTTTACACTTCATACTGTTGTTCCTCCCCATTACTGTAGTTCATTGCTTGATCATTTAGTCTCACTGCTATCTTTCCCCCCCTGTTTCATGTTTAACAGGACATTTGCTAGGAGTTGCAGCATCATGGCTTGTGCAAGTTGGTATTGAGATATATCGATGCTTTTCTTTTATGGTTACTACAAAAGAGGAACTCAATAAGGTCGATAAGGCAGAACAAATTCGGCTTCTTGCGAAGAAAGTTTCCGGTGCAACTGCTAGGTGTGGTGCATCATTAGTTTTTGCTTCTATTGGAGCGGGGATTGGTGCCACCCTTTTTCATCCTTCAGTTGGACAATGGATTGGTATGCACATACTTTACTGTCATCTGTACGTTTTTATAAAATGATACAATTTCACGACTGTGTTTAATCCCTGCCATTTTGCCTCACATCATTCACATATTCACATGCACCAAAGACAAATGGATCAAGACCCATCGCTTTCTTTGGTGGGCTCGGCCACTTTTTAGGCTTAAGATTGTGGTGCCTCCCATGTTCACACTTTACCACCTTACTTGATAAATACACAATTCACTATTTCTACTAAGAAACCATATCTGTTTTTTCTACAGGCTGTGCTGTTGGGGACCTAGCGGGGCCCATTATTGTATCAGTTTGCTTTGAGAAAGTTCTTCATGTGGATCTTTAGTGCAGTTGGGTTGAAGCCATGACCTAATCTTTGAACTGGCTTCAAAGGGGATGGCACACTTTGCAGATTTTCAAGTCTTCACTTCACAGATACATGTAATGCTAATGATTCTCTTGAATCTTCTTAAAGCAGGTGTTGGAGGAGAAGCACACCACATACTATTCCTCAAATTTTCTCGTTTTCTTTCCCTCTGTTCACAAATGGTACCTGGGGTAATTTGCACTGGTATCAGATTTGAATTGAGCTGGAGGATTTGTGTTGTGCATTCTCAGAACTAAATTCACGCCTCAACATTTATTTCCTCTGATCTTTTGGATTTCCTTTTTACCATTTGGAACCCTATTTGTGGATGCTTCTTTTTCGTAATACCAATGCTCATAATTGTTGCACTCTTTTGCGGTTAAAATTCTTGGGAAAACCATTTCTATTGCTATATTTGGTTGCTGAGAAAATAGGTGAAAACATGGAAAATAAAAGAAAATTTTAGAATTTTAATACAATTTTTAGTTGTATTTTATCAAATTTTCTTTTCCATGTTTTTACTTATTTTCTCGGCAACCAAACACAGAGGGTATTTTCTTTTGTGTAGACTTATATTTTCTCGGCAACCAAACACAGAGGGTCTTTGTGTAGACTTATTAAGTCCGACATTTTGCAAGTTGTCATTGGACAATATGCATTTTCTATTGAGAACTAGATGTATCGTGTGCTTTTCATCTCTTGGGTTGCAATTCCCATAAGATTTCAAATGCAAGAAAATGAATGATCTCAAGTATCATAAAAAAAAAAATAAAAAAAATGATAAGACTTGAAATCTCATAATGGTAAGAATTAGTCTTGTTAAGTCCTTGCCCAAGTGATTCAAATCTCTTAGAAACTACTATCACAAAGTGCCCAAGTGATTCAAGTCTCTTAGCAACTACTATCACAAAGTGCCAAGCTTTCAAAGTCTCATCAACAAAAGAACGGACCTCAACAAACTGATAAGTATTATTATTCCAACCAACAATTTCTGATTACCCTCTAAACACAGAGACACACACACACACACACAAAGCCTGACATCTATTGGATAAATGGTATGTAATGAAGCAAATGCATAGTCCAAGGAGATGTTTAGAGTCGTATAATACTATCTTTTGCATTGCTTTACCTTTTGTCTTGTCTACACACTACATTCCAAGTATCTACTAAATGATTGTTCAAGAATGGAATTTCCTCTTCCTGCAAAAGAGGGGTCTCCAAAGAAAGTCCCTTGTAGAACAATAAATGAGCGAGATGAGCAAACACCACCTCTTTTTCCTGGGATTACTAGAGGAAGGATAGATAAAATTTTAGCACTACATTATTTTAGCTGACTAAATTTAAGTTCGTATAATCATCACTGGTGAAGAATCAGGGAAAGATTTGCAAAAGAATTTAACCAGGTTGATCCTTTCGAGCTCCCAGTTCCCTGCTTTGAAACCTCCTCCATTTGTCCTCGTCTTTAAGAACAATTTAATGCTCATCCCAGATGAAACCATCCACCAGACAGAACAAAGACCAGGGCAGGCACCCCACATCAGAATGAGCTCATGTGTCCCAGATCATCACAACAGCTATTACCCCGACCCCCAACAGCACGGCCAAGAACTTGTGATGCTGTGTATCAACTAAAACCGATCGCTGCGGTGTGTAACCCTTTGATAGTAGATGGTTTATGGAGACATAGATAAAGACCCCACATGCGAGACCCATCGATATGGCATAGATCCAATCTGCCACGACACCTTGAGTAGTAGCATCTATCACAATCCCAATGGCCACTCCAATGGGGCTTGAGATAGCGAATGCAAAAGCATACGCTACACATGACAAGAGGGGGCGGTCAGGGATCATCCGCAGAAGAGCTATTCCCATTGCAATGGCTGCAAATACCTTGTGTAGACTGACTGTCCATAAGGCTCTCCAAGCATCATCTTTTGTCTCTGCAACTCCGATTGCAATGCCTTCAAAGACGGAATGGAAACACAAGGCGACAATCAACAAGATGCTGTCTCCTAGTGAGTTAGCTGTCGCAAGTGAGGCATCAGTGCCACCATGCACCTGTTGAGGCATACAACCAAAAATTTACTCAGTAAATGCTACCACATTTTTTTTACGGTTAGGCTGCAACCCCAGTTAGTAAGGTTAGTATCTGTTATAGTTAGTGAAACAAGTGAATATTTCAACCATCACACCCTCTCAGGACATCCTGGATCAAAGGTTTGGTGTAATACACACACAACCAATAGGGCAAGTATTGCTTCCCCTACATTCATTCAAGCTCACCCTGGGATTAAATCCCGACATTCAAACTAGAAGAACTTGCTGAAGAAAATATGGTTCGAGTTAACAGAGTCTAATGAAATCCTCGAGGATCTCAATTATATCTCACCTGAAACGTTGATTGCGAGGTTCTGCCACTGTTGCTGCCTTTTCCGTGCTGAACACCCCCTGTAACCAAGAGAAACATATGAGAACCGGAAAATAATGACAAAACAAGATGTTACAGCCATTTGATTTTTTTAGCTCTTTCACTGTCCTGAGCGAATCTTAAAGCAATTCAAAAACCTTTAACTAATTCCATCAATTCAGGAAACAGGGGGGTTCTGCCCAATTCAGAGAACTCGAGTCCAAATTCATATTTTCCCATTAAATTCAACAAGGTCTTCAATAGAATGTTGTGAAAATATGCCCTAATTCACGTCTCCATATTAATTCTTTATGACTGTGAACAAGCTCCAAAGCTCTTCTAGAAAAGCATGCAAATTCCGCTCTTCATGAATCTTTAAAGCTCTTCCACACATTTCATGAATAATTTCTGTTTAATTAAAAAAAAGGCTGGCTGCTTCCACGAGGACAGGGAAGCCAGAAAACCAAATTTCCTAAAAAACAGCTGCTTATCTCAGAAAATCCACGTTAAAAATCCTCTCTTTTCACAAAATTCCACAGCAATTCAGTGACAATTCATGAAAATTACTGTTCAATTACACGAAATCCAGAATACTCTTTCATTTTCTAGGAAAAAAATAAAATTTAATCAACAATCAGACCTAACTTATCAAATGACGTTTGAAGCATACAAGCCAATTCATGAAAATCCCAAAACAGAATGTAATCAAAATCAACGAAACCTATAGTATGTTCAAAACCATACCTTGAAGCTCAACATCACCATCGTCTCCACTCCTCTGCTTCCGAAAAACATAAGCAATGACACAATCTGCAAGCATCGTAAGCAAATACCCGGCGCTCGCCAACATAAACGCAAAAGGATACTCTTTGGTCGTCAAATCTCCAAACGCCTCATTCGAATCGCTCAAAAAATGCATCAAAGCCGTTCCTAAGAACACTCCACCAGCGAATTGCGTCCCTAACACGAGAAACCCTTCGTTCCACTTCATAAAATAAGGGGAAATCCCACCAACAAACGTTCCAATGAAAACGAGAATCAAGCACCAGATCTTTACGAGAATCAAAGACTTAGATCTCAAGTCTGGTTTCTCTGCCGACGATGAATCATCTTCGCCGGCGTCACCGTCGTCGTGGTGGCCGCCGTGGCCGGAGACGGAGAGAACGAGAATGAGAAGGAGAAGAACGGAGAGGAGAGACCGAGCCATTAGAGTTGCAGAAGAAGAGTTGCATTTCAGAGATTTCTAGGGTTTTAAGTACGGTTAGGGTTTGTACTGCAAAGAGAGAGAGAGTGTACTGAAAATGAGTAAATATAGAAAGAGTACTGCACAGAATACAGATGAAAAAGACGGCTGCTGGTAGGCGCACCTCAATTTTTTATGATGACTGCACATCTAAAAAGTATGGATACTTTGAAAATGGTATAGTTGTATTCGTATCACCGTATCGGATACACATATCGGATACGATACTCTAACTGTTTTTCATAATTTCTGTCATGTCGTCATATCTAAATATCGCCGTACCCGTACTTCCTAACTGCACATCATTTGTAAAAATTATTTACCACATCCCATTGTATTTCAAAAATTACTTGTACACTACCCAAAACAAAAAATCATGAACTCTAACCATCTACTATTTTTTTTAAAAAATAATTTGAGGGTGATGGATAAACAATCATCTCGAGCATCACAAAATATGACAACCCATTTCATAGGAAAGAGATCATAAGACAGGTTTAATTTTGTTACTTGGCTAATCAAGTTCTGCAAAACATTACAACATGATTTTATAGATTTTTGATGTTACAAATCCTACAGGAAAGAGATCCCGACCTCGAAATGTAATTATAATGATTTCTTAATAGAATCTATCTTCCTCTAAAAAAAAGCAGGTAATGCTATATTCGATAATGCTCACTCCTGTAAAGTAAACAATACGGATAACACCTAGAATTTTGAGAACCAAATAAGGAGCAAAAGCAAAGGAAGAACCAACAAAACGGAGGAGGAATGAGCAGAGAGGAAGGAGAACCATTGTGGGGTGCGGCTAGGAAAACTTAAAAGGCAAAACATTGGGTGTACTCATAATAAAGTGGGGTGCGCCTAACACCACCCTACAGATTTTTGTGATGATTTTTCCACTATATTGTACTGTACGCATCATGCTAACGTAGGCCCTATGGGTGTCAACGAGCCGAGTTAGACATTGCTAAGGCTTGGCTCGTTGGATTTTTGATGTTGCTCAGACTCGGCTCGAGCTCAAAAAGGTCAGTTCGGGCTCAACTCGTCCACAAATCATCGAGTTCGAGCCTACTCATTAAACTCTAATTTTTTTAAAAAAAATAGTATAGTGGGGATAATATTCTACCAGTTAAGAGATTAAATGACAGGATACAAAGAAAAGTAGAAGATAAAATAGTGCTTTCATTAACCTGATGAACATTTCATGTTCTTAATTTAAAAACTTATTTCATTTTCTTATATTTTTTAATGTAAAAGGCAATATTAACAGGGGTATAACTGTATATGGGTATTTATTGAATTAATTGAGCCGAGTTGAGCTACCTCTTACTCGAGCTCGACTTGTTATCTAAACGAGCTCACTCACTTGGCTTGGCTCGGTTTGATGAGCTTTTTAATCTTGCTTAAGCTCAGCTCGTTTCGAGTTAGCTTGACTCATTGACATTCCTAGCCCTATGCGAATGTCTCTGTTAAGTTATCCTTCGGGACGGACTCGGGTAAATCCACGGGTCACACATGATATCGAGATACTTTATTGTTGATGAGTCAAGAGAATCTGTGGCATTGCATTCCGATGATATATGATGTATGATGTATGTGATGTGTATCATATGCGAAGGATGTTCTTGTTGGTTCATCGCTCATTAATGGGGTTCTTGGCGGCATCAAATTACCTTGATGGACACCCGAGGTGAGCGCTTTGGCATCCACACACCATCTCACATGTTGCGATAAAAAGGGGAGAATTCATTTTATTTTTGACATTGGATTACCTCTGGTGCACACCCGAGGTGCATCCATTTATCTACTACCATGTGATGATAAGAAGGCGAGAAAAAGGGGGAGATATATCAATGCAGGAGAAGTAAAAAATCAGGAGAGAAAATGAAATGACTTCTCCCTTTTTTAGCGCCAAATGCCGGTAGATGAATGGATGCCCGAAGCTAGGCCTCGGGCGTGCACCAGAGGTAATCCAATGCCTTCATTTTCTCCCATGTTTTTGACTTCTCCCAACTTGATATCTCTCCCCTTTTATCACCACATGTCGGATGGTGTGTGGATGTCCGAGTGCCCACCTCTAACGTCCACCTGAGATAATCCGAAGCATTCCTGACGAGCTTCGATTTTCCTCTAGCGGATGTCAGAAAAATGTGGTCAGGCATCTACACATCATCCGACATGTGGTGATAAAAAGGGTAATAGTCATTTCATTTTCTCCTCATGTTTTTGACTTCTCCTTACTTGATATCTCTCCTTTTATCACCACATGTCGGATGATGTGTGAATGTCTGCCCCCATTTTTGTGGCGTCCCTCACATGCTACAATTTGGAGAGTTGAAACGAGTGACGTGTATTGAATGAGTCCGGAGTTTCTCTCCTGTAAGTGCCGGAGGACTAAAAAATGCAACACTTTTATTGATTCTCAGCTCTCAAAAATGGGGTTGAAGCTCAAGTTCACCAATGAAATTGAATTGATACTTGATATTTGGGACAAAGGTAGAAGATAACTTTGGTGTGGAACCCGTTAAAGAGCAGAAGGGAAAGCAAAGCTTGCCCCCATTGGTGGGGTGTGTGTAGTCCACCACTCATTTGATTGGAGATCAGAGATCAAATCTACGGGTGGCAATGCGCCAGATTTGGGCTTGAATTTTAATAATTTTCTAATAAAATATGCTAATTTAATCACAATCTTCCCTAGATATAAGGTGGTTACAACAAGTGTCAAACCATAGCAACAGCACGTGTTGCACCCACTTTGGGTATAGGGAATTTTTTTAAAACTTAATGCGTATAGCTACTCAGCCCGATTGCCACCCCTAATCAAGTCCTGAGCAGAGATTGTTTGAGGTATCCGCTTTCACTAACCTAGACACATTCATCCAGCTTTGAAGCTTGAACTCGGCCCAATTGCCACCCCTAATCAAGTTCTGAGGAGTGAGATTGTTGAGATATCCACCTTTCACTAACCTTAGAACAGGCACTGACTGTATTAACTGGAGTTGCGGCCTAATTGTATATTACGAACCAAAAGAAGAAGAAAAAAAAGAGAAGAAAAGAAAACAAGGTAGAAGATAGATTTAGGATTTACTCTAGCTGGGCTAGAATCACTTCGGCCCTAGCCTCTCTAACTTGCCACGTGTTTTTTTTTTTTTTAATTGTACTTAAGATTCACTAATCCTTAGAGTTTTAAATTAACCTTGTTTTTTTCTCTAATAATAAAATAATCATAAGAACTAAAATTTCTTAACCAGAATTAAGATGTTAGGCCAGAGTATTGGGCAGAGTAAATCCGGAATATAGAAAATAACCTTTGTGGAACCCGTTAAATAATGGTACCTGTGAGAATTGTCGTTAAAGTGTTGGTAGTGGGTGGGTGGGTGGGTCGGTGAGGACCGAGGAGAACGCGTGGTCCAGATTATAGGGTCAAAGATAATTCTGGCCTAGGCGGGCAGGCGACCTTGTTTTCAGTTTTTCTGGTTAAAGATATCATTTAATACACACACATGGCTAAGGTGCCATTAGGGTAAATCCAAACACTTACTCTAAAGGGCCTGAGTAATGGAGGAGTAGAGGCCCTTATATACCCCTACAGAGCCTATTACCCAACCAATGTAGGACTAAAGCGGCGACAGTAGCACCCAACTGCAATTCGAAACTTTTCTTTTTTTGGGTTAAATGTATCATTTAACACACTCTAAACACACACAGCCTACCTATGGTTGTCACCAGGGGCAGAGCCACATGGGCTCTGGAGCTGAAGCCTCCCCAAAAATTTTGGAAATTTTTTCTTACTATATTATTTTTAAGTATTAATGGTCTGTGAAAGCTGCAGAGCCAGGGGCTATAGCTTCACTAAACTTTTGAGGAAAAAAATTATTCTTTACAAATGGACACAATGACCCACAAACTTGCCCCTAAAAAAAATAATAATTTGGGGGCCATAACTCCGAACCCCCATTGTTAGCCCCCTGCAAGAGAATCTTGGCTCTACCTCGCTAAGGTGCCATAAGGATAAATCCACACACTCACTCCCTCCAAAAAGGCTCTGACTAATCCGTTTCTTTCCCAGTGATAGACTAGAGAAAAGAGAGACGAAACTCCAAATGCACCCCATCAATTCAAAGGGAAAGAAACAAAGAAGATGAGAAAACAAAAAGAATGCATGAGTAGGTCATGCAAACCATGTAAATTACTGATCAAAGAGAATTGTATGTTTTCTATCCATAGATCCCAACCATGAGTGGGTCCTACTCATGCAGACCACAGACCCAAATCCAATATCTGCACCAATCAGCTGTCCCGCATGCCACTAGCAGCCGATCAGCCAAGTTGCATCTTCATTGATTGGAACAAGAGATGTGCAAAATGTTGCCCCAACCAATCTGAATAGATAGATAGGAAGCAAGAACTGGAGAAATGACGGATTTCTCAGAGGTAAATAGAATACTTTATCATCTCTCTGGGCTAAATAAGCAAGTTCGATACAAAGAATAAAAATACAAATACTTTTTGCAAGAAAGTGTTTTAAGGCAGAACTCAATTGCTGAACTCAAAATTCTGCAACTCACAAATGAAGAACAAACCTCTATAAAAATGAATATAATAACAGCCAAGAACAAACCTAAATAACCCACTCTCTTGGTGGATCATGGGATGATGCAGTGATTGGGATTTTGTCATTAAAAAAACCTCTCTCACAGCTGCAAATGGCTTTGCCTTACAAGAAAAATGGCCTGAGGGCTTCATTGGGAACTAACTAATTATTTTTGAATTAGTCTAGGGATACTCCTAAAGTGTACTCCCATATATACTCCCAAATCCTAACCGTTTATCTCAATTATTAAACGGTTAGGATTTCAGCTGATGTGGCAATAGAAAAGACAAAATAAGCCAACTGAAATCCTAGCCCTTAGTGGTTGGTTATAAACGGTTAGGATTAGGGAGTATATTTGAGAGTATAATTAGGAGTACCCATAGACTGACTCATTATTTTTACCCGTTTCTCTCTGGTCTACATCAACTAATTCCACTGTTTCATGCAACCCTGCCTCAACGTCGCCATAAACGGCCATGCTGCTGCTTCTGTTCTTGCATTCGCCTGCACCATTAATAAATAATATTTAAAATGTCATTCAAATGGTATTATTAACTCCTGCACAACTCTGGTAGAAATTAATGGCAATAGAAAACATTCAAGTACAAAATATGTTTGTATAACTAAGCTTCCAACTCTGGTAGTAATTAATGGCAATAGAAAACATTTAAGTACAAAATATGTTTGTATAACTAAGCTTCCAACTCATCAGTTCACATGCTCATCAATCCCAATTGTTGGAACGGATGGGCCAGACTTGAATACTAGGCTAATCAGATGTCCCCAGCCTTCCAATTGATGCAGACAGTTGCCCAATACTATTTTAACCTTCCTAAAACAGTCCCATAGTTTATGATCAACAACTTTTTTTTTTCGTTATTCGGCTATGAGCTACCCAATAGAATATCTGTCCAAAGATTGGAGGGTACTAATCAGTAGGATGTGCCACTAGTGAGTAGAAATGATTTTTTACATTCTAGTATGTGTAAGAGGTACATTTGGCAAATCATAGAGATGAATCACAAGACAGAAGCCATGAGGAGAACTGGCAAGGAACCAGATACTGAAATACTAGAGCAGGTGATCAACTGCCATGTACGATACAGATAAAGAATCACAAATGGTCTGTTTTGTTTAAAGGTAAGTGCACTTTATAAATAAATTTTTTAATTTTCTAACTGACACCATGAAAGAAGCTCCTTTGTCGTGTACCCCCGTAATATGGACTTCAGAAACATTAAGACACGCATAAAGATGGTAACTGTCCATCTTCATAATTGCTCTCATGAAGCAAGAACTAAGACGATATTTTACCTCTGATGCTCTTTAGAACGCTCGATGAATTCAGTTGCAATGTCACGTCCTTGGTAAGAAGCTAGTACTGGTCTGATGTCAGCTGGTCTATGGCGAGCCACATCTACGTTTAAACCAGGTAAGTTAATGAAATTCGACAAATGTTCAAACAGTGGGTTCAACCCAACAGAAATATAAATTGCACAAGCAGAGCAACTTATCTAAATATCCTGCGGAAATTACAAGATGCTTACATTCAAGAAACGGAATAAGATCCAAAAGTGATGTATCGTCTGCTTCGAGCTTCCATGGCTTAATTGGAACACTATTCTCAGGCTGAAGGCTAGATTCTAGTGCATGTCCACTCACGTAAAGAATCCTTGAAGGATCTCTATTCAGCTTTGAGAGGTCCTGCCAGCAGGAATTCCATTTTATTTAACTTCTCCATTAAATAGAAGTGTCTCTGTATAGAATAGCGATCAAGTTTCCATCATATGAATACTTCACTATTGCAAACATTATAGGAGTTGTTAAGCTAAGTGCTCTGTGCAGTAATGCTCATTGTATCGCCCTTGGAATCCAGACTTGTAGAATCTCTCTCTCTCTCCCTCCATTTGTAAATTGCATTTGTAGTTATAAATTATATTGTTATGATAAACGTGTTTGCCACATTTGTGTATAGCACAATGCAAGCGGCACACTCTCTTCAAGCACATGCCAAGTGGCCTGTGAACCTAATAAAAATATATCAATATAATAAAATATTGCTTCACAAGGCACACATTTGTGCATTACTTGGCACACATTTGTGCATCCCTGAAGCTGAATCCCCAATTCCTGTAAGGAAATTAATTTTTTTTACAAATGGCAGCTGAGGTGACAGGATCAAAGGGTCCACATGTTCCGTTACCTCACCCTCTCCCCATGGCAAGTTTCAACCCAAGGGACTCCACCATGAGGAACATATAGGGCCCATTTCTTGCTAACTTTCAAAAAAAAGAAAAGCAAGTCAATGTATTCCACTCACATGTGAGAAATCCAACCAACAGTAGGGCATGGGACTGTTATGCACAAGGGCACTTCAACATGGCCACTCCAAATGATACACTAAAAGATTTCACGGTCTGGATGGGCCACATCGGCCCAATATGAGAAAATTCCCACCCCAATAGGAAGCAAAGACTGGTGCATGCAGATGCTTTCTTTTCGCCATATTATATATTTGGCATAGAAAATCAAGTGTCATTTATGAATTAAATGTACCATTGTATGTTGAGTTTATTTGTTACACTTCAGTTTCTGTCCCAACATCTCAATTTCCTTTGCTTTCTATTTCCAAGATTTTAAGTTGCAATCTACTTTTGGGCACAATAATCAGCTAGATGGACTTAACAGATTTGTCGTGCCTAGTTCACGAATTACTTATCACGTAAGAAAAGATGTCTGGTTAACAAACAAGAGAATGACACGAGCCTGTATTCATGCAACTGTACCATATATACTGGAATTGTGTTGCAGGGGATAAGGAAGGTCTTGCACCCACACATAACCATGTCAAAGCCAAATTCTGATATTCAATACAATGAGATATGAGGACAACCCAAAAAAAATATGATTCGCCTTTTAAAAAAAAATCAATTAATAAAGATGACCCTCCTTCCTCAAGGCAAAGATTCAGAAAAGGAGAAGCCTCTGCAAGGACTTAAATTTTAATAGAGCAAAAACTGAGGAACTAGAGAATTGATTACTAATGGCAGAATACAACAATCTTCCATCCAGGAGAAAAAAAAATGTGATGGATGAAAGTAGAATGTACCAAAAAATAACTCTTACACAAAAATTTAGGAGACCCAACATATTACTTCATGGAATAAGAGAAACAAATGAAGAAATTTATCAACAATTACTTACCCTATAATGTTTTCCGTCTTGATACATTGTTGCAGACCTTGATAGTCTATATCGTATACATCCTTTCTTATCCAGCCTTTCAATAATAGGATCGACATACTACACAGCAAAAAACAAAAATCTAGATAATAACCACAATGTAATTAATATAAAAAGGCAAAACCCTTCCGAGAGCAGGAGATCAAATTACCATACTCAGCTGGTCGGAATACACAACAATTTCATAAAATTGAGCGAGATGTTCCAAGAAGGCATCAACTCCAGGTCTTTTGAATGTTCTCCAGCCTCTGTCACGCTTTGAACAACAAGAAAAATACTATCATTTAGTTCGATGAACTTTAAAAATCTTCCCAAAAGCCACAGCAAGATTAAGCATGAGCAGGCACTTAGGCACCTTATATGAGCCTGAGACCAGTGTAGTCAAGGCGTCTAGGCGATGCCTAGGCGATAGGGCTAGGTGTTGTTTAAGTGACGCCTAGGCGACCAAAATTTACTTTTTTTAATTGATATTAGATAATATTATATAAGATTCAATGAGTGCCTGCCTAGATCATGATTTAGGCGATAGAGGTCCTGGTTAGGCGAGGTGGTGGCCTAGTCGTTGCCTAGGCGACGTTTTGAGTCTTTTGACTACACTGCCCGAGACACTAATAAATAGAAGAAAAAGGATTCATATTATAAAGTATAAACGATACCACAACTACACGATATTAGACCATGCTAGCTCAATTTTGCAATTTGAAGATGGTAAAAAGTAAAAACTAAGTAAAATTAGGAATAAAAACAACCATTATTGCAAAAACAGAACTTACCTTCCAATCGGAGTATATTAAAGTCTCATTTAGATCCAGAACAAGTGTAAAGACATGTTGCTCCTGGGGATGCAAATCTGGAAGAAGCTTCTCTGAGGCTGGTTCAGTAAAGCCCTATAACCAGCAAAAGAAACAAAGAGAATGAAAATGACAACAAAAAGCACATGAGATAAGAAAATGCACTAGTAATATAGAACAAAACCAGTTTAAAAAAACCACTCACCCTAACTTGTTCTTCGATTGATTTCCTCAAATCCAAGTAAAGCTCGATGGCTTTAGCAGGTACTGAAACATCATAAAAGAAAACAATTGGACAATATAACAATAAAAATAATAACAAAAACAATAGGAAAAATAAGCAATTTTAATAAGATGTTGAAAGAACTTCATGCTAGAGTAGGGGAATATATAGGCAAGACATGAAAAATATTAGAAGAGCAACCCCTTCGAACAACATCAATGACCAATAAATAAAATCAAATGTTACTTTTTTAATAAGTAAAGAGTTACTCTTCAAAAAAAGGACAGTAAAAATCAACCAAAAAGTCCCAAGGCACTGCATATTCAGGATGAACTCATGCAACAGTAGGCAAGACTCAAAGCAGGACAAGACAATGAACCTCAAGAAAAGAGTCCATGCATGAAACTTTACAAGTAATAACGTATATAAGGAACAATGAGGTAAAAGAATAGAAACATAGTCCAGAAACCCACCTGTCATTGCAGCAGAGTAAAGCAAAGCCTGAAATTTCTGTACAAGATAAGAATCACAGAATGTTATTAGTTTGATTATACAAGCTCTCTTCAAACTAATAAGATAAAATTAACCATATCTGACAGATTACATTGGGTCAGAGACATATATGATATACCCCATGGATTTCCAGGAAAAATAAACTATATGTGGTAATATGGAATTTGCCAGACTGAAGCCATCTTTTAGTCTAAAGACAGTACATAAATCATTCAGAAAGTTATGATTAACTTATTTTTTTTGGTAACTGAGGGTGTCCCAAACACTTTGAGGCAAGGACTAGTCCTTTCGGGTGTCCTCATCGACCTACTCGGAATTTTTCCTGCGGACACCAGGGTAAGTCGAGGAGTGGGAGTGGAACACACAACCACAAGGAGCAAACCCGGGATGCTAGTCAACTGCACCAACCCCTTACAATTACTAAATACAGACATGGCAGGTTGCTTTTTTTTTCTTTTTTCTTTTCTGTATTGTCTGTCATGTATCAGTATAATAAGGGGTTATTATCAATTCATGTGACAGGGACAAATACTTCATCATTTAAGCACCAAAGTAGTCAGTTACTTATGCAGAATATATACCATATAGACTAGTTACTAACAAAAAGATGCACACACACACACACAAATGGTTTCTTTTTCACAAATGTCTGAAGCATAAATCTCAATCCATCATTCAACCGCTCAGTATCATAAATGCATAATCAATAATAGAATAATACCAAATAGTATTCTATAATTGTTCCTCAAACAGAGATGTATGGTCTAAACTTTTTTTTTTATTGGTAATAGACGCAGTTGTATATATTGAAGGAAAAAGAAATACATGGGGGGCTAGGGATCACATGGGAGTGAAACCATGCCCAAACATTGGAAGCTCACATTGGAGATATAGGTGTTTCTCTCTCATAACTTAACAGGCTTTCTGTAAAAATAGCAAATATTCTATTGGAGAAAACTTATTCGATTATTGCCCCCCCACCCTAACACAGACCCCTCCAGTCTTTCAACGAGAACGTTCTACTCAATCACAATTATTTTATCTTTTGAGAAACCTTATTCCTCTTCAGCGATTACTTAAGAAGCTAGAATGATCTTATTCCCTTGTTGGAAGACTCTGAAAAAATTAAGGCTGCAGGAGTAGATTATTTGAAGGGGCAAGGTAATTTTTGAGCTAATTTTTACTAAACATCCTTGTTAGAAAAACCACAATAAGCTGTTTCAAAAATAAGTTGTAAAGCAAGGGGTAAGGCAAAAAAAGATAGGGACTCATTTTGAGATTTTTATAACTGCAACAACAATAATGCCTATAAAAAGTTGCATGAATTTCAAGATATATTACTGATTTCATACTTACATCAAGAGCAGATGCATCATCCCCTACGGTATAATTTGCAGACGTTCGCAACGCCTTTGTCTTATGGTCCACTTCTTCTAAGGTGTATGCTGCAAATATAAGTAACATTAAGTTTTAGAAATAAAATCAAAGGGCATTCAAATCTCTATAAAATGATCGATATTTCGGTTTCTCCCAAGCTCCACCTTTATTTTTATTTTTTATGTCATCGCCTTTTCCACTAATTTTTGTATTGCTTTCTCCAAATTCATCTGAATTTTTGAATACAACTCATCATGATTTCAAGTATGATTCACGACTAGAACCACTAACGAACGTGAAATAAGACTAGCAGGAACAAACACATTTCATCATTTTGGACAATAGACGAAACAAGCATAAATCTGAAAGGGCCAAACCCCCACCCACAGATGCATCAAAATCCCCTAAGCTCAGTACAAATTACAACCAATTCAAGAACTGCGAAATGAATTTCCCAAACCTTTTCATAAAGAAAAAAACATACTTCGGAGCAGAATAAAGATAACCCACGTCTCTCCAAAACCTAGATTCATAAACACTTGATTATTCAATCAAACAGAACATTTCTTCAATTTTCATTTTTGTTTGAAAGAGAATCAAGATACCCCAGATGGGATCCAGACAAGGCAGCTCCAGAAATCAAGAAATGAATGAATACAAGTAGAAACGAACCGTAAGTAGCATAACCAGCAGTTGCAGCAGCTCCAGTAAGAGCTCCGAAAAGACCAAACTTGAGAAAACTCCATGATTTCTTCTCGCTTGCATTCGGAGGAGGAGGAGGAGGAGGAGAAGTAGGAGGAGGTTGATCATTGATACGAGATGCAGAAGAAAAGATGGGTTCTTTGGGAGGATTTGAAGACACGTTTGAACAAAATGGTCTGTTGTTCTTGAGGGAATAGAAAAGAAGACGAGATCGAACGATTCGAGACATTTTCCGATCTTTTTTGGAGTTAGGAATTAGGGTTTTGCAGAGGGTTTAATAGAGAGAAAGAGAGGCCAGAAGAAGAGACACAGAAACTGCTCCACAGTCGCCAAAAAATGCAAAAAAGCTATTTTCTTACTTTCACTTATATAAAAGGACAATGGGCTTCTAGGCCCACCCAGTTTGGGCTGGGCTAGAGCCTGGTCCTAGCCTTTTGTAATTTGCAAGCTTTGTAGTTTTGACTCTGCCCAGGCCAAGAGATTGGCCCATGTTGCTCTTTACTTGGTGGTAATCAGTTGGGTTGAACCGGAATTGGGTCGGGTAAGAATATTCAATCCCGACCCATTTATAAAAAGAGTTGAAAAGTGGACCAAAACTTAACCCGTTAAGGGACCACTCAACCTGAACCCCCACCCATTAAACTTGTATTAAAATAAATAAATAAATAAGAAATGAAAGATTCTTTAAATCAAATTATTATAACATCTAAATAAACTGTTTAATATTTAACAGAAAATATATTTATTAATAAATTAATTAGATATCTATCTATACTACAACTATAAAACATAGGAAGTGTGTTTCTATGAATGCCACCTAATCCTTTCTCTTAATGCTACGTAGGACTTCTCTTCATTTGTGAGGTCACATGACACACAATCTCCCTTGACAGATGGTAGATGTAGAGGGTCTTTGAGGACACATGGCAGCCTTCTCATTTCTCTCCTAAAACCTTCTCTTTCTCCAAATTAAATGGGTGATAATAACTTTTGAATTGTTTGAGTAATGACAGCCTTAGATAACGTCCATCCTTTTTAACACCTTACTCACTGTCTCCGCCCTCCGATCGACTCCTCCGGATGGTATTACCACCGTACCCGTACTTTCATGCTCCCTTTACTGTCCAAATCGATACTCTACTATTGCTACGTATGGGGTCTTGATGAGTCGGATGGTCTCATCCGGACTCAATTACAAGCTGTGAATGTTTTCTTTTTTTTTTGGCTTGCTTGCTTTACTGTTATACAAACTGCTTTACTGTTATACAAACATCCTTAATCTAATGTCTCTAATTGCTGTTGTGTTTCTGGTTTTAGGATTTCTAGCTTTTGATTTTTTATTAGTAAATGAACTCAGTCATAAGCTGTGAATGTCTCTATTTCTTATTCGTTTGCTTTACAGTTGTTGTTATTGTATACATCTCCTTTAATGTAATGTATATGATTGTTGCTTTTGGTTTCAGTTTTAGAATTTCTAGCTTGGAAATACTAAAACCAGAGTCCATTTTCAAAGGGTAACATCCATTGTGTAGCATGAATGATGAGCCCTTCTCACCAAGGTTGCCCTCTCCCTCCTAGTCGTCGTGCTAGCTCCCAATCTTTTTTCATTGAGCAACAACAAAAGTAAATACAATCAAGTTTATAATGAACTGCAAGTACAAATCCTTCATTATCTCTAATGTATCTAGAGCTTTGTAAGAGGAGATTGACTAGAAGAAAAAAGATTCCTAGATTATGCATCCACCCCCTTTAGGCTCCAATTGTTTATAGTTTCATACATAAAAGATCTCAATCTCTAATTATTGCGATATGACCATTTTTTTTCCAAGAAAACCTCAAACTTTACAAATGTAAAAATGAAGATAAGTTTCAGTCCTGCATTTTCGGATATTTGGCACATAAATCTAATTTCTCATATTGAATTCTCTGATATGAATCAAGGAATACCATTTCTATTGTGTTCCAGAGTTCTAAGATCAATTATAGTTGGAAGTGTATGCACTAATACATGATATGTTCGATTGTTAAGATAACTAAGTTCGATTTGACCGATATAAAAATGAGATAAAGGGAAAAAATTACCACCATTTTAAAAAAAAAATTGGTGCTTTTACCAATAGGATGATAATCCCCCTTTTCAAAAAAATCGCTCCTATCCAAAGTAGTGCAATAGTGTGGAGTTAAAAATCTCTAGGCCAAGTCCAACTAACAGCTTAAAAACCTCTAAGCCAAGTCCAACTACCAACATTAAAAACCTAAAATCAGTCCCAGTTTAGGTTCGGTCGGGTTGTAGTGTGGACTGTGGAGTGTATAACCGTGCTCTTAATGGTCGCTTTTCCACTATCTCTAATTGAAGGGACAATGTTAAAAAAAAAGTAGTGCATGCTGACAAAATAAACAAAATTTTTTAAACATGTCCACAAATTGAGATTGCTTACCACCATCCAAACAACATTTGAATTTTTTCGGATAATTAGATTACTTTTAAAGTGTATTTTTTGCATATCAAACTAAGTTTAGTTCATTTTTGATGTTACTTGAAAGTTTCACTGTTAAATTATGAAACAACTTTATTTTTTGGTACATAATTATAAAAGACTTTAAAATTCTAGAAATTTGACATTTTTCATATTATTATTATTATCATGATTTTGTTTTGTCATCTTATATTGATACATTTCAGTATTTAAGTTACTGTGCATCGCACGGGTTGCTTACTAGTTATAACCTATTTATGTCTAGAGCGCTAAAGTCTAACATGATTCAACTCGACATGGTTAAGGAGAATTAGTTTGAACCCAACCCTCATGCTTAAAACCTCAAAAAGTCGTCCAAATTGACAGGCAATGTCAGAAATTGCCACCCTAGGTTATAAGTTAGCCAGTTAGGTTAGTACAAAGGTGAGCCTCTCTACCTACCACTGAGCGGAATGGGATTATCTCTAGCAGATGCCAAAAACAATGGTCTCAGGCTTCCATACTTCACGACATGTGACAATAAAATGGGGAAGAGTCATTTTCATTTTCTCCCATGTTTTTGCCTTCTCCCCACTTTTGATATCTCTCCCTTTTTATCGCCACATGTGCGATGAAGTGTGGAAGCCTGAGACCATTTTCTGGCATCTGCCAGAGACAATCCCATGCCCCACCGAGCAAATACTGAGACACTCTCAAGTTAATGTTCCATAGGCAAAATCTGGCCCATGAACACCCTTAAATTTGTGGTTGATCGTAGCCATAGTCCATACAGACTACAGTAGGGATTTTCGTTTGATGGGGTGGGAGTGGCGTTCGTGGAACTTTGTTGAAAGCCACCTTGAAATTAGGGCCTAAGCCCAATTAGCTCTTCGGAGCTCTTCAAGGGAAAACAACCAAGTGCTATTGGGGGCTAACGATATGACCGTTGAAAAGCATACTCTTTGGCCTAACTAAGATGCTAGATATCTACTAACCAATGACCAGATACTAACACTACTAACCGGGCTTGTCTAACCCATATTTACGATACCCAATTTTTTTTTGAAAGCAATCTATAAAGTATTAACCTTATGGTGAGGTGTGTTGGGTTATGCATGTTGTTGGTCCATGTGTGTGTTTTGTGAATTACAGAAGTAAAAATTGAGAGAGTATTGATTTTTCTTACGTGTTCTAGAATTGGTTTAAAAAGAGAATTTCATCATCATAATCACTCTATCTAGAGCCATCATCCATGCATTTATCTCGAATTTCATTCTATCCAGAGCCTTACTGCTTCTTAGCAGTCGGAAAAAAGCAATTCACGTCTCAATTAAACCATTCTGCACCCAGAACCCAATAGATCTCAAAAGAGTCAATTTTCTTTAGTTGAGCTTAACTAGGGGTGAAAAAAGAGTATCTGTGATAACATACATGGACTCTTTTGCCCCACTTATTCAAAGCTATCTATTATTACATTTCAATTACGAACAAAAAAAACAGGTGCAATCTACAACTAAAATGAGCAACGAGTATAGTTCACACCATAGTGTTTCAGGAACATGAAATGGACGAAATGGAGAGAGGATAAGGGAAGCTGTTGGCATATTGGAAAGTGAGGCTTTCTCCAGGGACTAGAGCTTCCCCGTTGTTGGCAAGACAGTCATTATAACATAGACGTCTGAATATTTTTGGGTTTATTAGCCGAGCAGAACTGAACCATTCACAGCTAACGTGAATGTTGGAGATGCTGCAGCCTGAGAGGCATACATTCAGGATTTGCACGGTGTACGTCGGGATGCCGTTAGGGAGAGGCGCAGTTGGGCCTTGGTAGATAGCAATGCCGTCAGTCGAGCACATCCCACCTATCCGATTTTGTGCACCACCCTCACCCTCACCTTCATCATCATCATCATCATTTACTTCAGTTTTCAAAACATGAGAGAAATTTTGTTAAGAAAACATTGGAAATGAACCAAGAACACATGGGACTGCTGTTACCAAATACTTCCATCTCACATCCAAGGTTTTTACGTGCACTGAGTTACATGACACCATCAATAGAATTCTGGCCTGATGCAGGCTTTAAGCCCATTAAAATTTGAGCTCAAATATAAGGCCAAAGCCTAAGGGAGCTCCCCGGCCTTTTAATGCTTGCAAAGTAGGAAATGGTATCGTATTCAACCCCGATTGTAACGGAGCTCCCACACAAAGGGATGGCAACCGGCCGGGTTAATTAGGTAACCCGCCTAGACCCACCCGATTAGGACTAGGACTAGGACTAGGACGGTTTGGAAGGTTCATAAATGGTATAGGGGAAGGGATGAGAAATGATGGATAAACCCTACTAGGGTTCGAGTTGGGGATGGATTTAAGTTGCCCACCCCCATTTAAATACCTATTTTACCCTTAGATTAATCCTATAACTACCTTAATATCTTATGCATAAGTACCCTTAGATTAATCCTATAACTACCTTAATATCTTATGTATAAGTATAAATGAAATACCAAACCGCCCTGACCTGCCCCGACTAATGCTTAATTGGACTGAATGGGACCGGGCTAAGAAGGGTTTTGATAAATGGGGATCGGGTCACTTGCCCTGCCCCAAGTTGGATTGGGAACAAGGTAGGAGTCTACCCATTAGGGGCGGGGGTAGGGTTGGGGGCGCCCCAGCCGAAAACCGCCCTCATTGCCATTCCTACTCCCACAAGTCAACATGGGTCCTTTTTAATTCCCATTAATTGTTGTTAAGATTCACTAACCCTTAAACACTAACATCGGTCAATAGAAAAAAATATTAACCCTAAAGGTTAAAATTACTTCTTAACCTAGGCTAAGGATCCGTATAAGGTAGTAATCTTGCAATTATGGAGAGAAATTTTTTTCCAAAACTGCAGCTCCCTCTCTCAATAATTATAAATTATAATAGACATGAGATCCTGTTCTGACGCTAGCAGTCTCTTCGTAAGTGACATGTACCTTATCCACACCAATCAAGGGTTATGCATAACAACCGAAGCTTTATGTATCTAAAAGATAAGCTCTGCCCAAGTGCCTCGAAGCTGAGCTCCACCCCAAATTTAAATTCTTAAGACATCGGTGATTGGTTAAATTAAGCCACAAAAACCTCTTGCAAATAAGCCGAGCTCAGGTTGTTGGTTCCTTTAAAATAAAATTTGCAAGCCTAAGCCCCACCCATTGACACTCTGCATGGTTTATTTTCCGGGATTAACTATCAATAGGAGCTCCGGTAACCGGAGCAACCTAAAAAAAAGCCTTGGCCAATGGTAGTCTTATAATTACTAATTTCCCCTCTAGATACTCCTTCCAAAGTTTTTTTTGGATTACTCCTAGGGGTATTCTAGCCGAGCTTGGCTTGAACATGCTCGGGCTCGGCTTGAGCTTGATTCAAGCCCAAATGTTTTGGCTTCAGCTTGGCTTGAGCAAGTTTGATCGAGGTTGAGCTTCGGAGCTTGAACTTTAAACAAGCAAAAAGTTGGCTCAAGCTTGATTCATAAAATTATTTTATTTAATATTACATTATTTTAATTGAAGTGTTCACTAATATATCTATAATACTTAATACATTCATATAAGAAAATATGATTTGGGGAGAGTTCTTCAGTCGGAAGAGTAGGGGTTTTTTTTTTTTGGTTAAAAAAGAATAGGGGTTAGATTTGGTTTTAATTTTTATTGTTATATTATTATCTCTTGAACTTATTTATTAAAAATTAGTACAATCTATGATAAAGAAAGGAAAAAAAAATGTTATTTTTATTAATATAATTATCAAAAAATGTTATGTATATATAAATATATGTAATGTTTCAAGCCATGCTGAGCTCAAGCTGAATCGAGCCTTGATACCCGAGTCTTGCTTGAGCTTGGCTTGTTTAAACGTTCAAGCTGAAATGGCTTGATTCATTCGAGCAAACCAGCCAAGCTGAGTATGAGCTAGCTTGGGTTTAGTGCAGCACTAGTTGTTCCAGTTCTATGTTCCAATGCTACTTAATTTGTTAGCTACTAGAACGAATTGCGAACTGCTTCGAAGCGCACCAGTTCGTGGTTTGGTTTGTTTGGGTTCGTAATAATGAGCAAACTCTCTACCCGAACCCAATAGCTTTAGTTCTGCAAACTTTTTGTTTGTGTTCACGAATTTTTTTTAAAAGTTCGGTGAACTTATAGAGTTTCTGTGAATTTGTCTTTTGGGTTGGCGAACCGGCCAGAAAAGCCTATTTTTTATGTTTTTTTTGTAAAAAATAAGTATTTATAATACATTTATTTACATTGTTAAGATATATATGTAATAATATTATATAAACGAACCAAACTAAAAATCTTAAGTGAATCGAGAAACGAACAACCTCATCCTATCCCTAGCGAACCGGGTTCACTTTAGAGAGGTGAATTGCGAACCGAGCGTACCAAATAACATTGATCTATTCCACATGAGCTCCTGTTGATAGTTAATCTCTTCTTTTCCAGCTCAATTAGTAGCAATGCGAAATACATAAAGGGAATATCTTTGATGTCTCATGAACTCCTCTTAAGTCTCTAACTAGAAGGGTGAAGGTGTGCCCTTTAATCAGCCCAAGTTGGCGCAAGTGATTGGTGGTGCCCATTATCTTTTTCCATGGATTTTGCTAGCCCCAGTTGCAAATCTTCCAAAGATGCAACTGGGGCGCTACAAATTAACAAATGTCCAACATTTTTCTGCCTTTATTTTTAGGCTCAGTATTGCCTCTAGTGAAGCCAGAAAGGTGGTCTCGGGCTACCACACACATTATGCAACATGTGGCGTGAAAAGGGGAGAAGTCATTTGATTTTCTCCCCATGATTTTGACTTCTCCCCACTTGATATTTCTCTCCCCTTTTCTCACCATGTTATCGCCATATGTCTCATAATGTCCGAAGAAGTCAAAATCATGGGGCCCATGAAATGAATTCTCCAGCCACATGTCGCACACATTGTGGTAGCTCAAGACCACCTTTTCTAGCTTCGCCAGAGAGAAACAGAGGCCTTATTTGTAAACTGTTATCGCCACATGTGGGATGAAGAGTGGAAGTCCGAGACTATTTTCTAGGGTCTTGGATTCTCTCTGGTGAAGCCAGAAAGGCTTATCTCGAGCATCCATGCACAAAATAGGGGACATGTGGTGGAGAAGTCAAAATCATGGCCCCATGATTTTGACTTTTCCACACACTATGTGACATATGGTGATAATGTGGTGAGAAAAATGGAAAGAGATATCAAGTGGGGATAAGTCAAAATCATGGGGAGAAAATAAAATGGCTTCTCCCATTTTTTATCGCCACATGTCCCTTATTTTGTGGATGCCCGAGACAGTCTTTCTTTTTGGATTCCGGGAATTTGAGGCCATTTTCTGGTAGATACAATCCCATGCCCTTAAAATAAGGAAAGATCTCCACGTGTTAGCCTTATCTTGCGTCTATGGAATATTTTGGAGGAAATGCGGCTGCGCTAGCACTCCTCTTTTTTCCACAGGGGCGCACCCTTTTTAGATTTTGGGAAGGAAATGTTGGTGTTCCTCATTTAACGTTTCCCGAATCGTTTCAATTTGTGCAATTCAACTAACCAAACAGATCCTTATAACCAAGCAAAAGGTTCTCTTACCTACTGCCGTGAGTAGTTTGCGAGCAACGACGACGATAGTACGGTTTGCCTTTGGAAAGATCCGTCTTTGAATGCGAACCTCACCGACGAGCTCTGATGCGTTATAAAGCTCTGCGCATCATAAATGGTGGATTAGCTCCAACATAAATGGCGTATTCTCCATTCCCTCTACTCCAAAATTATCCAAGTTCTAACACAAGCCATGAATCATTTTTCTAGTGAACAGGTGGGGCAGTGTTAAGATTGAATATTTTTCCCATTTTCCTTGAAACAGATAGAGAATTCAAATACTTGTGATGTTACTGTTATTTTAGAGAATCTTGGAAGAGTATTTTTAAGGAAAACTGTGAGGTATGCGTTTCTGCAATAAGTGACAACGATGACCGGAGGTCACCGCCGGAATATCGGAATAAAATTCGTCCAGTTTAGAGAAGAGTGAAATAGGAAGTTACCCAAGAACAAAACAAGCAGAAAACTGAAACTCAAGGCCACCCAAACCATGCAAGATCTCCAATGGCTGATGCTTCTCGTAACACTTCTCATCATGAATCTCCTTCTGTTTGGCTATATATATATATATATATATATGCTTCAAAATCACCTGTAGAGCAAAAGCAAGAACCGTCGTTACGACTCTTAAATGAAATTCTACAAAAACGTAACTGAACCAACGTAGGAGCAAAAGAGAAATATTTTGGAATCATGGGAGAGAGACAATACGAGTCCGATATCTTTTCAGAACCGAAAAGACGATCTAGGGTTTCTGATCTGTTCAAAGCGTACATAAATTCGGGGAAGTAAGTCGTAGGCAAACGGAAGATTTGGAATTCCGGTGGTGATTGCCTGGAAATATTGATTTTCCAGGAAGTCAGAGGTGCGAACAGCGAAGCAAATCTTATTTTAGAAGGGACGTAAATCTATGAAGAGCTGAGAGAATTTATAACAAGACAGTTCTTCGTCTTTGAAAATGGCTCAGGATCCTCTCGAGTTCAAACCGGGGAGACTCTCTCCGGTTTGAATCCCTAGAGGTCGCCACGTGTCTCCTTTGACACCCCTTAACAATGGTAAGGTTCATCCACCCATAAGGTTCACCCATCCATCCTTGTTTTTCCAAAAAAAATATTAATTTTTTTTAAAAATAAAAAACTGTTTTTAATATTAAAAAAACTTTAAAAACAGTTTTTTAAATTTAAAAAATAATAATTAATTTATTAAAAAAAAACCCAAGGAGGGTGGGTGAACCTTACCCATGGTTAAGAGGTGTCGAAGGAGACACGTCCTCTAGGGGTTCAAACAGGAGAGAGTCTCCCCACTTTGCACACGAGAGGATCCTGAGCCTTTCAAAATATATGCTTGTGGATATGAAATTAAGAAAGTGCCATCTAAATGAAAATACACTTTTTTTTTTTTAGCTGGAGGATATCATTTACCAACGTTAGTTCGCCGGGAGGGGGAGGGGGAGGGGGAGGGGGAGGGGGGGGGGTTAGGAGATTCGAATTCTTGCTACTATCATGGAGGAATGGATCTAGACCTCTGTATTGAAAGTGGCCACCTCACCATTTGTGTAAGAGGCAGAGTGTTAAATTACACTTATAGATTCAATAACTTCCAAGGATGATTTTTTTTCTTAGTAACGTAGGGTGCCTAATCCCGACAAGGAAGGACTAATCCATTTGAATGCACACAATTGTATCGACCAACTGAGCTACCTGGGCGCTTTAAGAAATTTCAAATTTGTATGCCCCTAATGCATAAGAATCTAGAAAATGAAATTTTTTTTTAAATCAAAAAAATTCTTTTGAAATAGTCATTAAATCATGCTTTTTTTAAATAAAAAAAAAAAGTACCAACAAGAGGGGGCAGAGGCCATGTTACATAAGAGTAGAACTGTCAATGGAAGGATTTCGATGCGAACAATAATATAGTTGAATTTGTATCTGATTACATATTTTGCTATTCGTATTCGATTAAATATCTCATGAATGGAAAAATAGAGTATTTGTATTTGAGTGCAATTAAAATATTTGAATTTAAATAATATTCAGGATAACATTAATTTTTTTTAAAAATATTTAACCAAGACTATATTGCTTAACCCTAAGGATGAGTGGATCTTAAATATATTAGATCATATCATAGCCAATTGCAGTTGAATTTAAGAGAATTCAATTGGATGTGTCACATGTGTATTGAAAGAGAAAAAAAATTTAAAATTTGAATATTTACCTATTTTTTCCTCCCCCAATCCTCCAATGACACATATGTAATTGAACTCATTTGAATTCAAATGCAATCGCCTGATATCTAACTAGATGGGACATGAACCAATGAGGATGGCCATTTCGTTACATAATCTTTTTCCCTTAGTTTACCGCGGGTACGACTAAGCATTTTTCATAATTTATTTACCTATCTTTCACCCCAAGCATCGGAAGCTAACCATTGCAATTTGCGAACAGATGAGAATGGCATTACGGTGGTTCTAATGTAGATAAGGGTTGTTTGCGAAGTAGTAGGTGTTGAACTGGCAGTTGACTAAGCCGGAAAAGGATAGAACTGTGCCATACAAGATCACACGATTGAGAATTGTGATAGGTGTTAAACTGTCGGTCTGTATAGGGATGCCGCACCCCGAGGAGCGGTTTGAAAACATTCCTGGGCGATTGGTAAATAAGAGTAAACACGGGGGACAAAAGAACGACATAATTTCCTCTGGCAGAAGCCGAATATTACACTCGGGGTGCGCAACTCTTTCCATTACAGGTACGAAGGCATTTAACTTAGGATGATAGCATGCATTGCACATTGAGCCCTCGGAAGAGAACCGCAGTCCTCTTCTAAGCTGATGGTAGTATCCTATTTCTTTTTTAACACATTTTTAATCATAATTAAGTTTAATTAAATTAAAATTATATATATTTTTTAAAAATCATGAAAATTGCTTAACCTAGAGGATGAGTTGATCCAAACCACAATTGACAGGTAGTAAAAGGAGGATGTGGACCAATGAGATCACTTGATCAGCTTCTAAGGTGCCCTTGGGGTCCATTTTCTATTTCCCTTACGCATTCCATTGGACGGTACAGGCACACTTCTCAAGCTTGCCACATGTCCTTTATGAAATCTATTTCCTATGATCAAGAGTCACTCACCACTAAGTTTAAATAAAATAACTTTGGTTTTTTTTAAAAAATTTAATTATGTGGGGAAGTGAATCATAAGACAAAGTAATTTTTAAAAGAAATTAAGATTAGATTATTTAACTTTAGAAATTAGTGAATCTTAACCACAGTTAGTAGATGTTAAAGAGAACATGTGGTAAGCTTGGGAGGTGTGAGTGTGTAGTGTGTATCACCTAATGCGAATATGCAATGCATGTTATTATTTCTCTAATTAAATGTATTACCAAGCGTCAAACACAGACTGTGCCGAGTGTAATACTCGAGCATCTGCTTGGCCTTTGGAGCTGGTCTAGAATATGGACCCAATTACAGAAATACCCTCTATTGTTCAATTAAAAATTTTAATAAGCAATAACCGCACAATGAATGAAAGGAAAGAAGACAATAAGTAGAAGGAAGTTAATGTAAGCAGAATTTGGATTAGGGCAGGGATATAGCCGCCAGAAGCAGGACTGCCGGCGTCCCTTTAAGCGGCGCTATTTACTAACTTGTCTTCCCCGGCTCAGTTTAGATCCTCTGCCCTTTCGCTAACGTCTATCGAGGAGATTTATATACCCTCACGTGTCAAGTATGTATGGAGGCTGTATGTTAAAAAGGAATGTACCAGCCTTTATGAAAGCCTCTCGCCTTTCGAGATCCGGTCCGTCCCTTGACCGCTAACCAAAACAGGGGACAAAGAAAGTGACTTCAAGTTTTGAATTATCAGAACTTATGAAACGAAAGGGTTGGTGTCATATTTGAATTTTTTTTTGGGTTAAGTTAACAACACCACAAGGGTGAAGCTTCAATCATGAGAAAGAAAATCACACACACCACACACCCTCAACTTAAATAAGCTTCACTCAAATACTCCTTAAAATGGGCATCAACCGTTTGTGGCGAGATGAAGTGTCCATATTTGTATACACCCCCACTTTTTAACACTCCCCAATTATGGTTAAAATTTAGTCACCCCTAAAGTTAAATAATTCAACCATAGTTTTTAAAGGGATTGGATTTGATCCGGCCTTTGCCAGACCAAAACCATCTTATCCACTCACATAGTCTCTTTAACTGTAATTTGAACCTTAATTAAAGAATTTTAAATCATATGGTCAAAATTTATATATATATATATATATATATATTTTTTTTTTTAATTTATTTTTTTTTTTCTAAAAATCAATGTTACATGGTTGAACCCTAAGGATTAGTGAATCTTAACAATAGTTGAATAGTGTCAAAAAAAAAAAAGACACGTGTTGCCCTGTGGGATGAGGGTAAGACAATTTTGGTCTAGCGAGGGCCATACCCAAATCTTATCCTGTTTTTAAGAGGAAAACACTTAACGTACACGTGGTTTCCATTTGATAAGGAAATGGCCGGCCCTCATTGGTCCACGCTCCAATTTTAAATTCTCTTCAATTGTGGTTAAGATTCACTCACCTCTAGGGTTAAGCAATAAAACCTTACTATTATTATTTTTTAATCTTAAATTTAATTTATTTAGGCTTAACCAGGGTTAAAGGGACACGAGGACATGGGGGTATGATGGGAAACAGACCCAAAGTCCGTTAATCACTGTTCTTTTTAAAAAGAAGAAAAGCAAAAATCTTATTTTTAATTTAGTTAAGCTTAATCAGGATTAAATTGGGGTTAAAGGGACACAAGGACACGACCAGGGGCAGAGCCACATGGGGCCCGGGTGTCTAAAGGGAATAAAAAATTCCTATTGTCCTACTGGGGCGTAGCTTGAGCTAAGGGTGGAGCAAATATATTCCTTACAATGGAGACAAATAGATGCCCTAAAAAAAAATGTCGCCCCTCCCCCTTTAAGAAAATCCTGGCTCCACCCTTGGACACGACCAAAACTTAAGTAGTGGACCCACAGGTCTGGTAATCAATGCTCAAATGGAAAATGGAATTTTGACCGGATCTCTCCTTACAAAAACCATCTCGCTCTGTCTCACATTCCAACACTGTATCTCTTTTAAGACCTCTTAATTGTGGTTACGATTCCTTATTCTTAATTCTTAAGGTTTAATTATCTAACTTTAATTTTTAAAAATAGAAATGCTAACTCAGTCCCAGTCTTCCTTAGACACGATAACAAATGTCAAACCATCTCCCTATTATTAGGTAGCAACACCGCATGTTGCACCCACTCTATGTTTGGGAAAAATTTGACTTGTTGCACTTGGGGTTAGCACTCCCCTTTAAATAATATTAACCCTAATAAAATTAAAACAAGAGCTATTAAAAAAAAAGGATAATACTAGCATAACTTTCTTTTAAGACTTACTCTTTTTTTTTATTGAAGAGCGTGTTAGGGGAAAACATGTGTCGTAAGAAAGTGAGTTTGAAAGAAAATGATGCTAGCGTTACCGGAAAAAAAAAAAAAAAAAAAAGGCTTTGTAGTTTGGGCAATTGGGGTTTGGGGAGGGCAAACCAAGTCTGATAAAAAAAAAAAAAGGACAAGCCATCTTCTCTTATAGTTGATGGTAAGGAGACTTCCAACATGTGTCAAGTCTTCTATGCATGTCAATTAATGTCTTATTTAACAGAGTCACACTTCCATCCCCCTAGGGTATTAACCGTTCAATACCTAAGAATCGTGGCCGTTCATCAAGCCACGATTTCTCCACATTTTTTTCTCCAATAGGTAACCTCTTGGGTGACCTGTTGGCTTAAAACACTTATAAATAAGTAACTAGGATGTAAATGCATCTGAACCGTCTATCTTTAGAATACACTGAAATCGGGCGATTCACCTAAAAGGTCATGCTTTGCATTTTTATTACCTAAAAGGACATGCCTTTAACATATTTATGAAAAAAATGCATACTTTGTATTTTTATTACCTAATAGGGTATGCTTTTGACATATTAACCCCTTAGCTACACATATAAAACCCAAACACAAATAAGGGTAATATTAGAGTAAAACTTTTCAAACCATGTCCTTTTAGGTGATATTTTTGATTTAGGGTGACTAATCGGTACTTATCTGAAAAAAAAATCCTATTTAACATCTATCTATTAACTAAATATAAGTGAGACTTTTTTCTTCCCTTATGAGTTTGCCACGTAAGATTATTATGACACGTGTCATCTTATGACACATGTCACCTAAAAACCAGATTCGGTGTTATCTCATTCAAAAATTCCACAACATCTTCAGTAAACACAGACTTCTTAAACGATGCTTCTATAATAAACGTTATTAGATCTAAGGCCTTGGAGAGTCCCAACGGTTTGGAGATTACCATTTGTATTCATTTCTAAAACTCTTTGTATCTATCTATTCGACACGCCACTTCCCAGTAATCACGCATCCTCTCTCTCTCTCTCTCTTAATTCTTCGAACATCGCACCCCTATCTCTTTTCCAATGGACAAACCTATCTCTTCACAAGAAGGTGAGTAAGGGTCTGAGGGGGCGTGTGTATTAGCCCACACGGTTGCATCCTATCAATCCATATATATCATACATTTTCAAATCATTGCACCTCTTGATCTTCTACTTAAACCCTGCAACAGAAATCGTGACAGAAGATGTGGTTGCAAATTCCAACCACTACATGAAAATGGGTAAAAATCGACATGGTGTAGTCGGGAAAAACGACAGCCCACAACAGTCGTTAAGTATCTGACAGCCATTTTACAACAAACGACGGCTTGTGGAAGTCATATACGTGTGACGTAATAAACGATTGCTCAGAGTCGTCGTTCTTTTGCGAAATAACCTTAACCCGTGAATGTTTTTTTTTTCCTTTTACTCTTTTGCAAAATAACCCTAACCACATCGACAGCTTCTTCCCTTCTCTCTCAGTTTCTCTCAATGACCTTTTCTTCCTCTCTCTCTCTCTCGCAATGCTTCTTCTTCCTCTCTCTCTCTCAGAAGGTTTCTTCTGCCTCTCTCCCGGACGGCTACTTCTTCCTCTCTCTCGGTTTCTCTCAAATCAAAGCCATAGTTGAATCGTTCAATCCTTTTGAAGAATAAACACCATAGATCCCTTGATCAGGAAAGGTATTGGATCGTAGTAGATTTCTGGTTTTTCTATCAAATTTCTTGTTATTTTTTTCGAGATATGGTTATATTGTTTATGCAATCTTTAGGTTAGTAATGTAGCTAGAATTTGAATGTTTCAATTGAGAAATTTTGGTTTTCTAATGGTTTAATGAACGATTGATTTTGTTTCAAGGTTAGGGTTAGATCTGCTATTTTTTGGACGACATATGCTAGAAAATTCAATTAGGTTAGTACTTGTAGTGTGTAGATGATAACCAAATTCTTTGATGGTGGTGCTTTTGGTGTTGGGTTTTGGAGTTTGGGAAATGATGAGATAGTCAAACATATTTTCAGAAGCTCAATGCTCTGTTGAATGGTTTTTTTTGCAGATCAACTAGGCATAGTTTTTAAATATCTCTTTTTTTTGGTAATGTTCTAATTAGGACTTTTTGGCTACTATTTTTAGTTGTCACAAGAATGACTGTTTGGGTTTATTACATTTGTTAGTTTGCTAGTTTAATCTATAGATCAACCTATTGGAAGCTCAAACATATTTTCAGAAGTTCAAAAATATTTGTTATAAAATATACTTTATTTTAATTGTAAAAACAAGTTCATAAGAAATTTTAGTAGTATTTGTGGCACCGACACTGGTGGGGTTTTTACTGTCCCATAATATAACTGTGTTGGGACTCATGCACTTTCCAATTTAGAGCATTTTGGTAGGTGGGGCACTTCTGGATGTGCCAAATTTATGACCGATGTTGATCTGAAGATCCTAAGCTTTCATTACATGGACTGTTTTGCCATAGTTGGCCACATTAGGTCTGACTTTCTTATTTAGTTAGATAGAGTAACTACACTGTGGAAGATTTTTTATTATGGATATTGGACATGGTACATTAAATGAATGTGGTCAATAGGATATACTGTGCAGTTTTTAGGAGGCTTTGAGTATTTGAGGGAAAAAAAATTCTATCTATGAAGTTAGCACTCTTGTTTAAGCGGAGAGTTATATGACCATTCAGGGTCATAGGTAGATTTAGTTTGATGGTGGAAAGGAATTTGGGAACTTTGTTTACTTGTGTTCTTTCATGAAAACTTGACTTGCTTACTTTTTTGACCTCCTATCTCTTTTTCTCATATTTTTTTCCAGTCTCAAGAAGAAGTGAACAACACGCTCTTTTGGTATGCTATGTTAAATTCTTTACAATTTTTTACATCTCATATTAATAATAAAGTATAGCTACCTAAATTCTTTACAATTTTTGGGTTATGGCATGCTCTATTATACCTACTTTGACATTTTTTAATGTATAGGTATATATAAACATGGGAGCTGGTCAGAGACATGGAGTAACTAGAAGGAGTTATTCTTTAAATTGGGGCTTCTCTTGGAATGAGAAAGAGAGAGAGAGAGATGGAGCTTGTGAAAGCTCTGGTTTTCGATTGGCAGGTAAAAGACCTTGATCTCTCCCCTTTTTTGGGCCTATTTCGTGGCTTTTGGTGTTTGACTATCCTAATTTGAATCTCTAATGCTAAGTTTGGCATTTAAGACAAAAGAACTATAACTAAGAAATTAGTCAACAATGCAAAATAGATTTTCTTGTCACATTGACATCATAGTATCTCTACTATTATAAAGAGAATGGTAGGGTCAAAAGTGTTGGTTGATCTTTTTATTTAATGACCAATAAATCCTACAGATTCTCTACCATTAAATCCTATAGTTTTATTTGTGGAGGGATAATTCATTGATTGATTTTTTTTTCCTGTAGTGCCTATATAAATTTTTTTTGAGGTATCCAACACATAAGTTTAGTTAACAAATGGTATTAGTGTAATTTTACCTGATTTTATGAGTTCAATCCTTATCATATCTATACATCTCTCGAACCATACACCCCCACACACGTCTCTCTTTTCCTCCAAATAAGGGAAGTAATACACGTGTCACTTTCCTTCCAATATCTATCTCTAACCACCCCAACTCTCCCATTTTCTCTCTTACTACCCCCACGTCCTCTATTCCCATGCCTCTGTCAACCGAGTATAAACAACATCATATTAGTGGAATGCCTATACATAATACACCCTCATAGCAATGGTTCAGGTCTTGGGTCGTTTTAATTTAGAAGATGGAGAGCTGACATTCATCTACACCGTCCCCATGTTCCACATCTACAGCTTAGCTACAGTCGCGAAGGAGCTGCTGGTGTCAGGGTTGACGGTGGTGGTGCTCGCCAAATTTGAGATGGACGAGGTGCTTTCCTCGATCAGGAAGCACTGCGCAACATACTTTCCTTTCTTCTTCCTTTGTTTCATTTTCCTTTTTTCTTTTTTTTTTTAAATTTGTTTCTCCCCCTATTTTTTGGTATGCTGGTGGGTTGCTTTTGGTATTATTTAAATGGGAAGGAAAGAAAAGTGGAACGTGAGAGAATGAGAGGGGTAGGTGGTTGGTGTGAATGGGGAGAGAGAGGAATGTAGAGAGATTCCTAATTTACCCTTGTATGCAAATGTCCACTAGAAAAACTTCACTGATAAATCAAAAGATATTTCAGCAGACTGAGATAACCAACTCCCTTCCCCCATACACCGTCGTAAGCTTAAGAAACTCAAGCAATCTGTAATTAATATCTTAATGGGTGTTCTTTGATTTTGAATTGTGAATTCCGGACTGTTTGTAGTTCATGTGAATGTAGGTAGATTGATAAGTCTTTTATTTGATAGGAGTGATATTAAAATCTTGGGAAATCAGATATCTATATCAAGTATGACAACAGAAATAAGCATTACTAACGGAGCTCAAAAGAAATCATCCAAAAAGCTTGAGAACAAGACCCACACAAAGTGACAACCACAGCTTCAAGCCCAACAATAGGATCAGAAACAAAACACAGAAATGAGCATCACTGCCCGTATTTGTGTATCCTCAAAATCCCAGATTGGAATCCATACTTCTGACTTAGCTATTATATATTTTTTGTAAGCTTAGCATATATGTAAAGTATCTTATTGGTTTATTTGTTATTATGGAAGCTTGACATGTAAATGATCATATTGACTACTCTTATATTGTTTTTTTTTTAAATTTTATTGTTAAACAAACTCTTTTTAATGTTTGTAGGGAAGGCGGCATTCTCTCCCCGAGTCACCCCCAACTTCCAGGCAATGTTATTAAAGAATTTTAGAGGGGCAAGTATTGCCTTGGGACGGATTCATAGCGATGTAGCACAAAATCCTGAAGTATATAGCGTTATAGTAGATGACATCTATGATCAAAATACAGATTTGTATGAACGAGTGGGAACACTTGGAGATATTAGCATTGGCGAAACTATCATTTGGCCCAAATATTGTGTTAAATTTCTTTGACTTTTGTATTGACATATAAATTGGTTAAGTATTTATGTTTTCGTTGTTTGTGCGTGTGATTGCCTCATTTGCTTGATAATTAGAAGATGAAGTTGTGTATTGTATTGTGTGATGGGTTGGACTAAATGTATATTAAGCGAATTTGCAGGTAAAATGTATAACTGACAGGTTCATTCAGGAAAAAATAGTAATTTTTTTTAAAAATTTTTCGTCAAAAACGACGGCTATTGGCCGTCGTTTATAATAAAATTAATTTTTTTTAAAAATAGTATTTCGCGCAATCAACGACGGCTTTAATACGTCGTTTATTTAAACGACGGCTAATGACCGTCGTTCTTTCCGACATAATAGCGACTGCTATAGGCCGTCGTTTATGGTGAACTACACCCCCGTTCCCCACGGACTACACGACGGCCAAAGGACGTCGTAATTTTGTTTCAACGACAGGTTTGGGCCGTCGTTTTTAGCGCATTTTCACGTAGTGAACCAAACATCCAAAGATGATTCGTTGCAGCTTCAAATATAGAAGCATCAAGCATTGCCGCTGCAAGTACACATGCCAGGAGGAAAGGATGATGTGGCCGTACGTCCCATGGTTTTGTTGGGAAGACAGGGTTTTGTTGGGAAGACAGAGTTGATACTCTACAATGAACTTGGAGATGTTTTGTTTAGAAATTTGAATTACTGTTTGTAATACCTGGACGCTGGAAATATGGTGTCTCATGTGCATGGGAAGTAGCTAGTGATGTTATTCAGGGGTCATTCCCACTCTCGATCTCCTAAAAGCAGCTTTCAAATGACCTAGGATTATCAGTCATTTGGTACAAGTGTACCGAGACTGACCAATCTGTTTTATTGCCAACCGGGTAAATGGGAAAATACTGTAAGTGATCATCTGTATAAACATTTGGCCAGAGTGTAGAGACCCGAATCTTTTTCATGTTTTTATTGCAAGTCTTAGGGGTATTATAGTCCTTGTGATGTTTTAATGTTTATGTATTTATATCTAATTGGTATAGTGTGATTTAGGTTTAGTCAAACTTGTAAGCAGAGGAATATCATAACACACCCTAAACTTTAGGAAGCTCTAGTTTTGACACCGTTTATTGGAATTGAGTGATTTTTGAACCATTAGAAAGGTATTGGAATCCTCTTCGAGGATCATGTTTAATGTTTTTCCATATTTTTAGTCTAAGCTAAGTCAAAAGTGAGTTTTCCGATGTTTTGTCTGATGGAATTGCAGATCAGTCAACTTTGGGGATAATTTGGTCCATAAATAAAGGGGAATTTAGAAATTCTAAAATGTCAGAAATGTTTCTTTTCGGAAGACGAATCCAACACAAGTTGAATCGTCGAAATCCGATGAACGAGTCAAAAGTTATGGCCAAAACAGTATAATGGGTCAGAAATCTGCAAAGCAACGATCGCTAGGGATCGATCGGTACAAAACCGATCGCTCGGTCAGAAGTAGCGATTGATCGGTCCAAAACCGATCGATCGGTATCTATTGACTGGTCCAAAATTTTGTATGGGGAAAATTTTCAGAGAGTGTGTTTTTGACCGATCGCTCGATTAAGAGTACCGGTCGATCGGTAGGTGACTCATCACTCGGTCATAACCACCGATCGCTCGGTCTTTCGTGTTTTTACAGAATTTTAGTAAGAGCTTTTTGGTCTTTTGGTTCTCAGACCTTGAGGGTATAAATAGAGATCATATTTCGGGGTATTAGAATACTCTACCTATTTCTAACCTAATTTGGCAAAAATGGAGAGAAAACCTAGGGTTTTGAGAGAGGGATTTCTTTGAGAAGAAGGAAATAGCTTGGATTTTGCAAGGAGAGCTTGGAAAACTTCCCCAAATCACCTCGGGAGCATTTTGAATCCAAGAGAAGGATTCCTATGGTCGATATACTATCCTAATCAACTCTATTTCAATGTTTCGTGAATGTTAATATGATAGAAATGATAGAATGAAGATTAGATGCTTTCTCTCCTAATTTTCTATGAAGTAAGCTAATTATGGATGAGAAATGTGGATTAGAATGTGGATAGAATGTATGGAGGATGAGAAATGTATGGAGGATGAGATTAATGTGTGGATGTGGATGATATTTGGATTGTATAGATGGTTTATGGCTTGATGGAATGTTGGAAATGTAGAAGGGCAATAGATTCATATTATGCGTACTCAAGGTGTTTGTGAAAATGCTTGAGAGGATGAATGCTATTATACTCTTATGAAATTGTGGTAAATTGATTATGAATTGTGATATGAATTATGATAAGATATGTATATGTGATTATTCGTTAAGTATGTTTAATTACTTGCATGAAAATTGATAGTCGGGAAGGTAAGAACTTAGAGAAAAATCTCTCAAACCGGGAATTCTCTAACTATTTGGTATGGGACAATATAGTGGAGTTTCCATGGTGGGAGATCGGAATCTAAGCAATTACCAACTTGAATGTTAATTTCGACACTTAAGCACATATGCACGTGTATGTTAAGATAAGAGTCTCACAAGTCACACATGTGAACCACAAGCATGAGCATGGCATACGTATGACATTCTGAATAAGCATAAGCATAACATGGTCCGTATCCGCCAAGAACGGCATGTCAACCATTTGATTCTTAAGTATGGTCCGTATCTGCCAAGAATGGCATGTCAACCATATGATTTTTTAGACATGGTCCGTATCTGTCAAGAACGGCATGTCACATCATTGTATGATCTGAATAAGTGCATAAGTATAAGCATCTCACAAGCACGTGGTCTCATAAGCATAAGCAACTCATAAGTGTATTGTCTTCTAAGTCTAAGATTCTCACAAGTGCACGAGTCAAGGTGATGATATGATGTATATGCGCACACGTTTTTCCGTACTCTTTGATTATGTTATCATGCTATTGGATATGTTTCTACCTAAGTGCATGTATATTATTATTGTTGGTTGGATTTTATATACACCGAGTACTTTTGTACTCAGCCAGACTTTTGTCTTGACAGGTTTAGAACAGGAGTACACGGTAGAGCCGTGGATTGAGGAAGCTTTCATTGAGGAATTAGGAGTAGGTGAGCCTTCCGAGAAAGAAGCCGGAGGCTTGGGTGTCTATACCTCTTAGTTTATACTTTGTTTAGTTGAGAGAGTTTTGTAATAGACTTTTAGATGATGTTGCTCATTTGATTACTTTACAGTTGGATGTTAGACTATTTATTTATTGTGGGTGGTTACGTTGAGCATAGATTTGAGCAGGATGACTTGGTTATATATATATATATCGAAATTTTGTTATCCTCATTTTTGGAGACTCGTGTAGTAGCCTTGTATGCATGAATTTTAAGCAGGTTAAAGTAATGTGACGATTCCAAAGTCCTATTTTAGTCTTGTAGGATTTTGGGGTCGTTACACAGAGATTATAGTCTGCTTTCTTATTGCTTCTCATTGTTGTCTCATTTTACCGTCAGGAAGCATGGATAATTAAATTTAAGGTTAGTTGGTTATGTGCTTCAATTTTTTTTTTCTTTTGATGTGAATTATGTTATGGGATAAACAACCAATAGAAAATAACCCGACGGAAAATAATAAACCAAAACACACACCACAAGGGAACACAAGAGATATACGTGGTTCGGCAACAACCTGCTAGATACACTGGTCAAAATCCGATCACTTCTTTATTCACAGAAACCTTGAGGAACTATACAAAAGCACTCAACTCACATTCTCTATGAAAACCCAAAGAAGAATCCCTATTTATCATCCCTTAAACTTTTCCCAAGCCCTAGTATGCTTTAACTCTTTCTATTACCTCCCACTCTTAATGCAAAAACATTCCCTTGATCCCTAGATACAAAGATACAAACCCTAAACCTATAATCACCTATTTATAGGCCTAAACAAGAGCCCTAAACTAATAGAAAGTCTCCCAATCGAAATAGGGGTTTCCCAAACATAAAAAAATGCTAAAATACAATTTCCCGAAATTTTCAACTCAAAACGACGAATTGGGCGATCGATCGCCCCTTGGGGATTTTCCTTATTCGAGCCAACGTTCAACAAACTCCACCTTGGCGAGAATTCCGTAACCCCACCTGCAACCAAGAGAACCAATTTGCTAATTACCAAACAAACTTTCAAGATAGAACACCGCATCGCTCACATCCGGGAAGCACCTTCACCTCGAACCAAAATATCTCTCAAAATTTTGAAACCTTTTTACAATTATCACAAACTCGTTTGCAAATACTGCAAACATCCGCTTTAACCTTCACCGCCTCTGCACCATCTGCGAAAGAGACCCACCAGCTACACACACCCTTGAATCCAACCCTGAAAGCACTCTACCGGATTCGATAAAACATGGTCAAAACTCATGTGTAGCCTGAAAACTCATTCTCCAATCTAGAAAAATCCCGGACGAGGACATAATCTCGTCATCTCTGTCAAAGGCACATCAACACTATCTCCACCCTTAAAAAAACCTACCGGAATACCCATCTCTGCACAGACTGCGAAAGAGACTTTAGGTGAGCTTTCTACCCTCTGCACAACATCAGGTTTTCATTTTCTTGCAGACCTTGTAGTCACTCCTTCTACCACCGTATTCCCCTCCAAGAGATGTAAACCACCACACTTCTTCCTCTTCATCAAAACTAAGCAACCCTACTTCCCCGCTTTATTTTGATAACTCCACCTGCAACTGTGTAACAACAGCTCTTGGAGTCTAATTGCTCGAGGGATATTAAATTCATTTGCAACTTAGGGACACAAGCTACCCCTCCCAAAGTCCGAATAACTCTATCAAACATTTTTATCTTTACATTACCAAACCCCGTGATTTCATATTCAGATCCATCACCTAGGAACACTTTTCCTGTCCCCTTTTGAAATGTATCAAAAAATTCCATATTTGAGCAAATATGACATAAAGCCTCCGAATCTAAAATCCACTCACTAGAAGAATTGTCCATACCTTTGGAGACTGTGAAAACATTTCCAATGTATTCCTCATTGTCCGTTGCTATTGCCTCCGAAGAATCTCCTCCGGAAGAATTCCTCTTGTCATCAGCACGTATTGGACACTCCCTTTTGAAGTGCTCTATTCTTTGCAATGATAGCACTGGACCCTGCCTTTTCCATTGGATTTGGATCTGCCTCTGCCTTTTGCAGATCCTCTCTCCAAGTCTCTTCCTCCTCCCCGAGCAATCATGGCATGATTATTTCCATCATGCGATAACTTCCGCCTAATCTCATAAGAGAGTAGCGCCGCCGTGACCTCCTCTATCAGTAGTGTCTCTTTGCCATACATGAGAGTTGTCACCAAGTGATCATATGAGTCTAGAAGTGATGTAAGAAGCCCTATGGCCTGACCTTCTTCATCCACCTTGACACCAACTTTCAATAGTTGATTCAAGATCTGCTTGAACACATTAATGTGCTCCATGAGATCTGCACCCTCCGTCATCTTCAAGGTATTGAACTCTTTTTTCAAGTATAACCTATTAGTAAGACACTTTCCAATGTAGAGTGTTTCCAACTTCTTCCAAAGATCCGATGCCGATTCCTCATCCATAACGCTATGTATCACGTTATCTGCAAGATAGAGGCATAGTGTGCTAACTGCCCTCGCCTCAATGTCTTCCCAATCTTCATCAGACATCTTTTCCGGTTTACCGGAATCCCCCTTCAACGCCCTTGCGAGACCTTGTTGAACTAGGATATCCTTAACCCTCCTTTGCCCAAGATTGAAACTCTCATTTCCGTCAAACTTTTCCAGGGAAAATTGTCCAGAATTTTTCAAAGTCAATAAAAAATAATTAACCCAACCCGAAGCTCTGATACCAATTTGTTGTGGGATAAACAACCAATAGAAAATAACCCAACGGAAAATAATAAACCAAAACACACACCATAAGGGAACAAAAGAGATATACGTGGTTCGGCAATAACCTGCCTACATCCACGGGTCAAGATCCGATCACTTCTTTATTCATAGAAACCTTGAGGAACCAGTACAAAAGCACTCAACTCACATTCTTTATGAAAACCCAAAGAATAATCCCTATCTATCCTCCCTTAAACCTTTCCCAAGCCCTAGTATGCTTTAACTCTTTTTATTACCTCCCACTCTTAATGCAAAAGCATTCCCTTGATCCCTAGATACAAAGATATAAACCCTAAACCTATAATCACCTATTTATAGGCCTAAACAAGTGCCCTAGACTAATAGAAAGTCTCCCAATCGGAATAGAGGTTTCCCAAACATAAAAAAAAGGCTAAAATACAATTTCCCGAAATTTTCAACTTAAAACGGCGAATTGAGCGATCGATCGCCCCTTGGGGATTTTCCTTATTCGAGCCAACGTTCAACAAATTAGGTGCTTCCAATTCACTTCTCTTTTTTCTTCTTCGATTTTGTTTAAGTTTTCTTAATTGAAATTTCTATTTCCACTCTATCTCTAGAAACCCTATATTCGTTCCCACACCCATCTTTCTTGACCTGCCCCTAAAGTACAGATCACTAATCCACAAATACTTTTCAATTGGTTATCCTTAACCCTAAATCCAATATTTTTTTAACAAATTCCTAATCCCTCTCCCTAGAAGTGATGAGAAACAAGTTATTATATATTTTATCAAATAGTTAGATACTATTGCTGTTTTTTTAAAAAGGTCAAACACACACGACTTGATGTGCTAGCACGCTTAAAATATAATTATTTGAGTTGCTAAAATAAATTCACACCTTTAGTTATTATTGACAGGTCGTAGAATCAAATTCATGCATACCCAGAATTTGGTCTAAGGGTTGTGCTTATTATTTTTCTATTCTTATTCTTTTGTCTAAGTTAGCAGGTTAATTACGAATATTATATCAGCCAGTGTTGAACGGGCTTTACCGACTTAACATGTTGGGTAATGATTTTCTAAATTGTTCTATATATTTTTAACATATAACATTACAGTATATTGGAGTAAATTTTGCTCAAAATAATTAGCCATTTTATTGGACTAGGCAACCTATGGAGAGTTAGTATATGTTAGTTTTTCCTCCAACAATAGAGAATGGTAGGAGTGGACCCAAAAGATACATTGGTCTGGTAGTAGAACCAAGTTTTTATATATTATTCTTTTATAAGTTAATAAATAATTAACAATGACAGTGAATTATATAATGTTACCATATTATTATTATTATGTTCCTTGCTAGCACATAAAATAATCACTTCTCAGTGGATGAAGCAAGGAGGGCGTCTCGGCTCCCAATTTCTTGTCACGTGTCCTTTTAAAAAAAACTGTTTTTAACTGTGGTTAAGATTTAGTCACCCTTAGGGTTCACCTATCTGCCCTTAACTTTTAGAAAAATAAAATAAAATAACTTAACCACATGGTTAAAAAATTATATACAAACCGAGTTTATAGCTGTTGAAGGGGCGACTTTGTGATAGCGGGGACCCCTCACAAAGTCGGTGTGTGCGTTAACATATATATGTGTGTGTGCGCGCGCGCGTGCGCGCGCGCACGCGTGTGAGTTGGTGTACACAATGGTATGTGGGTGTGGGTGTGGGTGGGGGTGGGGGTGGTTAACAACCACAGTGCTCGCGACTCGAGCTCGGCTCGTAAAAGCCCTTGCTCATTGGTTTATTTTGTAAACAATCCAAGCTTGAAAATGATTTTCGAGCTCGTTTAGTTAATGAACCAAGCTTGAACACACCCCTACTCAACTTGTTAAAAGCTCGGCTCGATTAATATTATACATATCAACCTACTAAAATATTTAAAATATACTTATTTCATTTAAATATTAAAATTTTCATTTAAATATTAAAATTAAGTATATTTATATACTAGTAAAGATTAATAATATATATTGTATTTTATATGATAAGAATGCCGTTTATATAATTACAATATTGTATTAAAAATTTAGTTAACATTATGATTTCTTTGCTTAGGATAATAAAGTGAATTTTTTACCTAATATAAATAGCTATATCCAATAAACCAAGTTGTTCGTGAACTACTCGAGTTCGGCTAGTAAAACTCGAGCTCATTTATTTAATAAACAAGTCAGGTTTGAACTTGATTTTCGAACTCGTTTAATAAACGAAAAAGCTTGAACACACACCACTGCTCGGCTCAGCTCAACTTGGCTAGATATCACCCCTATATGTGGGACTTCTGGTGAGCATTGAAGGAAATTTAAAGTTAAAAGAAAAAAAATTAGCATGAGGACAAACTTATTATTAGAGAATAAAGAAGAGTACACTACTTATTCACCTTATTATTATACTCTTGTTTATTTTAATACATAAGAAAGTCAATCTCATTTGTAAACATCCAAACTCCACACATTTTCCTATCTAAAAGAACCAAATGAGACCATAACTTATGTTTATGAAAAAGGAAAATAGCTAACGAGGAAATCCATTTGTAAACCTAAGGCTAGACCTCATTGGCCCGGGCCCTCTTAACTAGGGTGAGCATTTAAGAGGGGCCCGGACCAATGAGGTCCAACCTTAGGTTTACAAATGTGAGTATTTAAGAGGGGTCCGACCAATGAGGTCCAGCCTTAGGTTGACAAATGAATTTCTATCTTGAGTATTTAAGAGGGGCCGGACCAATGGGTCCAGTCTTACGTTTACAAATGAATTTCTATCTTGAGTATTTAAGAGGGCCGGACCAATGAGGTCCAGCCTTAGGTTTACAAATGAATTTCTCTCTTTCATTATAATGACAAACATGTGTTGTTACTTTTCGTATTAGGATACCATGATAACTGTTTTCTTAACCAATGAAGTGGATAATAATGATTCGTGTAAAAAAAAAAGTTAAAATATATGACTCACTTGCTCTTAAAAACAGAAAGAAGAAAAAAAAAGGCCTGTTTTGTTGAAGGGTAAGCAAGTAAGCAACACATTGACATGGTTTGCACCCGTAGAATTTGGAAATTTTTTGATATCTTCGTTTGGGATTGCACTCCTCCTTGACTTATTCAATTTTCTTTAAAATACTCACCACAAAGGAAACTTCAAGTCACAAGATAGAATTCTACTATGGGAAAATTTTAATTTAACGCATTTGGGAAAACTCCGTTAACAGAAACGGGACCCCAACCATGTTGAAATTCTGGAATACTCACCAGACTTTTCTGCAAAGATCTTCCCATTCAACAGAGAACGGATCACATGTTGAAATTCTAGAATACTCACCAGACTTTTCTTCAAATGTTGAAATTCTAGAATACTCACCAGACTTTTCTTCAAAGATTTTCCCATTCATCAGAGAACGGATCACAGCCAATCGTGGTTGAACTCGAGGAGAGTTCAATCACACCCATGGGTCGACCTATGTCTCTTTTTAACTCTTATTAACTATGGTTAAGATCAGGGGCGGAGCCACATGGAGGCTAGGGGGGCTGAAGCCCCTCCTGAAATTTTGAATTTTTTTTTATCCTCTATAATTAATAGGGGTGTAGCTTCAAAGAGGAGCGGAGTCGGGGGAACATGGGGGTTGTAACCCCCTCTAAACTTTGAGAAAAAAAATATATTCTTTACAAACGGACACAAATAGATGCGATGGCCCATGAATTTGAGCCTCAAAAAAAAAAAAATTTGGGGGTTCCGCCCCCAAACCCACATTGTTAGCCCCCCCCCCCCCGCAAGAGAATCCTGGCTCCACCCCTGGTTAAGATTCACTAGCCATTAGTTTCAACAATCTAACCTTTGTTTCTTTTTAAAATATTAAAACGACATTAACCCTATGGTTAAATTTTGTTTTAACATTTATGCCTCATCAACAAGATAGTGTGCTCCCATTGGTCTACTAAAACCATACATGTAGAGTTCCGGTGCTATCTTCTTCTCTTCCAATTCCTTTAATATCGCTGCAGAGAGTGCCAAGCAGCATCAAGTTCATCATCTTTGACTAGAAATCTATTGATTATGTCTTGTATTTTGTTAGTTGGATTTAGGGCTCAATAATCCTTACAGGGAGTTTGGGTATTATGTAAAAATTAATTCTTTAATAGGGGAAGTTCTTCACACATAAATTATGTACTTCAACTGTCCAACAATGTGAGGAACCACATAAGTCCTTGTTTTTGTTGTTATTTGACTTTTCTGCTTAAGGCGGGCGAGCCCTACTCTCAGGCATTCCCTACTTAAAAAGAAGAAATGAAAATGCAGGTTTTTGGCAAGGGATACCTTCACAAGAACTAACTTTGATATTTCCCTCATGCAACCCATTTGACGTAATTTTATTGAAAATGTAGTTTCTAAGTTCTTAGTTCAGAAGACAGCTTATTGCAATTAAGACTATTTTGTGACCAACTAACCTTGGGCTGAAATGATCAGAACCACGGTGAAATAATATATGAAGGGGAGTACCGGGCTTCTAGCTAGCTCCACTTTTCCCTTTTAGCGGCAATAAGAAGCATTTTGTGTCAGCAATTGCAGGTCACTTCACAAAATCTATCTTCTTGCCCCGAAAAGGGAGAGTTCAATACCAGAGAACGGTGTTAGAAAAATCTATAGATGAAATAGGAAATTGTTGTGTAACGGTTTCCTGTATTTAGTTTGAGACTGGTCCAATTAGGAGTGTCAATGGGCCAAACTGGCCCGTCATGGCCCGATTTAGAATCTATGGGAATTAGGGTTGGGCTTTAGAACTAAAAGCTCATTTTAATTAGGGTTGGGCTAGGGCTTAGGCGAGTTTATGCCTATTTATGTCTGTGAAAACCTTTATATATACTAAGCCGATTATAAGTTTTATCATATCCAAAATAAGATATTCTTAGTAGTCCCATTGTATGACATATTTGAATTCCTCTTTCTAATAACTTATAAGTTTACAAGATATCTCACCATTAGGGCTATAAACAGAGTGAATTCGAAATGGATACCACACTATTCATAACCAATCTGATTATTAATATCTGGTATCCAAATTCGCTCTATTATCCGGTGGATAATAAAAATAAATAAAATTCGCATCCATATCCGTAATATCCAATTGAATTCGGATATTATTCGAATCCGTCCAATTAATTGAATAAAATTCGCCTGATTACAATAACGGAATTCGAATAATATCCGATTACAATATTCGAAATTATTCATCCTATTATCAAACATTCTAAACAAGAACCTCTACAGTAACAGAAAAATTTACCAAAAACTGTAAAACCAAAACTAGCAACACAGATCTCTGAAATCAATAGATGAGGAAGAGGAGGAAAGAGTGAAAGTCTCTTCAATACCTAGTAAGTCCCATGGCTTGAATTTACCGATATCAACCTCCGAAATCACTTCAATGCTCTTCTCCAAACCTTGGATCTTCTGCCTTAGAAAATAAGAAATCAGTTCCTTGTTCTTTGTCTATATTAGCAAACCCAAAACTAGGAAAAAGAGAAGAAACTAAAATCACCATTGGAGTTACTCTGCAAATTGTACACATCTTAGATCCCTTGAACACTCAAACCACTCCGAAGATCCCAAGGGTAAGAAATTGATGGATCATCTCAAAGATATTGAAAACGTTAGGGTTTCTGCTATCTTTCTATGCTTTGCGAAAGAGAACATAATCAAAAGATGATTACAAATGATGGGAGGAGTGAGAGGTTGATGCCACTAGAGGATTTGTGAGAAACCCCATACCTCTGTGTGAGATCCACCGTTTGAGAACTTATGTCGATTTGCTATGTTCTTTACCAAGCTCGCAAGAAGATTCCTTGCCTTCGTTCGTGTGAAACCTTGTTGCTTGTTCAGATCCAATTAGATGACAATGGTGGTAGAACAATGGACCTATGGACTATGGCCTATAGTGTTGGAACACTGAGATGCCAAATGGTAATGGATTGGAATGGCAATGGTGTGGTGTAGTTAAGGTTTGGGTTGAAATCTTGCAGATGAAAAAGTGAAGAGGAATGAGCTTTCACGAATTAGGGATTTAGGGTTTGATACTTATACTTGATAGACAATTACATTTATGACATTTTAATTTTTTAAATTACATTAAATATAATGGTGTGTAATATTACATATAAAGGTAGTTTGGTAAATACATAACAAAATAATAATATGTAATATTAATTATATATTATAGTTAACTAATCGGTCGAATATTTAGCGGAGCTGATACACCACTACCCGTATCTGCTCCAATTGTTAAACAAATAGTAGTTTTACCATCCGAATCCGATTTGTCAGATATTTAGGATAGTCGGCTACGGATTCAAATCGGATCTAAATAATATCCAGATCTGTTTACAACTCTACTCACCATTGTATATATTCATTCATTGAGATCTTCTATGTCTGGATTTCGTTTTCTCCCAAGACCGAAAGCTCCGAGTACGACTCTCAGTAGTAGATTCTGTGATTGTCATTGGTCTGCAAGTCCATGCCTGCATATGTTTCATGTTTGGGTACTTGCGGTCATTTCGATATGACAAAGCGACCAGGCAAATGCTAGTCACAATGTGGGTTTCAATGAAGCGGATAAAGGAGAGAGAAACATTATTTTATCATTTGTGTGGGAAAACAAGAAAAGAGGGGAGAGAGAAATATTATTTTATTGTTTGTGTGGGACCACAAAAAGGAAGGGAGATTGGTGAGTACTGTATACTCACCAAACCAAAATGGTTAATTTAAAGAGGCTGCTGGAGACCCCTTTTTGTAATTTTTAGTGTTTTGGCTCACAGAGGCTGCTAGGAATGCTCTAAGAGGATTAATGGCCTAGCCCAAACCCGGCCTTAGACGGAGTATATATAGGTTGGGCTGGGGACTTAAACAAATGAGGCCCAAATAGAACCGGGCCTATCTCAGCCTGACTCATTAATCATCCTAATCTCAGTATTTGTTCACACCCTATAACAATTTTATTTTTTTGGGTTAAGGCAACTATACCACAAGGCTATAGCTGCAGTCAAGTCAAGGAAAACACACACCCACTCACATACCCTATCACAGTTAGTGGAGCCTAGAGTTTTACTTTTATTAGGCCAAGTTTATAATGTTGTTGAGGCATATGTTTTTTTCAATTATTAGGAGAGAGAGATAACCCTGTATCATTTGCTTGGATTAGTGAAAAGATCTCATTTTCTCGTAAATGTAGTTCACATTGGGTGAACCATGTAATTTTGAGTCCAAATTCTCTCTCGGTAGAGTCCGGTTATGCCCTTGAGTCGCCATATATCCCTATTGACACCCCTTACTAAGATTCACCTTATGATTCACCCACTTATCTTTGGTTTTTAGAAAAAAATATTGAAAAAATTTTAATCCTAAAAGTCAGTGAATTTTAACCAGGATTAAAAAAATTAATATTTTTTTAAAATCGAGAATAGGTGGGTGAACCTTAGGAGTGGGTGAATTTTAACCACAGTTAAGAGTGTCAATTGGGACATGTGGCGACCTCATGGGCTTAATCGGACTCCAGGAGTCTATGTACAACTTGAGAGAATTTGAAGTCTCTAATTTTTGCGTTGTCTTACTGATTTTTTTATTTTTTATTCTTTGCCTTTCCTTTTAGCAGAAATTTGCAGAGTAAAATACATAACTTTGTCAAAATGGGTAGTGCGCTTGCTGTTGATAAGTGATTTATTTGTTTTTAATGCTTCTTGAATTACATATAGGTTGATTACCAAAAAATAAAAAAAAACAATTACACATAGGTCAAATTTATGTCCCTTCTTTTGCTTGTGATTTTCCTTCCCTTTCAAAATCTAGTGCGGTTGGTATAATCCACATTTTTTTTTTTTTTTTTTGTAACGAGGGTGGTCCCTAACCCTTCGGGTCAGGACTAGTTCCGAAGGATGTATGAAGGATCGCAATCCGCTCCACAAAGTCCAGAAAAATCGGGCAGGACTGACTCCAAAGGGGAGTAAGAAATGAAACCCAAGACTTGGCTAAAGGCCCACATTTTTGTTGTTTGTTTTTTTCTTTTCTCTTTTACATAGATAAATTTTAAACAAGGAATGTGCATGATTAAAGGACAACATGCACCCCCTGCCTCTTGCGTGAGTGATTGGGGTGTGACTTTTAGTAGAGAGGTCTGGAATCTAATCCCTCATACGAGTTGCAAGAACTCCAATGTCTAAGCTAAGATCTAACCGTATTAATGTAATTAAATATAACCATACAAAAAAAGATAAAGGATAGAAAAAAAAAAGAAAAAAAAATTAGGACATGTGATCCTAAAAGGTGAGAAAAAATAAAAAGAAATGTTCATGATGAATAGGACAAATTAAAAACAAGGAATGTGCATGATAAATAAGGAATGTGTATGATACATAGGAGGACATACACCCCTGCCTCTTGCGTGAGTTACAGGAGTGTGACCTTTTTGTGGAGGGAGGTCTGGAATCCCCAAGAGCTCCCATATCCAAGCTAAGATATGACCGTATTAATGTAGTCAAATATATCGGCACAAAAAACAGGAAAAAATAAAAGGGACGATATGTGGTCCTGAAAGGTCGGAAAAAATACAAAAACAAGAATGACAAAAGTCTATCTCATGTGAAGAAAATAATAAATCAAATGTGAAGGTTAGGTGTGACGTGGCCGTATCAGAGTATACAGTATCTTTCCTTATTAGACACCACTAGAGATGACATTTGATAGTCTGGGTGTTCACACCGACAAATTATTAGGGTTGAAATCACCTTAACCAATCGCTTAAACTGGATATTTCGGCCGTACAAGCCGTGCAACATCTTTGTTAAAAACAGGAAGAATGAGAGAAAAAAGATAGCGAGTGATAAGATGGAGAGTTAGGGGTGTCATGAAGTCGCTGCTCGAGCTCGACTCGTTGGAATTTTACATAGGCTTGAGCTCGGCTTGACTCGGTGGAATTTTACAAAGGCTCGAGCTTATCTTGAATTTTTTTATGTTTTTTAAATACATTGATAAACACTAAATTCAATTTAAAAAAATTAAAATGATATTTTTTTCTTTAAGATGTCATGTGACACACATGTAAGCTTGAGTTAAAACTTAAATAAAAATAATTATGTTAATGTATACTATATAAATTTTACTAAAAAAAAGATATACTAAATATATAATATAAATTTAATTTTTAAAGGGTATTATTATAAAATTAATCGAGCCGAGCCGAGCCGAGCCGAGCCACCTATTGTTTAGGCTCGGCTCGTTTATTTTTCGAGCTCACTTTTAAGGCTCTGCTCGGCTCAACGAGCCCAAAGTAAAAGCTCGAGCTCGTTTTTTTCGAGCTGGCTCGGCGCATTGACACCCCTGTGGAGAGCCATCCCAAGAGGAGCTCTAGAAGACCGCAGACCGCTGTTATGTGGCATTTCTAAAGGAGCAATAGTCACCTCCTCCTGCGAGGAGGGAGCTATTCCTCGCTCTCACAAACCCTTTGAACTATGGTTAAAAAATTAACCGATCTTGTGATTAATATTTATTAAAATATGTTTTTCTAAAACTAAGGATACATGTGTGAACCTAAGGGTGATCGAATCTTAACCACAGTTAATAGAAATAAGAAAGGGACACGTGACCTCCAAAAGGAGGGACGAGATGGTAACTCACCTCCTCGGCCCAAGGCGGTGACTATTTTCCTTTCTAAAGTATAAACATGTGAACAGACTGAATACTTATCACTGGTACTTATCTATAGAAAGAGACCTAAATACCGCCTCCCCAAACAACTATACACTGAAACGTGACATACATTGCAAGGTATCCCAGGTTAAGACGTTTGACTAATATGCTTTACCCATTGGGGTCCCCCCTCATGGGGGTGTCGTCTAGTGTGATACATCCATCCAAGTGAGCAGACGTCTTCTGTAGAATCTGTACCCACCAAATTACACTCTCTAATCATCCCTCTAAGTACTTATCTAAGAAGTTAGGATTACAAATGCAGTGCCGTAAAACCTAAGCTGCCTATTCCATGTAGGATGATGACATCAGTACTATAGTACTATACAAGCTTATGATGCAAGTGTCATGGAATTGATGACACTGTCAAATTTGAACCACTTAGGCTTTGTTTGGTTAAACTTCCATAAAAAGTGATTTTTTAATTTCATTTTTTACAAAATGTAAGCTAATGAAAGTGAGATGACTTTTCTCAAAAGTTGAAACCTTGCCTTTTAGTGGAGTCACTTCACTTCTGCTAACTTCCCTTAAAAATAAAAATTTGAACTTATATGCACTTGATTTCAGTAAAAAAAAATATAAATGAACAACAAACTAAATACAATTGTTTATAATTCCTAAATTTTATATAGAAAGAAGTCAAGACAATTCAGAAATTTATCCAACACAACATTGATATTGTCTAGAAATTTATCCAAACACAATATTCATATATTCAATCGAAATTGCTAACATGATGCCTGGTCATAAACAACGCGAAAAGAGATATAATAAGGTCCCTAAGTGGCATTGAGGTATGACTTGTGGAGCGATGAGATGGAGTCTATGTTACAGCACATGGTCCCAACCACCGGAATAAAAGCCCAACCACTGTAATTATGTACACTAATGTTACAAAAGTCCATAATATAAAACTAAAAATTTCTACTTTTAATTTCCAATCTAAGATTGACTTTGTGCAGTCAATCTGTCGTTTATAAACCCCTTTAAAAATGGCTTGGATAAAGGACTGATTGACTGCAGATCATGAGACCTACTCCTCCACTTCCATTGACAACATAAGATACCCTAAATAGTTTCCACATTATATGAGCATGCCCTTCTCCATGCCTCCTCTGCAAAGTTAATTTTTACATATCTTCTATTCATTGAGTATTGCCATGTATTCAAATGAGAACCCTATTAATGAGCCAAATGAAAAATCACCTTTTTTTTTTCTTCCTTTTTGGGTGTGATGGTGAACCGATGGGGGTTTTGTTTGGAGTTCTAGGTCTCGTTTTCATGTTTTAATTGAATACTTTTTATTTTTGATTATTCTTAAAAGAGAAGATTCTTTTTTTTTTTGTGTCAAATATGTGTTGATTTGGAGTTCCACGTCTAGTGTTCATGTTTCAAATGAACACTTTCCATGTTTGATTATTCTTAAAAGAAAGATTCTTCTTTTTATCAAACATATGCACATCCAATCACACCATTTTATAATAAGAAAGTAAATACCATTCACAATCATATATGAATAAAGAAGTCACACTTGAATAGGTAAAGATACCCAACAAATTTAAATTAAAAAAAAGGGTAAAGATGAAACTCCCTCTTACATGGAATGCTAAGCATACTCTCACCCTTTTTAGATAATAAAACAAGGATTAGGATTTTCCTTAGTTGGGGTCATGGCAAAATATTCTAGCCCTACCTCTCCAACTCGTTATGTGTTTCTTTTAACTGTAAAAAGAATCAATAATCCTTAGAGTTAAAGAATTTAACCTTAATTATTAGGGAAAAAATTAATCACATGGGTTAAAATTCTTAACTAGAGATAAAGGATGTTAAAGGTTGGGCAAGAGTAAATCCCCTCCCATAAAACAAAGGACTTTGTATCAACCTACCTGTGGGGCCACACTAATTCTTTTGTTTTGCGAGAATAACCATTGACAAGAGCGTCAGTTAAAGGGAAAACTGGAACAAACGAAAAATGCATTTGATATGGAATTTTAAAGTTACATGAAAAAAATTTAGTTGATAAAAATATCCTTATTTTAGTTTTATAATTATTAAACTACCCTTGGCATAAGGCAGCTTTTAGTTTGCTCTGGTTCTCTTTTTAGCCTTTCGTAGTTAATCTTTTATTTTATTATCTACAAAGGATGAGAATACTCAGCAGTGCTCCTAACTAAATGGACTGTCACCTTAAAAGTTCAAGAAAATAAGGAAAGATGAATAGCCCCTCCAAAGGGCAACTTATTTTGATCCTTCACTTAAGTGAGGAGCAGTTGGTAAGTGTTAACGGATTTCATCTAGCAGATACTTGAGTATTACACTCCGGCATAGCCCTTCACATGCGTGGAGAATAGGTGTTTAATTAAGGAGGTGATACCATGCATGTGCACGTTTCATTGTGTGATATACGCACACCTCTCTAGCTTGTCCCGTGTCCTATTTGACATCTATTAGCCGTGGTTAAGATTCACTCATTCCTAGGGTTAAATAATTTAACCTTAGTTTTAAGAAAAAATATATTTTAAAAAATAACATGATTGAGTGAATCATAACCTTGGTTAAATTATTTTTAATATTTTTCTAAATGAGTGAATCTTAACCACATATAATGGGTGTCAATGAGGAAAGGTGGTGAGTTGAGAAGGTGTGTGGGTACCACCCATCGGAATATAGACATGCATGATATCACCTCCTTAATTAAACACCTCTCCACTGTCGTTTAGAGACTATGCCCGGGTGTAATACTGGGCATCTGCCGGAGGAAATTCGTTGCTGGGCGGAGTTGGGTTTTCTTTCCTAATACACAAAAGAAAGTTCTATCCCCATATGGGGGCTTGAAAATAAGACGGAAAATTTTGAATTAATAAATAAAATTCAAATTTTAATTTAAAAAAAAAAATTTATGAATAAAAGTATTTTGTAAATTTAAAATATTTTAAAGAGGCAGGTATTTTTACGGGAAAATGACTTACAAAGCTTTGAAATGAAAATACCTGTCATTCTCTTAAGAGCTAGCATTGCCCAAAAGCATATAAGAAACACACCATGTTTCCTTGGAAAACCAAACCAGCACCTCTCGTAAAATCCTTCAAGCTCCTTCCCTCTCAAAGAGCTTTCTTCTTCTTGTTATCAGAAAAGAGATAAAAACAAAACATGGATCATATTAAGCACCAACTCCTACTCTCACTCTCTATCTTTTCCTTCCTCTTTTCCTACTTCTCACCGCTCCCTTTCCTTCTCCATTTCTTCAACTTCTACTTTTCTGCATTTCCTTTCCAACTCTTTAGCTACACCACTGACAAGTACTTCATCTTCCTCCTCTGCAGTGGAATCCTTGTTTTCCTCGCCAGAAACTCCGGTTTGATCGGCTCTTTTCCAATCGCTACTGATCTTCACGACGAAATATTCTTCAACAAGAGTCAATCGTTATTTGAATTATCAGACACCAACGCATCAGTTTTTGATAACGAAGCAACAGTTATTGATAAGGAAATGGTGGTGGAGAGTACTTGGTATCTAGAGAATGTTGTTGGTGAAGAAGAAAAACAAGAAGGAAGAGATAATAGATTTTTTATTACAGGAGGAGGAGAAATTGGGTTCTTGGTTCCAGAGGATGATGAAAACGAAGAAGAAGGAAATGGGGTGTTGAGTGCAGAAGAATTAAACAAGAAATTTGATGATTTCATTAAGAGGATGAAGGAAGGAATCAGGATAGAAGCTCTACAACACATACTTTAAGGGTCACCTTGGAAAAAAAAGAAAAGAAGGAGCTTCAAATCATCAGTCTCTTTATATTGTCTGAGACTCATGATTTTTCTTCTTAACGTTTGCGTATAAATTTTCGTCTCTTAGTCTTCGTCCTTGTGTTTGATCAGTTGTTTATTGAATGAATATATTTAAGTATGGGTAAGTTTGGCCTTTTAAAAACTAAATAAAAATCATCTTTGGCCTTTCTCAGTTGTTGTTCTTCTTCTTCTTCATCGATCAAGTAAGCAAGTGTCCCAACTGCATGGAAATCTAAGAATTCAATCTCAGGTTTGGTCTCAAGTCCTTGCTTGCCTTTGTGCAATAATTAAAACTCTTGGTACTTTTGATAGATTTGATTTTTCAATCGGGTTGTAGGGGAGCTAGCTTGCAAGAAAAATTAGGCATCAAAGGTTGATGCACCACGACATGTATTTTAAATTGGAAAGTGTTTAACTTAACGGCTGTTTCCATTATGTAAGCCCGGTCCTCATTGGTCCGTGAGTCACTTTTTAACCCTCACCAACTTTGGTTAAGAACTTAAGATTCACTCATCCTAGGTTAAGCAATCCATCCTTGGTTTTTTTTTTAAAAATATCTTATTTTTAATTTAATTAAGCTTAACCAGTGTTAAAGAGAGTTTTAAAAGGAACACAGCCACGCAAGGACCAAAAGCAATAAGCTAAGCAACGGACCCGGGTCTACTAATCACTGTTTTTTTAAATTGGATATAAAAAAATGATTAGACTTCGAGAGCAAGTAGCAATTGGTACCTCCACCCACTTGGCAAGTCGGGTTCTCATCCAATATCCAGGTAGTCAATGTGGGCGTGGAAAACTAGAAATTCCGTATTGAAGTTGTTGAGTGACTAGTAATACGGAGATCTAATCACAACCCAATAGGATTGAACTCAACAGTTCAACCGCATGTATGACTCTTAATTATTGGAGGAGAAAATAAGAAGTGGAAAATGAAAATTTTTATAGAAAATTCTTCACCATTAGTTAATCACCACAGATGCGATTGAACTCTCCTAAATTTAATCGCAATTGGTTGTGATTAGAGCTCAGAAATCCGATAGAGCATTGTATATGTGCTCTGTGTACCATATGAGAGGCACTAATTGTGAGTTTTTGGCTCGAACTGGGCAAGGGGATTGATCGCCTAAGTGGGGGATCGATTGCCCCAAAGGGGGATCGGTCGCCCAAGCGGTATTTTGTTCCGGGAAATTCCTAAAATCAGTTTTAGAGAGTTTTTTAGCTTTGAGAAACTTCTATTTGGGTAGGATTTCATTTCCTCTTGTGTTTGGGGTCTCTTTTGGGCTATAAAAAAGAGGTTTGGGGTTAGGGTTTGTAAGAAGAAAAGTAAGATTGTTATAGTTAGAGTTTGGGTTGAGAGAACAAAAAGACTTTTAAGAGAGGGAGCATTGTGAGCTTTCCTTGGGATTTGTTCTTTGTTGTGGGTTCTTCTATTTTGTATTCTTCTCTTGGATTAATGAAGATATTTTGTGTGCTGTAACCGTGTACTTAGGCATTTAGGCCGAACCACGTAAATCTTACTTTGTGGTGTGTTTTCTTTTTGCTATATTTATTTTTTCATTGTTGTATTTAGGCCGCACAATACTAATGATGATAATGATGATTGAATCGAATGGATTGTGTGGCACATTGGATATGGATGCATTTGAATTGTCTTCAAGATCCCCTTCTCACAAACACGTGTGAATTGATAATGGAGCTCTCGTGTTGTTGGTAAATATGAGTGAATGGGCCCGTAGAAAATAGATTTATTGATTGAATGATCTTTAAACTGACCCATAGGGCATATGGTACATTTAAATAGAAACAAATCTCAATTGAATTTAATCTAATTTTACCTAATTTAATTAAATCAATTCAATTTAAAATCCAAATCTACCTAAAGATGTGAATTTTGGTTTCCTTTAAGAGGGTGCTCTCTAGCCACATTATCTATTGAGAGTTTTGGGACTACCTTTTAATGAGGGCATAGTTTCACCATTCTTACGAGAGAGGCTGGTTTATGACTATTTACTTTTGAGTTCAGATATGAGGTGGAGTAGGCAAGTAGTGAAGCTCCCCTCTTTTTTTGGGTAATAGAAATTCTTAGAAGAGTCAGACTGTCAGTAGGGGTTAGCTTGGGCAGTGGAGCTCTTGCTTACTCTTACTTGGTTGGGATTAGATCCCTAGACCTCCAACATGGGAAGGCCACACCCCTAACACTCATGCAAGAGGTGGGGGTGTTTGAAGCTCCCCTTTTTAATGTGTAGATGATGGTAGTTTTTCAATTATTAATAGAGGTAATGACAGTTTGAAAAAAAATTGTTTTTATAATTACAAGATTGTCACCGATTTTGTTGTACGGAAACCCCTTAGGATAGAATCAACGACTGGAGAAACAAATAAAGCAAATATGAAAACACACCACAAAGCAAAATGTACGTGGTTCGGCCTAAATGTCTACGTCCACGGTTAAAGCACACCAAATATCTCCACTAATCCAAGAGAAGATTAAAAAAGAGAAGAGAAGAACCCGCAACGAAGATCAAAACCCAAGGAAAGCACATAATGCTCTCTCTCACACAAGTCTTCTTGTTCTCTCAACCCAAACCCTAGCTATGACAATCTTACTTTCCAAACCTTAATCCCCAAGCCTCTCTTTTATAGCCAAAAGATACCTCAAACAAAAAGGAAACGAATCCCTAACAAAATAAGAGTTTCCCAAAAGAGAAAAATCTTATAAAACTGAAAATAGTGACTTTTCAGAATCCAAATCATCCCTCCACCGATCGATCGGCCATCAGTGGCCGATTGATCGCCCAAGGCACCGATCGATCGACCACCATTGGCCGATTGATCACCTACTCCAGAACATGCTCACTTTGAGCCAAAAACTTCACAAATCTCCCCTTGGTGAGAATCCCGCGAACACCATTTGATGTGTCATCTCGCTTTCACCAACATAATCTAAAACTGAATGCAAGGCTCCACCTCGTTGAACTTGGAGTAAGTCTAATCATCCTTTTAGACTTCTCCATCCAAACTCTTTCACCTTATTGTGAAAGATGTGGAGTCTCCAACTCCACTTGTAAATTATCATCAAAGCTGAATGTCATATATTCAGCCACCTTCATCTTTAAATACAAACCCGCATTGCTTGCCAAAACTCGCGTCTCCTTTATCGAGCTAGAATTAGGAATAGTAGGAACTTTCTTCACCTTAGATGCTCTACCAAAAATTGTGTTTCCTTACAACACATACAAGTTCAAGTTCCTGCTTCTACCTCTCATCATAATTGAGACCCCTTTTCGAACATTTAGCACTCCACCTTATCCATAGAATATGTACCTCTAGAGTCTAAAGTACTCAAAGAGATCAAATTTTTCTTCAGATCTGGGACAAGTCTCACTCTTGTCAAGTCCTCACTACACTATTGTGCATTCTTATTTCGATTGTCTCTATTTTAAGAATCCTGCAGGGTGTATTATTACTCATTAAGACAATGCCGCCTTTAACCTTGTTGTAAGTAGAAAACCAGTCCCTAATTTAGACATACATGATAGGAACAACCAGAATCAAGAATCCACTTGTCCTTAGACCAACCATTAGTTGTAGTACCTGAAAGGACCATGAGATCATCATCTAGATCCTTAAAATCTTCATTAGCCACATTGGCTGTATTAGAGGATTTTCTTTCTTTCTCCTCCTTACTTTTCTTCAAACGATAGTATCTAACTATATGTCATTCCTTATGACAGTAATAGCACTCAATATTCTTAAATGATTTGGACCCATTTCTAGGCCTGATACCCTTTGCCCTCCCCACTCCTAGTAAAGTCTGTTCATGACTTTTACTACTTTGTGCACTCTTTCTGAACTCATTAGAGAGAAGAGCGGCAATAATATCTTCCAAACTGATATCCTCCTTTGCATAGAGCAACGTCGTACGAATGTGCTCAAGCGAAGGAGGTAGGGAAGTAATAAGGAGTAGGGCTTTGTACTCTTCATCAAGTTTCACACCAATGCTCATTAATTAGGCAGTAATCTTATTAAATTCTCTGAGATGATAAAAAATTTTCATACCCTCTACCATCTTCCATCTTGAGTGTAAACAACCTTTGCTTCAAGTATAACCGGTTAGTGAGTGATTTCGTTATGTAGAGGCTCACTAACTTCAACCAGTGTCTTAAAGACATATCTTCTTCGAGAATATTATATAATACCTCATCCACTAGGCATAGACGGATTACATTCATCGCCTTCAAATCAAAGTCTTCCCAAGCTTCATCATTTAGATTTTCGGGCTTCTTATCTTTCCCTTCAAAACTTTGTGTAAGCCTTGTTGGATTAACAAGTCACGAACATTTATTTGCCATAACCAAAGTTTTTACTTCCATTGAATTTCTCCACTTCGAATCTAGAACTCGTTGTCTTTGTCATCATTCTAAACCAATAGCTCTGATACCAGCTTGTTGTATGGAAATCCCTTAGGATAGAATCAACGACACTAGAGAAATAAAGAAAGCAAACAAGAAAACACCCCGCAAAGCAAGATTTACATGGTTTGGCCTAAATGTCTACGTCTACGGTCAAAGCACACCAAATATCTCCACTAATCCAAGAGAAGATTACAAAAGAGAAGAGAAGAACCTACAACGAAGATCAAAACCCAAGGAAAGCCCACAATGCTCTCTCTCACACAAGTTTTCTTGATCTCTCAACCCAAACCCTAGTTATGACAATCTTACTTTCCAAACCTTAATCTCTAAGCCACTTTTTTTCTAGCCAAAAGAGACCTCAAACAAAGAGGAAACACTTAACAAAATAGGAGTTTCCCAAAAGAGAAAACTCTCTAAAACTGAAAATAGCGACTTTCCAGAATCCAAAGCATCGCTCCACCGATCGATCGACCATCAGTGGCCGATCGATCGTCCAAAGCACCGATCGATCGACCACTATTGGCCGATCGATCACCCACTCCAGAACATGCATGCTCACTTCGAGCCAAAAACTTCATATAATTTACATTAAAAGGGGAGCACTACTAGGCATCTTGAAGTAGAGTTTCACATCATTTTAAACTCTTTACTTTTCTTTTCTTTTTTTTGTAAAGGGAGTTTGATTCTCATGTACATGAGTTTTATATTTGATTATCTTTATGAGGTTATGAACTATTTATATTTCTAATTTGAATGGACACAAAACGTCGTTGAATTAGGATGGTCATGGTGCTGGGTTGAAATTGTATTAAAATTCTTTGGGCTTCACACAAAACTTTATTGGATTTTTTTTGGCATTGTAAATAGTCCTGTAAGGTATGCAGCCTAACCCTGTCCTTGAGGGCAAAGTTAGGGCCTAGTAAATCTAGGCCCTTGAAGGGGCTAGGGTAGGGTTAGGTCTTGCCCTTATAAGTGAGGACATGATTAGGGCTGAGTACCCCTTCCCTACTCTAATCCTGCCCTTTGACAACCCTACTCTAACTTTAAGGTCCAACCCCTTAAAATCTTAACTCTAATCCCTTAAAGCCCTTGATTGATTGATTCCCTAACCTAATATTTGTGAATATCACTATCACTTTGATTATAATCATAATATATTGCCAAGAGTTTTCTTTTATCTAGTTTATTATTATACTTGTTTCATTTCTTACATTTTTTAAAAATAATTTTAATTGAATAATCTCTTGGATTGATAGTCAATATAGAAAGAAAATTTTGTCATCTCGAATCAGAAAAAAATCTTAGGTTAACGCCTAATCAATCCAAGCCCTTGAAAAGTTAAGGTAGAATTATGGTATTGCCCTTATAAGTAAGGATAAAGCTTCTGAGACCTTCTTAGGGCCGAAACCACCAAGACCATGCTCTAAGAGTATTGGATTCAGGTGGAGCCCACCATATGAAATGGACCCCACCTGAAATCCCATACTCTTAGAGCATGGTCTCGGCCCTAAGAAGGTCTCAGTAGCAAAGTCCTATAAGTAAAGCAGGCCGGTTAGGGCTAACCTTGACTTGCCCTTTGACGTCCCTAATCAGAGTGTATAAGTTTAATAATTGGGAAGCTAAGGGGCCGTTTGGCATCAATTCTAGCGATTGTCTCATTTTGAAAGGAATTAATTCTTATAAGTTTTGATTTTTATAATCAATTTTCTATTGTGAATGCATTTGGTAACTGTCAATCAGAATCAATTATGAAGAAAAAAATAACAGAATTATATTTGGATAAAAAAAAAAAAAATTAATAAATTGTTTTAGGCATTAAATGTGGTTATATCATCACTACATATATAAGTATCATAAAATACCAATTTTTTTATTCGGTCTCATATATCTCATCAAATTTGATGCTTATCCCATTCGTTATAAGCGTGTTTTTCAGAATTGATTCTGAAAAACAATTTTTTTTGTTCCCTAAAAACTATGCCTAAGGTAGAACGATTTTTAAAATTATTTCCTAAAAATGACTTGCCTAACATGTTTAGGCTGTTTTTGTTCCCGGGATAAGAAAAATTGATGCCAAACAGCCCCTAAGTACCCACTTGACTTTGGATCGTTTAGAAAAAGATAAGAGAGAAAACTAGTACCCATGACTTTGACTCTCGAGTGGACCCATCAGAGAAATCTACCCATAGACCCACCATGAGTGGTGCTTAGTGCTTACTCACGCAGACCCAAACCCAAACCCGACATCTGCACCCATCAGATGTTCCCATGCCAATAGCCGATCAGCCAAGTTGGTTTTTTGGTTTTTGGTAATGCTAGCCTTACTTTCTTTTACGCCCACTTTCTGTAAGGAGAAGACATGTGTTATTGTTTTCGATTAAGAGAACAACTAACAGCTCTAGCAAATTAAAAAGAGAGCGATTTTCAAAGAAAGTGTTGCCAGCAATATCTTTTTTAAATTGATTACAACAAGTGGTTTGCCACATGTGTGATTGAATTCATGTGTGTGGTGTGTGTGTGAGTTTGCATGCTCTGGGTGTGTGGTTATGCATGGGTGGTGTGAGTATTTCATTATATTTGCCTTCAATCATTGCCTTGTGGTATGATTGAGTTTACCAAAAAAAATAGAAAGCCTTAGGGTGAGTGTTTAGTCCCACATTGGGTAGTTACCCGAGCATGCTGTCCTATATAAGTTCCTTAGCGTCTCAAACGGTTGGTACCCGTTTTGAGGAGCTCTAAGGTGAAGCTTACATGGGCTGCATGCGTGTGGTGTGTGTGTGAGGTGTGTGTGAGTTTGCATGCTCTGTGTGTGTGTGGTTATGTATGGGTGATGTGAGTATTTCCTTGTATTTGCCTTCGGTCATTGCCTTGTGGTATGATTGAGTTTACCCACAAAAAAGAAAAAAAAGGAGGAGAAATGACCACACCATAGTACACCACAAGTTTAATTCCGGGATCAAGTCCCCAGAGGTACGATGGTTGTTGAAATATTCATCCATTTCACCAACCTTAAACAAATACTAACCATACTAATTAGGGTTAATCGACAGACTACAATGACACTTTAGGTTCCGATATCCCTTGCATCCAAACATGCCCAATATATTACAACCCCGCACCCACATACGAGAGACAGAGCGCAACCAGATTGACTTGGGGGTCATGCCCATTGATCGTGTTCCACACAACAAGACCTGGTCACCTTGGTCCCCTAAGGACTCATTTTCAATTAAAGGATCTTCCTAACTTGTATTCTAAGGAATTAAATAAGCACTTGAATCAGTGCAATACAACAAAAGACATTTAACTTGTGGTTGAGGGTTGAAAGGGATTGGACTTTGTCATATACTACATTGTATTGTATGGTACAGACGACCGACTTATCCACGAGACTTTTAAACTAACGTGGTTTGGAGTCCAAAACTTTCATTTTCGTCACTTATGGTCTTGTTACATCAATGGAGCTCTCTCTATTAAGGACCACTCCTCGTATAAGTGTATTCTTTGAGATCAAATATTAATGAATGAGCAGTGATTAGCATAGCATACCTGGAAAATGAATTTTAAAATCCAATGTTGATCTCATTGGCCCATGCCCAGAGGTCAAGTCTTAGAATTTCAAATCCATTTCAGGTACGTTAACTATTTCCCTCTTTGATTTACGCATGCAATTAGCTAACTAAACATTAATTATTGTCGGTTAGCTGTGAAAAGACCCCCTAGATTGAGTGGGATTGATGACAGACACCATATCTTTCCGAAAGGTCGAAGTTCCGAGATTGTCTTCATTCTTGCCCTATGATTTAGCATTTGCATTTAAAGAATTGGAGTTTTGATCACCGCGAAGCTTATCCGCTTTAGTGGTCTGTATCAATGTTAGTCAATGGGGATCGGATTTAGTGTGCCCACTGCCCCTTTTAACCCTGATTAAATTTTTTTTACTCTTATGGTTAATTTTTCTTTCTTAATTAAAACCAAGGTTATATTATTGAACCTAAGGATTAGTAAATCTTAATCACAGTTAAAGGGTATTAAAAGGGCCGGACTCGTGTTCACTTGTCGGTCGTAACTGGACTTCAAGGAGTCCTAGAGAACTCCAAGTCTAAATTTTTTGAAAGTTTTCCTGTTGAGAGTTGATCCCAGACCTCCTTCGACGAGGAGGACACACTATTATTATCTAAGGGGTGGGTGGTTTGGATTTACTCAGGATTTCCTTAGGATCAATATTCGGTATTTTCATTAACTCTATTTGGATAGCTTTAACTCTTAACATTAGTGCTTACCAAACCCAAACTTGAGATAATGAGAAATGCCTTTAGTCTTTTTTCAAATTCTCAAAACATGTGTAACACAAGTCACTATTTTTATGGGTTACCTATAAGATTGGTTGAAGCCATATATTTCTTTTTGGAAAAAAGAAAAAATTCTTAGTTAAATATGTAGCAATGACACTTGTCAGACATGTCTTGAGCACCCTTCTTAAACAATATACTAAATACTACTATTGGGACAAATAACGATTTAAACTCAACTGGATTGATTGCATTATCTGTAATGATCCCAAAACCTCACCATGACCAAAATGGGACTTTGGACCCGTTACATTTCTTAAACCTGCTTAAATTCATGACATAGAAGGCATACTAACACAAATCTCCAAAATGAAGATAATAAAATTTCGATTATATAAAACAAAACCATCTTGTACAACGGTCATCTATCCAACATAACATAACCCAGTATAAACAAAATAGTTTGGTATCAACTGTAAGATAGTCTAGTAAGCAACATCATCTAAAAGTCATAAAAGTCTGATACAAACATCTCTTCCTAAAGGAAACAACTAAATCAAATCAGTAGGTATGACTATTAAAATCTCTAGTCTCCTCCTCACAAAGCTCACCTTCATCTCATTCTTTGGTGTAAACCTCCTCAGTCCACGGCTCCTCTTCTCGACCTAAAGACAATTACAAGTCGACTGAGTATGGAATACTCAATGGATAAATAAACCAACAACAACATAAAGTAGTATGAGTAATATCAACATCATAGTTTAGTTTACCTATGCTTAATCGTAATAGATTCACCTAACATAGGCATAATCAGAGTGCTGAGCATATAACATGTCATAACATCATCTTGACTCGTGTACTTGCGTGACTCTTATTCATGAACTTGAACTTAACATATACATAGACTCATACATGCATGATTCATAGTATGTTTGTCCCGACAATGCATAATCATAGTGTTTTGTCCCGACAACGCATAATTCATAGTGTTTTGTAATATAGTCGCGGCAACGCATAAAGTGGTATGTTCGTAACTGGGAAATCATTTTTTCATAGCATAATTCATAACTTGTTTGTATCCAATGCTTCGTAACATGTTCGTATCCAATGCATGCATGCTTGTGAGACAAATGAACTTATGAGACTTAAATACTTATCATGTAAGTGCACATGTGCTTGAGTGTTGTGATTGGAATTCAAATAAGTCATCCCTTAAATTCTAATCTTCCATTAAGAAACTCCGCTAGGTTACATCTCCCTAGTTAGAGAATTCTCAACGTGGAAGATTTTCTTTTAAGGTTTGACCTACCGGAATACCGATCACCATACAAAGTAAATAGACATAATTTATCACGACAAACAATAATATCTATTTGACTTTGTTTCTTAATAATCAATAGCATCATACTAGCATTCATCATTCTCAGGCATTTCAACAGACATCTTGAGTGTGTTAATTATAGATACTTTGTCATTTCCTATTTTGAACATTTCACCACACCATAATCCATTCATACAACCCAAACATAATTCACTTTCATACATTTATCACATCCTCCACAGTATTTCATATTCTTCATACATTTCATCCATAATATCAAACTCATTTCCATCTCTAATAAGCTTAATCCATACATAATTGGGGAAAACATATCAAATCTCAATTTCTATCATTTATATCATACTAATATTCATAAAACATCATTAGTAGAGTTGAGTTATAGAGTTTATCGACTTTGGGGATCCTTCTCTTGGATCCAAATCGCTCAAGAAGGCTTTGGGGTTGATATCCAAGCTTTCCTTGCAATTTCCAAACTATCTCATTCTTCTCCAAGAAATTTCTCCCTCAAAATCCTAGGTTTTCTCTCCCCTCTATGTCAAATTAGGCTAAAATTGGTATAGAACCCTAAAACTTTAAAATAGAACCTCTATTTATAGCCTAGGGGGTTTAAAAAGCCCAAATCCGTAATTCTGCGCACGAATGCGATCGATCGCACTTAATAGTGATAGATCGCAGCCCATATTGTGATCTATCGCACCTGGAGGGTAATCCATCGCACTTCAACCCGAGAGCATTACCCAGATTTCAACTGAATTTTCCTCCACTTTGGTATTTTGATCATAACTTTTGACTCGCTTATCGGATTTTAACGATTCAACTTGCGTTGGACTCGTCATTCAAATAAGAACAATTTTGTGTCTAAGAAGAAATCATAATTCTAAGTTATTAATGATCTAAATGGGCTATAAATCTGACTGGTCTTGAATTTCAGCAGACAAAACTTTGGAAAACCTACCTTTGACTTAGCTTAGATTCAAAATTTGAAAAAATATTAAACATGAACCTCAAAGAGGGTCTCAATATCTTTCTAATGGCTTAAGAATCACTCAATTCCGATCAGTTGTGAGAAAACTAGAGCTTCCTAAAATTGAGGGTATGTTAAGGTATCCATCCTCTTTACAACTTTGATTATAACTTGATCACACCACACAATCTAGATATAATTACATATGCATTAAAACATCACAAAAACTATTATACCCATATTACTTGCATTAAAGGTATGAAAGAAGATTTAGGATTCTACATTAACCAAAACCCTTAAGGTTCAAATAAATTACATGATAATTGATTAAAGTAAACTAACTCAAGCTAGGAACAAAGCTGAATCTAATCTGATCTGATAGATATATATATACTAGTAAATGTACACGTGAACGAAATTAATTTCTACTAATAAAATTCCAAAGAAAAATTATGTGAGTTATTCTAGTGGAAACAGTTCAAAATAGTGAAATTAGTTTCAAAAGTGGTAAAAGATGAAAATTGCTTAAAATCTAGAATTTTTTTAAATATTAATAAGTACTAACTCTTTTCTTGTGAGGCAAAGAGTTTCTCTTGTTTTACCATATCTACTATCAAAGTTGTAAAGTTTTGCATCTCATTATAAAATCATAAGTAAATAAACAATCAGTATAATAGAATTTTGATAAAAAAAAATTGAGAATAAAATTTATATAATAACCATGAAATTAGAATTCGATGTTCTAAACTCGACATCTGGCATATTATGCAACCACATAGGAAATGCTCTGATAAAAAGATAAAATAATATGTTAAAAAGTTTGATAAAATAAATGATATCTACACATAGAATGTTGAATACAAAAATAATTACCCATAATTTTATTCAACAAAAATATACAATCCAATACGAATGTCTAAATTACTTGTGAAATCATTTTGAATAAAATAAAATAAAACCAAATAATTTATTATCTATTTAATTAACAAGACTAATAATTTATTTAAAAGGTATAAAAAGAACTGTTAAGTTGCAAAAATTTTGAATGTATTCTTCTCTTGTGAGGAAACGTGTGTATATATATATATATATATATATATATATAAGATACACAATAAGAATCAAATATAAGATTACATATCTCTCTTTCTTAATCTAAGTGACTGCAGCTGTACATTCCTAATGTTGTACACATTCCTAATACTCCCCCTCAAGGTGGAGTGTGAGTCGCAAACACCCCACTTGCAGCTAAGGCGTCAAAATTGGTCTTTGCCCAACGGTTTAGTGAATAAATCAGCAAGTTGAAGCTTTGTAGGGACATAACAGGGATGCAACAATCTAGATTGGATCTTGTCATGAACAAGGTGGCAATCAATTTCGATGTGTTTAGTACGTTCTTGAAAAATGGGATTGGATGCGATATGTAGGGCTGCTTGATTATCGCAAAAAAGCATGGCGGGTTATAGATGGCGAACCTAAAGATCATTTAGCAAATAGAAAAGTCATGCGAGTTCACAACTGGCGGCGGCCATAAACCGATACTCAACTTCAGCAAAGGAACAAGAAACGGTCGTTTGTTTCTTTGTTTTCCATGATAGAGGAGAGTCACCCAACATGGTGCAGTAACCAGTAAGGGAGCAACATGTCATAGGGCAGCTAGCTCAATCGGAATCACAGTAGCCTTTGAGGGTCAAAGAACTAGAGGATGACATGAGGATTCCTTAGCTAAGAGAGCCCTTATGATAATGAAGGACATGTAGGGCAGCATCCATGTGAGGCTTGCATGGCTGGTGCATGAATTGATTGAGGATGTGAACGGAGTAAACAATATCCGGCCGGGTGATGGTAAGATATATGAGGCGACCAACAAGGCGTCGATATGTGGTAGAGTTGTGAAGAAGGTCGCCAGCATCATTAGTCAATTTGATGTGTTGTTCCATTGGAATAGTGAGGGGCCGAGCACCAAGTAATCCAGCATCATTAAGAATATCACCAATATACTTTCGTTGGCTAAGATAAATTCTCTGTCGAGATTGAGCAACTTCAATACCCAAGAAGTATTTGAGGGGACAGAGATCATTGATGTGGAAATGTTGGTGAAGAAGCAATTTTAGATCAACAATGGACTAATCATCATTGCCCATGATGATAACATGATCGTCCACATTAACTAGCACAACAATGAAGATAGAGCCACGATTGAGTGTGAACAAAGAATAATCAGCCTTTGATTAAACATAATCAGCACTCTGTAAAGCAGCAAAAAATTTTGCAAACCATTGACGGGATGCTTACTAAGTCCATAAAGGGACTTATTTAGTCGACAGACACGAGACTCCCCTTGTTGTGAGAAGCTGGAAGGTAGAGACACATACACTTCCTCATCAAAGTTTCCATGTAAAAAAGCATTATACACATCCAACTGATAGAGAGGCCATTGGCGAATAGCAGCCACGACAATGAGACATCGAAAAGTGACCATCTTGGCAACTGGGGCATAGGTTTCATGATAGTCAAGACCCTCCTTTTGAGTGTAGCCTTTAGTAACCAGTCGAGCTTTGTAACGCCCGAGAGTACCATCTGAACGATACTTAAGTTTGTTAACCCATTTGCAACCAATGGGTGTTTTACCGGGAGGTAGGGATGTGAGAGTCCAAGTATGATTTTGTTGTAGAGTGGCTATTTCAACTACCATGGCATCACGCCAGTTAGGGTCTTTCATAGCCTAAGTGAAATTAACATGTTTAACAAGAGAAAAGATGCTAGCAACAAAATGGTTATGAGATAGTACTCCTCAATTTATTAAATATAAAGTCACGGGGAGCAAATAAAAGACAAAGTAACAAACACAATTATGATTTCCCAACGAAAGAAAACTAAATAATCAATAAATGATATGTATTATCCATGTCGTATTAGTATAAATATCATTGATCAAAGACTACCGAACCTATACATATTGCACGTTTCGTATCGATTTCAGTGATTTTTATTTCCATGGTCTCAATAGATTTACTTGGTAAGTAAATTTTAAGACATATCTTAAAATTTAGTAGTGCACAAAAATAAAATACCCAACACCCCTATATATATATATAACACCCCTGCCTCTTGCATGAGTGGTAGGGGTGTGACCTTTAGTGGAGGGAGATCTAGGGATCTAATCCCCCAGGGTATAAGTTACAAGAACTCCAATGCCCAAGCTAACATTTGACCCTACTAACGTAGGTAAATGATAACCACAACAAAAAAAACAAATATATATATATATATATATAACTACTATTAATGAATGGATAAACAAGCAATATTGAGATTTAGATAAGATAATAATATTTGGTTTTCATCACAAAATCAAAACCGGAAATGAGCGAGAAGAAACATAAAAAAATCTTAATCATTTAAGACAAGTACTATTTAGTCGAAGAAATTAATACTAATTTTTGTAAAGGATCCTACTTATTAAAAGCAATAAAATTCTAATTACGAAAATAGATACTTATTAAATACACTAATATCTACAAAAATCATATAATACTAGGTAATAATGTCTAAATAAAAATTATTTAAAAATATTTTTATGTTAAAAAAATCTAAAAAAACATTATACTTTTAAAATAATAGTAGAAGGATATATGTGTGTTAGATACCTAATTACATCTTAGTATTGAATTGGCATATATATACATATATTGAATATCTTTCACTCTTTCTCATTTTCATACTCAAGAGGGTAAGAAGTTTATCATCTTGAGTTAAATTAGGCTTTTTAGCATACTAAATAATTCAGACGACCTAGTGGGCTTTTCAGATAACAGACTATTGGGGTTTGGAAATCCTCGTCGCAAAGAACAAATGCATGTGTCTCTACTCTAGACTCGTCTGGACTCCGCCTCCGATTACAGATGGGACTGGACTCATTTGCCCCAGATTACAAATGGGCCCCTTGTCAGTTTGTGAATGGGCCCACATGCATGTGCCCTCAGTATACACACATATAAGATGATAGGCTGTCCTAAGGGTCTAGCGATTCCAAACTCTAGGTCTCTTAATATTTTTTAATATTAAAAAAAAGATAATGTGCTCCCATTGGTCATGTACTATCATACAGTTAGAGAAATAATGTTATCTTTTTCCCTTTCAATTCCTTCAAAATCGCTGTAAAGAGTGCCTCATGCAGAATAAGTGGCAGAAAACTTCTTGGAGTTATTGGACAGTCAAAAATCAAAATGAAAGACATATATGCCCAAAGTCAGAAATGCGCAAAAAGATCAATTCCTGAATAGAAACATCGAGATCTTTAAGATCCATGTCTCTGTAATGAATTTTTTTACTTTTTATGCAAATTCCTTCGTTTTTAGCCTCCGAAATAGCACCTTTTACTATTTTTAGAAAGTTTTGTTTTTAGTAATAACTATAATTGCGGAAGTTTGAATCATGTACGATCAATTTTGCCTTGATTCTAGGCTTTAGTATTAACAATTTTCATGATTAGTTCATTTTTTCTATTTTTAGTAATTTTCATGTTTTACTATTTATAGGGTTGTAAGCCACAAGCCAAAGACAATTTTTGAATAATATTACATTTTTTTTAAGAGAGTTTCTCTTTTTCCTTTTGTTTTGGTATTCCTAGGAATCAACAACACAATGGATGACTGTTATTCCTAGTATTTTCGTTCACGAAAATTAACAGATTTAGTGAAAGGTTGTATCATCGGTGAAGCTAGAATCCATTAACGCTTGCTGCATCAGGTGCCAAGCAGCATCTAGCTCATCGTCTCGAATAAGCAATGTATTGATTATGTCTTGGCAAGGAGTTTGGACTGTATTATGTACAAATTAAATTTTTTTAATAGTGGTAGATCTTGAAGTTGTTCTTCGCATGCAAATGAAGTTCAACTGTGCAACAACGTGGGGAACCACATAAGAGCATTCCTAGCAGCCTCACCAAATTTTACTCACCAAAATAGCCAACTCACAAAAAGTTATTTTGGTGAGCCCCTTTTTTAAAACATTCCAAGCAGTCTCATCATTTTAACAAAAAAAGAAGAAAGAAACAATATTTTATTATTTGTGTGGGAAAACAAAAAAGGAAAGGAGAGATAAACATTATTTTATTGTTTGTGTGGGACCACAATGATGGAAGGGAGAGAGAAACCTTTATTTTATTATTTGTGTGGACCCACAAAAAAGGAGGGAAAGTGAAATTTTAGGTTTGGTGAGTGTACAGTACTCACCAAACTTGCCAAACTTGGTAAAGTTTGGTGAGTACTGTACACTCACCAAATCCAAATCTTTATTTTGCTGAGTTTTGATAAGGCTGCTGGAGAGAGTTTTTAGCATTTTTTTAGCAATTAGGCTCACCAAAATAACATTTCGGTTATTAGGAATGCTCTAAGTCTTTGTTTTGTAGTTATTTGATTTTTCCGCTTAAGTCTTGCTAGCCCTACTCTCAACAAAAGAATCAACACCTTCTAAAGCAAGGGCAGGTGCTGGTTTTTGCCACAAGTAAGGACTGGTGTTAATTTTTGGCTGAGATTAGGAAATGTGTGAGAGTAGGGTTAGCACAACTCTTCCTCTTGATTTCTCATTCTTGGATCGCCATTAGAGTAGCCTCTTATATATATATGGTATTTCCCTTGTACAATAACTAAGTTCGTTATTTCCCTAGTGCCACCCATTTGACGTTTGAGAGGGTAGTTTCTAAGTTCTTAGTTCAGAAGACTACTTACAGTTAAGACTATTTAGTGACCAACTAACCTTAGGCTGAAATGAAACCTAAGAACTTATTTATTAGTGATTTGAATCATGGTGAAATAACAGATGAAGGGGAGTTCTAGGCTTCTAGCTCCACTTTTCCTATTAAGCGGCAATAAGACAAGCATTTTGTGACAAAGCTGTGCGCCATTTTACAAAATCCATCTTCTTGCCCCGAAAAAGGGAGACTCCAATACAGGAGAGTAGGGCTGTAAACGAAGCAGATTCGGAGCGGATATTGGTATATCTGAATTCGTATCCGATTATATATCCGGATATCCGAATCCGAATAAATATTCGACGGATAGTGAAATATGATATCCGTATCCGACCCCGATTAAAATATCCGGATTTGGATAGTATCCGAATTATCTGATTAATTTTAAAAATAATAATAAAAATAAAAATTAATATTTAAAAAATGTAAAAATATATAAATTTTTATTTAAAAAATATATTTTAAAGGTTATATTAATTTTATAAATTTAAAATATATTATTTAATCAGATGGATATTTATCGGATCAGATATAACAGTATCCGAATCCGTATCCAATTATAAACGGATAGTATTTTACTATTCGAATCCGCTCTGCCGGATATCTATCCGGATAATTATTCGACGAAATGGATTCAGATGCGAATTGGATACGGATAATATCCGCATCTGTTTACAGCCCTAACCTATAGGAGAGTGGTGTTAGAAAAATCTATAGATTAAATAGGAAACTGTTGTGAAGCAATTTCTTGTATTTAGTTTGAGATTGATCCAGCTAGGAGTGTCAATGGGCCAGACTGGCTCGACCGTGACCTGATTGTGGACTCCATGGGATTAAGAGTTGGGCTCTGAAATTGAAAGCTCATTTTAATTAGGGTCGGGCTAGGGCTTAGGTGTGTGTGGGCATATATGTGTGTAAACTTTTATATATACTAAGCTAATTATATGTTTTATTATATCCAAAATTAGATATTCTTAGTAGATCCATTGTATGATATATTTTGGATTCCTTTTTCTTATAAGTTTACATGACATCTCACTATTGTATACATGAAGATAAGGGAAAAGTTTGATTCGCTACCTCGTGGGAATGTGAGATTAGGAGATTCACCTACTGGTCTCACACTCATTTTGTTGTCAATGTTGATTTATGATTTTTTTTTTTAAAATTAAACGAATTTAATAAAATAAAAGACTAAAAGGGTTTTGATGATTTGAAAGAAAATCATTTGGATGAGGTTTAACGGTGTTTTAAATCTTGGGAGTTTTGGGTGAGAGCCAAGAGTTAAAAAAAAAAAAAAAAAAAACCTATCTTTGCTTTTAATTGTCTCACATCGGATAGTTAAGAGATTAGTAACCTCCTAATAAGTATTTCTCTCTCCTTAAAGTTTGTTCTCTTATGTGTGCACTAGCGAGGTGCATCACACCGAGCACAAACGTGCACGTGCAAGGCTATGAGTGCCATGAGTCGCACTTTGTACTTCGCTCGTCCCTTGAGTCTTCTAACTTTTTTAAGATTAGAAGTCAAATCAATAGTGTAGATCTGATCGGGATTGAGATTATCTTTCGGATTTCGCGATCCGTTACAAATTATGGGTGGGCGTCCTTGTCGCTTGAGTCACCTAAACTCTTTAAAATTAAAAATCAAATTAACGGTGTAGATTTGATCGGGATTGAGATGATAGTTCAAATTTCATGATCCGTTATAGATCACGGGTATGCGTCCAAGGTTGATGAACCTGGTGGGCTATTGATTGGGTTGGTTGGGGATCCCAAGAGACTCATTAAATGGGTCAGTTAGGAATTCCCAGTGGCTCCCAAGCTTAGCCCTTGTCTATATAAGGTAAGGATGAGGAGGAGAGTTCTACAAAAGTGAGAACTTATATCAGACCTCTGTCAAATTGAGCTTAGAAGGATAGCTCAAACCAAAGAAGAAGATTCAAACTTCTATTAGAGATTTGAAGCTCATCTCAAGGTTGAAGACAACTCAGACCAAAGTACATACCAGAGATACCAATTTTTTGGATTTGGTATTAGTATTCCTATACAACACATTGGCTTCCCTTGCTGAAGAATATAATTTGGTAAGTTGGACCAGTCGATCCTCTGTTACCAAATAGAGAAGTGATCTAACGGAGTAGTCTGCCCGGTTGAGGATCGTTCTTTAATCAAACAAATCATTGTCAGGATTGACCAAGAACAAAGACAAAAGGAGAACTCGATGAGTGTAGCAATACACCAACCACTAGGGGTGTACACAAGATGGGCTAGCTTGATTGCTCGGCTCGATTAAGCCGAGCTCAAGCTTGATTTTAGGTTTGATCGGGCCGAGCCGAGCCAAGTTTTCAAGCTTGAAATATGTTCAATCTAAGCTCAAGCCACGACCAGTTTGATTCGGCCCAACTTGATTCGGCCCGAGGTCGGCTCGGCTTGAATATATATATATATATATATATATATATATATATATATATATATATATATATATATATATATATATATATAGTATTTATATATAGAAATAATATAAAATATTATCATTTTATTTAATTTTAAAAAAAATTATTCAAGCCGAGTTCGAGCCAAGTCAAGCCCGGCTCAAGCTTGAATCAATTCGGGTCGAGCCAAGCTTATGAATTCTGGCCGAACTTCGAGTCGAGCTGAGCTTCAACCCTAGAGTAAACTCTTTCAAGCCGAGCCGAGAAGGGCCAAGCCCGGCTCAACCTGGCTCGAATACACCCCTACCAACTAGTGGTTGGGCACTGTTACAATGCAGAGCAAGTAGACAAAACTGTTTCCGAACAACATGTCTCATCAGAATATCATTCCAGAATCTCAAAATTTGGTCTCCAAAATCCACACAATCCAATTCTTGAACTGTGTCAGAATCGCTCGTAAAGTGTAATTCTGTTTCGCAATAATTTATGCTAGCCTAATCTAGTTTATATAATCTCTATAACTTGTTATTGTCCTTGCAAAAGATAACTCATATAATTGTATAAAGAATATTCTTATTATGAAAAAAACATTGTACATTATTAATCTTTACTAGTGTGAGGGGAAATTACCGAAAAGGACACGCGTCAGCAACAGCTCCTCCCCACGCTCTGGTTTTACCGGTTGAAGGTTGGAGTGTAAGGTGTGGCACCCTGACCTGTACTCCGATGGTAAAGTCAGTAGGTGTAGAAGATGATGAACAGTAAGAAAAGGCAGAGAATTTGCGGGTCTTAGCTCTTAAAAAATCCTCCCCTTCACACTGTTTTTCACAGGTTCTTATAGGCCCCTCCTGTCATGGCCATAGGCACCCATGGATGACCATGCACACCTCAAATCTCTGATGTGTACTTCAATAATCATTTTAGATAGATCTCCCGGTCATTCGTACTGCACGCGTATCTGCATATAAAAGAGAGCAAGCATAGAGTAGGAACTCGTTCGAGGTGACTAGCATTAAATGACATTTAATGTTGTATTTAATGCCAAGACAGTGTTTCCCACCTACCATCGTAGAGGTAGGACCAGTCCCAGGCGACTGGGCAATAGCACTGGATCTCATTACGTATTGGGATACGGGGTCGTTGACAATAAGACGATGGGTACGTTGTCAGAATGAAGACATGATCGTCGTCTATGAGACAACGGGTACGTCATCAGAATGAAGACGTGATCGTCGTCTATGAGACAACGGGTACGTCATCAGAACGAAGACGTGATCGTCGTCTATGAGACAACGGGTACGTCGTCAGAATGAAGACGTGATCATCGTCTATGAGACAACGGGCCCATCGTCGAAGAGACGACGGAAATGAGCTCAAACGATAACACCACACCGAGGACGAGCTCGTTACTACCATACTTAGGGTTTTACGAAATTTACCCATTACAAATTGCCCCTTTATGATACTTTGAACGTGGTTCAGAGTGTCATAAATATAGCGAAACGACGGAGGAGAAGATACTGCTAACCTCAGAATGGTGATAGGTCACGTATTCTGCACGCGAAGACGTAGCGTCGTGCCAGCTGTATTGCGCGTGCCGAAACGTCATACCTCATTAATGTTTGACAGGCTGTCATCATTATCTTTCGGACGTTTCGTTTCATCCGACGGTTACTTAACTCGGTCAGAAGACCATCCTGCCCTTCACGTTGTCTGCATGCGTGGACACGCGTACGGTATAGATCGAGGTCATTATCGTCCTTCGAGTTATAGACTGGTCTATAACTACTGAAGGCCTGGTACTTCATCTTCTTCGCTTGAATTCTTGCTATCTGCTACTCTGCCGGAAATTCTTCTTACCGACGGTCTGCTGCTTTGCTCTTCTCTCTTCTCTTGCTGTGCTCCTTGCTTCCTAGATATACAGTTTTTGGTAAGATTCTCCTCTTTTTCTTCTGTTCTGTGGTTGTTTTCCTATATCTTTTTTTTTTGCTGCTTGTTTGCCACCATGTCTGCCGAAGTAGTTAGAATAGACAGTGCCGATGAAGCCAGTTGTTCAGGCAGTGCCCCTCACGGTGTTATTACCAATGTTTCCAAACCCAAAACCAAACCAGTTGTCAAATACGCACTTGACCATTACAGAGCCCTTTTCCAAATTCCCCCTCATGTCCACATTCATTTTAAGGAAGAAGACGTTCTTCCAGATCACCGTTCTTCCTGCACCATCGTCTACCTCGCCCAGTTCGAGGCTGGACTTCGATTTCCCTTATCTCCCATTGCGGACTCCGTCCTGTCCGCCATTCAAGTTGCCCCGGGGTAAATGCACCCGAAGTTCTACAAATACATGTCTCTGATGGACAAGTTCAACAGAGACGGGTACAACGTAGAGGCCAGGCACGTCTTCCACTTCCGCCATGTTGTGAAATGTCCGGGGGTTGATGAGGAGGGAAAGAAAACGTACTTCACCTGGAGGCAAAAACCCAGGATCCCCGATATCATCTCACACCTCCCTGATGTGGAACGAGACTGGAAGGAGATGCCTTTCGTGGTCTCCGGAGCTTGGAGGGCAGAGACTGCCCGTCCTGTTCCCCACGAATTTACTTCAGGTCTGTTACTTTTGAATCGTTCTCCGTTGTCTGTTCTGAAAACGTATTCCTGTTACATGGCTAATAACGTTTCGCTCTTTCTGCAGAGACTTCTAAGCCACATTTCTCTGAACTTTCCGCGGAAGAAGAGTACGCGCTTCGGAAAGTTCGCATCGATAAAGGGGACGATTACGTCACCTGGACGCCGTCCTTTGCTCAAGAGACAGGGTCCGCTGTAGAAGCAGGGATCTTACCTAGAAAGCCTCGCCGACCAGCTCATCCACCGCCTCAGAGACCGCTCGGGCTGACAGCTTTCCTTGACGAGGAGATAGAGGAAGACATGGCTGACCAACTTCCCTTACCACAGCGATCCTCACAGGCTCCGACGCTGACTCGTCCTCCCCGTCCTTCTCATCCCTCCCGTCTATCCGCGACGGATAAGAAGACGGAGAAAAGAGAGAGGGAAGAAGCTCTCAAAGCCTTGAAGGCAAAAAAAGCTCGGCGAGAGGCGGAGCACGACCAGAGGGTCCGAGAACGGGAGTCCGCCGGGGTGTCATCTACTCAAGTTGCAACATTCGGCGAAGGGAGTGGCAACCCCACGGAGGAGCCTCCAATTGTTAGCACCGGCCCTCCCGTGGCTATCGCAACTGCTCCGTCTTCTGTGGCAGATACGGCTGCCATTGCTCCTCCCAACTCTACTGCCCCTGTGGTTGTCCCGGCCTCTACTTCCTCACCAGCCGCAAACGTGTCTTCGTCTTCCGCTTCCCCGTCTTCTGTCCCTCCTCGAGAGAGGATCACCATGGGGGGCCCCACCGAGCTATGGAATCCCGTCTTCCCCCGAGGGTATGCTCGTCCTACCGTCGCACATTCGGCGATGGAGCACGACTCCGTTGCCACATCGATGACGTTGGCGATGAGACTCCCAGCGGATATAGCCGCAACGAGAGACATGCACTGGATGGGGATGTTCAGTGCCGCGAGTCGAGCTGTTGCCACGGTACGTTTTTGTTTTTTTTTTTTTTTTTTTTTATACCATCTCTCTCTCCCCTTTTTTTCTTAGTTGGGCAACATGCTCGCTGGGATGTACGAAATCACCACCGAAAACAGGCGTACTGCCAATGCGCTGAGGGATAAGGTCCTTGACCTGGAGAAGAGGGGGGCCGAGGACGTGAAACGGCTAAACCACGAGTTGATGTCCGTTAGAGCTAACCTTCAGACTGCTAAAGGCACGATTGCCACGGCCGTGAAACAACGGGACAAAGCTCGGGACGAAGCCCGTAAGGCGATGGAAGGAGAGAAGGCGGCGGTGGAACAGGCCGAGAGATCCGTCCTTCGGATCAGCGAGATGGACGAGATCGTGAACACTCTCCGTCAACGGCTAGAGGCGACTGAAGCCGAGAAGGCAGCGTTGGGCAAACAGCTTGAGGAGGCCGCGACCGTGAGGGACAAGGAGGTTGAAGCCGCAAAGGAGGCTTTAACGGAGTCTCTTCGAGCCCACTTCCAAACAGAGATGGAACGGCTGATAGCCGAAGATCGGGTCGAGACGGAGAGGGAGCTGATGAACGAGCTCCGAGAATCGGGACGACTGGTAGAGTCTCCCCAGCAATCGAAGGACGAGGCCACTCGTTCTGAGGCTGTGGGCACGGAGTTCCCGCTCGGTGAAGAGCTCGAGGTACAAGGAGGGGGGCAACCCCCGTCACCTATTGGACCATCTCCCGTTCTCCCCGAAACTCCAGCTGAAACTGCTTCCGCCGATCCCCGCTGTTGCTGCTGACAACGTTCCGATCGTTCCCGATGACGCCGTCGTGGTTGTTGAAGTTGGCGAAGACTGATCTTTTCTCATTCCTATCCCCTTCTTTTCATATTTTGTTTTGGATGTACTCATTTGGATGTTCTACTCCCGTTAGTAAATTTTATATATATCTCCATTTGTGGTCACCGTGTAGCAACCGATTGATCCGGAGTAGGCATCTCGTTCAAATAAGACAAATAGCATATAATTAACTCGTGATTGGATACCCCTCTCATAACGAATATAACTTACTATATTACTCTAATAAGGGGTTGTCAAAGACGCGTATTAACACTACGGACGTACTTCGTCAAATGGTCCATTTCATAAAGACGAACTTGTGGTAACTCGTGGTGGGACACTATGCTCAGAGGACATTCCATTAGTAGAAGCCACCAGTATGCTCAAATGACAATTCCTTTGTATGAGCCACCTGTGTCCCGTGGTGAGTACCCTGTTCGTGTGAAATGCACCCGTTGTGGTAACACATCGGGACACCATGCTCAGAGGACATTGCATTAGTATAAGCCACCAGTATGCTCAGATGGCAATTCCTTTGTATGAGCCACCTGTGTCCCGTGGTGAATACCCTTCGTGTGAAATGCACCCGCTGTGGTAACACATCTATAACTTACCAAGTATTGGATATATAAATAAAAACGATTGATCACATGCTCACAGCAAATGCTCATAACGCACAACTTTATTGGAAAAATTGCTTTAAATTCATGACGTTCCACGACTTCTGAATTACATTACCTTGTAGGTCTTTAAGGTAGTACACACCAGGGCTCCCGACACGGTCCACGATGTATGGCCCTTCCCAGTTGGGACCCAGCTTTCCGCTATTGACTTCTCGTGTATGTTGGAAGATTTTTCGAAGAACGAGATCTCCGACTTGAAGAATCATTTTCCGTACTTTCTTGTTGTATGCCTTTCGTTACTGTTGCTGATACCGTTTCATCTGGATACTAGCATCTTCCCGCTTTTCTTCCAGCAAGTCCAAATGAATAGCCATTAGTTCGACGTTTTTGTCTTCCTCTCCATGCTTCTTTCGGGAACGTGTTGTTGGTAGGCAGACTTCGGTGGGAATAACAGCCTCCATCCTGTATGCCAAAGAGAACGGGGTCTCGTTCATAGGGCTCCGCGGTGTTGTCCTGTATCCCCACAACGCATTATGTAACTCGCTGGTCCACTTTCCCTTGGAATCTTCCAGTCTTCTTTTGAGGGCATTCAAAATGTTCTTGTTAGCTGCTTCGGCAAGGCCATTCCCCTGAGGATAATAAGGAGAACAGAAGATGTGCTTGATTTTCAACTCTCGGCAAAAGTCGGTAATGAGTTTTCCTGTGAATTGCTTCCCGTTATCAGAAATGATGGACTGCGGAATGCCGAATCTACAGATAATATGTTCCCACAAGAACTTCTTCACTTCTTGTTCTCTAATACGCGCAAGTGGAACAACCTCGATCCACCGGGAGAAGTAATCCGTGGCTACCAGCAGAAAAGTTAGATTACCGGGAGCCTTAGGAAAGGGTCCTACGATATCAAGTCCCCAACGAGCGAAAGGCCAAGGTTGAGATACGATGTTGAGTTCTTGGGCAGGGGCATGAATTAATTTCGCATGACGCTGACACTGACTGCATTTTTGTACGTACTTTTGTGCGTCAGCTTGCATGTATGGCCAAAAATATCCTTACCCCAGAGCACGATGAGCGATAGTCCGTCCTCCCGAATGGATGCCGCAAATCCCTTCGTGGAGCTCGGCTAAGATCTTCTCTACGTCTTCAGGATGCACGCATCTCAAAAGGGGTCCTCCAAAAGATTTACGGTACAGTTCCCCATCCACAAGGGTATAACGGGGAGCTTTATACTGTATTCGTCTTGCTTCCTTTGTGTCGGAAGGGAGAATTCCATTCTTCAAATAAGTTATTATGCCCGTCATCCAGCTTGGCACTTGATTTACGGACAACACCGTTCGTTGTGTTTGCAGTTCAATGGAGGAGTATTCCTTATACTCCATGAGGATTGCCTTGGATTCATCAGTTTGCATCATCGAGGCGAGGTATGCCAATGCATCAGCATGCCTGTTATCGTCCCTTCGAACATGTTTAATCTCGATGACATCAAAGGCCTTTCGTTGTTCTTGTAAAAGTGCAGCGTAGCGTCTCATCCGTTCATCTCGACATTCATAGATACCGTTGACTTGGTTCACCACGAGCTATGAATCACAGAACACTCTGAGTTTAGAAATTCCCAACTTTCGTGTACTTTGCAACCCAAGTATTAACGCTTCATATTCAGCTTCATTGTTGGAGGCAACATAACCAAAACGCGTCAGCTTTTGTACTTTAACATGATCTAGGCTGACAAGAACAGCACCAAGTCCCGAACCGTTGACATTAGACGACCCATCTACGTACAAGACCCAGTCGCACCACATCGTCAGTTTGGTTCCATCTCCCGCCTCGTCTTCCACAACGGTATCCTCCTCCACATCGTCTGGGAGCTCATGACGGTCGGGCTCTACTGAAGTTTCGGCCTCCTCCACGGGGAAATCGGCCAGGAAGCTTGCAACGGCCTGTCCTTTCTCTGCGGTTCGGGCCTGATATTGGATATCGAACTCGCTGAGTGTCACTGCCCACTTTGACATACGTCTCGCAGTTTTAGGTCGCCCCAACACAGTTTTCAAAGGGTACGTAGTGATGACGACGATTGTATGTGCCTGAAAATAAGGACGTAACTTTTCAGCAGAAAAGACAAGAGCCAGGCATACCTTTTCCATTTTGCTATAGTTGGATTCTGCCTTGTGGAATGTTTTGCTGACGAAATAAATAGGCTTCTCTACGCCGTTGTGACTTCTGAGCAGCACGGAGCCAATGGCTCGTTCCGAAACGGAGAGGTAGAGGTACAACACTTCACCAGGTTTAGGTACGGAGAGGATCGGTGCGGAGCCTAGATACGTCTTCAAGGCGGCGAAAGATTGGGAACACTCTTCTGTCCACCTGAAAACGGAATCCTTCCTCAACAACTCGAACAGAGGTCTACAACGGTCAGAAGACTTCGATATAAACCGGTTAAGAGCAGCGATACGTCCTGTCAGTTTTTGAACTTCTTTCCTTGACTTCGGTTCCGGCATATCTATCAGAGCACGGATTTGCGTGGGATTTGCTTCGATGCCCCGTTGACTGACGAGGTAACCAAGGAATTTGCCCGAGGCGACGCCGAATATACATTTCTCAGGATTTAACTTCAGATTGAAAGTGCGTAAAATAGAAAATGGCTCCGCCAAGTCGGCTACAAGAGAGACCCGAGTTCGGCTTTTCACAACGATATCGTCAATGTACACCTCCACCGATTTACCAAGCAAGGGTCCAAACATCAGATTCATTAACCGTTGATAAGTGGCCCCGGCATTCTTCAGGCCAAAGGGCATGACCCGGTAACAGAACAGGCCACGCTCCGTTATGAAGGCCGTCTTCTCTTGATCGTCCTCAGCTAAGAGGATTTGATTGTAACCCGAATACCCGTCCATGAAGCTCAACATCTCGTGACCCGCGGTGGCAGTGATAAGTCTATCGATTCTGGGAACTGGGAAGAAGTATTTCGGACAAACTTTATTAACATTAGTAAAATCAATACAGACTCTGACTTTCCCGTTCTTCTTCGGAACAGCTACTACATTGGCTATCCATTCTGGATATTGGACCTCACGAATGAACCCGTGCTGAATTAACTTATCAATCTCTTCATTGACGGCCTCATGGTACGCCGGAGCAAGTCTACGAGGCTTCTGTTTAACCGGATTCACTACGGGATCAACGTTGAGATGGTGACAGATAATTTCAGGATTGACACCCGTCATGTCCTCGTGGGACCAAGCAAAAACATCAAGATTCTTCTTCAGAAAATTTATCAACTCCTGCTCTTCGTCCGTTGTCAAACAGGTCCCAATTTGTAGCGTCCTTGGCTCGTTCTCCGTCCCCAAGTTGACAAGCTTCGTGGGTTCAACAGAGTGGTTCGTCAACGATTCACCCGGGTTCTCCTCTTCCACGGACCCGATCTATAATTGCTATTTGAGTAGGTCGGGTGGGGCATAATCACACTTCTGCGATGTCAGCTGGTCTCCTCGTATTTCACTTGGTCCGTCCGGAGTAGGGAATTTCAGTACCTGATAATAAGAAGACGGAACAGCTCTCATTTCGTGAGTCCACCACCGCCCCAAGATGGCATTGTATGGGGAAGGCGCGTCGACAATGGAGAACCGAGTGGACAGGATGATAGGTCCAGCTTTGACCGGTAGGATGACTTCTCCTACGGGTTGCATCGAGCTTCCGTCGAATCCTATCAAGGGGATCTGTGCAGGGACGAGAACTGCCGGGTCCAACCCCATCTTTACGAAAGCATGGAGATATAGAAAATCTGCCCCACTTCCAGGGTCAACGAGCACTCTCCTGATGTCAAAATCGCTAATTCGCATAGTCAAGACAAGAGCATCGTAGTGAGGCCTGACCACAGTTGTCATGTCCTGATCGGTGAACGATAGGGCCTGCTCGATTTCCCTCGCTGTCGATCGTACCTGACAAACTTTTGCCACGTGTGCTAACTTCCTTGCCTTCGCTCGGAACTGCTGCTCAATATCTACTTCCGGTACTCGAGCGCGATGGATGACATTTATTACTCCCTTCGGAGCTTCTCCGCATCGGCCCATATGACCAGATGGCTCTCCCTCATGAGATCGAGTGGATGGATCTGTAATACGCCATTCTCCTCTTCCAGAGTCCACATATTCTCCCAGATAGCCTTCACGGACTAATCTTTCCAGATATTCTCTCAGGATGCGACAACGATTTGTAAGGTGCCCGTGGCACTTGTGATACTGACAATACTCATGCGCCTTGGGTCCCGAGGTGACATCACGAACGGTCCGTGCTGGCCATTCGAAGTATGATTTGTCTTCCATCGTCTTCATAATTGTCGCCGGGCTCGCTGAGAAGTTGACTTGACCCGCGCGAGATGCAAAAGGACATCTTTCTGTCGTCTGATTCTCCCTCTCCTTGTTATGCCCGGGTTCCTCTTGTCTCTGATAGGCACGGTCGTCCCGCCGTTGGGAGTTGGGACGTAGATCCGTCCTCCTTGATGAGTCTAAATCTTGGTGGACTCCCAACGAGTGTCGGTTCGGTTCTTCCCGTCGTTCAACATACACCACTTTTTCCTGTCGTGTGCGCCACCGTGGTTCCTCGTCGCTGGAAGATGATTCATACTTTGGTCTCTTCCCTCTCTTCGAGGAGGGTTTGCTTCCCCACTCCACAGCATCTACCCCTCGTGCTCTGGGTCTCGTCGTTGCTGCAATATCTTCCTCCATCCTCCCGTACTTAGAGGCACGGACTATCAGTTCGTCCATCTTGATTGGACAGTCAAGGGCAAGAGATTCGTAGAGCTTAGAATTCTTGGGTATAGCATTCTTGAAGGCCGCTATGCAAGTGCAGTCTTCGATCTTATCGATATTAGAGACTTCATCGGTAAACCGTTGAATAAAGTCTCTAAGGGGTTCTGTCGACTTCATTCGCATGGCGAAGAGTGAATCTGCGGCTGCTTTCTTCTTCTTGTTAATGATGTACTGGTCAATGAAAACTGACCTGAGATCAGCTATACACTTGATCGACCCAGCGGGTAGATTACGGAACCATCTCGCAGCCTCTCCAGTCAGGCTACTAGGGAAGGCTTTACAGAGAAGATTATCATCCGGATTACGGACAGCCATAGCATTCTTGAAGTCAGTCAGGTGGTCAATAGGATCTCTCCTTCCATCGAACTTAACAAAATTCGGTACCACGAATTTTGACGGGGTATATGATTCGACGATCTCCTTGAAAAAATGGGACGCCTCATCCTCGTCTTTGTACTTCTGAGCGTATTGATCGAGAGAGGCCCCGCTCGTCACTCCTCTGACTCGAGCATTGATCAGGGCTTCCACGTCCTTGAGGGTTAAGCCTGTCTTCAACCCGTCGTTGCTGACACGGAGATCCCGTTGTTCAGCATGAGCACCAAGAGAACGAGGATAGGCAGTCTCGTCAGTAGAAGGAGTGAGAGTGAATCTTCTCTCCAGATTCTCTGGTGCAGACGGCGAGATCGGGATTTTTACTTTGGGGGGAGGGGAAGAAGGGAAACTGAGTTTACGAGCCGCAGAGCCCCCTTTAGGAGATTCGTCATCGATCTCCAAATTACCATGCTCTAAAGCATCAAGCCGCTCCTGCAGTGACTGCTGCTGGCTGACTATCTGGGCCAGAGTGGCCTGTTGTTGTTGTAATAGTAACAGGATGGGATCAGGTATGGTCATGGGCCTTTCTGGTTGTCCAGAAGATTGGCCTGATGCGAACGTTTGCATGACGGATTGGGTGTAGGGAATGGCTTGAGGGGGCTGGTTTTCGACGATAGACTGAGGAGTTTGGTCTGCCATGCTGACCGGGAGAGGTGGTGTGAGCAAAGGGTGGGTTCGGCTAAATTTCCCACAGACGGCGCCAATTTTGTGAGGGGAAATTATCGAAAAGGACACGCGTCAGCAACAGCTCCTCCCCACGCTCTGGTTTTACCGGTTGAAGGTTGGAGTGGAGGGTGTGGCACCCTGACCTGTACTCTGATGGTAAAGTCAGTAGGTGTAGAAGATGATGAACAGTAAGAAAAGGCAGAGAATTTGCGGGTCTTAGCTCTTAAAAAATCCATTCATTCATACTGTTTTTCACAGGTTCTTATAGGCCCCTCCTGTCATGGCCATAGGCACCCATGGATGACCATGCACACCTCAAATCTCTGATGTGTACTTCAATAATCATTTTAGATAGATCTCCCGGTCATTCATACTGCACGCGTATCTGCATATAAAATAGAGCAGGCATAGAGTAGGAACTCGTCCGAGGTGACTAGCATTAAATGACATTTAATGCTGTATTTAATGCCAAGACAGTGTTGCCCACCTACCATCGTAGAGGTAGGATCAGTCCCAGGCGACTGGGCAATAGCACTGGATCTCATTACGTGTTGGGATACGGGGTCGTTGACAATAAGACGACGGGTACGTTGTCAGAATGAAGACGTGATCGTCGTCTATGAGACAACGGGTAGCTCATCAAAACGAAGACGTGATCGTCGTCTATGAGACAACGGGTACGTCATCAGAACGAAGACGTGATCGTCGTCTATAAGACAACGGGTACGTCGTCAGAACGAAGACGTGATCGTCGTCTATGAGACAACGGGCCCGTCGTCGAAGAGACGACGGAAATGAGCTCAAACGATAACATCACACCGAGGACGAGCTCGTTACTACCATACTTAGGGTTTTACGAAATTTACCCATTACAACTAGTATATAATAAATATGTTTAATTTTAAAATTTAAATGAAGTATATTTAGATACTTTAATAATTAATTATATATAATCGAGCCGAGTTTTTAACGAATTAGTAAAGATGTGTGATGTGTTCAAGCTTGACTTGTTAACTAAATCACCTCAAAAATCAAGCTTGGGTTAGACTTTTTTACTAAATAAATGAACGAGTCACCACACTTTTGTTTAATAACCACATTGGTGGCGTGTTCTACGTTTTAGGATTGTACATCTGTTTCGTTAGAGATGACATTTAATACCGGCCGTACAGGTGGTGCAAAAAAGAATGTGAAAGAGAAGAAAATGGGTGATAAGATGGAGAGTCATCCCAAGGAGGAGACTGACAGTCCCTCTTTTATTTAGTTTTTTGGTTGACTCAACTACACCACAAGGCCCTAATGTGGCTCATAAAAGCAAAAAAAATTTTTTTTTGGGTTTTTGCATATCAACTGCTGTGTTATATCAGCTTTGCAAATACGCTGTTATAAGTAATAGTTTTGTTGAGCTTCCGTTTGTTATTGTTAGGAAAATGATTATTCCACCTTTATGATATTTCATAACCTCACAAAGTCTTTAACTACCTTTGAATTGTGGTTAGGTTAAGATACACTAACCCCTAGAGCTAAACCATCTAACCTTTGTTTTAAAAGAAAAAAATTATCTTGTCCCCTTTGAATCCCCTTTGAATTCCCTTTAACTGTGGTTAAGATTTACTAACCCTTAGGGTTAAAATATCTAACCTTGATTTTTAGAAAAAATAATTAACAAAATATTAACGTGTCTCCTTTGAATTCCCTTTAATTGTGGTTAATATTCATTAACCCTTAAGATTAAAGCATCTAACCTTGATTTTTAGAAGAAAAAAAATTAGAAAAAATTAACATGTCCCTTTGTAACTCCCTTTAACTGTGGTTAAGATTCACTCACCCTTAGGGTTAAAACATTTAACTTTGGTTTTTAGAAAATAAAAAAATAAAAAATTTAACGTGTCTGTTAACTCCTTTTAACCATGGTTAGGGTTCACTAACCCTTAGGATTAAAGCATATAACTTTGGTTTAAAAAAATTTAAGTTGTCCCCTTTTAACTCCATTTAATTGTGGTCAAGATCAACTTACCCTTAGGGTTAAAGCATCTAACCATGGTCCTTGGTACTTAAAAAGAAAAATTACATGTCTCCTTCCATAAGGGTTAGTGAACCCTAACCACAACTAAAGGGAGTTAAAAGATAGGTTAAATCTTTTTAAATTTTTTTTTCTAAAAACCATGGTTAGATATTTTAACCCTAAAGGTTAGTTGATCTTAACCACAGTTAAATTTAAATGGAGTTAAAGGGGGCACCTTAATTTTTTTTTTTCTAAAAACCAAAGTTAGATGTGTTAACCCTAAGGGTGAGTGATCTTAACCATAGTTAAAGAGAGTTAAAAAGGGACACATTAATTTGTTCTAATTTTTTTGTTTCTAAAAATCAAGGTTAGATGTTTTAACCGTAAGGGTTAATAAATCTTAACCACAATTAAAGGAAGTTCAAAGGGACACGTTAATGTTTTCTTTTAAAACCAAGGTTGAATACTTTAACTCTAAGGGTTAGTGTATCTTAACCTAAGTTGAAGGGAGTTAAAAGGGGACACATTAATTATTTTTTTAACCACGGTTAGATGTTTTTATAGTAGACTAGATGTTTTTATAGTAGACTAGTGTCAACATAACAGAGTATTTTTTTATAGTAGAGATTTTTACTCCTAAAATATAGACATGTAATTAACCTTCAACTTAAAAATCTAAAGTCCAACTAAACATAATTTTCAAACAAGCATTTCTTTTTAGACTAGTGTCAACAAACGCTACCTAAGCATAATTTTCTAATAAACACTTTTTTTTAGACTAGTATTGACAAACGCCACCTGAGTTACAACACATGGGTCCTAGCCACTGGAATAAAACACCGACCAAATTATATGTACTAATGTTATAAAAGTCCTGTTTTTTTCTTTTTTTTGTAAAGGTAACAATACCACAAGGCAAAGCTACAGGTTATAAAAGTCCTCTCTTCACATCCATAATATAAATCCAAAAATTTCTGCTTTTAAATTCAAAATCTACGATTGACTTTGAATCTTCTTTTAAATGCAGCCAATCTTTTATCTATAAACCCGTACAAAGAATGACTTGGGGGGTCTTGGAATGACTCGTCTACATGTTAACTATGTGACTTGTTACACTTTAGACTAGCAAAGAGATAATACCATGTGACCTACTCCTTTCCTTTGACAATATAAAATACCCTAAGAAGCGCTACATTATATGAGCATGCCCTTCCCCATGCCTCCTCACCTAATTTAACAGATTTTTCCTTCATTGAGTATAGACATGCATGTAAAGATGTTCAAATGAAGAACCCTGTTAATGAACCAATGAAGGATCGCCTTTTTTTTTTGGGATGTGGTGGGGGACCGGTGGTGCGTTTGGTTTTCGAGTTCCAGGAAGAGCTATAAACGGATCGGATTTGGACCGGAGCTGCCTAACTAGATCCGAATCCGATCCGTTTAAAAATCTGACATATCTGAATCCGATCTAAGATCCATCAGAATTTGAATTGTCCAATTTGATTCTGAATCTGATTATATATTTAAGTTCTGATCTGATTAATATTAATATATCTAAAATTAATTTTTAATTAAAAAATGAAAAAAATGTAACTAATAATATAATATATTTATATAAGTTATATAGCTATTATTATTATTATTAATTAATAATGTAACCAAATCAGATTGCTATAGATCCGAATCTGATCCGATTATAATCGGATTCAAAAAATTCAAGATCTCATATTCATATATGATCCAACAGATCTATAATAGGATTAGGATCCCGTCTAATTAAATCAAATTTGGATCATGATCCAATCCATTGATAACCCTAGTTCCATATCTCAAGTGAATACCATTTTCAATCATACATGGGTAATCTAGTCACACTTGAAAGTTCCATATCTCAAGTGAATACCATTCTCAATCATCAGGGGCAATCTTGTTACACTTGAATTGGTAAAGATACCCCCAGAAAATTAAGATGAAGCTCCCTCTACCTTAACAGGAATGCTAAGTATACTCTCGCATTTTTTAGATGATAAAACAAGGACTATTATTTTCTCTGGGGAGCATAGTTAAAATACACTTGCCAAGTCTCTCCAACTCGCCGCATGTCCCTTTTAACTTTCTTTGACCATGGTTAAGATTCATTAACCTTTAAGATTAAATAATTTAACCTTAGTTATTAGAAAAAAAATTAATTACAAGAGTTAAAATTCTTAACCAAAATTAAAAGATGTTAGAGGCTGAGTTATAGGTCGGCCAGAGTATTTGCTATGACCCCAGCTAAGTAAATCCCCTCACATAAAACAAATGACTTAATTTGTGTCAACATAGTCAGGGGACCACACTAAATCCTTTGTTTTAATATTATAAAAAGGATGAGAGTATAGTTAGCATTGTTCCTTACAAAGTATAAAAAAATTAGGGAAAAGCGAATAACATAAGCAAATCTTGTGTTTTTCCTTGGCTCTTCTTTTTGACCTGCGTTTTTGAAGGCCATGATCTCTTGTACAATCTTGACCTTTAAACACTTTTGGGCACATGGAAAACCTAGGGCTGAAAATAGACGATTCTCTTCCGGGAATAACCCTTCCAAAGGATATATAACTTTGATCCTTCGCTTACGTCTTAACTGACAATTGGCTGAGTTGGATTTTCCACTCTTGAGTACGTAAAAGCTATCCTACTCTCAGGCCTTTCCTCCTTCCAACCTGATCCAATCACCTGTCCAATTTCTTTGTAAATGCATTATAATAAGTGAAAAAGTGTGCACTTTAACAATAAGATTGCACAAGTGGTTGGCTCAGGTTGAGAGTAGGGCTATCACTCACGCAAGTTATATCCCACATGTGAGGGTGTTCATGTACTATTTTATTTTGAGTGACGGTATAATGATCTATTTACCCACCATGTTTTAGTGTTCATTTCCTTGAGTCACGGTGTAGTGGTTGATAGGCCTAAGTTGGGGTATAACCTCTGGCAAAATGCTTACCAACCCTAACTAAGGTAAGGTTACTGCCTAATATTTCCGCAACCAAAAAAAAAAAAACTTGCATATAAGAAACACATGTTTCCTTCGAAAACCAACTCATCATCTCGTAACAGCCTTTAAGCTCCTCCCTGTACCTTCGCTCTGAAAGAGCTTTCTTCTTGTTATCTGAAAAGAGATAGAAACATGGATCACATTAAGCACCAACTCCTACTCTCAGTCTCTATTTTGTGCCTCCTTTTTTTTCCACTTATCACGGCTCCATTTCTTCAACTTCTACTTTAATGCATTTCCTTTCCAACTCTTTAGCTACACCATTGGCAAGTACTTCATCTTCCTCCTTTCCATTGGATTAATCCTTGTTTTCCTCGCCAGAAACTTCGGCTCTTTTCCATTCGTTACTGATCATCACGACGAATTCTTCAACAAGAGTGGAGATGGTCTGCAATCGTTATCTGAATTATTAGAGACAAAAGCATCAGCTTTAGAGATGGAAGTTGTGGTGGAAAGTACTTGGTATCTAGAGAATGTTGTTGAAGAAGAAGAAAACCAAGAAGGAAGAGAAAATAGATTTTTTATTACAAGAGGAGAAATTGGGTTCTTGGTTACAGAAGAAGAAGAAGAAGAAGGGGTGTTGAGTGCAGAAGAATTAAACAAGAAATTTGATGATTTCATTAAGAGGATGAAGGAGGGAATCAGGATAGAAGCTCTACGACACACACTTTAACGTACGGTCACCTTGGAAGAAAAAGAAAATATCAAATCATCTGTCATCAGTCTCTTTACTTTGTTTGAGACTCATGATATTTAAACTGTTTTTCTTACTGCTTTCCTTCTTCCTTCTTCTGTACGATTGTGTATAAGTTTTCCTCTCTTAGTCTTCTTCCCTGTGATTCACTTGTAGCTTGAATGAATATATTTACGTCCACCTTCCGGCCATCCACTCTCACACTGTTTTTACTAATTTAAAACAAAAAGACCAAACAAAAGTGATGGGACCATACAAAAGTGTCACACTATTTTGTCTTCCCCTATAAAAATATAGGAGAGTGGACATAGCATTGCTCATTTAAGTATGGGTAAATTTAGCCTTGTAAAAACTAATTAATTTGAATGAATATATTTAAGTATGGGTAAGTTTAGCCTTGTAAAAACTAAATAAAAACCATCTTTGGCCTTTCTCAGTTGCTCTTCTCATACATCAAATAAGCAAGTTTCCCAAGTGCATGGAAATCTATAACGTTGAGAATTCAATCACAGGTTTGGTCTCATGTCCTGGCTTGCCTTGTGCAAAGGAAAAATTAAGAATCACAGCCAATTGCGATTGAATTCGGGTTGTAGGGGAGCTAGCTTGTAAGAAAAATTAAGAATCACAGCCAATTGCAAATGAACTCTCAATTGGGGAGAGTTCAATACCACCAACAGGTAAACTGTGGTTAAGATTCACTAATCTTTGGGGTTCAACAATATAACGTAACCTTAAGAGTACATAGACACATATACAATGTAATAACGGATTTATGCGCCCTCATATATTTCTACATGAGATCGGATCACAACCAATTGCGATTGAACTCCCCATGTTCAATCGCACCCATAGGCCAACACGTACGTGTTTCTTTTAATCCCTATTAAATATGATTAAGATTCACTAATCCTTGGGATTCAACAATAGTAACCCTAAGGGTTAAAAATTCTTAATTATAGTTAAATATTTTAAAAAATATTTCTTTTCTAAAAACCAAAGTTATATTGTTGAATCCCAAAGATTAGTGAATTTTAACCATAATTAATAGGGATTAAAAGAAACACATACGTGTTGGCCTATGGGTGCGATTGAACACAAGAAGTTCAATCGCAATTGGTTGTGATTTGATCTTATGTTGAAGTAAATGAGGGTGTAGAAATTCGAGTATAATTGAAATTCCGCTTAGTTAAGGGAATAAAAAGAATTTTTAAATTGTCACAGACCCTATTCACCCCCCCCCCCCCTCCATAAGGTCCAAACCTTAGGCATCAAGTGGTATCAGAGTCTAGGTCTCTGTTTTTTACAAATTTAATCATCTTAGAGAAATATTTTTTTTACAAATTTAAATGATTAGGTGCTTAATTATGCTATGTTCAATGTGTATTGATTATAATTTTGATGATTGATTGATATTTATTGCTTTGAAATGGGTGATTGTTGATATTTATTAATTATAATTTGGATCTTAATGAAATGATCATTATTTGATGTTTTGGATGTTATGATAAGTGTATAAAAAGTGCAATTAAAATGTTCACTGCACCATGTTCAACTGAGTGATGTTATAAGCCTTTGGTATCCACACTGGATATTATAGAGAGATTGCCCAACAAGATCAGGTCTTAGAACAGTATTTGCTCACTATTTTTTTGATAATCTTTATGCCTTATTGAAAATGAATTAAATAGGTATCATTTGCTTGAAATTAGTATATTGATATAATGTGATTATGTGATATCTTTTTTATGTTGCCAAAGAGAAGAAATATGATAATTGAATGAATTATCTAAAACCCTTGAAATGACTAACTTAAAATTGAATTCATGTGCATAAATGACATATTCAAATTAGTATCAAATGTTTGTATTGATTTAACCAAATGAATTAATGGTTTCATAAACTTGTGAATGATTTATCTAAACTATATGCAAATTAATTTAATTCTTGAAATTATTAATGTATATGTTTTGGGGAAGTTTACCTCAAAAATTGTATTTAATTTATTTATTGAGGAGGAGATTGTTTCTATTCCATTTTATTATTATGTCATCATAAAAAATGGGGAGATTGTTAGCCTATAGGTTTTCACCATAGGTTCCCTTAGTAATTTTAATGATATCATAATAATGTAATGAGATTTGTGTTACTAATGTCTCAATTGAGTTTATGTGAAAATTAGTTTACCAAGAGCATTAGCAAACCATTAATGGAAAAAATATGAAAAAGACACCATCTATTAGAATATTCAACATCAAGTCAAAAGCAAGCTATTGGATCAAATTGAAGATTTTAAATATCATATCAAAAACTCAAGTCATGAAGATGAAGATATAAGAATGAGAAGATTGATCTTGAAGCCAAAGAAGACAAATCAAGTCAAGATTAAGTTGAAGAAGAATGAAGACTTTCAAGAATGTTTAATGTTTTATATTTTAGTATGAGAATGTTTAGGACTTTTGTAAAAAGTTCTCAAAATTTAGTTGATTGAATGTTCAAAGCCTAAATTGACCTTAAGAGCCTAAAACCAAAATTGAATAACATTCTAAGGTCCTACGACATCATTTGGAAATACCAAAATCATGATGAAGATGAGCCAAAAGATCAAGGGATTCAATCCTATCATTAAGGTCAAGAAAAACAATTTTTATGCTGAAAATCAACCATCCAGTCGACTAAATAAAGGCCCGGATTTTGATCTAGCCACTGGGTTCATCCAGTCGACTAGATGATCCATTCAGCTGACTAGATGCCTCGGGACAGGTATTAAAAACCCTATAACTGCTAGTTTTCAACGGCTCTTTTGCATTCAATGTACCTCCAACGATTATATCTTTGCAATGGCTATAAAATGAAATGATTTATAAATTAGAACGTGATGATTTATCAATCCGATCATTCAACCATCCACTCCAAAGTTTAGATTTTCAAATCTATTAAGTTAAACTTAGAATCTCAAATCAGTTTTATTGAGTTATTCAACTCTAATCTTTGAAAAATTTTCAGTGAGCTTTAGAGAGATCATTCAACTCTTTGTAAGAGCATATTATGATTGTTAAACATTTCTCATCCAAGTGTATTGAAATCAAGAATCATGGATTCTTTTCCTTGAAGGAGAGAGCTTTGTAAAGTCAAGAGAAGATTGTTCTCTTGTAAATAGACTTGATCTTCGTCCGTAAGAAGATTGTAAATGTTTGATTCTCATCCGTAAAGGGATTGTAAATGTTTGATCTTCACTCGGAAAAAGATTGTAAAAGATTTGGTCTTCACCCGTAAGAAAACTGTACGAGTAAAATTATGATGAATCCTCTAGTGAGAATAGCTTGAGGTGGGAACGTAGGTGAGATTGCCAAATCTCGTGAATAATATCTTTGTATTTGCATTCTCTTTTCCTACTCTTTACTTTATTGTTTTACATTGTTTGTGTAGAATTGCATAATTCATTTTCTTTTTAATTAGTATAATTGAAATTCAGCTTAAGAGAATAAGAAGAATTTTTAAATTGTCATAGATCCTATTCACCCCCTCTAGGGTCCAAACCTTGGGCATCAATATACTCATATCTAATAAAATTAAATAATACTAGGTAATAATGTCTAAAGAAAAATCATTAAAAAATATTTTTTGTTGAAAGAATCTTCAATTACAAAAATGTACACCAATTTAATACACTAATATCTAAAAAAAAATTATATAATTCATGGGTAATAATGTTTAAAGGAAAATTATTAAAAAATAATTTTTGTCAAAAAAATCTTTTAAAATATTATACTTTATGGAAGGACTAGTAATGGTGCACGTGCAAAAGCATGTATAATTTTTGTACTATTAATGAAAAATATAAATTTTTAAAGAATTTTATTCTTTTTAAAATTAATTTTTAATATATTTTTATTAGACGTTATTCTCTTTATATTAATTAATTTTACGATATATTAGAATTTTTTATAGAATATATTTAGCAATTAATTTTTAAAAATTTATGTAAATTTAAATTTAATATTAGAAAGGAGTTATTAATAATTGATTATTTATTGGTCCCACTTATAAATGTATACAAAATAATGATTCTTTCTAATAGACTCCTTATTAATAGTGAGTACTTCTTATAATCACTTTTTATTTTGATTAAGCTTATAATCACTTTAAAATATTTCTATTTATAAAAGAGTTACTATAAGGAGACTAAAGAGTCCTCATTAAGAGATAATTTAGAATTGAGTCCCACCACTAAAAGTATTAAAAGTCTAAATTTATTTTATTAGACTTACACATATACTTTTTCATCATTAATGAAAGCCATAAAATTTTAATTTCTTTTTAAAAAATCTAATTTTTAAGGAAAATAGTTAACGTACTCGGGGTTCCCATTTTATAATGGAATCGCCGGTCCTCATTGGTCCATGCCCCAATTTTAAATACTTACCTATTGTGGTTAGTATTCACTCACCCCTAGGGTTAAGCAAACCAACCATGGTTTATAAAAAAAAAGACCACAATCTTTGTTTTAATTTAGTTAAACTTAACCGGTGTTAAAGGGGTGTTTTCATCAATAATGAACATCACTTATTGAACCAATTAAGAGAAAAAATTCAGATACTAAAAATTTCTTGTATTTTCTTTCCAAATTTAATACAAACTAAGAACGTATACCTTCTGCTAAAAAAACACATCAAAAGACATTTTTTTAAAACAATCTAATTCTATTTTTCTTTTACTTTTCTAGCCTGTGAATCTACGTCTCTCCCCCTCTTCTCCTCTATAAAATCAAAGCAAAAATACTCGACTTAGAATATCCATAGTTAAAAAAACAACCCCATTAAAAGAAACAATAAGAAAAATATAATAAATTGGCTCAAACTTGAAGTATTTACATACCATACCTAAAACCCACAAAGATCGATGGATTTCTTTCAGGAAGCGGCGGACTGATGGGCATGGGTTGGTGCGGTGTGAGAGAAGGGATAGAACCTAGGTTTAAATAATAGGCTTCGGATTGTCTCTGGCGAAGCTAGAAAACTCTCTCAGGGTTCCATACATTGTGCGACAGTTGGCAAAAGAGTGGGGAGAAGTTATTCCATTTTCTCCGCACAATTTTGACTTCTCCCCATATGATATCTCTCCCCCTTATTCTCATACACTTATCACCACATGTCTTAATATGTGTGGAGAAGTTAAAATCATGGGCCCCATGATTTTGATTTCTCCACCACTTGTCACCTATTCTATGGAACCCCGAGACAAGCCCTTTCTGGCTTCGCCAGAGACAATCCAAGGCCTAAATAATAATAGGGGTCCTTATCCTCTTCGTCTCAACTTCATTTGCTACAACGTTTATGTCTCTTTTGCTTGCTATTCTACTAGCGCCACTGTGTACATACATGCAGAAATCTATCTAAAACGACGAAACAGTGTTGTTCGGAGAAGATATTGCGGCCCTATCATCCATTTCCTCCGACCGCAACAAGTTCACGTCGAAGCCTCTCGACTGTTCCCCCAAAATGGCCAGAACTCAGAAGAACCCGCTTCACAACTCCCCATAACAATCCCAAAAAATCAAAATCAAAACCCGGTTCTTAAAATCCATTGGAAAGATATTAAAGGATATAGGTTTCGTATAATTTTAGGTTAGTTTAATTTTAATGACTCGTTCCAACTCTTCTACTAATAATAGAAGTCCTTATCCATAGAAACATACGTGAGTTCTAAACTAATTATATCTCATTTTTTATATAAGTTTTTTTTTTTAGCTTTAACCTCTTTAAAGCTTCGTATAACTTAAATTATTAAAAAAAATAAGGGTATTTTTGTCAACATAAAGCTTAGGTTACTCCTTGTACTTTTATTAGTAGAATGATATATGATAAGTGCTTAATTTTGCTTAATTATCCTCATTTAAATAAGTATTATCATAGGTCTTTGGTTTATATCTTCATTTTTACACGTAAAGTGGTATATTCTCTTCTCACCATTGCGTTGTCTTCTTTCTCTTAATTTTCATGATACATTTGCATGTATTCATACATGTCTTGAAAGGCCGCATGCAAAATATTTTTAAGAGAGACTTATTACGTATATTTATTTTTTGTAGGAATCCTAACCCCAGACTACTCTCGAGATTCAAGAAGTCCAAAGTTTCAAATAGCCCATGTTCAACTCAAAGATCTAAAAGAGTCAAAGCCCAAGAGCAAAGCCCAAGCCAAAAGTCCAAGAAGCCAAGTCTCAAGTCAAAGAGTCAAAGCCCAAGAGCAAAGCCCAAGACCAAGTATAGAAAGATTCTACATCATGGCTGGAGAATCTTAGGAAGATATGGATTAATATGATTTTGGCATAAAAAGGGTGGAACTCTCTTGAATTAGAAAGAAGAAGTGTGCTATATTGATGTTTCTATTTCAGAAAAAATGAGAAAGCCTATTTTGGTCACAAGAACTCTTTATTTTGGGTGGATTTTGGAATTTAAGCAAGAAGCTTAATGGAGGTCAACTAAATCTACAAGAAAAGCAAGAAATTTCGTGGATGGTTAGAGGAGTGCTATTATTTAGCAACCAATCTCAAATAAAGAATGAGGATTTCCCGGATTCCCGCCTAATCTGGACAGTACTTACTAATTTGGACATAACTTTTGACTCAAAATTCAGATTAAGACAAGATTTGATGTTTTGGAAAGAAGACTTAAATGAGAACAAAATTGTATTTCATGAAGATTTCCTAATTCTGACGTTTAAGGGGTCAAAACATGTCATCAAGAGGAGAGAAGTGCAATTTTGGTTGGAATTTTGGAATTAGAAGTTTCTCTTTTGTTTTTCTTTCCCTTCTCTTCTTCCTTTTAGTCTATATAAACCTAAAGTGAGAGACTTTTGGGGCGCTCTGATCTTTTCTCATTCTCTTTTCTCTCTTCTTCTTTTAGCTTTTTTTTGAGTTATTTTATTGTAGTGTTTGGAACACCATTAAGGAGGATGACAACTCCAATCATGGTAGGCTAAACACCATTCTAAGGTTAGGGATTTGAAACCTTTTTCCGATTTATGTGAATGATGTGGATGGTTTGATCATTAATTTTAATTGAATAGTTCTTATTTTGGTTAATTGTTCTTCTCTATATGCTCTTTGATTTCATATGATCTATTGATATATGGACTGCTTGGATCCCCTGTGAGTTAGATAGAAAGTATTATTCAAATTTCTCTAATTATTCAATTGAAGTTAATGGTCAGTGGTTTTATCGTATAATTTTCCATGTAGATTAAATCCTTATTTAATTTTAGATGTGTTTTCATCCAAATCTAAGCATAAGGAGGGATAAGTGGATTTTCCTGAAGCCTTAGACCTCTTTTTCATTGCTTTACAGTTATCAGTGATTTTTGCTCCATTCTCATTGAGTGGAAAACTGATTTTAAATCTCTCTTCTCTTTAGATTTCATTTCCTTAATTCTTGTTGCACAATAGTCAATCTCTGTGGATTCGATCCTGTGCTCACCAGATACATCAACTGTGTCACTTGTGCACTTGCAAGCGAGAGCAGGAGGGTCCTCTGGAATCTCAGGAACAATGAGAGATGGCTCGTTGGTAAGAGGAGGTCTTTCAACCTCACCATCCTCATCTTCGACCCAGACGACTTCTAGGCCAGCAGTCTCAGAACGGAGGGTCTCGTCCTTTGATTGTTTAGGAGTTTCAGTCAGCCGTCTGGCCTCTCGGAGCTCCTTCATCAATTCCTTCGTCAACTCCCTCTTTGTCTCAGCCCGGTCTTCCACTATCAGCCGGTCCATCTCCGTCTGGAAGTGACTGCGGACAGTCTCCGTTAAAGCTCCATCCACAGCCTTCGAATCCTCAAGTTGCTTGGCCAAGGCTTCCTTCTCAGCTTCGGCTTTCTCGAGTTGCCTAATCAGAGTGTGAGAGTACTTGTCCAGTTGGCTGATTCGGAAGGCAGAAGCAATGGCCTCCTCCCTTGCTTTCCTCTCGTCCTTCGTTGCTCGTCGAGCGTCTTCAAGGGCTAAGACGAACTTGCCTTCGGCAGTCTGCAAGGCTGAATGAACTCTCAACAGCTCGAGGCCCATCTCTTTCTTCTCCTTTGCAGACTTCTTCTGTAGACTTTGAGCCTCTCTCTCAAGTCATTCACAGTATCCCAGAGGTTGCTATGGTTCTCGTACATCCCCGAGACCATGTTGTTCAACTAGTTGAAGGAGGAGAAGACTTTTGTTAGCATAAGAAGACATGAATTGAGAAATAGGAGTGTGCAAGACATATGTAGGAGTTTACCATTGCAATAGCCCGATTTATGGTGTTGAACATCTATCCCTTGCTCAAATTCCTTGTCACATCCATATCAACAGGAAGTCTTATTACCCGGCTCAAAGAAGTGGCCACGTGGTCATGGTCCATCGCCGTGTCTGCCACGGTTAGGTGACGATATTCGCACGAGAAGACGGGGGCCCAGGCAGCAGGTTCCTCCGTTGTGGCCACTTCCTGTAGCACATCAGAAGCAGTAGTAGTAGCAGGAGCAGTCCCAGCAATGGCAGTGGGAGTGGCCACGATAGCCAAAGGTTGATTGACAACCAATGGTTTGGCCCGTGCTGTTGGCTCCTGAGTTTCTGGCCCAGCTGGGGCCGAATCCATGGCAGCCTTTCCCCATTCTTGGAGCCTTCTGTCGTGCTCCTTTTCTTTCCTTCTTCTCTTGGCCTGCAAGTCTGCAAGAGTTGCTGCTCTTTTTTTCTTTTCAGCGGACTTTTCGGGTGTGAAGGCCCGGGAGGATGTGTGCTTCTTACGCTGAGAAGGGGGAGCGGGAACCTTTCTAGGAGCCCGTGGTGCCATGGACAGCGGAGGGATATTTCTTTCCATTTCTTCTTCCTCGACTTCAGGGACAACAAGATGAGGGGAAGATGGTCCAGTTTGCCCTTGATCAATGGAAGGGGTCGCCTTCGTCAATGGTCTCCAGGTGACGTAATCGTCCCCTTTCTTCGTGCGGATGACCCTTAGTCGTTGCTTCTTTGCCCTAGTAAGGTTCACGAAGTGTGGAATAGAGGTGCTTGCACAAACGAAAAAATCATTAGTGGCAACGGAAGTAAGCAATGAACGCGGACAGCGGAATGGGACAACAAAAAGAAAAAAGACAACGGAGAGCAAGTCAAAGACAGCGAACTTGACAAAAAAGTGTTGGGGACAGGACGAGCAGTTTCCGCCCTCCAAGCACCAGAGACTACGAAAGACATCTCCTTCCATTTCCATTCTAAGTCAGGTAGGTGCGTGATGAAGTCAGGGATCTTGGCATGTTGACTCTAAGTGAAATATTTTTGCCCTTCGTCGTCACTTCCTCGACATCCCACAACGTGACGAAAATGGAAGACGTGCCTAGCCTCTATCTGGTATCCGTCTCTGTTGAACTTGGTCACTAGAGACAAGTATTTGTAGAACTTTGGGTGCATCTGACCCGGGGCAAGTTGAAGGATGAAAAGGACATAATCCACTATGTGATCCAAGGGAAACCGAAGTCCGACCTTGAATTGTGCAAGGTAGACAACGGTGCAGGTAGAGCAATGACAACGTAGTCGTTGTTCAGAAGACGAACGTAGCCGTCCTCCTTGGACAACGGTTATTTAATCCGTGTTCGCATACACAACGGGCCCGAGCTTTAGTCAACAATGAGACCGACTGTTAGGAGGTAATTTTTTTACTCTGTTGATTAGGTGAAAAGCGTTGTCTTGGCATTTAATGCTGGTCATTTCAGCATACTGTCCATCTCATACCCCAGATCTATCTAATATATTTGGTAATGATAATAAAGCCAGTGGCATAGTCATCCATGGCCATCTATGGTCGTCTATGGCCATATAGGGCTGGACCTATAAATACCCAAGAGACTCAGTGCATAGGGGAAGAGGAATTTTGATAGGAAAGAGAGGGAGGAGGAACATCGACTAAAACCACAAAAATTCATATTTCTAAACTCTTATGACTGCTCTTGCTTATTGTTCATCATCTTCTTCACATACTGCCTTTGGCATCGGAGTACAGGTCAGGGTGCACACCCTCCTCCTCAACTTCACCAGCAACTATAGCTTTGCTATCATCCTTCTACCAGTAAACCTAACTTTGAAGCAGCAACTGACGCGTGTACTTCACAGAAAAAAACTCACACATAAATAATAGGGATGCGAGTGATTACAAGTCTCAATTCATCAAATCAAGAATAATTAAAGGGATCAAACCCTAGGTATATTCTATATTCGGTTAGCATGAGTGATACATATTAAATTAGGGTTGTGAAATCACTTGTCTTCCCTAGGCATAAAATATCCTATAATTTAATTTCTCGACAATAATACCATTACATAAAATCTATACCAACAAGCACAAAAAGATGATACAAATGATTTCAATCTTAACACAATAAAACCTAAGATAAAGATAAGATCATATTCAAATCGAATATAAAATCCATTAAAATTGGTTATAGAACAACCCTCTCATTATGCAATCATTGTTTACCTGAGTGAGAAAACTTAAATAAAATACATAAGATACAATTACTTGGCTAGAGTTTCATTTAAACCCTAGAAAAAAGATTAGTTCATGGCGAGGGCGAAAACACTGCTTTCGATGAAGAACATGACGAATCCATCCTCCAACTTTCAAAGATCTTCAAAGCTTTCTTTTTCAAAATCTCAAAATTCAAAACTCTTTAATGATGATTTTACTTTCCTATTTATAGAGAGGGAAAACATTTACTAATTTGGCTTTAGAAGTCTCCAAAACGGGCTCAAAAAGGAGGGGGGCTCTTCGAGCAACTAAAGACGAGCAAAACGGCTCCTCCCGATTGATCGACCAAGGGTGGCCTTGATCACAGATGGGTCCAATTGATTGGCCCATCCTGGCCATCGATCGCAACTTTGCGATTTTTTGTACTTTTGCTCCTCTTTCTCCACCTTTCTTCGGATCTTTACTCAGATGCGATTTATTTGGATCTTTGAAGTTTGTAAATCCTTAAATTTTTTTTTTTCTCGCATGAACTTGCAAATAATAAACACATCAAAGTGAAGTAACATAATGGATAAAGAGACTCGACATAATTAACAAATACAATTTAAGGTGGATAAATGTATAACAATTAGCACCGATCACGTTGCACTACAACCCACTAGTATAACTATAAAGTAAGTTAAAGGGCCGATGAGGGGACTATTCCTCGCTCTCACATAGCCGACCCTTTAACTCCCATTAACTTGGGTTAGTGTTTTTTTGACTCTTTAGTCAATTTTTTTTTATAATTTTATTTTTCAAGGGTAGAAGGGTGAACCTGTGGATGAATCTGAACCACAGTTAAATGGGGTTGGAAGGGGAATACATGGCAAGAAAATGGAGTCGAGACGCCCCTCCTCGCGTCACCGACCGAGGAGGTGATTATATCCCTTTGGTAAAATAAGATTCACTTTAACCAAATCAACGAAATTAACCTAGAAAGGGGAAGGGGTCGGCTCTGTAGAGAGAAAGCACACGGAAACACCAATGGAGGAGGATGGAGTGCACACACCGGAGGAATACGCAGAAGGCAGGCAGACAAACTGGAAATTGCCTTTTATTATGCGGCTCACATTATCAGCCAGCATGGGAGGACTCATCTTCGGCTACGACGCTGGTATGCAAATCTCACGTTTTTAAATTTTTTTTCTTTCTTTCTGATAAGTGGCTTTTTGCTCTTGAGGCTGAGTGAGTGATTCAATTAAATTCTGCAGCCTTTGATTGTATCGTATATTCGATGTGCAGGAGTTATCTCCGGTGCTCCTCTTTTCGTTCAAGATGACTTGCGTTTTTCTGATACAAAGGTAATCTTCTCTCCTGATCATACACCAAAACTGAAAAACCACCGCCAAAGATCCCTCCATCCTCTTCTTTCATTGTTTCTTGCCAAAAACCCTTCATCCCATTCCCAGAGATCCCTCCGACTACTAATCCGAACAGGAACAATGATTAGGACTAGAACAGTTCTTTGTTCTCTCAATACTCTTTAACGCTCTCATCTTTCATTCTTTAAGCCCAAAACCCCCTCTGCCCAGAGATCCCTTTGCAATGATTTTATCGGAGTTACTAATATGCAAATCCCCTTTTCTTAATCTACCACCATTTTTCTGGTTCGGATTTGGTAGTTGGAGACTTTGGCTGGTCCTTGGCCGGAATCCCATAGTTAGTAAATTTGTGTCAATAAAACGTATAATTCATTATCCCTATAATTCGTCCTTACTATTCTATACGGAAACATTTTTGAATTTTTTAAATAAGGCGCAACACGTCAAATTTGTTATTTTAATGTTAATAAAAATTATTTATAAATTGATAAAAGAAAATTTATTTATTAAGAATTTAATAATCAGTATTTATAAGATTTCAAAGATTTTGTGCCATTTAAGCAATTGATATTTCAATTTAATAGAAAATCTTTTTTTTTTCCCTCTTCTCATAATCAAAAATTACTTTCTTATAGTGCATATCAACAATCTCAGAATCCACAAGAACAAACCAATAATAGGGGTTGCGGCTTGATTGTGTTGTGTGACATAGGGCTGTCAATGGATCGGATCATGATCCGGATCTGATCCGATTAGCCGGACTTTGAACCCTATATGTGATCCGCCGGATCGGATTCAGATCAGATCGGTCGAATCCGATTATAATCGGATCGGATCTGGATATAGCCATATAGGGTGATCTGATCCGATTAAAATCCGATCATAATAATTTTTTAAAATCATTTAAAATATATTATTTAGATTTTCTATATATAAAATATTAATTTTTAAAAAATTAACATTAATTAGAGTTAATTACAGTATTATTAGATTTTATATTACTAAAATAATTTTTTTTAAAAAAGTAACCTTATTCGGATTGGATCGGATCGGATTCGGATTGATTACTTCATGATCCGACGGATCTCGGATCAGATTTGGATTTGTTGGATTCTTAATCGGATCGGATTCAGATCTAGGCAGATCCGGTCCGAATCCGACCTGTTGACAACCCTAGTGTGACATGCACCCCCAAGAAAATGGTCCAACAGGTAGGGGTGATATCGAGCTGAGCCGAGTAGTAGGGTGTTCAAGCTCGGTTCGCTAAGATTTACTATTGTTCGAGCTCGGCTCGAGCTCGATTCAAAAATAACTTCTCATGTTCGAACTCAGCTCGTGATCGGCTCGAAACGAGCTCGAGCTTAGCTCGGCTCGGTCAAAACTTCAAATTTTGCTTTGGATGGGCTTCAGCTCTTAAAGTTTTTGCTTTGGATTGCCTTCAGCTCGGCTAATGCTCACAACAATCGTTTAAGCTTCTAAACAAGCCAAGGTTGACAAGCTCAGTTGCTCACCCATTACCTTTTGTCTTTTATAGTCAACCTCTCACCCAAGCATGGGTTTTGTTTCCGATGTGGGACTATAAGTCCACAAAGGAATAAGCCTCAGTGCCTCACGTTAACGTAGCCTTAGTGCAAGATGCTGTGCTGTGCTATGACCAGAAGACACTTGGCCATTAAGCTGTCCACCTCTATGCTGGATCAGTATAGTTAGCTATACCATAGCTGACTCGTGTTACGAAGGTCCAAAGATCCAACAGTAATTACAAGAAGTATGTTATATGTACCACTCAGGAAGAAACCAATGTTTGTAAGTACTTGAACAGGTGATGGACATACCATTACTTACTGTTCAACATCGTTCAATCAGGATCGGATGGCTATAAAGTTGTTTCTGATTGATGAATATAAATAATTATATACACTTAACTAATAAAATAAATATATTTATTTTTAGTATTAAAATAAATTATATGTAATTAAAATATTATATATATATATAATTATATTTTAAATATATATAATATATGTAATCGAATCGAGCTTTTATCGAGCCGAGCAGGGGTGTGTTCAAGCTCGGCTCGTTTACTAAACGAGCTCGGAAACGGTGTTCAAGCTCGGTTCGTTTACTAAATAAACGAATGACACTCGAGTTTTTAACGAGCCGAGCCCGAGTAGTTCACTAACATTTTGTTCAATAACCACCCCTACCAACAGGGCCACAAAAGGGTCAAGAAGTGAAGGATACCCTTCACCTTTGAGGAGGGAGTTGTTTGCTTCAGTGTTATTTTTTGTTCTTCTTCCTTCTTTCATTTGTTTTTACTATTTTTCTCTTTTTGTTCTTAGTTTTCATCTCTGTAAACTGTTATTCCCTTTTTTAATATATATTTGATTTACTGTTCAAGAAAAAAAAATGCAAACCCAAACGAGACCCATTGACACCCCTAAATAGATATAAGTATGAGATGGGTAATAGAATTCTTCCGTTTATAAGCATGTAAGGTATGGGTAAAGAGTCTTACCCTTCTCTGTTATCCGATTACCCCACGATAATTTAATAATTTCTCATATTTTTCTTAAATCCTAATTTAGTTATACTCTTATAGTTTAGAATGTTGAATGGTAAGAGAGTTAATTTTTATAAGATTGACTTGATGGATGAGTTAAGTTTAATGATATGATGGATTTTGATGGGAATTTTATTTTTATTTTGTAGTTTGATGATTTTGTTGTTATGTATTAATAAGAATGAGTTGATGATGATGATATATATATATATATATATATTGTATTTTTTTTAGTTTGATGAGATACTTAATTTATATAATTTATCACAAATTATTTAAGTTTTATCCGATTACCCACTATTTACCCAAATACTCAATAGGTAAAATTGGTAAAAATTTGAGTTGACTGTTGAGTATTTTACCCAGCTACAACATATATTATTCCTATTTCAGTTGAAGGGTGATATCAAATCTTTTCTTGCTATCTACATCATTTTCGGCCTTTCCCTTGCCATTTTGGAGCCTCCAACTTGCCACAACACTTGCCATCTACCAACTATAATGCTCTTAATGTAGAATTTAGTCTTTCTAGGGCCATCAGACGAATCTAATAGATCGGATGATAATGAAACACCATTCACTCATAAGATTTAACAGTTTTAAAAGAAACTAAAGCAAATGGGCTGTAAAGCTATAATAAACCATGCTTATGAAATATCGTACTATGCCCATAAGTTTCTAATCAGTTGCTCACAATCTCATACCTATGGTTCCTTAGCAAAATAGCTTTTTCAGGTATACTTTTCAAGAAATTACACAAATCAACTAACTAATAAGATACCATAACAAGCTTAGAAATATAACGACTCATTTACATGTATATAGATATGTATGCTTGTATCCTCCGCCTTTATTCTCAAATTTTAGGAAGGGTAATTTGTAGAAATATGTCCCTACTACACCCATAACACCTGCCAAATTTAGTAAATCCATAACAAAAGTACTTAAAAATACAATTGCTTTAAAAGCATGTGCATACTGCATACATATCAATTGTAACTAAATAAGTGCGGATAATAAAGTCAATTGTGACATGAGGTTGTTTTAACCCACATGTGACATTGAAGAGAAAAAGAACAAAGTCCTTTATAGAACCAGAGCCTTTGAGAGGAACACCAGGTTGAAATGAGCTACCATGTCCAAAATTCTATGAGCACAATAATGCTTGAGAGTAGGGGTGGGTATCGAGCCGAGCTTATTGAGCATTGAGATATTTCAGGGTGTTCAAGCTTGGTAAACGAGTCAAACCGAGTTCGAGCTGAGCTTTTAACAAGTTTGACTAAATATAATTAATTTTTAAAAAAACTTATAAATTATAATATATGATTAATTTAAAAAATAAACCTTTAATTAAAATTTAAATTATATATTTACACATATTATTAATTTTTTATATTTTTATATATATAAATACATATATTATTTTTTAAAAATATATCTAATATATTTATATATATTATTGATTTTTTATATATATATTTTTAATATATTTAATTATTTATATATATTTAAAAGAGCTGAGCTTTTAATGAGCCGAGTAGGAGGTGTTCAAGCTTGGCTTGTTGAGTAAACGAGCCTAAAAAACCTGTTCAAGCTTGTTTGATAAGCCACTCGAGCGACCGAGCCGAATCAAGCTTTTATCGAGCCGAGCCCGAAAACGAGCCTAAATAACCTGTTCAAGCTTGTTTGATAAGCCAATCGAGCCGACCGAGCTGAATCGAGCTTTTATCGAGCCGAGCTCGCACAGCTTGTGCTCACCCTGCTTGAGAGCTAAACCCTTGTTGTGAAAAAAACATTTTACTATCACACTTATGGATCAAAGAGTTCATATTGCTACTGCAATTCTGTAGCAGAAAGGAAAATACATCTAAAAAAGTATAACTCACATTAAAGACAAAAACGAGCAAGACAGTGATCATACTCATAGAAACAGAATAACTAAAATAAACATGGAAGAACTAACCAACTTACCGGATTATGAGTTCGAGAATGAGTCAAAAGAAACTATTTGAGTTGCAATGGCATCTCCTGAAAGCGAAGTGTAGATCTTTGGGGAGAAAAGAAGACATCTATTTGTGTGCTTGGAGAGGAAACGTCCATTTGTGAAGAAGCTTTAGTGTAGAAGGATCCTAATTTGTTCATTTATTAGATATTAGAGATGGATGTTAAGTAGAATTCTAATATGTAAGAATCTTAATTTGTTAATTTATTAGAGATGGATGCTAAGTAGAATTTTATTTTGTAAGTAGTTATTAACTATTAAGTAGAAATCTAAGTAGATATGTCTAATTATATTATTAGGCATCTATTAAAGTATTAACACCATTTATTACATATAAAGAAAGATTAAGGGTAATTACATCCACATAAAGTTTGGTATTACTTCTTGTACTTTTATTAGTAGAATGATATCTATACTACTACTATATAACACAATTAAACTATCCCTTTAAATGCCACGTATGTGTGTGTTTTGATGCCACATAAGACTCGTGTTATATTGTGAAGTCACATCAGCAGATCTCCTTATAAAAGTTTGTACAATGCTCCTATCTTCATAACCTCCTCACGTTCTCTCATTACTCTCCCTCTCACAGACATTACAAACCCCTCGGAGATGTTCCCTCTCATTACCCTCCTTCACATGCGTTACAAATGACCACATTTACTCTCTTCCCTCTCTCCCTCAAACAACCCAATATACACGCTCATACACCATCATCAAATATATACCAATCTGATTCTTTTCTTGCTCTTCCTATTCGTCTCCATCATAGCTGGGACAGAGCACTGCAATCACATCCCATTGTTTGACTCCATCCTAGCGGGGATATGCTGATTCTTTTTAACTGTGCAATTGCATCCATCTTTAGAGGTAAGCATATTTTTATCAAATTCATTCATACACCAAGCAATAACATCAAAATCTTTTCTCAGATCTGAAATTCTTTGGGTAATTTTGGATCTTCCTTTGATAATTTCATAAAATAGCATCATAATCTCAGATCTGAAATTCTATGGGTAATTTCAGATCTTCCTTCAGTAATTTCATAAAATAACATCATAATTTGTTCTCATTTCTGAAATTCTTTGGGTAAACTTATTCATACATCAAGAATTACTATCAAAATCGTTCTCAAATTCTTCTGGTAATTTCAGATATTTTTTCAGCAAGTTCAGAAAGTTAAGGTTCTTGAACGCAGCCCCTGTTTACTGACATTATTATTTTTTTAGTTTTCAAAATATAGATCATAAGAAATGGGATTAACTTTTTGGATTTTGCTAGCCCCAGTCACAAATCTTCCAAAGACGCAACTGGGGTGCTGCATATGTCCAACATTTATTGACTTTTACTTTTTAAACTATTAAAATAATGAAAGATCTCCACTTGTTAGCCCCATCTCACGTCTATGGAAAATTTTTGAGTAAATGCGGTTGGGGCTAGCACTCTAACTTTTTTTTTTGGTAAACAGAGCAAATATATATAGGGGCAAAAATAGGTTGTACAAAACAGAGTTTTACTGAGAAGTAAACGCATAGAGGGAAAACCTACACAACCGAAAGATAAAACAAGAGCAACATAGATACAATTTTAAAACTAATGCCAAGGCCGATCTCTCTCAAGAAGCTCACTTAAGACCTTGATATCATGGCACACTAAATATTACTTGAGGATCAAAGAGCAAATCCTAGAGCACATATGAGGAAAAGAAGAGGAAGTGTTCTCGAACACTCTCAGATTTCTCTCCTTCCAAATGACCCAGGAAATCGCCCCTGGCAAGCACTGCCCAAACAAACCTCGATCATTGTTAGACCACGACCTCTGCCAGCACGATAAAAATTTTTGGAAGGAAAACGGGAAAGCCCATTCCACTCCCAACAGGGATAAGAAAAACCCCAAGATCCCAAAGCAACCGGGTAATGTAAGAGCAAATGATTCACAGTTTCTTATGCTCGGAGGCACATATAACAACGATCTACCAAACTCCACCCTCTCCTTTTCAGATTATTTCCAGTGAAAATCTTATCGAGGGCCGCAGTCTAGAGGAAAAATGATACCTTAACGGAATAACAGGGATCCACACAGACTTATAGGGAAATGGAGGAGTTGGGACTGCACTGAAAGACTGTAGGAGAAATCGAACCGAGAATCGACTATTATTGCTTCTAGACCAACCCTAGAGTCCCTTAATTGGGGGCACAGGTAGAACGCTTGGAGCCATTGGAGAAATCAAATAAAGTCCCCAAACTCCAATTGTTCAAGTTGTGTATGAGACACGGGCACCACACTACCACTTCATTACGGATCTCGTGACATTGTGATACTAGGGCCTCCTTATCAACTGCCAACATGAACAAATTGCCAAACTTGTCGCTAATTTTGACTACCCACCCAACAAATCCTTCCAAAATCTGATCTCACCGCTACCCACTTTGAATCGATTAAAAGGACTAACCAATTGAGCCACCATCATGATACATTTCCAAAGACCCAAACCATGAGGACCATAGGCTCCCAACAAGAGGATGCCCCATATTTTGCTACAATCACTCGTTAGTTGTTTCCAGAGGCTCTCTCTCTCTCGGCCCCAAACCTCCACACCCATTTCCCTAGGAGGGCTTGATTGATCTCAACCAAAGGTTTCAAATTCAAACCACCTAGTTGACGAGGACAACAAATGTGACTCCATGATACCAAATGATATTTGAGTCTATTTTTTCTATTGTTCCATAGAGCTGCCATAGAGTAAGTTGGGAGACTCCGAATGGTACTCTTAATTAGTGTCAATTTTCCACCATTTGATAAGGCCTTAGATTTTCACCTTTCTAGTCTACGAGTAAATCTAGCAATCACAGGGGACCAAGCAAACTTAGATTTAAATGAAGCTCCTAGCTCTGTTGTTAAATCGCACCGATTAACGATTTGAATCGTACGATTCAAGTCGAATCGTAAGGAAAACGATATGAAGCGCGGGTAATAATCGTATTAGGCCCAAATCGTAACAACCGTACGATATGAGTCGTCCAATCACAGCAACCGCACGGTTAACCCGATTTCACCGATTCGGGTCTTTACTTAAAAAATGCCGTTTTGTTCTTTTTTTTTTTTTTTTTTCGTTATACCCTTTAGGTTAGGGCACAGTTCGAGTGAAATTGTGAAAGAGAAAAAAAAAAAAAAAAAGGAGAGGAAGAAGAAAGCAGAAAGAACCGTACCTGAAGCTCTCCTTTCCTTGTATCTCAAGTTCAAGCTCTTTGCTATTCAGGTATGCTCTCTTTCCCCTTCGTCTCTTCTCTCTCTATTTCCCTTCGTCTCTTCTCTATCTCTATCTCTATTTCCCATCTTTGTCTCGTGTATATATATATATTTATTTTGAAGGATCTGTGTCTCATATTCCTCTGTATTCCTCTATGAGAAGAAGTCCCTTTTCTTATCTGTCTTTGGTTGGCTGTTTCCCATCTATCTTTCGTTTTTTTTAACCTTTTGTTGACTGTTCCCTTTAAAATTTTTAAAGGCTTAAACTTCAAGACAAATGTCACAAAACAGTCGGTCCCATGAGCTGTGACTCACATCTCGTTTTTTCAACCCTTGCTTTTTGTTTTTTTTTTTTTAAAGACAACAGCCAACAAGTGGTCCTGTAAATTAAAGACAGCAGCCAATTAGTGGTCCCATCTCTGTCTTCGATGTAGTGTTGTCATGTTTTACCAAAATTTAACCCTCTTCCCCAAAAAAAGTTAGCAGCAGTGGCAGAATTCTGTAATTCCGATATTGTTTTGGGGATATTTTTTTTGGGGTCAAATTCAGATCTAACGGACACACAAAAAAATATATATATAAGTGATAAGCAATTTATCAGTGGCTGTAATTCAGAATTGATATTATTTTGGTGATATTATTTTTGGGGTTAAATTCAGATCTAACGGCAACACTCAAAAAAATATTGATAACTGATAAATTGGCTGTAATTCAGAATTCTTCTGTTGCTGCCGTATTTTTTTTTTTAGGATTTCTTTGTGATAAACAATTAATCACTCACTGTAATTCAGAATTCCTCTTTGTGATAAACAATTAATCACTCACTGTAATTCAGAATTCCTCCATTGCCATATTATTTTTTAAGGATTCCTTGGTAATAAATAATTTTACTGTAATTCAGTATTCATTTATTGCCTTGTTATTTTCGAGGATTCTTATGTGATAAACAAGTTGTCACTCAGTGTAATTCAGACATAGCTTTTTGAGGATTCCAAAGTCTCCAACTCCCATCACTAGCTCATCCATTTTTTTTAAAGTGGTGTTGAGCTAATTCAATTTTTTTAAATGCAGCAGCAAGTAATCCAACTTTCCAAGCACATCACTGGTGTTCACGTGTTCTTGCCTTCTTGGTGTTTGAACTTGAAACCTGCAAATTTCAATAACTATTTCAGAATTTAACAAAAACAATTAAAGTCCAATATAATGTCAGCCCACTTATAAATATTTATTTTGAGCATTGTAAATTTGTAATTCAAAATTTAAAATTTTAAAAACTAGTTAAGTATTATTTCTGTTGGATAGAATATATTGACTCTTTAATCACCAACCTTTCCCTTTTTTTTGTAGGCGGTTCAGTTTTATATTTATTGGGTTGGATTTGAACTTGAAAATGGGAAATCGAGATATCACATGGGAGCATTGCACCTTGGTTCATCCCAAAAACAAGATGATACTTAAATGTAACTATTGTGGTCAAACGTACCATGGTGGTGTTTTTCGATTAAAACATCATCTTGCTAGAACACATAAGAATGTGAAACCATGTACACAAAACTCTAAAGAAAATATTCAACTTTTTAAGGATGTTTTGCTACAAGGAGATGATGTTAGACAAACACGAGAAGATCGAATGTTTGATTCTAGTGCGGGACAGGTTAATCAGGAAGTGTTTGATCTTGAAGGAGGGGAACGATTAACAGGAAAGAAGAAAGGAACAATGGATGCTTACGTGAAAATAGGTGGGGGTAGATCCACTCAACAAACCACACTCAATCAAGTATGGAAGAAGGATGACAGAGAAAAGGTGTGCCAAGTTATAGCACGATATTTTTATTCCAATGCTATCCCATTTAATGTGGTGAAGAGTTCTTCTTTTGCAGACATGGTGAAGGCAATCTCATCTTTTGGCCATGGTCTTAAGATTCCAAGTTATCACGAGTTGAGAGTTACTTTTCTCAAGAAGGAGGTTGAACATGTACAAGTGCAGATGGAAGATTATAGAAAAGAATGGGCAAAGACAGGATGTACCATTATGTCAGATGGGTGGACAGATGGGAAGAAGAGGACATTATGCAATTTCCTAGTGAATAGTCCAATGGGAACAGTATTTCTTCGCTCCGTAGATGTTTCAGACATTGTGAAAAGTGCGGATAACCTTTTCCAACTTCTTGATTCTATTGTTGAAGAAGTTGGGGAAGAGAATGTTGTGCAAGTGATCACAGACGGAGCCTCAAATTATGTAAATGCTGCACTACTCTTGATGGAGAAAATGAAGAGATTATATTGGTCACCTTGTGCAGCACATTGCCTTGACTTGATGCTTGAAGATATTGGTCAGCTTCCAATCCATGCAGATACAGTAGCTAGATGTAGAGCTCTTACAGTCTATATTTACAAACATTGTTGGGTGTTGAATCTGATGCGCGGGCACACTAAAGGTCGTGATTTAGTTCGCCCGGCGGTGACCCGGTTTGCTACTTGTTTCTTGATACTGAAGAGTGTCTACCAACAGAAGACTGGTTTAATCACTATGTTTGGATCTGAAGATTGGCAAAGGAGCTCATATGCTAAGAGGCCAGACGGAGCTCGTGTTAGAGATATTGTGCTAGCAAATTCTGAGTTTTGGCCGGCTATAAAATATTGCATAAAGAGCACAGTTCCTCTTGTTAAAGTACTCAGATTGGTTGATTCAGATGAGAGACCTGCCATGGGATATATTTATGAAGCGATGGACTGGGCTAAAGAAACAATTGCAGCAAATTTAGGAGGGGTGAAGAAGAAGTATAAACCGATATGGGATATTATTGATCAGCGTTGGGACCTCCAAATGCACAGACCTTTACATGCTGCAGGTTATTATTTGAATCCTCGCTTCCAATATGATCCAAAGTTTAAAGCAGACATAGAAGTGAAACAAGGGTTGTATGACTGCATTGAGAGGATGATCTCATCTTCACGAGATAGGATTATTATTGATGATCAGATGGACTTGTTCAAAGGTGTGAAGGGCCTATTTGCAAGAGAGACAGCTAAGTTAACAAGAAAAACCAAATAACCAGGTAATTTAAGTTTTCCAGTTAATTTATTATTACTATTTTTAAAAAAATTTGGTTGCTTGAATACCTAAATATTTGTCTTCAATATATAGAAAATTGGTGGGAGAGCTACGGGGATAGTGCCCCAGAATTGCAGAAATTGGCTATACGCATACTTAGCCTTACATGTAACTCGAGTGGATGCGAGCGTAATTGGAGTACTTTTGAGCATGTAAGTACATATATTTATAAATTGAACATTTAAATTTTAAACATTCATACCTTGTATTATTTGCATGCAGATCCACTCAAAGAAAAGAAATAGATTAGAACAAAAGAGGCTCAATGCACTTGTATTTGTCAAATACAATATGCAATTGAAGCTTAGACAAGAAAAAAGAAGAGGAAAAAGTTGTGATCCGATATGCTTATCCGATATGGAATCCGATGACGAGTGGATCACTGAGAAAGAGGATCCAGCTCTTCCCGAAAGTAATGATTGGTTAGACATTAATGAATGCTTTCAAGAAAATGAAAGTACTAGCAGAGTAGCCAATAAAAGAAAAAGAGGTATATAGTATTGTTATTATTGTACAATTATTATTTATTACTTATCGGTTAACTATTTAAATTTATAATTCCCTTTATAGGTCCAAGGAGAATGCCGGTAGCGAAAGGAAAAGGAAAGGAAAAGGTTCAAGAAGAAGATGAAGAAGATTATATGTCTACATCGGATTCAAAAGATATAAATGAAGGAGATGAAGATATTGCTCTTGATGTGGATGAGGATGAGGATGAGGATGAGGTTGAGGATGAGGATGGAGACTCTGATTGAGGATGGAATTGGAGTTGGAGATTTGAATTATTGGAGCACTTGATAGTTTATTTTATTCGATTTTTTGATTGTATAAATCATTTTGATACTTGATCTCATACAATTTGGTTATATGAGTTTATTTTTGTTGATCTATCTTTAATGATATTAGGGGTTCTGTTTCGTTTAATAGAATTTATTCGCGTTTGTATAGTGTATGCAATGAAATGTTCATTACTTGCTTCTATCAAAAGATATGAATGAAATCTTTTGGATAATAGATTATTCTATTTTTTCAAATTTGTTACATATTTTTTTGTATTTTTTAAACAATTAAAAAAAAATTGGATTGAATCTTACGATTTACGATTTGAATCCCGATTCGATTCAAATCTTCTGTAAAACGATTTTACGATTCGATTACGATTTAACAACCTTGGCTCCTAGAGGCAAACCTAGGTATGAGGAGGGTAGCGATCGGGTCGTGCAACCAAAGCACTCTGCCAGATTCCCAATATTCGAAACTTCCCCGACCCCAATCAACTCGCTCTTACCCAGATTTACCCTAAGGCCCGACTCCGCTTCAAAACATTTAAATAGACATCTAAGATAGCTCACCTGGAGACGCGAAGTGGCACAAAATACCATGGTATCATCAGCGAATTGGAGATAGGAAATTTGCATGTTCTCCTGTTTTTATGGAAAAGCCCTGCCCTCATAAATAACACCCGTTTGTGCGAGATATCATTCGACTTAACGCCTTGGTGACCATGTTGAATAAAAAAGGAGATAAAGGATCCCCTTGTCTTAAACCCCTAGAGCTCCTGAAGTACCCCACCAGGCTCCCATTTGAAAGAATGGAAAATGACATTGAAAATATGCACAATCGAATCTATTTTCTCCACTTCAGCCCAAATCCCATCCTACCCAACACGTATGCCAAGAATTCCCAGTTCACAAATGGACCAAATGGGATTAAATTATTACACAAATGGACCAAATTTTCAGATCCATCAATCAATGATTTGGCAGCCCCTGTTTATTCATTCCTCATACGTTAACTCTTTCTTATGAACTGAATTTATATATCACAATGTCCAGTTTCTGCCATTTGAATGATATATAATACTGCAGAGTCATATATTAAATTCTTTGGGTAATTTCACTCATACACCATGCAATACTATCAAATTCTGTTCTCATATCCTAAAGTCTGTTTTCATATCTGAAATTATTTGGGTAATTTCATTCATACATCAAGCAATACCATCAAAATCTGTTCTTACTCTTTGGGTAAATTTAAGATATTTCTTCGGTAATTTCAGAAAGTTAGGGTCTTGAATGGCAACCCCTGTTTACTTGGATTATTATTTTCCAGTTTTCAAAATCTAGATCATAAGAAATGAGATTAACTTATCACACAAATGGACCAAATTTTCAAATCCATCAAGCAATGATCCGGCAGCCCCTGTTTACTCACTTCCTCATGCATTAACTCTTTCTTATGAACTGAATTAATAATTTCTTCTGAATTTATATATCACAATCTCTGGTTTTCGAGTAAAACACGCTCTTTGAATAATATATAATACTACAGATTCTAAATATGCAGTTGATCCAGTGGGACCCATTATGAGTACCAAGGCAACTCAACAATATATGTTCCCAAGCTAAGAAGCGTTGATAATAGGCTGTCCATAGAAAGAAAAAAATTGTGATGGAACAGATATATGGAGGACCAACTAATGGCCTTGGAGTGAGCTATAAAGTAAATTATAAGTTGGGAATAATGATGAGTAAAATAAAATTGTGCAACCAAGGGATATAGTGCAACAAGATGTTCATAGCTTGAATTGTGAACCAAAATAAATAGATAAAACTAACTGGTGCAAGATAGAAAGCAATGTGGTATGATTGAATAATGAATACCATGTCCTTCTCATCTCTAAGGCATTTAATAATTGATAGTTGTTTTATGGGAGATCAACTAATTGCCTTGGGGTGAAATATAAGGCAGATATTAGGTAAGGAGTCATAGTGAGGTATATTGTCCTCTCAAGGGATTAGGGATAAGGGGTGAACCATAAGGCATTAGGTATGTTGTCCTCTCAAGGAAAAGAGGACAACATACTTTGGATCATGTACGTCTGAATTTGCTTTGCCACCTCATTGCTTCTGCTGGGCATGCAAATCATGTAATGCATAGTTTTGCTTTTAGTTGGTTAGACAATAAGGATTCGTTATAGGCCAATGATATAACAACTATAAATATCAAAGTCTTGGAATTTTTACGATGATGCAAACCTTCTTGATATAAATGCTTTTAATCTTATGGTGTTTTTAGGAATGGGGAAATAGTTGGTATATTTCTGTAGTTTCTGCAGATTTTAAGGGGGATTCGTTAGTATCATCTTCGGAGTTTCTGCTGATTTTAACTTCCTTCATTCCTCTTATGGTTGGGGTGTTTAATGTGGTTATCAACGATGATTGCTTTTGAATTTCAGATTCATCACTTCATTTCTAAGTTTTACCCAACTGTTGCGTTGCTTTGTGGATGGATATCGTACCACTTGGATAAAGAGAATGGTTTTTTTTGACGGGATTTGTGATGATTTGAAAATTTGGTACATCTTAAATGCTAAAATCGTTATTAGTACCTCATAACCACTATCAGATTACATGATTGTCATAGATAGAGATTTCTGTGGTTTATATGATTTCTTTCATCTGTAGCATTAGTACACACTTCATAACTGTTTGACACTTTAGACTTGTATACATAATCATGTGAGTGATGGGTCCATAATTAATCTGATAATGTGTCCTATGAGTAGGGATGTATATTTTGATTGTATGTGATGTATTTTACATAGTGGCCCATCAATTTCATACATGCTCAGAAATCAAGGGATGCCATGAATTTTGGCATATGTGATTTCAATTATAAATCATGGGTGGCTGTTGTGTCCAATACCATAAGATTGAGTGGTTTGCACCACGTTAAGTATCTTACAAATTATAAACTTAACTTACAGTCTCCTTTTAGTTATTTTCTTGAATTGATGAATGATTATAAAATTCAGGCTTAATGTTTAGGCATATGGTGTATGCTCTATTATAAATTTTATATTTTCATTTGCAGTACACATCAATTAGGGTCATCTTTCCCTTGTATCGCACGGGGTGTTTACTAATATATATATACTAGCTGAATGCCCGTGTGATGCACGTGAATGTAGAGTAATAATTATTGTAACATATTAAACCACATGTTAAGTGATTATTTATTTGAACTCTCTTAAAAAAAAATGAAATCTAGTACAAAATAAATTAGGGATCATAAAAATTTGTTTAGTTAACAACGTGATCTTACCATTTGAAACTGATAAAAAGAAAATTTAAGAGTTACAAATTAAAGAGTGACAACAGAACGTAAAAACAAGAGATTGAAATTGTGTCGATAAGAAACACATGTTTATTGTTCACTCCAACCCTAGTATGAGTACTCTTTATGTGGAGTCCATATAAAGATGCCTACGTAAATTTACTACCCCGTTTTAAACTTGTGACCATTTTTCTCACAATGCTCTCATTGAGTAGACAAACTCAAAACTTTGTTTAGTTACATACGGTAATTATTCTCAAAGTTTATGGACCATGTGGCTGTGAGAATGCCATAATCCTCATACATGCCATGTGGTGTATAGTCATGAGATCACGTCATGTGGCATAACTAAACCCCTCTAATAGCACTAAATGAATCGTTTATAATCTGTGATTAATTAAATATAAAATATGTATTTTAATTAAGGCTGATCCACCCTCTACATGCGTACTTTGACACCCATTACCAAGCAAAGGTTCATGTGAATCATGACTTTTAACCAATCATAGATTTTGAGAATGCCTAAAAATAGATGAAATAAAACTGGAAAAAAAAATGATACACAGACATGAGAGAGAGAGAGATTGGGATAACTCAAAATTGAAAAAATGATACATACAAATGAGTAGAATTCAAAATAGTTGATTGGGATAACTCAGACATCAATCCCCCAATAAAGTCGTCGGACATTGATGAGGATTTAAAAGAGAAAAAATTAAGCAAATGCAAGATCGGAGCATGAACTAATACCTAATGCTATGAAATATCATAGCTAGAACAAAAGCCATGAAAAATCACAGCACAAACAGATAATTTACTCATACCTAAATCCAACGCTAGAAGTGCCAATGAAGATTAAAAAAAAGAAAAAAATACTGTAAGATAATCGACCTTAATCCAATGATAAAAGTGCCAATGAAGATTAAATTTAAAAAATAAAGAAACTAAATAGTGTACTCAAACCGATGTTCTCGTACCAATTTATCTGTGGGTGGGTGGGAGGGACATGAAGTGGGATGTGAGGGAGAGGGAGAGAGAGAGAAGAGGATAAGTTAGAGAGATACTTGGAGATTTGGGGATAGAGTCGTGAGTGGGAGGGAAGTGAGAGAAACATGAGGTGGGAGAGAGAGAAGTGCATAATTTGGGAGTTGATATCGGCCATTTTTCAATTTAGGAACATCGTGTCAGTTGAGAGGGGTTGTATTGTAGGTAGTTATGTGAGAATTAATTTTAATACCCTCTAATATTTGGAGTGATGTAGCAATAAAATTTTAAAATATTTGAACCAACACCACCTATCCCTCCTCTCATTAGTTAAGTACCGTTTCCTCACCCTAAACCAAAAATATTATGGTTTAGGGCATTGTTTGAAAAGTTTTGTCCTTACCAAAGAGGACATATATTCCAATATTACCCTTATTAGTGTTTGGCTTTTATATGTGTACCTAAAGGGTAAATATGTTAAAATCATGCCCTTTTAAGCATGGTTTAAAAACCTGAAAACTCAACTCGAAAGTTACCCGGGCCGAGTAACTCGGAAAATTTGAAAATAACTCGACTCGGTCCAACTCGGAATATATTTGTAATAACTTGAAAAACTTAGATGAAAATAACTCAAATTATGCTGGTTTTACAGCCTCAAACCTAAAAACTAGGTTTAATAGAACCCATATTAAGTTGTCTTTATAGACCCAAAAAAATATGATGCAAAAACAGAGTGACATTCAAGTTTAGGTTTAAAAAATGAAAAAAATATCTTTTTGTGACTCGAGCTAATCTGGTGAATTGAAAAACTCGGCTTAACTCGACCAAGTAACTTGGTAAATAGTGTCTCCTTCGAGTTTTGAAGCGACTCGACTCGAAATTCAATCGAGTTGAGCAACTTGGCCAAGTTACTCCGTTGAGTTGCCGAGTTTTCGAACTATGCTTTTAGGTAATAAAAATGCAAAGCATGCCCGATTTATAAATATGTCAAAAGCTTGCCCTTTCAGATAATAAAAATGCAAAGCATGCCCTTTTTCCATTCTACTAATAAAAGTACAAGGAGTATGCAAAACTTTACGTGGACGTAATTACCCTTCACCATTTATAAAAACAATTGTGTAGTTAAAAATTATAATGTATAGTATTATGTGGGACCCATGAGACCCAATATTATGTATTAAATATTTATTTTGGTATTTTTATGGATTAGGACTCTCTATTAGTAGAGAGTTAGAAGGACTCACAAAAATTATATTAATCTAATGTGGGGCCCATGAGACCCACTATTATGTATTAAATCTTTATTTTGCTATTTTTATAGATAAGGACTCCCTATTTATAATTTTTATATTTTAAAGTCAAAAACACCAGTATTCTAACCATGGAAAATAATAATAATGTCATAATATTTATTTCTAATATTATTGTTTTTATTAGTAGAAGATTATTACATAGACATCGGTGAAGATAGTGGAGAGGGGGAGAGGATATTCGGTGGAGGTGTGGTTAGAGGAGCAGGCTTTGAGTTGGGTGGCTTCGTTTGTTTCAGAGTGTGTAGGGGCCGCAGACGAGTTATACAGGGTGGCAAGATGGGCAGGAAGGGTTAGCACTCTGGTGATTAAAAGGAAGAAGAATGTGAATGGAGCATTCATTTCGCTGTGGTATCGACCTGTTGGAGGTGGCCGGAATAGATGGGTGATATTTCCCGCTGGGCTTAAAAGATCAGGATGGAGAGGCGTTGTTGCTACCCTGGAGAAGCTCGAGTCCAGAAAGGAAACATCAGCACAGAGTTGGGAGGTCGAAGGGCAGGGGAATCTCCTTAGGGCAGAGAGGAAGGTGCGTTCAGAGGCAGGGAGGGGACCTGCTCCGGTGAAGCCAAAACCAATGCCAGGATGGTGGGAGTTAGCCCTTGTGTGCGTGTTTGTTAAGCCCCTGGATCAGTGGAGTCAGTTGAGCCGAAGTGTGAATGACTTTTTGCCTAGTGATGAGAAATCCCCTCTTATCCCTTTGGACTCGAACAAGGGTCTTATTGTGGTGAAGCGGCAGTCCACTGTTAGAGAGTTATGCCGGTGTGATCCTTGGCCATTGCCGAATGGGGGGTATATTCTTATGAACAAATGGTGGGCGTCCTGTAATAGGGTACGGGAATAGCAATTAAAATCGCGATTTTGGCTAGAGATTATTGGTCTCCCGCTGCATTTATGGAATTTCGAGTCCTTCCTATTCATTGGAAAAGCTTGTGGGGGGGTTGGCTAAGGTAGAGCCCAGAACCCTAGCAAGGGAGGATTTGCGTTGGGCTCGGATTAGAGTCAAAGAAACTTGTCTTAGTGCGATTCCCTGAGTGATCAGGCTCCCAGATAGAGGAGCTTGGGTGGAGATAGTTATAAACGTGGTGCTTGAGGATTCCGATGAATTCTCCGGTGATATCTCGCCTCCGGTCAAGCTCAGGCAGGCGGGAAATTTGAATTTTAGAAATAGTACGGAGGGGGAGTGGGTGCAGGCTGCTTTTTGGCCTAGAAGGGAGAACTCACCTCATTTGAGGTTTGTGGATGACTGCCTGGTTCAGGTCCCTGGTCTGTCAGCGCAGAAGGAGGCAGAGCAGGAGATCTCATCGGGAGAGGGTGTTGTGGAGAAGAAAGTCTACTCTCATGCAAAGCTGCTTCGGGTAAGGAGGAAGCGTCTGCGTCAGAGGTCTAGATGGAGAACTAGGGCCAGAAGAGGGGCACGCCCTAGTTTGGCAGGTAACCAAGGCAGGGGTCTCTCTGTTGACGTTGCGGAAGCCCTAGCTGGGATGGATCTTTCGGGGAAGGAAGGCAGAGGAGTTATCTCTACTCGAGTTGGTGGGTGCGGTGGGGCCCAGCGGGACTCAGTCGGACCCGTAAATCCCGAGCGGCGATCTGCTTCTGTAGGTAGCCCAAGCCCAGGCCCACAGATAGTTTTGGACGATCCATTCTGTTTGGACCCCCTAATTGAAGCCATGGGCCCGTTCCAATTAGTGAAGAGCGGGCTTTCTGCATTGGATAGTTCCTGGGCGGAGGATCCTTTTGGGCTAGACCCGTTTATAGCCCAGATAGGTTTTGAGAGGCCGAAGGAGAGGAGTTCGGCTCAGGGTCATGTGGTCGGGATTCCAGTGGTGGCTTCTGAGGATTGGGGTCTAGATTCTCAAGAAGCATCTGCGGAGGGAAGCGTGGAGTTCGTCTCCCCATCGCCTCGAGGATTCCAAGTGGTTCAAGGGTGACTGGCTTGAGATGCTTCGCCTTCTTCGGTGAGGGCGTAGTCTAGTTATGGTGTCGGGGTGGCGTCTTCGTCGAAGACCAAGGTTGCAGGCAGGGTTTGTTCGAATTCTTGGTCGGGTATAGGGGCGGTTCTTCAGTCCGTCGCTGGGATTGAGGGTTTGTGCGGGGTGGCGCCCATGGAACCGAGAGGGGGGTAGCAGGATTTGGTGGAGCCACAGAGGGAGAAGTTCGTGGAGTCAGATCCCGTTTTGGAGGCAGGTCAGGCAAGTCCTTGTCACCTTTCTGTGTCTGGGGTGGGAGTAGGTGATACTGAAGGGCCTATAGTGATTTCTGAGCTACTGGAGGACTGTGATTCAGCGAGAGCGGGCCTTATAGTTCGACAGGAAGGACTAGTGGTTGAAGATTCTTCGATGGGTCAGTCCTTAGAGGCGATGCTCGTTGGAGCTGTAATAGGGCAGGGGGGGTTAGGAGTTGAGGAAGACGTTGGGGTTTCCTCGGTGGACGAAGAGAACGTAACAGGTAGGGAGCCTTCGGGAGCCCGAGGATGGGAAGCAGTGGAGGGAGAGGAATCTCAGCCAGCTTTTTCCCCTAGCGATCAGGAGGAGCTAAAGCTTCTTACTCATCTTGAGGAAGAAATATTAGAGCGGGTCTGTAGGGGTCAGTCCTCACCTAGGAGGGTGGAAGTGGTTTCTTGGAGGGGTTCAGGAGACCACTCGGGGGGAGTAGCAGAGGAAGTGCTTGTATCTCCTATAGCTTATCTTGGGACAGGGCAGACTGGCACTCTGGAGGAGGGCAATTGGGCAGAGAGCGAATCCTGTCTGGCGGTTGAACTGCCTAGTTGTTCGTCAGGTGCAACAGGGGGAATTGAAGCAGGGAGACCTACTCCGGAGCCTAGGCTGGGTAAGGAGGCCTCGGATTGGGTTGTAAACCACTTGGAGGGTTTGAGTAAGTTTTTGGGCATCTCCATAGAGGGGTTTGAGGAGGAAGCCAGGACGTTATTCCAGAAGCTAGAAAAGGGCAGAGCTCAAGAGGGGGAGGTTTCTGCAAAGAAGGCCTCGGTCGGGCGGAAAGGGTATCCTTCTAAGGAGTTGAAGAGGTTGGTCAGTGGTATTAACTATGACAAATTAGAGGGGTGTGGCGGGAAGTGTGGTTCTCGGTTAGGAAAGGGACGTAAAGGTAGCCGATGTTAGAGTTCTCTATAATCTCTTGGAATGTTAGAGGTTTGGGGCAAGCAGAGAAGCGAATGGCAGTCAAGCACTTGGTGAAGTCTAGGCGGCCGACGATCTTATGTATTCAAGAGACGAAGCTCAGTGTAGTGACGGATTTACTTCTCCGCGATTGTTGGGGCGAGGGTGACCTGGGTTGGTGTGATATCCCATCCTTAGGTGCTTCAGGGGGTATCTTGATGTTGTGGGATAAAGCGAAAGTGGAGGTGTTGGAGGTTGAAAATGGGGCGTTCTCGAGTTCTATCCTCTGTCGGTTGTTTGGGGAGTTTACCTGGGTCTTTACAGGGGTGTATGGTCCTTCGGGTGGGTCGGAGGATAAGCTATTGTGGGAGGAGCTTGAGGATGTTAGTGTGCGTTGGGGCGGCCCTTGGTGTGTGGGGGGAGACTTTAATAGTGTTCGGTTTGGTTCAAAGAAGAAAGGAGGCTGTGTTGTCTCGCCCAAGATGGATTGGTTCAGGGAGTTTATTAGTAGACATGAGCTAATCGATTATCCGACTCGGGGGGCCTAGTTTACATGGTCTCATTCAGTCGCTAGTGGGCGAGCTAGTCGGTTAGACAGATTCCTTGTCAGCCTGGAGTGGGAAAGCCATTTCCCGAACGCTATTCAATCTATGCTTGCCAGGACCATTTCGGATCATGTGCCTATAGTGCTAGCATCAGGGAGTTTTAGAGGAGGTCCATCCCCTTTCCGTTTTGAGAACATGTGGTTGCAAGATGAGAGATTTATGGGCGTCGTGTCCGACGTTTGGAGGAGTTCAAGGGGGCGGGGATCTGCTAGTACGCGATTCAGCCAGAAGTTAAGAGCATTGAAAGCGAGACTAAAAGTGTGGAACAAAGAGGTGTTTGGCAGTGTGCAGGAGAGGTTGATGGGGATCCAGAGGGAGTTAGAGGGGTGGGGTGTGACGGCTGAATCACGAGAGCTCTCAGAATCAGAGGTGAGGGTGTTTGAGTCTAAGCAAATGGAATATCTGGAATTGCTCAAATTGGAGGAGATCAGTTGGAAACAGAAGGCGAGAACGAGGTGGCTTAAAGAAGGGGACCGCAATACTAAGTATTTTCAACGTATAGCCAATTTCAACAGAAAGAGGAATTTCATCTCCAGGTTAAGGGTGCAAGGGGTCTGGAAGGAGGAGCGAGGGGAAATAGTAGACAGTGTTATCTCGTATTATGAAGGGCTGTATCGAGAGGGGGAGAGTTGGAGGCCTAGGCCGGAGGGGTTACCGTTTGCTACATTGTCCGACGACCAGAGGTCGTCCTTGGAGGGACCATTCGAGGAGGAGGAGGTTAGTGGAGTCATTCGTAGCATGACTGGGGATAAGGCTCTAGGTCCGGATGGATTCACAATTGAGTTCTACAAGAAGTGCTGGGAGATAGTGGGGCCTGATTTCATGGAGGTGATGTGGGAACTATATGACTCGGGGCAATTTGATAAGGTGATTAATTGCACTTTTGTAGTGTTAATTCCTAAGAGGGAGGGGGCGGGGGAGCTTACGGATTTCCGTCCTATCAGTCTGGTGAGTAGTGTGTATAAGATCTAGTCCAAAGTATTGGCTACTCGTCTCCAAAAAGTGATGGCATCCCTTGTTTCCCCTCAACAAGGAGCTTTTGTGGGAGGTAGACAGATTTTAGATGAGATTTTGATAGTGAACGAGTGTATTGATGCTCGGATTAGTTAGAAATCCTGGGCTGATTTGTAAAGTGGATATGGAGAAAGCCTATGACCATGTTAATTGGGGTTTCTTAGATTATGTGCTGGGAAGAATGGGATTTGGAACAAGGTGGAGGACGTGGGTGAAAATGTGCATTTCCTCAGTCTTCTTTTCCATTATTTTGAATGGGAGTTCGGTAGGCTTCTTTCCCAGTTCCAGGGGGTTGAGGCAGGGAGACCCTCTTTCCCCGTTTCTTTTTGTGCTCGTCTCGGATGCCTTGAGCCGGATGCTAGTGAGAGCAGAGGGGGAAGTGTTTGAAGGCTTTGTGGTTGGTTCAGCTCAGTTGCGGATATCTCACCTTCAGTTTGCAGATGATACTTTGATTTTCTGTAAGGCTAGGCAGCAAGATCTTCTGTATCTGAGGTGCCTTCTTCGGTGTTTCGAAGCGGTGTTAGGACTGAGAGTTAACCTAGCCAAATCCGAGATTGTTGGTGTTGGAGAGGTTCCTTGTTTGCACCAGTTGGCGGTCTGTTTTGGGTGCCGTGTGAGAGTTCTTCCGTCAGTTTACTTGGGAATGCCTCTAGTGGGAGGATTCAAATCTAAAGCAGTTTGGGCCCCGGTATTAGAAAGGTGTGCTAAGAGGCTAGGAAGTTGGAAGAATCATTTTTTGTCACAAGGCAGAAAATTGACCCTTATTCAGAGTACTTTGAGTAGCATTCCGACTTATATGTCTATTTTGACCTTGCCCCCAAGTCTGTAGCAGTGTCGTTGGAGCGAATGCAGAGGGACTTCTTGTGGAATGAGAAAGTAGATCTTTTTAAATATCTGGTAGCTTGGGATCAAGTGTGTCGGCCTAAGGAGGTAGGGGGGCTTAACCTTAAGTCCCTAGTGCTAAGAAACAAGGCGTTGCTAGGAAAGTGGATTTGGCGTTTTGGGGCGGAAAGATCGAGTTTGTGGAGGAAAGTGATTGCGGCCAAATATGGGGAGGAGTCATGTTGGGTCCCAAGGCAGGTAAAGTGTTCACATGGGCTGAGTCTTTGGAAGGGGATCATGTCGATGTCGTGTTTGATGGAGTCATTTTTTAAATTCAAAGTGGGTCAAGGGACCAAAGTGAGATTTTGGAAAGACGTGTGGTGTGGGCAGTCGAGGCTGAAGGATGAGTTTGTACATATTTATCAGTTAGCCTCTACCAGGGATGCGTTGGTGGCAGAATGTTTTGTAAGTAGGGGTGGGGTAGGGGTTTGGTGTCCGGTGTTGCGAAGGGATTTAAACGATTGGGAAATGGATGAGGCGGTTCGGTTGTTGGGAAGGTTAGGTTCGCTATCTCCGGAAGCGGGGATTAGGGATTGTAGGATTTGGGGAGGTAGTAGGCATGGGCGTTTCTCAGTTAAATCTCTTTGTCAGGTTTTAGGAGCGGTCCATCCGGGTCCGTTCCCTTATCGGGCGGTGTGGAAACCTGGGATACCTTCTAAGGTCTCCTTTTTCCTTTGGACGGCGGCACTAAACAAAATTCTAACTTGTGACCATTTGCAACATCGTAGGTGGAGCTTAGCTAATAGATGTTTCTTGTGTCTCCAAACGGAGGAAACTGTGGAGCATTTGCTATTGCATTGTCCAGTGGTTTTTGGCGTGTGGGGCTACTTCTTTACCCGCATAGGAGTGGATTGGGTCTTTCCCTTTTCTTTTGAGGACTTTCTTTTAGGGTGGGAGAGGGATAGAGTGGAAGGAGCTATGGAAGCTATCTGGTCGGTGCTTCCAGGAGCAGTTGTTTGGACGATATGGAGAGAGCGAAATAGTAGAGTTTTCGAGGGTATTTCCGCTTCGAAGGCGCGTATTTGTGCTCACACTTGGCTGGCTGCGTTAGAATGGGCGGGATTACAGTATGATAGGGAGGAGCTTCGAAGGGTTTTGGATTGACATTTTTCTCGGATGGTGTGGTTGTGTCGGTGTCAGGATTAATTCTCAGTTTGCTTTGAGTTTTTGTCGTGTAAACTCTAGTTTTCTGTTGATTCTGTGTCCTGTATCCGTGTTTCTTTTTTTAATATGTTCCCTGATTACTGATAAAAAAAAAAGATTATTACACACGATTCTTTGCTTAATTTTAAGTTAATATAAGAAATATGAAATTTCATTACTAAGATAGATTTATATAAAATATACCAATATATATTAAAAAATTATTTAATATAAAGAGAGTAACATGACTTCTAATGAAAATATATTAAATTTAGACTTTTTAATACTTTAGTTGGTGGGACCCAATCCTAAACTATCTCGTAATGAGGATTCTTTAATCTCCTTATACGTAGAAAGAAGTTATTAGTAACTCTTTTTTATAGAACTCTTAAAGTGATTATAAGAAGTAATCACTATCAATAAGGACTGGATTAGAAAGTCATTTTTCAAATACACTTATTAGTTAGACCCATAAATGATCAGCTATGAGTAACTCTTTTCTAATATTAAATTTTAATTCATATAAGGACATTAAAATTTAATTATTAAAATATATTCTATAAAATATATTAATTTATTGTAAATTAATTAATATAAAGAGACTAGAGTCTAATGAAAATATATTAAAAATTATTAATTTTAAAATAAATCTCAAAAATATGTGTTTTCTATTAATAATAAAAAATATTATACGAGCAAAGCACGGGCATCTTTACTAGTAGATAATAAAAATGCAAAGCATGCCTGATTTAATAAATATGTCGAAAGTATGCCCTTTTAGATAATAAAAATGCAAGGCATGCCCTTTTAGATGAAATATATATGTATATATATATATATATATATAATTGTAGTTGCTATGAGTGGCATACTTGAAATTAACAAAAAAAACTAAGTTTGAAATATTGACTAACTTTCTTTCTATAATTACAATTCTGCTATCAGCATTTCACTGCGTGAAGGATAAGAGATTCACGCATTGTGTGATCTCTAGCTTTTCCCATATATATATATATAAAGCCTATTTAGAATAGCCGAGCTGAGCATGGCCCATTGACAGTCCTAATGGGTGTCCTTGATCGTGCTATATTTGTCAGCAGGAAACCATGGTAACTATGGCCATAGCAGGAGCTATAGTTGGTGCTGCAGTTGGTGGATGGATGATCGACAGGCATGGACGAAGGACTTCCATTTTGGTCGCTGATCTTTTATCTATTGCTGGTGCAATAATCATGGCTTTTGCTCCAGTTCCCATGGTGATGATTATTGGAAGGATATTAATGGGATTGGGAGTCGGGATGCTTTCTATGCTTTCGCCTGTTTATATTTCAGAAGCTTCTCCCACTAGAATTAGAGGTGCCCTTGTTGGCACAAATTGTTTGCTATATGCTGTGGGGATACTCTTGTTCCACCTTACCAATCTAGCATTCCCTAAGGTACATTTTGAGCTGTATTACCACTACTATTTTGAATTTTTTTTTTCAGTTTAACAGATTGTAATAATCTCATATTTAAAGATAATTTTGAAATAAGTGCAGGCACCTGGAACCTGGCGGTGGTTGGTCGGATTCGGGGGAATTCCAGCTCTGGTTCAGTTTATATTGATGTTTTCTCTTCCTGAATCTCCTAGGTGGCTCTACAAACAGGTCACTGCTTCTTTACATATTGTAACTCCCCTCCCCTCTTACAGGGGCTAGCATACCTCTTCTATATTGGGGCACATAAGCTAGGGGTGTCAACAGGCCACATAAACCTTTTGTGCCGGGCCTAGACGTGGCTTGTTGTGGTTGCCTGAGCCTCCAAATCTGATCCTTTTTTTTTCAGATTGCAGTCCATTCAAGCTTTGATTAAAACCACGGATTACTTAGTCTTTCGTTTTATTTGCTTCCTGTTTTAGAATAGAGAAGAGGAGGCCATGGAGATTTTATGGAAGATTTATCCTCCGCATGAAATTAATACAGTTGTGGAGTCCTTGCATGCATTGGTTACAAGTGAAATGGCTAATCTGAGATCCATGGATGAAAATCTTGCCTTGGCTCATAGAGCGATCAGTTCAGGTTTAATGTATCATCTGTGTCAGCAGTTTGGGGCTTTGAGTATAAAACTGGTATTGTATTGCACCACCACTGCATTTGCTTCAAACAAGATGGTCCTCCTGGCTCTGCCTCTCATTACTTCTGGTCTTGGTGTTGTTGGTTCCATTGTTACTATCACCTTCGTTGACAGAATTGGGAGGAAAGGTATGATGTTTATGAGTATGTGCATGACCATATTCTGGCAGGTTGTTCTATATCTAGCATTTGCGCCTTTTGGAAATCTTCCAAGCGGATATACATTGGTGTGGGTAGGAGCTTACATCATCTCTTACTCAACCGGATTAGCAACAGTACCTTGGATTGTGATCTCGGAGGTATCCCCGTTGAGAGACAGAGGCGTGTGTTCAGGGATAGCTGCGGTGGCTAACTGGGTCATGAAACTAATCAATCCGACTTGCGTTGATTATATATTAAATGGCGGTGATTGTGATCCTGTTCAAGCAATATTGTTTTTAATTTACCCTCTTTTTTTGTTTACTGTGCTCACTATGGGTGTTGCACATGATACCAAAGGGTTGCCATTGGAAGAGGTGGAAGAGGTCGAGACGATGCTAATAAAAGTCTTGGAGGATAAGGGGAGATGGCCGATAGAGTCATCCCGGGCTCTGCGCATATGGGACTCTGCACATTCTGGACCCTGCACATGCCATGCTGGAGGGGCTAGGCTGGTAGACCTATCGACACCATTGATCAATGATTAGTGGTGAGCATCATGGTGTACCTACAATAAAAGTGTGGTCCCAAACTAGATTAACCATGCTTATAAGTGCCTTAGATTTTATTTTATTTTATTTAAGAGATAAAGTTGGCGTCTTAAAGATTGAGCATGTCTATTTATCTTGGATTAGATTTCCTCAGCTGCATAAATTGATTTTAGTTTGTAAATTATGGTAATTTAAGTGGAGCTCTCTCTTTAGTGGTTAAGCACTTCCAGGATTAACATTTTTGTAGTAGTCAATTACATTATGTGTGTGTGTGAATTTGTGTTGCTTTAACAGAATGTTTGTGTTAAGCTTTCAACCCAAAAAAAAAAAATTTACATTAGTTTTCGACCAAAAATCGCATCCATGGAAGTAGAACACACAATAAGCTCATGCATAGTTGGCCGCCGGAGAAGGCTCACATTCTGGATACTTCACTCTCCAGGGACGAAGCCCTCGAGGACAAATTAGCAATCCCAAATGGCAAAGATGTTTTGCGCGTGCATGAGGTTCGGATTGTCAAGGTAGATCTGAGGGAAAATACCCAATATAATACCTTTGGGACACGTATCGAAAGTTGCTTTGAATTTGGATCTCATTCTTTGTACCAATCAGTCCTATTTATAGATATTTTTTTGTAGGGTTTGTCAATTGTAATTCCATTCCAACTATATCAGTCGAAGTAGGAATCATTCTCATGCACATTTGTTCACATGGCAAAGATGTCAGAGTACGATTCCAATTAAGTTTAGCTCGACAGTCAGTCTTTCCTCTCTAATAGGAGAGCAATGTGATCTCGTGTGAGATCCACGGGATTGGGCTTAATCCTTTTTTATTTAGAAACTTCCTAAATCGGTTTGAGTATTGGTATTGCAGCTTCGATAATTTCAGCTTGATTAGGAAGTTTGTGTCTTGGTCTAGTGGGACTAACAATGAGGATGGACATTCTGACTCACTTGGAGGTAAGTTTTCTGCCTGAGCTTAAGGTCGGCTCGGAATCATGGCCTGTTCATCTGACCCACAAACATTCTTAGTGATAAGATCTGAATTCTGTAATTAGATAAACGAAAAAGAAAATTGATCTCTTCCGAGGGGATCAGACCTCCACGCCTAAGGCAACTGTATTTTTTATTCAATGACTACCCTAATGGCAATTACAAATACTTAAATATACTGTTCTCTAACAAGGAGGAAACCTAAGCAAAGAAGGAAACTAGCATAAAAGGAAACTAACAACAATGCAAAGTATAATTAGGCAAGGTAACGTAACAATCCCCCTCCCTTAATTTCAACCTTTGCCCTCAAGGTTGAGTAGCAAGAAAATCTGGAAAATTATCCTGTAATTCATGATAAGGTTCCCACATGGCATCTTCAATTTGGTAAACTGGCCCACTGCACGAGTACTTCAATTACTGTCTGGTTATTGCGCTTGACAACTCTCCGGTCCAGTATTGTGTGACGATGAAATTTGATTTCTCCGACGGTAGAGATGTTTGGTAGATGGCATTGGGCGAAAACATTGTCGCATAATTTTTTCTGCAAGCACGAAATATGAAAAATTGGATGCAGTTTAGACCCGACTAGAAGACCAAGTCAGTAAGACACAAGACCTATATGTTCCAATACTTTGTAAGGTCCATAAAACTGCGGTGAAAGCTTCATTGAGGTGCGTACATTGATGGAGACTTGTCTATAGGGTTGTATTCCCTTTCACTTCGATGTTTATCTGCTTGTTGTTTCATCCAAGCTTGAGATCTATGCAAGTTATCTTTGAGAAGTTGCAATACACGATCTTGATCACGTAAATCCTGATCTACCTGTTGCACATTTGAAGACCCATGGGAGTATGTAGTGAGTAGAGGTGGTGGACGCCAATATAAAGTAATTGGTCGATGGTGGACGCCCATCAATGGGACTCTTTGGGGTCGATGGGGAGAGTCCCGTCCTTTATGTAAGCCAGAAATGACGTTCTCCAGCTCATTGTCGTGCTGATAACTAGACTTTCGGGTGCTATTGGCTTTAGTTCAATTGAAGGATACTCTTTGTATTCGACCAAGATCACTCTAGGCTTTTCAGTTTGCAGCATGGAAGCGATAAAAGCTAATGCATCTGCATGTCGATTATCATCTCTTGGGATATGCATGAGTTCTATGAGGTTGAAGGTTTCAATGTGAGTTCGAAGGAGGGTAGCATACGGACGCATTCTATCATTTCGACATTCATAGACACCATTGAGTTGGTTTACACTGAGTTGGAATTGCACAACACTCGAAGTTTCTTGATCCCTAAGTCCACTACACTCTCGTGCCCAATCAACAATGCTTTATATTCAGACTCATTGTTTGAGGCAGGGAATCCCAGTTGTACCATTCTCTCGATCTTGACATTCTTCGGGCTAATGAGTACGGCCTCGAGGTTCGATTCACTGGCGTTGGAAGATTCATCGACGTACAACCGCTGAAATATCTACCAATTTTAATTTTACACAGTTATTAATTAGAGTTATGGTGAACAAAGCAATCAAGTGCGGAAATAATAGAAGACAGGCAATTCAAAACACACGAGATTTTTTACGTGGAAAACTCTTCCAGGAAAAACCACGGGACCTAGTCCAGCACAAAATCCACTAAGAAAATTGTTATCAAGTACAAGACTTGAACCTTACCCAACCGGACACCAAATACTGTTCCTCGGTATAAATTCCTCGTTTTGAAGTCCACGAACTCCTCGTTCAATCTCAGCCACAGTAGCTCCGGTTCCTCACCGGCCAACATTTAAAGTTTCAAACCACGATCTCCAAAGATCGATCTTCATCCTCGACTGCTTTGGCCCATGCCAACCAAACGCTCACACAGAGTACACACAGTGTTTTAAAGGTTTAACAATCTTCTAGAGGGATCTCAATCACAATGGAGATCAACCAATGCTAGAACAAAGATAGAGAATTTAAACTTGCATTACTAGAGTGTGAGAGAGGAGAACAATGAGTATCCACCAAGAGGAGATTGGAGAACCCTAGATTACTCAGAGAAGTCTCAAAACGGTCTCACCTCAACCTTGGAACAAACTAAGGGATCATTACTTAAATAGCCAGAGCGAATCTCTTGCTAAAAACATAGTTCAAACTGTTTTAGAATCAGAATATACGAGGTCTGTTCGAACGGCCAGATGGGCGTTCGAATGACCTAGAGATTGACCTGAGATTGGTTACAAATGGAGAGCCAGGGTAGCTACTGGAGTTCCTGTTCTAATGGGTAGTTGAAACGGCTGGCTAGCCATTCTGTACCATTCGAACGACTAGCTGGGCGTTCGAACGGTCTGTGTAGAGTTTGGCTCTTTTGTGTACAAAACTCATTCCAAACATCCAATCTCCCATCCAATGAGGCTATAACGAAACTTGGGTCAATTTATAATCACCTAGGGTAAATGATAGTGTTATGTAAGACAATTTTACCTAAGGTAACCGCTAGGTATCTAGGTCACTCACCATCCTAAGAGTGTGAGCGAAGCTATAATCGTACCTGAGAGCAAAACGCCGCCATATTAAAATATCCGTTCAACCGCGGTTATATAATCCATATCACGGCGATTCAAACCGCCGTTCTTTAGATTACATTTTACGGCATTTTATCCCGCCGTCCTTTATTGATTCTATCACGGCGTTAGTTCCTGCTGTTATATGTCAAAAATCTACGGCGGTTGTAACCGCCGTAATATTATTTTAATAAATTAAATTATTATTAATATCACGGCGGTTCAAAACCGCCGCCATAAAAAAAAGAAATTATTTTTGCAAAAAATTTGTTTTTTTTTCTCTGTATTATCTGTACCTGGGAGCAGTATAAATCTAAATAAACATGTATTGTACTTGTAACAATATATAATTCCAACAAAGAATAAAAAATTCATATAATTAAAAAAATGCCCCAAACAAGCAATATAAAAATTATATATACAAGCCCATAAAAGTGTTGTCATAAAAAGTATACATAATTAAAAAGGAAAAAAAGAAACAAAAACTAGCCGTCTAACTCCCACGTGGCGATGATCGAAAACCCGATATGTGCGTGCTACCGGCTCCCTCCAACTCAAAAAAAATACACACAATTTATTAATCTTTTTTCTAAATGAAAAAATTTGAGAATGTAATAATTAATAAATATGAAAAGATCCAAACTCATCTCAAAATATTAATAGGTTGCAGTATTACATCGGCCTAAACCCACATCGTCCCACTATTACCAAACCGGGGGTAAGATTTCGATCCCGTTTCGTCTAACGCGTGTATTTTAATACATCATAAGTGTTGAAGTTGGTTTCGAGCGAATCCGAGGCCGTATGCCCGATATTGCGCCGAGACGGCCAAAATCCATACTTGGATACTATACTTCGGTCTAAACCTACATCGTCCCACCATTTCCAAACCGGGGGTTAGATTTCGATCCCGTTTCTTCTAACGCGTGTATTTCAATACATCCTAAGTGTTGGAGTTGATTTCGAGCGAATCCGAGCCCGTATGTCCAATATGGGCCCCGAGACGGTCGAAATCCATACTAGGACACTATACTTCGGCCTAAACCTACATCGTCCCACCATTTTCAAAATGGGGGTCGGATTTCGATTCCGTTTCTTCTAATGCGTGTACTTCAATACATCCTAAGTGTTAGAGTTGGTTTCGAGCCAAAACCTATATACCAGATACGGGCGCCAAGACGACCGAAATCCATACTTGAATAATATACTTCGGCCAAAACCTATATCGTCCTACCATTTCCAAACTGGGGGTCGGATTTCGATCTCGTTTCTTCTAAGCATGTAATTTAATAATCCTAATTGTTGGAGTTAGTTTCGAGCAAATCCGAGGCCGTATGCCCGATAAAGGCGCCGAGAAGGCCGTAATCCATAATTGAATACTATACTTCAGCCAAAACCTACATCGTCCCAACATTTCCAAACTGGGGGTTGGATTTTGATCCCGTTTTGTCTAACGAGTGTATTTCAATACATCCTAACTGTTAGAGTTGGGTTCGAGCGAATCTCAGGCCATATTCCCGGTATGGCGCCAAGACTGCCGAAATCCATACTTGGATACAATACTTCGGCCCAAACCAACATCGTCCCACCATTTCCAGACCAAGAGTCGGATTTCGATCCCATTTCTTCTAACGCATATATTTCAACACATCCTAAGTGTTGGAGTTGGTTTCGAGTGAATCTGAGGCCGTCTGCCCGATAAGGGCACAGAGACGGCCGAAATCCATACTTGGATACTATACTTCGGCCTAAACCTACATCATCCCACCATTTCCAAACCGAGAGTCAGATTTTGATCAATTTTATTTTAACGCATGTATTTCAATACATCCTACGTGTTGGATTTAGTTTCGAGCGAATCCGAGGTCGTATGCCCGATAAGGGTGCCGAGACGGCCGTAATCCATAATTCGATACTATACTTCGGCCTAAACCTACATCTTGCCTCCATCTCCAAACCGGTGGTCGGATTTTGATCCCGTTTCTTCTAACGCGTGTATTTCCATACTTCCGAAGTGTTGGAGTTGGCTTCGAGCGAATTTGAGGCCGTATGCCCGATATGGCGCCGAGAAGGCCGAAATCCATACTTGGATACTATACATCGGCCTAAACCTACATCGTCCCACCATTCCCAAACCGAGGGTTGGATTTCGATCCTGTTTCTTCTAACGCATGTAATTCAATACATCCTAAGTGTTGTAGTTAGTTTTGAGCGAATATGAGGCCGAAATCCATACTTGGATACTATACTTGGCCTAAACCTACATCGTTCCACCATTTCCAAACCGAGGGTCGGATTTCGATCCCGTTTCTTCTAATGCATGTATTTCCATACATCCTAAGTGTTGGAATTGGTTTCGAGCGAATCTGAGGCCTTATGCCCGATATGGCAACGAGACAGCCGAAATCCATACTTGGATACTATACTTCGGCCTAAACCTACATTGTCCCACAATTTCCAAACCGGGGGTTGGATTTTTATCCCGTTTCTTTTAACACATGTATTTCAATCCATCCTAAGTGTTGTGGTTGGTTTCGAGCGAATCCGAGGCTGTATGCCCGATATGGGCATCAAGACGGCCGAAATCCATACTTGGATACTATACTTTGGCCTAAACCTATATCGTCCCAACATTTCCAAACCGGGGGTCGGATTTCGATCATATTTCTTCTAACGCGTGTATTTCAATACATCCTAACTGTTGGAGTTCGTTTCGAGGTAATCCAAGGCTGTATGCCCGATTTGGGCGCCAAGACGGTCGAAATCCATACTTGGATACTATACTTTGGCCTAAACCTATATCGTCCCAACATTTCCAAACCGGGGGTCGCATTTCGATCTTATTTCTTCTAACGCGTTTATTTCAATACATCCTAAGTGTTGGAGTTAGTTTCGAGCGAATCCGAGGCTGTATGCTCGATAAAGGCGCCGAGACGGTCGTAATCCATAATTGGATACTATACTTCGGCTTAAACCTACATTGTCCCACCATTTCCAGACCGAGACCGGATTTTGATCCCGTTTCATCTAACGCATGTATTTCCATACATCCAAAGTGTTGGGGTTGGTTTTGAGAGAATCTGAGGGTGTATGCCCGATAGGGCGTTGAGAGGGCCGAAATCCATACTTGGATACTATACATCGGCCTAAACCAACATCGTCCCACCATTTCCAAACCGAGGGTCGGATTTTGATTCGGTTTCTTCTAACGCGTGTATTTCAATACATCCAAATTGTTGTAGTTTGTTTCGAGCGAATCTGAGGCCGTATGCTTGATTAGGCGCCGAGACGGCCGAAATCCATACTTGGATACTATACTTCGGCCTAAACCTACATCGTCCCACCATTTCAAAACCGAGTGTCGGATTTCGATCTATTTTCTTCTAACGCGTGTATTTCCATACACCCTAAGTGTCGTAGTTAGTTTCGAGCGAATCTGAGGCCGTATGCCCGATATGGCGCCGAGACGGCCGAAATCGATACTTGGATACTATATTTCGGCCTAAACCTACATTGTCCCACAATTTCAAAACCGGGGGTCGTATTTTTATCTCGTTTCTTCTAACGCATGTATTTCAATACATCCTAAGTGTTGTGGTTGGTTTCGAGCGAATTCGAGGCTGTATGCCCGATTTGGGAGCCAAGACGGCCGAAATCCATACTTGGATACTATACTTTGGCCTAAACCTATATCGTCCCAACATTTCCAAACCGGGGGTCGGATTTCGATCTTATATCTTCTAACGCATTTATTTCAATACATCCTAAGTGTTGGAGTTAGTTTCGAGCGAATCCGAGGCTGTATGCTCGATAAGGGCGCCGAGACGGTCGTAATTCATAATTGGATACTATACTTCGGTTTAAACCTACATTGTCCCACCATTTCCAGACCGAGGTCGGATTTTGATCCCGTTTCTTCTAACGCATGTATTTCCATACATCCAAAGTGTTGGGGTTGGTTTTGAGAGAATCTGAGGGTGTATGCCCGATATGGCGTTGAGAGGGCCGAAATCCATACTTGGATACTATACATCAGCCTAAACCTACATCGTCCCACCATTTCCAAACCGAAAGTCGGATTTTGATCCGGTTTCTTCTAACGCGTGTATTTCAATACATCCAAATTGTTGTAGTTGGTTTCTTGCGAATCTGAGGCTGTATGCTTGATTAGGCGCCGAGACGGCCGAAATCCAAACTTGGATACTATACTTCGGCCTAAACCAACATCGTCCCACCATTTCAAAACCGAGTGTCGGATTTCGATCTCTTTTCTTCTAACGCGTGTATTTCCATACATCCTAAGTGTCGTAGTTAGTTTCGAGCAAATCTGAGGCCGTATGCCCGATATGGCGCCGAGACGGCCGAAATCGATACTTCGATACTATATTTCGGCCTAAACCTACATCGTCCCACAATTTCCAAACCGGGGGTCGTATTTTTATCCTGTTTCTTCTAACGCATGTATTTCAATACATCCTAAGTGTTGTGGTTGGTTTCGAGTGACTCCGAGGCTGTATGCCTGATTTGGGAGCCAAGACGGCCGAAATCCATACTTGGATACTATACTTTGGCCTAAACCTATATCGTCCCAACATTTCCAAACCGGGGGTCGGATTTCGATCTTATTTCTTCTGACGCGTTTATTTCAATACATCCTATGTGTTGGAGTTAGTTTCGAGCATATCCGAGGCTGTTTGCTCGATAAGGGCTCCGAGACGGCCGTAATCCATAATTGGATACTATACTTCGGCCTAAACCTACATTGTCCCACCATTTCCAGACCGAGGTCGGATTTTGATCCCGTTTCTTCTAACGCATGTATTTCCATACATCCAAAGTGTTGGGCTTGGTTTTGAGAGAATCTGAGGGTGTATGCCCGATATGGCATTGAGAGGGCCGAAATCCATACTTGGATACTATACATCGGCCTAAACGTACATCGTCCCACCATTTCCAAACCGAGGGTCGGATTCTGATCCGGTTTCTTCTAACGCGTGTATTTCAATACATCCAAATGTTTGTAGTTGGTTTCAAGCTAATCTGAGGCCGTATGCCTGATTAGGCGTCGAGACGGCCGAAATCCATACTTGGATACTATATACTTCGGCCTAAACCTACATCGTCCCACAATTTCAAAACCGAGTGTCGGATTTCTATACCTTTTCTTCTAACGCGTGTATTTCAAAACATCCTAAGTGTCGTAGTTAGTTTCGAGCGAATCTGAGGCCGTATGCCCGATATGGCGCCGAGACGGCCGAAATCGACACTTGGATACTATATTTTGGCCTAAACCAATATCGTCCCACCATTTTCAAACCGGGGGTTAGATTTCAATCTCATTTATTCTAACACGTGTCTTTCAATAGATCCTAAGTGTTGGAGTTAGTTTTGAGCGAATCCAAGTCCGTATACCCGATAGGGGCGCCGAGACGGCCAAAATCCATAATTTGATACTTTACTTTGGACTAAACCTACATCGTCCCACCATTTCCAAACCGGGGTGAGATTTTAATCTCGTTTCTTCTAACACGTGTATTTAAATACATCCTCAGTGTTGGGTTTTGTTTCGAGCGATTCCGAGACCGTATTCCCCGATATGGGTGCCGAGATGGCCGAATGCCATACTTGGATACTATACTTCGGCCTAAACCTACAATTTTCTACCGTTCCCAAACCGGGAGTCGGGTTTTGAACCCATATCTTCTAATGTTTGTATGTCCATACATCCTAAGTATTGGAGTTGGTTTCGAGCGAATCCGAGGCCGTATGCCCGATATGGGCTCCGAGACGGCCGGAATCCATACTTGGATACTATACTTCGGCCTAAACCTACATTGTTCTACCATTTCCAAACCGGGGGTTGGATTTTGATCCCATTTCTTCTAACATGTATATTTAAATACATCCTAGGTGTTGAAGTTGGTTTCGAGCGAATCGATCCTGTATGCCCGATTTGGAAACCGAGATGGCCAAAACCATACTTGGATACTATACTTCAGCCTAAACCTACATCGTCCCACCATTTCCAAAATGGAGGTCGAATTTTGATCCCATTTCATCTAACCCGTGTATTTCAATACATCTTAAGTGTTGGAGTTGGCTTCGAGCGAATCTCAGGCCGTATGCCCGAAATGGCGTCGAGACGGCCGAAATCCAAACTTGGATACTATCCTTCGGCCTAAACTTATATCGTCCCACCATTTAAAAACCGGGGATCGGATTTCGATCTCGAATCTTCTAACACATGTATTTTAATACATCATAAGTGTTGGAGTTGGTTTCGAGCGAATCCAAGGCAGAATGCCCGATATGGGTGCCGAGATGGCCGAAATCCATACTTGGATGCTATACTTCGGCCTAAACCCACATCGTCCCACCATTTCTAGACCGAGGTCGGATTTTGATCCCGTTTCTTCTAACGCATGTATTTCCATACATCCAAAGTGTTGGGCTTGGTTTTGAGAGAATCTGAGGGTGTATGCCCGATATGGCGTGAGAGGGCCGAAATCCATACTTGGATACTATACATCGGCCTAAACCTACATCGTCCCACCATTTCCAAACCAGGGTTGGATTTCAATCCCATTTCTTCTAACATGTGTATTTCAATACATCCTAAGTGTGGAAGTTTTTTCTAACATGTGTATTTCAATGTGAGACTGTAAGCCCGATATGGGCACCGAGACGGCCGAAATCCTTACTTGGATACTATACTTCAGCCTAAACCTACATCGTCTCACCATTTCCAAATAGATAGTCGGATTTTGATCCTGTTTCTTCTAACACATGTATTTCCATACATCCTAAGTGTTGAAATTGGTTTCGAACGAATCTGAGGCCGTATGCCCGAAATGGCGCCGAGACGGCCGAAGTACATACTTGGATACTATGCTTCTGCCTAAACCTACATCGTCCCACCATTTCCAAACCGAGGTTGGATTTCGATCCCATTGCTTCTAACGCATGTATTTCCATACATTCTAAGTGTTGGATTTGGTTTCGAGCGAATCTAAGGCCGTATGCCCGATAAGGCGCCGAGACGGCCGAAACGCATACTTGGATACTATACTTCGGCCAAAACCTAAATCGTCCCACGAATTCCAAACCAGAGTGGAATTTTGATCCCGTTTCTTCTAACACGTGTATTTCATTACATACTAAGTGTTGGAGTTTGTTTCTAGCGAATCCGAGGCCGTATGCCCGATATGGGCGCCGAGATGGCCGAAATCAATACATGGATACTATTCTTCGGCCTAAACCTTTATCGTCCCACCATTTTCAAACTGGGGGTCGCATTACGATCCTGTTTCTTTTAATGCATATATTTCCATTCATCCTAACTGTTTGAGTTGGTTTTGAGCGAATCTGAGGCCGTATGCATGATATGGCGCCGAGACGGTCGAAATCCATGCTTGGGTTCTATACTTCGGCCTAAACATTCATCGTCCAACCATTTCCAAACCGGGGGACGGATTTCGATTCCGTTTCTTCTAATGCAAGTATTTCCATACATCCTAAGTGTTAGAGTTCTTTTGAGCCAATCTGAAGGCGTATGCCCGATATGGTGCCGAGACGGCCGAAATCCATACTTGGATAATATACATCTGCCTAAACCTACATCGTCCTACCATTTCAAAACCGAGAGTCTGATTTTGATCCCATTTTGTCTAACGTGTGTATTTCAATACATCCTAAGTGTTGGAGTTAGTTTCGAGCGAATCTCAGGCCATAAGCCCGGTATGGCGCCAAGACGGTCGAAATCCAAACTTGGATACTATACTTCGGCCCAAACCTACATCGTCCCACCATTTCCAGACCGAGGGTCGGATTTCGATTCCATTTCTTCCAATGCATATATTTTAATACATCCTAAGTGTTGGAGTGGGTTTCGAGCGAATCCGAGGCCGTATGCCCGCTATGGGCGCAGAGACGGCCGAAATCCATACTTGAATACTATACTTCGGCCTAAACCTACAACGTCCTACCATTTCCAAACCGGGTGTCAGATTTTGATCCATTTTCTTTTACCTCATGTATTTCAACACTTCCTATGTGTTGGAGTTCGTTACAAGCGAATCCGAGGCCGTAAGCCCGATAAGGGTGCCGATGCGGCCGTAATCCATATTTGGATACTATACTTCGGCCTAAACCTACATCATGCCTCTATTTCTAAACCGGCGGTCGGATTTTGATCCTATTCCCTCTAACACGTGTATTTCCATACTTCTGAAACGTTGGATTTGGTTTCCAGATAATCTGAGGTCTTATGCCCGATATGGCGCCGAGAAGGCCGAAATCCATACTTGGATAATATACATCGACCTAAACCTACATCGTCCCACCATTTCCAAACCGAGGGTCGGATTTCGATCCCGTTTCTTCTAAAGTATGTATTTCCATACATCCTAAGTGTTGTAGTTGGTTTCGAGCGAATCTGAGGCCGTATGCCCGATATGGGCGCCGAGACTGCCGGAATCCATACTTGGATACTATACTTCGGCCTAAACCTACATCGTCCCACCATTTTTAAACCGGGGGTCGGATTTTGATCTCGTTTCTTCTAACATGTGTATTTAGATACATCCTAGGTGTTGAAGTTAGTTTCGAGCGAATCTGATGCTGTATGCCCGATATAGGCACCGAGAAGGCCAAAATCCATACTTGGATACTATATTTCGGCCTAAACCTACATCGTCCCACTTTTTCCAAACTGGGGTTCGGATTTTGATCCCATTTCATCTAACGCGTGTATTTCAATACATCTTAAGTTTTGGAGTTGGTTTCGAGCGAATCTCAGGCCGTATGCCGGATATGGCGCCGAGACGGCCGAAATCCATACTTGGATACTATCCTTCGGCCTAAATTTACATCATCCCGCCATTTAAAAACCGGGGGTCGGATTTTGATCCTGATTCTTCTAACACAGGTATTTCAATACATCAAAAGTGTTGGAGTTTGTTTCGAACGAATCCAAGGCAGAATGCCGGAATTGGGTGCCGAGACGGCCGAAATACATACTTGGATGCTATACTTCGGCCTAAACCTACATCGTCTCAACATTTCCAAACCGAGGGTCGGATTTTGATCTCGTTTCTTCAAACGAATGTACTTTCATACATCCTCAGTGTTGGAGTTGGTTTCGAGCGAATCGGAGGCCTTATGCCCAATATGGCGTCGAGACGGCCGAAATCCATCCTTGGATACAATACTTCGGCCTAAACCTACATCAGGCCACGATTTCCAAACCAGGGTCAGATTTTGATCCTGTTTCTTCTAACACGTGTATTTCAATACATCCTAAGTGTGGAAGTTTGTTTCGAGTGAATGCGAAGCTATATGCCCGATACGGGCACCGAGACAGCCGAAATCCATACTTGGATACTATACTTCGGCCTAAACCTACATCGTGTCACCATTTCCAAACCAATGGTCGGATTTCGATCATGTTTCTTCTAACACATGTATTTCCATACATCCTAAGTGTTGGAATTGGTTTCGAACGAATCCGAGGCCATATGCCCGATATGGCACCGAGACGGCCGAAATCCATACTTGGATACTATGCTTCGGCCTAAACCTACATCATCCCACCATTTTCAAACTGAGGTCGGATTTCGATCCCGTTGTTTGTTATGCATGTATTTCCATACATTCTTAGTGTTGGAGTTGGTTTCGAGCGAATCTAAGGCCGTATGCCCGATAAGGCGTTGAGATGACCGAAATCCATACTTGGATACTATACTTCGGCCTAAACCTAAATCGTCCCACGATTTCTAAACCGCGGTGGGATTTCGATCCCGTTTCTTCTAACACGTGTATTTCAATACACAGTAAGTGTTGGAGTTTGTTTCTAGCGAATCCGAGGCCGTATGCCCGATATGGGCGCCGAGACGGTCGGAATCAATACTTGGATACTATACTTCGGCCTAAACCTATATCGTCCCACCATTTCAAAACTGGGGGTCGCATTACGATCCCGTTTCTTCTAATGCGTGTATTTCCATACATCCTAAGTGTTGGAGTTGGTTTTGAGCGAATCTGAGGCCGTATGCATTATATGGCGCCGAGACGGCCGAAATCCATACTTGGATACTATACATCGGCCCAAACCAACATTGTCCGACCATTTCCAGACCGAGGGTCGGATTTTGATTCTATTTCATCTAGCATATATATTTCAACACATCCTAAGTATTGGAGTTGGTTTCGAGTGAATCCGAAACCGTATGCCCGATATGGGCGCAGAGACGGCCGAAATCCATACTTGGATACTATACTTCGGCCTAAACCTACATCGTCCTACCATTTCCAAGCCTGGGGTTGGCTTTTGATCCAATTTATTCTAACTCGTGTATTTCAGTACATCATAAGTGTTGGAGTTGGTTACGAGCGAATCTGTGGCCGTATGCCCGATATGGCGCCGAGACGGCCGAAATCCATACTTGGATACTATACTTCGGACTAAACCTACATCGTCCTACCATTTCCAAACCGGGGGTCGGATTATGATCTTGTTTCTTCTAACACGCAAAGTTCCATACATCCTAAGTGTTAGAGTTGGTTTCGATCGAATCCGAGGTCGTATGCCCGATATGGGCGCCGAGACGGCCGAAATCCATACTTGGATACTATACTTCGGCTTAAACCAACATTATCCCACAATTTCCAAACCGGGGGTTGGATTTTTATCCCGTTTCTTCTAACGCTTGTATTTCAATACAACGTAAGTGTTGTGATTTGTTTCGAGCGAATCCGAGGTTGTACGCCCGATATGGGCGCCAAGACGGCCGAAATTCATACTTGGATACTATACTTTGGCCTAAACCTATATCGTCCCAACATTTTTAAACCGGGGGTCGGATTGCGATCTCATTTCTTCTAACACATGTATTTCAATACATCTTAAGTGTCGGAGTTAGTTTCGAGCGAATCCGAGGCTGTATGCCCAATAAGGGCACCGAGACGGCCGTCATCCATAATTGGATACTATACTTCGGCCTAAACCTACATTGTCCCACCATTTCCAGACCGAGGGTCGGATTTCGATCCCGTTTCATCTAACGCATATATTTCCATATATCCTAAGTGTTGGAGTTGGTTTTGAGCGAATCTGAGGGCGTATACCCAATATGGCGCCGAGACGGCCGAAATCCATACTTGGATACTATACATCGGCCTAAACCTACATCGTCCCACCATTTCCAAACCGAGGGTCGGATTTTGATCCCGTTTCTTATAACGCGTGTATTTCCATACATTCTTAGTGTTGGAGTTGGTTTCGAGCGAATCTAAGGCTGTATGCCCGATAAGGCGCTGAGACGGTCGAAATCCATACTTGGATACTATACTTCGGCCTAAACCTAAATCGTCCCACGATTTCTAAACCGGGGTGGGATTTCGATCCCATTTCTTCTAACAGGTGTATTTCAAAACACACTAAGTGATGGAGTTTGTTTCTAGCGCATCCGAGGACGTATGCCCGATATGGGCGCCGAGACGGTCGGAATCAATACTTGGATACTATACTTTGGCCTAAACCTATATCGTCCCACCATTTCCAAACTGGGGGTCGCATTACGATCCCATTTCTTCTAATGTGTGTATTTCCATACATCCTAAGTGTTGTAGTTGGTTTTGAGCGAATCTGAGGCCGTATGCATTATATGGCACCGAGACGGCCGAAATCCATACTTGGATACTATACTTCGGCCTAAACATACATCGTCCCACCATTTCCAAACCAGGGGTCGGATTTCGATTCCGTTTCTTCTAATGCAAGTATTTCCATACATCCTAAGGGTTGGAGTTGGTTTTGAGCCAATCTGAGGGCGTATGCCCGATACGGCACCGAGACGGCCGAAATCCATACTTGGATACTATACATCGGCCTAAACCAACATCATCCCACCATTTCCAAACCGAGGGTCGGATTTTGATCCCGTTTTGTCTAACGCGTGTATTTCAATACATCCTAAGTGTTGGAGTTGGTTTCGAGCGAATCTCAGGCCATATGCCCGGTAAGGCGCCAAGACGGTCGAAATCCAAACTTGGATACTATACTTCGGCCCAAACCAACATCGTCCCACCATTTCCAGACCGAAGGTCGGATTTCGATTCCATTTCTTCTAACGCATATATTTCAACACATCCTAAGTATTGGAGTTGGTTTCGAGCGAATCCGTGGCTGTATGCCTGATATGGCGCCGAGACAGCCGAAATCCATTCTTGGATACTATACTTCGGACTAAACCTACTTCGTCCCACCATTTCCAAACCGGGGGTCGGATTATGATACTGTTTCTTATAACACGTATAGTTCCATACATCCTAAGTGTTAGAGTTGGTTTCGATCGAATCCGGGGTCGTATGCCAGATATGGGCGTCGAGACGGCCGAAATCCATACTTGGATACTGTACTTCGGTTTAAACCTACATTATCCCACAATTTCCAAACCGGGGGTTGGATTTTTATCCCGTTTCTTCTAACGCATGTATTTCAATACAACCTAAGTGTTGTGGTTTGTTTCAAGCGAATCCGAGGTTGTATGCCCGATATGGGCGCCAAGACGGCCGAAATTCATACTTGGATACTATACTTTGGCCTAAACCTATATCGTCCCAACATTTTTAAACCGGGGGTCGGATTTCGATTTCATTTCTTCTAACACATGTATTTCAATACATCCTAAGTGTTGGAGTTAGTTTCGTGCGAATCCGAGGCTGTATGCCCAATAAGGGCACCGAGACGGCCGTAATTCATAATTGGATACTATACTTCGGCCTAAACCTACATTGTCCCACCATTTCCAGACCGAGGGTCGGATTTCGATCCCGTTTCATCTAACGCATATATTTCCATATATCGTAAGTGTTGGAGTTGGTTTTGAGCGAATTTGAGGGCGTATACCCAATATGGCGCCGAGACGGCCGAAATCCATACTTGGATACTATACATCGGCCTAAACCTACATCGTCCCACCATTTCCAAACCGAGGGTCGGATTTTGATCCCGTTTCTTATAACGCGTGTATTTCAATACATCCGAAGTGTTGTTGTTGGTTTCGATGGAATCTGAGGCCGTATGCCTGATATGGCGTCGAGACGGCCAAAATCCATACTTGGATACTATACATCGGCCTAAACCTACATCGTCCCACCATTTCCAAACCGTGGGTCGGATTTTGATACCTTTTCTTCTAACACGTGTATTTCCATACATCCTAAGTGTTGTAGTTAGTTTCGAGCGAATATGAGGCCGTATGCTCGATATGGTGCCGAGACGGCCGAAATCCATACTTGGATACTATACTTCGGCCTAAACCTTCATCATCCCACCATGTTGAAACCGGGGTTGGATTTTGATCTCATTTCTTCTAACGCATGTATTTCAATAGATTCTAAGTGTTGGAGTTAGTTTTGAGCGAATCCGAGACCGTATGCCCGACATGGGCGCCGAGACGGCCGAAATCCATAATTGGATACTATACTTCGGATTAAACATACATCGTCCCACCATTTCCAAACCGGGGTGGGATTTTCATCCCGTTTCTTCTAACACGTGTATTTAAATACATCCTCAGTTTTAGATTTTTTTTCGAGCGAATCCGAGCCCGTATTGCCGATATGGGGGCCGAGATGGCCGAATTCCATACTTAGATACTATACTTCGGCCTAAACCTAAATTGTCCCACCATTTCTAAACCGAGAGTCGGATTTCCACCAATTTCTTTTAACGTATGTATTTCCAAACATCCTAAGTGTTAGAGTTGGTTTCGAGCGAATCCGAGGTCGTATGCCCGATATGGGCGCCGATACGGCCGAAATCCATACTTGGATACTATACTTCGGCCTAAACCTACATCGTCTCACCATTTCCAAACCGGGGGTCGGATTTTCATCCCGTTTCTTCTAACATGTGTCTGTCAATACATCCAGGGTGTTGGAGTTGGTTTCGAGCGAATCCGATGCTATATGCCCGATATAGGCACCGAGATGGCCAAAATCCAAACTTGGATACTATACTTCGGCCTAAACCTACATCGTCCCACAATTTCCAGACCGGGGTTTGGATTTTGATCCCATTTCGGCTAACGCGTATATTTCAATACATCTTAAGTGTTGGAGTTGGTTTCGAGTGAATCTCAGGCCGTATGCCCGATATAGCGCCGAGACTGCCGAAATCCATACTTGGATACTATCCTTCGGCCTAAGCTTATATCGTCCCATCATTTCAAAACCGGGGGTCGGATTTTGATCCCGATTCTTCTAACACATGTATTTCAATACATGCTAAGTGTTTGAGTTTGTTTCGAGCGAATCCGAGGCAGTATGCCCGATATGTGAGCCGAGACGACCGAAATCTATACTTGGATGCTATACTTCGGCCTAAACCTACATCGTCCCACCATTTCTAATCTGAGGTTCGGATTTCGATCCCGTTTCTTCTTACACATGTATTTTCATACATCCTAAGTGTTGGAGTTGGTTTCGAGCGAATCTGAGGCCGTCTGCCCGAAATCCACTCTTGGATACTATACTTCGGCCTAAACCTACATCATCTCACGATTTTCAAACCGGGGTGGGATTTTGATCCCGTTTCTTTTAACACGTGTATTTCAATACATCCTAAGAGTTGAAATTTGTTTCGAGCGTATGCGAGGCTGTATGCCCGATGTGAGCACCGAGACGGCCGAAATCTATACTTGGATACTATACTTCGGCCTAAACCTACATCGTCCCACCATTTCCAAACCGAGGGTCAGATTTTGATCCCGTTTCTTCTAACACGTGTATTTCAATACATACTAAGTGTTGGAGTTTTTTTCTAGCGAATCCGAGGCCGTATGCCTGATATGGGCCCCGAGACGGCCGTAATCCATACTTAGATACTATACTTTGGCCTAAACCTACATCGTCCCACCATTTCCAAACCGGGGTGAGATTTCAATCCCGTTTCTTCTAACACATGTATTTTAATAAATTCTAAGTGTTTGAGTTTTTTTCGAGTGAATCTGAGGCCGTATTCCCGAAATGAGCCCCCAGACGGCTGAAATCCATACTTGGTTACTATACTTCGGCCTAAACCTACATCGTCCCACCATTTCCGAACCAGGTGTCGGATTTTGATCCAGTTTTTTCTAACGCGCATATTTCCATACATCCTAGGTGTCTGGGTTGGTTTTGATCGAGTCCGAGATCGTATGCCTGATATGGGAGTCGAGACAGTCGAAATCCACACTTGGATGCAATACTTCGGCCTAAACCTACATTGTCCCACAATTTCCAAACCGGGGGTTGGATTTTTATCCCGTTTCTTCTAACACAAGTATTTCAATACATCCTAAGTGTTGTGGTTTGTTTCGAGCGAATCCGAGGCTAAATGCACGATATGGGCGCCAAGACGGCCGAAGTCCATACTTGGATACTATACTTTGGCCTAAACCTATATCGTCCCAACATTTTTAAACCGGGGTTCGGATTTCGATCTCATTTCTTCTAACGCGTGTATTTCAATACATCCTAAATGTTGGAGTTACTTTCGAGCGAATCCGAGGCTGTATGTCGAAGAAGGGCGCCGAGACGGCTGTAATCCATAATTGGATACTATACTTCGGCTTAAACCTACATTGTCCCACCATTTCCAGACCGAGGGTCGGATTTTGATCCCAATTCTTCTAACGCTGGTATTTCCATACATCCTAAGTGTTGGAATTGGTTTTGAGTGAATCTGAGGGTGTCTGCCCGATATGGCACCAATATGGCCGAAATCCATACTTGGATACTATACATCGGCCTAAACCTACATCGTCCTACCTTTTCCAAACCGAGGGTCAGATTTTGATCCCGGTTCCTGTGAGTTGATTTTTCATGGGCTTAGTGGTCGCATGTGGCTGTGTGTGCGCGTGAGTGGTGTGTGTTTTCCCTTCTATTACCCGTAACTTTGCCTTGTGGTATTGTTACCTTGACCAAAAAAAACATACAAACATGTCAATACATAAAAAGGGAATAGTACTAATCACTAATTGCCAATACACTTTACTATTATAATGGGAAAGGTACACGTAGCTTGGATTTTCTGAAATTCCTAAAACACCCTTATATAAAATAAAACTTTAATTTAAAGTTTTACTTTAATTCCTAAACTACCTTCATCTACCTATTTAAATAATAGAATCACAGTCAATCGTGATTGAAGTCAGGGAGAGTACAATCGCACCCGCGGGTTAACTTGTGTCCCTTTTAACTCTTATTAACCGTGGTTAACTTCTTCCCCTCGCTCTCACGTGCATCACACTTGCCACCCGCTAGCATCTATAAAATAAGACCCAGTATTCCCCTTCAAACAACTATACACTGAAACTGAAACGTGCATGCATTTCTAGGTGGCTCATGTTAAGGCGTGATCAGACTAATATGCTGGACTCATTGGGGTCTTCCCCTCACGAGGGCGACGTCTAGTGAGGGGCATCCATAGTAGATTTTTTCTATACCCACCAAACCACATTTCCTAATCATCTCCTCTAAGTGCTTATGCAAGGATTATAAATACCACTGACATAAAAATTAAGGGTCCGTTTGGATGCACATCCATTTTTCTGTTTTTATTTTTTGTTTTTAAAAATTAGAAACAACTTTTTGTTTTCAATTTTTTTGAGTAGGAAACATTTGGTATTATTGGTATTATTAACTATTATTTATTTTCAAAAAGAAAAACAAAAAAACGCATTTGGTATTTATGATTAAATAATTTCAATTCATGGTGGTAGTAGTGGTGAGTGGTGGCGGTGGGTGTAGTGTGGTGGTGGTGATGGTGGTGGGTGGGTGGTGGTGGTGGTTGTATTGTGGTGGTTGTATTATGGTAGTGGGTGGTGGGTTGTGGTGGGTAGTGAGTAGTGGTGGTGGTGGAGGTGGTGGGTGGTGGGTGGTGGGTAGTGGTGTAGCGGTAGTGGTGGTGGTAGTAGTATTGTGGTGGTGGTGGTTGTATTGTGGTGGTGGTGGTGGCGGTGGAATTGGTGGTTGGTGGTAAGTCCCTTTTAATTTCTATTAACCATGGTTAAGATTAATTAACCCTTGTGGTTTAACAATATAATCTTAGATTTTAGAAAAAAGTACTAAAAAATATTTAACTCTAGTTAAAAAAATTTAATTCTTATGGTTAATTTTTTTTTGAAACCTAAAATTATATTGTTGAACCGCATGGGTTAGAGAAACTTAATCATATTTAATAAGTATTAAAAGAGACGTGTTGGCTAATTGGTGTGATTGAACTCTCAATGGTTGTAATAATGTTAAAATAAAATGAAATTAAAACAAAAGTATTTAATATAATTAGAGAATAAATAGAAAGTAATGTTGGAGTTGCAAAATAGGAAAAGTGACTCTACTTGAAAAAGTTGTCAGTTTTAGAGATATAATAAGATTTGAAAAATAGTGTTGGAGATGCTCTTATGTGACGATGAGATGGAGCCTAAGTTACAGCACATGGGTCCTAGCCACTGGAGTAAAACACTGACCACTCTAATTATATGTACTAATATTACAAAAGTCTTCTCTTCACATCCATAATATTACAAAATTTCTGCTTTTAAATTCAAAGTCTACTGTTGACTTTGAATCTTCTTTTAAATGCGGCCAATCTGTTCTCTACTAACCCGTACAAAGAATGACTTGGGGGGTCTTGGAGTGACTCGTCTACATGTTAACTATGTGACTTGTAACACTTTAGACTAGCTAAGTGATAATACCATGTGACCTACTCCCTTCCTATGACAATATAAAATAACCTAAGAAGCGCTACATTATTAAAAGGAATGGAAAATGGGGCAAGCGCTACATTATATGAGCATGCCCTTCCCCATGCCTCCCCACCTAATTTAACAAATTTTTCCTTCATGAGTATAGGCATGCATGTAAAGATGTTCAAATGAAGAACCCTATTAATGAACCAATGAAGGATCACCTTTTTTTTTTTTTTTTTTTCAGGGTGTGGTAAGAACTGGAGGTGGGTTTTGTTTTGGGGTTCCTAGAAGAGCTATAAAGAGATCGGATTTGGACCGGAGCTGCCTAACTAGATCCGAATCCGATCCATTTAAAAAATCTGACATTTCTAAATCCGATCTAAGATCCATCGGATTTTGAATTATTCAATTTGATTCTGAATCCAATTATATATTTAAGTTCTGATCTCATTTATATTAATATATCTAAAAATTAATTTTTAATAAAAAAATAAAAAATAATTGTAATTAATACTATAATATATTTATATAAGTTATATAGCTATTAATATTATTATATATAATGTAACCGAATCAGATTGCTATAGATCCTAATCTGATCTGATTGTAATTGGATTAAAAAAAATTCAAGATCTCAAATTCGAATATGATCCAACAGATCTATATTAGGATTAGTATCCCGTCTAATTGGATCAAATTTGGATCATGATCCAATTCATTGATAGCCCTAGTTCCATATCTCAAGTGAATACCATTCTCAATCATACAGGGGCAATCTAGTCACACTTGAAAGTTCCATATCTCAAAAGAATACCATTCTCAATCATACTGGGGCAATCTAGTCACACTTGAATAGGTAAAGATACCCCCAGAAAATTAAGATGAATGCTAAGTATAGTCTCGCATTTTTTAGATGATAAAACAATCATGCAGGGGCAATCTAGTCACACTTGAAAGTTCCATATCTCAAGAGAATACCATTCTCAATCATACAGGGGCAATCTAGTCACACTTGAATAGGCAAAGATACCCCCAGAAAATTAAGAGGAAGCTCCCTCTACCCTACCAGGAATGCTAAGTATAGTCTCGCATTTTTTAGATGATAAAACAAGGACTATTATTTTCTCGGGGGGCATAGTTAAAATACACTTGCCAAGTCTCTCCAACTCACTGCATGTCCCTTTTAACTTTCTTTAACCATGGTTAAGATTCATTAACCCTTAAGATTAAATAATTTAACCTTAGTTATTAGAAAAAAAAAAATTAATTACAAGAGTTAAAATTCTTAACCAAAATTAAAAGATGTTAGAAGCTGAGTTATAGGTTGGGCCAGAGTATTTGCTATGACCCCAGCCAAGTAAATCCCCTCACATAAAACAAATGACTTAATTTGTGTCAATATACTTAGGGGACCACACTAAATCCATTGCTTTATTTTTTAAAAAGGGTGAGAGTATAATCAGTGAATAAGTGTTCTATTTTATCAATAAGATTGGACAAGTGATTGGCTCAGGTTGAGAGTAAGAAATTTTAACAATAAGATTAGACAAGTGATTGCCTCATGCTGAGAGTAAGAAAGACTTGAGAATAGGGCTATCACTCACGCAAGTTATATCCCACATGTGTGGGTGTTCATGTTCTATTTTATTTATTTTATGAGTGACGGTATAATCTATAAAGTTATACTAAAAGAGCCTACCACCGTTGAAGAACTACCCTCGTCAACATGATTTTCGTACAAACCTTTTGCTAATATACCTCTTATGTCCCTCATCTTTTCAGCCGATTTTTTGTTTTGGCTTCTCGTTTTTGTTTAGTCTGTGAGCTGAAGCAATTGTCTTGTGATTTAGTGTGGGTCCCACACTCTGTTATCCGTATCTCCTCATTTTGGAGTTTCCTTTCCTGCCTTTTGTCCTCTACCTCATTTATGGGTCCCATACTCTGTTTAACTTTGTGAAAAATTGTGGGTCCCAAATCAAATATATGTTTTTTTGTTCATTCAATCAATTACAATTGTTAGTTGGTTAAGTTAATGAAAGCGATTTAATGAAATTTGAAATTTATCCATTATTATTTTTAAAATAACGTGAGTGTGTGCATGCGGCTTAATTTGGGCCTTGGGCCCCTTGCGTGTGTGCGCAATTGCGCATGTGGTGTGTGTATAGTGTGTGTGAGTTAATTTGTGATTAAAAAAAATAGCGTTAGTCACATATAGGTGGGAGCTAAGTATGCTTGTGCCCTTATAAAGCACCACACCCCTCTCTTTTTTTAAGAGTGTGTAGGGGGTGCACTTGGGGTTGGGTGTGTGTGTGGGTTAGGCCTTAGGCCCATATGTGTGAGTATGTGCATGTAGTGTGTATAGTGTGTCAGTTAATTTGTGATTAAAAAAAAAATGAATAGGATTTGAATTCTATTTATTACTTTTCAATTTTTTTTTTCCTTTTTCTTTAAGGAAACAAATGCAACCGACTATTTCTTTTCCCCTTCCAGTCTCCACTACTTTCGAGCGTTCAAGTAGCTCTTTTCAGCAGTTGTGAACGAACTCTTTTTTTTTCCTTACTAAAGTATCCCTCTACATGATTTTAAACTTCTCTTGATTGATTCAGTGAATTCTATAGCTGTCATTGATTCCAAACTATAACATTTATGAGGCATTTTTGGCTGCAAAGGTAATGGAAGGAATTTTAATTCATGCCTCCATGGTCTCCAGCAGAGAAATCACATTATCACAATCATGCGTAACGTTAAAAAAAAAAAATCAATACTATATAACTACCCAGCTTTCAAGCTTGCCTTTTATTGGTTAATAATAAAACACTAAAATTTCTACCCATAATTTTTTTTTAAAAATTCTCATGTTTTTCTTGGAAAAGTACTTGTTCTTTTGGACAGTTTAAAGAAGCAATATCTAAGATTTTTTTAAAAAAAAATATGAAACAAAGCTTATGGTTTTCAGAGCTCTCAAACAAATGCCTTGTTTTCAAACAGGGTTACAATTTCGTTAGCTCAAAGCATTGCACGTGCAAAGGTGACTATAGTCTATAACGTTATACTAAAAGAGCGTTAAACGCTGACGAATTCGTCTATCTTTCGACATATTCTTTTAGCTTCCCAAAATACCTCTTCTCATAAAGCAGTCCCCTTTTAGAATAAGTTTCATCAGCAATCCGGTTCAATTACATTACATGCTTGCTTGTGGTAAGCATGTGTCCTTTGTACTACAAGTAGTTCAGTTCGTGGGTCCCATTCTATTTGTTATCATTCTCAGTTGTACAAATTGAAATCATTCACTTATTCCCTTGACACACGTTACAATGATCGGTACAGAACTGAAAAAAGATATATAGTTTTGGGAGTTTTGAGTTCCAGCTGGTTGGAAGGAGATCGAATTACAGCCACTCACGATTGAACTCAAGGAGAATTCCTTGAGTTCAATCGCACCTACGAACCAATATGTGTCCTTTTTAACCTTTATTAACTTTATGAACTGTAGTTACACTCTTATAGTATATAAAAATTTTAACTTTAGGATAAAGAAATGTTAACTCTAAGGTTAATTTAAAAAAATTATATATATATATATAGAGAGAGATATCTATACCCTTCGAATAAAAGAGGCAGTCCCTAACCTATAACGTCCCATAAAAGCCACTTGAAGCAGCTCCTTTTTCCCTTTCAACAGAACTTTCAACATATTCTATTTCTTATTCCAATAATACCCACCCATGTGAACATACCAATTTATCATTTCCTAAAATGTCCATGATTTGTTTATTCCGTAATTACCCTTCTCACAACTATTCAACATTCTGTAGTGGCAGTGCTCGACTTTGTGGGCCCACTCTCCCTAAACCACGTTTCTTCTCATGGACGTATTCTTCTCCAGTTGTAACCGGTTTTGCCAAAACCGGTTACGCCCCCTGAGGTGGCCACATCTCTCATTTGACACCTCTTAACTATGGTTAAGATTCACTCACCCCTTAGGTTCATCTACCTATTCTTGGTTTTTACAAAAAAAATTACGTTAACTGTGGTTAAAATTTACCAACTCCTACGGTTAATTTTTTTAAAATATTTTTTTTATAAACCAAAGAGAGGTGGGTGAACCCTAGGAGTAGGTGAATCTTAACCACAGTTAAGGGGTGTAAGAAAGGACATGTGGTGACCACAGGGTTGTAACCGATTTTTCCCAAAACCGGTTACAACTGGAGAAGATCACCAGTGTTCTCCTCACCTCTCTCCACTCACCCTATTCCACAAGTTTTTCCTAATTTAGGATGTCTCGACAGCTGCGATCAAAACAACTCTCTCTCACTCCTTTTCTCGATTGCTGCTTAACTTTCTACTGACTTCTTTTTGTACTTCCGCCCACTGATTCTTTTCATCCTTATCCTTGTTCTCTAGTACAGGCCATCCATCATCCTCTGCTCACTTCATCTTCTTCCTTCTATATATTTTGTTTTTTTGTAGAACATTTGTAGGTTTTGAAACCCGGAAGGGCCCCTTCCGATGTCTTCTCTCAATATAGAACTTGATAATGCTCATGTTTATATTGTATTTTCCGGTTCAGTCATTTGCTATAAACATTTGTACTTTTTGTAATATCATATATGTCATTAACTGTGTGAGTTTCTGTCTTGTAGTTTACCTGTGATGCAAACATGTTTCTTCATTGTCAATTTGTTTTCTGTTTCTATATGTTCTATTTACTGTGCATTTGTTATGATGCTCATGAATCTTATTTCCGTTTGCAGTGGACTTCGATTTTTATTTTCTCCCAGAACGAAATTCAGGGTTAGAGATGATAAATAAGCATATGCAATTGGGCATCCAGAACCACTTTTATACTTCGGGCTTTGTTTGAGAAGCCATTCTGATCCTGCGGCACACCTTTATCCCTTATTTATCTTTTCCTCGGATTTGTTTCTTATAGTATGAACACTGCAAACAAATGCATTGAATGAATATTTTATATTGCTTTAAGAATATATACTTTTTGGAGCAAAGCTTATGAATGACGGAAATTACCAAACAACTTTTTAAATCAGCAAAAGGCTTGACGAAAAAAATTGAGGCACATCTACATCCTCCCTTGACTGCATAACACATATCTCGTACTACGCTTCGAAATCATCTAACACAAACAATGTTTGCATGTATAACTGATATGTAGCGATCCAATCACTCTTCAAAAACAAAAATTGGATTGGAAATCACTCTCTAAAATCCAAGTTCCTAAATTCGTTTCCAAATTAGCACGAGGAGCCTTGCCACTATATATTTTTAGCCATCACCGAGAGACTTTAGAAAATCACAAAATGATGAATGCAATTTAAGGTTCAGGTGATTACCAAAAAACGAAAAAAAAGAAAATTAAAGTTCAGGTACTGGTGGTACTCAAAACCATACTCCATATTTCCTTATCCTTATCGATTTACGAAATATATTTTGATTAGGCTTCATATATCAAAGCTGTTTGATTTGATTTTCTCATAGTATATATCATATACGATATTGTATATAAACATAATATATTATAATAAAATATTATATTTAAAAGACACTGCACGTGCCTTGCACGTGCAGCCTCCACTAGTGATCTATGAACCCACCATGTTTTGGTCTTCATGTTTCATTCCTTCGAGTGACGGTGTATCGGTTGATAGACCTAAGTTGGCATATAACCTCCAGCAAAATGCTTACCAACCCTAACTGAGGTAAGGTTACTGCCTAATATTTCCGCAACAAAAAAAAACTTGCATATAAGAAACATGTTTCCTTCAAAAACCAACTCATCACCTCTCGTAACAGCATTTAAACTCCTCCCTGTACCTTCGCTCTGAAAGAGCTTTCTCTTGTTATCTGAAAAGAGATAGAAACATGGATCACATTAAGCACCAACTCCTACTCTCAGTCCCTATTTTGTGCCTCCTTTTTTTCCACTTCTCACGGCTCCATTTCTTCAACTTCTACTTTAATGCATTTCCTTTCCAACTCTTTAGTTACATCATTGGCAAGCACTTCATCTTCCTCCTTTCCATTGGATTAATCCTTGTTTTCCTCGCCAGAAACTCCGTTTTGATCGGCTCTTTTCCATTCGTTGCTGATCATCACGACGAATTCTTCAACAAGAGTGGGGATGGTCTGCAATCGTTATCTGAATTATTAGAGACAAAAGCATCAGTTTTAGAGATGGAAGTTGTGGTGGAAAGTACTTGGTATCTAGAGAATGTTGTTGAAGAAGAAGAACACGAAGAAGGAAGAGAAAATAGATTTTTTATTCCAAGAGGAGAAATTGGGTTCTTGGTTACAGAAGAAGAAGAAGAAGAAGGAGTGCTGAGTGCAGAAGAATTAAACAAGAAATTTGATGATTTCATTAAGAGGATGAAGGAGGGAATCAGGATAGAAGCTCTACGACACACACTTTAACGTACGGTCACCTTGGAAGAAAAAGAAAAGAATGAGTTTCAAATCATCTGTTATGAGTCTCTTTACCTTGTTTGAGACTCATGATTTTTCTTACTCCTTTCCTTCTTCTATACGATTGTGTATAAGTTTTCCTCTCTTAGTCTTCTTCCCTGTGGTTCACTTGTAGCTTGAATGAATATATTTAATGAATATATTTAGGAAAATGTTGTTGAGACCGCAAAGGGCCGAGACCATACCAAGACCGTGCAGGTGATGCACGGATCTCAAAATTTCAAAACCGGATTCAACAAAATTTTGAGATCCGTGCATCACAAGCACGGTCTCGGCCCTTTACAATCTCAGTAGCAAAGTCCATATATATTTACGTCCACTTTCCGATCATCCACTCTCGAACTGTTTTTAGTAATTTAAAACAAAAAGACCAAACAAAAATAGTGGGACCCACACAAAAGTATCACAATATTTTGTCTTCCCCTATAAAAATAGGGGAGAGTGGATGGCCGGAACTAATTATTTTGAATGAATATATTTAAGTATGGGTAAGTTTAGCCTTGTAAAAACTAAATAAAAACCATCGTTGGCCTTTATCAGTTGCTCTTCTCATACATCAAATAAGCAAGTGTCCCAAGTGCATGGAAATCTATAACGTTGAGAATTCAATCACAGGTTTGGTCTCAAGTCCTGGCTTGCCTTGTGCAAAGGAAATATTAAGAATCACAGCCAATTGCGAATGAACTCTCACTCAGGGAGAGTTCAATCCCACCAACAGGTAAACTGGGGTTAAGATTCACTAATCCTTGGAGTTCAACAATATAACGTAACCTTAAGGGTACATAGACACATATACAATGTAATAATGGATTTCTGCACCCTCATATACTTCTACACGAGATCGGATCACAACCAATTGTGATTGAACTCCCCGTGTTCAATCGCACCTACAGGCCAACACGTACATGTTTCTTTTAATCCCTATTAAATATGATTAAGATTCACTAATCCTTGGGATTCAACAATAGTAACCCTAAGGGTTAAAAATTCTTAACTATAGTTAAATATTTTTAAAAATATTTTTTTCTAAAAATCAAAGTTATATTGTTGAATCCCAAAGATTAGTGAATCTTAACCACAATTAATAGGGATTAAAAGAAACACGTACGTGTTGGCCTATGGGTGTGATTGTGCTGGCCTATGGGTGCGATTGAACACAGGAAGTTCAATCGCAATTGGTTGTGATTTGATCTCGCATTGAAGTAAATGAGGGTATAGAAATCCGAGTATAATTGAAATTCCGCTTAAGGGAATAGGATGAATTTTTAAATTGTCATAGACCCTATTCGTCCCCCCCCCTCCCCCCCCCCCTCCCCCCTAGGGTCCAAACCTTGGGCATCAAGTGGTATCAGAGCCTAGGTCTCTGGTTTTTTTTTTTTTTACAGATTTAACCATCTTAGAAAACAAAAATTGGACAAATTTAGATGATTGAATGCTTAATTATGTTATGCTCATTGTGTAATGATTATAATTTTGATGATTGATTGATATTTATTGCTTTGAAATGGATGATTGTTGATATTTATAAATTATAATTTGGATCTTAATAAAATGATCATCATTTGATGTTTTGGATGTTATGAAAAGTAGATAAAAAGTGCAATTAAAATGTTCACTGCACCATGTTCAACTGAGTGGCGCTATAAGCCTTTGATATCCACACTGCATATTATAGAGCGACTGTCCAACAAGCTCAAGTCTTAGAACAATATTTTCTCACTATTTTTTTGATAATCTTTATGCCTTATTGAAAATGAATTAAATTGGTATCATATGCTTGAAATTAGTATCTTGATATAATGTGCTTATATGATATCTTTTTTATGTTGCCAATGGGAAAAATATGATAATGGAATGAATTATCTAAAACTCAAATGATTAACTTAAAATTGAATTCATGTATATAAATGACATATTTAAATTGGTATCAAATGCTTGTATTGACTTAACCAAATGAATTAATAGTTTCATAAACTTATAAATGGTTTATCTAAACTATATGCAAATAAATTTAATTCTTGAAATTATTGATGCATATGTTTAAAGGGACCTTACCTCAAAAATTGTATTTAGTTTATTTATTGAGGGGGAGATTGTTCCTATTCCATTTATTATTATGTCATCATTAAAAATAGAAAGATTATTAGCTTATATGTTTTCACCATAGGTTCCCTTAGTGATTTTGATGATATCACAATAATGTAATGAGATTTGTGTTACTAATGTCTCAATTAAGTTTATGTGAAAATCAGTTTATCAAGAGTATTAACAAACCGTTCATGGAAAAAGCATAAAAAAGACACCATCTATGAGAACATTCAACATCGAGTCAAAAATAAGCTATTGGATCAAATTGAAGATATTAAAGATCATATCAAAAGCTTAAGTCATGAAGATGAAGATATAAGAATGAGAAGATTGATCTTGAAGCCAAAAAAGACAAATCAAGTCAAGATTAAGTTAAAGAAGAATGAAAACTCTCAAGAAAGTTTAATGTTTTATATTTTAGTATGAGAATGTTTAGAACTTTTATAAAAAGTCTTCAAAGTTTGGTTGATTGAATGTTCAAAGCATAGATTGACCTTAGGAATCTAAGACAAAAATTGAATAATATTCTAAGGCCCTAAGACATCATTTGGAAAGACCAAAATCATAATAAAGATGAGCTAAAAGATCAATGGATTCAATCTTATCATTAAGGTCAAGAAAAACGGATTTTATACTGAAAATCAACCACTCAGTCGACTAAATGATTCATCCAATCGACTAGATGAAGGCTAGAATTTTGATCTGGCCACTGAGTTCATCCAGTCAACTAGATGATCCATCCAATAAACTAGATGTCTCGGGATATGTATTAAAAACCCTGTAACGACTAGTTTTCAACGTCTCTTTTGCATTCAATGTACCTCCAACCGCAATATATTTGCGAGAGCTATAAAATGGAATGATTTATAAACTAGGACATGATTATCTATCAATCCAATTATTCAATCGTCCAGTCTAAAGCTTAGATTTTCAAATCTATTGAGTTAAACCTAAAATCTCAAATCAATTTTATTGAGCTATTCAACTCCAATCTTTGAGAGATTTTCAATGAGCCTTAGGGAGATCATTCAGCTCGTTTTAGGAGCATATTATGATTGTAAAATATTTCTCATCCAAGTGTATTGAAATCAAGAATCATGAATTCTTGTCCTTGAAGCAGAGAGCTTTGTAAAGTCAAAAGATGATTGTTCTTTTATAAATAGGCTTGATCTTCGCTTGTAAGAAGATTGTAAATGTATGATCCTCACCTGTAAGGGAATTGTAAATGTTTGATTTTCACTCAGAAGAAGATTGTAAAATGTTTGGTCTTCACCCGTAAGAAGACTGTGTGAGTAAAATTGTGGTGAATCCTCTAGCGAGTAAGCTTGAGGCGAGAACATAGGTGGGATTGCTGAACCTCATGAACAATATCTTTGTGTTTACATTTTCTCTCCCTACTCTTTACTTTATTGTTTTACATTGTTTGTATAGAATTGCATATTCATTTCCCTTTTAATTAGTATAATTGAAATTCAGCATAAAAGAATAGAAAGAATTTTTAAATTGTCATAGATCCTATTCATCCCCTTTAAGGGTCCAAACCTTGGGCATCAATATACTCATATCTAATAAAATTATATAATACTAGGTAATAATGTCTAAAGAAAAATTATTTAAAAATATTTTTTGTTGAAAGAATCTTTAATTACAAAAATGGACACCAATTAAATACACTAATATCTAAAAAAAAAATATAAAATTCATGGGTAATAATGTTGAAAGGAAAATTATTAAAAAATAATTTTTGTCAAAAAAATCTTTAAAAATATTATACTTTTTAGAAGGATATATATATATATATATATACATACTTAGCTTTTTTGGTTAAGGAGGTAAAGTAACACCTAAACACACCTAAGGTTACCACCAAGGTGCCATAACTAAAGGTAAACCCATGCAATTACTCCAAAAGAGACTGATTAATGGAGAATTGTTAGACCCTTATATACCTAATTACAATTTTAGTATTGACTTGGCATATATATCATAAATTAAATATCTTTCTCACATTCTCTCATTTTCAAGAGGGTGAGAAGTTTCCCATCTTGATCAGTTTGCCAAACAAGGATGTAAATTCACATATAAGCAGATGGTCTGGAATTGCAATGGCGATTTCTAGTTAAGCAAGTAACAAATGTCTGATGAGTTGTGAGCTCCTCAGACGACCGAATGGGTTGGACTCCTCAGATAACAGGCTGATGGGCCTTGGAAACCCTCGACGCAGATAATCCATGTGCCCCAGATTAGAAATGGGCCTGGACTCATTTGCCCCAGATTACAAATGGGCCCCTCCTCAGATAGAACACACATCTAGGTCTCTTTAAAGTTTAATCTTTGCGCATTGCATTTGCTATACCGAAACTCTCGCAGACGCCAAATTCGAGCAACGATGGCGCCTGTGACTGTAAGTACCACAGGCGCTATTGCTGTTTCACTTTCCATGGCTGTAATCTCTTACTTTCTTTGCAACTATGGATCGAAGCTTTCATGGAGAAGTTGGCTTAAACAACTTTCGTCGAAGAAGTTAAGGAATGGACTTATCGACGCCATTGGCAACACCCCTTTAATTAGAATCAACAGCCTTTCTGAGGCGACTGGTTGTGAAGTAAGCTTCTGGTCTCTCAAATCTCTTCCTCTGTCATTTATGATCTGGGTCTTCTCTTATTTTAATTCTCATGGATTCCTTCTTGCTCTGCAGTTCTGTATGTTGATTTATGGGAAAAAAGTTCACTTTTTTATATTAATTTTTTGTTTTTGTTTTTGTTTTTGTTTTTGTTTTTGTTTTTGTTTTTGTTTTTGTTTTTGTTTTTGTTTTTGTTTTTTCAGATTCTTGCGAAAGCTGAGTTGTTGAATCCTGGGGGAAGTGTGAAAGATAGAGTCGCGGTGAAAATAATTCAAGAGGTGAAGTGCCCATTTCAGTTTTGGGGGTCCTTTTTTGGTTTTGAATTTAATATCATTAGAGACCAGAAGTTTTATTTTATTTCTGCTTCTTATGCCACTGTCCTCGTATTAATTGATTTTATTTGTGAATGATGGAAATTTTACTGAGTAGTGAGCAGTATCAATGCTATACTTATATTTATAAATAAGAAAATAAAGAAAGAAGAAGTTGTATAACGCTTATGCTATTCATATTGAGGGACAAAAGTTTGAATTTTGATCATTGTAACATAAAAAGTATTTTGTTGTGAAAATAATGTACTAATAATTTAAACAAGAGGGTAAAGATTCCAACATCTGCAACGGCTTGGCTTTATCCCTCCAGCCCCAGAGATGGTGACCTTGGTTTCATTTTGATAAAAGTCAACCCGAATTCGATATATATGTTAGGCCTATTCTGAATTTCGTTTCTGAAACATTAAGAACACCAGTGCCCAAGATTCTTTGTTGAGGCCAACTAATTAAATTGTTATTGCGAGTGTACAATGTTTTCTTGTTTCTGTTTTCTTGAAGTAGCTATCACTACTCATCTCTTTGCATCTCTGTAAACACCTTAATGCCTAAAGGAACCAGATTGTCAGTCAAGCTCACATTGAGCATAAGCTTAAGGGACCATTATGGAGGTTCGCTTCCTTTCAACGTGTTGTGATTATACGGGATGGTTTACGCTCTTTCGCCTTCTACTGTGAATTGGGGATGTAGCCTCTCAATTTCCTTTTTAATGATCAAGGACAACTTCATGCTGTTACAATTTGAAACAATAAAATATCTGAGACAGTTGAAACCTGTTAGCACCATTTACTAAGAACAATTGAATCGCTTAAATGTTTATGAACAAGGTATCCCTTCAGCTTGCACATGTTAAACTCAAGCATGGGATTAATGTAAAAATTAGGAATACAGCCTTGATGAGCCCTCTCTTGAAAGTTGCAAGCATAGTAACAAAGTTCTCCGATTTTTCAAGAAGTCTTGAATAAGTTGCGACTTTTTCATTGAATGATTAATTCATGAAATATTTGGGAATTTTTTTTTTAAATTAAAACTTTGTAAAAATGTTGTGAGTTTTGCGAATTAAATGCAAATTGTTCACAGCTTTTTGAATAAATATTTAATATATGAAATATATTTTTATAAGTTTTCATAATAAAAAAAATGGTCTATTAATTATTCATTTTTTGACCGACATTTTCCCAAAATTTCCTGATTTTGTCCATATTTTCTGAGTTTTTCCCTAACTAAATAGTTCCCAAACTCCGACTTGGTAACTATGCTTGCAAGGAGTGCGAGTGAGAATTCTCTTTTATCCTTTAAGCTATCAGAAGCATCAATATAGTCTTACCCAACCATACCTTGAACCATAGTTGACTGAAATGTCTAATCATGGTTTATTACCAGCCAAGACCACATATTTACATTAATATCAGGTATCAGCTCGTATCCTGTTGCATAGCTAAGAAAAATCTAATTGAACCATGGGCCTGTGTTTTTTTTGTCTCTTATTAATTATATTTCTCATTTGCACATTGCTTACAATTGAGTAATGGGCCTAATATGCAAACACATTAGGTTCTAGAAGAACCTTGGAGGACAGATATAGGAACTGACTCCGAATAGTTTCCCTGTCATGTTCCTTGTTTATTATTTTATTTTTCTGGTTAATGCATGGTATGGAGACTTGCATCTATTGACTAGTTTGCTTTCTAAGTTTTTATTTTCAATTTGTGCCCCTATACAGGCTCTGGATTCTGGCGAGTTGACTCATGGTGGAGTAGTTACTGAGGGGAGTGCTGGAAGCACTGCTATTAGTCTTGCTACTGTGGCCCCTTCTTATGGATGTAAATGCCATGTGGTTATCCCTGATGATGTCGCTCTAGAGAAAGTATGTTTTGCTCCATTGGCATTCTTGCGTATTTTGAATAAGCATATTATGAGTTATGGCGTACCTTTCCATTTAAACGGTGATATAAATCCATTTCCCTAACAACTACCTGCACATTTTCCCTTCCCATTATTGGCTTGTGCGAGTTCGAGTTTGACTCAGAGTGTACACAAAGACATGTTCTTAGTATACAATTACTTGTCGTGATTAAATCTTGCATACTCTTGATATGGAACCATGGATCCATCCCGTAGTCTCTTATGTTATAGTATCATATATGTCCCACCAGTTTGGGTTCTTTTTAGTTTTTACTAGATAAAATTGTTTAATAGTTGATAATCCCTCTTGTTCTTAAGCACATGAGTTGCATAATGAATTTACCTGAATTTCATCAGGAGATTGACAACTTGATCAGCTCTTCCATTATATACTCTTTGAGGCACAAGAACCAAGGTTTTAAATACCAGTAATTTCACATTTTGAAAATAGAAAATCTTGCTAGATATTTTAGAAATGGTGTAATTTCGCAGTTGAAGAAAAAAATGTGTAAAATTGGAAAAACGTGGAATTTTTCAATAAAACTCCAGGACAGATTAAAATAGACACGATAACACACTTATGACTCAAGAAAAGAAATACAAAGAAAAGTTATAATTATAATTTTCTTAGAGTATTATTTTAAAGTTAAAATGATGAATACTTTTTTCCTACAATTTACGATCTATAGAATCAACTTCAGATTTAGAGTACGCATTAAAGATCCATCATCTAATCTATGGGAAATATTAGCCTTAATCGCTTGAACCACTAATCTCCCCATAAAGGGGAATAGTCAAAATACTTTTTGGTGGGCCCCATGTCCAAAATATGACTATTCTCCTTTATGGGGTGATAAATGGTTGAGGCGATTGCTCCCCAATTTTGATAATTAGGTTGTCGAGTTCTCTAAGGGTCCGTTCTTTTGGTGGAACTTTTAAAGTCTATAACTTCCATTGTTTCATGTATTCTTTTACTTAATGTCTGAAACTTTATTATTTCACAGAGTACAAAAGTTCTACAAATATGGAACTTGCAATTTCTATCAAAAAATTCAGATCCTTTAAGTTCCATATTTGTAGAAAATTTGCACTCTGTGAAATAATAAAGCATGAAACAATGGAAGTCATAGACTTTAAAAGTTCCACCAAAAGAACGGACCCTAATAGAGTTGTTGATTGTCATCAGATGGCCTAGCCAAGGAACATGGTGTTCTTATATTACTACTACTACTTGTACTACTACTACTACGATTATCAAAATTTGAAATTTTATTACGTAAACAAGTGAAAAATCTTCGATATTTTGCAAAATATGTATATCAGCATATTATTTGAGATCTACTATACAAAATTGTAACTATGGGAGTGCCTTGGGATTTCGTTTCACTAATGTGGGAAATATTGGTAGGTATTTTTCTATTTCACGAGAAATTTAAAACCAGTGCAAGAACAGTTCTTGTATGTCTTTGAACAGTAAAACTGCCTCCACATTAGATTAGTATGCTAAGAGGGTGGGGAAATATTTAGGAGATTAACTAGGCTGATTTGCTATTAGATAAATATATCTTCTTTTAGCTATTGCAGCATGCTTAATTAATTTATTTTATTTTTTTCCTTGTAAAACGCTTCTCAGTCTCAAAAACTGGAAGCTCTTGGAGCTACTGTTGAAAGGGTTAGACCGGTCTCAATTACACACAGAGATCACTATGTCAATGTTGCAAGGAGAAGGGCATTGGAAGCAAATGAATTAGCATCAAAGCATATAAAAGATGATCGAAAAGATGCAAAAGACCCAGGGCTAATCAATAGTCATACATCCGAGGGAGGAGACATTTCAGTTTTCTCAAGTAATTGTAAGGGTGGTTTCTTTGCAGACCAATTTGAAAACCTGGCAAACTTTCGGGCTCACTATGAGGGCACTGGGCCCGAGATCTGGGAACAGACTGATGGTAGTTTGCATGCATTTGTGGCAGCCGCAGGTACAGGTGGCACTCTTGCTGGCATTTCTCGGTTTCTTCAGGTTCATTAATCAGTTTTCAATCCATCCTTCATTCTGATATTGTGGTTGGAAAAGGCACGTGAATCCTTTGTTACATGTTCAACAGGAGAAAAATCCAACCATCAAGTGCTTTCTGATCGATCCTCCAGGTTCCGGTTTGTTCAATAAGGTAACAAGGGGAGTGATGTACACTAAGGAGGAGGCTGAAGGCAGGAGACTGAAGAACCCTTTTGACACCATAACTGAAGGAATTGGAATCAACAGGTTAACCAATAATTTTTTGATGGCAGAACTTGATGGGGCTTTCCGAGGTACAGATATGGAGGCTGTCGAAATGTCTAGGTCAGTATTTCGTAGTCCATACTACCATTACTTCTCAATACTTTTGTATGCCTTGATTAATGTCTTGATGCTGATGGTTTACTCACCTTCTAGCTTCTCATGGTATTCAATCTGAGTTTTTTTTTTTTTTTCAGGTTTCTTCTGAAGAATGATGGGCTTTTTGTTGGGAGCTCTTCAGCCATGAACTGTGTTGGAGCTGTTCGAGTGGCACAGTCAATTGGCCCTGGCCATACAATTGTGACGATTTTGTGTGACAGCGGGATGAGGCATCTGAGTAAGTTTTATGATGCTCAATATCTGTCTCAGCATGGATTGACACCTTCAGCTACTGGTTTGGAGTTTCTGGGTCTTGGTTGAGATGTGGTCGTCCAAGAGGTTTTAACTGTATGATGTTTGTCCCAACTATTTCATCCAAAAATCCAAAAAGCATAATATGGCTATTGGTCGGCACAAATTACATGCCTGATCGGTATTGGGAACCATGCCACCCCTCTATCACCTGTCTGAATGCATGGATTGAATTTTAGACGGTGTGGCGCTGCAGCAGGTTGAACATCCATTTTGTGAGAACTATGTCATTATTTATAGTGTAACAGTATGTAATAGTTGATGAGAGCCATTCAAATTTCTTTTTCATCAACTACATGCATGTGTGTTCTGTCCAATATTACTCTTAGTGTACTTGAATTATACTTTTGAAGCTTGCAAGCTACCAAGTAGGCTATGTGTCACGACCTACTCATTTAGACATTTCATCAAACACCTAGTAGGCATATACAGTATAGAAGATTTGTATATACTTATAGAGATTCTTCTAGAAGTAGAGGCATGTAGAAGCTCCTCTAGAAGCTTCCTAGGAGAGTAGTCTAGAATATGGATTCTAGAGAGAGATTCTAGAGACTTCCTTCAAAGGAGGGTGATGGAGAGTTCTAGAAATCTCCCTTGGAACCTATAAATATGGGATGGCCCTTTCATTTGTATCCATCCAAGAGTTATATAACTTCTTGTGAGTAATATTGAGTTACAAGCATTCTAAGTGTGTTCTTCCATTCTCTCTCTTGAGAAGCTAGTCTGAGTTAGGCTGACTCATCTAGGACAGACTAGTTAGGCTGACTCATTTAGGACAGACTACAGTTGGTATCAGAGTAAGTTACGAGAGGGATGTGATGCGAGTGATGGAGAAGGTCACTAGCTGCGAGACTGTGGAAGAACCAGAGATGGCCTTGGAGAGCAACTTAAGTCGACATCAGGTTCCCACCACTACTGTACCAAGAAGGGGAAGAGATGAGTACTCGCCTTGATGGCTTTAAGGACATGCTCGATGGACTCAAAGGGGAAATGCAAGGAACCCTGAATGAGATCCTTAACACTCAGTAGGAAGAGAGGAGTTCTTTTGAGGCCAAGGTGATGGAGATGTTGGCTTTGTTGCAAAGCCAAGTGGAGGAGATGCGTGAGGAGTTTGCTATATGGAAGAGGGCCATGGCCAATGGGGGATTGGCCAATTGTGAGGCACCTAAGGTTAAGGAGCCTGAGCCCAAAACATTCAATGGCACCAGGGACGCAAGGGAGTTAGACAACTTCTTGTGACAAATGGAACGGTATTTTGAAGCGGTTTCCCTCGTGGATGAAATGATGAAGGTACGCACTGCAACCCTATATCTAACTGATTCGGCTACTCTATGGTGGCGCTATCGTCATGCGGACATAGAAAGAGGAACGTGCACCATTGACACTTGGGAAGATTTCAAAAGAGAGATCAAGAGATAGTTCTACCCCGAGAATGTAGAGTACTTGGCTAGGAAGAACTTGAAGCGGCTCAAACACACCGGAACTCTCCGGGAATATGTGAAAGAATTCTCTACTCTTATGCTGGAGATCCTATAAATGACCGAAAAAGAACTCTTCTTCAACTTCATGGATAGTCTCCAGAACTGGGCCGAGTTAGAACTGCAACGACCTGGAGTTCAGGATCTTGCGGCAGCGATGGCTGTTGCAGAACAACTCGTGGAATTTAAGAGAAATTATTCTTCAAGCCAAAGAGGGATGAACATGAAAATGGTGGGGGAAAACCGAGTCCAAGCCACAAGGAGGGATCTTCCAAACCAAGGTGGCGTGAGGAAGACAAAGAAAGAAAGGCAGATAGGGATAGATTCAATGGTAGGGACTTCAACTGCTTCATTTGTGATGGCAACCATCAGGCGAGGGATTGCCTAAAAAAGGAGGCTTTGAATGCCCTTATTGCCAAGGTGGAAAAGATAGATGAGAGTGAGGAAGCGGTAGAAAATTGAGAGGAACTGAGGATGGGGTTCCTTCAGCTTCTTAACATGATGGCCAGAGAAGACACATCTAAGCCCAAGGGTAAAGGGCTGTTGTATGTGGAAACGAGCATCAATGGGAAGCCCACACCTGCGCTGCTAGACATGAGAGCCACGCACAACTTTGTCTCAGTGAAGGAGGAAAGAAGGTTGGGCTTAAAGGCAGCTAAGGAGGTAGGAAGTTCAAAGCTGTCAATTCAGAAGCTAAACCCATCCATGGTGTGGCTCGGGAAGTAGAGCTACAGATCGGAGCATGAAAAGGAAAAACAGACTTCTCAGTGGTCAGGTTGGATGACCACAAACTGATTCTGGGGATGGAGTTCTTCAGCCAAGTGAAAGCAATCCCAATGCCATATGCTAACTCCTTGGCAATCATAGAAAAAAGGTACCCATGCACAGTTCTCTTAGTGCACGGGACCAAATCAATCACAGAGATGTTGTCAACTCTATAGCTCATAAAGGAAGAGGAATGTAAACCCCTAAAGAAATGAGCACAAAGGAAGCGGAGAAGCCATCAGAGGAAATGCAACGAGGACGTTGTGAAATTAGGTGGAGGAGAATGTCACGACCCACTCATTTAGACATTTCATCAAACACCTAGTAGGCATATACAGTATAGAAGACTTGTATATATACTGTATAAGGCTTGTATATACTTGTAGAGATTCTTCTAGAAGTAGAGGCATGTAGAAGCTCCTCTAGAAGCTTTCTATAAGAGTAGTCTAGAATATGGATTCTAGAGAGAGATTCTGGAGACTTCCTTCAAACGAGGTGATGGAGAGTTCTAGAACTCTGGAACTCTCCCTTAGAGCCTATAAATAGGTGATGGCCCCCTCATTTGTATCCATCTAAGAGTTGTATAACTTTCTTGTGAATAATAGTGAATTAGAAGCATTCTCCAAGTGTGTTCTTTCATTCTTCCTCTTGTGAAGGTAGTCTGAGTTATGCTGACTCATCTAGGACAAACTCTAGATTGAGTGCCGCACAGTCATAATCGGGTGAAGGAATTAAGGCCGTGACATATGACATTAGAGCCCCTGATACCCTTTCATCCTAAAAGGTTTATAGTGTGATCTTGCAAACTAAAAGGTTAATCTATGTTTTTTTTGGGGGCGTCTCTGGAATTGAATTTTTCCCAAAAGAGAGAGTGTGAAATTGAATATCAACTGCAAAGAGCCATGACACCCCGCCTCTTGCGCCAGTGGTAGGGTGTGACCTCTCTGTTGTGAGAGATCTGGTGATGAGTCCACAAGATCTCCAATCACTACGCTAGGTAAATGATATCCGAAGCAAAAAAAAAAAAAACTGCAAAGAGCCATGGTGAATAGTAAAGAGTTGGCGATCAGAGGCATTTGCTTGAACTTATTACGCTTCATTCTCAGTAACTTTGGATGCCTAATTCACAAACAGACTCTCAAGTGGTAAACAGACTCTCAAGTGTATGTAATTTATGAGAAGGATAAACTCAAGACTTCCAAGTCAAGCAGCACCACCTTGCACTGCTCTCTGGCCTTTAGCCATTTCCAACCAAGCTATTTAGGGGCTCATTTCCCAAGCTGACGTGCCATCGGCTCTGACCCATGTGAAGGTTTCTGCAAAAATGGGTTCTTGCTGATCAGATTCTCTTTTGGCACTTGGGGTCATGGGCGCTCAATCTGGTGAGAGAAGGGAAGTTCAATGAGAATAATGAAGGACGATCTTTCTGCTTCTCTGAGATACTGTACAGTGCCATTCATGATCTTCACAAGCTTCTGGTTGATGTATAAGCTGAGACCTTCTCTTGAAACACCCTGGCTGTGGTGGAACATCTCTTGAATTAAAGCTTCAGGGATCCCTGGTGCTGGATGGGTTATCCTGCCATGATAACCACAATATCAGTCAGAAACCCTCTACACGGTTGTCAAAAGGAATGGTTCAGATTACATAACACAGAGAAAAGTACACACGCTTATATAACATATATAGAACAAATGTTGTCATGGGAGAGATTTGGTCCAGACAAATCCTAGAACATAACTATTTAGTAAAACAAAAATTCTTTAATGTTTTGTGAAAAACATCCAACTTTATGAAGGTGCAAACCCATGGATAATGCCCCTTCAGAGATTAAGCCTGCCTATTCTTTCTAGCACTCTTTCTGACCCTCTTCTCATGTTCGACCAGGTATAGAAACCGTTGGAGAGATATCTATCAAGTTTGTTTCGTCCAACAATTGAAATTGCCTCCTTACCCTGTTTAATCGCTCATTCATTCATTCCACCATAGCATGCATAATAAATCCAAAGGGATTTTATAAATAATTACCCCGCACGCTTGCAAAGTGGTTAGATGGTTTAAGTCAGGGCCAGGTCATTTTAAGTTGAAAGTAGATGGAGTGAGTAGAAGAAATCCGGGGATAAAGCGCCTAGAACATAACTATTTAGTAAAAAAATTCTTTAATGTTTTGTGAAAAACATCCAACTTTATGAAGGCTCGAACACCTTTGTCACTAGCACTTAGTGCCCAAAGATGAGGACTAAGCACTTGATGACCTAGTCAATGAGTTTCCGTCTAGGTCTTGATTAGGCGCAAGGGTCCCTAGATTGGCGAGACGATTGCCAAGGCATTGCACAAGTGACATTTTTATTACATTAGCATTGAGTTTTCACAAATGAGATCTGTTGTGTGAAATCCCAATCTCCTTAATGTGTGCCGAATGTTGCAATGGAGGGTTTCAAATTTGTGATGTTCCTATTAAAAATTGTGTATGCTGTAGTCACTAACGAAGGGAAAAATTACGAAAGCAGGTTGGTAAATTGAAACAAGAATTACCGAAATTCAAGATGAACAAGGTGCATTCCGGTCCCTATTCGTTCCTTTCTTGAGATGACCCTGAGCACAACTGAAGATCCTCCAAATGCTGGGGTGAACAGGAGTGCATTTGTTAAGAAGTTCGACAGAACTTGTTGAAGCCTCAAATTGTCACCATACATGTACATGGAGGACACTTCTGCAGGTGAATCGTGAATGACCTGCACCTGGCGCTCCCTGCTCAGAATCATAACTTGCATTATGACCGCCTCCAGAGTAACCCCGAGGTTGAATTCAACAGTGTTCAATTCCAGATAGCTGTGATTGAGGACCACAAGGATCAAGAGTCAGTTATAAGATATGAAAACATTAGCATACAAAAAAAGTGTGTTAAAAAGAAACTCAATGCCAGAATGCACACCAAAGGCTACATTACTCAAACAGGTGAACAATTTAGTAATAAAAGAATTATAGTGCCCAAATATTGAAAATGATGAGGAAATTTGTAGTTTCTATTGTATGGCAAAAGGAATATTATTTTTATCATATTCACATAGTTTTACTGTATTTTTGTTATAATATCATATATAGTTATATACTATAATATTTGATGTGTTATTTTATCAAGTAACTATAATATCACCATACAACTATAGGTATATTTTTGCCTCGGGATCTTGCTACTTGATAGGTTTGCTGGTCAAACATCTTGAGTCCATTTCTGATCCCTATAGAGAGTCTAAATTGCATAATCGATCTCAAGACACTTCTTGCTTTTCTAGTTATGTCTCGAAAAGTTGCATCGCTATTAATTTCCCCCCTCAATAATAGAAATCTTCTCTACAGAGAATCACTCCTGATACAGAACTTCGCTTCCATTTCTGCTTCTAAATCTCATCTCACTACTTTCAAACTATTGCTACCATGATTCCTCTAAGATAACTTTATCTTGACCAAATTTGGACCCTTTGTGGTTTATTTGGAAGTAGACAATCTAAGTTTTTTCTAAAATAATTGTCAAGTACATGAACAACTGTACTTTATTCAATCAAACGTTTTACATAATTCATATAATTTAATAATATTCCATACAGATGCTTAGGTGTTCTGACTTCCTGCAAGTTTCAGAGCATGGACACTTCTGCTCTTGCTTCATGTTATTAAAAGCTGTCTTGTTGTGTTTCATATTATACAATAGGAAAATATGCATGCAAAACTGACGAAGCTGAGATGTGTACATGTGTGCTTATGCAAATAGCCAGATTTGGATAATAACTTATTGTGTGTATAGGAAACTAAGACTGCACCTAAAATAATAACTAGATCACAGCTGAAGTGTTAGTTCTTGATTTTCCCCCACACCACGACATCTAGAACAATGGATCTTACGAAAAACGAATGGCAACAAATAATATAATTATGTCAACATGGAAACAAAAAATTGATCAAGTGAAAAGATCATACCATTCCTCAAAACGCTCTAAATCAGTGTCATCTAGGATCTTTGCTAATTGCTCTTGACACAAAGTGCTCGTATGCAAAACTTGCTTCTGCTCTTTGCTTAAGTCAGAAGCCTTCATCAGGTTATATGTAAACATAATCCCGTGTAGAGGGTTTTTGATTTCCTGACGAATATATGCCAATTGCTTGAGGCTATTCGTTGCAGCCTGTTCTGATATTTTCTGCACCTGCATAGCATATTGCAGTTCTGTACTGGCCACATGCAAAAAGCAGAGAACCCCGGTGATCCTACCCTCTGCATCAGTCCTCTTGTTTGCGTTAAGTAAGGTTTCCACATACTTACCCTGCTGGTCAAAGAACCCAAATAGCAACTTATCTGCATCCTGGCCTGCAATTACACCATTCAGACATATCCTGAGCTTGGTCAAAGTGTCTTGATCTTTGATCCGGCAACCAAAATTATTAAGAGTGAACACCTCCCCAAGGAGCATCCTATCAGTGGCCTCTTCCCTCTTCAAACCAGACAATTTCTGCATTGCATCATTCCATTCAAAGCAACAGCCATTCTCGTCTACCATAAATATTGGAGGAATAAGTGCACACGGGCTCCGGACAATTGCAATGTAATCTCCTTGAATATGGGTGTATTTGTCCAACACCATCTTTTGCCCTGTTACATCTTGCCCAACAAAGCAAACTCCTACAACACTTCCATTTATATCCCGAGTACAACACGCATTGACCACCAAGATTACAGGACCATTGTTTTCCTGAGGACCAAATCTTTTAAGTTTGATTTCAATGTTTTGCTCTTCTTTACCTGCCATTTGAAGATAGGATCAATTGGGGATCCGACGAGGATATTTAAAAGATATAAGGGTCAAGAAGATTGGATATGTGACAAGAACATTGGAATGTATGATTATAATGTTAGACTTCCATAAAACATTTCTCATGTGAAGGGTAGAACAGAAAACACGTTTTATGTCCAAGTTACATATGTTTAAAAGAATCTGAACCAAATTGCAGGACCAACTTTCAGGCACAGATCTAACATTAAAGTTATAGAAAACAAGTACTCAGAACTACAAATCCACAAACCATTAAGCAGCCATTTAAGAAATTCTATATAGAATGAGGAAGCATGAAGATGTCCACAAACATCATGGCATACTATAGATGCAATCAAAGCCTGGAGATAAAGTAATTATCACCTTGAAAAGCCAAGCATAGCACGTTCTTCACTACTTCAAGCGAACCATCCCCAACAAGTTTGGTTAAGGGCATACCGATAGCTTTCTCCACAAACAACCCTGTCAATTCGGCGACTTTGATATTCCACCCATTTATATTACCAGATGCATCAACAGCCAAAATGGGGGCTGAAGCTGTCTCAATAAGGCGAACCATCTCATTTGCAACAATTCGCAGTTCATCCACCCTTTGGATCCTGACATCATCGGAAGGCGCATTCACTATTGTCTTGGAGTCGTTCCCAATATCGTCTTGCAAGGATCCTCGCAATATTAGCTGTAAGGAATGGATGGAATCCATCTCAACATCTTCCCAAGGTAGACTCCGCCGCTTAACCACCTCCAGAAAGGCCTTGAACGATGACCTCGGGTGCATCTTCCTACGATCATCCTTATCAACAGGGTCATGTTTTGCACCACCCCACTTGATCTCCTTTGCTGTATGTGATCGGAACCAAAAAAGGAAGTCCTTTGAAGTAATCTTAACGGCGGCCATTCCACAAACTGCATCCCCAAGAACTGAAGCACCTGGGTAGCCAGCTTCCATAAGGCTATCTGTACTTAAACCTGTACTCTCATTGTGATTCTCGAGAAGCCACCCAGCAAGATCTCGAATTTGTGCTTCTGTAGGGGTTACTCCAAGCAACCAAAATGCGTTCCTGTAGTACAGTGCGGCACCGTCACACTTAACAAGGTCCATCACATTAGGTGATTGAGTAACAATCCCTACAGGAGCATCCCTAAGGAGCATGTCGCAAAGCATGGTCTGGATGCGCAAAATATGCTTCTCCCTCAATTGAGCCGCTAACTCCACCTCCTTGTTAAGCTGTATACCAAAAACTTGTATCAAGAACTCACATGCATACCTAAGAGGGAATGGGACAAACCTAGGGCTTGTGTGATGGCAGACTACCAATCCCCACAGCTTTCTTCCTTTCTTCTGATCACTCTCCAACTCATCCTCATCCTCATTGATCATCACAGACATCACAAGAGATGCAATGGAACCCATATTCTCCATATACTGTGCATGACACCCATGAGGAGCTCTCAGTGTGGACCCACACAAACTCAATGGTTGTGCCAATCTCTTGTCTTGAATTACTTTAATTGGCCGAGTCAAACAATCACAGATCATCCTAATCTTGTTCTTCATGAAGAGAAACCTTGAAGCTTGTGGTATATCAGTAGCCGGGTAATGCAAGCCAAGATAAGGTTCCAAATCAGATCTCCGGCACTCTGCGATCACTTCCCCATGTTCATCTTCGTGAAATTTATACACCATTACCCTATCGTAATCTATCAGGTCCCTCACTTCTTGAACCAATACATCACATAACAGTGACAAATTTCCACTAGGCAAAGACTGAAATCTGGAAATGGCTTTTGCCGCAAGCTTATACGATTTCAATGCCCCAGCGGCTGTTCCTGGCACATCAGCAGGATTCACTGGCTCTAAATCTATAACCAACCCCACATCAATCCGGTGCATAATCGCATAAAAGGGCTTACCTGAACTCCTACAGTGTACTAATATGGGATTGAGGAGATTAACCTCTCCGAAATTGGCAGCTTTATGCAAGGCTGCAGCACTTGAGGACCGGAAGAGGGTGCGAACATCTGTTCCAATTGTCAGAGCTTCTTGTTGCTCAATGTTAGGGACGGCATGTGGCGCTAAGTCCAACATCTCAGGGGCATTCTCACTGTAAGCGATAACTGTGAAGGTCTCTTCCTCCACGGCAATCATACAGCCAAAGGGTTGGATGAGATTCCCCCTTTGCATCCTTCGGAGGTACGCCGATACAGTGGAAGAAGAGGGGACATTGCTATTGGAACCTGAGACATTGAAGTCAATTGAAGTAGAATAATCAAACAACTGTTCAGCCTCTTTAAAGTCTACATCAAGCTGTGCATCAGCAGTGGTCTGTGCAACGACACGAGAGTTGTGTTTTGATCGAGTGGAGCTGCTCCTAGAACAATTTGTTCTGTTTGATTTGGACGACATCTCACATCCCTTCTTCTTCTTCGTCTTCCACTTCCACTTGTTTCTTCTTCTTTAATTAGAAAAACCCATGTTACTTGAATTCTGTAAAAGCTACCAGATATCGACTTGAATGAAAATTTATTGTCTTTAACATAAAAAGTCCATATATCCTCTCGAATGAAAACACCAGAACTTTTGCCGAAAAAAACCAAATCCAAAACCCAACTCAGCTTAGCTCATCCCATTCACAAAGAATCCACAGGACCTATGAATCGATTCTCAAACAAATACCCAAAAAAAAAAAAAAGGAAATCAAAACAGAAAAGGGCAAACAGAAATAGGTTCTCCTAGAAATCTCGCAAGTGGGTTCTCTTGCTTGACTTCACAAAACCAGTAAAAGACCTCAAAATCCCACAAAACTATATCAGATGCTAGAAACTCAAGTGTAAAAACCGAGAAACCTTAAAAACCCATATAGATTATACCTTAATTTGCATAAATTCCTTAAACCCAACAGAGAATTCAAACAATCAGAGCCGTTTGTTCACTCTCAGACTAGACATGAAATCTCTGTAGATAAAATAAAATTCCCAACCCCAAAACAAAACACAAAAAACCAAAACAAAAAGAGAGAGAGAGGGAAAAACAGATGAAGAGAGACTGACCGATAAATTAAAATTGCAGGTATTGGGTCAGCAACACGTGAATCCGATCTGATTTCTGTAGCTCACCCATGAAATGAAAACTGTAGTGTCTCTTTAAAAGTAATAAATAAAGATAAGTGCATTGAATCCCGGAGGTCTCGTGTTCAAGTCCAGCTCACCCAACAGAAAAAAAGGGACGAAGATTGAAGGGGGGAGATGAATCTTACCCAACAAAAAAACCAAAAGTGGGAGATGAATAGTAAAAAAGATTTACCAAAAAAAATAAAAAATTAAGAGAATATGTTATGTGTTTGTATGAGTTTGGATACTGTTCAAATGCAATGATGAGTCAGCGCAGAAAGATGTAGGACTGGATCGATGTCAACCATCTGATCAAATTTATGATCTGATTGGAGTAGCTTATACATAATATTTAGGCCAACTGTTATAGGATGCCTTTGGAGATCGAATCAATAAAATTATAGAGGTTTTGTCTTTTCAGATTCAGATTATAAAAAATAAATCTTTCTTTATCAAAAGAGGATAATTTTCACTGTGGGATTAATGGACTGATTTGCCAATTGCCCTGCTGATGAGCTGACTGATTTGCCTGGTAATAATTATCAATGATACAAGGATTATTTCGGCAATTTTAAAGGGAATTAATTTTAGAAATCTGGACATTGGTTGTAGTCTTTTAGTCTATATAAATATATGCATGGAGGTGGTGGCGGTGGGTTTTATGGAGGTCGTGACAGGTGATGGTGTGTGGGAGGGATTGATAGTGGTAATAGTCCTATAGTTTCTTTTTTGAGAATTGATTGAAGTGATTTTTTTTTTTTCCTCAAAATTTTGTTTCAACTTTTATCTGCCTTATTATTATTTTTTTTTTGTTGATATCATTTTCGGTTAATAATGGTAAGTGGTTGGCATTCGAGACTGGAGCTCTTACTACTCATCATCCGAAAGAATGAATCCCAACATTCTATCCCTATAAGTCTTCCTCCCTTAGCTATTTTTTTTCTTCCCAGAAAACTCCATCTATTATGATGTGGATAACAGGCAGGTATTTCTTGGTTTCAATATAGGACTCCTTACAAGCATTGTTTCTATCTACTATTATTAAAAAAAAAAAATTATTAATAACAAATGCAGGGCTGAAATAAACTTTACTCCACCCCTGCTTAAAAAGAAGGTGCTAGCATCGGGTGAAAAACAATTCTTCTACGTTAGAGAGCGACCACACCCTACCATTGGAGCAAGAGTTCAAAACGCAGTCAAACTGCGTTTTTGAATTTCTATTCCCGGTAAATAAAATATGAAGCCAAATCCTCTACAGTGATAACCGGATTGGGCAATCCGGTTATCACCCTTTGAGGCCGCCATGTGTCCTTTTTGACACCCCTTAATTGTGGTTAAGATTCACCCACCCTTAGGGTTCACCCACTCATCCTTGTTTTTTTTTAAAATATTAATTTTTTAAAAATATTTTATTATTAAAAAAACCTTTAAAACAATTTTTAAAAAAGAATTAATATTTTTTTTAAAAAAAAAAAACAAGGATGGGTGCGTGAACCCTAGGGGTGGATGAATCTTAACCATAGTTAAGGGGTGTCAAAAGGGACACTTGGCTACCTCAAAGGGTGATAACCGGATTTGCTGTCTTCATAAAATATTACTTTCCAAAAGTGATGTCAAACAACCTCAAATCGTATAATCTTCCATTAGGGTTAGCAAAATGATCAATATATGGGATTAGTATTATTATCTCATACATAAGACATTGGAATTTGGAAGCCAAATCCTCTAAGGTGATAACCGGATTTGGCAAATCCGGTTATCACCCTTTGAGGTTGCCATGTGTCCTTTTTGACACACCTTAACTGTGGTTAAAATTCATCCACCCCTAGGTTTCATCCACCCATACTTGGCTTTTAGAAAAAAATATTAATTCTATTTTTTAAGTATTTAATATTAACAAAAACCCTAAAAACAGTTTTTTAATTTAAAAAAAAAAATTAATATTTTTTTTCTAAGAACCAAGGACGGGTGGGTGAACCCTAGGGCTGGGTAAATCTTAACCACAGTTAAGGGGTGTCAAAAGGGCACGTGGCAACCTCAAGGGGTGATAACCGGATTTACCAAATCCGGTTATCACCGTAGAGGATTTGGTTTCAAGACATTGGGATTATTAAAAGTCATTTTGCTAATTTATTTACATGTTTTTCCTTTAAAACTTGTAATTACCTAGGAAGCACGGATACTTTGAAAGTGGAAACATACCCGTATCACCGTATCGGATACGGCACTCTAAGGTAAAACTTAGCTGGTTTTTCATAATTTGTGCCGTATCGCCGTATCTAAGTATCGCCGTACCCGTGCTTCCTAGGTAATTACATATTCTGGTGTATGAAATTCATTAGGTCATCTAGAATTTGAAGACATGGCATATCTTTTTGGGATTAGACTGTTGAATGTCTAGGGTTGTGCGTTAATTTTCGAGAGTGGAATGGATGCTCTATCAAGTGATAGGTTGAGATCTGTGGTTGATTACCTGAGCTCGTATCAATCCGGGGTGCCTGTCGAGGAGCACTCCTCCACCCCACCCCACCCCTAACAAAACTCTTAGCTTGGAAACTCTTAGTTACTAAGTAATTATCTTCTACAAAGTAGGGAATAGATTAATTGGTTACTAATTGATGATTTCCTATTAATTAGGGAATGAATTAGTTTGTTACTAATTATTTCCTATTAAATAGGGAATAAATTAGTTTGTTACTAATTGTTTTCCTATTAAATAAAGAATGAATTAGTTTGTTACTAATTGTTTCATATTAAATAGGGAATGAATAATGTTGGTTTTTATTTTGATTAAATCCTAATTGGATTAGGATTATCATTAAAGAATTAAATAGAGTTCTAATTGAATTAGAATTTAGAAAGAGAAGTTTGACTTGAGCTACAAGTTAGCTAAAAAGAGAGTCTATAAAAGGACCCCCCATAGTGGAACGTCCACAACAATGAAGTCTTCCTCTCTCCCTCCCCTTTTTGGACGCCCACCCTTTCCCTTTTAGGGGTGTAGGGCCACCTCTCCCTTATTACTTCTTTTGATTTGTTTTTTGATCTTGAAGAAGATCAAGAATGGTTCTTTGATAATCAAGGTTGATTCTTTATACATCAAGATTGAATCTTTATTGATCAAGAAATATTCTTGAATCAAGGGTGAAGCTTACATGGGCTGCATGTGTGTGGTGTGTGTGTGTGTGTGTTTGCTTGGGTGGTGTGAGCATTCCCAAGTCTTTGCCTTCAGTCATTGCCTTGTGGTAAGATTAAGTTTACCAAAAAAAAATCAAGAAAATAATAAAAGATTAAAGAGCATTGATCAGAAGGGTCATTAACTTCCATTGAAGAAAAGCTTTGGAGATACAAAAAAGGTTCGTGTGAATTGATAAGAGGCTTTACACTTGAGGAGCTTTGTAATTATGGTTTCTCACACCATGATTTAATATGATCATAAAATAACCATTGGAAAGATTTTGATGAAATCAAAATCAAGTTTGAATTAAAAATAGTACTTCAAAAAATTTTTATATTCATGTCTTTCAGAACAATCAGTTTTCTATCTATCATTTTTATGTTTTTTATTTCACCAAATGTATGACCAAGTAAATGTCTCAATAGAGACTGAACAGATCATCAGTTATCAATATAGTAAACTAAATTATCACTTAGCAGTAAACTAAGTCAACAGACTAATGAGGACTACTGTAACAAGCATGAAGTGGGAACTCAAGAAGAGTGCAACTCACCACCTAGTTTGGAAGTAACACCAACATGGTGGGAGAAAGTCCAGGTACATACCATGCATCTCTTCCTTTGAAATATTTGTTCAAAGTCCCAAGTATACCTGATTACCTGTTACAGATCACTACACATTATGAATTAATTAAAGCTGCTAAGATGTGTTAAAGGAAACACAAAAAAAAACAACCTACTTGTGGATTACTTTAATCTTCCAAACACAAGATGTTAAAGTAAACGCACAAAAAATTGAAATCACGCACCTTTAATACTACCATTACCGAGCCTGAGAACTCCATTGACCTGAAACCTCGTCTTAATGACATCCAAATGACAAACAAATGTAGCAACGATAACTCCTACACGAATTTTCTCAAACAAGAGAAAAAGAAGAAATAATATAAATTTTTTAGTAGTAAAATAAATTAAAAAAACATTTATATAAATTAAAGCTATTGCAGGTTTTCACAGGGAGCTCGTGAGCGAGATGGGAGAGCTAGGTTGGTTCAGCACGCTTTCTTCCCCTTCTTGCGACCATTCCTCTGAGTATAACACATGTAAGAATTAAGATGGGGGATAATCATGTTCATCTATTGTAGAGAGGCATGCAAATAAGTTCAACCAAAGAAGAAGAGTAAAATATTAAAGCTGTTAGTAGCGTGGTTGAGTGAAGAGGAAAGAAGAAGAAACAAAGATGTAAGGAGAGCAGTGTATTGAGCGGCAGATGTCAAACTGGAAAGCAGACAGAAGGGATCGAGCGTTGATGGAAGGAAGAGAGTTTTTTGACAGGTAGCATATTATAATATACAGCAGCTGCTGCATCCCATTTGGATAGATTGTATAAGCGGAAGAAAGCAGAGGGGTAGGCCCCACCACTGTTGGTCGGGAGGGGAGTAAGCACTTGAATGAGGCCACAGCTGTTGGACGAGAGGTGCAGGAGAACTGTCCCTTTTATTAGAGGGTAGGTATAGATATAGATTATACTTTTACACTATTGAGTGAGATCACACCAAAGACGGTTTGGAACAGTGTTACCAAGTTCGTTACATGTTATAGCGAACCGCGAACCGAGCGAACCCGAACTAGTTCGTGGTTCGGTTCGGTCTGGTTCGTGAAAGAGCGAACTACATAATAGTTTCAAAATAATCTAAGTTTGTCTAATTTTTTATTTAAATTCACTGATATTTTTTATTAGGTTCAGTAAATTTATACTTTGAGTTCACAAATCGTTTATAAAAAGATATTTTTTATTATTATTTTTCAAATAAGTATTTGTAATATATTGTTTACATGCTTAAAATATATATATATATATATATATATATTTGAAGAGCCGGAAGCCACCCACATAGCAGCCCCGTCTCAAATTTATTAATAAGCTTTCACTTGTGACGGAGGAATACCGTGGGAACTGAATAAAACCCCATGCAACAAAAGAAACAATAAGAGAAAACTAACCTATACCAAAACCAACAATAAACCCTCTAAACATGCCTAATATAAGCCGTACCCATCTTATCCAATCTATATAAACCTTTGATAATTCTAGGAAGCTGAGAACTATTAGTAAACAAATTATTCCTCCCTATGGTACCTTGCCGAGCCAAAGCATCTGCCACTTTATTCCCTTCTCTATACGAATGCTTTATAGAAAAATCTACTCCCTCCAATAAACCAGTAAGCTGTTCCCAAAAATCCCACAAATACCATAAAGTACAGTTTCGGGACCTTATCCAATTCACTACGATATTCGAATCGCATTCAATGTTAATACCATTATGTCCCAATTGTTTATATTTTATTTTACATGCTTAAGTAGTAAACCAAGCTAAAGAATTTAAGCGACCAAAAAACGAATTATCTCATCCTACCCCTAGCGAATCGGGTTCACTGTAGAGTGACGAATTGCAAACCACAAACCTGAATTCGAACTAACAAACCAGGTAACATCGGTTCGGATCATTCTGGATGGTACTAACTGGCCACCTGCATCTTCACCTCCATCTCTACCTCCTAAAAGGCTTACTACTCTAGAAGGTCGGTTCCAAAAATACCCTCTATGAATTATGCTTATATCTTAAACATTTGACACCTCATTTGCCGATTTCTAATATTATATATAAAAAAAGTGGTCAGTAGTTGTTGTATGTTGTATGCTACCTGTTGAAAAAACCACATCATGCTCACCGACTCCCTCTCTTCATCATTGTTGAAGAGCAGCAATGTTAGCAGCTTTCTCTTCCATCTCACCGACTCTCTCTCTCTTTATCTTTTGTCTGCTGATGGTTAACATGTGGGAGTTGTTATCACCTCCCATGCGTGCATGCATGCATAAAGATTTTTTGTGCTCTTGCATGGGAGCAGTGTGTCATTCTCTTGCCACCTCTCATCTTTTGTCCAACACATCTATTCACCTGCCACCTCTCTCAATGGACAATGGTTATGTCTTGCCTTCTCATCCCATCCCCTCCTTACCATCGATCACTACCACCGCCCCTGCAAACTGTCTTGGAGATCATGATATGAGCTTAAAAAAAAAAAAATTTGAGTCCCAACACAATTGGGAGAAAAAAGATGAAGTTGATCATGAATTCTTTCAGAATTTGGTTGTGGACGCTGTACGTGCAGTACGTCCTTGGATGGAACTTGGGATGGCTGAAGTAGAGTCTGTTCTATATCTTCATGCTATTGGACCCCAAGTGCATGGTTTGATAGGGATAGATTTGTTCTCAGTGTCGGCCACGTTTTCCCGCTAATTCAATATGTATTACTTCATCTCCCCGGGTTTCAAATCGCATCATTTCTTCTTTTTTTCTTTATTTGTTGCAACTGAGATTGCTATTCACCAGCCGGTGTCATGGTGCTAGGCCAAAATGGGCCAATGCACCTAGATTCAGTCCCCGTTGATGCTTGTGTTTCTGGTCGGAGCGTGATTTAGATTCATGTAACCCATTAGTAAATCCATATAGCCCATTAGTAACTGGTCTAAGCCTTTTGTTATCAATTGAGTAATATTATCTCAATCAATTGACACCTTAGATATTAGATGAGTTGTAAGTTGTAACAACAACCCCACCCTTCTCCCCTAACATAAAAATTGATTTCCTTATATCACTATTTAATTATATTGCTCTTGGTCAGTAGCCACAGTGCCAGTTTGGGCTTCATAGCCATTGAGGCCCAAAAGTGTGAAATGACGTCCTGTATTTCTGTTATTTTTTGTTCCACATAATTGTGTTTAGTTAATGACAAACATTATCAATTATACATAATAGATAATTAGTAAAAATAAATTATTTATTTTTAATGTGTTTTTTTCTTTGCTTATTCTTTTCTCTTGGTGGATGTCTCGATTATGTGCATCCTGTAAACCTAAGATATTGCATATATATATATATATATATATTAGACTATGAGCTACTCATACTGAAATCAAACCTGCACGTGCCTTACACATGGAGGGCCCGAATAATTTTTTTATAACCGTGAGATAACCTGATCCTTAAAGACTAGACTAATCCCACGTGCTCGCAATCCCACGTGTACCCCCACCCCATACAACCAATATTGGGGGGAGCCCAGGAATCGACCTCCGGGTTTACAGTTAGTCCAACCTTTGCCCACTAGGCTACACCCCGGGTTTTCTAATCAACTTATTAATAACAACGTTCTTGGTTTTTAGTTATTAATTATTGATAATAGTACTCTCAATTAGTAAGGACTCTATTAGAAAGTCCTTACTTAATCTTACGTAAGTTATTAATATAATAAGCACTCTATTAATAAGTAAAGACTTTAGACTTTATGAATAGCACTCTTTATTAATAAAATAAGAAATGAAACTTATGGTATGTAATTGCTACGAAAAGGCAAAAGGGAATCATGTTTGTTCGTAGGATCAGCCAATCTATTACATTCACATATATGCTTTTAGGTGGATTGAGATGAAAAAGAGAAGACATCAATAAACAAGTGTGTTGACTATTGATATATAGATGTCACAGTTAGAAGAAGTTAACTTGAAACTTCTGATTTCTCTAATAATGGGTGCAAGGGATATCTTAGCAACAATTATCACTTTCAGACATTATCACCATTATTATTATTATCATTACTATCAAAACATGTTCTTCCAAAACTGACAACATCAAATTAATTTATCAGAGATATGAAGAAGGACAATTGCTTAGATTAGCATTGCCATCCTAACGCAGACCTGGCTGTTGTAAGTCACAACCTTTCCCTGATATGCAACAATAATGAATTCAATGTAGTTTAAATTACATATCAAACTAGCAAGCAATAAGGATTAGTCATATATGCATGCCTGGGTAATATACCAGAATGAGTACATAGGGTAACCAAAACCTGAAAGAGTGTTACAAGAAATGCTAAGATGATAGAGTGGATAAACTTCTAGAATAGCAATGAATAATCTAGAAGTTTGGGTTTGGAAGGAGAGGGTTCCTATACCATGAAATCAATGTCTGTCTTTAAAATTAATAAAGCATCCCTTTTAACATCCAAGAAAATTCTAGAATTTTCCCTAAATATCTTGTAGATCCTTAAGTGTTATGTTAGAGTTGTATCAGTCAAGCTGCTTGCTATCAAAAATTACTTTACACTGGGAAGAAAAGAATGAAAAAACTCACCAATTTGTATCTTACCTTCCAATGTCCTAAAAGACCTAAAAGAAAGTAACACCAAACTCTTCACTCTCCATATATTTTTTAAGCAATCTGAGATACTTTCCTCAATTTCCCAGCCACCTTTCATGTATTTACAATCTCAGGTCAAACCATTGTTGTATATTTTTGCTAATGTTTTCCTCCATCCTAACCTTTTGTGTTTCAAAAGATCCCAAGATGAACTTGTATTTTCTCCGGAAAAGTCACTCAACTTTTCACTTTTCAGTAATTATTATTTCAGTTGATCTGTGTACGTTGAGGCTGCTGATAAACACCAGCTGGGGGGCCCACGATTTCAACAACTCCAGCCATTGTCTGAGATTGTTGCAGCAGTGGGTGAACAGGCGCCACTGCCACAGTTTGCACACAATGATAGATTCCAGCAAAGGCACCTTGGCCAGTCTGAGCCGATATAAATTCTTGTCTTCCTAGTACAGTTGTGAAAAAAGTAAGAAAACTTAAATCTTGAAAGCCGATATATTGAGTATCAGCATCTTTTTTAGTAAATTGGACTACGCATCTAAAACAATCACATTAAAACATGGAAGTTCAAGTATCTTGCCAGCAGATTCATGTGTATGCTGTCATTCCAGCCAAAGTGATAGAGAAGACAGTAAATATGAAGGGTAGGTTAGAAATGGGAGAGTAGAAGATTTGAATGAGAAAGGAATGACAAATCTCAATGTATAGAGGATATAACTTCCCTACCATGGACTTCCCCAAATTATGGTATGCGAATGTAGAAACATGAAGGGGATTTCTTGTCTAAAGAAGCATGCAATTCTTCGAGGAATCTTGTTTTTAGGGATCATGTGGAAATTCCTACTATGCTTAAAGGTTTTTTAAGGACGGATAAATTAGGTTTGTTCAATCTTAGACTTTGATTGTAATGGTATATTAGGTGTTTCGGTTTTATGTCCCCCTTGTAATCTGTGTTTCTTATTTCTAATAAACAGGTAGGGGTCCGTCAAACCTCTCTCCCCCACCAAGAGGCTTTTACATATAAAAAAAAAAAATTGTAACTTTAACTACAATCACTTCATTATTTCATCCTGGGTAGGTAGCGAGGATCAAAGCCACAACTTCATGGTCGAGACTCGAGATAGACAGCACTCTCACTGGAGTTATGAGCCCCAAAATTAAACAATTAATGTTCACATAATTGTCTTTACAATTCCACCTTCCATTTCAGAATTTAACTGCGCGCATTCTCTTGTAAGTAACAATTTTTCAGTAAAAAACAAAAGAACCTTGAAAAAACTAATTTAGTAATTTTCGGCCTTCCAATAAACACGACATGAAAACAAACCTGTTGCCCGGTGATGGAGACCCTATTTTCTTTGAACTGAGACGCTGCAATACACTCATGAGAAGTTGAGTTTCCTGTATTAGTTCCTGGCTTAGCTTGTATTGTGAAAGAGAGTATTGTGGTAGCTGATGCTTGGTGGAGATGGATATACATTATATTGCCAGTGGGAGGTTGCTGAGGGAACGCACTCCTGCGGCTTGAGTCACAAGTGGATCGAGTTGGACCTGTTGTAGACAGAACCAAAGAGTTCCCACTCTGCAATTGGACATGCACATAAGCACCAGAAGTAGAAAATAGCAAATGGCTAAAAACCAAAGATATACAGAAAATCATAGAATTAAGGCATTGCTGATTACAGTAGAAATCCTTTCTCAGAGCTTCCAAAAGGGAAATGTTCCACCATTATTATGCAATTTCGCTCTTCGCTTGTAGAACGATTTGCCAACATATTTTCATGAGATTGGAAATAGTGGGCAATGCAAGTGATTGTCCAACATTTGCTTAGTACAGAATGATGAGGATGTGAGCCACACATGCAGCACGGTGTAGTGCCTTCACAAATTGATACACATGCACAAGGAAAATGAGTTGTTTCAAATTATCCAATTATTGTGCAATTATTCTGTAAAAGATAGGCATTTCCACAGAAAATCAGAACCGCCTAAACTTTTCTCATGGCGGAGAAAAAGTCAGAATGTTTAATATAATTTTCTCATAGTGGGCGAAAAAAGTCAGAATGATTAATATGCACAAACCTCTTGAGGAGATTGGTCTTTTAATTTCAGACCAAACTTGGAGGAGTCAAGAAAGAAAATACCAATTTAAAAAAAAAAATTATTCCATCGCAATAGTGGCTAAAATATTCCACCGGAATTATTATAAATCTAAGTTTGGACTCACTGGGCAAAACTGACTAAAATAAAGGTCTTGAAATGTTAAATAACAAAATTATAACCAAGTAGGTTTTTCTTTTTTTGTGTAAACTAATTAAGTAGGTATAGTCATATAGATATAATGCCTCAGTCTGAGTGCGCAAAATAAGTTTCTCCCTCAATTGAGAAACTATCATCCACGTGCTAATCACAATGGTTAGTGGTGAGCAATGAGGATTGGAGCTCTTGCTACTCATCACTAGGAATGGATCTGAATGGATCCTAAGATCTCCCTATTGAGAGAGACCACACCCACATTGGAGCAAGAGTTCAAAACACATTCAAACTGTGTTTTCCATTTTCTATTCCCTGAAAATAAAATATTACTTTCCAAAAGTAATGCCAAACAACCCCTAATTTTACAATCTTCCATTAGGCAAAATGATCAAATAAGCCTAAATGCCTATATGGAATTAGTAATTTTCTTCCTCATAACCTTCCCAAAAAAAATCTTCTTCCTCCTACATAAGACAATACAAATCTTTCCATTTTTCAATTCCATTTAATTCATTCGTTCTAGAGCTATTTACTCAATCGCAGACATTTCTAGAACACCTCTGGCAGAGGGATAAATAGTCAATTTTGAAAGAACTTATTGTCAACCTCTTTCAGATATGAATCTATAGGATTTAGAAGGTAAGAACTTGCATCAATATCTCAATTTCAATTCAAATATGAATTTGATTCACACTCAGTGTTCTGAGAAATATTTCTCATCTGAAAAGAGGAAAAAATGGAGTCTTTGTCTAAAGAAATGCGTTGAGAAAGAGCATATGTATAGAACCTTTCAACGAGATAGTGTTTTTTCAAATCTCTTAAAATGGAATTTGTTTCAAATATATATGTCATGGTTCCTTACTTCGACAGGATGCAAATATCTAAATTTAACCCTTTTAGATACTTTTGTAGACATATTGCCGATACTAAGTAGCAGTCATAAAGAACAGAGAATCATAAACCAACTATGCTTGAGTCATCAGAGGACCTATTCCTGCATTGAAGACATTTTGATAACTTATGTGACAATCGAATAATTCTAGACCATTAGGTTGTACCCTATTTCTTCAACATTAACTCATTATAATTCACTAGATCCTGCGTAGGTTATAGAATCCCTAAATTTTCAACCTTCAATTGGATGATCTAGAAACATTTGACTAGTCTAAATTTTTTTCAAGTGTATCCCAAAGAGTTCATCCTGACATCTAACAGTTGGATTAAAAAAAAAAACTATCATTTGTCCTTTTTTCACGGGCCCCTAATATTAGAAATTGGTGTCTCTGATACATTATCTCTTAATTATGAAAATATGGAAGTTTTCCATATTTGGTCACCATAGGGTTAGAAAGTGGTGCATGATGACACATATCTGAAAGTCTAACGATGTTACTAGATTCATGGATATCTAAGCTTAGGAACGCATGTTTTCCACCAAAACATTCCGTTCTATCCCGAGGGAAAGGGCAAAAAAAAGAGGCTCTTAGAAATGTTGGTCATATACTGAATAGATAAGGTTATTATTTAGAATATAATATATACCACCACATTCACATTCACATTCATATCCAAAGTAAGAGAAATATATGTGAGGGACAAAGGATAATGGGCATTGGAGAGAAACGGGGGGGGGGGAGGAAAGGTGGCTCTCTTCTTACCACCATACCTTCACCCCCTCCCAATTCATCCTCATTATCTCCTATTTCTTATACTCTTCTGCTCACCTAAAAAAAGAGCTAATCATTTCAAAATTCATGCAAATTTAGGTAAGAGGCAGTTTTGTAGTATTTTGATCTCTCTCTCTCTCTCTATATATATATATACTATTATAATGGGAGAGGCAGGCGCAGCCTGAATTTTATGAAATTCCTAAACTACCCTTATATAAAACAAAACTTTAATTTAATGTTTTACTTTAATTCTCAAACTACCCTCATCTATCAATTTAAAGAATAGAATCACAGTCAATCGCGATTGAACTCGGGGTGAGTTTAATCGCACCCGCAGGTTAACACGTGTCCCTTTTAACTCCTATTAACTATGGTTAACTCCTTCCCCTCGCTCTCATGTGCATCGCACGTGCCACCCGCTAGTATATATAATTTAAGAAGATGATGTTGGTGTCGTAGGGGGAGGAGATGGAGACATCAAGCAAGGAGGGAAGAAGAAGTTCATCACAATTCACAAGAGAAGAAGAACCAGAACAGTATGCCTTTCCTCTTGTCCCTTCTTTTGGCTTAAAATAGTTCACTGGAACTTCAGAAAATCACCCATGTTAAAACACACATTCATACACACATAAATATATAGTTACATACATAGGATACCATCTAATTTCAAATTTTATCAGAATCCATTTAAGATGGTTTATGTTTTCCTTTTTTTCACTGTGGCAATGGACATTCATTTTTTAGCAAATCAAGAATAAAATTCAGCCAGTGTTTTTTAATCATCACAGACATTTGCAATTGTAGGTATTTGCAGACAGCAGGAAAAAGGGAAGGGGAGAATCCCATGAAGACACCCCTACCTTATATAATCATATTCGGCATGTTGACACCCTTTGTTATCTTAGACATTGCTTGTGCTAATGGATGGATCAAGGTACCCGTCCGGTGAGGATGGCATTACAACGTCAACAGAGAACGACAACCCCAACAGCAATGTCTATTCTGATCTGATGCTGCCTATTCCAAATACCAACATTTATTTTGATTATCCTAGTAATCAAATGTGTATATGCTTTTAGGCATTCATGTATTTTGCTTAGTTCAAACAAGGCAAACAGGTGGAAAATTAATTCCAATTTTATTTTGTTGGCAGTAAAAGCCAATTCAGAATAGAGAGAATCTGCAAACAGGATAACAGATTTTCCAAATAAATCTTCTGCAATAGCAGTATTACCAGTAAGTAGCCAGGGGTTATGGCCAATATGCATAATTTATATAATATTTGGTCTCTAAAAAAGAGAGTTCAGACCTTATAGTAGTTGGTACCCACAAGACCAAAATTCTTGTATGTAGTAGTATCTATGTAGTAGTATCTTAAGCTACTAGACTACTCATTGAGAATAAGGCCTCTCAAATTGAGACTCATGGCAATGTGGGTCGAGCCACTCCCTAGGGGAGCTTTTTGACATGTTGGCACTTGCTTTTCCCTTACCCACGAGCTCTCGCAGGTTATCAACTTTATTCTCCCGCCCTGTCTCTGTGATCTTCCTATCTGCTTCCTTCAGTTTCTGTTTGAGCCGCTGCTTGCGACCAGCCGTTTGTAGCTCTTGTTGCTTTGTTTGTGAAGGAGGAGCCCCGTGTGGTCCCAAGTAGATCTTTTCCTCTTCTTTTTTGGCCTGCCCCAGTACAAGAAACATATGAAACAAATCTTAGAAGTGTTTCCAGAATCTGAAAGCTAGGGTAAAAGCTTTAATAATATGTTACTGCAGTCTAAAAACCTAAAGCATTTTCTTTCTGACAAATGAAGTGAAACTTTCAAGGCTGACCTTGGGCGATGAAGGTTTCAAGTCCTCTACTTCAGGAGCATCAGTTTTACTTTGCTCCAAGTCTCCTACCGCCAAGCTTGGGATCACGAACCCATCAGTATCTGAAACAAATCATAGGAGGCTCAACAATAATGCCAATATGTTGGAATACCCCCTAAATTTTTTAAAGCAAGTTATACCAGAGTATTTTTTATAACAGATTATACCCCAACATGGATGGCAGTGTTATGGGTCACATGTAAACCAGGCAGTGAGGAAAAAAAAAACCCAGACTTCCTCTACAGGTTACAAGAACACTCTGCCTGCATCCATGTTGTCCACACACTTGGGTTGCCCATAAAATTAATTCACAGAAGGTGATGATTAAATATGATTTTGGTTTACATGCTTCATAAAGTAATTCTCAATGCTAAATCTAGTGTGGAAATAAAACACAGGACAGCATCTTCTGCTTGTAATAAATTTATAAATGCAGTATTCTAGTTTACCTTCAATTTGCATCCTGAGTCCTAACCCAGCCAATATACTCTCATTTAGGGTTTGACTAGAACCATTCTCTACTAGCACATCCAAAATACCTTAACTTGAAATTTCAACTACTTGATCAATTAGTATATTACAGTATACAAGCTTCTGAAAATGCACCAATTACTGAACCAAAACAGTTCACCTTCCTAAAATTGTCCCGCATAAATGAGAAGGACAAAAATATCATTACAGCTGTTAAGAGGATTTGAATCCACATTATTATCTACCTGCTGACTTCGACATCAGAAAGTATATGGTGCTTGCCCTCTGAACAGGAAAGGGCACCACAGTCAGATCACCAGCATCAATGACTTATCCAAATATTTGGGGTCGACAACACAAATCCTATTTTCCCCTAACACTCTATTAAAAGCCATGTTTTCAATCAAATTATGCAATATCAAATCTTTACATACTATCTTTATCCATTCCATTTTTGTCCTCTCCTCATCCTTTTGGGGCCTTTAGCCTACTCTAACTCCTCAATGGTGCCGTCACTGGTTTTCGTTAAACGTCTCCAAACCATCTTAGTCGACCCTCCCTTATTTTATCACCTATAGGAATTTGGAATTACTCCCAGTCTCAGATTCCCTCGTATCCGCTTCCGCTCATTTCTAGTCTTCCCACTCATCCATTCTTGGCCACACGAAGTCTATGAATTGTTGCATCTTTAGTTGCCTAACATTATGCTATATAAATATTAGTTGGTCTAATCGTTGCTTTGTAAAATTTTCATCGAAATCACATCAACAATTTAAATTTATAAATGATAAAGGCATTATACTTTCATTTCATCGATTGAAAACAATAAGAGAGTATCACTGTGCAATAGAAGTTATCGCAGGTTGATAAGGCAAAGGGGTGCTTGTGGAAGGGATAGAAGCTTAGAATATGAAAATTTTATTATTCCTAGTCAGACCCCACAAGACAAAAAACCTTGCCTCATTGCACCTGAGTTGAATATGAGGAAATTGGTTAACTGTTATCTTAAAAGGACAAATACGCAGACACATTTGGTTTTCCCATTTTGCAGTTTAATGCTAGCATTCGTAAAGCATTGGACTTAATTAGGCCATAATAATATGCATACAGAAGGAAGAAAGGTGCTCAGGCAATATGTAGAACTTAGGGTGAGTTTTCTACAAAATAATTAAACTCCTCTGACCCACCAATAACTCATTCAGTGAATTCTTCTTTTCATTTGGCATGGAACAATCTATTTAAGACTTACGAGAATAATAAAAAGCATGACTTTGGTAAAATGTAAAAAAAAATCAATTTGTACATCGCAAAATGAATAACCATATGTTAACAGACAATATGTAAACTTCAATGAGCACATTAAACCACAATTTCATTACTTAGATACAACATGGCCTAATATATACGACATTCTTTATTTTTCTTTTATCTTTTTAGGGGCGACTGGGGTGTTGTCCCAGCCATCAGTCCCTTACAAATGGATGGAGCTAGACAGAATTTGGGGGAGTCATGTTTTTTAGGGGCAACTAGGGGGTTGTTCCAGCCATCAATTCAAGTAAGAAAGGATTTCGTAATGACCATTTGCAAGTCTATTCCCGGTAACTTAAAGATGTCATTGAATAGAAAATCAATTCTATTTTTATTTTGTTTCTTCTAAAATTTATCCCAGCTTTTCAATGTCACCCTGGAGATAACAAAATGGAACAATGGAAGTGAAAGAAGAGCATATAGAAGTGTCATTTCGAACACATTTCTTTATATCTTCTCAATTATCTGTACTCTGGACTGTGCAGCCTCTTTCCTCCATGGATTTAAATGGTAGCAACGCAGAAAATAAATATCAACGGCATCTACATATATATCAAACCACAACAACCATCAATATCATTCAAAGTGAAGAAGACTACACCATATACCTGCATAAATAAACTAATAACCCAAAGCCAGAGATTCCCAAAGACATATGAGTAAAATACTCAAATCAACATTCCACAACAAACCCATAGTTCTAAAACATAAACACATGTATCATACCAAAATACCCACAAACTGAAATATAGATTTATTTTTTAAGCGATATGTACTCAATCACGATATTGCCTGAATCACTCATACAGCTCAGACAATCCATTGAAAATAAAGGTACGGGAACTGAAATCAAAATACGCACATTAAATTTATAGAAAATCCATTTTTTTTGTTAATTACGTTATCCATATCTTAAGAGTAAAAGATACAGAAAAAAGAGAAATTAAAAAAAATTATCTTACCCCACTCATCTTCTTCGATTGAGGGAGTAGTTTGGACTGTAGACGGATCCATGGAACGCAGATGATCATGGATTTCAATAGCTACAGGGCGCAAAAGCCCAGAACTCTCTTGAATATCCAGAACAAAAAGAGTTATCAATTGGATCAAAAGAATTGACACAGCTACACTACTAAGAATTCCCAAAACATAAAGAAAAATTATCAAATCAAAGTTGAGAAAAAAAACCTAACCCTAGAAATCTTGTAACTTGATAGAGCGAAAATTGGCTTTATACAGAGAGATTTACAGTCGAGGAAGTTTCTTCTATGGCGAAATTGCCCTTTTAGGTACGTAAGAGAACCTCTTGTAAATGACCCTGGTCGGGACCAATTCAAAAACCCAAACCCGGCCATTGACACCCTTGGGCCTTAAGCAGCTACGCTGGACTGAAGGACAAAGGACGGTTTCGTCATAAAATAAAAAGGGTATGGACCATTTTAACATTAAAAAAATATTATTAACTATAAATAATAGAATTAGTCTAGGAATACTCCCAAAGTGTACTCTCAAATATACTCCCAAATCTTATCCGTCTATCTCAATTATAAACGGTTAGGATTAGAGCTGATGTGGCATTATAAAAGATAAAATAAGTCAACTCAAATCCTAGCCCTTAATGGTTGGTTATAAACGGTTAGGATTAGGGAATATATTTGGGAGTATTTTTGGGAGTTTCTATTGACTGACTCTAAATAATATTGGAGTTTAAATTTAAATATGAATTGGACCTTCACTCGAGGCCAGTATCCCACCATATGCGTGGTCAGGATCTATCTCTATGAGTTATGAGTTGTGAATCGTGATGTTGGTAGTTGAAATGTTTGGTGTTTGGCTCAACTTTCAATGTTAAGTTTGTAATTAGGGTTGTTCACAGGTTAGATTCGATTCAGATTTAGCTATTTCTGAATTCGATTCGATTACAAATCCAATAGATTGATTGGAGATCCATCGGAGTCTACCTTACCTGATTCAAGTTCAAATCTAATTATTTATATCTGATTCAATTAATGTTAATTTTAAAAAAAATTATATTTTAGTCATATAAATAAATTTTACTCTAATTAATGTTACATCCGTAAAATTAATACTTTAAGCATATAAAAATTCATGTAATATATCTAAAATGATAAAACAAATATATTGCATAAGTAAATTCCCTTTAAGTTTATTGAATCTATATATATATATAAAGGCATATGATAATCGGATCAGATCACCTTATATCTAGATCTAATCTGATTATAATCGGATTTAACAGTAGTAGTCTGTATCCAATATGGCGGATCCTTAATTGGATCAGGATATGTCTACTCGGATCTGGATCCAAATTGTCGCACCCCAAAATCCCGCCTTGGTCATAATAGGAGTTTAGGCCCATGACATTTCTTAAATCTGATAAATGTCACAATATGGAAGGCAATGCTCAAATGAAAGCCTAAAATTTCTTTTAACAATAATGATATATAGACAACTAAATCATCAAAAAATAACCATATTCGGATCACTATCGTGATCCCCACAAAGCTAAGTCTGAAACAATATCATCTAAAGTATCATAAGTCTATTATAATTTCTCTTCATAAGAACTCAAAATAAAGGCTTAATAGTACGGCCACCTATCAAGATCCCGGGCTCTCTCTTCAGGAGGCTAACCTTCTTGTATCTCCTCAACGTATATCTCCTTAACCCACGGCTCCGTCATCTTCTCCAGCTCTATACTTGCCAATAATAACAGATCAACTAAGTATTAAAAACACTCAGGGTATATACAGTCCAACTAACAACATAACATAACCTGTACAATATCAATCTCATAATTCATTTCATATTTACAACATCAAAGTGTGGAAACATGTGAGCATATCATATCATCATCTTGGCTCATGTACTTGTGTGACTCTTGGACTTGTTCATATGAAAAGCATGTTCATAACTCATATGTGTTCATGATAAGATATTTGTTCATGATTAGTAACATGTCCCGTCAACGCATTAGTCATAGTGTTTTGTCTCGTTAATGCATAATTCATAAGTTTTGTAACACATTGCGACAACGCATAAAGTGGTATATTCGTAAGCAGGGGCATATTCTTTCAGAGCATAATACGTGGCATATCCGTGTTCAATGCATGATCTTATGAGACTCGTGAATCCGTGAACCTTACCATGCTTGTGAAAATGTGCTTAAGTATCGTGATTGGAATTCAAATGGGTCATCCCTTAGATTCCGATCATCCACCAAGAAACTTTGTCATAATACAACTATCTTGTAGAGACCCGAACTTTCTTTCATGCCTTTAATAGAATTAATAAAGATAGTTTGGTCTTTTGTTATGTTTTTATGCATGTCGTGATTATGGCTAAGCGGTGTAGAGGGTTTTAAGAGGCTTAAGTGTTGAAAAAAGTGGAAAAACAGAACACATGATAGCTACGATCGATCGTACTCAGTGAAAAACTGGAGAATGTCTCTGTTCAGGGTACGATCGATCACATGGAAGCTACGATCGATCGTACTTAGTCGAATTACCCGGGAAATTTTCTGAGTAGTATGTGACAGATCACCATCAGGGCGATTGATCGAACTGGAGGCTCGATCGATCGCAATGCATGTGCAATCGATCGCAGTCACGCACAGGTGTTTTAAAAATGGGTTACGAAATTTGGGATTTTTAACCACTAGACTATAAATAGAGGTTCTATTTTCGAGGGTTTTAGGGTTCTAACTATTCAAAACCTAATTTGACAAAGGAGGGGAGAAAACCCTAGGTTTTCAAGAGGGTTTGGCTTGGAGAAAAAGAAATTGCTCAAGAGAGAAGAAGTTTAGCTTGGAGATCAACCTCAAAGCTTCAAGAAGCTTCATCGAAGGATCTCAAAGGTCGATATCCCTTCTAATCTAACTCTATTGTATGATTTCACATGATTAGATACGTTTATTGAATGTTTATTATGAAAATGAGTTGATTACTATGCTTGAGATTTAAAATGAGCTATTAAAAGTATTTGGTGATTTTGTGAAACATAATAAAGGGAATTGATATTGTATTAAAGTATGTGATGATGTTTATATTGCATCTGATAGATGTAAATGATAATAAATGAGTTGAATGGCATGAATATGGTTTGTGGAGGAAGGGAAATGATAATGGGTGAATTTTGATTGTATAGTTATAGTTTTATGAATGGATGATGGAGTGTGAATAATGGAGGAAGGATAATGGTTCATGAATAATGGATTAGATATATTAATATGGATGTTTTGAATTGTAAAATGCAGAAATGATGTTATTGAAATTGTTTAAATATGTTCAAGAGATATTAATGCAAGTCATGATAAATTATGTCATATCTATACAGCATGGTGATTGACATTCAGATAGGCCAAAGCCTAGAGGAAGTCTTCCACGTCGGGAATTCTCTAACTAAGAAGATGTAACCTAGCGGAGTTTCTTGACGGAAGATGAAAATCTAGGCAATGACCGAGTTCGGATATTAATCACGACACTCAAGCACAAGTTCACATGTGTGGTAGATTACGAGTCTCACATGAACACAAGCATAGCACGAACATTGCATGGACACTGAACACTGGGCATTGAAAAATAAGTACAAGAAACAAGAACAACTATAAGAAACAAGAACAAGCACAATAAACAAGTACAAGTACAAGAATACTGCATGACTTTACAAGGACCCTGATATCTCAAGTAACTCCGGTAATCGTTGGTGCTCTCCATGGATAAAATTTCAAGTCCTAGATAATTATCATGAACATTTGGTAACTAAGAGCTCTAGGGGCTTACGCTTCTGTCGATCCACTTCCATGGATTTAATACAAAGACCTCGATAACTATTTTATGAGAAAACAAACATGCATGAAACTCATACTACAAGTTCAAGAGTCCCACAAGTACACGAGTCAAGTTGATGTCATGATATGTTCACATGTTTCTGCATTGTGATTATGTACATGTTATATGGAACTGTTATTGATTATGTAATTATCACATGAACTGGATATTGAGCATGTATATGTATTATTGTCATTGTTAGTTAGATTAGATATCCACTGAGTGTTTTCAATGCTCAGTCGACCTATTATTGTCTTCAGGTTTAGAGCCAGAGCCTACAGGTGCACCGTGGGTTGAGGAAGTCTATCAGGAAGAAGCAAAAGAAGTAGGTGATCCCTTCTCTGAAGGAGTCCAAGACCTAGATAGTTGGTCATACTATTATTAGGCCTTTTATGTTGAGTTGTGTTTGGATTGTATTAGACTTATTGTATTTCTGTTGATGTTGCTCTAGACATAGTTTATGGTTGATCTGATAGTTAGTTGAGTTTATCTTGGGTACCATGATATGCAGGATGGTTTGTTATACATGAGAGAAATTTTATGGTTGCTATTTCGGGAGAATTATCTTTAAGTTTTGCCTTATTGCTATTGAATTCAAGTAGAAATAAGTAATGTAGCAAGCCCAAAGACCCATTATGTCTGAGGTGGGGTTTTGGGGTCGTTACATTCCTAGTTAGAGAATTCTCAACCTGGAAGACTTCCTCTAAGTTTTGGTCTACCCAAATATCGATCACCATGCAAGGTAGCAAAATGGGATTTGAGAAGAGATAGAAAGGATTTCATGAGTCACCCCCTCCGCTACTTCTTTTTCACGCCTATTCTTATCCAAGCAATAGGGCATAGTTTAACACAGCAATCATTAATAATCCCATATTATAATTATGGATTTTTCAAGACATAACAGTAAACATCAACACACAATTCACTTCAATTATTCCATTCATTTCACCATTCACCCATAATTCATCATTTCCACCATAATTTTAGCCCATTCTCCACACACATCACCCACAACCCATAACCATGCATTCAATCCTTCCTCTATAGTATTTCTCATCTTCCACACATCACATCCATAGCATTTAATAACATTTTCATTTCCATAATAGCCAAAACATGTTTAATAAAATCCCTAATGCATTTAAAATTCTCAATTCATATTTCAATATCCATAACCTATGTACAACATGTAAAAACATATATAAATCTTCTTTCTCATTTTTCTAGAACATGTAAAACCATAATAGAGTTGGATTGGAGAGTATATCAACCTTAGGGATCGTTCTCTTCGATCCAAACGCTCGAGGAAAGCTTGAGGTTGATTTCCAAGTTTTCTCTTGCTCTTTTGAGCAATTTCTTCCATCACCAAGCCAATCCCTCTTGAAACCCTAGGGTTTTTCCCAAATTTCTCTCAAATTAGGTTGTAAACCACTTAGAACCTAAAACCCTCAAATTAGAAAGGCTATTTATAGTCTAGGGGTTTAAAACCCCAATTTTCGTAACATTTTAAAAAATCCTATACGCGAATTGCGATCGATCGCTCATTCAGTGCGATCGATCGTAGCCATTAGAGCCATCAAACTTCTATACAGATGCGATCGATCGTACCTAAAATAAAAGACTGCCCAGATTTCTGATCCCGGGTGATCGATCACCTATACAAGTGTAATCGATCGCAAGCTCTATTTTTCTTTCTTTTTTATTCGATTAAGCATTTTAAACATCCTACACCCTTTAGTTATAATAACACATCGTTAACCATTATACCCCTATTAAACCAGGTAATATCATGAAATAAATTATGGGTCTTTACACCGATTGAATTCGGATCTTGATTTGATCCATTGACAGCCCTATTTGTAACCACCAACAAGTGAATAGATACTAACACCGCTAATCGGGTTACGACCAAACTATATTTGCACTACCAAAACAAATTAAAAAAATGGAGCTCTAGCTCAAAACATGTTTGGTTTTAGGATTTTTGGTAAGTATTTAAGTAATAATATAACGACATTTTTGTCTATAAATTTTTATGCTAAAATTATGAGCTCTTAAAACTCATAATATTATGCACTTCAACACCATTATCGTTCCTCAGGAGTACAATCCTCCATATAGGGATGGACTTGAATTTGAGCTCATTTTTTGTTTGATAAATGTGGGGTGTCCGGAGCTCAAGACTACGACTAACCCTCACGTGTTACCAGGAGATACCCTCCCCCTGGCAACCGGTAACGTGGGTGCACCCAGACTTGATCTCGAGACCTTCGGGGTCTACGGATCGTCTTCCAACCACTGAGCTCATTGAGAGTGAGGAATTTGATATGTCACTAATTTATAAACCTACTAACTTTAGATAAATAATACCTTCTACCAATAAATATATATATTGGTATGTATGAAACGTATGGACAAGATGGTCCATGAACTTGGTCCTCAAAGGAAATTCTTAAGAGCTACATCCCCGAACCCTCACGGGATTAGAGCCCTTTGCACCCTCCCTAAACCCATAACTTTTCATACCCTCGCACCCCCTTAAACCCATAACATTTTATAGCAGCTTAATCATTCTCTACAAATTCATCAACAATTACTAATATTATTAATCAACCATCGCTTGTCCCCCTACAATAAAATATTGGCTCCACTCTCTCTCTCTCTCTCTCTCTCTCTCTATATATATATATATATAATGGGCAATACAATCTCATAGTCTATATTTTTTTTTTTGGACAAACGTGGGGTGTCCGGAGCTCAAGACTACAACTAATCTCTACGTGCTCGAGACCTTCGGGTCTACGGTTCGTCTTCTGACCACTGGACTACACCTCTAGAGGGTCTCATTGTCTATATTAATGCAGGTGCATAATGCACCTGCCCACATCTGATCACCACCCAATAATGGGTGGTTGAGCTTCACACGTGTTAAAGGCACGTGTTACAGCTGACCAGCAGTTGTATGGTTGTTAATCCACCAGATCTCTTGAGACACTCAAAATTTATGTGTACAATATATATTATGTTATTTCATATATTAATAAACATATCCAAAATGTGTGTTTATTTATTTATTATATTTTTTGTGATGTAATTACTTGACACATTTCTTACTTGAGTCGGTTTATGGGTACTCCCTAATCCTAATTGTTTATTACTAACCACTAAGGGTCAGGATTTGACTTTGCTTATTTTCTCTTTTCTAATGTCACATCAACTCTAATCCTAACCTTTTAATAATTGAGTTAAACGGTTAGGATTTGAGAGTATTTGTAGACTAATTCTTCTTACTTTTGTATTAAGAGTGAATTAAACATCCGCGTAAACTGTGATGTTTGGCTGTAGCTCTACCCAAAAAAAACATAGGGAACAACTTAAAGGTAAGCCAATGAGTTACTCAATTATGCTCTAGATGAACAATTTTTTCTTATTAATCAAATTTGCCTTTAAGATATTTGTAACGACCCCAAAACCCCACCTTGGACATAATGGGAATTTCGGCCCACTACATTACTCATTCTTGCTTGAATTCAATAGCAAGAAGGCAAAACCAAAAGATAATTCTTCCAAAATAGCAACTATAAAATTTCTCTCATGTATAACAAATCATCCTGATTATCATAATACCCAAAATAAACTCAACTAACAATCTGGTCAACCGTAAACTGTCTAGAGCGACATCAACAGAAATATAATGAGTCTAATACAATCCCGACACAACTCAACATGAAAGGCCTAATAATATGGCCAACTATCTAGGTCTCAGACTCCCTCACAGAAGGGATCACCTGCTTCTTCTGCTTCTTCCTGATAGGCTTCCTTAACTCACGGTGCACCTGCAGGCTCTAGCTCTAAACCTGAAGACAATAACAGGTCGACTGAGCATAGAAACACTCAGCGGATATCCAATCTAACTAACAATAACAATAATACATATACATGCTCAATATCTAATTCATGCAATAGTTACATAATCGATAACTGATTCATATAACATATACTTAATCAGAGTGCGGAAATATGTGAACACATCATGACATCAACTTGACTCGTGTACTTCTGTGACTCTTGGACTTGTAATATGAGTTTCATACATACTTGTTTTCCCATAAAAAAATAGTCATCGAGATCTTTGTATTAAGTCCATGGAGATGCATCGACAGAGCCCTTAGATATCAAAGGTCCATGATAATTATCCAGGACTTGAAATCTTATCCATAGAGAGCATCAACGATTACCGGAGCTACTTGAGATATTAGGGTCCTTGTAAAATCATACAGTATGGTATTCAAAATTGCTTTGAGTAAGTTTAATTCCTTGTTAAATTTTATAGCTACTACAAATTTTTTAAAAAAAATCACAAACAAGAAGAAAACAAGTTGTCCAATCTATACTAAGGAGACTCTACTCTTTAAGAAGCTGAAAAGTGACAACAATTGAAATGGAGAGCATTCGAACTAAGAATTCAAATCCATGAGAGCTACAAATGTATTGTTTTTAATAGATATAAGAAATTATATCGAACTTTGTTAGTTCGCAGAGACGAATGTTTCTTTTGACTTGAGTTTGTTTTTCATCTTTGCTGGCCCGCTTAATGATCCACCCATCCCCTTGGACCATTCATTATTTACAATGCATTAGATACGCCCATCAGTTTCCTCCAACATCTCATTGTGTTTGTGAGGGTTCTTGTATTCAAATGATAAACTACTGCTATAAAAAATATATAAAAAGGGCATAACAATTAATAAAGAGTGACAATCAATATTATATATATATATATAGTCTCTCTATAAATTTAGAAAAAAAAAGTATATAGGTTGAATTTTCTTAGCAAGAAAATTGCAATGAACTAATCCTTTATTGGCGTGGATCACACAAAAAGAATGAGTTAAAATGGATTATTTGTACCACACATAAAGTATTGTGTTAATATCCAAACAGACTTACTCCAAAAATTAAAATACTGAAATAATGTGTAATGTACCGGAATATTTTTTTCTAATAATGTTGAAATCAATGATGAAGCACGAAAAGAAGTAATAGAGTTAATTCAAATATAAATTATCTATTATAATCCACTAAATCACTCCCTACAATACTGACTCAGCTAAATCAGCGCACACAAATTAAAATTCATTACCTAACATTCCCTTACAATGTAAAAGGAAATGAAGGTTGCATTAAATACAGTTCTTAAGGACATATTTCAGATTTTCTGAGAGGCTCCATTCTTTTGGTGGAACTTTTAAAAGTCAGAACATTAATATTTTGGAACAAGAGGCAAGAGTCTAGGATGACAGGAGAGAGGGTTTCTAACCCTTTTACATGATGGTATTTCTGATTTATTAGGTTTTAATTAGAAGTTCCAAATGTATGGAACTTAAAAAATCTGAAATTTTTAGTGGGATTTGAAAGTTTCATATTTATAAAACTCATGCACTCTGTAGAATGATATAGTTTTAGACATTGAATAAAATTAGGCGTGAAAATATGAAAGTTCTTTAACTTTAAAAGTTTCACCAAAAGAATGGATCCTTGTAGATTAGATTAGTTGGAATAGAGATGTTTCATTTGACTAAAAATTGGCTTGGAAGATTGATAACTTCGAATTCATGTCCAGGGTGGCCCTGTATGACACTGAGCCCTTCATATTAACCATTCTAAAATTAAAGCTGTTCATCTAATGAATCACAAAATAAAAAATTATTCTAGACTGAACCCAAGAGTAGATATATTATATAGAGAGAGAGAGAGATGGAGGCATCATAGTCAGAGAAATCGGTGAGTCAACTCGTGACTCAGCAAAGTCACCACATTATCCAGACAAGGGGATATGATGACTAGCATTAGTTTACAAATTTTTCAAAAGCAGTAATTATCCTTCACAATCGTCTACTCTTTTGAATAGTAGCAAGTCCATTAAAATACCCAACCATGGGGTATGTGGCACGGTCTGGTGTGTTCACGCCAAGAATAGTGTGGAACATTCCATACCTGATTCTGAATAATTGTTTTTGTTGGGTTATAAAAAAGGAAGTAACACTACGGAAAACAGAACTCAACTTTAGTTTTTAATTCAGGGCGTGATTAAGCACACGGGTAGGTCATGTACTTTTACTCCCTTATTAACCGTGGTTTAGGGTTAATTTTTTTTTTAACCTTTTCTAAAAACCAAAGTTAGATTTATTAACCTCGAGGTTGGTGAATCTTAACTACAGTGGTTAAATGGGACACATAGCAACCTAGAGATGTTCACATTCTATTGGGCGAAACATGTAAGCATAAAGAATTTTTCCCCTTTAATCAATACATAGTCTATTAAAACTTTTCAATCTAATTATTCTCTCTTTAATTATAAATTTTTTCGTGTGCTTCCAGTACTAGTTCTTTTACTGAAGATGGCTCTACTATTGGAAGAAAAGACAACAATGATAGTGTGGTAAGTTCAATTCCTTGTTAGATTTTGTATTAGAAAAATTAAAGATTTACCACCAATTAAAAAAAGATAACCAAAAACAAGAAAAAAAGGGTGGTCCAACCTATAGAAAACTTAATTCTCTAAGAAGATGAAATTGACAGCAAAGGAGAGAACATGGGAGCAGTTAAGATTCTTGAGAAAATCCATAAAAAATCCTGGAATAATGTCATGGGTCTGGGAGCTACAAATGTTTTGTTTTTAATAGATATGTTGTATCAAACTTCATTAGCAAAGCCGCATGTTCATATTGACTTGAGCTTGTTCTTCATCTGTGCTGGCCCACTGAACCATCTATCCATCCCCGTGACCATCCATCATTTGCAAATGCAATACATTAGATACCTAATTTCATCAGTTTCCTCCAACATCTCATTTTGTTTGAGGGTTCTTGAATTCAAATGATAAACTACTGCTATAAAAATAGTATAATAAGAGCATAATAATTAACAAAGAGTGAAAATCAATAATATATATATAGTCTCTATCAAATCGGAAAAAATAGTATAGGTTAAACTTTTTTATGAAGATGGTTACAATGAACTAATCCTTTATTGGCGTGGATCACACCGAAAGAATGAGTTAAAATGGCTAATTTGTATCACACATAAAGTATTGTGTTAATATCCAAACAGACTTACTCTAAAATACTGAAATAATGTGCGATGTACCAGAATATTTTTTCTAATAATGTTGAAATAAATGACGAAGCAAGAAAAGAAGTAATAGAGTTAATTCAAATATTAATTATCTATTATAAACCACTAAATCACTTCCTACAATGCTGAGTTGCTAACCCATCTAAATCAGCGCACACAAATCAAATTTCATTAACAAACATTCCCTTACAATGTAAAAGGAAATAAAGGTTGCAATTGTTATGTGAAAGCTTGCAAATAAAAGTGAAACGAATATGAAAAACAGTAAATCAAAACCAAATGAAACAAACAAACAAACCAATAGAGAGACACGATTTATGTGGTTCGGCAATATGCCTAGATCCACGGGCAACGGTGATCGATCGCTATATTCAACTGAAGAGTTTACAATACTCTCACTCAAAAAACCCTCTTCCCAATACACCCAAAAAACGGATTCCTTTCTCTCTTGAAAATAAACCCTAAAAATTCCTCATTTCATTAGGATTACAACATGAAGACAATATGTGTAAAATACCCAAAACAGGTCGAGCCAATATTTATCGGGTCATCCGGGTCGCCAAATGGGTCATCATGAATCCGGGTTGAATTCATGACAACATCCAACAGTATTAAAGACCGTTCTTAAGGACATATTCCAGATTTTATGAGAAAACCTTTATAGATTAGTTGGAATAAAGCAGTTTCATTTGACCACTTGTTATGGAAATCCTTGATCAGACAATTAGGATTCTACTGCAATGCCATAACGCGCTGTGGTCAATCCAAGGGATGGCTTCGAAGAATGATAACTTCGAATTCATGTCCAGGGTGGCCCATGTATGACACTGAGCCCTTCATATTAATTACTCTAAAACCAAAGCTGTTCATTTAATGAATAAAAAAAATCATTCTAGACTGAAGCCCAAGAGAGAGAGAGAGAGAGAGAGAGGCATCATTGTTAGAGAACTTGGTGAGTCAACTCGTGAGTCGTGACTAAGCCAAGTCACCACATTTTCCATACAAGGGGGTATGATGACTGGCATTTGTTACAAAATTTTCAAAAGCAGTAATTATCCTTCACAATCGTCTACTATTTTGAATAGTATCAAGTCCAAGTTTCCCAACCATGTAGAAACTGCAGTAGGAAAAATAAATGATGGAGCTGAAGTCCATCTTCCTAAGACCCTACTTCTTGTCCATATACATGGCCCACCAATCCAGATCTTACTCATTGGGACACCTATCAGAAGAGCAATGCTAGCAGCACGCTCACGCGAAGAAGGTGCCAAGTATAGCACCGACACATTGCCTGAAATATAATAAAATGTCTTATCACAGGCCACGGCATAAGCATACTACTAGGCATGCTCTTCATGCGAGCGTGTCGATAGCATTGCTTTACATCCTATGGTTAAAAGAATGCCAAATCAGTCACTGTTCCAGAGCATTTCTTGTGATCCGTAGTTTCTCTCTCCTTTTCTTATTATATGATGCAAGAGACCCATTTATGGACATACAACCATTTACAATAAATTAGTAGAGTAACATGAATCTCCATCCTTGAAAATTCAAATGTCTCTTTTCTTCCTCAGGGCAAATCTCCAGAGAAAGAGAAGCTCAACAATGAAAAAACAACAGACGAAACACCTTTATATTATCAGATTGACAGTCATAACCTCCTATATATTACTATATTGGCCCTCTCCTTTTGTCTATTTAAGCCATTGGCATAATATTTTCTTTTTCAGTAATTATAACACCAACATCATATATTAAATAGTTTGAAGTCCAGACAAGTATAATGTATTTTACCTCTGCAAGGACTTGTAAAGCACCACTGTCACATACTTTGCTAAAAACCGATGTGTCGAACCGAGTGCCACAACAGACTGACCACTCTTTCCTTTATGCACATACAGATGGTTAAGCACCACGTGTTGAGGTCTCAACAAAGGAGGGGAGCTGCTCATGTAGGACGATGGCATGTTGAGCAGTGTCATTTGCAGGTGTGGAGGAATCAATGGTGGCTCCTTTGCGAAATCCTCTGAACAAAGGTGCAAGTTGTTATAGCTCGAGTCAGGGGACTGAGGAGGTTCAAAACCAGAAATGCTTTCGAGGTGTTCTGGAACAAAATCCTGCACAACAGATGACTCAGTAGATGATGGTGCCACATTGTCAAATAGTCAAATATACTAACCTTCTATTGAATATGCAATAGTCCTCTCGTCGGCAAGGAGCGGATTATTGCTCCTCCCCTCTCACAAAGTCCCTTTAACTGCCCTTAAACTATGGTTAATAAATTGTGGTTAATTTTTTTTCTAAAAATCAAGGTTAAATGTTTTAACCCCAAAGGACCAATCAAAAAATATATATATGCATGACTGAGTGCAAATTATTCCAATAACATGATTGCAACAATATAAATATGAACAAGATCCCTGCTTTTTAAGCAGCTGAGACTTTAATAATAACATGTTTTTAACTTTGCTAAATGTGTTTTTCTAGCACATCCTAATTAAAACCAATCCATCGAGGGCAATCTATACCTGCAAGTGATTACAGAAGGTTCCTTATTCACCCAAATCTACAATGCAAGTGTTCCTTTCAAGCAATTGAACAAATCTGGGTGGCGTCACATTAGATGAGTCCGAGATTGTTGAATATGGAGATTGTTGAATATGGAGTTGTAGACTGGTATAACAATCTATATAGTAGTGGTTGGAATATCAAATTCGTGAAATAAGAGTGGACTAGGTTTTGGATATGTACACACCCCAAAAGAAGAAAAAGATGAATATAAATGTTATGAAGTTTGGAGAAAGTCTGTGACGGAATGGGTGCTTCATCAATATTTTTTTTTTTGATCAGCAAACTAAGAAAATATATAAATAAGGAAAGCATCACAAGTACAAAAGCACAAAGAGCGCATAGTTCATGAGGACGTGAACCAAATGGAGGAATCTGTCGTTTATCATATAAGACATCTGTACTATCTAGTTCTGCTTTTGTCACTTATGTTCGAAAGGGAGTAGAGAGGAGGAAAACTATCAAGATGATCAATATGTAAGGTATTCAGGAGAAGTGTAAAAAAAAAATTGGACTGTGGAGTTTGTTTAAGCATTATCATATTAACAATATGTAAGGTATTCAAGAGAAGTTTTTTATAAAAAAAAAGGATTGGATTGTGGAGTTTGTTTGAGCATTAGCATTGCAGTTTCTGTGTAGGGGAGAATGAACATGAGTAGGAATCCTCTCTTTCTAGAGTCCAAAAAAGATAATTATATTAAGATTGGATTGGATTTTACTGTTGGGTTTCCCTGGGATGGTGCTGAATTTTGCCAGGGGCTTATGGACATGCTTAAGATCGGATTTGGTTCTTTGGAAAGGGTCTTCTAACAGTTTCTTAAGTGAAAAAACAAACATCACTCTCGAAGAGCATCATATAAAAAGACCTTCTTGATGTTCATCTGCTACAATGCCAAGAGTCAGAAAAAGGATAAGTATGACCAATTGTCATCTGGGCCATAGGCAAACAAACCTCTTCTTCCTGGGTAAAAACCTACAGCAGTTAGTGTACAACTCAAATGCTACAACAAATTTGAGTTAAACAACATACATCCACTTGCCACCAGCAGCTGGTTTTTCCTCAAGTGAGGAAATATATATAAGAACTCACTCCCTCTGGAAATGGTGAGTAATTTTCTTAGTAAGTAATTTCCATTGCTTCAGGAAATAGCTAACTTTATGTCTTGCATAAGTGTTACGAGATGTGAAATACACAGGATGTTCAACAAAAATGTAAAGACAAAAAGGAAAACAAACTGACCAGGAACAAAGACAATACGAATTTAAAAAAGCCTACGTGGAAATCTGGAGAGGAATGCTCCAATGTCATTATTTTGTGATTGCAGACTGCTGCAACTAAAGTGTGATGTGCAAGTGTAACAAATGAAGTAACAACCTATCAGTGGGTACCATGTCTTCTTCATCTTGAGAGTTGGCATTAGGGTTACCAAGTTCGCCACATGCTATAGCGAATCGCGAACCCAAACTGGTTCATGGTTCAGACTGTTCGTGAAATTGAGCGAACTACGTAATGGTTTCAAAACAATCTTAGTTTGTCAAATTTTTTATTCAAATTCACTGATATTTTTCTTTAGGTTTGGCAAATTTATACTTTGAGTTCACAAACCGTTCATAAAAAGGCATTTTTTTAAAATTATTTTTCAAATAAGTATTTGTAATATATTGTTTACATGCTTAAAAGATATATATTTTTATAATACAATATAAAATATATATTTTGTTTTGCATGCTTAAGTAGCGAACCAAACTCAAGAACCTGAGCAAACCGAAAAACAAATTATCTCATCCTACCCCTAGCAAACCGGGTTCACTCTGGAGTGGTGAACTGTGAACTGCAAACTGTGAACCTGAATTCGAACCGAGCGAATCAACAAACCAGGTAACATACATGAGATAGTATATCATGGGGTATAAAGGATCCAAATTGGAGCTAAATGGCGAACCGCTTTGTTCCAAAATCAGGGAATTCAAGTTAAAATTATACATCCAACTAAATCTCAATTAAGAAGATAGAGATTCATTCATAAGAGAATCAGATGGAATATGTTGTATACAAGCACCTCTAGAATATATAGTTTTCCTAATATAAAATTAAGCAATACAGTTCTATTTAAGAGGTGGCATATCCAAGAAAGATACATAAGGTAGACTTAAATTACAGCTTTCTATGAATATGAATGTCCAGGAAAATGTGAAGAATTAAGGCAGCCAAAAACATGCAACTCCTTAAAATTAGAAACCAGTAATGTTTTGGAAAATAAAGATGCTTCCTACAATGGAATATTAAGAGAGTCGGTCTATGGGTACTCCCAAATATACTCCCTAATCCTAACCGTTTATAACCAACCATTAAGGGCTAGGAATTGAGTTGGTTTATTTTTTCTTTTCTAATGCCACGTCAGCTCTAATCCTAATCATTTAATAATTGAGGTAAACGATTAAGATTTGGGAGTATATTTAGGAGTACACTTTGGGAGTATCCCTAGAATAATTCATATTAAGATCCTACTTGTGAGATGGACAACAATCAGCACCACTTGTGCCAAAAAGACTCTTGGACCATGTGATGCTAAAAGAAGCAAGCAGTACTGACAATTTCTAGATTTTTTTCCACCAATACCATTTTTCTGTGGATTATGGGAGCATCTCTGTCAAGAGATAATTTTTTTCGAGGAAACGATCATCAAGATATCTATATAGATACTCTTCCCTTCCAAAATTTTATTGAATGATAAATTTCTGAAGCAGCCAGAGCCCATAAGTATATTTCAGAAGACAGTTCCCAGAAAACGACAACAAAAATAATATCCACCTTATAGTCTATTTTATTCACCTTATCTGTAAGACAATTGTGAACAGGACAACCAAAAACAAAAATTAAATGACATTTTTAAATAGAAGTTAGATTCACAGCTAATCCAAGTTTATAAAAAACAATCGATGAGATAAAGTTTCTAGAATCAAATAGTCTAAAGTGAAAATTTTCAGTCTATTTACAACTGAAGCCAAAGTTTAAGTGATACAAGAAGCAAACTGAAAAGGTGTGCAAAATGACAAAACCATGTTACCACAATCCTTTGAATCGTCCTTTAAAACCTCTAACATTGTATTATTTGTTATTTTGTACTTTAGTTATAATTTATTGACCTCTAATACTGTTGAAAATCTAGGTTTGTATTAGCATAAGTAATAGAGAAGTTAATTTTCACTAATATATCAAAAAAGACACATTTTGAGCTTTAATTTTAATATAGACACTGATGTAATGACTTTGTAAATCTCATGCATGTACACTTATGTCATTTTTATATTTTATGCGCAATCTATTGAGTCACAGGTACAATGAGTCAATGACTTTGGATACTGCAAAAGGACAAAACATATTCAAGATAATCAATCTGGACACTGCATTTTACGAAAAATGAGGCACTGCATTTTACGAAAATGAGGCCATATCGAGTTTGGGAATCATGTCATATACATTTCAGAAACACAACTACACTTGCAGGCTATATCAGTACGTCAGCTGGTCTAAATACCTTCTTTCTATGCGTTATAATAATATAATTTTGTCATGAGTTATATACTTATATCCATGACATATCAAACTAACTTGAGCAGACATGTCAGAGTATTAAGTTCGTTAGTCACTGTGTCTATTTTTCGTATGTCTGAAAATAGCCTGATATTAAGTTAGCATCCATTCATTTTGCATCAAGCAACAAGATTCCCAGCGAAGTTTTAAATTCGACAACATCAGGTAAGTCTTGTACCAAATTTCCAGTTTTATGATGAAAATTGTGAGGAAATTTTGAAATTTCGTGAATTCCTTTCAACCAAAAAAAATTTGATGCTGAAACTGAGATGTAAAACTCTGATTCATTGACCCACATGCTTAATATTAGGCTTCTCACACTCATTTCCTCCAGAATCCTTATCATGTAACGGAAGTAATAGACAAATCGAGAAAAACTCATCTACCTACCAACACTTCTATGTATAATGGAGAAATGATAGGGAGTGGATATATCTTTCATGTACAGGTGCATAATACCAGAAATGGAAGGAATAAGATATTTACCTGCACGTCCAAAATGTTGCAAACATTCCCCATATCATCATGGGCCCACGGCATGTCCGGGGCATACCTCCACTGTCCATCAACAATAAACCTGTACTGGTAAACGCCTGATGAGAGCACTTTCATAATAGTGAAGTCTTTGCCTGATCTCTGCAAGGTCTTCCTGAGAAAAAGAAACAATAGGGTTCCATATCATTAGTGCAGTTTAGACAGCACTAATTCAAATTAGAACATTAAAGATAAATAAACAGCAACGGATCCCATGTACCTTGTCTTCCAGTTATCCCATGATCCCTCCACAGCTACTGCCTTGCCACCATAGGTCCATGTTATCATTGTTGGTATCCCTTGCTCACAGAAAATGTCCTCATACTCTACAGTATTTTTCATCCAGGCATTATTTGTGATGGTCTCATTAGGTCTTTGTAATGGAACCATGGGAACCTAAAAGTTTTTGAAAAAAAGAAATTTGCATTTTTAGTATCTTGCTGTTAGGACAGGTATCATTATATGTTGTAGTTTTACATAACAGGAACATGTTTTGGGGGAAAGAAGTCATATATAGTATATCAATAATGTACTAGAAATGGTTTTGACGCTCATGTAGCACTTATTTGCTGATTAGTTTAACTTCATTACATGGATAAATCGAAAGCTGGAGTCCCCTATGAGCAAGCTCTTTCCCTAAATACAATAAAAAATCAATTCTATCTATAAAATGCACCAATTGAACTTATGGTCCCATGACAACTTACCTAATCAGACGTTAATCCCCAAATAGGCATTGCAAGCCTCCACTCAAGCATAGTTGCAAAGTTCTCAGATTTTTTCAAAAAGTCTCAAATAATACCCAAATTTTTCGGCGAACGATTAATTCACAAAGCATTAGTGACATTTGAAAAGAAACGAGTTTTACAAAAAAATCACGAATTTTGTGAATTAAAGTTGAATTATTCATAAATTTTTGAAAAAAGTCCTGAATAAATATCTAATATATGAAATATATTGTTTATAATTTTCATAATTAATAATCTTATTTATATATTTTCTGAGTAAATATCTAATATATGAAAAAATATGTTGTTTATAATTTTTATAATTAGTAATCTTATTTATATATATATTTTATCTTGCCCAATATGTTCCTGACTCATTTCCAAATTTTGCCAATTTTTTTCCAAACTTTTCTCTAGACGAATAATTCCCGAACACCAACTTGGTAACTATGCACCCAAGTACTTGACATCATGTTAATCCCAGGGGCTATATGTCTCCAAGGGGTGAGCATATTACATTTCCTTTCGTAATTTATATGATCAGAAGTACTGTTATAAAATAAAATAAAATAAAAAACCATATAGCAATACATATATACATGACATAGATACATTTCCAGACGTAAATCATTCAAGAGAAAGTTATCAATGAAGAAGGGCTTTTGAAACAGCCCATGTATCCTTCTTGAACTTTTATCAAAGTACTAGTGTAAGAGAACCTAGCTATGCTGAGGAAAAACAATTCCATCAAAGTTTATTCAACCTTTTCTTCAAACAGCTCCCATACATATAGGTTTCACTATATTCTTCACCATAGATTTGCTACTGTTAAAACCCTCCCACTACCATTTGGTCTAAATATGAAAAGAACAAACTTTTGCAGAAAAAAAAAAGTAAAATAAAAGAGATAATTGTCTAGCTCTTAAATCCCAAATTCAACAGATAAGATCTCAAAACCCATCACAAATAACTTAAGACAACATACATACACAACTAAAATAAACAGTCTATATGGAAGCAAAAATGTAAAACCGACCTGTGGTGTGAACATCAAAGGTGATTGGGCTGCCCTAGGGCTATGAGGAGGAGACTGAACCATCAACTCTGGAGACCCACCATTTATAGACTCTATTTCCTGCCCACCCTCTTCAAACCCAACTCCAGATGGGCTTCCACCATCTTCTTTAACGCTGGCATTACCCATAGAGAAAAAGAAAACCCACTTAGAATCAAACTATGATTCTCAAAATCACTTCAAAAAAATCATCCCCATGAACGAAAAATCAAGAGCAAGAGCTCAACAAAACAAACCCATCTCTCTTTAACAGACTCTCTCTCTCTCTCTCTCTCTCTCTCTCTCTCTAGGTATATAGAAAGAAGTAAACCCAAATCAACAGACCATGATACCAATCTCTAGAGATAAGTTACAGAAACCCAAGAAAGAAAACCCAACAATAATTGAAGAGCAGTAAACATGATTTTGCAGTTTAGCTTTGATGGAAAGAACTTTGAGCTTCCCTTTCTTTCTAATCTCTATTAGTAATTTTTTTTTTTTTTTGCTTTTGTTTCTATGATGATCGTCACAATCCACATAATGAAAATGAAAAAGTGATTTTATTCTCCAATGAGTTTGGAAGATCCATGGTAGTCTAATGATGTTGGTTTAAAAGCGGATAGTTGCTTTGTCGTCATTGAAAAATTCATTTTCTCCTCCATTTCTCATAAACTTTTGCTTTTCATCCCATTTTCTCGTAAACATTTAACTTCCATGTCTCGTAAACATTTAACTTTCGGTCCTCATAGGTCAATGCTCCCTTTTTACAATACATCAAGTCTAGTTAAAAATACACTCACTCCTATGGTGATTTTTAAAAGGCAAAAAAATCAAAATATTTATTTTAATTTTTTAAGTTTAACCTTAGTTAAAAGAGTGTTAAAAGGACACATGGTCTTGGCATTGGACTACCTATTCTAATGCGAGGTGTGCTAACCGCTGTCCTTTAAAAATTAAAAAAAAATTAAGGGTATCATTTAATTACAGTTAATGGTTAAAATAATGATTAGTGCTTAATTGGTTAGCTTGGGATATTGGAGCTCTTGCGGACTCGAGTCTCACACCCCCCACCACTGGCACAAGAGGCCGGGTGTATTATGGTTTGGGCCTTGGATTGTCTCTGGCGAAGCCACGAAGAGCCTGGCTCGGGGTTCCATAGAATAGGTGACAAGTGGTGGAGAAGTCAAAATCATGGGGCTCATGATTTTGACTTCTTCACCCTTAATAAGACATGTGGTGATAAGGGTGTGAGAATAAGGGTGAGAGATATCAAATGAGAAGAAGTCAAAATTATGGGGAGAAAATGAAATGACTTCTCCCCATTTTATGCCAACTGTCGCACAATGTATGGAACCCCGAGAGCTCTTTATGGCCTCGCCAAAGACATTCCGAGGCCTATGGTTTGCAGTTTGTACTATGAGAAAAAGCTATGCTGCACGATGAGGTGGAGGGCATTTGGCCTATGACAAAAACTTAATGGATATTCCTTATATGTCATCGGGGCTGAAAATATTTTTTTTAGGTGATGCTACAAATACATCAATATTTACAAATATTTACTGATCGGATACTATTTAAAGAATGAACCATGAAACTCCTCTTACCTTAATGTGAGAAAGCCAACCAATTGCAGAAACATGAACAATTGTAAGTTTTTCAAACCAACTCTTTTTTTTTTCTTTATTTGTATTGTTTTGTCCTTTTTGCTCCATGCTCTTTAATTTTAGATAAACAACACACTCCATCATCGTTAAATAGTTTGATTTTTCTCCAAACTATTTTCAACGTTGAGTTTTCTATATAAGAAATTTGATCTAATTCCTTTGATACCAATTTTTTGGACCTTCAATTGGATTTTGATTCACCAAAATGATAATAAATTATCATGTTTTATGATTTCAAATTTAGAAAGAAGTATGATTAAAAAATTTATAAGTATTTTTTAGCCTCGTTGTGTGTTCATAGAATGTGATACATCTTAATGGTGTATAATTAGTAAGTCATATATTTGGTATCCAACCAATAAATATTGGTGTGCAGCACCTTATTATTATTATTATTATTATACATGTGTCAAGCACATATTACACATTCTCTAGGTATTACGGTAATAAAATATTAGGTTAAGTTTAGGATTTAGGATGATGAGTTTATGCTAAGAATTAGATTCAAAATAATCCTATTCTATCAGTGGTCAGAAATTTTTATATGAAGAAAAGGAACCAATTTTTTTATTTTTTGTTGGGAACGAAGGTATCCGGGCCTCTTAGAGAGCCCAACTATGTCCCTCAGGCATGTAGATCCCCTTATACTACTCAACCAGGAAAGAAAGTCAAGATAAATCCTGAAGGGTAGCCAACAAGGGGAAGGGACTCGAACTCAAAACCTCCGCTTCTTGAGGCGTGGTTGTGAACGCATAAATTTACCGCCTTTCCTCTCCTCTCAATTCTAAGTATCGGAATAAGGTCCGAGAGTGGAGGAATAACGCTAAATCTATTTTTGAGAGTCGCCACCTACTTAGGGGAAGTAGGATCCCGAGATAATCCAAATGAGGGGGTCTATGGTCCAGAATAGTCTAGGTAAGAGATCCCTTTAGGTCCTGGGGAAGGGTTTAGGCACCCCAGGACCTCCATCCGATGATGGTAACCTACTCATTAGGTCTTAAATCAAACATAAAAAAAATCACTTAACATTTCCTAAAATTTATTAATTTTGCTAATCGAAATCAAAAAGGGGGTGTAAAAAAGTTTATTTTTGGTTGGGGTCGAACCCTGATTGGGCTGCCTACTTATCCGGTTAGTCGGAATCAGACCCTCATAGTAGTTCGGGGTCCGTGACTGTTTTTATACTCGTTTCGGAGTGTGGTCACTTCCAACTCGTGTTTGAGTTGGGGGGATGTGGAATTGAGATTTATGAATCTCATTCCGAGAGGTAGTTGCGTAACTAGGTGCTCGTGGGGGAGCTCTAGGGGGCGTTCATTTATTAGGGTAGGTCCTTTTTGAATTTTGTGGGTTTTTTGAATGTTTTTGTTGTTTTGTATTTTTTGATTTTTTTGTATTTTTAATTTTGGCAAGTTTTAACTAGTCAAGGCTATCCTAAGTACCCAAGGTAGGCAAAATGTCGGCCTAAACTTATTACACATACATGGATAATACATATGTACCTGACAAAATAAATGGGCCTCAACTCACTAACATATGGCCCGATCCAAGGGCCCAAAAATATTCAAATCTCCAATACTCCCTCCTCACATTTGAAAAACAATAAAAACACAGCACAGGGGAGGTATGCATTTGCTACGTCTTGGTTTTGAGCAAAATTGGAAGTCTAAAACTTCGTTTTGGACAAAAATCAGGGCGTAGAAAATGAATTGGAGCCTATCTAACAAAATTACTGTAATAAATAGAGGGTGGTAAATAAATAAATAAAATAAAATAAAAGGGGAGAGATATACCTGCGAGGGTTGATGAGGGACTGGCGATAGTGGTGGCTGCTCCGTGGATCAGAATATAGAAGAGGAAACCCAACAAAGGATTTTACAAATTAAGATAATAAAATAAAAAAATACAAAGAAAAAAGGAAAATCAAATGGCTATTTTGAGATGGGATGGGAAATCGGTGATGATCGGAGCTGATGACGACGTCGGCATCGCTGAAGCTTATCTGAAATGAAGGGCGGATGGCGAGAGATCGGAGGTGAACTGAGCAACAGTGGAGACAGTAGCTGGATTTGCCGGAGAAGATGACCGGCGAACCTGAAATCGTTGGGTTGAACTGATGAAGTTAAAGATTGAGATCTGGAACTTCCAGATCTAAGGCAAAAACAAATTGATACGAGAAAGAGAGAGAGATCTGAGCTGTTTACCTGAGCAAAAAAGAGGCTCGCCAGCGGGAAATCGGTGATGATCGGAGCAGACGAATCACCGAGAGATGTCAGTCTACGACTCGCCTGAAGAGAATAAGAATCGACCCCGGAAATGGGGATCCGTGAAGAGATGGAACCTCGCCGGAGTTGGTGATTGAAGATGAAAGGCTGAAATCTCCGCGGATTCACTCAAGCGCAGGCCAAAGATCGAGATGGTGATGGAGCTGCTGCTGTGCTATGCGATCTCGTCGGAGAAGATCGAGCAGAGGGAAAGAAGAGAGATCCAGAGAGAAGAAGGGATAGGGACGGCTGAATTGGTGTTCGAGCTACTGGCCGGTGCTCATGGTGAAGCCTGCCGATCTGATGTTCTCGCCGGAGGAGATGCCAGGTGCTGCCGCCGGCGAAGAAGAGAAGCAGAGGGAGAGAAGGTTGCTGCTGAGACGGTGGGGGCGCTGTCCTCGCCGTTGGACTGAGATCGGGAGAGAGAAGAGAAAGAGAGAGTGGGGGCTGCTGTTCTCGAATGAGGTTTGGGATTTTTAAACCCTATCTCTTGATCTTATAGACAACAGTGATGGGCTGGCTTGGCTTAAAGATTGTGGGCTTTAATAAATGGGCTGTGAGGGTAATGGACTTAGATTTAGGGTTTTGAACACTAAAGAATGGGCCATGACTTGAAGGCTAAGGCTTGGTACATGTATGGCCTTGGGCTTTTAAGGCTTAATCAATTGGGTCATAGGCTTGGCACGTGAGTAATCAATTATGGGTCTTATGAAATGGGTTTAGTGAAATGGATTAGGAGATGGGTTTGGACATACTCTCTTTCTCTCTCTCTCAACACTCAGGCTCACAAAACAAAATTAAATTAAATTAAATTAAATTAATAAAAGGGTTTTGGGGGTGTAAAAATGGGGTGTTCACAGTGGTCTTAGCCACTAACCACTAAAAGGAACCAAAATAAGTTTCAATATATCAGCTCACTCGCAATGAGACTAGCCGGGATGTGCTTCATTCTATAAGCAAGTTGATAAATTTCAGACTGGCCATCCTCATTGTTGCAGTCAGCACTACCTTGTGCTGCAGCATTAAGGTCATAAGTGTAATTTAATTTACCAATTGAAAAGTTACTGCAAAACAAAATTTTGAGTTCAACTTTGATTGGTGAAAGGAAATTCTAAATAAAAAAAAAAGATAATGATGAAGAGCATTAAAAGAAATAAGTCAATAATGAAGTTTCATGGATGCATGATTGGGACAATTTTGAATGATACAAAATAATCTTGTCCAGACTATTCAATGTCTCTTCAGTTATATCATGTGTACAAGGAAGCAAATTAATCAGATAGCAAACAAATAGCTAGAGTATGTTATAGTACATGTATGGCCTTATATGTTTATATTAACCGCCAACAAATGAAAATAATAGCATCTTACTATGGTGGGAATAATCGCTTGAAATGCTTTTACGTATTCACTCTCTTTGCACACGACATGTGGAAGGGCTTTTATAAGTTATTTTAATACTTTTAAGGAATTGCAAGAGTGGTAAAAGCTCTTCCATGTGCGATAAAGGATAGGGATCGTAAAAGCTCTTCCATGTGCGATAAAGGATAGGGATTTGTCAGAGTATTAAGATGAGTGAATGGGGAACAATAGTTAGTTGTAATGGAACACATAGCTGCAAAAGATCTTTCATAATGTCACATAAGAAAATATGGTTAAACTTAAATTTTATTAAATTTTTAAAAGATATACAACGACGTCTCTGTTATAAAAGGTCTCTCACAATGCCACATAAGAAAATAAGATTAAGCTTAACTTTTATTAGCTTTTCAAAAGACAGTGATGTCTATACAAAATGTTCATCCCTCACAATGCCACATAGGAAAATAACGTTAAGCTTAACTTTTGTTATCTTTTTAAAAGACCGTGATGACTTATTTATCTATCTATAATATAAAGAAATAAGTAGCACTTAACCCCTCCTTTTATTTTCCAATATTCAATCCCAAGAATCCTACATGTTTTGTTTTAAGGATGTCACTTGGTAACCTTTTTTAATCTCAACTCTTAACTATTTCTCTCACACACGTCTCCCACTCAATTCAAAAATCATTTGATAGATTTTAGGGAATTATAATCCTCTATTTTCTAACAGGGTGTGTAAAGACGTCTCTCCCCCACTTTTCTCTCTCTCTCCACTTATCAAGTCTTCTAATTTTTGTTTGATCCAAAAAAAAAAACCTCTAATTATCTATTCCAAAATTTTCTCTCATGTTTCTCATATTCTTTTTTTATCTCAATCATAGGATACGACTCTTCCAAATATTTTTCAATAGTCCTCTCACGTTTATCTCAATTCTTTTTTTTATTATTATTTTTTTTTATTTGTACTCATGTGTATCGCATGGAGGCTTTATTAATACTTTTCTAATAATAATAAATGTTAAACCTAACCTTTTTATCTTATTTGGTATTGTGAGGGATATTTTGCAGTTGCCGACTGTAAAACGTTGCTTGGATTATTATTTGTGATTGGTGAAGTCCGGTTAATTGTTATGGCTACTCAAGCGTTCCATTATATAAAGTAGAGGCGTACTGATCCTAAGTCTCATACATTTCTTACTCTAATAAAAAATCAGCACCTATTAAAGCAAGTGTAGGTCTTGGTTTTTGGCTCAAGGCAAGTATACATGTGTTGGATTAGGGTAGGACGGCTCTATAAAGTAACACCATAAAAAAAAAAACTAAGTTTGATTTTCGACCCAATTTGTTAGAGATGGGTAAAAATAGATCTATCCATCTCCTATAATATCAATGTGACAATGTTCTTTGAGGATGACAGTAGTAGAATAAAAGGTAACATAGTTGAACTTAAATGAACGGTGTTTCTAGTGTCCATGTGCGTTTGTTTGAAAACTCGAATATAGCAAAATGTCTTTGTTGTAATAATGGCGAAACCTTGTGGAAGGAATCGCACACTCCTCATGTAGTTTGCTTTTTCCTACTCATGCAAGCAGACCAGTAGAGAGAGAGATTTAAGTGGAAATGGGGCATCACTTTTGGCTCATCCAATCATTGATAACAAGCTCAAAAGCACTATCAAAGTTAGCCAATCCTAGGCTACCCTCTACTGATTCCTCCTCTTGAGTGGTACTGGATAGTCATGTTTTGAGCATCTCGTGAGATTGTTCTATTTCTTTCTTTTGAGGAATAGTAAGAGGTAGGCAGGGGTGGAACCACATGAGGCTGAGGGGGTTTCTTATAGTATTAATAGGAGTGTAGCGTGGGAAAGGGGCGGATCTGGAGGACAGGGGCTCTAGCCCCGCTAAACTTTTGAGAAAAAATATATTATTTACGATGAACACAAACAGACGTTGTAGTTCATGAACTTAATCAGGACCACAACCCCGAACCCCAATAATAGCCCGATGCAAGAGAATCCTGACTCCACCCCTGAAGGTAGGTAGCTCTTGGGTGAGAATCTGTAGTCTCTTTAGAGACCCGCCTGTGAGGGCAATTCTAACCGGGACAGTTGTTGGCTTGTTGCGATGCAAAATAAAAAAATAAGGAAAATAGTTGACGTACTTAGGGATCTCCATTTGCAAACCTAGGGTTGGTCCTCATTGGTCCATGCCCCACATTAAAATTTTCATCACAGTTGGTGAATATTTAAGAATGGGGGAGTGGATCAATGAGGATCAGTCTTAGGTTTGTAAATGGAGATCACTAGTATGCCTATCACTGCTTTAAAAAAAAATGACCTTCACCTTCAATTGATGTGATATTCCTCGGTCACATATGCTCCTAAGCATCTTTTGGTGGCTAATGACTCTGTCTTCTTGTGTTACTCATTCGATGGCCCTTCTCTTGGCTGGGTCTTGTTGCAATATGATGCTGGTCTAATGATCCTGACTCTTGCTTGTTTTTAAGCTAGAGCAATGCTATGCTAGCTGTGTCACTCGTCATAGAACGCTCCAAAGTAGTGCACTGACACATTTAAAGTGTAATAAAATATCTCTTATGAAGAGAGTTTGGATTTTTGTAGGGGCCTCTACAAGTCTTGATAGAATCTAAGAGAGTGCAACATATTTTCATCTGTGCAAGATATTTTCGGAATAAAACCAATTAAGAAGTGTTTCCATCTCATGACTAGGAAGGGTGTTTTCACATCATAGATATTTTCGGAATAACACCAAGTAAGACGAGTGTTTCCATCTCATGACTAGAAAGGGTGTTTTCACATCATAATTAATGTGTTATTTCAAAAATAATACGGAGAAGTCGGGGTCTCCTGAATTTTGCAAGAAATCCTTTTAGAGGACTCTACAAAAGATCCAGACTCTTACGAAAGGTCACACCTTAGTTACTTGACATGGTTTTCATGCAAGTGGTGCCTGCTAATCCACACTCAACTCTTGAAGAAGAGCTAATATTAACTAATGAGAGAATGTTAAGCATTAATTGTGTCAATTATTAATTATTCTATGATAGATTTTAATCACTTTTAGACGTGGTGTCATCAAAAAGTAATTTTACGTCGTTACTTATGAGGTGATTTAGACACCAGCACTCCCCTTAACCAATTGATAGGATTTTGAGTATGTTATTTACTAAATTTATGGTATATTTGGCTTTTTTTTTTTTTTTGTAACAAGGAAAGGAACACAAGCCCACCCTTCAGGTAGTTTCCCTGTTTTTGGGACAAGGTGACAAGGATTTTGTGTCAAGGCAACTGTGGGTTCACAATATCAGTATCTTCTAGCTCTAAAAAGAGGAGAGTACACTAGGAAAATGAGGCTAGCAAAACCTTTTTTTTTTTAATGTACGGCCCCTTGATACATTTGATCCAAAACAAAATTCATGTTGCCAATCCCAAATACTAGGGTTTAATTTAAACATTTTAAGGCATCAATGATAATAAAGGAAAGAAAAAAAAATTATATAGAAATGCTAGCCCCCACAAACCATCGCACTCTTTAATGGGTAGTTAAAGTGTCCGATTGGGAATTTCACTTTTGACTTTTGCCAACTAACGGCCAAGAAAGCATAAGTTTAGTCTGATAATGATTTGAGGTTACTGTACCAGTTGATCAATTTCAGTAGTGTACATGAACTGGCGCTGTCCAAGCCCTCTTAGGCCCAATAAGGGCTCAAACGCCATATCCAGGCCCATCCAAAGCTTTTTGAAAGGCTAAACTTTAGTAGTTAAGCGATCATAGCTTTGGATCGGACCTTAATATTAGCCATGGAAAGCCATTTTAAAAGGTTCAAACATTGAAGCCTCTACCTCAAGATGACAACTGATATCCATGTTCATGGTTGATGATGGGTTCAAGTGTATCACTGCAATTGGGGGAAGGAATCAGGATTTTCTTGTAAGGGGCAAGCAATGGTTGATTGATATTGTCAATATATGTTGATGGGCTTTTGGAGAATGATTAAGCAAGGATGAAATATTTTGGGTCTAAGGGAGGTGCGGGGTTCCAACCCCTCTTGAGGGTTCAGGTATAGGCTGCAAAGACTTTTTAAAAATAAAAAATAAAAGGCTTCTTCAATAATATATATAAAATATAATACAAAAGGTTTTATTTTTCAAAAATATATAATATATATTACAAAATATTTTTTTTTTTAAAGTAAGGGTCAGTTGCCCCTTTCTCACAATTATGCCGTGTTAAATAATTAAAGACTTGTTACCTATGGTTGAACACTTTTGTGTTTAGTCTCCAATCTTCGCCTACTCTTAGAACCTGCACTGTAGAGAGGGATGTGTCCTCTTCTTGCTCAGGAATAGGAGGATGTAACTATATTCCCTCATTAAGATTCAACAATAGCTTTATCCCCATGAAAATGGAAATAGGTGGGCAGCCCGGCAAATAGGGGGGGGGGGGGGGGGGGGGGGGGGGGTTAATGAAAACCATAGTTATAGAGTGGCTTTGGTGATTTGCACCCATTTTCATATATAAGAAATCTTAAATGCAGGACCTTCCTTTATTTCTCCCAGCAAGACAAACAACTGATAACTAAGGACTCTCAGTATCAAATAAATATTGCATTTTCTTCCACTCACACACCCTTATATGATGAATGAAGCATGACTGCATGAGATCGATCTTGAAATAGTGTCGCTGCATCGACTGGAAGTCACACATAAATAGCAGACAAAAATCTTAATTATCTCCCAGCATGGCTTGAATAATATCTCCAGCCTTGCTTGAGTTTGATATCCCCATCACTTGCTTTGCATTGGTCTAATTCACTTGTTATATATGTTGGAATTAATCATAATACACCTCAACTCTAATGTAGAAAAGTAGAAATTTACACTCAAATTAGTGTTCTGTCATGGCTTGAATGATGTTTCTGGTTAATAGTAATAGGCCGATTAGATTTCTTCTTGTATGTCATCGGTTTGATCCCCAAAATTTGGATAAAGCACAAGCTGATCTGATTTATTTAGAGAGAGAGAGAGAGTCTAGTTCCCTTCCAGTGTTGCATCGACTGGAGAGCATTTTCAATGAAACAACAACACTCTTTCTCTATTGAAGCAGTATAAACTCTATTATGCAACATGCACCCAAGGCTTTGTCCCACAGTTGCACAGAAGTTATGTAGAAGGTGGGATGCTCACTTCTGATGAATCTTTGTTTCCAAAGGGAGGAAAATGTCTTTTTGTCCTCCCAATGCAAGTAATTTATCTTCTATTCAGCTACGGATGAACTGGTATGTGCAGTTAATAAATGGTTATATTTTAGTCTACGCAACGGATATAGTTGAAAATTAATTTAGCAGGCCTAGGTATAACTTGATCTTAGTTTCTTTTTTTAGAAAAACCACTCAGTGGGAGTGGGGGTTTGGTGTGGACCCTACCAGTTTATTATTAAAGGGAAGATCATGGGGGGACTTAAAACCTTACAATGCAAAACTTAAAACGGATTAATTCTGACATTACCTATACCTACTTTATCTAGGAAAATAAGAGATCTAAGATTAGTAGGACAATCTTGAACCCTGTAGAAGAATCCTGAATTTTGAATATCACAATCATAATTTGCAAAGTCTACAACCTCATTAGCTTCTCTATAAACATGCTTGAGGGAGGAGCAATTATTCATGAAACGATGACTCTGCTTATTCCAGTATCAAGAGGACCAAAAATGACAAATAGTATCATTTCAAGCTTCGATAATATATTTAGAATCAGATTCCACAACCACATTAAGAGAATTGTAGTTAGTTTTCCATGATATGCTGATCTTTGTGATTGTGAGATCAACTGTATATAGTTCTTACATCGTCTTGTGATTCTAGCAACTGTGGCTTTTGTTTGAAGGTATATGCAAAATTTTCCTCGAATGACTTTCTCTTTGGTCTTACCGTATCATTAGTTTTATATGTAAGCAATTTCAAATCCAAATTTGATTCTCAAAATACTCTATTTTTCAATCATATATAATGTAACAACAGGTTGTGCTTCATATATTCACCTGCAGGATGTTACTATAATTCCATTAAAATTTAGGGTCAAAATAATCTTCTTTTAATTCTGTAGTTGTTGATTGGACACATGAACCATTTCCATCTCAAAAGGACCAGCCTAGTTCTAAATCCATACGCTTCATTAACTATGGGTAAAAGCTCTCTCTCTCTCTCTCTAATATATTGTAAGAGTGAATTTTTTATGGGTAGTCAGGCTGGATTGTTATAGTGCAGATACAAATACAGTCACAGCAGTGTCAAAGCTTTTTAATTTTAGTTCATGTTACAGATGGATGCATTATCAGTGAAATATTCTTCTTTCTTATTCTTCATTGCCTTGGCCCAACTATTCGGAGTAGGTAACACAGATCATGCATGTTTTGGCATTCTAATCTATCAAGAGCCATATCTTTAGCAAGAGTATGTTTTATTATATCTTTTTCACAAACTTCGTCTTCGTCCTTTTTGGTTGTTCCTTTTGCCCTGACAAAGTACAAATTGAATGGAAGTGATCATTAAATTGGTGATTTTTGTCCAAGTTGTAACCAAACACAGTGAGTCATTGGTCAATTCATGCAGCAATGCTATGTGTTAATCTAAACCAAATGATTGCACTAAGTTTTAGAAGCAAACTAGCAGTACATACAACCATTGATATGATCAATCAATTCTAATAATGTAGTCTAGACTATCTCCAAACAATACTAAGTCGCGTCATTCAAAGGGTTGTTGTCTATATGAATTACCTTGTTTCAAGATCCTTCCTCTAAAATTTTGAAATTATAGGCTTAAGTGGGGATAATAGGAAAATCAAGAAATAAAATAGTTAAATACTTACATTTGACATTTACATTGAGCGTCAGCGACTCAACGATTAGATCAATTGAAATGTTCCCTGATTGTTAAAAATTAGTAATATAAATGTAGAAATTAACCTTAAATGATAATGCTAAAAAGAAGAATATGCCATTTTTAATGGGGTTTTTCTAAAAATAGGCCCTAAAGTTTAAACAAATACCATAAATAGGCTCTGACTTTTCATACTTGCATTTATAAGCTTTGGCATGTGCAAAAGTTTCACATATGAGACTTAACATCAAAGTGACAAAAATACTCCTACAAGTTTTAAAAACAAAAAACCCCACCCTCCAATGACATATTCACCTTCTCTCTCCTTCATCCCATTCTCTCTCCTTCCTCTCTCTCCGTCTTTCTCTGGTTCTCTCCTTCTTTCTATGGTTCTCTCATTCTCTCACATTCTCACTTACTTTTCTCTCTTTCGTGATTTCTCACTCTTCGCACTCTGTTCATAGGCTCTATTTCGTCGTTTTAGTGTTTGAATCATTCAAATCTCTTCTTTGATTTTTTTTTATTATTATGATTTTTATGAATCATTCCAATCTCTTCTTTGATCTTTTTTTTTGTTGGTTTAAGGCTCTATTTTTTATTTTTTTTTGTATTTTTTCTGATAGATTTATTGCTCTGAATTCTCTTTTGTATTAATAGACATTCCTACATTGGTCATTAACCATTTTCACTATTTTTCCCTCACAACTATTTTAATTTAAAATATCGATCTATCACTAGTTTATAGTTTATTACAATAGATCGAGATGCTATCTTGATCTATTGCAATAAAACAATTGATCTAAAACGCATAAATATTCAATTTTGATTGCATTATCGATTTGAAAATTTGAAATAATCTAAGTTTCAAAGGTTGTGACCATGTCGATCTATTGCTAATTTTATTGCAATAGATCGAGATGCTATCTTGATCTATCATAATAAATTCTATGATCTGAAACACAACAATATTCAATTTTGTTTGTATTAGTGGTATGGAAATCCGAAACAATCCAAGTTTCAATGGTTGTGACTATATCGATCTATCACTAGTTTTATAGCGATAGATCGAGATAGCATCTCGATCTATTGAAAAAAATCATTGATTGAAAACTCAATATATCCAATTTTGACTGTTTATCGATCTAGAAATTTGAAATAATCCAAGTTTTAGGTATTGTGACCATATCGATCTATCGCTATTTTTATAACAATAGATCGAGATGATTTATTGCAATAATACCATTAATCTAACATTTATATTATCGATCTAAAGTACAAGACTAAAAATTTTGATGCAAGTTTGCATTTCTTCAATCATATTTGATATATTATACAATTTAACATATATACAATACCATCATTTTTACAACATCTCGTACATTTATACTACATCACATTTCTTGAATCTCATGTGCAATCCTCATTTATAGCAGTGCGGCAACTCTCCATCCAAAGCTGCTTCCTTTCGGGATTGGCTTCCAGGTTCTCATTGATTTGAAACCAAATCTTTTAATGCATTTCACGGATGGTTGTGTCTTTAATCTTTCACATCCCCTACCTTCTTACCTTTTTTTGTTGGGGGTAATCATATTCTCTATGCTATAGTATGTCATTTTCTTTTGCGGGCATTTTAAAGCTGCAAAAGACAATAACACTAGTAATTAGTAAACAAATAAGTGTTCTTTTTTTAGATAGACAATATAATGTCAATCTATGGATAGACTATTAGGGATGGCAACGGGTTGGGTTTGGGCTGAGGTGCCCCCAACCCTACCCAGTCCCTAATGAAAAACTCCAATTCTAGTTTTTCAAAACATTTCTTAAACCTGTTCCTGGCTCGCCCCATCCCGTTAAGCACTATATGGGGCGGGGTGGACTATATTTCATATTATAAGTAATATACTGAGGTAATTTTAGGATTGAATTAAGAGTAAAATTGTGATTTTACAATATAAATGGGACGGGTCAAGGCGGAGCGGCTTAAACCCATCTCCGGCCCGAACCCAACTCAGGTTTAACATTTCATTCTCAACCTGCCCCTACCCTGTTTAAGAGCTCCCCAAAGTTGTCCCAATAGGGGCGGGTTACCCGATTAACCCGACTTGTTTTCATCCCTAGGTAGTATGGATATATAGGTAATACAATATCGATCTATTGACATTATAAATATACTTATCGATAGATACATATTTTTAGATCGATATATCACTAAAACATGCTCATTCGATATAGTATTACCAATAGATTGAGATAATTGTTAGGTAATATCGATATTTACAAAGCAACATATTTTGTTTCAAAATATAACAGTATAAGATCGAGAGAGAACAAGAGCTACGATCAAGGTTTGCAAATGGAAAAGAAATACCTCTTTCAAAAATCTTTGATCTTTCTCGAGAGAGAACGAGAGCTACGATCTTTTGGGGAGAGAACGAGGGCTAAGGTCTTTGCGAGAAAGAATGATTTTTCTAGGGCAAAGAGAAAAGAGATGAATGAGAGAGAACGTGAGTGCAAACAATGAAAAATCATTAAATAGAGAGAAAAATAAGTATGAGCATGAGAGAACGAAAGGAAGAAGGAGATCAGAATGTGAGGAAGAGGGAGAGAGAACGAGAGTAAAGATAGGATGAGAGAGTGATTTGTCTTATAACTTATAGGGGTATTTTAGTCTCTTTAACCTTAAGCCTCTCACGTAGGAGAAGTTCGCATGTGCCGGAGCTTAGAAATGTTAGTTTGAAAAGTCAGAGCTTAGTTGAGGAGTTTGTTTAAACCTGAGGCTTATTTTTGGGAAAACCCCATCTTTTAATGCAAGTAGTCTCTCTCTTTTTGCAAACTTATTTGAGGAATTTTGTAAAAATTATCTCCTAATTTTTAAATAATTACACAAGTAATACAATATTTTACATTGAAAACAATATTTGTGCTTATTGCTCATCATTCTCAAGTGGAGCCCAAGCTCATTCTTAAACTCTCTTTTAACTACGTGGAAGAAAATCATCCCACATTTACAAAAGGCTATCATCCACCTCATTGGCCTTACTTTCGGTTATCATGAATCCTATAAGCACTAACTCCAATTCATACTGATCTAACTAGAATTTTAGTGAAGTTATCAATTTTATTTTTTTTTGAAACTCGGGGAGTCTACTACCCTTTGTGTCAGGACTAATCCTCGAGGGTGTAACGTGAGCTCGCAACCCACCACACTAGGTAAGTCCGAGTAAACCCATGCGGGGCTAGCCCCAAAGGGGGAATGAGAAATGGAACCCAGGACCTCCCACTTGGGGAATGGCCCTTTGGGGTTAAGTTATCAAAACTTAGAAACACACGAGATCTTCTTCGTCGATTAGAAAGTGTTCAATTATTGCATAGAAGTGACACATGTTCCACTAACTTTAGTTTGTCAGCATTACCTTCTAAGATTAATGCTAATTTTTCATATATATTTTCTTTAAAATACAAAATAAAAAAGGCTTACAAGTTTTACCGTGTTTGAAATAAGTGTCCCTATTGCCACTGGACTCGTTCTAATCGATTATAATCAGAGACAATCCTAGGTGAATTTGATCCCCAGTGAATTAGAAAACACTTCGAATCGTCATTGTTAATAACGATTAAAATGAGCCGACTATTCTTGATAGAGACATTTATCTCAAATACAATAAAAATTGTAAGGTTTTTCTTTTTTTTTTTATTATAATTTTTTTAAAATTAATAATAATTCTAAAAATTAATGTTGACAACTAAAGATCATGAAAGTGTAGCTTCTGTGTTTTAACCGATTATAACAAAGAAGAGAAATGCTAGCCCCAGCCACAAATTTCCAATTTCTCATAATGGTAGTGACAATTGTCACTACTTTTACCTGTTATCTTGAGAAACAATATAAATCATCCATTCTAATTCTAAAAATTTTGTATTTTTAAACCGGTTGAAGGAGTAGCAACATCAAGTGTTGCACTCGGAGTGAGGGTTTGGAAAATTTTGAGTTGTGCGATGGGCTAGCACTCCCCTAATGGGCAAATATGTGAGATTAAAAGTATTGGACTACTATACGACATGTTTTTGTAGCTACCCATAATTTTGTATGGCAGTTATCACATGCCATAATTTTGTCTGATAGTTATTTTCGCATGTAGGGTTGTCAATGGGCTGAGTCAGGGTTTGTCCAAGCCCAGGCCTCACTCGTAAGGGTTCGGCCCAAGCCCTCGCAAGGCTTGAACTAGTGAGGCTCAAGTCCTATCCTCAGGACCAAGGCCTGGGCTTAAAAAAAAAAAAAAATTGTCATGATTGATAGAAAACTGATTTATTGAGAAATCTTGGATGGATTGCAGGTTTAAATAGATAACCCTAAACTCTTAACTTGGAAAGACAATATTAAAAATATTCCTAATATACTAAAGATATTAATCTAAGATCATCAATGAGATCATGTGTCTCTTATAGATATTACATCATTACTTCCCTAGCATAATATTTCCCTAATACTCCCCCTCAAACACATGAGGATCAAGATTTTCATAGGTTTGCCACAATTCGAGTACTCCTCACCCTTGATCTTCTTTAATAATTTTCAGACGAATAGTTAGAACATCTAAATGTACTTGGTGGTCACCGTCAGTCTGTGAAGTCTATCTCTGTCGCATCATACTCATTTTGAGTCTGTCAGAGCTGGTGGCCCACTAGATCAGGCTGTCATGATCTTCTCCTAAAGCACATGAAGTATGACCCACGATTTAATGAAAAAACTCTCATTGGAGAGATTTTCAATAAATGAAAAGAAAAAAAGATATTCATGAGTATGAGTATGATCTTGGGGGTGGTAAAAGTAAAAAGGATGATAGTAGGGTTTTTATTTAAAACAAAAAATAAAAAATCAAAGATTTCATACCTGTCGAGCAGTAGCAGCACCACCCACTAGAAAAACGGAATTAAAAAAAAAAATCAAAATAGGTGGTGCCAACCATCCACCAGACAAATCATTGATTGATGCTAATTCAATATTCTCGTAGATAAAGGGATTTACAAAAAAAGTTTAGGCGAGACAGGCGGCACTGCCAACCATCCACCAGAAAAACAAGATTGAAAGAAAATTCAAGTTCTTGATCAAGCCCGAACAACCCGCTCTGATACCATGATAGAAAACTGATTTATTGAGAAATCTTGGATGTATTACAATGACCCATAGAGGGTTTGAATAGATAATCCAAAACTCTTAACTTGGAAAGACAATATTAAAAATATTTCTAATATACTACAGATACTAATCTAAGATTATTTATGAGATCCTGTGTATCTCATAGATATTACATCATTAGTTCCCTAACATAACATTTCCCTAATAATGATATGTATCCCCAAATAAATATCTAAATCACCACCAACGGATGAGTTACGACACAGGCGATAGAGTAATAGAGAAAATAAATAGGAAATAGATTAGATAATTGGAAATAGAAGTCTTTCGGTGGCAGGTGATCTTTAAGAAATGGGATATGGCAGCGAAAATATTATCATACCCCAATAAATATTTCATTAAGAATGTTAATTATATAGATAATTTTAAGTTAGAAACATAAAATTATATAGAATGGACTGGGCTCTAAGGGGGTGTTGCCCAAGCTTGACTCTCATGTTAGCTTGTCTAATTTTTTTTAGGCCTACTTGAACCTATGAACTTTAGAATAAATGAAAAAAATTTCAGTTTTGCGATCTTTTGAAGATTGAGAACAAGCCATTTGGAAGACTAGAGCGAAAATTCTAAATGGGGCTTCTTTTTTTTAATTTTTTAATATTATTAAAAAAAATTAACTATAAATGGGGCCTTTTAAATATTCTAATTGGGTCCTTTTTTTTTTAATATTCTAAATGGGGCATTTTTAAATTTTTTTTTAATGGGGCCTAAAGCAAAGGCTTTGATGGCCTAATGGACAGGATGTCCTCGGATTGTCTCTCTCTGGTGAAGCCAGGAATTTTTCATTGGGGGGGCCGAAATACACTTATCATAAAAATTAATGGATTTGAGGGGTATGAAACTTGGGAGTTCGGGGGCAAAGCCCCCGAGAAAAAAAATTTGGGTAATTTTTTTCCAGTAATTCCTTGAGGTTGCCACGTGTCCCTATTGATACCCCTTAACCGTGGTTGAGATTCACCCACCTATCCTTGGTTTTTTTTTAAAAAAAAACTATCAAATTATTTTTCAAACCCTAGTTAAAATTCACTAACTCCTAAGGTTAAAAAAATATATATTTTTTTCTAAAAATAAGAATATGCAAGTGAATCCTAAGAGTGAGTAAATTTAACCATAGTTAAGAGGTGTCAATAGGGACATGTGGCGACCTAAAGCGGACTCCATTGGAGGGCCCACTAAATATATGACAAAAAGGGGCGAGGGGGGCATTATATAAAAATAAGATAAAAAAAATTGGGGGGAGGGGGAGGGGGAGGGGGAGGGGGAGGGGGAGGGGGGAGGAAGTATACTAAAAAATTTTTTAAAAATTGAGGGCCCACTATTTCATAGAAAAACTAAGAGGAATTACAAAAAATTTGGAGGGGCCATGGTGCCCCTCGTCCTGGGCGGACGGGCAACCATAGAATAAGGGACATGTGACGATAAAAAGAAGAGAAGTCATTTCATTTTCTCCCGATGATTTTGACTTCTCCCCACTTGATATCTCTCCCCCTTTATCTCACCACCTTAACCCCATGTGTCATGTAGTGTACGGAGAAGTCAAAATCATGGACCCCATAATTTTGACTTCTCCACCACTTATCCCCTATTCTATGGTTGCTCGAGACGAGCCTTTTCTGGCTTCGCCGGAGATAATCCGAAGCCGGACTGGCCGGCCCTGATGTGTAGGCAAGGGAAATGCAGGCCAATTGCCGAAAGCATCATTCGAGGAGTGACTCATATCCAAAAGCCAAAAAGGCAAGGTGGGTCACCCTCCCCTCTCCTCTACGGATATCCCTATGCCAAAATATCCCGATATTTGATTAGTTTTAGTCACAATCAAACTTATTTTATCGTCCATTTCGTCTGGGAAGTACATCACGATATTCACGTTTTCTATGCTCTATTCATCGATACTTTTGCTCCTTAAAAAATTAAAAAAAAAACGATACTTTTGACCTGTAATAAGAAGTGAGAGGTAATCCGGCCTCTATGCCTTTATATCTCTTAAATGTAGTTAAAATTCACTCATCTTAAGATTTACTCACTTATCTTTAGTTTTCAGGGAAAAAATATAATTTTTTAATCCAATTTAAAATTTACTAATCCTTAACTTATCATCGTATCCTTCATTTAATTAAATTGAAGTTAAAATTAATGTTTTATTTTCTTAAACTAAAGTTAGATTACTTAATCTTAAAAGTGAGTAAATCCTAATCATGATAAGGGTTAAAAAGTGGGGTGTCGACCAATGTGTACCGGTCATATGTTACATAATGGGAACAGTGGAAAGTTAGCATTTTCCAATGCATGTACATGTGTTAGGATTTATCTACCAAAATAATCCGTATGTAGATAAATAATCCGCAAATATTCCGAACGGCAAGTGAGAAATTGGTGCTCTTCATCTTCTCTTTCGTCGCTCTCTCTGTGGTTTCCTTACGTTTTGCTTTGTTAGAAGTAATGGGTGTCTGACATAGCAGTAAAAGGGTCTCTACCGGGTTATCTGTTTCCATTAAATCTGGGAGAAATTGCAGAGAAAGATGGATGAAGATTTAATTCAGATTTATGGGTTTTGTTGGAGGTGGCAGAAAATCGGTGAGAAATGATACTTTTGGTTGTTGGCTTCAGATGAAATTGCAGGAATGGCCCAAAGATCATAAAGGGTTTTGTTTTAATCGTAAAAGATTGCTGAAAAACTGATCTTTCAGTTTATGGGTTTCAACAGAGTTGCAGAGTGAGGAGCTGACAACCCAAATGCTCCAATGATGGTTTTACTGTAATAGCAGTAACAGATATTGATTAAATTTTTTGTTGCTGAAAAAAAGATGGTTATTTGAAAAGTTTCGGAGTGATCTTCAAGCAAAAACAGGTTTCTGTTAATGTATTTGATTGATTTTCAGTGAAAAAAATGAGTGAATAAAACATCTATGATGGGTCTTTCCATTTCTGGTGAAGTTCCACGGATGGTTTTCTTGGAGTTGCAGAGAAATGGCGGAGAAAGAAAAATAATCTTTTTTTATTGATGGGTTTTTCATGAAAGTTGGAGGGAAAGTGCCATGTGGTGAGCTCAAATGTCTGCACATGGTTTCTTGATTTTCAAGCTTCAAGCCTGTCAACCAATATAGGAAAAACCAGAGTTTTGTTTTTTCAAGAGAATCAGAGCTGAGAAAACCACCTGATTGGTGTTAGAGAAAACCAAAACCCTATTTTTTAGGAGCAACGGGAACTGTGAAGAGAGAAATAGCCCAGCCCCAGTAATTTCAGGTTAAAAAAAGATCTATTTTTTCTTCTTCTGAACTTGTTTCCTCTTTGCAACCGGTTCAGGTATATCTGTTCCTCCAATCTCTTAAGTATATGCTCAAATTCAAATGGGTTTTATTCTTCTTCATGTTTCTTTAATTACCCATTAATCTCTTCAGCAGTTCTGATTGTCTTTTCTGGTATTTGAGCAAGACAAGAAGCTCAGAAATCTCTTAAACCCAACTTTTTTTTTTCATTTGTTCTTGTTTTACCTCTATTTATAGTTACTTTTGTGGTATCTGAGCAAACAAGAAACAGCTGAGACTGAAATTGGGTTGTTCTTCCTTTCATTTAATTTCAACTACCCAATAACTCATTTGCAGTTCTTCTTTCAATCCCATAAAAAAAAAACCCCCATTTCGTTTACTTTCGCTCTGTCGATCTACCTGGGTATAAAAGTTTTGAGTCTCTAAATATGAGAAAAACAGCAGAAGCTCCAATGTGTTCTTCTTGGTGTTTCTTTAGACACTCCTTAGTCTCTTTTGTAGTTCTTATTCTTCTACTATTTAGTGGCTTTTTAGGTTTTGGGTTCTCTTCAATCCCTTTTACATTTACTACTTTGATTTTATCTACTGTTCTCCTCATCACATTCACAAAGCAAAGACCTATTTTGAAGGAGAAAGCAAAGGAAAACCTGCAGGAAATGGAAGTTCTTCGCCAGAAAATATCTCTACAAAATGAGGCTGCTAAACAGGAGAACTGTGGAGTGGGTCAGATTGACAATTTCTTAGTCAGATCAACCAATGAAGATTCTGAGGTTGAGTGGCCGTTTCCGCGCAATGTGGGTCAGACTTCGGAATATTCCGATGATTCAATTTCCGATGATGATAGCTTGATTGAAATTGCTCTCCCAAGTGGGCACTATGTTTGTCCGAGAGAAGAACAAAAGCTTAAGTCCAGGCCAAACTGCCCGGAGTTCTTGCCAGAGTCCATTTTTCCGCAACAGGGTCTAATGGAGCTCTTAGCAGAAATCAATGAGATGAATGAGGAGGAAAATCTGATAGAAATTGACATTTCCATTGGCTCCATCAAGTGTTCAAGGTTTGAGATTGAAGCATGAATGAATATTTTCAGAGTTCTTTTAAGTTTTGATTTAGGGTTTGAAACTTTGATCTTTGTGAAGTTGCTACATTTTTCATTGACCTTGCTCTCTTACAGTCTTACATAACCTTGGATGCTGATTAAAACAGTCTACTGTCATCATTTATTTTCATTTAATATACATCAAATTATTAAAGTTTAGCTTTATTATATGCTTATTCATTATATAAGGAGACAAAGTATTGCTTTCTTTTTTGACAAAAGCTTTAGCCATGAGATGGAATCCCACTTTCATTACTTTTTCTTTTGGATGTCCCTTTTTTTCTCTCTTTTAAGTAAAAGAAGAAATCATCCTCTTATTTGTTGTCCCTGTGCCACCATATAGATGTTTCAAACCTAGCATTGATGGGTCCCCCAAAAGAACATCTCAGGGGGAGATTGAATCAATTAGGGGTAGATATTGAATTATTATGATGAGATACACTTGATACAGACATGGATGAACATTGATTTTCTCAGACCCTATTAGATGATGGATTGCACTCTCCCCTTTTGAGGCAAGAAGCTAATCCGGTCACAAAATCCTTTTCTTGCCCCTAAAGGGGAGAGTGCAATAGGAGGAGAGTGTCGGCCGTGTCGCTAACCCTCCCCATAGGATGATACAAGCAAACTTGCCAAGATTCTACATAGCAAATGTAGTTTGCTTAGACTTTGTGAAAAATTGCGATGCGCCGAGCTCATGTTCTTTATCATTGCACTTATCTGATTTAATGTGTTTTTAGTTTGGGTTCAGTGCAGTAAATGAATCAGTTTCCTTCATGTTGTGCTAACAGATCCATGCCATGTCTTCTTGACTCCCTTCTAAATTTTCTATATGCTGCAAAATTAATGTTCCTGAGAATTTTCAAGCTAATCTCAATGTTATTTCAATGCTTTCAGTTGCTTGGAAGTTTGATGTGCCCTTGGTCTGATTTAACTGTTCAATCCTCTTTTACATGCACTTATGTATAATTCAATTGCTTGAAATCTTCAAATTCTCCACCTTCTCCTTAACCCCTGTTTTGCCGAGAAGGTGAAATAGAGAAAATAAAAGAACATGTTGGGTGCCCTTTTAGAAATTTTACTTATGTTTTTTTTTTCCTTCTAATTTTCTCTGTTTTTACCTATTTTCTCAGCAAACCATATAGGGTAAGTACTTTCTGGATTCTAAGACGAATGCTCCTTAATCAAAATCGAGTGAACATAAATTTACCTATTCCACCAAACCACAAATTTGAGAGAATTATAATTTGTAGAACAGCTACTCTTTCTTGCTTATAAGCTTTTGATTATGCTCGGACTGAACCTTGCATCATGGTGCATGGCCTGACCCAAACTACCAGCGATTCTCTTATAATTTAATTTATTTACTTAGTTGATTTCTTTGAAATGTAGCTGTGTAAGTTTGATTTGTGTTACTGCATGCGTTAACATGTTATCCCAGGTTTAGTCCCACATCGGTTGAGAAGTTGACTTCGCAGGGGTGTATAAGGGGCATCAACTCTCCTTAAGACAGGGCCTTTTGGAGTGGTTGCTTGGACTTACCCTTATGGTACCTTAGCGGCTACCTTAGGTTTGGCTGTGTGTGAGTTTAGAGAGTGTGTATTTGTGTTAGTTACATGATAACATTTCACCAAAAAAAAATTAGTTTAATTTGAATTCACTTGTTAGAGTAAATAGGGTTTACTTTACCCCATCACTCCCCTGTTTTGTATTTTGAACTATTTCATAAATTTATTGTATATCTTCCAATGGAAAGAACCCTTCTAGTCTCTCTTTTGATTCATGCACATTTTGCTTCATCCACTCAAGTTATCTCAGACTTTCATGTTGTCTGCTACATGGTTTATGTAATTCTTCCATTTCATTTGGGTAAGTGTTTGCTTTTGCCTCTTGTGAATATACCATATGCTTCTAGCTGATGGCATGACATATTTTCACTCTGTTTAACTTCAGCTACTCGGTTTTCTAAAGCTTTCATGTCGGTTTTCTAAAGCTTTCATGTCGTTATGGCATGAGTTTATGAAACCTTTTGATTTCTTCATTAGTGTCAGTGACAGAATTGGTGATTAGAAGCCTTTGAGTCTCTGTAACCTCTCTTGAACATAATGATCAAAGAGTTACCTTCTTCGATTACAATTGTGTGTGTGTGAGAGAGAGAGAGTGAGGCCCTAAGATCCAAATGGCTACCTTCTTGTTGGGTTGTAAATAGGGGTGTACTCGAGCCGAGCTTGACTAAATTTGAGCTTGGCTTGAACATGAGCTTGAGCTTGAGCTTGATTTGAGCTCGAATGTTTAGGCTTGAGCTTGGCTTGAACAAGCTTATCGAGCTTTGTTCGAGCTTGAACTTTGTTCGAGCCGAGTTCGGATTGGCTCAAGCTAGATTCACAGAATTATTTTATTTAATTTTATATAATTTTTATAGAAGTATTTATTAATAAATTATAATATAAGAAACTAAATGAAATTAATATATGCGAAAATAAGAGTTGGGAGTAGTCCTTCGGTTAAAAGAGTAGAAAGTTAGATCAAAGTTCTTTTTTCTTAACTTCTTTTTTGTTATTATTATATCTTAAATTTATTTATTAAAAATTATTACAATCTATAATAAAGAAAGATTAGAATATTATTTTGTATTAATATAAATAGCATTACAAAAAAAAATGGTATATATATATATATATATATATTTCCAGTTGAGTCAAGCTCAAGCCGAGCTTCGAGCTAAGCTAAATCAAACAGGATCTAGCTTAATAGCGTAAGCTTGAGTTTAAACATTCAAGTTCAAATAAAAGCTTAGCTCAATTCGTTCGAGCCTGAAATGTCAACTTGAGAGTAGAGTTGAACGAGCTAACTTGGCTTGAGTGCAGCCCTAGCTGTAAATGCATAACCTAATTGCACCAAAATTCAAACTAGCAACACCCCATGTTTAATAAAGGAGAAAACAAAGTTAGACTCAATATTTTTGAGAAAATCAGATCACCCCATTCCTTGCTTTTGTGAGGGTCGACTTCTTTGTTATTTTTTGGCAATTGAGATATTGATTAAACACAAGGAGGAATTACAGACGAGGGAGCCTTGAGAGCATTCCCAAAAGCAGAAGAGGAGGAAGGACCATATCTGGCAAGATGGGTATTCACATACACATGTCTGAGGCTAAGGGCTGTGTGGGCTAGATGATGAGCCTCAGAGTTAGCAGAACGTTGAATAAATCGCATCTTGAGACCCGTCAGGGAGAACCAAAGGGTTTTACATCTGTCATTAAAGCCGTGAGTTCCCAATGGACAGTTGTTGAAATGTCGTTTAGGTAATCAATCAATTTCTTTGAGTCTGATTCAAGAAGAATGTTCCCCCAAGATTGTTTATGGCTAATTGTAGAGCGGCTCTAATGGCACGGGCTTCTGCGACTTTAGCTGATCCGCCTTGGAGAGGGAGAGATAAGACATCTAAAAGTTGCCCACTATCATTTCGAGCAACCACCCTGACCCGTATCGCCGATCCATCGAGACATGTTGCACAATCAGTCTTAATCGCTATTCCTCCGTTGTGTGGGGGAGGCGAATTGATAGATTGAGCATTTGGAAAGGATAGGTCTGGAGATCTAAATTGATGACGAACTTCAGATATAAAGTTCGACACTTTGCAAATTTTGTCATTTGACAATATGCATGATTTTAGAACTAGATGCATCACACTTCTCATATCATGGGTTGCAACTCCCTTAACACTTCAAATGTAGCAAAATGTTTGAAATCTAATCTCATAAAAAAAAACTATTAGACTTGAAATCTCGTGACGGTAAAAAATAATTTTATTAGAAACCTATCAATGTTTACTCAAATTTCTTAACAATTACCGTGATAAAGTACAAAGCTTTACAAGTCTTGACAAAAGAACGGACCTAAGAGCAAATTTACCACTTGATGGTATCCTTTGATGCCATTATGGAGTTTAAATAAAGGAATTCTTAGGTTGTGCTTCGAAAGTAGAGGAATGCTAAGCATACTCTCATAATTCTACTCTCCGTCATTTGAGATAATAAAATAATACTCTGTGTCAACCAACTTGTGAGCCCCACACAAAGTTGACTTTGTTTTTTAGTTTAAATACAAAGCGGAGCTCTACTTCACAGGAGATAATCTCTCACTAAAACAGAGCTCCGCATTGTAGTTAAACTCTCAATTTTATTATCTACAAATGTTGAGGTTGAGAGTAGGGATTATGAGTATGCTTAGCCATATGAGTCTGATTTTCATATACTTCAATAACCTTAGAATAAGAAGAATGCTAAGCATAGGAGCATTTCCTTACTCTTAACACTTTAGAAAATAAAACAAATGGTTTTGTATGAGGCTCACAAGTGGATTGATGCAAATTAAAATAATAAATATATACTATTATACTGAAAGAAAGAGGGTAGAACTATTGATTTAAAACATATATCCAATTATTATGTCACCTCAAAGCCAAATTATAGAAGGAGGTTAGTGTTTATGACACTTAGCAATGGTTGTAAGAGAGTAATGTTAAGGGTTGTACCTATTTATTCGATTACAACGGTTGGGAAAGAGTAGATGACAATTACACGTGTCCTTCTAATTAATATTTTTAGACAGTTAAAACTCATGAGAGAAAATATTAGAATACCATCCTTTATTCTTTGTCAATTTTTTTATTATATCCCAAAATTTGGATTGACATTTTTCAATTCCAGAAGTACCTATATATTATTCAATACTTTTTCCTGCCAAAAAATAAAAACTCATTAAACGTAGGGCTATTGAGCTGAATTCGGTTAGGTTCGATTCAAAATAGGTTTGACATATATAGCCAAAAACCCTACTTGTTTTAGTTGTACTAAGTCGAATTGAGTACACCCATCTCTATTTACTAAATATATTATATTGCTAGGGCCCATTTCCACTCTCTCTTGCCACTGGTAGTGTAAAAAGGGAGCTCCGCATGATGCGGAGCATGAAAATTAATCTCAATGCAAAACTTAAAATTTAATGGCATATTGACCTTTTAAACATCCTTTTTCTAGGGGGCGGAGTCTAGATTCTCTTGTAGGGGGGTTAACAACGAGGGTTCGGGATTGTAGCCTTCAAACATGTTTTTTGAGGGCCGGCCCATCCATTAAGCCATCAAAGCCTTTACTTTAGGCTCCATTAAAAAAAATATATATTAAAAAGGCCCTATTTAAAATATTAAAAAAATTAAAAGGCCCATTTAGAATATTAAAAATGCCTCATTTATAGTTAATCTTTTTTAATAATATTTTAAAAAAAAAAAACTCTATTTAAAATTTTCACTTTAGGCCTCCAAATGGCTTGGGCTGGCCCTCATCATGTCTATTTGTAAAAGACAAAAAAAAATGTTTATTTGTGTCTATTTGTATAGAATATATATATTTTTATCAAAAGTTTAGGGGACTTGAGCCCCCATCCCCCGGTTCTGCCTCTCTCTTAGACCATTAATACTATACTATTTTTTTTCAAAATTGCAGGGGCCTTTAGCCCCCTGGTCCCATGTGGCTCTGCCCCTGAATTTGCATAGAATTGTAGATCATTCGTTTTGTTTCTATTTCTTTTTTCTGATTAGCAGTGTATAATATTAGAAATTGGCATCCCAATCACCCCCGAATGTGGGGATTCACACACTTCCAATGAAGGGGTGTCAATGAGTTTAGTCTTGGGCTTAAATTTTAATGATTTTTGAAATAAGTATGGCTGAACGGACATATTTACAAGAAGTTCTGAAGTCCGAATTTGTGCAATCAGAGTAGTGTAATTGTAGATCATTTATAAATACAATTTTTTTTTTTGCCTTTACAAATTTAAAAAGAAAACAAGGCATTGGATTTTCTAGCAGAAGCCTCTTTGCATGCGAAAGGTGATAGCATGCTTCGGGTGTAATAAGGGGGGTGATAGCATGCTTGGCACGTTCCCATGCGCCGTACGTACTCACCTCCCAGCTTGCCACGTTCCGTTCGGGTTGGTTGACATTAATTCGCCAAGATTTTGTAATAATTAGATCCCGTAATTGCCGATTAAATCTCGCGGATTTAAAACGGTCATGATGTTCAGCTCAGGTGTGGAAGATTGTAATTAAAAAACACAAAAGACAGCTTGCCTACCACACGGATCAGCAACAGCGCTAGATGTTGATCTATTTCTCGGGATCCAATTAAATTACGCCACATCAGAAATTATTGTTTTTATGTGATATCTTAACAACCATTTGCTGATGTGACGAATGTGATTAGCGTGAAGACGCGAACGCCACGAGATCAAGAATCGAGCCACGCAGGCGCGGTCCCGTGATGGACTTCCCCGGATCGATTTGGAATTGGATTTGGTCCGGCCCTCATCAGAACAAAACCATTTAGCCCACTCACAAAGCTCCTTAAACTACATTTTTAACCTTTTAGTAATTTCTTCAACTCCTAAGGTTTGTATTTTTTTTTTTTCTAAAAACCAAGGTTACAGGGTTGAACTCTAAGATTATTGAAGCTTAACCATAGTTTTTTATGTGTTTTTTTTTTAAGATAAACGTGGATATCTAAAGCCTTAAAGACTCATACTAGTCTTACATGCTGCATAGAAAATACCCACACCAGAGCCCAAGAATTAACCTCGATACCTTTTGGTTAACGATTCGTCATTTGGCCATTAGATTACCTAGGGTTAAGTTTAATCACAGTTAAAGAGATCCAAAAGGTCAAGTGTTGACCCGTGGAACAGGAGCCAGGCGAAGATGAAATCCCAGCCCGGACTTCCCCGATTTCCGACTCATCCGATACGGATTTCAATTGCATTGAATTCCGCAATTGAAGTCCGAAATATAAAAGTGGGAAAAGAAGAAAAAAAAGCTCATTTTAGGTTCGAGGAGGGAAAAAAGCCCTCTGACAGAGAGTGAGTGAGGAAGCAGAAGACGAAGAACTTGAAAGAAATTCAGCTCCTTTCTTTTTCATTCGGAGCTCTCAATACTCTGTAAGTTAGGCTTTCAGCCAGATTTTTTGGCCATTTTTTTTCTTCTGTTTTTTCTTTAATCTTTTTTTTTTCTTCTTGGAGATGATTATGGTGGAGAGTGCTTTTGTTCGCTTAGGGTTATGAAATTTATGAGGAAATTTCTTTATTTTCCCCCTTGTTTCCTACTTCCTATTGTTTGTAATTGTATAATTTATGTTTGTTTTCTAGTGATTTGCTGGTTTATCTGAGCTTATGTAGATCTCGTAAGCATTGTTTAGGTTTGCAAAAATACAGTTTTCACTTGTTTTGATTTTTTTTTTTTACTTTTGGAGATTTTGTACTAATTTTTGATATTCCTAGCTAAAGACTTTATTTTGTTTTACAGTAGCACATTTTGGATGCATTTGGTTGAAGTAATTGAAATTTAGCCCTGAATTTCCATTTTCAAGCCTTAAGAATCTGGCTGCTGTTTTGTTCTCTCTCTCTCTCTCTTTTTTTTTTTTATATATTCATATCAGAATTTTGCTTTAGATGATTTTAATTGGATTTTCTACTAAGTTCTAGTGATTCTTTAACATTTTTGTTAGTTTGATGTTTTGTTAAAAGATGGTGTTAGTCTACAGGTGCTCGGTAGAAACCCTTTCAATTGATGCTTGGAATTGTGGGATAGTTATGGTTGAGGTAGATACAGTGACTGAAGCTGTTGAGGCATCAGGAAATGGGATTTGTCCACCTGAGGATCCAGGTGAACTTGTTACCCAAAAGAAAGAGGACAAAAATGGAGTGAAGGAAATGGAAGAGGATAGTAAAGAAGATGAGAAGGCTGAGGCTGTGAAAATCGATGAAGACAATGGGATGAAGGAAAAGAAGAAGTGCAAAGAAGAAGAAGAAAAAGAAGAACCGGAATCTGTGAAAATGGACGAAGATCATGAGTTGAAGGAAGATGATGAGGAGAGTAAACAAGAAGGAGAAGAAGAAGAGAAGGAAACTGTGAAAATGGAGGAAGAATATGATTCAAAAGAAAATAAGGATATCAAAGAAAAGGTTGAGGAGAAGGTTGATGATTGGGAGGAAAAAGAGAAGGCAGGGGAGACTAAGAGGGGAAAAAGATCGAAGAAGCGTGGGAAGGGGAGGAGTTTTGTTGAGAAAGAGGGGGTTAAGAAAAAGAAAGTTGAAGATAAAAAAGCAAAGGAACCAAACACTCCTGTGGCTTCCTCTCTTGACCGCCCTGTACGAGAGCGAAAATCTGTCGAAAGGCTAGTGGCATCTTTTGAGAAAGAAACAGTGAAGGAGTTCCGAGTTGAAAAGGTGTTTGATTTGGTGTGGTTTTCATTTATTTTTTTCCCCTAATTATTGAGTTTAGCATGTTTCACTGAGATTAAGTGCCTATTTTACCTTGACAAATGTAGGGCCGTGGTACTCCACTGAAAGATATACCTAATGGTATGATTCTGAAGTGCTTCAACTTCATCTCTAGCATATAATTTATTTATCTTATATTTTGTTTCCCTCCTACAACTTGTGCTGTTATTGATCTGCTTATCTTTCTTTTTCTGGGCTCAGTCTTTTTGACCCCTTTACTAAATGTCCTTATTTGCAACATAATATTATGATTTGGAGAAATCTTAACTTTTCTTCCTTTGAGAAATGGTCCATTATGCTTTTGAAGTTGTAGATAGTTCACTGCTTTTGTTATTTGTTACCATGAACAAATGTACAATTTATTCTATGCTGGCCAATACTAACAATTATGCGCCTGACGGTTGGAAACCGCCTTTTTTTTTTCCCTTCTAAGATCTGTAATATGTTACCTTTTGTGGTCCTGTGGGTTGCTTTCCATTTATTGCTCTCTGTAAAAAATGCGAGTGCTGTTCGAATTATAGTACTAGTAAGTAATAACTGACGTGGAAGGCTTGGATGGCTATCAAAACTTATGCACGAAAAATTCCAACTGGACCTTCCAGATTTTTCCTTCAAGATGTAGCTTGATGTATGTTATAAAAATGACGTATTTATTTATTCCAAAACCTGAAAGCTGGGACTCCCCTTTTATAAGGTGCTCTTAAAGTGGATGATTTGATTCTAGTTGATGGGAAATTAGACGGGGAATGTTTCATGCTTCATAATAAGGATGGGTTTGACGCCATACAACCAGTCTTTTTAGTTTGTTTATTCTTAAGGACTTCCCATTTCCGAACACCCTCTCCTAGTTATTGCAGTTTTAATATTAAAAAAGGATAGATACCATTGTGTTTAAGTCGAATAGATATCAAAGTTTTAAATAACAGTTTCAGCATGTGTAATGGGTTGAGTAACGTCATTACGGCAAGAACATGTAATGGACACACTATATAGATAAAATTTTTAAAAATTATAATCCAATAAAAAATTAAAATTATGAAAATATTTTTAAAATCAATAAACAAACAAAATCTTTGACGATAAAAATACAAAATTATTGGCATTTTATGCATGAAATGATAATTTATTGAGTTTCATTAACAAAAGACGAGATAAAAATAAAAATACATATTCCAAATCATCATAGTTCCAGTATCACTTGAAATCGTTGAATTTATATTCTAAATCTGCTATTATGCATTAACTAACAAAGATTAATTGAAATAAGTTTAGACATCTTACCCATTCAAAGGTTCCCAAACTGATTTATCAAGTTTCTTGTTTTGATCCAAGAAAAGGGGATGGAATTGTCCTTTTTGGCTCTAAAGGGGGGAGAAAAATTGTGAAAGAAAAGAATTAGGATGAATCTCTAAAACACATGGGATGCTATAGATATAGCACAGAACGTTACGTGGCATAACAGTTGTAACTTTCATAACTGCCTTTACACAATGTTATTTTCGATATGTAACGTTGTAATGGGCGTTTATTGGTTGGGGAATTGCTGAATCTTTAGCCTTAGCATTGTTGGCATAAATCAAATGCTGTTTTTGTTTCTCCATTATGTTGAGTTTGTTCTTTGAATCCCATTGGCAGACATGTGTCAGAGATATTTTCAGCATGACAGCATCTTTAAATTGAAACTTTTGAGAAGGGTCAGGGTATTGGAATCACATAAAGGTTGATGGTATTGCAATGCCTAAACCTATAATGTTTTTATGTTTAAGTCTCAAATTTTCTTTTGAATAAATTTTATTGCATTAACTATCAATTTATTTTTCTTGACTGTGAGGCATAATTTATCTACGTTAGTTGAATGTTAATGATACCTTGGGGGCTGTCACCAAATTCTTTTGGGAAAACCCTTGGGACGATCCTAAGATCTCCCCTTTACAAGGTTCACTCTATACCACCCTTCCTTGAAGTTAGGTCGTAGGTGTCCATTTTTGTTTTCCTTTTTTTTGAGGGTGATAAAGACGGAGTTATAAAAACTGTAATTGCTGAAAAGCATTATAGTTTTATGATCATACTTAAAGTTATTTTAGATCTCAGACTCAAAACTGCTTGTAATCATGCCATAAATCTTGTGGAGGTGGTTTCATAAATTTTAGGAGGTTCTTAAAATGTTGGACTCAGGGAGATGGAGGTGAATGGTCCATGTGGTAGTTTATTACTGGTGAAAATAGGGGAGTTGTCTATGTTTTGTGGGTCATTAGAAGGCTATTTCACGTATTGAGTTAGGTCGATCCATTTCTTAGTTAGATGAGGAGGTGGCTGAAGTCTAATTGGAGGGCAGTAATTTGCTTGTTATTCTTTGGATTTGATTTATTGCAATAGGAGCAAAAATGACAGAGACATGGTCGTACATATCGAAGTGCCTGGCAAGTTGAGATGTGTGTCATATATTGAAGTTAGCCATGTGTTGCTGGACTTGGCCGATGATTTTTCATACATATCACTTTGATAATGGGGAATTTGCTCCTGTTAGCTTTGTGTTGGGGCATTTGTGAGGAAGGCTGCATTAGACTCTTTCAGGGCAGAACCACTTATCATGTCTCTCTTCAAAGGAGTCAAATCTCCTAATTGCCGGCTGTGTACTTTGAGTTGGGAGATGTAAAATTTGGATGTGGTAGAATCGAATTCTTGTATGACAGGGACTTGACAAATGAATTTTTCCCCCTATTCAAGAAATTTGGAAGGGGGTGGATCAAAGTTGGGTTTTGCAGGAGATTTGTACAGCCTCGGCTGGTATTGGTGGCATTTCTAACTACCATTGGGGTGTGAACTTGTACATATGAAAGTATTATTAAGGCCATTTGGTAACTGGTTTTCCTAGAAAAAGGTCTGGTATTTATTACCATTGAGCATAATAACAAAGTTCTCTGTTTTTTTTAAAGTCTCGAATAAGTTACGACTTTTTCGTTGAACAATTAATTCATGAAGTTCGTTCGCCACTTCTTTAAAAATTTGGGGGTTTTGCGAATTAAATGCTAATTATTCATGGCTTTTCAAAAAATTCTAAAGTATATATTTTGTTATAAGTTTTCATAACTAAAATTCTTATTTATTATTTATTCATCTCATGGTCGACTTTTTTTTAAAAATTTTGCTGAATTTTTCCCTAGACTAATAGGTCCCAAAATCCAAATTGGTAACCTTGCTATTGAGATGTAACAAGAAGTTGAACTTGTGCCAATGAAAACTTGCTACTCAATCCTTTTAGGACCCTACTATTCGCCTAATTCGCAGAACCCATATGAGACAGTGTCTTTGTTCTTGTATGTTTGTTGCTATCCTCATCTCTTGACAAAGTTATTATTGTTTTTGTGCTAGGTAGTTTTGTTTTTTATGGATCACACCTCACAGTTGCTTTACAAACACTTATTTTATCTTATTTTGATGATGTTTTCTGTGAAGAATATTTGTTCTTTTTTGTAGTTTTTGAAGTTGTAGGCTTTATATTTTGGAGCTGGCATATGCAGTCTTTTGAAGTTCTCATTGCTACCTCGCTCCTCTGTATAACTTTTTTTAATAGTTATTGTTTTGTTATTAAACTCAGTTGTTGTGGTTGGTTGGAACCATGAGCATTTCACTTGTACTTATAATTTTTGCCCAAAATGCCCGTCTTTGTGGAACAGCTGATTTATTAAGTTTAAGATTTCTGCTTGTGACATTTTCTGAACCATGTTTTTTTTCAGTGGCATACAAGTTATCAAGAAGGAAGACTGAAGAAACTATCAAATTACTTCACACAATTCTTTTCGGAAGGAGGGGAAAAGTAATTAAAAATGTTTTAAAATGCTTTTTTTTCTTCTATAATTGTTCTATTCATATATCCAACTTTGTTGTGGTTGCTTACTGTTGTTTAAAATCTAGTCTTTAATTGGGGCGAATTGAAGTTGCATGCAATATCATAGTCTATACTGCACTAGATCTTCATGCTTGGAATGCTTTTGAAGTTTGCAATTAAGGTTCATCTGGTTAGGTGTGTTGTCTTTTGCTTTGGAACCAAATGATTGTCACCTTTCTTTTTGCATCTATTGAAAAAAATCATTTTGGGACTGACCAAAATAGCTATTTAAATAACCTAATTTACCATGTTAAAAACAAGTTGATGCTTCATATTTTTTTCCACTCTCTTTAAAACACTGTTCACGTGCACATTTTCAGCACTATAATAAGCTTGGATCTTAGCGCTATTTACAGTTTCGAGTGGAAGTCTGTAATCTAGTAGGAGACACATTCTAACATTTTTTTCCTACTGTATAAACCTTAATTTAGGGTTATAATGGTATGATTATCTGCTCCACCGTCATGTATGCTTTGCCATGAAAATAGGTCAGCAGACACTCTTAAATCCTGACATATTAATTGATCAGTCATTCCTAGACGAGTAATTCCCAAAATTTTCTCTTCAATTAAATTTTTTAGTGACCCATTTTTTAAAAATTCGGTGCCAGATGGTTAGGAACATATGTTTGGTATATTTTATGAGGTTTATCAAAAGTTCTAAATCCTTCAGCATGCTGAGGTAGGGACTAGGCTGAAGAATATAATATAATATAATATTAATTTTGTTTTAATCGATGACAAGTTTAGAACTTAATGATGATAGGGAATACTTGAGAGTTTCTCTGCAAAAGTTTTTTTTTTTTTTGGTTTTGTTTCCCTAATCCCAAATGCACCCCACTGATCCAAAAAAAAAAAAGAGTCCCAAATGCCCCATATGATTGGGTGCATTGTTTGGTCATTCTTGGGTACTTGTTTCTTTTGTGGTTTTGTCTACTTTTACAGTTCAGGGTGTGGTTGTTTTATTGTTACTGTGCAGGTGTCATCTGTAATGTGATCTGCCTGTTTGCTGTCGGTGAGTAATTAAAAATTGCTCCGCTGTGACTGTATTCTTTACCTCCTGCAGGCACTTCATATCAAGAATAATATCTCCCAATTTTCTGGCTTTGTGTGGCACGAAAATGAGGTAGAGAAATTCATATTTGAGAAAGAAGTCTGCTCTTTTGTACATATGCTCATAGCTTATTAAGGGGCTGAAATAAATAGTTTGTCCATTTTTAGTCTCTGCCTACGTAATTGATTTGATGGTGAGACGTTATAGATTGATAGTGTTTGGTAGTACACCATATGCATCTCTTTCAACTTTACAACTCGAATTATCGTAATTGCAGGAAAAGCAAAAAATCAGAGTAAGAGAAAAATTCGACAAGTGTGTGAAAGAAAAATTGTTGGAATTTTGCGATGTGCTTGACATACCCATTGCTAAGACTGCAAGCAGGAAGGTTTGTTGATTTTATGATTGCTACGTATTGGGGCTGGGAAGTGTTATGTTGCTAAAGGATTTGACTTTTGTGCCCTCATGCCATGCTGTAAATGTGGCTCAACTTACAGGCAATATGGACTGTTTAATTGGTGGATGATTCTTAGATGGAAATAAATAGTTACTCAAACGAACAATTCTTAGATTCCTAAACCTCCAGTGCATTTTCTTTTCTTTTTCTCTGTTGGGCTACCAATACTTGTAGCATACCATATTTTTGCTACTGAATGGATGGTTAAGATTGCTGATCAGTGCATTGTCTCGGCTAAGGGCCATCTTTGAGGTAGCTCACTGATTGGACAGTTTGAATTGATACATCATAGGAATGTCATCTAATTGTGACATGTTTATGAGTTTAAGATGCACATGCAGGAAGATATTGTGATCAAGCTGATAGACTTTCTAGTGGCTCCTCATGCTACAACTACCGTGCTACTTGCGGAAAAAGAGCAGGTTTGTTTGGCTTGATTGGAACTTGTTGCTCAAACATAGTCTCTGAAGGGATTTGCTTTTCTGCTTTGGTATTCATGCTCATTTGCATCCTATATGTGTATCAGTCAGGTAAGGGTAGAAAACGTAAGAGGGAAGTGAAAAGCAGTGCATCGAAATCTGGAGGCACTCCTGCAAAACGCTCTGTAAAGGTATCATTCTTTAGCTGATAATCTTGCAAATATGATTCATGGATTTTCCAGTATATTTTAAATTTATAATTAATCAAAACATGCCTTTATAGCGTAATGGTCTTCTAGTGAGATATTTTGGCACACTATTAATTGTAGATCCAACCAGTTTTGATTCACGATAAGGACTGCCAATTCTTGTTATATTTGGTCCTTGCTCTTCTTGTTGTCGCTCAAACGAATACTGTACCTTATACCTAGTTATGACTTTGAGGCTATAAAAGAATACTTTTATCTGACTACCATAAAATATAGTATAATTGTTTTGTTTTTGTGGGCACTTAGGCCAGCTAAATCTACTTAGGTCCCATATATTATCATTGGGCCAGCTTACATTGCATTACAATGGGATTAAAGGGGATTTGGATTTCAATTTGATGGGATTGGAGTGCCTGGGCAGGGTGTCACCTAGGCCCCTTGAAGCACCTTGGCACCCGCTGGAACAACCATGGTTTCGCATGCCTTAGTATGGTGTGTTCTACAAATTGCTCAACCATACATAGTACAGCCATCCAGCATGACATGCACATTGGCAAGTATATTTTGATATGCTATTAGTATTAGATCCAACCAGTTTTAATTCACGAGAAAGGCTGCCAATTCTTGTTATATTTGGTCCATGCTCTTCTTCTCACTTAAATTAATAGTATACCATATACCTAGTTATGAGTGTCAAAAAATACTCTTATGACTTATCGTAGTTATGAGAATATAAATGAGAGGTCTTAGTTTCACAGGCCTTCAGTGGTGTGTTTTACAAATGGCTCAACCATACATTTAGTGCAGACATCCACCATTCTCATCTAGGACTACTTTGTTGCCTAATTCTCTTCTTTTCACCATGATTCAAAATATTGGTATTGGGTGTTATATTGGTAAGTCTAAAACATAATACGTTTCAGATAGATACGATGGAAAAAACCAGGATATGCTAAGAAACGCTTGGATACGCAAAGAAAAACTTGGATACCTTTCATAAAATTTATCTTAATGCAAATATAAGTTAAAAAACAAACTCAATAAATACCTTTCATAAAATTTATTTTAATACAAATATAAGCTAAGAACAAACTCAATAAATACCTCCAACTATATTAGTAAAATTCAATTGTCTCTCAATTCCTGGGTGATCGCACCAAAAACTCGAGTTCCTTTTGGATTGCCTTCTTGATCAATGACAACTGCTGCATTGTCATCATATCATATTATCAATACCGTTGTCACATTTGAGTTCTTTACATGTATGTACAATTACACCTTGTAACCATATATATAAGAGTTAAAAATTTTATAAGTTAAAAAAGGCGTGTGTATTGATAAACTGATATGAAAATACAAACCATAGTCACTTAGCTAAGCATAGGAAATATAATCTAGATATTAAAACCTTACATTCAATGAGTTAAATAAGAATGTATTGAACTACAACTATAAATTATAAGTTTGAATGTAAATTTTTTTTATGCTGAATTGTTACATTGTTAGTTGACTTTTTGATCGCGTAAATTAAAATATTTTTTGAAGGCTAAAATATGACTCTTTTTGCCAATCTTTTGAATTGTGGTAATATTTTGATATAATATAATTTATTAATTTTTAATATTTGAGAAATACCTTTACCATTTGAAGGTTGAAATTTTGACCTAATCCCTAAAAGACGTTAAAAATAGGATTTTATTCTTGAACTGAAAAGTTGACTTTTTATTCTTCAGTAATTTGGATCTAGGATAATTTTTATTGAATTCAAATGGAGGTATAACCTTATAAGTATCTTAAGTAAATAATATCATTTACTTAAATGATATTTTATGTAAATAAATTGTGCGTATTGGGTCTGTGTTGTAGATCCTAGTGTAATGGAATGATAGAAAACAAAATTTAATTGTAAATTCCCCCATATTGGGCATATCAGGCCCGATACGGGGGATCATTACCATGAAGTCTACAAGTTTCTGAATCTGACACTTTTAATATAGGGGTCTCAGTTCTTGCGCTCTCTCTCTCTCTCGTCTCATTTCTTGCTGTTTCTTGGCATCTTTTACTATATTTTCAGACTCAAAGAAAGCGTGAAGAGACTCTTAAAGGGAAGGAGACAAAGAGTGAACCTGAAAAAGATGAATCGGCAGAAGAGGAAAAAGAAGAAGAAAGTGAAAATGGTGTTCCTCATGGGTCTGAGAATGAGGCGCATGAACATTCTGAAAGTGAGGAAAAAAAAGATGAGTCTGAAGAGGAGTCCGAAGAAGACACTGGAAAACACAGACGGAGTTCGAAGAAACCGTCTTCAAAGAAGGAATCTGCTACCAAAACTAAAACCAAGCGACTTAAGATTTCCAAAAAATCCAGTCCTGCTGCATCTCCTAAAAAAACACCTATAAAATCCTCATCAAAGCACTCTAAGGTTGATGATCGCAGTGATACAAGCCCACGGGTGTTCTCAAGGAAGAAAAAAAATGAGGAAGCAGCTATAAAGAAGTCCTCAACTCCAATGAAATCTGCCTCCAAGGAAAAAGTCACGAAGGAGAAAACTGGTAAACACAAGATTTTGTTTTCTTTGGATTTCCTTTTGGGTCTGCTCAGCTCGTAACAATAGTTAAGAGCCTAGCTTCTGTTGTCAACAGATTGAAGAATAAACAAAAAGGAGTTTTGCTCATGCTTTTCAGTTTTGAGAAATGTAGTCAAACCAATAACTAGTCTCCAAGAAATAAAGTATGAATGTAGTCTAGGAATATATTCTGCCACTGGAAAAGTCACCAAGGGAAAAACTGGTAACATGCAAGATTTTTTTTCCTTTTTTGTTTACTTCTGGGTCTGCTTAGTTCCTAACATAGTTAAAGCATGGTTTCTGTTAACAAATTGAAGAAATGAAAACGGGGTTGTATTTATGCTTTTCAATTTTCATGGGAAATATATTCGAGCTAATTTCTTTTTTCTTCACCTATTGTGTTTAAGCTTTTAACTAGTCTCCAAGAAATAGAGGAATATGAGTCTAGTACACTCGTTCATCTGATCAACTATGTACTGAATTACCGATCAAAAAAAAAAACTATATACTGAATTAATTTCTGTTTTTATGTAGGTAAAAGGGTGTCAAAAGGAAAGGAGAAAATCAAAGAGGAAGATTCCAAGCCAAGTGAAGATGAACTAAAGAATGCAATCTGTGAAATTCTGAAAGAAGTTGATTTTAACACGGTAAGCTGCTCCGAAGTTAGGATGGCCCATACCTGTTCTGTTCTCATGGCACACATGCAGTGTGGTTGGGACACCCCATTGGCCTTTGGCTAGTGCTCCCCATTAAATTACCCTAACCATCGGATCCGGAATTGTATCTTTGGGCCACCAATGATTTTTTGTTTCCAACTGCCCCACTAAAACAATAGATCAAATTTTAGCATCACGTCATATGTAGTAGGACTACTGAATGGAAGTCTTAACCTCACCATGTTCTTCATATTTTCCTTTGTTACGGAAAACAAATCTCCTCCCACTCTCCTGTGCTGGTTTGTTTCATCTTTAATCTTTATTTCTCATTGGATTTTGGCTCCAGTTTTCTGAAAATATAGTGGTGCCTGTTATTGACTATCATTCCACAGTATAATTTACATTTTTGTTGCTTAAATTTGCAGGCAACGTTCACGGACATTCTCAAGAAACTTGGTATGCATGGTGTTTATAAATCTGTATGAATTTTGTATTATCTCTTAAAAGAGGTGGACTATTGGGATGCTACTATTATAGCATTAGCATTAGCTAAACTTTTCCCTCCACCCGATGCTTGATATGTCTGTTCATGCATACTAATTTGGACCATCCAATCAAGAGACGACTCATCTGTCTTGCAATATTATGGTTTTCAAAGAATAACCATCTGGAAAAGTTCTTTTTTTGAACAGTTAAATTGTTTGGGATTCCATCTTTTGGGTGAGGCACATCCATTAGACGGTCTGGAACCATTGGTCCATTGCATGTGTTCTATATTGAGAGAACCAGGGAACATTATTTTTTCATTCACAAAGTATTATATGGTGGTTGAGTAGCTTCTACTTGTTTTCAGCTCGGCGGTTTGATACAGATCTCACTACCCGAAAGTCATCTATAAAGCTAATGATCCAGGAAGAGCTTACTAAACTAGCCGATGAAGCGGAAGAAGATGAGGGAGAAGAGGACGAGGGTGACGAAGGGCAATGATGAGAAAGATGAATCTCAACCTGCAGACCAAGTTGTGGAAGCTTATCCACCAAGGTTAAACATAAGAATATATGGAAAATGTTATTCCTATGATGCTATCTTTATCACCTCTTGATTATGCCACCAATGTACATTTCAATGTCTCTTCGTTCCAGCCGGTTGTAATTAATTGATAGAGGGTTTTGTTGCTGGGAGACCAAGACAGATGTTTCCGAGCAACGAGTGGTTGTGGAACTGCTCGGGCTGCTGCGGATTAATGATGCGTTATGTATACTTAAAACATAGATTTGTAGTCATTTTATGATCTTTTTTTAACTTAAAACTGACCCTCTATGAGTCCATCAAGCAGGTTTTGTTTGCAGTGTTGTTCCACAATCAATCTGTATGAAGAGCATAGACCATGGAAAAATTACATGGATGTGTCAGTCCCAACCTTCATAGTTCATGCCTACTTGTGGTCCATTAAATGGGTAAAATTACTGCAGGTAGAGGTGAGTATCGAGCTTCTATCAAGCATGTAAATATTTCAAGGTATTCAAGCTTTGCTAGGCTTGTTTATAAAACAGCACAACCGAGCTCAAGCTTTTAAAATATAATTAGTTTATAAATATACATATAATAAATGTTCAGTTTAAAAAATTACCCTTTAATGAGTTGAAATCATTTTAAATTCACTCCCTTAGTCAAAAACTTTTACTCTTCATAGCATAACAAGCTTTGAATGCTGAATCTCACATAACTTAAAGAACCCCTTTTAAGGCTCTAATCATTGGTTGTGTCCTTTAATTATTTAATTATGTACTTTTAACTTAAGTACTTTAGTAATTTCGAGCCGAATAAGGGTGTGTTTAGGCACGGCTCATTAATTAAATGAGCTTGAGAACCAAGCTTAAATGAGCTTGAGAACCAAGCTCGTGCTTGGCTTGTTTCTTTACTATTATAACGTGAGAGGCATGTGGAGATGACTTTTCCGAAATTCCTAAACTATTCTTGTATCAAAACAAAAAGTTGATTTGATGTTTTATTTTAATTCCCAAACTATCCCTTGCCTTTGATTTAATGTTTGACTTTAATTCCCAAACTAACCCTTGCTCATCTATCTATTTAGAATCACAACAATTGTGATTGAACTTGGGGAGAGTTCAATCGCACCCACGGGTTAACATGTGTCCCTTTTAACTCTTATTAATTGTGGTTAACTCCTTCCCCTTGCTCTCAAATGACTCGCACGTGCCACTAGCGAGTCCAATCGCACCCACGGGTTAACATTTGTCCCCTTTAACTCTTATTAACTGTAGTTAACTCCTTCCCCTCACTCTCACGTGCATCGCACATGCCACCCGCTAGTACTATATAAACGAAGGAATTGAATTCGACCTTTTAACCAGCCGGAGCTTGAGCTGTTCTTTGGTTAATCACCCCTGCAGGTATTAAAGTGGACTGTGAGCATTTCGGGCAAAAGAGTAATGTGGATCGGACATGGGTGTTCCAAGATCTGAGCATCTCATCACCGTTGATTGAGATAGTCTAATTTTCTCTAGATCACCCATTTAGAAGGTGGTGGGCCCTTCAGGACTAGGAGGTAGTGGTGGGTCCCTACCATACCATTTACCACTGCATCTGAAAACTCTATCCATGAACGAACGAACTAGTTAGTGGGTGAATGAACTGAATAAACTCTCCACTCAAGTAGTGGAAGTACTGTGCTGTGGAACACTCGCACGAAAGAAGTAAATAAATAATATTATATTAATAGGTGTAGAATTGTAGTTATATAAAGATCCTAAGGACCGTTAAAACGCATCAAGGAAGTTAGGGCCCGCCAACTTAATAATGGTCGAGATCTATGAATTCGTTATCCACGTGGAAGCCACTACGAAGATAAGGTTTCAGATTCTCGTGCGAGGAGGCTCGAACAGTTCAGATCTTCTGGTCTTCGAACAATCAAACGGCTAACACCTCCTCAACGAAAGCGGCATACTTATCGTTTAACAAACGGTCCTAAACTGTCCACGTGTCAAACACGATGTGATATTAGACCAAAGATCCAACGACCTCGCAATCCCTACCCCCCCTTCGTTCGTTGTAGCGCGCGCTTTGGCCGGAGACCGACAACTCGCCATCTGTTTGAATTCCGGCCAAATATTCTTCCTCAAATCCTAAACTTATTCTTTCATTATCTTGATTGTGTCCAAAAATTCAGTTCAAGAACCTAAATTCACGGCAATTTCACCGGAGAAAATTGTCAGATGTTCTCTCTTTCTCCTTTTTCCTTTTTCCGGAAAGAACTTAATTTCTCCTCATTTTACCGATGCATTTGGGTTTTTTTTTCCTTGGATCGGGAAAAATCCTAATTTTTTTTAACTGTTTATCTTAAATAATTCTTAAATTTGCTCAATTACGTACCGTTCATATCTTCGAAATCGAGCTCCTTTGCTGTGTTTTAATGGCGGTAACCATAAGTCCTTGATTCTTCATCAACTCTCACTATTTCCTACAACTGAAGATCGTATAAAGGTCGAGTTATTCTATATTCTGATATTAAGGAAAACCTAGAATTCGAATTGTTCTCATCTCTTCGTTTAGATTTCATGGCGGACTCGGACAACGAATCCGGAGGGCAGAACAACAGTAACGCGAACAGCGAGTTCTCAACGCGAGAGCAAGACAGGTTCTTGCCAATTGCTAACGTGAGCCGGATTATGAAGAAAGCCCTTCCGGCGAACGCGAAGATCTCGAAAGACGCTAAGGAAACGGTACAGGAGTGCGTATCGGAGTTAATCAGCTTCATCACGGGAGAAGCGTCGGATAAGTGCCAGAGAGAGAAGCGAAAGACGATCAACGGTGATGATCTTCTCTGGGCCATGACCACTTTAGGGTTCGAAGAGTACGTGGATCCTCTGAAGATATACCTGCAGAAGTTTCGAGAGTTGGAGGGAGAGAAGACCTCGATGGGACGACCAGGCGACAAGGACGGCTCCGGCGGTGGCGGTGGTAATGGCGGGATTGTGAATTCGGGAAACAGTGGGGGTAGTTTCAGTGGAGGTGGGATGTATGGAGGGATGCAGTCGGGAATGATGATGATGGGGCATGATCATCAGGGACAAATGTACGGGTCGGGTTCGTATCATCAGATGGCTGTGGGTGGTGGTGGGCCCGGAAAGGGTAGTTTGGGTAGTGCAAGCGGTGGAAGTGGAACTTCTTCAGGGAGGCCAAGGTAGGTAATACTGTTGATGGAAGTTGAATGGATGATGATGATGATGATGATGATGATGATGATGATGATGATGATGATGATGATGATGATGATGATGATGGATGGTATTGGCGTAATGACCTGTCTTTCTTATTTTCTAATTAGTTTTTTTTAAATGAGCAGTGATTAGCGGATCCCGGGTCCGTTACAAAACTTACCCTCGTGTTCCCGTGTCCATCCCTTTAATCCTAGTTAAGCTCAATTAAATTAAAGTTAAATTTTTTGTTTTTGTTTTTTTTTAATTAAAAACCATTGGTTGGATTGCTAAATCCTTAGGGTGTTGAGTCACCTGTTCCACTTACAGGGACATATCTGAGAGCACCAAATGCTCTGGAGTTTCTCCATTCAATCATTTTACTTCTTGTTGTTGCATCTTTTTTGTACACATCTTTTTGTTTTCGGAGCCTCTAATGAGTTAGAGACATAATCCGAAAAGATTAAATATTTGATGATTTCATTGAATTGCAAAAACTTTTAAATATATATCTTAACATGATGATGTTGATAGGCCTACCATGTATAGCCTCCTCTTAAGTGCTGACTAATGCTAATTGGGGTTGCAGCCTAAACATATTTGATTTAAAAAAAATTGAAAAATCACCTGTTCGGGTGAACTCTAGTTCGAGTTTCTATCTCATGAACTGAGTTACTTGAAAGAAAGGGAGTTGATATGCCTACTAGTTTACTAACTTAAATACTAAACTTAGATAATGATCCTTTCTCTAAAAATAAATAGAGTAGGTGTAAACACAATTGTAAGTTTATGCATCTCTTATGGTGAAAACATAATTAGTACAAAAATCCTCACTTATTATATAATAAAAAGACCAATTAGCTAAGTTGGTTGGAGCTTTGTGCTAATAACGCCAAGCTTGCAGGTTCTAGACCTAGATGGGCTAGATTTATACATTTTGAACTATTATCTCATGTTAGTTTTAGGAACTATTTGGGGATGGATGCTATAAAACACGAATTTGGTGGATGCCCCAAATGATTTGAACCCAGCGGTCATGTTAAGGCCTTTTGCATTGTGCTACAGCCTCAATGCCCAATAATCAGAACAATTGGGGCAGTCCCACTCATTCCAACCCTTCATAAAAAGGGAAACAAATAGACTACCTGAAATTGGATGTATAAGCGAGGCTACCTGTTTGGAGTTCAATCGCGATTGGCTGGGATCCGATCTCATTTGTGAGATCTGTTTGGTATCGCCAATCCTCGTAATTCTTGATCAGTCCAGTCCGTCCCTGCAAATTTATTATCTGATGGATGGGGATATCTCTGTCAAATTAAAATACCATAAGATCAACCAATATACACTAATAAGAAAAATTGAAGCATAAAATTCCTCCTCAACTTTCAAAGAATTCAAAGAATTGCATTAAGCGACTAGGTTTCTTTACATATCCTTTGAACTGCATGGTAATGGGGTTGGCAAGGCAAAAATTAAATTAAAAAGTATAACAATTTAAAAAAAAAAAAATATATATATATATATATACAAAAACAAAAAATCTGAAAAAAAGGGCACAGTAAAAACATAAATGTCATCGTCAAAGCTTCTAATATTAGTTTGTGGTAGGGTTATTAATTAACCGATGGTAGGCTTATTCTACATTTTTTTTTTGATGAGGGATATCATTTACCTATATTAGCAGAGCCAGACGGTCAAAAGTTAGCTTGGACAGTGAGCTCTTGCAACTCATACTCAGGTGGGATTAGATCACCGGACCTCCTCCATGGAAGGCCACACCCCTACCACTCTAAAGAGGCGAGGGTAGTGCTTATTCTACATCACTGTTGAGAAAGTGGTAACATCGTACATCACTGTAGGTTCAGGTCCTCTATAGTTCAAAAAAACAGGATTAATCCGCAGGCAAAGAGAAATTGTGGAACAGCTTCAGCTCTCAGTCTAAAAATGCCCTTCAAAATGAAAATAAAAGAAACCGGTAAGAAAAATAATTGCAATCAGCAATTCAATCATGCATCATAAATGGGCAGCAATAACAGGTCTCACATTAGAGATTGTCTTCATGGATCCTAAGACCCTGGAAGAAACAAAAGATGTAAAGAATGGAAGTCCTCCTGATTTCATAACATGAATGAAGGAGCTAGGAAATGAAGAATGTGACTGGTCATTGAACACCGCCCATTCCTCTCCTCCCAAACTATCTAGCAATTGGCCCTCGGTAGCATGAACCAAATCATGAACCAAATCAAACTTGCCGATGCATCTAAGTCTCGAATGGTCCAAAGCCGGCGGCCCATGCAATGGTGGAGAAGGAGAAAGGCCACTTATTTGCGTATTTTTAAAATGACATCTCTGACCCCTATAAAGAAAATTGGCATTACTAAAACATACTGCTATTAAATTAGAGAAAGTTTTCAAAATTTTATCAAATGATCAAACTCTAGAAAAATATTTGAACTTATTCTGTAGAGCTTGTTATATTTTACAAGAGTTTTGAAAATTCAACCATAACCTAATCCTTTTGTATCGTGATTTTGTCAAATATACCAACTCTTGTGAATTTTGGCTCAAATTTTGTATATGAGTTTTGTTGGGAAGTTAGTATGGATCTTATTCGGATCCTTGATGACCTGGTGTTCAACCCGATCGGGGGCAAAGCCCCCGGCCGAATTTTTGATCCGTATTTTCGACCCATTTTGTCTTCTCGTTGTAATCCTAGATATATAAAGAGTTTTCTTTGAGGATGAGAGATAAGAGGTTTTTCAAGGGTTTTAGAAGAGGGTTTCGAGAGAGCTTGTATGCACTGTTTTTCTCCCGTATTCTTAGTTGATTTCTTGCCGTTTTCTCCTGTGGACGTAGGTACCTTGCCGGACCACGTATATCTTGTTTCCCTCGTGCGATTGCTTGATTTCTCGTTTTCTTATTCATCTAGATTTGTAACTGGTTATAACAATTCTCATTAGTAAAAAACATTCTTCTGTAGTTGTGGAGTTATATGAATAAAAAGAAGCACTAAAACTTTCCCATATGAAAAGGCTTACAGTAAATATGAGTCATGGCATGTCACCGATTGGTAACAAGTCCAAAAGCTAAAGAGTATGAAGATATTAAATATATGGGAAATGCTCTTGAGACCGCAAAAGGGTCGAGACCTTGCATGGATGCACGGGATTGTAGGTGGGGCCTACCATGGGAACGTGGGCCCCAACAGAAATCCCGTACATGCATGCACGGTCTCGGTGGTCTTGGCCCTTCTGTGGTCTCAGTAGCAAAGTCCGATATATATTGCACAATAAGCACAGACATAGCAACTCCAAATAATATAATTGAGGATTCAGCTATAATAAAAGGAGAAATAGAGAAAGGATTTGAAACATGAACAGCACCAGTTACAGAAGTTACTTTTCCAATATAAGAACAGAAACATGTTCCAAGAGATTTCGGACGATGAAGCCATGATAGTAGCAAGAGGCATTCATATAGGACCACCAAGAAAACCACTGAAAAAAGAGTGCAATCCCACTGTTTCTTGGGCTGACTATCAGGGAAGATCAGGTGATAATCGTCGCCTCTTTCGGTCTTGATCATCCCTTGTCCTTGAAGGTTGGCCTTCCTCTTGTGATAGCCGTGACTTCCTTTGAGTCCTTGATGATCGTCCCTCTGGTTCTTGATCCATGTATCTCTGATGATGTGAATATCTGTCTCTGTCCTCTCTATCCCGGTCCCAATCATACCAGTCTCGACCAGTTTCTCTATCATCAGGATCCCTTCTTTGCAACCAATTATGATCGTCACCCACATATTGTTTTGGCACTTCCCAATTAAACTCTGGTTCTCTGTGAGAAGCACCAGACCAAGCCCCTCTTTCATGGCTTCCTTCTCCATACTGAAGGTCAGAGGCAGCATTGTCCCCATATATGGGCTCCTGACCACTAACCCATCCGGCTGCACTTGGGTCAGTCCACATCCTAATGTTATGTCCCTCAACAGTACCTGTTGTTACAGGCATTCCTCTCCCAAAAAAATTTGGATTCACATTAGGAGCTACGCGTGGAAATGGAGACAAGAACCCTGGAAAAGATGGTGCCGTAAAACCTCTATGAGGACCTCCCATATGTGCTCTATAAACTGGACGAAATCCATGACCCATCACTGGTTGAGGATGGAACAATGGTGGGGTTGCTGCAATTCCTCTTCTTGGCAGAGCAAGACTAGCCTGTTTCATCTCTCGATTCTTCTTCATGACCTGGGCTGCTCCCATTTCCCTAACACTAGAGGGTGTAGCATGAGCAACAACACATGGTCGACCGTTAAAGATATGCCCATTCATTCCCTCCTGGCAAGCCATGGCTGCAGAGGGATCATGAAATTCAACCTGGCAATACCCTTTTGACCTTCTATTTTCCATCTCAACAAAGAATTTGACCTCCTTCACGTTCCCATACTTGCAGAGCTCCGCTTCAAGCTCCGGACCTCTTGTCCACCAATGCAAATTACCCACAAAAAGAATTGTCCCACCTCTCCCTCTATTGCCATTTATGTCTCCTCTCTCATCCTCCATGGCTTCCTTTCTGTCCTCTGCTTTACACTTTACAGAGATGTCTCCTTCTTGGATCTTTTAGATCAAAAGAGCCTTCTGAAATCGAAAGCCGGAGACTACAATAGATTTCTTACCTGAAAATTTCAAATCACCAGTCCAAGAAAAGAGTCGTCGCGGTGCAAGAAAAACCCAAACCTTGGAATTTGAAAGAGAGACCTCTAGTTTTTAAATTTGTAATCAAATTACGCGAAATCTTGTGAAGGAGATATCTAACATGCGCAAGAGTGTGTGTTACGATTGACTCTGTGTTACAGTGGTCGATAGGTGGGATGGAGTATAGACCCAAAGAAATGTCTAGGACTCGTGACAAAAGGGGCCAATACCATCCTCTTAACATGTTGATAAAAGGTTAATGAGGAGTGCTACCCCTACTCTCAGTCAACCCCTACTCTCACCCTTCATCAAGGATATGTCCATTATGCAAATGATCAAAGCACTCTCTCACAAAAAAAGTAGACAGCTGGTTGGTAGGTATCTAGGACTCGTTTGCTTCTTGAGTTCTGGTTGACTGGTAGAAAGAAGAAGGCGGTAACAAAGATCGATGATTGTTGAAGAAAATGGTTCACCCTGTCAAGACACTCTGATGATAAAATCAGTATAGGAAGATGATAGAATGCAGAAAGTGAACTTAAAACAGAGGTTGGGAGTGTATGAATTAAGGCCTTTGCCTCTGGTTTTAAGAAAATGAGTAGTCTTTTGGTCGATTTTCTCAATCCCCCATCTTACTGTGGGCCGAGGAGTATTTATAGACCCAGATGTGTATGCCCGTTCATGCCCATAGATGGTCATGCATCCTTCTTTGTGATCATTACAAGATATGTCAGACTGATCTTGTAAAGACCCCGAATCTTTTTCATGTTTTTACTTCATTGTATTAGGGGTATTATAGTCCTTATGATGTTTTGATGTTTATTGTATTATATATTTATTTGGTGTGGTGTGAACTAGGCTTAATCAAACTTGTAACGGAGGGATGTCATATCACACCCTAAACTTTAGGAAGCTCTAGTTTTGGCACCGTTTACTGGAATTGAGTGATTCTTGAACCATTAGAAAGGTGTTGGAACCCTCTTCGAAGTTCATGTTTAATGTTTTTCCTTATTTTGAGTTTAAGCCAAGTCAATGGTGGGTTTTATCTAATGGAATTGCAGATCAGTCAACTTTGGGGATAATTTAGTCTATTAATTAAGTGGAATTTAGAAATTCTAAAATGCCAGAAATGTTTGTTTTCGAAAGACGAATCCAACGCAAGTTGAATCGTCAAAATCCGACGAACGAGTCAAAAGTTATGGCCAAAACAGTAAAATGAGTCGAAATAGAGCACCGATCGCTCGGTCAGAAGTAGCAATCGATCGGTCCAAAACCGATTGATCGGTATCTATCGACTGGCCCAGAATTTTGTATGGGAAAAATTTTTAGAGAGTGCTTTTTTGACCGATCGCCCGGTCAAGAGCACCGATCGCTCGGTTGAGAACCGATCGATCGGTCATAACCACCGATCGCTCGGTCTTTCGTGATTTTTACAGAATTTTAGTATGGACGTTTTGGTCTTTTTGTTCTCAGACCTTGGGCTATAAATAGGGGGTCCTACTCGAAATATTAAAATACTCTACCTATTTCTAACCTAATTTGGTAAAAAGGGGAGAAAACCTAGGGTTTGAGGGAGAGGGTTGCTAGAAGATTGAGAGGAAAGCTTGGAGATCGTCCTCAAAGCTTCTCCAAATCTCCTCGGAAGCATTTTGAATCCAAGGGAAGGATTCCTAAGGTCGATATACTATCCTAATCGACTCTATTTTAATGTTTTGTGAATATTAATTTGATAGAAATGATAAAATAGAGATTAAATACATTTTCTCCAAATTTTCTATGAAGTAAGCTAATTATTGATGGAAATGTGGATTGGATGTGGATAGAATATATGGAGGATGAGAAATGTATGGAGGATGTGATTAATATGTAGATGTGAATTGTGAATTGATTGTATGGATGAATTATGGTTTGATGAATGCTTGAAAATATAGAGGGGAAATGGATTCATATTATGCGTACACAAGGTGTTTGTGAAAATGCTTGAAAGGATAAATGCTATTATACTCTTATGAAATAGTGGTAAATTGATTATGAATTGCGATATGAATTATGATAAGATATGTATATGTGAATGGTTTGTTAAGTATATCTAATTATTTGCATGGAAATAGATAATCGGGAAGGTAAGAACTTAGAGGAACATCTCTCAAACCGGGAATTCTCTAACTATTTGGTATGAGACAGTATAGTGGAGTTTCCATGGTGGGAGATCGGAATCTAAGCAATTACTAACTCGAATGTTAATTTCAACACTTAAGCACATATGCACGTGTATGTTAAGATAAGAGTCTCACAAGACACACATGTGGACCACAAGCATGAGCATGACATACGTATGACATTCTGAATAAGCATAAGCATGGCATGGTCCGTATCCGCCAAGAACGACATGTCAATTACATTTGATTCATAGGCATGGTCCGTATCCGCCAAGAACGGCATGTCACATCATTGTATGATCTGAATAAGTGCATAAGCATAAGCATTTCACAAGCACGTGGTCTCATAAGCATAAGCAACTCATAAGTGTATTGTCTTCCAAGTCTAAGATTTTCACAAGTACACGAGTCAAGGTGATGATATGATGTATATGCGCACACGTTCTTCCGCACTCTGATTATGTTATTATGTTATTGGATATGTTTCTGACTAAGTGCAGGTATATTATTATTGTTGGTTGGATTTTATATACATTGAGTACCTTTGTACTCAACCGGACTTTGTCTTGGCAGGTTTAGAGCAGGAGTACACGGCGGAGCCGTGGGTTGAGGAAACATACGCAGAGGAAGGAGGTGAAGGTGAGCCTTCTGATGAAGGAGCCAGAGACTTGGGTGGCTACACCTCTTAGTTTTTATTTCATTTGATTGAGAGAGTTGTATTAGACTTGAGTAGATGTTGCTTAGTAGACTTTTATAGTTGTGTATCAGACTCTTTGGTTTTAGTGGGTTGTATTTGTTGACTATAGACTCGTGCTATTTAGTTGGTTACAGTTGATATATCGAAAATTTTATTATCCTCATTTTTGGAGACTCGTGTTAGTGTGCCTTGCATGTCATGGATTTTAAGCAGGTTTAAGTAATGTGGCGATCCCAAAGTCCTATTTTAGCCTTGTAGGATTTTGGGGTCGTTACAGATCTTCTTCCAAACGTGTCACACATGTAAGCCTCATTCTCAGGTCAGTTTAGCCGAAAGCAGTTTGAAGTGACCAACATTAAATACTAAGTCAGTATTTTTCACCTAACACAAGAGTAATTAGATTGCCTTCTGATGCTTTTATCCTCCAAATCCGTCTCGTCGTTATTACCATGATTTCAGAAATCGTCCTGTAGACCACGAGTTTTGAAATCGTCTTGTCGATCATGAGTTTTGAAATCGTCTTGTAATGGTGTACGGGCTTGTCTTCAATTAGGGTATGAACCCGCGCCCCAAGACATGCATTTTCTAATTTTCTCTATTACATATGGGTTGACTGAGAGTAGAGCTAGCATTCTCTACGGAAAATAATCACCTCTTCAGTCGGTGAAGCGAGGAGGGACGCCTCGGTTTTTAGAAAAAAAATTAACTACATGATTAAACAAAACTAACTCGAGTTCATGACAGTTGAAGTGGCAGCTTTGTGAGAGCGAGGAGCAATGGCTCGCTCCTTGCCCGTGGAGTGAACTATTGCTCTTCTTGCCGCGTGTCCTATTTTAATAACCTTTAATTATGGTTAAAATTCACTGACCTTTAAAGTTAAAGCATCTAATATTGTTTTTTTTTAAAAAAATAAAATAACCACAAGGGTTAAATCTGAAGGGCAATTAAAAAGGACTTTCTGAGACGTGAGAGCAATAGTCTGCTCCTCACAGTGTCTCTCAAAAATGAATTGGGGTCCGAAAACAGGTGGTTCATATCTGTACTACCCGTGGTGGGTGAACAATAACTAATCAGTATGGTGAGGGTTCGTGGTGATTATTGAGCCGAGCCGAGCAGTATAAGTGGGTCAAGGTTTTAAAGTTTGGCTCGGATTATTTTTAAATGAGCAACACGAGCCAAACACGAACCGAGCTCAAGATTTTAACGAGCTTGGTTAAAATTTGATTAATTGAAAAATATACATAAAATATATGATAGTTTAGAAAATCACTCTTTAATGAGATAAAATCATTTAAATTCATCCCTTGATCTACAAATTTTATGCGAAATAACTTAGCACAAGTGCACAACAAGCTTGAAAGCTGAATATCACTTTTATCTTATATGTTATAGATCACCTCTAATCATCAGTTCTGTCCCTTAATAATAATATTTCTTTTCTTGCCCCTTAAGTATGTTACTTATGTATTTAACTCAAATATTTTTAAATTACAAAAAATAATTAAATATAAATATAATCGAGCCGAGCTTTTAAATGAGTAAGAGTGTTTCCAAGCTCAACTTGTTAACTAAACGTGCTCGAAAATGAAGCTCGAGCCTAGCTTGTTTATTAAATAAATGAATGAGCTCAAGCTTTTAACGAGCCGAGCTCGAAATCACGAGCACCTTGTTCATTAATCACTCCTAATGAGGGTCCCGAGAAACTAGATTCCTTCATGGGAAATAGTTAACGTACCCATGAAATCTATTTCATGGGCTAAGGCACCACCTCATTGGTATACTCACCAACCTCATTGGTGGTGCCCCTCTTAAATATTCATCAACCTTATTGGTGGTGTCCCCTTCGTAAATACTCACCACAATTGGCGAGTATTTAAGAAGGGAGGCATCCACTAATGAGGTGGTGCCTTAATCTATGAAATAGATTTCATGAGTATGCCTATCAGTACTCGGTGGCCAATCTCACGATGTTAGAGAGATTTTGTGGCTTGTAATATCACACAAGCACGTTTGGCGTGAATCAAATAGACCGACTGATTCTTTAACTAGACTTTGTGTAGATTATTCTAGGATGAAAAGATGTACTCCAGAATATAATAGAGTTTGCTTTTATTATATCTGGCAAAGGTCTGCCTTTATTATATCTGACTATCATTTGTGAACACCACGGCATTGAAAAGCTTTCAAATCCCCACCCCCAAGGAGTAGTTACAAGCCCGATGGAGAGAGATTTATCAGCTAGCCGGCGGCTCATGCAATGGTGGAGAAGGAGAGAGGCCACTTATTTGCATATTTTTAAAATCACATCTCTTATCCCTATAATAACCTCTCAAAATTTGACAATGCGAGGTTTTACCAAACATACTACTACTATTAAATTAGAGAAAAAATTTAGAATTTTATCAAACTCTAGAAAAATATTTGAACTTATTCTTTAGAGGTTATTATATATATTAGACAAGAATTTCCAAAATCCAAACATACCCTATTTCTCTTGTATTTTGATTTTGTCAAATAAGCAAATATAACTATTCTCACTAATTAAAAAAACATGCGCCAAAAAACAAACCATTTCTTCTGTAGTTGTGCATGGAGTGATATGAATAAAAGAAGAACTAAAACTTCCCAATATGAAAAGGCTTACATTACATATGAGTCATGGCCTGTCACCGATTGGTAACAAGTTCAAAAGCTAAAGAATATGATGATATTAAATATGAGTCATGGCGTGTCACCAATAGTTAACGAAAAAAAAAAAAACCATGTGTTTAGTCCCACATAGGATGTTTACATCCGGCCATGTACTCATCTTTATACGGTTTGTACCTGTTTAGAGGTGTCTTTTGTTGTGAAGCTTCATGAGGTGAGTAAGTGTATGGATGTGTGTAAGTGAGTTTTGGTTTTGTTGCCTACATTTTCGCGCCTTGTGGTGTTGTTGTGTTAACCAAAAAAAAGCACAAACATAGCATCTCCAAATAATATAAAGATTTTGCTCCTGGGACCACATTAGGGTAGAGACCCAAGACCATGCTCTTAAAGCATTGGATTTCAGGTGGGGCCCATTTCATATGGTAGGCCCACCTGAAATCTCATGCTCTAAAGAGCATGGTCTCGGTCGTCTCGACCCTAAGGGGTCTCAGAAGCTTTATCCATAATAATATAATTGAGGATTCAGCTATGATAAAAGGAGAAATAGAGAAAGGATTTGAAACATAAACATGCAGCACCAGTTACAGAACTTACCTTTTCAATATAAGAACAGAAGCATGTTCCAAGTGATTTCGGACGAATGAAGCCATAATAGTAGCAATCCCACCATGAAAACCACTGAAAAAAAGTGTGCAATCCCACTATTTCTTGTGCTGACAATCAAGAAGGATGATCAGGTGATAATCGTCGCCTCTTTCGGTCTTCATCATCCCTTGTCCTCCTTGAAGTTTGCCCTTCCTCTTGTGATAGCCGACTTCCTCTGAGTTCTTGAAGTTCCTCCCCGGTCCCGCTCATCATTATTATCTGGTTCTTGGTCCCTGAATCTCTTATGATATGAATATCTGTCTCTGTCCTCCCGGTCCCGGCCATGGTCCCGGTGCCGGTCCTGGTGCCGGTGCTGGTCATATTTCCTGACCCGGTCCCCGTGCCGGTCCCAATCATACTCCCTTTTCTGACTCGTCATTAATCTCTGGTTCTTGCTCCCTGTCTCTCTCCTCCCAGTCTCGGTTCTGAATTTGGTCTTGGTCCTGGTCCTGGTCCTGGACCCGTGATCCTGGTCCCAATCATACTCCCTTTCCCGGTCCCGGCCCTGATCGTATTCCCTTTCCTGGTCCTGGTCCTGGTCCTGATCATACTCCTTTTCCCGACCCGGTTCTTTATCATCAAGATGCATTGGCACATGCAAATAAATCTCTGGTCCCTTTTCATCTGGCCCCATTCTGTGAGAAGCATCAGAACAAGCCCCTCTTTCATGGCTTCCCTCTCCATACTGAAGTTTAGAAGAGGCATCCTCTTCCCCATAAATAGGCTCCTGATCACTACCCCGTCCGGCTGCACTTGGGTCTGTCCACATCCCAAAGTTATGTCCCACAAAACCTGTTGCAGGCGTCCCTCTCCCCCTAAAATATGGATTCACATGAGGAACTACACCTGGAAATGAAGGAGGCAAGAACCCTGAAAAAGAAGGTGCCGTAAAACCTCTATGAGGACCTCCCATATGTGCTCTATAAGCTGGACGAAATCCATGACCCATCATTGGTTGAGGATGGAACAATGTTGGCCGGGTTGCTGCAATTCTGCCTCTCCCAAATCCATGACCCATCATTGTTTGAGGATGAAACAATGGTGGGGTTGCTGTAATTCCTCCACTTCCAATTCCCTGTGCATTACTTCTTGGCTGAGCAAGACTAGTTTGGTTCAACTCTCGCTTCTTCCTCACCTGTACTGCTCCCTTTTTCCGAACACTAATTGGTGTAGCATGAGCAACAACACATGGCTGACCGTTAAAGATATGGCCGTTCATTCCCTCCTGGCAAGCCATGGCTGCAGAGGGATCATGAAATTCAACCTGACAATATCCTTTTGATTTTCCATTGTCCTTCTCGGCAAAAATTGTGAGATCCTTCACGTTCCCATACTTGCAGAGCTCCGCTTCAAGCTCCGCATCTATTGTCCCAACTCTCCAACTGCCACCATTTATGTCTCCTCCCTCATCGAAACCTCCGTCCATAGCTTCTGTTCTTGGGGTTTACACTTTACAGAGATGTCTCGTTCTTGGATCTTCAAACCATTCTTTTAGATGAAAAGAGGCCCACAAGTATCTGAAATCGAAAACTGAAGATTACCTTAGATTTCTTACCTGAAAATTGCAAATCTCCGGTCCAAGAAAAGATACATAGAGGTGCAAGAAAAACCCAAACCTTAGATTTCTTACTTGAAATTTTTTTGAGAGAGATCGAGTTAGAGCTCTGGTTTTTAAAATTTGTAATCAAATTGTGCGCAATCTTGTGAAAGAGGTATCTAACATGCGCATGAGTGTGTGTTACGCTTACTGTGTTACAGTAGTCGATAGATGGGATAAACCCAAAGAAATGTCTATCGTAAGAGGAGCGGTGAAAAAAAAGGGTACTGTGTGCTCTTAAGTCCTAACCATTCGATTTGGAGATTAACTATCAACAAGACCGGATATCTGGAAAAACTAAAAAATAAAGGACTTTGCTACTGAGACCCTTAAGGCCGAGACCATCAAGACCATGCTCTAACAGCATGGGAATTTAGGTGGGGCCAACCATGTGGAATGGGCCCACCTGAAATCCCATGCACTTAGATCATGGTCTCGGCCCCAAGGGGGTCTCAGAAGCTTTATCCAAAAAACCAAGCCTCTAAAAGGGGTATTTAGGGAAAAAATTTACTGATGGAAAATACCCTTCTATTTAGGGAAAGCATCCAACCTTGATTTTTAGATAAAAAAAACCATAAAAGTTAAATTCGTTAACCCTAGTTCAAGGACAATTAAAAGGACTTTATAGAGGCCAGGAGCAATAGTCTGCTCCTCACCGGAGGAGAGGACTATTGCTCTTCTACCAAAGTGTCTCCCAAAACCGGATTCCGTAAACAACATAGAGGAAGAATGAATGAAATATCTTATCAAGACAATCGTATTTGCTTAGGTAGATGTGCTTTTCAGGCACTTGAACCCACTTGGATCACATCTAGACAAATAGATGCAGGGCGGTGAGCAATAACACGATATGCACATCATGGTGTAAAAATATAAGTACATATATTTCCAAACAAATATGTTACGGTATGACCTGTGGAAACATGTATGGGTTTGGGGAAAGGATCTCTGGGAGGTTCGGCCTATAACAAGTGGTTCATATTTGTACTGCAGGTGGTGGTGGACAATAAATAATCAGTAGGGTGAGGGTTAGTGGTGAATATTGAGTCAAGTGGAGCTTTTATCAGGAGTGTAAGTGGGTCAAGGTGTTCAAGCTTGGCTTAACTTATTTAAAAATTAGCAACATTGAGCTCGAGCCAAACACGAACCGAGCTCAAGCTTTTAACAAGCTTGGTTAAAATATGATTAGTTTAAAAATATACATAAAATATATGATTAATTTAAAATTTAATTTTATATTTAGATTTTAAATTCACTCCCTTAATCTACAACTTTTATGCGAATTAACATAACACAAGTGCACAACAAGCCTGAAAGTTGAATATCACTTATTTTAAAGATCACCTCTAATAATCAATTTTGTCCCTTAAGAATAGTATTTCTTTCTTTGCCCCTTAATATGTTAATTATGTATTTAACATTAATAGTTTTAAATTACAAAAAATATTTAAGTATATATAAATATAATCGAGTCGAGCTTTTAACCAGCCAAGTGGGAGTGTGTCCTGGCTTAGCTCATTAACTAAGCGAGCTCAATGAAGCTCAAGCTTGACTTGTTTACTAAATAAATGAACGAGCTTAAGATTTTACAAAGCCGAGCTCAAAATGTTTGCATCACCTTGTTCCTTAATCACCCCTAATGATTTTATTTAGTTAGGTGAAGAAGGACTTAGAGAGGAACATATTTTTTTATGAATGAGTGTGGTATCGGGACAGAGTTCATCATGGTCAAGCAAAAACCATGCTTTTGGTGTCCTCCATTAGAGGACTAATTGCAGAGACCCGAATCTAAATTCTCTGTTTCTATCTTATTTAATAAGGATAGATTAGTCTTGTATTATGTCATTATGCATGTGTTAATTATGGCTAAGTTGTGTTGAGTGCTGGAAATTGTGGAAAAACAAAGCATGTGATCGATCACAGGAGACCTACGATCGATCGTAATCAGTCAGAATTCTAGAAAATTGTTCTGTGTGATATGCGATCGATCAGCATTAGTACGATTGATCGTACTAGAGGGCTACGATCGATCGCAGTGTATGTGCGATCGATCACAGGCGCACGCAGGAATTTTTAAAAAGTTACGAAAATCAGAGTTTTAAATCCTTAGACTATAAATAGCACTTCTAATTCGAGGGTTTTAGGCTATAAAGAGTTTCTAACCTAATTTTTGAGAGATTTGGGAAAAACCTAGGGTTTCAAGAGGATTTGACTTAAAGGAGAAGGAATTTGCTTGGAGAAGTAGAAGTTTTGCTTGGAGATCAACATCAATGCTCCAAGGAGCTTCATCTTGCGATTTGGATCCAATGGAAGGATCTCAAAAGTTGATATCCCTTCTAATCTAGCTCTATTATTAATTTATTATATGATTTCTCATGATTAGATAAGATTATTGAATGTTTATTATGAAAATGAGTTGATTATTATACTTGAGATTTAAAATGAGCTATTAAATGTATTTGATAATTTTGTAAAATATGATAAAAAGAATGAATATTGTATTAAATTATGTGATGATGTTTATATTGAATTGGATATATGTAAATGATAATGGATGAGTTGAATGGTACGAATATGATCTTTGGAGGAAGAGAAATGATAATGGATGAGTTTTGATTGTATGATTATGGTTTTGTAGATGAATATGAATTGATAATGAAGTGTGAATAATCGAGAAAGAGCAATGATTCATGAATAATGGATTAGATATATTAAAATGAATGCTTTGAATTGTAAAATGTAGAAATGATATTATTGAAATTGTTTAAGTATGTTCAAGAGATATCAATGCATGTCATGATAAATTATATCATATCATATCTATACTGCATCGTAATTGACATTCGGATAGGCCAAACCCTAGAGGAAGTCCTCCACATCGGGAATTCTCTAACTAGGGAGATGTAACCTAATAGAGTTTCTTGGCGGAAGATGAAAATCTAGGTAATAACCGAGTTTGGATATTAATCACGACACTCAAGCACATGTTCACATGTGTGGTAGATTACAAGTCTCACGTGTACACAAGCATGACACGAACATTGAGTAGACACTGAACACTGGACATTGAAATACAAGAACAAGAATATTATACATGAGTAACAAGAATAAATACAAGTACAAGAACAAGAACACTGCATAATTTTACAAGGACCCTGATATCTCAAGTAGCTCCGATAATCGTTGATGCTCTTAATGAATAAGATTTCAAGTCCTGAATAATTATCATAAACATTTGATATCTAAGAACTCAAGGGACTTACGCTTCTGTCGATACACCTCTATGGACTTAAATACCAAGACCTAGATGACTATTTGTATGGGAAAATAAGCATGCATGAAACTCATACTACAAGTTCATGAGTTACATAAGCACACGAGTCAAGATGATGTCATAATATGTTCACATATTTCCACACTCTGATTATGTGCATGATACTGTTATTGATTATGTAACTGTTACATGAACTTGCTTTTGAGCATGTATATATGTTATTCTATTGTTAGTTAGATTGGATATCCGTTGAGTGTTTTCAATGCTCAGTCGGCCTGTTATTATCTTCATACTTAGAGTCAGAGCCTGCAGGTGCACCGTGAGTTGAGAAAATCTATCAGGAAGAAGCAAAAGAAGCAGGTGATCCCTTCTCTGAGGGAGTCCGAGACCTAGATAGTTGGTCATATTATTAGACATTTTATGTTGAGTTTTGACGGGATTATTTTAGACTTATTTTATTTTTCTGTAGATGTTGCTCTAGACATAGTTTACAGTTGACCAGATTGTTAATTAAGTTTATTTTGGGTACCATGATATACAGGATATTTTTTATACATGAGAGGAATTTTATAGTTGTTATTTTGGAAGAATTATTTTTGGTTTTGCCTTATTGCTATTGAAGTCAAGCAGAGATAAGTAATGTAGCGGACTGAAAGTCTCATTATGTCTAAGGTGGGGTTTTGGGGTCGTTACACTGATAGGCCTTGAATATGAATGGATCTCTTCGAGAGAATGGAGCTGGCATGGGTGGGATTCTAAGAGACCATAGGGGAGTCCTTTGTGCAGCCTTTGCAGTCGGGTGTACTTGCTTTAATATAGTTGAGCTGGAGTTAAAAGCTATCATTAGAGGGCTCCAAATGACTAAGGAGTTTGGTGCTTCCAAAACTTGGGTGTATGCTAATTTGAAAAAAAGGGGGTTGACTGAATAACCTTCTTGATTCTCCCTAGCGAAGGAGGGGTGATCTTCAAGTGGCCAAACTCACGATGTTGAAAGATTTTGTGGCTTGTAATATCAGGCATGAATCAAATAGAGCGGCTGATTCTCTAGCTAGACTTTGTGTAGATTATTCTAGTCTATCCTTTCCCCCTCTTCCCCTCCAGTGACCCGGTCTATCATTTGTAAAGACCGGTTTGAAAAGGCATACTTACCCACCCCCCCCCCCCCCCCCCCCCCCCGAAAAAAAAAACTTTAATTTACCCGGAAAACCTTATGCAATTATTAACAACACATCAACAGATAAATCCTTATGTTTTTTGGGTGCCTATATGAAAGCAAGATCAGGTATTTGAGAATTTTTGACATTAACTTGAAGAACTGAAAAGGAAAAGGAAAAAAAAAATAGTGCACAAAAAAAAGCGTGTTCTTGCCCTGTATTTTAGCAGACGTAGCCTATCTGACAATTGAGAGCTCCAGTTGATACGTTGAGAGTTGTAAGAACTGAAGCCGGCCTTGCGACCATGCTAGATGCTCTGATGTAGCTCACCGAAGCTTCCTCTCCAGAAGGTTTAAAGAAAGCGCCATTCAGCATCATATCTCCATCTGACCTCCAATTCCACTTCTTCCATTCTTCCTCCCCTGATGGGCCTCCACGTTTAGTCACCTGTACAAGAACAAAACAAAATGAAGTTAAGTATCTCACTGGCTTAAGCATCAAGAGGCTGTTTGGTTGCAAATTAAGTCTGGTCAGTCTAACCTAACCCAATACAGGGCTTCTAACACTCTGTTTTGGACTATGTGGGGCATTTTAAAGAGTGGTTCTTGCACAACCCCATCATAAAAGCTTCATTGTCATTTGTCCAGGTGAAGGGTTAACTGATGTAGAACACATGGCTGATGAATTTTTAGAACAGTTGGATAAGAAGAAATGGGGGCGCCAAAAGAAAAAGTAAAATATTTTAGCGCGACCTAGCTTCCGATGAGGGTGTCATCATTACTGTAGTTATATATTATCGCAAAACAAGATCATTTAGAGGGTCAAAACACTTCATTTTTATTACTATTTTTAGTAAAATTTTATTATTGTTTTTAGGTCCGATTTGAGATCTGAGAGTTTAGTTGGGTTTGAAAACCCCTAATTAAAAGTTTAGTAAGTGATTTAGTCCTTTTAGTTTTTTACTATTTCTAGAAGCTTACTATTTCTAATAAATACACTTTTGAAAGTTTCACTTGATTCAAGACTTAAGATGTATTTAAGTTACTATTTTTAACGGTTTCTTAATTAGTTTAGTTTTAATCAATATAGAATTTCAATTCCTTTAGAGACTTTTCTCCATTTTCCCTTGTGAATTCAAGGTTAGTTTATAGAGAGAGGAATGGTGATCTCCTCTTGTTTAGATTTTATGTTTTAGTTTGGGTCTTTAACCCTCAATTGGGCTAAGCTCAAAAGGCACTACATGTCTATTAGATTATAGCTACATATCACTAAACTAGGTTTTATTTAGTGCTTGTTACCAAACACACCCTCAAGTGGTGCATCCACAACTGTTACTCTATGTTCAATTGTCAAGAAAATAGGTAAAAACATGGAAAAGAAAAGAAAGTTGTAGATTTCTACTATAATTCTTAGTTGTGTTTTGTCTATTAATATTTTTTTTTTCTCTATTTTCACTTATTTTCTCGGCAACCAAACATAGTGTTATTGTCTGATCATGAATGGGCAACGGTGACAATAACATAATCACATTTTTGAAAGATAAATTTACCTCCTTCAAAGAATCGCTATCTGATGCGATGAAGATGTTTCTTTGGCTGTTGATCGTTGGATTGGCGCTACCCCCAATTGCATACATCTCCCACCCACTGTATAAATTGTTTACAACATGAAAATAGCCATGCCTACACCTGCAATAAGTTGAAACTCAGTGATACTAAGGGCATGTTTGGATAAACTTCTCTAAAGAGAAGGACTTCTCTAGGAGAATTTTCAAGAAAAGTAACTTTTGAAAAAAAGTTAAAATGTCAACTTCTCATGGAAGTTTCCTAGGGCTAGCTTCCTAAGAAAATTATTTTCTGACTTCAATTGATTTCTTATTTCTGTAGGGAAAAAAAAGTTATGGGGATAACCAAAGGTGATTCTATCAACTTTTGACTGTTTTGGAGTCAAAAGTCGGTAGAAATCCATTTAAAAGTTTATCCATACGCAACCTAACTGTAACTTTAACTGCTTTACTTAGAAGTTAGTTAAGTTAGATACCTGGGCATTCTTTGAACTAAACCTTCCCCAAAGTAATTGAAGGCAATGGTGACTTGCATATTTCTATCTGCAATGAACTCATCACTGTGACCCATTAGCATGACCTCATTATGATGCTCCATGTAGTTGTTTGAGATGGTGATGGATGTTGATCCATTTATGGCATCAATGAGTCCATCATAGCAATTAGAGAGTGTGCAGTGGTCGATCCATACATGGCTAGACCCAAATATTGATATCCCATCCCCATCTGAAATGGTCCTCCATCCATAATGGTATGGTGAGTCTCTCACCATGGCATTCCCACCTGGTATACAGTCGTGTATGTTGATGCCATGTATGATGATGTTACTCACATTTTGTATAGTTATGCATGGACCATATGCTATATGGACATTAGCACCTCTACCATCTATGGTCTTGTATGAGTTCATAATAAGTTCATCCTGTAAGTGGATGACCATGTCATGGTCGAAGATGATCCATAGAGGTTCCTCTTGGATAACGGCATGCCGTAGTGTGCCGGGTATCGGGTTGACAGGGTCATCGTCCTCAGGGTCTGTCACGACGTAAAGTTCGCCGTCTCGGCCGCCAACGGCATTGCGTCCGAACCCAATTGAGCAATCTGCGAGCATCTTTCGGTTGGCCTCCCAGTTGGGGTCACACCTCCAACAGTCGTCCATGGGGTTGCCAGTCCTACATGACTCTGTCTCTAATTTCTTTCTTGGGTTGTTGATGCTCCTGTTTTCCACACATAACAATATACTCAGGGGGTGGAGCCAAGAATTTTTCCTTGGGGAGGCCGAAGTCCATATATCAAGAAAATTAATGGTCATAAAATTTGTTAATGGAGCATCAGGAAAATTAATGGTCATAAAATTTGTTAATGGAGCATTCCAAAAAGGATACAGTTATAAGAAAATTAAACATGAACCCTCCATTTTGTAGTCATTATATAAATAAAATTAAGAAAAATGCTTAACTTTCGTGCATTTCCATTATGTAACGAAATGCCGGTCTTCATTGGCTCTTGCCAACCTTTTTAATATCCACTAATTATGGTTAAGATTCACTCAACCCTATGGATCATCTATTTAACCCTGATTTTTAGAATAAAAAGAAAACTTTAAGTTGGTTAAGCTTAACCACGGTCAAAGGGAATGAAATGGGAAGACATTTCGATTATGTAGTCAAATGTGGGTGGGGTGGGCCGATCACTACTCTATTACTATATTTTTATTTTTATATTATGAAGATTGTTTTTTCACACGCATGATCCGTGTTTAGTGGAACGCGCGCATCTCCCTGCTTGACACATGTCCCTTTGAACACTTATTAATTGTGATTAAAATTTACTCACCCCTTAGGTTTATACATCTACCCTTGGTTTTTATTAAAAAAAAATTAACTCCTAAGATAATAAATCTTAACTAGGATTAAAAGGAACACATATCCCTTTATGTTATACATATAAAAAAAATTAAAATATTTTTTTTGGAGAGCCATTACATAGAAAATATTTCTATACATATTATGTATTTTTATTTTTTTTTAACTTATAAACATAACATATTAAACTTTCAAAAAATAATAATAAAAAAAAAAAATTTAGGGAGGGGGGGGTGCCCCTGAATATACTGCAAGTCTACAACCAGTTTAGAACTGTTATGATTATGGTACTCTACTTTATAGTAAGTTTGGACTGTTATCACTCATAACACTCAAAATTTTTAGAGGGTTCTGAAGGGCAATTTCATAATTTTATGTTATTATTTAGGATATGTAAATTCGCTATGAATAAGTTTTCTCCATTACGTGGAAAATGAGAGCCGAGAGAATTGTAACCCATTTTCACAAGAAATTGGTGAAAAGATTTCCCTGCGGTCATGGTCCTCGTGGATGTTGGCACGTTGCCGAATCACTTAAATATGTGCGTGAATTTTTGTTATTTTGTTTATATTTTCATTGTTTTTATTTTTCTGCAAGAACACTGCTTTCAACTATATGATTAGAAGCCTGTGGAAAATCAAAGCAATAAAACAAAGAACAAGCACATGAAAAATGCAGTAATTTTACATGGCTCGGCTAGATGTCTATGTCGACCGTATATTAAAAGAGAGACCCCTCCACTAGTTCCCGTGAAAAATGGGGTTACAATTCTCTCAACTATTTTTCATTATGAAAACCCTCGTCATCGGTTATACTGTATACCCCCCACACAAAAGACATAAAAGACACTGTACGAAGCTACTTTTTCAATAGTCCAAATTGATGATCAACCAAAATACAAGGCACTAACATGATAAAACCTTAAATCAGAATCCTAAACAAAGAAGAAATACTAACCATCCGATTGCTTCTGATACTCGCGTCGGTGTTCCGACACGTGCAGAGGAACTAAGGTGTGCATGTAAGAACATGATGAGAAGAGAAACGAGGGGGAAGAGTGGCATTTTAGCGAGAGAGAGAGAGAGTGAGTATGTGTGTGTGTTTGGCTGACAAAAGAGAATGGATGATTTGGATTTTATATGAGTTGGTGGTACTTCCATGGAAGAGAGAAGTAGTGAGAAAATTCGGTAAAAAAATTCAAGAGCCTCTTATTATCAGAGGAGAGGAACCTAACCATTGCAAGTATATTGAATGAGAACCGTATAGACAGGTTCTTCAAAGTTATGTGCCTTCAAAAGTCGACTATTGCTTGAAAAGTTGGATCTTCATTTCCAAATGTGGACACTTCTTGTAGCCTTCTTTTCCCACTATTCAATGTTGTGTTTAATTAAAAATAAAAAGTACAGAATAATTCCCATCTCCATTCTAGATGGGAATGGAAACTGATTATCTTATCGCTCATGCCTTGGGTTTGTGAAGAATAATTAAGTGGTTGCAAAATATTCTTGTTCTTGGTCTAGGGTGTGGGAGCTCGAGAGCGTAGCCCACAAATTTTTTTAGGACTAAGTTCATGGCCATCTCGTTCATTTGTAAAGATTTTTTTTTTAAATTAAGGGGTTGAAATTAAGGGGCAGGGACCAGTCTCGACTCTCGTCACCTGCTCTTCATATTTTTTGCTTATCACAGACTAATCCGGACTTTTTGCTCTCATTACGAGTTTGGGCCTCGATTTTATTTCGTTGTCAAATATTGGGGCTTGCTTTTTCTCACTACCATATTATTTTCACATTAAAAAAAAATAATTAAAATAGAGACAACTCCTATTTTCATGTTTATTTGTAAAATCTCTCAAATTATTCTCCAAATACACAATTTTCTCCCTAATTATATATGTGGTTTTTAATGGCCGAATTTTTCATATCTTGTTCAATGCCAGCCTAGGTAGCATATTTTTCCTATCCCTAAATTTGCTTAAATACGTTTGTACCTACATTTATGGGCGGTAATGGGTTGTGTTGTTTGGGTAAGAGTACCATCAAAATGACCCTTCATAAATGGTGGGTAGGGACCCTAACCTTAACTTGCCTGCATAACCAATTTACAATAATTATATATTTTCTATTATAGTACCATCCGGGCAAATTAATCGGGTCAGCTAATTAGACTCCAAACCTAACCCAGGTGTCCAAAACTCTCTAGTCTCCATCTCTCTAATCCCAATTAGCAAAAATAATCAATGGGCTTCCGGGTCGGGTTAGAACCGTACAAGTACTTGTTGGGTTGCAGGTTTTAATACTGTCGATCCCACAGTAATTGAACTGTCTTTATCTAATCTAACAGTTTTAATACTGTCGATCCCACAGTAATTGAACTGTCTTTATCTAATCTAACAGCTTTAACATCGTACAACATCGAAACGAATCGGTTCAAAATCATTGAATTGCAATGTTACACGCTTTTTGTTTTGTTTATAGGTAGTTATTTAGAGATAAGATTGGAGTGATGGATTATGAGCAGTTATAAGGGAGGGGGGGTTTGATGTATCATTCTACTAATAAAAGTACAAGGGGTAACCTAAACTTTACTTGGACATAAATACCCTTATTTAATAAAAAAAGTTAAATTATAGCCAAACTTTAATTAGTGCAAATATAATTGGCCAAAGTACATATCTGTGTTGTTATCGAGAAGGACTCTATTAGTAGAGACGTAAACAAAGTACTTGTTATTGAGGACTCTATGAGTTATCGAGAAGGACTCTATTAGTAGAGACGTAAACACAGTATACTTGTTACTGAGGACTCTATTAGTCAAGAGACGTAGGAATCCTACATGCTACTATTAGCAAAAACAAATCATGGACCGACATCATAGCATATCTATCCTTGGATAGTTTCCTATATAGTTTAAATCCTTACAATTAGGTGAGAGTTAATACATAATAATGGTCAATTAGAGAGTCCTTAGTAGATGAATTTTTTAAAGTAGTTAGAAGTTTTGATGCTGGTAAACTTCTTAAAAGTCTCAACTTAAGGCACACACAATTTGAGACAGACGTAGGAGAGGAGGTTTGAGGGGGAGAGATTAGAGACTTGGGACGACTCTTCAAATTTTGAAATTTATTTGTCGTTGCTTTATGGACTTCTTGATTGTTTCTTTCTGTGTTGCTATTTTGTTTGCAGGTGACAGATGTAGGGGAGATGTTGGTATAGATGTCCCATAGAGGTGCTTGTGGCTGTAAAACAAACACTGGTGATGGAGCCGGTATTCATGTTACTCATCCCTGTTCCTTTGTTTGCCCTATCTCTTTTAACTCTGGTTAACCTTTGAGAGATAATTTTTCTCTTTTTACAATTATAACCACTTTGGAGTGTAATATCCTTGAAATCACCTAATTTTGGGCACTTACAATTCTTTTTTATTATATATTATAGGTTTAGTTTTCATAAGACACCAATTATGATTTTTCCAAATTTTAATCTACTATAATATTTACTAGAATATATTACACCTATAATATTTAATAAAAAAGAATTGTAAGACCCCAAAACTATTTGATTTAAAGAATATTGCACTCTAAAGGGTCCGGTTATAACCGTAGAGAATTTCGAGTCTTTTATTTAATGTACTGATCATGATTTAAAGAATTTGCACGGGTCTGATCAGTATTGAGTCTGAACAATGAATCCCCTCATGGAATTCGATCCAGTCCACCGAAGCGAGGGCTTACACTTTGCCACTGGGATCAATTGACTTTAAGTAAAAGTTTCTCACATTTTTTGTGGTTCTATATGATCTCTTGCTTATTCTAAATTTTAATTATCATCGAAAGTTGAATTATTTAATTGTATCCCTCTTATGATATATGTTGTTTATGTAGTAGCAATATTATTGCTCAAAGTTAATTTTTATCATTGAAAAAAATACATATAAAATAATAAATATTAATATCATGAAGAAATAATATTAGTTTATCATAAAAACTTTATAATAAAAAGACAGATTCAGAATTATTACATCTCCTATTAGATTAAAATAAAAATTGCTTAAAAGGCACAAAATATTTAAAATTCATTAAATATTCATTATTAAATTATCAATGAGTATATTTTCTTTTATATGAGAATTTTCTTAAAAAATAATTATAACAAAGTTTACGTGCATTGCACGTACATTTTTACTAGTTATTATAAATATGTAACATCTTTAATTAATGAATGAAGGCAAGAAAGAATTAATCAACTTGGTGCTTTCACTTATGGAGTTCAATCTACATTAGAAGTAGATCTCTTATAGAGGTTCAGACTTCATCGAATGAGTCATCTTCTACCTTCTCTCTAAATAACTACCTATAAACAAAAGGCACATAACAATTTGCCCCCTCAAAGAGGTATTAATGGAGGTCTCGGGCTGCCTCAAATAAGTCATATCTTCTCCATTTTCTTCATTTTTTATGTGTTCTATTAAAAGGTACGCAACAGATGATGATATCAGAGCAACGATTTTGTGACTGTGGTGGAGATCGATGTTGTGAATGATAAAGGTTTGGAGAAAAACCCCTTCGAAGTGTTCACCTTTATCCCAACGGCATCTATTTTCATTGCTTGAGGATTTAAAGATGGAAAACAGTTAACGTACCCGAGGTTCCTATTTTGTAACGAAATGGCTGGTCCTCATTGGTCCACGCCCCAGTTTTAAATACTCACTTATTGTGGTTAAGATTCACTCACCCCTAGGGTTAAGCAATCCAACCATGGTTTTTTTTAAAAAAATTTAAATCTTAGTTTTAATTTAGTTAAGCTTAACCAGGGTTAAAGGAATATTAAAAGGGACACTAGGACACGGGGTAAGATATGAAACGTACCCATGGGTCCGCTCATCACCACTCTTTAAAAAATTAATGTGTTTCGTAACCTCTAGGACAATGATTATTTCTAGGGGAATGGAATGATGTATACATAATACACTTCCTCTTACTATACATAATACACTTCCTCTTACTATATCACATATCTTGTCTTCTTTATCACTTAGATAGTTACTAGCAGAATGCACGTGTGAGTGTACAATCCTAATGATTGTAAAATAATAGACCAAATGACCGGCTTAAACACTAGGGATTCCATAAATTTAACATTTAGTACATCTTTTAAGAAAAACATTCGGTACATCAAATGAATTGATATAAGAAAATTAAGGAAAAAAAAAGAATTGAATTCTACCAAACACGCGCACATTTTTTTTTTAAAGTAGAAATTGAAAACAAAAACTACAAACAAAATCAATTGATCACTTCAAAAAAAATCCAGTATAGGACAAATATTATGCAATTATAAGATTTAATTAGAAAAATAAAAATCTAACAAATTGATGTTACTAAACAAAAGTGTAAAAAAATTAAATTAAAATGAGTGGTAAGATTTACCTTTAGAACTCTGAAAATCATTTATATCAAATCTACAACTTAGGATGCATATCACAACCTTAGGGTTCAATCTAACATTGTTTTTTAGAAAAAAAAAATCAACTTTGGTTAAGAAATTTTAGCTCTTAAGGTTAAGCTTTATTAATATTTATTCTAAAAATTAACTAAGGTTAGATTGTTGAACACTAAGGGTTGATGAATATTAACCACAATTAATAGGTCTTAAAAGGGACACGTGTTGACTTGTGGGTGTGATTGAACTTGGGGGGAGTTCAATCACAATTGAATGTGATTGAGTCTCTACAAAATCGCAATAGTGTGAATTTAGTAGCAACCAAATAACAAAAGAACACGTTTGCATCGTCCCTCCTGTTGACAGTCAGCAAATTAGACGTTGTCTTTAAATCATCACAGACCTTCGCTCGCGATCAAGCACGTCTGCATCGTCCCTCTCAGCTATGGATATGTTTGCAGCCTCCAATTGTGCTTGCTACCACCTCAATCATAGGAATATTACCATCGCTAGATTTATTTTGAGGGGTATTTTTTGCTACAGCCAAATAAAAAAAATTTGCATCTATTGTTGCTGCTGTTTGATGGAAGAAGAAAAGTTCTACAAAATATTGTTTGATCAATGTTTTATATTTTGCTTTTCGAATGTGCAAAACCAAACCTAAAGAGGAAAACTTCAACTAAAAAATCAAATATGAAAACGGAGGGTGAAGAGGAAATATTACAATCAAATTTCTAAATCAAATGCTTAAGAGTTCTAAAAAAAATAAGATTTGAATACATTTTACTCACCAGCACTTCTAGTGAATCTAGAGATTTCAAAAAACAATTTGAGAGCATTCTTTGCAGCAACCAAAGCAGAAATCTTTGCATCTATTGCTTCCGTTGTTTGATCGAAGAAGAAACCAACGAAGAAGAAAAGTCCTACAACTGATCCATCTAATATATAAGATCTCTCAATACTTAAGTTATAACAATCAAGTTCTTGCTATATTAAGGTTAAATCCCCCAAAAATTGATGGAGATTAGAATATCTCTACAAAAAAGAACTACATGATCAGAGTGTGAAATAAACTCACCAAACAAATTAAGAGCCCTCCAGTGATGCTAGTATGCGAGATTGAATGTAGAGAAAAATAATAGTTGCTTGTGAATCCAGCAAGCCATAGAGACGTGATAGAAAGATAATTGAAGATTTTTTTTTCCAAATTCAAAAGCAGTTGTGAATTGAGAGAGAGAGAGGCATGAGAGAAAAGAGGAAGATGAAATTGAGGGGTTTGTGGATGGTTAGAATGAAAATGAATGCCATACCCTTTTAGTATCTACTATCACTATAATAAGTTAAAAAGAAAATGAGGTTTTATGGTCATGAAATAGATAATCTATTGTGAGAAGAAAACTGAAATGTGAAAATCGTGGGAGGCAGTAGTGCTATTAATAAGATTTCAGCTTTTATTGAATGAATTACTTAAATGCCCCTAATAGTCTTCTCTGATGAAACAAACATACATAAATAATGTTGGGTTTATAGTCTTAAAAGGGAAAAAATCAAGCTATGCATCTACTCTCATTCTCTCATTATAATAGTAAAGATTAGTAGTTATTTACTTGTAATATGGTTTCTAAAACTCCTTTGTAAGACTATAAATAGAAAAAATGTGATCTATATTGATATATTGATGAAGATAAATTGTTCTGAGAGAACATGTAAAGATTTGCCCCCTCAAAGAGGCATTAATGGAGGTCTTGAGCTGCCTTAAATCAGCCATAAATTTTTTATGTTTTCTATTAAAATGTACATCATAACACAAACTTCCATATTTTCTCTTAGAACAATTTATCTTCATTTAACATATCAAATACAAATTATATTCTCCTATTTATAGCCTTGTTATAGAAACCATAATATAAGTAAATAACTACTAATAACTATCTAAAGGATAATGAAGACAAGGGATGTGATATAGTAACAAGATGTGTATTGGGTACACATCATGCAATTATTGTCTACAATGTTGGAGGTTGGATGCTAGATCATCCTAAATGGAATGATCTAAAGGAAAAGTCTAAATATCATATGGTTACAATCATCTGCTCGTCAAATGGTGGGTCCTACCTCAATTCAGGTGGACCATTTCTATCGATATTTTGCCCATGGACCATTTTGTTATGAGGGATATTCCACTCTTCCCTCGGTGGAGCAAGGAGCAGCGTGACCACTCTAATCCAACGCTTGTCCGTTTTAACTTCTTGTTAACTTCTTTTTAACTGTGGTTAGTATTTTTAACCTTAATGTTTTTTGATAGAATCACACCCAATCACGATTGAACTCCGGGAGAGTTCAATCTTACCCACAGGTCACCACGTGTCCCTGTTAACTCTTATTAACTATGGTTAAGATTCACTAACCTTTACTCTATCAAGACGGGACCAAATACAGTTATCCAGACTAGAAAAAGCCCTTTGGTCTGCCTTGGCAGAAATAGCGGAGGAAGATGAATGGTGTATAAAAGAAAGTCTCAATTTCAAGATCTTCCGCTGCACGGATTTCGTGGGAAACGAAGCCATAGGCACGTAGGTTCAGAGCTAGGCTCCCCCTTGTATATATATCTCCATCACTGAAAATCCTTTTGAGGCCCTCCTAAGAACCTCCTCCTCCCTTGGTTTTTAGAAAAAAAATATTTAACTTTGGTTAAGAACTTTTAGCCCTTAAAATTAATATTTTTTTCCTCAAAATCAAGACTAAACCTTAAGGATTAGTAAATCTTAACCATAGTTAATAGGGACACGTGTTGACCTGTGGGTGCGATTAAACTCTCCCCGAGTTCAATCGTAATTAGTTGTGAATCGATCTTTGATAATCATGTTTAAAATATAATTAACCTTATGTGATAGAGATTCCTAACCATAGTTTTAAAAAAAATTAAAAAGGGACTCGTGTTGCGAACAATCCGCTCCACATATGAGGAGCGGAAGCCACTTTGGTTAAGAAGCTTTAATTTTTGTAATTAATTTTTTCTCTAAAAAGTTAAGGTTAGATCATTGTTAGCAATTGAACATACGGTAAAAATTATTCGACTATAATTCGAATTAGTCATTCTATCGCGACCCAAAATCTCACCTAGTAGTTATGAGACTTTGCTCGTGACTTACACATTAAATCATCTTGTAAGAGCATACAAGGCATACTAAAAGCGGAAGCTAAAAATTTCTTAATAAAATAAACTATATTTCAAGTGCTTACGAGTTCAACAAGTCAAAGTAAAAAGTGGACATTCCCACTAAAATGAAATATATATATTTCACTCTCTCACATCTCTCAACAATAATCAAGATAAGACCACTTATCAAGAGTCTTCTCCTCCTCCGGATGATCTACAATAGGCTCCTCGTCAACGTACTCTTTCTCGACCCATGGTCCTAAAGCACAAATATTGAAAGGATCTATCGAAAATAACAGTTCGGCTGAACATTGAATAACTCAGCGTATATAAACCACTAGATAATAATGTCATAAACATTAACATGCCTTCATATACAATTTATTGAAACAATCATGCATACTTTTAAATCAGAGTGTGGATTGTGGAAACTATACTTTCAAATGTCAAATTTTCATATTTTTCAAAATCATGTACTTCACTTTGCTTTCTTTGGAAACCGTATACTTTTACAAGCTTCTTTATAGTTTTTACTTTACAAATGTCATATTTTATTTACTTTACACATAACTTATTATGGGAGCGTATTTTCAATACTTGACTAATGCTAAAGGAAGAGAACACACTAGCATCTTTCATATACTTTAAGCATGCCTAGTAATTGTATCTAGTCTAAGTATACTAGCATTTTTAACCAACCTCCCCGTTGGCATCTTTGTATATCATTATAGTTGAAATCAAGTGCCTAGTGACTGTACCTGGTCTGAGTACACTAGCACCCTTCCAATACTTGTTCTTTTACATTTTACTTGGAATCAGATGATTAGTGATTGTACCTGGTCTTAGTATACTAGCATCCTTCCAATACTTGCTCTTTCTTTCTTACTTTTTTTTACTTTCCTTTACTTTTTAACCTTGACAATCTTTCTTACTTTACTTTTCAAAAACTCATACTAATAGAAAAATCCGATCATGCAATACAAGTGCTCATGTATCATTTGTGAGTGACATGATAGACAAAGGAAAACTCTTAATTCATCATAACAATACTTTATACCTTTCACCATTCAATAACATAAATGTACATAGGTTAAATACCTAATTTTCATCAATTCTATATGCTCTTCATAAAAATCCATACATCTCTTTATTTCTTTTATTAAAGAATCACAACATAATCAAATATATATATATATATATACATTTCATCAGGGATGGAGCCAGGATTTTCCAATAGTGGGGGCATGTGATGGTTGATGAAAAATGGTAGTAATTGTTGATAGATTTGTGGAGAATAATTAGATTGGTACGAAATATGCTAAGTCTAGGGGGTGGGGGTTCGGGGGTGTACCCTTGAATTTTTTTTTTGATTAAATGTTTAGGCTATTTTTTCCATACATTTGTTACATATCTTAAGGGTATTTTTTCTCCTTGTTTATGAACAGCTATCTCCTTGCTTCGTTGGCTATGCCCCATTATATAATTAAATAACATGATGTAAAAGATATATTTGTTTTCAATAGTTGAGGGAAGGTTGCACCCCTTGCCTCATGGCTATACCTATTAAATAAGTAAATAATATTGTATAAATTTTTTAGGGGCAACTGCCCTTACCTTTATTATGCCCAATAAAATAATGAAACAACTTTATATAAAGAATACTTTTTTTTTAGTTCAAGGGGCACCTGCATGGAGATAGGATCACTGTCAATTGTGATTGAACTCAGGGAGAGTTCAATTGCACCCACGATTCAACATGTATCCCTTTTAACCCGGTTCCTGCTCATTGGCAAAATCTTCAATGACTTGACCAGTCACTCGCCCTCATATTATAAGATCATCTCACCCTATGGTCGACATTCCATTCCCCTTAGTCATAGGTGGTCGTTCTATTTGATTTGTTTTATTAACTATGGTTAAGATTTACTAACCCTTGGGATTCAACAATATACCCTTGGTGTTTAGAATAAAAAAAAATTAGAAAATTATTTAACTTTGGTTAAGAATTTTAAATCTTAGGGTTAATATATTTTAAATTGTTTTTTAAAAACTAAGGTTATATTGTTGAACCCTAAGGGTTAGTGAAGTTTAACCATTGTTAATAAAGGTTAAAAGGGAGCACTGACTGGTGCAATTGAACTCCCTCTAAGTTCAATCACAATTGAGTGATCTCATCTTACCAGTATGTCCCAAAACCATGGCTATGCCTAAAACAAAGGAAAATACCCCAAAAGTTGAGTGGAGGCACGTGCCCCTACAGACCCCCACCTGACTCCGCCCCTGCATTTCATCATCTACAAACATGTTTTCCATCTTTAATTTCATATGCTTTTAACATTGAATCAATATAAATCAACTAGTTGAGAGTATTTAATATATCAAAATTAGTTAGTAGAGTGTATCTACCTTCCGAGATCGAATCACTACGATCTAACGCTTTAGAAAGGCTTGAAAAGTGAAATCCAAGCTTTTCCTTACTTCTTCAAGAGTTTTCCTTAGAAAACCTAAAGTTTTCTCCTCTCATTTGCCAAATTTGGGTGAAAAAAACCTTAGAATGCCTTAAACCCTCAAAATAGATGTTCTATTTATAGTCCTAGGATTTAAAACTCTAAAATATCTTGAAAATCATGTTTTAAGAGTTTTTTGCGCGATCTCGCTCGAGCGGGGCTTAATCTCGCTCAAGTGGGATGTTTAGGATAGAACTCGCTCGAGCAAGTTTGAATCTAGCTTCAAGTGGGATCTCTCTAGAACTTGACTGTGCTGAAATTTGTACATCTCGCTCGAGCAGGCCTTAAGCTCACTCTAGCGGGCTAAATCTACTTCTGTTGTTTTCTTATTTTTTGCGTTTTTCACTTGCTTCCTTCTTTCGAACCCTTTTAAACACCTCAAAAACATTCATTAACATCAAAACACACAATACATATTTAATTTGATCATTTTACCCTTACTAATTTCGATAATGACATAAATGTAAATTTGGGTCTCTACACATTTAATAGTTTGTTTAAAAATTTAGCTAAAAAAGCGCAGAACGTCAAAAGTACAATACAAAAATAATTTGGGTCAACAATTAATAATTCTTTAAAAATTTTGGCTAAACATATAAACTTGCATATAGAAATCTATAAGAGATGACGTTAGATCTTTAACTTCACATTGTAGGAAATAAAGAATAAAGAAATGCAGTTAGAAATTGAGAGAGAGAGTCACATTTGAAAAGGAGATTGAGAGGTGACAGTTGCAGGAGTTGAAAAGGTTGTGCAATCGGAGACTCAATCCTCAACTATTGACTGCTGCAGTGCCATTATGATAAGTGACGACTGTGAAATAGTTAGGATTAGAGATTTAGGAAGAAAAATAGATTGAGAAAAAATGAGGAGATTGGATGGTAGCCGGTAAGTGGTGGCTAACAACTTTTAGTGACATTGTAACCGATGAAATAGAGACTTAAGATTATGCATTAAGTGAGAGAAACAAATCGAGAGAAAATGAGTTATGTGTAGGGGTGGCAATGGGTCGGCTTTGGGCTTGAATTTTGGTGATTTTTAATAGATAGCCTGAAGCCCGATGAATTTACAAACGCGTTGAAGCCTGAACTTGGCCTAATTGCCTCCCTAATTACGTGCAAATATGAGAAAGGAAAAAGATAGTTTAGGAACTTACCTTAAAATTTTATTTATTTTTAATTTATAGGTATTATTCGTGAATAAGTCGTGAATGATTCGTGAATAAATCACGAATGATTCACCTTACTTAAAAAATTGGCGAATCTTTTCGTATCTTTGAATAATATAGACCAGGGTTACCAAGTTCATTGTATGCTCAAGCAAACAGCGAACCGAACTAGATTGGATTGGTTCGTGAAATTGAGTAACCCCGAACTAGTTCGGATTGGTTCGTGAAATTGAACGAACCCCACGGTGGTTTCAAAGGGTCTTGGTTTGTCAAAGTTTTTATTCAAATTCACTTCTCTTTTTTCTTTTTTTTTGAGTTCGGCAAATTTATACTTTGAAGGTATTTTTTATGGTTTTTCAAAATAAGTATTATAACATATTATTTACATATTTAAAACATAATATATGATAAAATATACATTTGTTTTATATGCTTAAGTAAGCGAATAAAACTAAAGAAATTAAACAAACCAAAACAAATTATCTCATCCTCACCCTACCGAACTGGGTTCATTCTAGAGTGGGGCACTGTGAACCGCAAACCTGAATTAGACCCGAGCAAACCAAGTAACATTATACAGACAAGACAAATTATACGGATAATGTATTATACATTTAATTCATAAATAATTCTCTTATACTACGTGAATTTACTAACTATCAGTTAGATTGTTTAATCTTAAGAAGCAGTGAATTAATTACAGTGAAGGGAGTTAAAAGGAACACGTGGCGAGTTTTAAGGGGCAAGACGCCTAAATCCGGAGGAGCTGGATTATTTGTCTTTGTTATTTAGAACTCTCTCTTTTTATTTTTTTGGGTTAGAGACTGGAAACGTTTTGCTTCTCAGGCCTCACCCAAACCAACCCTCATCTCCAGTCTCAACTCAAAAATGGCCATGGCTACTTTTCTATCCTTCTCTGTTACTCCTCTCAGCCTCTCTAACAAAACCCATCTCTCATCTTCTCTGTTATCTCTGAAACACCCATCTCTTCTCTCTCTCTCCAACTTCACAAAGAAACCCAGAATCCCAATCAGACCCAGAAGGCATATCTCTGCTCAATCCAATGGTAGCAACTCTGCAGATCCCCCAGATCGTTTAATCTCTGCAATTTGTTACTTTTACCCTTTCTTTGATGGAGTACAGTACGGGAAATACGTTATCACCCAGTTCACTCCCATTCAGATCCTCTTACAACCCTTAATTCCAGCTATTCGAGTCTTCAAGAGCTTCCCCTTTAATGGGTTTTTGGTTTTTCTGACACTTTACTTTGTTGTTGTTAGAAATTCTAATTTTAGCAGATATGTGAGGTTTAATACCATGCAAGCTATTGTTCTTGATGTGCTTTTGATTTTCCCTGATCTTCTGGAGAGGAGTTTTAATCCTAGGGATGGTTTTGGTTTGGATTTGATGATGAGTTTGGACAGTACTGTGTTTTTGTTTCTCTTGGTTAGCTTGATTTATGGGTCATCTTCTTGTTTGTTGGGTCAGGTGCCTAGGTTGCCGATTGTTGCGGAAGCCGCTGAGAGGCAAGTCCCATGAACTCCCATTTCTTTTTAGATTCGATGAAGACGTTACTGGATTTCCATATTCCTCACTCAAAAAGAAAATTGTTATAGAATGCAACATTTTTGTTGTTCTTGTTGTATGTTTTAGTAAGATAAATGCAAAATTCAGAATCGAGTCTGATTCTTTTTGTTATTTGTTTCTGTTAAGGGATGCTTTGAGAAATGTTTATGTTCAAGTACTAGAATCTCTGATGCTCTTTATTCGATTATGATTGTTGTATATTTGAGATAATGGAAAATCAGCAAATGGGGTGTTATTATTGCTGGGTATTGTTAATATAGGAGATTTAGAAATGTGGTAGTAGAGTTATATTGATTATATGGTGTAAAACTATGTGAAACGGTAATTCAGTACTTGGGTCTAATTTTTTCTGTGTTTCTGTTGAGGAATGCTAAGTTGAGCTGTTTTTTTTTTTGTTCTAGTAGTAGAAATTCCTGTGTTTTTATTCAGTTCTGATTGTTGTATATTTGAGATAATTGAACACAGGAAACATGGTTTTCTTATTGCTGGGTACTTCTAGTGCTAGTGCTAGTCTGGAAGATTTTTGCATTTTGATAGTGGAGTTCTATCGATTCTATGTTGTACAACTGAGTTAATCTCTAACTCAGCAACTGGGTCTGATTTGTTTCCATGTCTCTGTTGTGTTGTTGTGTAATGATGCTGCAAGAGGGTTAGCCAATTTGATCCTTTATATAAATAAAGATGAACAACTAATTTAGAATACTTTCCATTCTTTTTTTGAATAAATCCATGTTACTGTTGCCGAGAAATTTTATTTTGAAGTGATACTTGTTTCTTCATTTTCAAAGAGAAGTAACAAAAAAAATATACCTAATCATAATGCCACTATGACTTCAAACAATTTGGAATACACGGAAGATTTAAATAACTTGGAACTAGCTCCTAGATTTCTGAATACCAAACCTCTATAGTTTACTGAGATATAGGTTAGCCACGTCTTTGCTTGGAGATAATGTTAGAGGTCCCAAGCTTCTTAACATTATTGTGATTGTTTGATCAATAAGATGGAGCTGTGATCATATATGATCTCTATTCTACACAGCATGTAGATTGTAGAGTCTCAGCCAAAGTCACAATTAGGCTAATATGTGGATCAAAATAAATCACAATGGGTCCATATCCAAGCGGCAGGCTATTTCGAAAAGAAAGTTTCATGCACAATTACATTGGAAGAGAAACAGAGTTACCAAGTTCGGAATTATCTTTGTAGCTAGTTCAATCCTCTCAATTTCACTGAAATATAGTTAAACCTGCAATGCTGCAACCCATATTGAACTGATGGAAACCTGAAATGGAATTTAGAATGTTGCAAAGATATAGATGTCAAAGTCTCCTAATATGCTACTCCTACATCTTTATAGAGAAGTTAAAGCATTGGAGGAGGTAATCATAAGAATGCCAAATTTCATTGATCTAGAAATTTGATATTATTTTTACTCTTTACTGTCTCGAATGTCATAAGGGCAGACAACCAATTGTGTATTAGGAGAGGAACTTGGGTTCAACACTACAGATGTGCTTAGAGACTAGAGTTGAGGGGCAATAGGATCGGAGAATATGATTTTGCATGAATGTCTAGAGAGATGAAGGCCCTAAACTTTATGATGTTTAGAGATCAACTAGCATTTGTTTAGACCAAGTGCTAAACTTTTGCAACTCAGCACAGCACAGCACAGCCTATTCAAGTACCAGCCAAATCCAAACTCATAGCTGACTAACTCCTGAATCCTAATTGTCCAAGCAGTAGACAACCTTCAGGTTTAGAACATGATAGCATTAGTAATACTATCTTGCTGCAGATATGAAACGAACACTGAATATAGATTTGCTACCAAAAACTCCTCAAGTTGGTGACTTGCATTTTTCGGACGTTTGGATATAGAATTCATAGACTGCTTGCTTGTGCTTCCTCTCATTGCTTGGTGTTTCTAGGAATCTAACTGATTACTTTTGCCAGAGATTGAAACTCAAACGTCCTATCTTTTAGATGATTGGCAAGGTTCATTCGCGTTGTCTTAGCTCTAATGACGGGAGAATTGGGACCGATCATTCAACACCCCCCATTTAGGAGATATCAGATAGGCATATAGTTATACATGATCAGATTGATCAGAGTAATTGAGCATTCTGAAGAATCACATTCTTTTGGACCAAAAGGAGAAAAATTAAAAATGAGATGATTACTATAATTGGATCGAGTTGATTTTTGGTCTGATTTTTTGGGAGAGGAAACCCAGTAGGAGGAGGTGGGGTCTGGAAATTCAGGACTTGAGATTCCTTGTATGAATGCCGTATGACTATGCCATTATAGGCTCTCTGCCACATAATTTTAGCCCGTGGAAGGCAAAACCAGTTTTTTTTTTCCAATAAAAGTGCACTTGTGTTAACTGTGTTGTAGTAAGTTACATAAAATGAGACTAAAAGAGTTATTTTTGCCATAATCCGAATCAGTAGATTCACATAGATAACTTGCCATGCGGACCATTTAATTTTCTTCTTTTTGGGTAGGGATCATGGTTAGCCGATCAGTCAATCAGTTAGTAGAGCGCTACTTTGGGCCTGCCATCCAAGGGAATTCTCTATCGATCATTTGAAATTTTCCTTTCTTGGGACTTGATCCGGGAGGCACCTTCAAAAGAGGGGGCAGACCTTCCTGCTTGAAGTGCGGGCTTTCCAGCCATGGGCTCAAAAAGAATAACGAGGATTGGACCAAAAATTGTGCACCAAGGTGGTGTAACGTCCAGGCCACAAGCTTACAAAGCCAACCTCGGAAGTCGGATTGCAGTCTTGAAATTATATAATAATGGAAACAGCAACCCTAGTCGCCATCTCTATATCTGGTTCACTTGTAAGTCGATTTTCAACTTCTATTTCTTTAGCATCTCTTACAAAGCTACAGAGATATATAGACTCATTAAAAGGAGGAGGATGCGCACCCTCCTGTGACACTGCCAGACCCCCAATCTCGGCCACTACCCATTCGAACGCCCATGGTCCTGTTAGGAGCCATCTCTCAAGTGGGGCCCAACCTAAATGTTATAATAGCTCACCTCCTAAAAGAATAACAAGAAGCATCCATATTAACCGTCACTGACCATTAAAGGGAGGAGAAATGCTACGCAGACTTCCAAACACTCACTATGGCAGGCTACAAGTGTCATTACTTTTCCCTTTATAATTTAGAAGGGTGAAAATTTTGTTATCTTAAACAGTTCAAGTGATAGCAATGAAAAGTCTTGCACCTACGTGAGAGTTTGGAAAATAATTGAAATCTCTGTCTACGGCTAGCACTCCCCCTTACCGTATGTTTGGTTGCCGAGAAAATTGATGAAAACATGAAAAAGAAAAGAAAATTTTGGATTTTTAATACAAGTTTTAGTTGCGTTTTGTCTAATTTTCTTTTCTTTTCTTTTCCATGTTCTTACTTATTTTCTCGACAACCAAACATAGGGTTAGGGTCTGATCTTTTACAGATTTACAAAGTCTGGCACTTTGCAAGTTTTGTCATTTGACAAGCAATCCTCTTAGAGAATTTGAAATTGAAAGAGAAAGAGAAAGAGAGAGAATGGGGCTAGCATTTTAGCTATTTTTAACAATTATCATGGTAAAGTACAAAGTGCCAAGCTTTGCTTTAGAAGTCTGACAAAAGAACGTTCAATAAATGGGATGGATGCTTGGATTTTTAGGATGTGTTTGTTGTCTATTTTTGCTACCAGATTATGCAATCGATCCGATGCTTATGATCAGAAATGCCATTAACCGGATACGGATAAAATTGTAATCGTCACAAACTCCAAGTAAGACAAACCACCAACTCGGATCGGGATTAAAGACTCAACTATCTGCCCAGATTGTTAAACCCCATTGTGTAGAAGGATTTTGCTAGCCCCACTCCCCCTGTTGCACTCTCCCCTTTTTGGAAAAGACTGCTCACTCTGTCTTCTTGCCTTAAGAAAGGGAGAGTGCAATAGGGGAAGAGTGAGGCTAGCACTCCAAAGCCTCTCTCTCTCTCTCAGAAGATCACCCATCTCTTCAGATGATATCGCCAATTAAAAAAAATGGCATGAAAAACAACTTACAGGAGAAATAGTAATAAGATGCAACCTATATAGTTAAACTATAATAAATGGGTGTAAGATTCTAAAAGAAAATAGCTTAAATAAATGGTTATAAGAAGAAAGAAGAATAGGAATCCAATACATCCAAATGCAGAAAAATAGAAAATGGATCTCTAACTATAATCAAAACTCCATGTCAGAAACTTTCTTAACACTTCAATCACTACTAACACTGGTAACATTGATAACCCACAATTTCTTATTACAAACTCTGGATTTAGAGGATATATATTCTCTATAGGAGAGACAAACCTTGAAAAAACAGACCATGCACACAACTAGATGAGAACATCAAAGAAGATGAACAAGAAGATTACAGAAAAGAAGATGGAACTTAAGGGTAAAGGCGACGAAGCTGAATAGTTGTCGTAAGGCACATTCCCATACGGAATCGGAGGTGGATATTGGCAGCACTGACCAACAGTAGTTGGCGGGCAATTCCCCTGAGCAGGCGGCGGCGGAGCTCCATACGATGGGTAACCCGACAGTGGCGGTGGTGGTGGAACAAGATGATGACATGGATACTGACAGATAGAGCAGTTCTGACAAGCAATTGGTGAAGGCATACCATCACCAGAAACCTCCCCTGTCTGTGCATAGATGGGGTTGGAGATTGATAGCCAAAGTGCTACAAGGAACATGAACTTTGCCAGAAACATTTTGGAACTGCAAAAACTGAAGTTGCTAAGAGAGTCTGAACCTTTGTTTGAGTGTTGAAACCAATGTCTCTCTCTATAATGGTTTGGATCTTTCATCTTTTTCTTCTGAATTCTGGCTTTCACGCCACATGGCGAGCCACATGTCATTGTCATGTGCAATGCAAGGAAGAAGGTTAACTTATTTGCATGGATCTCCACACAAACAAACACACATTCTAAGACTTGTTTTTGAATTAGGCCTTGTTATTTTTGCAGGAATTGAAGGTGAGAATTTGTAATTCCTAAGAATTATCAATAGTTCCCTTACTTTTCATTTCTTGAAATTTTAATTCTTGCAAGACTTCCAAAGCAGTAATATGAGGGATTTCAAGTCTCACAAAAAATTGAAGGACTTAAAATCTTATGATGGTAAGGATTTAAATTCCTACAAATTCTTTTAGGATTTCCGGACTCAAAAAAATATAAATATTATCAAATGACGAGACTTGCAAAGCTCTGCCAGTGTTCATCCTGAGATAGGATCGAACTCTCCATGAGATTATACAAATCTATTGGCTCAGAAATTTCCCACATAAAGACTATATGTCTAAAATATAGAAGAAAGGAACAAAACCACTGTTAAAACAGCTATGTTACTATATCTGGACTTTGAGTCTGATTTCCATGATTTTAATTTCAACTTGAATGGCCTTTCCAGAACCAAATATTTACTAAAAATCAGTCAAGAAGAATCCAATTTCACTCCATATGAACATCTCTAATCAATACCTTCATGGAAAATAAAATCAAGAGATTTGGACTTTTATTATCTTTGTACTGAAATTGTATCTTACACAATTTTTTCTTTTGTATTTTGAGATGATCAAACTGTATTTTCCCTAGCAGATCTCCTTACATGGGACCCACAAAATTATGGAGTCATCATATTGTGTTCAGTCACTAACTAAAATCTTGTCTGCTTGGCACTCTGTCGATAGGAGATATCTCGTCCTTTAAAAAAAATGTATTTTAGTTATTTAAAAAAAATGATATTTAATAAATTTCTCTCCTCAAGCTTTAAGGGCCTTGTAGAACTTATTGGATGCAAAATTAAGTGCTTACAATAATTTTCACATAATTCTAAAGATGCATAACGATTATCCTCCATCTAATGAAATCAATCAAATTAAATGCTATTACTCCATCCCAATCCCTACATAAGTTATTGTAAGTGATTAAATTAGTTTGGATAATCCAAACCAAACAGCAATAAGTGAATAAAAACTTATCTATTTCATTTGGAACTCACCAAGCGATGGTACAATGGTCACATGATTCACATCCCCTGCTTCAGATCGACTGTTGACCAATATAAATAAATTTATGTACAGTTAGAATTTTCTGATTAATGTAATTTTTCGCCTATGGCCCACCAAAAGTTGGACCACCCAGATCAAAGGTAATGTTACTTGTCCTTCCCAAAAAGAGGCATGATCATTGCCGTCCAGGAAGTGGGACCCATCATCGGCAAAAATCACCAGCATTCTCTTGATCCTTCTGTTCTTTTCATAGGTAATGGGTCCTACATCCCATCATCCATTGAATTAGTAGCTCCACCTCTTTTTAGTAATTGTCGTGAAGCTTCAAATTCAGTGACCCTGTAATTGAGCAAAGAAAATGAACGCTGAGAAACAGGACATGACCACTGGAAACTTACAAGAGCTTTCCTTCAAATTTTTTAAGCTCCTTCAAAGTCAATGATAGTTATTAGACTCTTGTGATGTTAAAAATATTTTTTTACCTGGTCAAAGCTGTTAAAATCATTTTTGAAGTTCATCAAGCTGAATTAATGACAAGATCAATTACAACTCACGACAACTTTCCTACCATTGTCCATATTTGAACTACAATTTCAAGGAAATGAAAAAGGGAAAGAAGGGTTGGATGGTTAAGATCAGTGGGTCAATGTTACTGTTGTGTTCATCCATTGGCGAGTAGAGAGCTAAGAAGCCATTATCCGTGAAGGGGTTCCCCTACATGTTATATTCCTTCATAGACTTCAAGTCAATACCAGGTTTCCTCTCTAGCTCCTCTGAATTGTTGTCTCTCTGTGTATTGAATTTCATCTCTCCTTCCTCTGGCCTTCCTGCCAGAGAGAAACAGAAGCTAGAGAGAGAAGTTTGAGAACAAACATGGCAGACGGTGCTGTAAATTTCTTACTTGAGAAACTAACTTCCCTCCTGGTGCAAAAAGCATCATTGTTAGGAGATGCACAGGGTGAAATTGAAGAGATTAAGATTGAGTTAGAGAGCATGAGATCCTTCATAAGAGATGCAGAGCGAAGAAAAGAGAGGAGCAAAGGAATAGAAAGTTGGGTGAGACAAGTACGAGACGTTGCACATGATGTTGAGGATATCATTGACGAGTTCATGTATTACAAAGATAGGAGGCAGCAGCATAAAAATGGAATCAAGGGTTTTGTCCATGACACTCTCTACCTCCCAAAGAACATAATTGAAAGGAATCATATTTCTGCAAAGCTACAAAAGACGAAAGCAAAGATTCATGAGATTTCGGAGAGAAGCAAGCGATATGCTTTCGATAAGATAGATGAAGGGGGGAGATCAAACGCCGCAAGTGGAAGATGGCAGCATCATGGGGAATCATTGCTCTTTGTTGAGGAAGACGAGATCGTGGGGATGGAAGAAAACAAAGATAAATTGCGTGGATGGTTAGTCGAGGATGAACCATGCCGAACAATTATCTCAATTGTGGGAATGGGTGGTCTAGGTAAGACAACTCTTGTCACTAGAGTCTACAATGACCAAATAATAAAGCAACATTATGATTGTTGGGCATGGATTTCTGTTTCCCAATCATACGGAGTTAAGGAGCTATTAAGAAGCTTGATTAAAGAATTCCTTGAGGCAAAGCAAGTGGTGGTTCCAAGCAACCTAGGCTCGATGAATTATAGACAACTTGTGGACATGCTCATCAATTACTTGCGCCCCAAAAGGTACATGGTCGTCTTAGATGATGTATGGAGCATAGATCTTTGGAGTAAAATAAGAGGAGCATTTCCTAACAGTAGATGTGGTAGCAGAATAATCCTCACAACAAGAAATGAGAATGTAGCTTCTTCTGTAGGAATTGGAAGCCGTGTTCATCGTCTTGAACCTCTTCTAGAAAATGATGCTTGGGCCTTATTCTGTAAGAAGGCATTTTGGAATGATCCAGATCGAAGTTGCCCTAGAGAGCTGCAAGCATTGGCTCAGGTCATGATGAAGAAATGTCAAGGCCTGCCACTTGCGATTGTGGCTATTGGAGGTCTCATGTCTTCGAGAGAGAAGACAGTTGTGGAATGGAAGAAAGTTAATGAAAGCCTCAATTGGCAATTGAGCAACAATCCCATGTTAGAAAGTGTGAAGGGCATCTTGTTATTGAGTTTCAATGATTTACCGTTCTACTTAAAACATTGTTTCTTGTACTGCAGTGTTTTTCGAGATGGTTATCCAATTAAGCGAAAGAAACTGATTCGGCTTTGGGTAGCAGAAGGGTTCGTCGAAGAAAGAAAAGGAATGACAATGGAGGAGGTGGCACAGGACTACCTTATGGAACTTATTTTTCGAAGCATGATTCAAGTTACAGAGACAAATGATGCTGGGAGAGTGAAGACATGTCGAGTGCATGATGTTATGCGTGAACTGGCTCTGTCCACGTCTGAGGAAGAGAATTTTTGCACAGCATATGACGGGCGAGAATCAAGGCTAGATAGAAAGGTCCATCGATTATCAGTCTACAAAAATGGTGAAAACATTCGACTTAGCACAAGTATGTCACATCATCTTCGCTCTTTCTTTGTTTTTGAGACAGAAATGTTCTCCTCGTCCTCTTTGCATGCATTGTCAAGAAACTTCAAATTACTAAGGGTTCTTGATCTACAGGGGGTTTCTATTGAAACCATACCAAATGATTTAGTTGGCCTATTCAATTTACAGTACTTGAGCTTAAGGGAAACCAAGATTAGGGAGCTTCCTAAGTCAATAGGAAGGCTACAGAACCTACAGACATTAGATGTTAGAAATACCAACATGGAGAGGCTACCAAGTGGGATAGCAAAGCTACCAAACTTGCGACATCTATATATGTACCGCTACAATGATCACAATTTTGAAACTTTCAATTTTCTCAGTAGCATGCAGACTCCATCGGGAATGTGGAATATTCGAAGCTTACAAACTCTAGCAAGCATTGAAGCAGAGAAGGAGTTAGTCAAACAAATTGGGAATTTGACAGAACTCAGAAGGTTTGAAGTTACAAAGTTGAGAACGGTTGATGGGGCAGACTTGTGCACCTCCATCGAAAAGATGAATCGCCTTCTCTATTTGAGTCTAATGGCAACTAGTGAGGAAGAGACACTTCATTTGGAAGCATTATCTACACCTCCTTCATTGCTTCAGAAGTTGACATTGGTTGGACCATTGAAGGGGTTACCTGACTGGCTTGGCTCCCTAGGGAACCTCACGCATTTGTATTTGGGTTGGTCTCGACTCGGAGAAGAGATGCTTTCATCACTACAAGTACTATCCAGTCTAGTGCTCCTTGAACTTAAGAAGGCATATACAGGGAAGCTTTTGCATTTCAATGCAGGATGGTTCCCTAGACTCAACAAACTCAGTTTGTGGGAGTTGACAAAACTGGGTTGTGTCCGAATAGACGAGGGAGCATTGCCAAGCATCAAATCATTGTATCTGATTCAATGTCGGGAGTTGAAGGTGGTGCCTCAAGGCATTGAACACCTTACTGGCCTCCAGGAGTTGTACTTGAAGGAGATGCCTGAGGCACTTGTGCAAAGACTGCGTGGTGACAGAAGCGAGGATTGTCCAAAGATTCGGCACATCCCTACAATCAAGCATGTATTCCGAAGAGCACAAAGTTGGGAAATGGAAACGCTTCCCTAATCAAAGGTGAGGATTCAGATTTTACCCGTATCATGTCTTCTTCATTTCTTTCTGAGTGGTAAATCATAGAGTTTAATGGAGGTGGAAATACACAAATTCATTTGGTGGGCAACAACTTGAATGACCATAGTTTTTTTTTTTTTGGAAGGGGGGTTTCAAGTGATGGTTGACTGTAATTGTTGATAGATTTTTGGATAATGATTAGGCATGTCCGAAATATCCTGTGTCTAGGGGGATGAGGGGTTGGAGAGAGTAGCTCTCGAAAAAAAAATTGACAACCTAATTTGTGGGTCATCTCATTCGTACATTCCATATATATCCTCCGGGTATTGTTTCTCTTTGTTATAGGCAGTTGTCCACTTGTTCCCATGGCTATTTCATGTTAAATAATTAAATAACATATCATAAAAGAAATATTTTTTGTTTTCAAAAATTCAACTGTCATCTTGCTCCATGACTATGCCCTATTAAATAATTAAATATTATAATATAATATAATTTGTTTTCAAAAGTTCAGGGTTGCCATGTGTGGCTATGCCCTATTAAACTATTTTTTTCTCCCCGTGGCTATGCCCTATCCCCGGCAGGTCCGCCCCTGAGCATAGTACATGATCATATTAATCATGAATGTTAAGCATATGATCAAGAGCTGAAACTTGAGAGCAAACTGAGATTAGTTTTGATAGACATCCTTGCTAGAGACAAGGAGTGGGAGAGAGAAGTTACCACCAATACCGATCCGATTCGTTAATCTTTTGGAATCTCAGCTGCAACAATCAATTGAATCTCGATACCTCAGCTTTCTACAGTTTCTTCTTCAGGATTAGAAAAGGTCCCCTCGGCATTTCCACACACAACAAACGGAATCGTGCTTAGTCTCTTGGGCATTTCTGCAAACAACTCCACGGCGCCACTCTATATTAAAAATATTGGAGTATAAAAGTGATCGGTAGTGCTCCCAAGCGCTCAATCATCATCAGTTTATCGTCTTTGTGATTGGGGTACCGCTAGTGTGTATCTCACATACACCCACTGGCGGAGCCACATGGGGCCGAGGGGGGGCTTTTTTTTTGGTTGGAACCCCAAAATTTTGAATTTTTTTTTCTTTTACTATAGCAATAATAAGGGTGTAGCCTAGGAAAGGGGCGGAGCCGGAGGATGGGGAGCTCTAGCCCCCCTAAATTATTGAGAAAAAAAGATTTTCTTACAAAAAAGACACAAACAGAGGCAATGTCCCATGAACTTGGGCCCCCAAAAAAAAAATTCGGGAGCTACGCCCCGATCCCCCATTGTTAGCCCCCCTACAAGAGAATTCCGGCTCCGCCCCTGCATACACCATAACGGTGGCTTTATGTATGAGTGAATCGTAATCTTAGTTCAATTGATGTCAAAGGGGCGTGTACCACTCAACTTCAACGGATGCATGTTATCAGTCTAAAATAGTTAAATGCCTTCGTACTAGTCAACTGAAAGTAGTGCCCGAGATGGAATCTCGGGCATCTGTAGAGGTAATCCGTTGGCTTAAAATACACGCTCTGTACGGAATAACCACTCGACATAGAGGGACATACATACGGTATACGATAGGTCTGAGATTATCTTCTTTATCTTTATCTTTATCTTTATCTTTATATTTACTAGCGGGCGGCACGTGTGATGCACGTGAGAGCGAGGGGAAAGAGTTAACCACAGTTAATAAGAGTTAAAGGGACACGTGTTAGCCCGTGGGTGCGATTGAACTCGCTAGTGGCACATGTGATGCACGTGAGCGTGAGGGGAAGGAGTTAACCACAATTAATAGGAGTTAAAAAGGACACGTGTTAACCCGCGGGTGCAATTGAACTATCCCTCAATCGTAATCGGTTATGATTGTAAAGAGATAAATGAGCAAGGGGTAGTTTGGAAATTAAAGTAAAACATTAAATCAAATGTAAGGGATAATTTGGGAATTAAAATAAAACATTAAATCAATGTTTTATTTTTATATAAAGGTAATTTAGGAATTTCAAAAAATTCATCTACGCAAGCTCTCGCATTATAATAGTAAAGATTATTATAAGTGACAAAAATAAAATTTACTATTATAATTTAAGAGGGAGGCATAACCTTATATTTTCGAAATTCTTAAACTATCCTTCTATAAAACAAAATTTTGATTTAATATTTTATTTTAATGTGTAAATATTTTACTGTAATTCCAAATTATCTCTTATCTATTGAAAGAATAGAATCACACCAATTGTCATTGAACGGGAGAGTTCAATCGCACCGGTTAACGCGTTTCCTTTTAACTCCTATTAATCGTAATTAACTCCTTCCCTGAAATTACCTCATTACCAAAAAAAAAAAACCTCATTCCCTTCACTCTCACGTGCATCCGCTAGTTACCATTATCCTATGTTTGGTTGCTGAGAAAATTAGTGAAAATATGGATAAGAAAAGATAATTAGACAAAACACATCTAAGAATTGTATTAGAAATATAAAATTTTCTTTCATTTTCCATATTTTACCTATTTTCTTGGCAACCAAACATAGTTAACGTATTTTAAAGGCCGACAGGACAGAGATTCCATCCTCGTTCAACGAGACTACAATGTTTGACGAGGAGACTCAGACCTGTTCTTGTCTTTCTGGGGTAGCTATGACCGTCACGCGACGATAAATGCGCGTCACGCTACCTCTCCCAGCCGAAACACTTGAAATCTGGCTTGGAATCCCCAGTGAAAGGGAAGAGATTGCACTTTGCAGGAGAGATTTTGCTGGTAAGTTTTTGAAGATAAGCGGTTTCTGGTTTTAATCCTTTGAATGAAATGGCGGTTTTAGCTTCTCTTTGGGGTTACTTGTTTTTAATCAGCAAAATCTATCTGATGCAGTTCTGAGTTCTCTACCTGAAAATGGCGGTTTTTTTTTCAGATAATTTTGTGTATGATGGTTTTATTCTTCTACTTTCAGTTAAAATGACTGAAGATGGAACGAGTCCGCTAATGGCGGTTTTGTTTGAGTATTTTCTTTTATTTTTACTCTTTAAATCCGGGTCTAGGGTTTGGTTTGAGCTTAAACGGGGAAAAAAATGGGAATGAAACTGGTATTCTCTATTGCTAATAGTAGAGGCTTTAATGGCGATTTTATGTTTACTGCGTCTGAGTTACGACGGTTCTCTCTGGTTTGAGCTCTTTGGTTAGATTTTGATGTTCTTTGGATTCTCTCTCTACCTCTCCCCCCTCTGCTTGAAGGTAGGGTTTCATCCTTTATTCTTCTATATATTCAAAAAGGTAATAGAAGATTTGTTTTTTTTTTGCCCCTTTTGCAGAGTTCTTGGGCAGGAGCAGGTGTGTGGAGTAAATGAATATCATTGAACTTTTTAATATTTAATTTAGTTTGCTATATACATTAATTCTTAAGGGAAGATAACATTCCTGTTATTTTTTCACTTGTTTACTTCAACCTTCAGCACTTGTACAAACACCCAGTAATATTGCGATTATTTTTTAGTTATTTATCTACTTATTTGTTAATCTTCTTATGAAGCTCTTGACATTTATAAAGGTTCTAGTGTTTCATTTGATCTTCTTTTTTTTTTTTTTTCCCCAATTGGGTAAACAGAAGTAAATAGATTCCCCCATAGAATCTTTCTATTTGATTAAGTCGTTTCTGGTTCTGCTTTCCTGAATTCTCACTTGGTTTAATTGAATATTATAACTCCTCTTTTCTTTGTGTTTTGATCGATTATCATGCTTATACGATTACGAGGATGATGTTATGATGATTTTTGTAAATGAACTATTATGACTTGTTTATCAATTATCTAATAGAACTATTTTCTGTTTCCTTGGCTGATCATATTTTCCTTTTATTTGTATACTTGAAAACTTGTTTTCCTGAAACTTTGCCGAGATACTTTCTTGGTTTTCTTTCATCTATCCATTAAATGAAATATTATAAATATCTTCTTCCCTGGCCTTTGTCTCAAAACCAAATGAGAAATTTGAATTCTAGATTTTATGATCGTATTCGGTGAATTACTGCTGTCTTTCTTTCTTATCCTGACCAATTATCTATTCTTGTCAATAAGGTTGAGATACGCTTAGCTGCAATGTATAGTTTTTTAGTATGCTTTTTATGAACTATATTGGACTTCATATTTCCGCCGGGTGGTTTTCTTTCTAAAGTTGACGTATTAGCAAAAGAGGATTATGGGGGAGCCTGTTGGACAGATAAGAGTAACTGTAGTGCAAGGGAAAAGGTTGGTGGTCCGGGATTTCAGGAGCAGTGATCCATATGTCATAGTCAAGCTGGACAATCAGGTTTTTCTAGAGTTCTTGCATCTCTCTTTTTGGATATGCTTACCTTCTTTCCTGTTATTATTTTCCTTTTCTTTTCTCGATTTGATATTTACTTGTTTAGCAACATTGCTTGATAATCCTTAAATCAAATGGATCAAACCAGTGATCATAATAATAACCCTTAGAATCAAAAGCATAATACAGGGGTGAATATACAGCTGATGTCTGGATTTTGCTCGGTTAGCCTTCCTTGAGATTAGCCTTTTTTTGGTCTGTTCATGTCCTCTAATAAATTTAATTTACCTATCAAATAGATTTGAGAAATAGGAGAAAGAAGAAATTCATGGTATATCTCTTGATTTGGAAGGATCTCTTTGTAACTTTTCAGTGTATTATCTGTGAACATCCAGTAATGTTATTACTGATTTGAATAAATGCTCTTTTATTCTTTGTAAAGTTACCATATTGGACAAGTGCATATTCACAACTTAGGGGTAAAGTCCTAATTTAGCTTCTACTGGTTTTCACAAAGTATTGATGAACTACATACATATGCTTCTAATTGTAAGAAAAACATATGAGATTTTAACAAAATTAAGATAATTAGAGAATTTTTAAAACAGTAGTAAGCAGTTATGAATTATTTATATGATGATTTAGTGAAGAATACATATGGGCAAAAGAAAATCAGGTTCATTTAGTAAACCATTTTGATTGTATTAAAAACACACACACAAAAATGTAATATGCCAATAATAATCAATCAACCCATTCAGTCTTCTTGAAAATGAATGATCTATTTTTAATATTTCACATTTTTGTGTTCTGATTTTTTATTTTTTTAATTATTGGCACTGCTATATATTTTGAATAATGTACCCTTTTTCGCCTTCTTTGACATCCTGTTAGTTCCTTAATCCAACTTAAAATTTGAAAACTCACTATTTATCTTCTGCACCAGGCCGCAAAGACCAAGGTTATTAACAGTTGCCTTAATCCCGTTTGGAATGAAGAGTTAATTTTCTACATTACGGAACCTATTGGAGTTCTTAACTTGGTAAGTTCTCATGTTTTGAAATTTTTATTTCAATTCTGCTTTTTTTTTCTCCTCAGTAGTTCATATTTCTTATACTACATATCTAATGATTGTCTCTTTGTATTACTTTGAACATGAGTTAAGAATTTTGGATCATTCTACGTCAACTAGAATGCTTTTTTAATCAATGAAAATCTTGTTTATATGGGTCCTGCCATTGTCTGGTTGCAATTTGGTTGACTGTCATGTGTCAAGAAGGAACAAAGGCCCTACCAATAAAAAAAGGAACAAAGGACCTAATTTAGTTATTAATGCAATGCCGAATATAGACATAATCTATAAATATGGATAATGCATATCTATAGAAGTCCACCAGGTTCTGATATGATAAATTGCATGCAATTACTTGCGAAAAGGTAGTATGGGAAGGTGCCCCAGTGCCATTTTGGGACGGCACGTTGACCCAAACAAGTGTATTCAACTCCTGATTCTTCAAGCCCGAAAATCAGTGTTAGGACAATCCTAATGGTCTTTCTTTTGGACAGTCTGAAGAATTTTAAAACAGTCAGCAGAAGACCTTATCAGCTAAATGGTTGTGTAGTCCAATCGATGTATTTGTAATTTCAAAGGAGGTGTGAACGAGTAGATTGTTCCTGTCTCGTGACTGCCACAGATCGTCTTCCCTTGATTTAGAAGGGCTGAAGGTCCTGAATCAAGATATGGCCCATGCAAAAGGGACAAATCAATTTTTTTTTTAAAAAAATCAGTAAGAGGGACAAATCAGTTGGATTCATAGCCTTGATTGGTGCTTTGAGATACTGATTTGTGTATGAATTCACATCAATCAAATTTTCACCTTATGTCGCGAGAGTTATATCTTTTGTTTGTCTAATAATAGAATGTTATATTAAAGTGGTAAAAGTTATCCGAAATGACAGGTGAACTTTATATAGATACGCAGTAAAATTTAATATGCCTTAGTTAGCTTTTCTGTCGTCCTCCAAATTTGCCTCGAATTCCAACCTTAGAGGCCTCGGAGATATTGATGTTGTTTACAATTTCTTTTATCTTGTCCAAAAGCAAACTAATGAAATCACTAAAAAAGAGGGAGGAACTTTCGAAACTGGTGTTATTTATGTGTGGAATGAGAAGAAATAACATAATACAAGAATAATGCTATGATTGTGCTTTTAGAGCAAGAAAACCTGAGAATCAGGAATAACTGAGAATCCCTTTGGCCAACTTGTTTGTACTTTTTAATGCCCTGCAAGGGTAATGTACTCAGAATCTTACGGGTGAACCGCAATAGCCTCAGTTTTAGGTTTACAAAATAAAAGACCAGCCATTGTGTTCATTTACCCTCATGCTGTTAACGAGTAACAACATTTAAGTGTAAGATATTGGTAGCTGAGAGCCATTCAGGCTCTCCAGACAAGGGCGGAGCCAGGAATTTTTCCTTGGGGAGCCGAAGCATATATGTCAAGAAAATTAATGGTATTAGGGTTTGGGGCCTTGGGGGTTCGAGTGCGTAGCCCCCCAAGAAATTATTTTTAAGTAATGGGTCCATCATGGTCATAAAATTCATCATTGTTGCATTCTAATAAAGGTCCAGTAACAAGAAAAACAAGGGTCTTCCTTTTTGATAGAGACACTATATAATTAAATTAACTATATTTTTATATTATGGAGATTGTTTTTTCACATGCGCATTCCACTAGCTAGAACAGTGCATCTCCCCTGCTTGACACATGTCCCTTTTAACACTCGTTATTTGTGGTTAAGATTCACTCATCCCTAGGGTTTATACATCTACCTTTGTTTTTTAGAAAATAATTTAACTATTGAATTAATAAATCTTAACTAGGATTAAAAGGCACACAAGTACACATAAAGAATCAATCCCTTTATATTATACATGTAAAAAAAAAGTTTTATTTGGGGGGGCACTAATTTTTTTTTACAGGGGGGGGGGCACTATTTGATATTATGTATTTAAAAAAAATGTTATACCTATTATACAAGTAGTTAAAAAAAAAATTTGTGGGGCCATAGCCCCCCCTTGGCTCTGCCCCCGACTCCATAGACTTTTGCATGATATTTAACTTAATAAAACAATATTAATAAAGATTGAATGGAGAGAAGGGGAAGTGATAATTTGTATCACTCCCCCCCCCCCCCCCCCCTCCAAAATATATGATAAATGGGGCGCTCCCTTGTAAAACGACAAAGCTACCCAATGCAACAAGGAAAATTCTCGACAAAACCATGATTTTTCTTTATATCATGGAATGGCTTCTTTGTTTTTCAACCATATTGTTGTGAACCACTATGATATCATTAGCAAGTGAACTCAAAATTATAGATGTCAGTATGATTGTTGCATGAAATGTTGACTTCTATAACATTGCCGGATTGCCTTCTCACAGGAGGTGTTTGACAAAGATCGGTTCAAGGCGGATGACAAGATGGGACAGGCGCACCTTAGCCTTCAACCCATAGTATCAGCCGCAAGGTTGAGACAAGTCCTTCAGGTTTCTGCAGGGGAGGAGACAAAAATAAGGAAGGTTATCCCGGACAGTGACAATTGCCTGGTCAGGGACAGCTCTGTGAGTTATGTAAATGGTGAGGTTGTGCAGGATGTTTGGTTGAGGCTTTGTGGGGTGGAGTCTGGGGAGATTGAGTTGAAGATTAAGTGGGTTGATCTTCCTTCTGCTGCTCCCTCAAGATAGTGTAGAATGAAAGGTTGAACCAGACATAGACTCTGAGAAAGACAGCTGTAGCTTACGCAAGATTTGGGCATAAGTGAGGACGGTAGCCGAAACTGCCCCGACAGAGAAGCTAATTGCTTGATGATGTGTGGAATCTGAGTAATTCTTCCTCAGGGCTTTGCTATTGGTTTCTCGATTTTATTTACAAAGTTTCCCTTGGCATTAGACCGACAAGGTGAAGATATTATCAACTTGTAAAAGGAAAATATTTCTAGTCAAAAAATCAGCATCATCATACATACAATTCACACAGTGAATCAGAAATCTATGAAATAGCTAGGGGGGGGGGGGGGGGGGGCACAGAGAGAGAGAGAGAGAGATCCACTTAAGCCATTTTGTTCAAACTTGCACATGAAAGCATGAGAATTGAAGAAATGTGGTACTACATAGAAACGTTGTAGTTATCAACGGAAAGAAACATAGTAAACTACATAGAAGTAAAAGAAACATCTGTTTGGAGAGAAAATAGTTACAGGAATATTTTTTTAATGAAAGTATGAAGTATCTACTCCATACGTTTGGAAGGCACACTATAAATATTTGGGTGCTACTACAAGTAGACACCATATTTTAAACCATAGTTATGAGAGCGAGAAGCAGGAAGCGAGACTCAAAAAAACCTTAGAAAATAGGAAGCTCCTCATTCCCAATATATTATTATGGGTAGCTGTATATTTGATTTTATCTTACATTAGATTTTTATGGAAAAGTAAGTGTCTTAGGTTCTAAACTGACGATACTTGCTTAGATTTTATACTCTAAGCTAGAGACTATAGTCTATCTCATCACTTTACACATACAGTTCTCTTTAACTATTAAATGAGACATGATAGAAACATGCTTCTTAGGAAAGCGAGTTTGTCTGATAAAGCAAGTCTGGGAAATGAGTTTCAGAGAAGTGAGTTTCAGTTTCTCAGTCCCTATCTTGTCCAAAACTTCCTTGCAACTATGTTTTAAACACTATCTTCTTTCTGGTCTTTGGCCAAAGAATTTGGCTACCATCTAAGTGTGGGAATTGGGAAGAGGTGGTGAATAAGTGGTGATTCATTTTTGCTGAGGCCCTTTCGGCCTCTGACTAGAGATAAGAGAGAAGAATATGGTGTTTAAGAAATGATGTGGAGTAGTAATTTTAATTTCTAGTATATAGTTAGAAATCATTTGTGCGCCCACAGCAACTCTCTGATTTGTTTTCATAAAATATTGGGCAAAATTTCCTTCGAAATGCATAAGGAAATTGAAGGAAATAATGTGTTATTGTCTTTTATTAAGAGAAAGACATGTTAACTAGAAGGAAAGTAAATAAAAACTCTGGTTAAAGACACCTGTTAACTGGAAGGAAAGTGATTAAAACTCTGGATAGTACCTACTATCGAGAGTTGGACAGTTGGATTTAACATCCAATGGTGCCATATCTACACATGTTTTACATGATGGCCCACTTAATGCTTGACACTATTAGATTTTGAATCCAACAGTCCAGCTCAACTCTCGATAGTAGAGTTTTTAATCACTTTCAAATAGACCGTTGGATTTAACATCCAATGGTGCCATATCTACACATGTTTTAAATGATGGCCCAAATTACTGCTTGACACTATTAGATTTTGAATCCAACAGTCCAACTCAGCTCTCGATAGTAGAGTTTTTAATCACTTCCCTTTCTAGTAAGACAAGAAAAAGGTGTTATTGTCGGGAAAGAGGTGTTAATTGTCTTTCATTGAAAAAAAGATCTATGTTTTGAACTAACTAAGGAGTTTGGATACACTTCTATTTTTCTGTTTTAAAAAATTGAAAACAATTTTTTGTTTTCAGATTTTTTAAATAGCAAACAAGTTTGGCATTATTAATTGTTACTTGTTTCAAAAAATGAAAAACAAAAAAACATGTTTGGTACATTCATAATGGTGTAGTGTGGTGATGGGTGGTGTAGTATGGTGGTGGGTGGTGGTGGTGGTGGTTGTTGGTAGTATGGTTGTGGTGATTGTGGTAGTGATGCTGGTGGTGGGTGGTGGTAGTTGTTGGTAGTATGGTGGTGGTGGTGGTGGGTTGTGGTAGTGAGTAGTGATGGTGGTGGTGGGTGGTTGTGGTGTGGTGGTGGGTGTTGGTGGTGGTGATACTGTGGTGGTGGTGGTGGTGGTGGTGGTGATGGTGGGTGGTGGTGGTGGTGGCGGTGTGGGGTGGTGGTGGTTGTTGGTAGTAAGGTGGTGGTGGTGGTGGGTTGTGGTAGTGATGGTGGTGGTGGGTGGTTGTGGTGTGGTGGTGGGTGGTGGTGGTGGTGGTGGTGGCGGTGTGGTGTGGTGGTGGTTGTTGGTAGTATGGTGGTGGTGGTGGGTTGTGGTAGTGATGGTGGTGGTGGTTGTCGTGTGGTGGTGGGTGGTGGTGGTGGTGGTGGTGGTGGTGATGGTGGGTGGTGGGTGGTGGAAGTGATGGTGGTGTGGTGTGGTGGTGGTGGTGGTGGTGGTGTCCTGGTGGTGGTGGTATTGTGGTGGTGGTGGTAGGTGATGGGTAGTGGTGTGGTAGTGGTTTTGGGTGGTGATGGTGGTGGTAAGTGGGTGGATGGTGTGGGGTCCGAGTTTTTCATTTTTGTTTTTTATTTTCAAAATTAGAGGTAACAGAAAATTTTTGTTATCTTGATTTTAAAAAATTTTGTTACTAATTTTTAGAAACAGAAAATGAAACCATGTTTACCAAACATGTTTTGTGTAAAAAAATTTTAACTTTTGTTTTTAAAAACAGAAAACAGAAGCGCAACCAAACGAGGTAAGTGTTTTTCTATGTTTAATTGCCTGCTAGTTTAGTTGGTAAAGTCTCTTGGGTGTCATACCATAGACTTAGGATCAAATCCCACCTATATCAAGGTTGGGGGGATTTATGAGAGGAGGGCTACCCTTCATTGTGTAGCACATAGGTCCAATGTGCCATCTAATAATCAAATTTCTACACATTAGAAAAGAGAAATGAAGTTAGAATAAAATAACAGTTTCACTGTCATATGTCAATTTACAATTGGTGGTCAGTTCGGAAGAGACCCTATAGTCCGTTTTTCATTTTCCCAAAAAAAAAAAATGATTACTTACTGTACATTTCTACTATGTAAAGAAATGTGAGTTCACTTTTTAATCACTTCCCTTACTAGTAAGACAAGAAAGAGGTGCTAATTGTTTTTCATTGAGAGAAAGATATATGTTTTGAACTAAGTGTTTTTCCACGTTTAACTGCCAGCTAGTTTAGTTGGTAAAGTCTCTTGGTGTCATACCAGAGACTTAAGATAAAATGCCACCTATATTAGGGTTGGGGGGATTTATGAGAGGAGGAGGGCTACCATCATTGTGTAGCGCATAGGTCCAATATGCCCTTTAATAACCAAATTTCAACACATTGGAAAAGAGAAATGAAATTAGAATAAAATAACAGTTTCACTACCACGTGTCAATTTACAATTGGGTGGTCAGTTTGGAAGAGACCTTATAATCCGTTTTTCATTTTCCAAAAAAAAAAGTTGTACTTATTGCGCATTTTTACTATGTAAAGAAATATGGTTCACTTTTTAACACTTACCAATTGTGGTTAAGATTCACTCACCCCTAAGGTTAAGCAATCCAACCTTAGTTTTTAGATGGGAAAAAAAAAATCTTAACTTTAATTTAGTTAAGCTTAATCAGGATTAAAGGTGTGTTAAGAGGGAAAACAGGACACGGGCGGTCAGATTCATAGAGGACCGTGTGGTCCGTAATCGCTGCTTAAATAGAATAGACAGAAACCTCAAACCCAATATCCAATTTCGCGGGCAATTTCTCTGTTTGGAGTTTTGACAACATCTAAAAATGAGTATCAGGTTGCAGGTATCAACAAACCCTAACCCTAACCCTAACGAGAGTGGAAAGAGACGAACTCTCGATCTCGGTAACGGTAGCGAAATCATAGACATTCCTCGGTTTCTGCCATTCGATGAATCATGGAAATTGTTCGACTACCTCGATAAAGAGATTCCATGGACGAGACCTTTGATTCGTGTCTTTGGTCGATCTTGCATCCAGGTTTTTGTTCTTGGATCCTTATTCACGCTCATTATTTCTGAAACTAAACTATCATTTTACTTATTATTTACCAAAAATTGAGATGATATTATGTTCATGAATCTGAGATTCTTCTCTCTTTTCGAATTAGTTATAGAAAAACAATCAGGTTTTTTAGCTCTCTATGTTAACCTGGTTTTTAGGTTCTACAATAAAATTTTCATGATCAATTTGGTACTTTTCTACATTCGATTTACTTTTGATGTTGTCAGTATTGGATATTAAGATCGGGTGGCTACAATCCCTTGATCGAACGGCTATGATTATTGATGGGTAAATCTACCCTCAATAATATGAACTCCCACATGCATCACACACTCATGCACATCATCACATGCATGTTCATGTTTTACAAATATACTATATGATATTTATTTAGATTCAAACTTCATGCATACATTTGTGCATAATTTCATGTTAGTATTGTGGGATGAGGAGCATCGAATCATCACTAAGCCAGAGTGGGTATCTTGGCAAAGGATGACCGCAGGATATCTAGATTTAGTCAAATGACCTAACAGTCACTTTGACCAAGTCATTAAGACCCAAAGAGCCGTTAGAACCGTTACATTGAGCCAAGAGAGCTAAAGATTAAAGTGGTTTAGTCTAGACCGTTGATCTAGATACTTTTAGCAAGAATCAAGGAATGGAGTTATGGAGTTTAACAACTCTTTTGTTGGTGTATAAATATCCCCTATGTTAAGGAGGAAAAAGACAAGCTATTGTCCAAGGAAATACACCTTCCATTCTTGGTAAAGAGAGAATCGTATCTCTCAAGGAAATTCTTGTGTGTCTCTTTGAGATTTGTTAAGGTACAACATACTACACCCAATTGTTGTGCAAAATCCTGTAGAAGAGAAAACCTAGCTCAACTTGGTTCATAACCGACGCTTAAGGTTCAATCTCATGCTCCTAGTTCCACTTTACTAAAGTCACGGGTCATAATTCCGATGTTTATACGCGTCCCATCATTGGTACCAGAGCGTAGGTTCACCGTATCGCCTTGTGCCGAGAAGCATTGTATCAATACTCTATTTTGTTTCGTAAGAGACTTCTCCACGTGCTATCTACTTCCTTCTAGAGAAAGATTTCTCCAAAAGTCCCTTGGTCAAATAAAATATCATTCTATTTTGTCCTTTAGGGAAGGTTTACTCCACAAGAGCATCTTATTATTCTTGGAGAAAAGGGGTTTTTCCTCTTACAGTAAGTAGATTGACGCTTTCAAGCCCTCCCTGAGAACAAGAAAGCTTACTCACTCAATACATTACAGCCAGTCCGAAACGGCGAGAGATCATTCACATGATCTCTTACTCACTAAGAAAAGGAACAGTGCCGATCTCACTGCCAGTCGTCTATATAGTGTCGATCCTCACTAACTCCATTTTTTGGCATCCCTCTCGTGCATCAACTGACCGTCCATTTTGAAGACAAGCACTCGATCGGAATCGGATCACGGAATCAGGTGCATTCATTCCATATTACTAATTTTTTTATTATTAGTATATTTCTGAGTCATTGAATATTGCTGGAACACCCGTAAAAATCTGCTCTTTGCTAGAAAATAAATAATATCATTTATTTATTGAAAAATCAGTAATTTTGGGAATTTAAAATATACTGTCATTTGATTTTATTTTGATTAACAATTAATAGAATACAGTATAGCAACATATCAAATTCTATATAACAGATTAGCATACTGTTAGAGCAAAAAAAAAAAATTAACATTGCAAACATCTGAAATTTTTTCGTGATCTGTTTCAACATATTATTTGGTTCATTGATTATATTTTTAGAAAATTATGTCTTCTCGAGCAGTAAGCTCAGGATTGTGTAAAACTGAAAAACTTAATGGCAATAATTATTCAACTTGGAAAAGGAGAATAAGACATATTATTTCAAGACAAGGTGGAGTATGTAATTGATACTCTTTATCCTGATGAACCCCCTCTAAGGGCAGGAGAAACCGCAAGAAATTTATATGAAAAATTTATAGAGAATGATAAACTGGCAAGATCCATAATGCTCACATTCATGGATACAGATTTAGAAATAATATTTAAAGAACATGAAACAGCTAAAGAAATGTTCGATGCCATTAAACTTGCCTATGGCAGTGCATCTGAGACATACATTCAATTATTAATAGAACAATTTAATACTTCTATGATGAAAGAATGTGAAAATATAACTGAGCATGTTAATAAAATGATTGTAATAGCTAAAGAATTAGCTACCATGAGAAATTCAATACCAGATAAAATGCAAGTCTCAACTGTTTTACATAGTTTACTAAATTCTTGGGAATCAGTTGTGATTGCCCTTAATTTATTTGGACAACAAGTTACAATGAAAACATTCCCTATGCTATTTGGAGTTGAAGCTCAAAGGAGAGCTAAAAGGAAATAAATGAAGTCAACTTAGTTGATGCCCTACCATCATCTTCTAAGACCAAACCTAATAAGCCTTACAAGAAAAATTTTAAGCGTAAACCTTTTAAGTTTGGTAAGCGAAATGAGAAGAATAAAAGAATATTTGGTAATTGCTATAATTGTGGAAAACCAGGCCACCACAAGTTTAACTGTCCTCAAACTAAAAACAACAAACAAGGATCTAAAGATATTGTTTGTGTGGTGTCCGAATCGCTTCTTGCTGATAGCGACTCTCAAGCTTGGTGGGTGGACTCTGCTTCATTAAGGCACGTGACAAAGACTAAAGAGAACTTCATAGAGATGAAGGAGATCAAAGATGGCGACCATAAGCTCTATATGGGCAATAACACTTACTGTGAGGTTCTAGGAATCAGAACTCTTAAGTTAGCGTTGCTTGGAGAAACAAACCTCATCCTCACTGATGTATTGTTTGCGCCCGGAATGAGATGTAATCTTTTGTCTGTACCATGTCTAGATGACAAGGGTTTTGAAATACGTTTCCGTTCATCAAAAGTGTCAATTGGGAAACACGGACGTATTCTTGTATGGGGAATTAAAATTGATGGCTTGTATCGTTTAAATGTTTCTAATAAAACTTCTAGTTCTTCTGCTTATATTGATGAGTGTTATATGAATGTTAATTCTGCCTTATGGCATATGAAACTTTGACATATAAATTATAATAAGATGAAAAATATGGCTAATAATGGTCTTATACCTAACATTGATGAAAATCTAAAACCTTGTGAATCTTGTATAATTGGTAAGATGACAAGAAAACCTTTTGGTAAAGGTGAAAGATCTAAAGAATTATTAGAAATAATTCATTCAGATATAGGTGGATTGATAAATGTAAAAACTCATAGAAATATGATATATTTTATAGTATTTACGGATGACTATTCAAGATATGGTGTATATATTTTATGAAACATAAATCTGAAGCTTTAGAAATATTTAAAGAATATAAGATAGAAATAGAGAATCAATTGGGAAGAAAAATAAAAGTACTTAGAACAGATAGGGGAGGAGAATATATATGATATATCAGATAACTTTAATAATTTTTGTAAAGAGAATGGTATAATTTACCAACTCACCACCCCTTATACACCTCAACAGAACGGTGTATCTGAAAGGCGAAATAGAACATTGTTAGATATGGTGAGGTCAATGTTAAGTCAATCTAATCTAAGTACAACCTTCTAGGGAGAGACACTCTCTACTGCAACATATCTTCTTAATCGAGTACCAACCAAAGTAACAGGTTTAACCCCTTATGAACTATGGACAGGTAGAAAACCTGACCTAACTCATTTAAGAGTTTTGGGGTAGTTCACAACCCATGTAAAAATATTAGGACCTAATAGAAATAAATTAGATCCTAAAACAATAAAATGTAATTTCATTGGATATTGTGAAAACTCTAAGGGTTATAGATTTGTTGTACATCATTCTGATGGTTCTGTAGGAATAATAGAAAGTAGAGACGCCTATTTTCTAGAAGATGATCTGGAACAAAATAAACCAGATAAAATAGTAGAGTTATTTGAAATAACTAAACAAGAAAGTACATTGCATAATAAAGAAGAGAAAGTTATAGAAAAGCCAGTACTAGAAGATGCTATAACTAGAATACAAAGGGAAAAAAAACCTTCTAGATATTTTAAAGATTATTATGCAATGATAAATAAAGAAATACCAGAAGATCCTATAGATTATAAAATGGCTATGGAATCTATTGATTCTTCGGAATGGAAACATGCAGTTTCAGATGAATTAAAATCTATAGAAAAGAATGAGGTATGAGAACTAGTAAACCTACCTAAAGATAGAAAAGTTATTGGTTCCAAATGGATTTTGAAAAAGAAACTTAAATCAGATGGGACAATAGATAAATATAAAGCTAGACTAGTAGCAAAAGGCTATAATAAAAAAGAAGGTATATAAAGGAAAAAAAAAAGGTATTGATTATGAAGAGACTTACTCACCCATCGCAAAATTCACATCTATTAGAATTTTGATGTCTCTTGTAGGCCATTTAGATTTAGAACTTCACCAAATGGATGTCAAGACATTATTCTTGAATGGTGAACTAAAAGAAAAAATCTATATGATATCAAATTGAAGGAAAGAGGATAAGGTATATAAACTGAAAAAATCTTTATATGGACTAAAACAATCCTCTAGATAATGGTATTATACATTCCATAATGGAATAATGAAATATGGATTTGAACCTAATAACTTTGATCACTGTATATACTCTTGGATTAGTGAGAGTCATTACATAATAATATCTCTTTATGTAGATGACATACTAATGGCTGGAAATGATTTAAATAAAATCATGGAAATTAATGAATGGTTGAAAGCCATTTGAAATGAAAGATATGGGTGAAGCAGATTATGTTTTAGGAATTAAAATTTCCATGGATAGAAAATGTAGAAAATTAAGTCTATCTTAAAAACCATATTTAGAAAATGTTTTGAAGAAATTCAAAATGTATTCATGTAAACCTCTTGAGTCTCCTATATATAAAGGAACAAAACTATCTAAGAATATGACACCTACAAATGAAGAAGAGATAAATTAAATGAAAAATAAACCTTATGCTCAATTGATAGGTAGCCTAATGTATGCAATGTTATGTACTGAACCAGATCTCGGTTTTGCAGTAGGTTTAATTAGTAGATTTCAGAGTAATCCTGGATTAGCACATTAGATAGTTGCAAAACGTGTATTGAGATATATTAAAAGTACATTGAACATTGCATTAACCTTCCAATCTGATGATTTGGAAGTTATAGGATTTTGTGATGCAGATTTCGCAGGAGATCCTGATGATAGAAAATCCACCTCGGGATAAGTATTCTTGATGGGTGGTGCAACTATTACTTGATCGAGTAAAAAGCAAGGATGTGTTGCTAGATATACTATGGAAGCGGAATACATCGCTTGTAGTACTGCAGCAACAGAAGCTATATGGATAAAGAGATTCTTAAATAACTTAAGAATTAGTGTAATAATTGATAGACCTATTCATATATATTGTGTTAATGAGGCCAAGATAAAAACCATTAAGAATTGGGAAATCGGTCCAAGAGGTAAACATATAAAACTGCAATATCATTATATAAATGATGTGATCCAGAAAAATCAGATCACAGTTGGATGCATTTTCACTAAGGAAATGGTTGCAGATCCTTTGACCAAACCCATTGGTATTGAAGAATTTAGAAGGCATGTAGCCTCTATGGGTTTTATGTAGAAACATCTCGGGCTTATAGCCAAGTGGGAGATGTTGGACATTAAGATCGGGTGGCTACAATCCCTCGATCGAACGGCTATGATTATTGATGGATAAATCTAACCTCAATAATATGAATTCCTACATGCATCACATACTCATGCACATCATCACATGCATGTTCATGTTTTACAAATATACTATATGATAGTTATTTATATTCAAACTTCATGTATACATTTGTGCATAATTTCATGTTAGTATTGTGGGATGAGGAGCATTGGATCATCACTAAGCCAGAGTGGGTATATTGGCAAAGAATGACCGTAGGATGTCTAGATTTAGTCAAATGGCCTAACAGCCACTTTGACCAAGTCATTAAGACCCAAAGAGCCGTTAGAATCGTTACATTGAGCCAAGGGAGCTAAGGATTAAAATGGTTTAATCTAGACCGTTGATCTATATGCCTTTAGCAAGAATCAAGGAATGGAGTTATGGAGTCTAACGATTCTTTTCTTGGTGTATAAATATCCCGTATGTTGAGTAGGAAAAAGGTAAGTTATTGTCCAAGGAAATGCACCTTCCATTCTTAGTAAAGAAAGAATCGTATCTCTCAAGAAAATTCTTGTGTGTCTCTTTGAGATTTGTTAAGGTACACCACACTACACCCAATTGTTATGCAAAATCCCGTAGATGAGAAAACCTAGCTCAACTTGGTTCATAATCGACGCTTAAGGTTCAAGCTCATGCTCCTAGTTCCACTTTGCTAAAGTCACGGGTCGCAATTCCGCTATTTATACGCATCCCAACAGTCAGAATTCTAGCCAACTGTTCCTTTCTTCTTCTTTTTTCATTTTTTTTTCAAAGGTTTTGAAAAATGAACGAATTTCTCAAAGAGAAATTATATTTATGGAACAGAAAGAAAAACTGCTGAGGAAGTGTATCATAAGAGTGTTGGCGGATTTCGAGAATTTTTTTCAGATTCTCTGAGAAGAAGGACGATTTGAAGTATGTTGGTGGCTTCTGTTACCAGTTTCTTAGACATGGTATTGTGGATATTAATTCCTCAGCTTGGATGCTAAGGTAGTTGAACACTGGATATCCCAACAGAAAGATTTTTAATACTTTTTTATTTGTAAATTCCATTATTGCCATTATGCTATTTTTCTTGATGTCGTCTTTGGTTAATTTGGGGAAGAATTCAAAGTTTGGGGGTTGTGTTGGAGGGGCCTTTGACAACAAGAGAACAACTAGACACAAATACATGTTATTGTATTTACCGATCTGCTAGTATGCTCAGAGTAATGCTTTGTGATTCATGGTTTGTGGTTCGGGAGTGGAGTGTAGTTAGTATGATGGAGCGTGCTTAGTTGACCTGTGATTATAATGTTTGATTTGTTAGATTGAAGGTAACTAGTATTCCAGGTCAATATAATGGATTATGGATAGTCCTAAATCATAAGATGCCCTTCTAAAACAGGAAGTGATTGATCTGGAAACCAATGTTAAGAGCATTTTATTATATGTAAGATATTACTATTCTTAACCCTTACGTATAAATTAAATTTGACGTACCTTCAGATCAAGCTCAGACATTTAAAAATATTCAACAAGAAGTTACACTTCCAATCAGTTTGTGGTGGACCCTTGTTGATGTAACCTGGTAGACATGAGTAATGAACTAAATAAGGTGCTTCTAAAAGAGAGTATAATGAGATTGTTTATGGGGACAGAACTGGCTTGTGCATGTGTGTTCAAGGGAAAGGGTGTTTCTCTCCTTGCTATCGATATGTTTTGAGGCCCGGAGGAAATCTTGATCCCGGATGACCATTTATCTTGGCTGATATCTTTGAGTGTAATGGTAAGCAGCTTTGTTTTGTGGAGCATTTTTTATACTCTCAACTGACTGGAGGAGAAAATTACTGGATTAGGTTTACGACTTGGTATGAAGAGTTCTTCGAGTTCATCTTGGATATAGAGTTGATAGATTTCTTATCGCAAAACATGTTTAATCTACTTTAAGAAGTTATACTGTTGAATCTTCTTCTGTAAAATACTTTAACCTTTGTTCTTTGAAGAATGCTAGTAAAGCGTGAATTCTTTCTCCACAGCCTAGAGACACTTGTTATGTCGCAAGTGTAGGGTTGCCAGACCTCCGTTACAGTGGATATCAACCACGTGCCTATTCTTGGGATGAGTACCCTCCACTTAAAGACATCTTGGAGGCTGTAAGAACAGTTCAAATAACTTTTCCATCACCATCTAGGCTGTAGGTATGCTTTCACAGTGCGTTGCACCCTTACTACAGTGGTACTTATGCCTGTTTATTGCAGGTCCACAAAGCTCTTCCTGGAAGCGGTTTTAATAGCCTGCTCTTAAATAGATATAAGAGTGGAAATGACTATGTGGCATGGCATTCTGATGATGAGAAGTTGTATGGACCAACTCCAGAGATTGCATCAGTTTCCTTTGGATGCGAGCGGGAGTTCTTACTAAGGAAGAAACCTAGCAAAACATCCCAAGGTACAACAAGCATCTGGTTAGAGGAACATGAACACTATATGAACAATGGACCCCAGTAGGTTATATGCTAGTATCCTGTCATTCTTATCTTAAACAGGGAAGAATAGTGAATGTGCTAGCACAATCAAGTTACATGGATTGGTGCCTATATCTTATATCGTACATGTGACCCACCAACCCATTCATCATTTCTTGGATGAACTATATTCTAAATTGTGCGTAATGGATGATCCTATGGCACCTAGTGAATTGGTTTCTTTTCTCAACTCAACCTTATTATTTCTTAGTTGTCCATATCTAGCTCTAGATTAGATAGTTAAGATCCCAACTGATAATTTCCTGACTACTGGTTGAGTAAAGTAGATTTATTGTATAGGAGGTCCAAAATTTATAATATCATTACAATCTAGTTATAGATATTGGATTGATGTAATAGAAATACAAACTGCCACCAGTCACGTCTATATGCCTCTCATTTGTTCATGTTGTGCAAGTGCCAGTTGATAAATGCAAGGAAGAACCAGCAAGAAAGCGATCAAAGAAGGACAACGATGTCAATCAGCAGTCATTTACACTCAAGCATGGATCATTGCTGGTGATGAGAGGCTATACCCAACGTGATTGGTCCCACTCAGTGCCTAAGCGTGCAAAAGCAGAGGCCACGAGGATCAACCTCACTTTTAGACATGTGCTTTGATAGTCATGAAAAACCTCTACCAAATGCAAGAAAACAGCCATGTCTTTCAGGTGGAGTCTCTAATATACCACATTGTGTGATTATGGTACTTTTTCCTTATATATTCTTGTAAAGAGGAAAAAAAAGTTTATTTGAATCATTGACATTTGGGATCTTAACTGTAGCACATCCGTGCTACTTGTAGATTATATTTGGTCCCCTCTGTAGTTGGTGGTGTTAGTATCTGTTGTTAGATGCCTAGCATTGGAAGCTGACCTCTCTCGTCCTCCCAAACCTGAATGCTCCCGTCTTCTGAGACTGATACTGGATTCTGCCCATTGTTCAGCATTGCCACAGCTCATTGCCCCTCCAATCTCCATGCTCTTCGACCCATGTGGCCAACTCTTTAGAATTGCTTTTAATCGATTTTAATGTATGTATGATCTCCAACTCAAAAGTTCATTTGAGAGTCGGGTAATTATTAGATCATATATTGACCACACTATTGAGCTGGTTTAATTAATACTCTTCAACAATTGCCTATGAAGTGATGTTGATTAGAATGTGCAACTCTCAAATGAGGAAATTATTCCTTTGGCATATGAAGTGATGTTGATTAGAATGTGCAACTCTCTCAAATCATTTGAGGAAATTATTCCCTTAGCAAAATCAGGATTATTCTTTTACTGACATAGGTGCAGGACTTTGATAATTAAATTTTGGACATCTACCGCCCAGGGCAGTCCAACTGCAGTGTCCTGGTACTTGAATCATTTCCTCAATGTAGGCTGGGATCCATCACTTTTAAGAGTAATTGAAGAGATTGTCAACACGAAATACCAACCTGGTTGGAGAACAGAGGCCATCTGTTCCATATATTTTCTTTCCAACTTCTTTATGGGACATTCCTTTACGTCTCAACACGAAATCCGCAGGAGACCTATTTATTCAGAGTGCTCATGCAGGCCGTAACCTATGAATGAATGAATGATGAAGCCCATCTAACCTTGGTAAAAAAATAAGACTGCAGTTGAGGAAATGTCCCATTTAGCTAATGCCTTGATGGCATAAGTCAAGATATTAGCATTCCAAACAGTATATTTCTCAACCATCCAAGGGTGGAGATTTCAACACGCACACCCTCACAGGACTCAATCCCGAAACCTCCCTCCTAGTGAGGAGATACACTACAACTGGGCTAATCCAAGTGTCCTGAAGGACCATTTGACTGAGGAAATACACTACCACTGGGCTAATCCCAGTGTCCTGAAGGACCATTTGACTGAGGATGATTATAATCGTTTCAGAGCCATGACTCGTACTCTTTCCCCAATCCTCCCTCCTAATGGGGAGATACACTACCACTGGGCTAATCCCCCAGAGTCCTGAAGGACCATTTGACTGAGGATGATTATAATTGTTTCAGAGCCCGAATCCTCCCTCCTAATAGGGAGATACACTACCACTGGGCAAATCCCCCGGTGTCCTCAAGGGCCATTTGACTGAGGATGATTATAATCGTTTCAGAGCCATGGCTCGTACTCTTTGGGAAGACCACACATGTTTACCAGCGAATTTCCTAACAAAAATACAATAATCTATATATGAGGGTAAAAAAGGCAAGCTCTGCAGCTTAGGCAAACAGACTCACACATTAGTAGTTCTAGTCCGATCCCCAAGCTGAGACTCAGCAACATACAAAGCATCCATGATCTCATCACATGAGAAATTGTGATATGATGGATCACTTATCACATCACCTCTCTTCCCTGTCCCGCTTTTGGGTGGAGGATCCAAAATAGAGTTCACTGTACCACTTTCTTTAGTCGTACTTTCCAGCTCTTCCCTCGATTCCAGCTCTTGGGTCTCCACCTCTTCCCTAGATTCCACCACTTTGGTCTTCCATTTGATACCAACCGCCTCAGCCTGGTCTGCAAACAAGACCCTCGAGATGGGGGAGCTACAAATCTCTCTATAGACCTCATAGCTGGTGGCACAGGTATTCCCACCTTCCAACAATTTTGAGAGAGGATGCAAAACTGAGATTGGATCATTATTTCTGTCTAAGGATTCCTTCAAAATCAGAAAATCGGAAACGAATTCTTCCTTGCTGAACTGAATAAATGCTGCAGTTTCATCCAAGCAGTAAATGGAGATGACAGAGTCCATGCCAAAGACTTTCGAAACACACTCTCTTAACTCTCGTGCCTTGAATTTGGAGGGAAATCCCCAGACTAAGACGATTTTTGAGAACACAATTTTTGGGTATCGCTTTTTGTAAAGCTGGGTGCCTGAAGATTCAGTAATCTTGTTTCCGCTGCTTAGATCGATTATTGCTCCATTGTTCCAGCTGAGGTAAAGAAGGTTGATGTGCTTCTGGAGCTTCTCATTGTGGGCCAACCCGGTAGATGGGGAATGGCGTTTGAAATCAATACCTAGATGACTGCATGCCTGAACAAAGACGCTCCCTGTCATAAAAGCATCATAGCCAGCTTCATGCTTGGCACCGGAGTTCCAGTTAGAGGACCTGCAGAGGGATATTCATTCTTAGTATCAGAAGAGAGACTATTGACATGGCTCATCTCAGCTTTGGGAGCAGATAAAAACGAGCAGCAGTTGTTTGTACTACGCTTTTTATTCTGTTCTGTGGGGTAAATAAAATTTCCCACTTTCTAGCAAAAGGGTAACTTTTTATTAGTTTTCCATTTTCTACATTTATTCCCTGGGATATGCTAATCTTAGATTCGTGGTTCTGTTGGAGTCCTACCAGTAATTACATGGAACATAAAACAGTAAAAGAGAGCTTAAGAAATTGAACAAAAAATCAATTTGTAGTTTGAATATGGAGAAAATGATTGATAAGGAAGTTTATAAGCCTTTATCCTGTTTGATTTCATTACATAGATTTTTAGCTTTCACACCAGTTTTTGGATTAATTTCTTTTACAGGAAATTACCCAAATCAGGAACAAATAATTCCTACATTGCATGCATATACATTAACCTACCATAAATCACAAGTAAAAGCAATCAAAATGCCCCGATTGTATGAGCCCAAAGTTGAGTGATCCTAGATTATCATGGAAGCTTTTAATAGTGATATTGCAGAAATCAAACTCCTAGTAGAGAAAAAAGTTTGGAAGCGAACCTCAAGTCATCCACTTGAACCTCTACTTTCACACACAGCTGTGAAGCCAAACCAGAGTTTAGGGAAGCAGAAGCAATTTGTGGACACAATAGGGCAAACGCAGAGGATAGTGATGTGCCTTTCTTCTTCATCCGATGCTGAAGTATATTGTCGGTGTTCAAGAGTTGTTTTGTGTCAATAATGTATGGAAAGTTTTTATGTACAGAGGAGACAAATTCTTCAACAGTTGAAGGAAGAGGACCTAAAAATTTGCTGTATATGTGTGCAACATCTGTATCAAATAAACAAAACATAAGAGGAAAGTATTTGATAAACATAATCTTTTTACAAAATTCAGAGAGATATGTATACCCAAAAAGCAATTGTGGCCAATAATCAACTTTTTCTCCGAGGAAAGCAGATCGATAACATGGCGAAAGCCAACTGCAGCTTTGATCTTCACCTCTGCTTCCTTGCGAAATCCATCCTTCACTTCTTTCTGCAGGAGGAGATTAACATAAGGTACCAAAAATGCAATACTGATTCATGTTCCCCCACTTTCAGCTCCATGCCCTTATATGAGATGCAGAAAATCTGTGCCTTGCACAGATTATTATCACACCATCATCCATTAGATTTAAAACCTAAAGTTCGGATACAATAGCCAGACCGAACTTCAAGTCATTAAATTTAAAACCTCTTGGAAGTTGGAACGATAAAATACCATTGAATGAAGAGATTTAACAATAAACAAAAGCTCCAGTTGAAGAGATAGCCGGATCAACCCAAAATATGCCTTGGCAGAGGCAGTTTGGGTATTACAAAAAATATTTCAATTGACAAAAATACCCTCGTTTTATATTTATAATTACAAAACTACCCCTGCCTCAATGCATTATTCAGGTTACTCCGCTTATCTCTTCAACCGGAGCTCCTATTCTTAGTTAATCTCTTGAATGAATTAGAGCAAGCAGAAGCTATTTGATCAAGCAAACAAATATAATGGTAGTCATATCAGAGAATCTCTAGGAAACTCTTATTTAAATGAATGAGCATTTTTTTCCAATTTTCCATCTCTGTTTCTTACCACAAGTAAATCCTTATCATCCTTGGACTCTGTATACACTACTAGTTTCTGTTCAGAGGACTTTTCACCATTCACACGGACATAAGCAAGATCTTTGAAATGCTTTCTTGTGACCTGTGCATTCCAGTTTCATCCATCAGCAATGCTGCAACTTCAGTAATTATAAAATCTAAACCATCATGAAAAGAGAGAAATGAAATATGTATGACAATACAATAATTTCTGTGCACTATGAGAAATCAATATAGTGAGGCTACAAAACCAGGTTAGACAGAAAAGAGGAACCCTGGAAAAAGAATGAAAGAGAGAGGTAATTGGTCGTTTGGTTTTACATTTTGGACATGCACTAAGTGCAATAGCAAAAGGGGTAGTGCTATCTAATGAGAATCACCACATATGCCAATGTTAAAAGGTTAACCCTGTATAAGAAAAAAAGATGAGTAACAAGGCATCATTAACAAACCCTTTCACGGGCAAGCATAAATAATAGGAGAAAAAATGAAGTTCAATACCAACTTGAAAGAATACCGGTCCTCCTATAAAACCATGAACCAAGAGAAATGAATCTATAGAAGTTTTTGGAAGGAATCTATAGAAGTTAGTACACATCATAAGATATTTAGGATTCATACTACCGAAAACTGGATAGGCGTTTTCATGTTATTCAACCAATGTTTGAGTGTCTCATACTGGCCCCCTTTTTTTTATCGATAAGATAGTGAATATATTAAATGTTACAGAAGACAAAACATAATGATTCACAAAGTGAACCCAATTAACTAGACATTAGACATTCAACAAATAAAAAGAAATGTCTGAGCCGTTCTCCACTGATCCTTCTAGCTCTCCCACGTACTAAGGTGTGTGACCGTGTAAGAAGGAAAGTCCCCAACTCCTCAAAAATCATCCCTAGTTGAGCCCAAGCATAGTTACCAAACCGAGAAACAAATGCGAGAAGCAAAGCAAAAGCGGGAAGCGAAGCTCGAAAAATCCTTAAGAAATGGGAAGTGAAAAATAGATATGGGTGTCTCTTCCCATTATATTAAAATGGTCAATCATACCTTAAATTTTATCTAATATGAGATATTTGTGGAGAAGTAGGTGTCATCCAGCCTTAGGTTTCAATCCATCGATACTTGCTTAAGATCTATATCATAGACTTTACACTCAAGTCTATCCCATTACTTCCTAGATATATAGCCCTCTATGACAACTAAATGGGACCTGATGGAAGCGAGCAGAAGCGATTCTAGGAAACGAGCTTCTCACCTTGTACATAGCTTCCCTGCAACTATTGCCCTAGGTTATCAACAAATTACGCATCTCGGCCCTTAGAGAAGAATCTTCAAATATACTTATATTCCTCTCCTTCAAGATGGCCCCTAGGAGAAGGGCCCAATTTGCATCCATTAGACTATTAGAGCACTGAAACTGATGCCAAATTTTACCCGAGAAACCACAGTATCAAATGGTTGACCAATTTTGTTGTTAGCTTCACACGTTATGGAAAAGCTTGACATGATCCTCTTTGTACAAATCAGATGGTCTACTTAATTAATCTTCACTAGTGCTCCCTTCCAAACAAGAAAAGGTGACCTTGGATGGGATAGGAGAGCCCCAAAAAAGGTTTGCCAAAAGTATGAACTGAAAACACATGTCACATCCCAAATTAAATGTCTACCCTATGCTTGTGTCCGCTTAGGCTACGCTTCTAACTAAGCAAGGAGAGCTACAAGAGAACCAATCTCTCTGTCGTACAGGTTACCATAAATTTTGGGATCTAATAAAAGCCCTTACCTCTTCTCTTTCGATGTAGTAACTAAGTCATCCATTACCCGCATATGCTCACACACTCGCTTATTGGTCTTAGAATGGGCAAGCATTCGTCATGGGGAAGAAGATTTGAAATCCATCCTGGAGTGCCCTTGAATACATAGGACAATTATATTGTTTTGGTTTTCCCTTTTGCTTGGTTTGTATCTTCTTGTGTTTCTCTCGGGTTTACATTCTTGTAAACTTTTTTGTACCTCTTCTTTTGATTAATAGTTTAATACATTTCTTATTGATTAAAAAAAACGTCTTATTGATAAAAAAAAAAAACTAAGGCTCCTTTTTTGCCTACTGCATCATAAATGTCAAGGGCAGAGCCAAGAATTTTTCCTTGGGGGGGCCGAACTATATATATCAAGAAAATTAATGGGATTGGGGGGGTATGGGCCTTGGGATTCGAGGGCATAGCCCCAAGAATTTTTTTTTTGAGTAATGGGTCCATCGTGGTCATAAAATTAGTTAATGTTGCATTTCAAAAAGGGGTTCAATAACGAGAAAAAGGAAAAACATGGGCCGGTCTTCATTGGTTCCTACCCACTATTTTAATACCCACTAACTGTGGTTCAGATTTATTCACCCCTAGGGTTCATCCATTTAACCTTGGTTTTTAGAAAAAAAATAACTTTAAGTTAGTTAAGCTTAACCACGATTAAAGGGGATGAAATGGGAAGGCATTTGATTCTAAAGTCAAATGTGGGGTGGGCTAATTACTATATTTTTATTTACTTTACTTTTATATTATGAAGATTGTTATTTAATCTGCGTGTTCCTTGTTCAATAGAACGCGCGGGCCTCCCCTGCTTGACACATGTCCCTTTTAACACCCATTATCTGTGGTTAAGATTCACTCACCCCTAGGGTTTACACATCTAACCTTAGTTTTTATTTAAAAAAAATTAACTTATAAGATAATAAATCTTAACTAGGGTTAAAAGGGACACAAAGAATTAATCTCTTTATATTATACATATAAAAAAAATATAATATTTTTTGGGGGGCCACTATATACAAATATAATATGTATTTTTTTAAAAATTATACATAGAAGTTAATAAAACTTCAAAAAAAATTGAGGGGGCCATGGCCCCCCTCGCCCCCTGGTTCCGCCCCTATAAATGTCTATAAAAGACAAGCTCAAGAGAATGCATCCACACCTTAAGTCTTCCCAAAAGCTTTATCGCCTGAACCAATCTTAAATCTGATTCTTTCCTTGAAATCGTTGAACATCTTGGACATACCTCGAAAATAAATTTCCAAATGCTAATCATGTTGCTACTTGTCATCCCATTCCCAGATCCTGTTTCTGCTACCATACTTGGGGCCAATTAGGATCCTATATTAAGCTATCACAAATAACTGGGAGCTATCGAAAAATAAGCCATCAAGGGGAAGTAAAAAAAGTTTGGCTTCGCATAAAGTTCCTTTAATATTTCTAAATGGCCACCTGAATTAACTCCTCGTTCAAAACAGCCCGATCAACAAGAAGTTAGATAGGAATTGGTTCCCGTTCTAGCATTTGCAATACAATGGAAGAATTTAGTGTTCTTCTAGCATTTGCAATATAATGGAAGTGTTTAGTGTCCTTACCGCCCACTTTTAAGTTTTAACCAGGTTATTATGATTGTTCGCATCAAATGATCTCCTAAGCTCTTCTTAGCAGCTAATTGTGAACCTTTTTCTTTCGAGGAGATTAGGCACACCTCTTTTTTCAAAGAGCAGAGTAATTTCCTCTAAGATTCCATTCTTCTTCATATCCATCTTTCCAAATGACTCCTTGCTCTGTTTCTTTACTCTCCTTCAACTCTTTGAGCTTCTTGCAAAAGACAAACTCCCTTTCCATTGGAAGATGAAAGAAGACCACCATGTAGCAACTTTATCAACAAAGTTGGGGTCCTCCAGCAATTAAAGTTGACAAATTTCCTCAAGTATATGATAAAATTGTGAGAAAATAGCCTAAAGCACCATAAAATCTCAGCCAAAGTGGATCTCACGTCGCCCAATCATCTCTGTTTCAATTTTCAAGGCATAAGAATGCAAGCACTCTGTAAGTAACGCAGTGGACTTGTTACAAACTTCAAATATAACTGAGATAGCCTAGTTTACACCTATTCATATTGATTCCTATCCTATTGGAATCACATAAAGTAAAAGATATAATTCATTGATTAGAGTCGTTAGTGGTAATATCTTCCTCTCTTTACATACTTGCATTTGTTGTGTATGTTTTAGGAAAAGAAATCCTGGGTTAATTTCAGCTATAACTGGTCTCTCTTTCTTTATTTTATTTTATCGGTAGCTATAAGTGAGCTCTTGATAGGCGGAAATGGTGGAATAGAATTTGTGCTGCCGACCACAATAAGTTGGGACAAGGTATTGATGATGTACAGAACTCTCAAGCATACACATCAAAAGGATGCCAGAGGAACTTTGCTAGGGTATTGAGAAGAAAACACAGAAAGCCTAATGAAGTTTGATTTGGAAAGAAGAAGAGTTCCACTCCAAGACTTCTCTTTATTAGCCTAATGTACAGTTTTGGGGGTTAAAGTTTATTCAGTTGTAGCCTATGTCCTTGTTGGACAAGTGGCCAGGAAATAGGGACTAACCTCCTCACAATTTACTACTTAAGAAGGCACACTTAGGGTCCTGCTGAAGTCCTTTCGATGTAATAGGTTGGGCTCTACATGAGCCACCTTCTTCTAACAACCCAAAAAGTTTATATAATTCTGGGGTTTTTCAACGGTCCTGGAGTAGATTCGTACCCACCTTATGTTTTTCACTATACCAATTACCAATTAAAAAGAACATCAATTTAGCATTGAATAATTCCTGAAATGCACAATCATAGACAAAACTTTCCATGGAATGTTGTTGCATACCACATTTCCAACACGATTATATCATAATATGAACATAGAGATCAAAGTAAATATAAAACAACATTACCAGCTGAATCAATCTCAGTTGATGAGAAGTGAAGCCATTCAGTGCAAGAGCTGGCCGCATCTTGAAAAAAATGGTCTGAAATTTTTTTTTGTCATTTGAGTCCCCCTCAAACTGAGACCATCCATCTCTATTATGTAATAATCCATTACGCCATTTAGCGAATATGTTCTTCATACGCTCTGTGAAGAGAACATCCGACATACTAACCAACGGTATGTCTCTAACTTCTTTCAAGTGACCCCCCGAATTCACTACCTCATCCTCATATGCCAAATTTAGGCGTTTCAGTGCTTCAGCTTCTTGTCCTCTGGATAAATAAGATATTCCTGAGATTACCCAAGAGTGTAAATTCTCAAAAAAACAAGCATTTAACAAAGCATAGTGGAATAACAAGGTACAAACAGAATACTAATCTAGGTGGTCTCTATCAATATTTGCCAGATCACACTCACATGTGGTGAGTGTGTTGAGGGGGGATCATGGCATCAACAGGCTCTACTTTTACTTTGGAGATCTACTAACTCAAAAAATCAGCCAGATTGGATGATCCTAACCATACAGTAAATGGATTTTTATCCTACACCACTGCTGACATTTTTTAACTGTCTCTAGAAATGCAATGGTAGGGATTATTTTGGGGATACTTCTCATATGGATCCCACTTATCTAAACTGATGATCAAGCGTGCCGCATATATGCTTATGTTTCCACTCTTACAGCATAAAGTTGAAGTATCAGGCACAGGTACAGCACCCATTTTGAAGTGCTCAGGTAATATTAGAGTGCAGTAGAGGCCCATTCTATCATTAGTTTGATCACACTCCTACCTCATCCCCATAACTCAAACAAATCCATCTAAATGATACTAGCAATTAGAGAATCAACTTACAATTGGGTGGATGCATCAAATATCAACCCACAATCATTAGATGAAGTTTTCAATGCTGCCCAAGCAAGAAGGAAGTAGAAAACAGAAATAAAATACCTTCGTGTATGCAAGCATTGAAATCAAATTGGTATTTAGCCAAGAAGTCCATGGAAGTTGTCTGGCAGAGGAACTCATAAGATGGGCCATCAGCTGGAAGCTCTTTGCGAGGAAATACATAAAAATTGTACCTGTGAAGAGATACCAGGATCCCAATTCTCGTTACAGTTTACCCCACTGAATCTTTAGCAAACTAATTAAACACAATCCTAACTCTAAAACGATCAATAGAATTGGAATTAAATGAACAGTCCAAGAAGAAACCGCACTTAAATCATCAGACTTCCAAACTTACTGAGAATTCATTTTGCAGCATAAATTTACTCCAGTTAAGGCACCACAGCTCCAAAATTACTTGATACACGTAAGTATAAATTCTTCCACTTTTTCTTACACGTATAAATAAATCAAAGCCAGAAGAATTATAGAAGGCTACATCAATCTTAGAGCACAAATTTCGTCCAATTAACGCATCCAAGTTCCAAATTTGCTTGTACACGAAAAAGGGAAACTTTTACAGGAAAGAAATGGAATGGATTGGCTATCTGAAGGGGACAAAGAAAACCTAATCGTGCCAAGCATTAGGTAAAAGAAGTAGAAGAAGCAAAACCATTATTTAACATGCATTACTATCTTACTGAATCGAGCAAGCAGAAAAGGAAGAACTCACGGATGAGCGATGAAGGATTCCTTGGAAGAATCCCAACGAAAGGGACAGACGCCAAACTGAACAACGGCGAATTTCTCAGCAGAGTCTTTCACTTTGAGATATCGAATGTCGAAGCGATCGAATTGGAAGGAATCTCTCCAAGGAGCGCTAGTAACTCCAGTCATCTCGAGATCAACTGAAACGAAATCTGCGTCTCGGACATGGCTTCTGAGAGCTTCGAGTGCCGAATCGAAGTTGATTTTAGTCACTTTCTTCACAGGAAAGCTCGAAATTGCAGAGCAAAATGGACGGGTAAAAGAAGTAGAGCTCGCTACAGTTAGGGCATCAGAGAATGCCCTAACCAGCCATTGTTTCTTCATTCTCTGTTCATCTCCTCGTATAGCTATCTATCTTGCAAGTTCTTATGTTCAATGGAGGGAGATGGTTAGGGTATTTCTAACATACGCGCAGGTGGCGGTACGCAGTTACTTTTTTCTTGGCGGGGGGGGGGGGGGGGAAAGTTTGGCTCTGGTGGACGCCCGAGCCAAGCGCTCGGGCATCCACAAATGATGGGGGCACCTGGCGATAATTTGGGGGGAGAAGTCATTTCAATTTCTCCCCATGATTTTGACTTCTCCCCATTTCATATCTCTCCTCATAAACGCCACATGTCCCCTCATTTGTGGATGCCGGAGCCAGAGTAAATTCAAGGTTTTTTTTTTTTTTTTTTTGGGTAAGGGCAGTAATTTGCACATTAGTCAAATGCAATGACCACGTGACCCTTTTAACACTCTTTTAACTATGGTTAAGCCTATGAAACTTAAAATTAAATGTTTTTTTTCCTTTTAAAAACCAAAGATTAGATTGCTTTCGTAACCACAGTTGTAAAGAGCGGCATGGACAAATGAGGACTCTACATTTGCAAATGCAAGAAGTTAAGCATTTCTCTTTTCACATTTGATGACTACACATGTATTTTTAAATTGGCTCAGGATCCTCTCGAGTTCAAACCGGGGAGACTCTCTCCGGTTTGAACCCCTAGAGGTTGTCACGTGTCTCTTTTGACACCCCTTAACCATGGGTAAGGTTCACCCACCCCTAGGGTTCACCCATCCATCCTTGGTTTTTTTTAAAAAATAGTAATTTTTTTTTTAAAATTAAAAACTGTTTTTGATATTAAAAAACTCTAAAAACAGTTTTTTTAATTTAAAAAATAATGATTAATTTATAATTAAAAAAACCAAGGATGGGTTGGGTGAACCTTACCCATGGTTAAGGGGTGTCAAAGGAGACACGTGGCGACCTCTAAGGGTTCAAACCGGAGTCTCCCTGGTTTGAACTCGGGAGGATCCTGAGCCTTTTAAATTTATTGACTACACACCATCAATTTTTTTAAAATGTTAAGTGCACGACCAAAATATATATATAAAAGGAAGTGAAAATCGGACTAGGGGAATCAATTACACCTTGAATGTCAGAATTGTTAACATCGGAATGTCATGGCCATCAATCCTCCCGTTTTATTAGGGCGAATCCCTGATCTCAGCCGGCGATTAATCTGTGGGTTGTGGGTCTGAGCTTTGGCTCACTCTTACTCTTTTTATCTTTTCTTGTCCCTTCCGCCTCTTATTCTCTTTTGGTTTTCTTTAAAGTTAGTTAACTCAATGTCTGGCAGAGGTGGTTCGTCGGTGTTGGAAGTGAACAGGCTTGCTGATAGGTTGAAGAACAGACTCACCGTTCAAAGATTGAACGAACCTATAGCTATTCCACGTGAATGTCTAGCTAAAGGGATTCAGGATTTCAAGTGTAGCCTGGTGGGGAAGTTTATTCTGGACAGACCGGTGAATATGTCAGCGGCAAAATCAACAACTATTAGGGCTTGGAATACCAAAGGGCCGGTTAACGCAATGGATCTAGAGAATGGGTTCATTATTTTTCGATTTACGGTGGAGGCAGAGATGATTCGTGTGCTTCACCACCAACCTTGGTCATTTAATGGACACCCTTTGTTGATGCGTCGATGGAGTCCGGATATCATAATGAAGGAGTTAAAGCTTTGTACGCTTCCGATTTGGATGCAGGTGCATGGCATACCACCGGAATATATAACAGAGGAGGTTGGGGCCATTATTGCAAATCGGGTGGGGGAGTTGATCGAAGTTGATATTCCTAAGTATGGGGTGGAGAGAGGACAATTCCTTCGTGTGCGAGTCCAGATTAATATAGAGGACGCTCTTCGGCCATACGTGGTTTTGGGGTTAGCAACGACTGAGTCGGTGATTTTTCCGGCGACCTATGAAAAATTACCTACAGTATGCTATTCATGTGGATGTTTGGGGCATGATGATAAACATTGTGACAATCAATCTCAGGGGGGCGGTGATAGAGAAGGAGCTGGGTCTTCTCTCATTTCAGCAGAGATTTTTGGGCCCTGGCTTAGGGCCGAGAGGTTCCATTTTGCTAGTTGGCCGTTAAATCATAGTCTGACCCTCCATGCAGAACCCCTGCCCTCAACAACTGATACGGCCAGGGGAGTTCTTGCTGGGGAGGGACGGGTCTCAGCCACCAAGGAGGATGATGTCTTTGAGACGGAGCATGGTATAGCTGCCGGAGAAGACAACGGTGATGATGAACCAAGTATCGAGGACGAAGAGACGTCAGTGCAGCAGGTTGATGGAACAAGGTCTTTCGAAGATGTGTGTACGGCGTTAGGGAGCTGCAATGATCGGGGGACACGTGGTGAGCAAGTCGGCGTTTGTCAGGATGTGGATATGACACGATCTCCTCGGATTAGAGATGCTCCAGATGGTAGCAGAGAAATGCCCCCCGATTCAAAAAGGCGTTTGACAGGTACGGATCATTTTAGTTTACATGCAACTGATGCCTGGAATCCCCAGAATGCTCTTCCTCAAACCCATAACCCTTCGGATCCGGGCCACGTGAATATTGTTATGGGCCCAGGGACGGATCATTTCAATGAATGCTATAAGCCCATTTTGGAAACCTCCTCTAAACCCAGCATTGTAAGGGCTCTAACTCTTGGTTCTAAGTCCAACTCTCCAAAATATAAAAGCTATGGCCCAAAGCCCATTTCTCCTAATTACAGTAGCTATGACCCGGATCTTTTCAAGTCTGTCCAGTCCTCAAAATACATCTCGGATGCCCAATTCAGAAGAAGGTTCTCCTTTGGAGTCATCGTCTCTTTCATTGTCAGGGGTGCCTGCCAAGGAGCAGCCACCCCCGCAGCCATGATTGTGTTATCCTGGAACTGTCAAGGGGTTGGCCAGCCCCGGACAGTTCGTCTTTTGAAGGAGATGATCCTTCGCCATAGGCCTGATGTGCTTTTCCTAATGGAAACAAAAAATAAAGCTCCGGTTGTGAGGGAGGTTGTTAAGAAAATAAGGATGGAGAAGGTCTGTATTGTTGAACCAGAGGGTCTGTCGGGGGGCTTGGCTCTCTGTTGGACTGTTGACGTTTCTTTGACTATTAAGAGTTGTTCTAAAAATGTTATTGACACGACGTTAGTGATGGGAAACAACGGTATTCAGCAAGATTTTACTTTTGTTTATGGTTCGCCAAATGACAGACAGAGATATAATTTGTGGAAGATCTTAGGACATCGTGGGAGGGGGCAGACTGCTCCTTGGGTGTGCCTAGGAGACTTTAATGATATGTTGGATCCGGAGGAGAAGAAAGGGGGTAATTCAGTTCGGTTGCGGCAAATTTTGCCTTTCCAAAATATGGTGTCAGAGGCCAACTTGATGGATTTGGGTTTTCAAGGCCCCGGGTATACTTGGTCTAATAGAAGAGTGGAGCCAGATTCTATTTATGTTCGGCTGGATCGTGTGCTAGCTAATGATGCTTGGAGGATTGTGATGCCGGGAGCGACGGTGAAGGTGCTGCCTGCTATTGGGTCTGACCATAGTCCCCTGGTGCTGGACTCGATTTTGCGGGATCGTCGTTTTAAGAAAATTTTTCGATATGAGCAGATGTGGGAAAGGCACGAAGATTGCAAGGGGATTGTGAATAGGGCCTGGGCTCGATCTTCGGTCGGATCGCCGATGTATCAGTTCAACCGAAAGCTGCATTATTGTCGGGAGGCCTTGAGTGGTTGGAACAAGAATGTTTTTGGTAACCTGTATTCTCGAAAGCAGGCCCTGACATTGCAAATAGCCAGACTTCAAGAGGAGAATCTTTCGTCCGATAACAAGATTCGACAGCAACAATTAACTCAAGAATTGGATGATATTTATTCTCAGGAAGAAGCGCATTGGAGACAAAAATCGCATGCAGATTGGCTTCATTTGGGGGACAGAAATACGAAGTTTTTCCAGGCTACAACGCTTCAAAGGCGACAGCACAACAGAATCATTGCGTTGAAGAACGAGGATGGGCGATGGCTGAACACTGATGGGGAGATATCTAGCATGATCACAACTCATTTTACCTCTCTTTTTTCTTCTTCGGCTCCAGAAGGGATCACTGAGATCATCAACCCGGTTAGAGCTAAGGTTTCAGCCGAGAGAAATGCTGAACTATGCAATCAGGTTACTCTTGAGGAGATAAAGGAGGCTGTTTTTGAATTGGGGCCCTTGAAGGCTCCGGGCCCGGATGGGATGTCAGCGGCCTTTTATCAACACCATTGGGCAACGGTTGGCCCAAATTTTTGTGAGACTATTTTGCATTTTTTTAACAGTGGCTATCTTCTAAAAAGTATTAATCATACTCATATAGTCCTCATTCCAAAGGGTCCTAATCCAGAGGTGATTCATCAGTATAGGCCGATTAGTTTGTGTAATACGAGCTATAAAGTGATTGCTAAGATCTTGGCTAATTGGTTGAGGGAGTGTTTAGAGGAGATCATTGACCCGGCGCAAGCGGCTTTTATAAGGGGGCGTCAAATAGCGGACAATATTTTGATTGTTCATGAGATACATCACCACTTAAAGAAGAAGCAAAGGGGGGCTGCTAGGTCTATGGCTGTCAAGTTGGACATGAATAAGGCTTACGATCGAGTGGAATGGGAGTTCGTTATAGCAATGATGGAGCGGTTGGGTTTTTGTCAGCAATGGATCCATTGGATTCATCAATGCATTTCAACAGTTACTTATGGAATTCTTATTAATGGAGAAGCGAGAGGCGACATCCACCCTAGCCGAGGGTTGAGGCAAGGAGACCCCTTGTCCCCTTATCTTTTTCTATTGTGTGCCGAAGCCCTTTCCCAGTTGCTACATCAAGCTGTGGACCTCCATCATTTGAGTGGTATTAAAGTTGCTCGGGGTGCTCCGGTGATATCCCATCTTTTTTTCGCTGACGACTGCATGGTGTTCCTTCAAGCCAATACTAGTGAACCAGAATATTTGCTCCAACTTCTAAACAAGTATGAGAAAGCATCCGGGCAAAAGGTAAATCACCGAAAATCTGGTTTAAGTTTTAGTTCTAACACTCCAAGGCATTTTCGCAGAATTATAGCTGCGATTTTTACCATCAAGAACATTTCAGCCCCACATCAGTACTTGGGCCTTCCTATGAATTTTAGGGGGTCGAAAATGCAAATGTTTGAGTATTTAAAGCAGCGGATTCTTAAGAAGATGCAAGGGTGGCAAGGGAAATTATTATCTCAAGCGGGAAGGGGAATCCTCATTCAATCGATTGTGCAGGCGATTCTAGTCTATGCAATGAATTGTTTCAAATTCCCTCTTCAATGGATTAAGGAGCTTAATACTGCTACAGCCAAGTTTTGGTGGAGTTCCGAGATGAGCCATAAAATTCACTAGGTCAAGTGGAGTACTCTTTGTCAAGCTAAATCTAAGGGTGGTGTTGGGTTAAGGGATCTTCAAGCTTTTAACCTTGGTCTTCTGGCAAAACAAGGTTGGCGGCTTCTTATCCAATAGAACTCGTTATGGGCTCAAGTTTACAAATCCATATATTTTCCGAGGAGTTCTTTTTTGGAGGCGAAGAAGGGCAGTAGACCTTCATGGGCATGGCAGAGTCTTTTAGCCGGTAGGGCGGTGGTGGCCCAAGGGTACCGTTGGCAAGTTGGGACGGGGGGTTGCATAAGAGCTGGGGATGATCCATGGGTGCCTACACTTCCTCAGTTTAAGCCCATTCCGCTGCCTGGGGTTTCCCTTAGAGATGTGTATGTGAAAGATCTTATCATTGAGGAGACAAAGCAATGGAATTTGGATCTCCTGGAGCGGTTGGTAACTCCGAGGTCATGGTCTGAAATTTTAAAGATCCCTCTTCAAGTGACTACTCATCCAGACAATATAGTTTGGCATCATTCCCGCCCCGGACGGTTCTTAGTGAGCTCGGCTTCTTTGTTGGCGCAACAATTAATAAATAGGAGCAGGGCTTCTAGTAGTCTTAATGATGAGAGGGGGAGAGGGATGGGAGATAAGTGGAGCAAGCTGTGGCAGATTTGAGCCCCTCCAAAAATTAAGTTGTTCATGTGGCGATTATGTCATAACACGTTGGCTGTAGCTATAAATCTCAAGATGAGGAAAATCCGGGTGTTGGAGGACTGTCCTTTGTGTAAGATGTATCCTGAGACTGTAAGGCATCTGTTTTTGGAGTGTGAGTGTGCTCGTAATATTTGGTTTGGATCTCAAAGCTCGCTCATAGTGTCTCCAAAGCCAGATCAAACTTTCCCTCAATGGTGGGTGGAATGGATGAAGCACCCTCAAGGTGGAGAGAAAAGTGTTCTTGCTAGTCGGTTAAGCGTCACTCTGTGGTTTATTTGGAAGTTACGGAATGATGTGGTTTTTAATGGTCAGCAGCCTGACCCTAGTTCGGTAATTGAGCAATTGGAACAGTTTCTCGGGTACCTTAATAGCTCTACTGAAGAGATGCAGAATTGTGCAGTTCCAGGGCAGCAGCCTTGGTCGGCGCCGGAGAGAGGTTGGTTAAAGGCAAATGTTGATGGGGCGGCTCTCTTAAATGGGTCGGCTTCTGGAGCCGGTATGGTGGTGCGGGACTCTAACGGCAATATGATCTTCAGGGGTTGCAAACCCCTCTGGGGGGGTGGTAGCCGCATAGCTGAGGTGGAAGCTATTTGATGGAGCTTGCTTTTGGCTTTGGAGCGTGGGTGGTCGAAGTTGTGTATTGAGTCTGATTCAAAGGAAGCAATAGATTTTTTGAATGGGGTAGCCCCCAGCCCCCATTGGGATTGCAATAGCTTACTGGAAGATATTTCACAGTTGAAGGGGTGCTGTGATCAGGTTTTGTTTCTTTTTACTCCTAGGCAGGCTAATTTTGAAGCCCATGAGGCGGCTCAAGAAGCTTTAATCCAAAGTATTGGAATCCGTGTTTCCTATCCGACAACCCGGGATCATGTCCGGCGTTTGTCTTTTGATCCTGGTCTTTCTAATGAATAATTTTAGTGTTAACCAAAAAAAAAAAAAAAAAAACGGACTAGGGTTAGCTTAGAAGCTTACCCTGGTGATCTCATTGGTCCAACCCTTTTTTTACCATCCATCAATTGTGGTTAACCCCTTAGGTTTAAGTAATCTAACTATGGTTTTTAGGAAAAAAAAATTACTAATTTTAATTTAGTTAAGTTTAACCATGGCTAAATAGGGGTTAAAGGGACACAGTGACACTTGGGTCAGCTTAGGAGCGGACCTCAGCTTCTCTGGACTCACAAAAAAATACTTATAAGATTTATAACTAAACACCAAACTTATTAACTATAAGTCATGAGAGTGATTTTTAAAATTATTGACTACACATCATTAATTTTTAAAATTGTTAAGTTCACGCAAAAAAAAATAAAAAATTACCTATAGGTAAAAATTTTGGTGTTTAGTTACAAATCCTATAAGAGTAATCCATGCAATAACCACTTAATTAACTAAAGTATTAGGATGGTCTCATAAATAATATTTTTGGGTTAGGTATTATTTTAAAGATGAGACATTGATGTCCAGCTCAAACCTAATGGAGTGATGCATAAAAATTTTAGAGTCGATAATCATTTTTTCTTACTTTTATCACTTCATGAGGAAAATATCAAATAACCAGAATTTGCCAAACAAGTAACTAAACTCCCAACACCGATTGATCAAACAAAGATAATCACAAGTATATAAGAAATAATATTACTAATTTTCAATAGAACAAATAAAATCTTATATATAAAAAAATTTGAAAAATCAAAAACTATGAACATGGGAGAATGTTGGTGAATGGAAGAGTGGTGGCTAATGGAGAATGTGGAGAGGTGATGACAAGGTTGAAGAAGAAGGGAGTTAGAGTTAGGATTGGGATTGGGAGCACGTGTAAAAACGTGAGACACTTTAAAATATAAGTAATTCTTTTTTAAAAAGATGTAGTCATCAAATATTTGGGTTCACCTAACAACACCGTTTTATATATATATAAAGCACATCTAGAAGCTTGCCTCAATTATCAGAGCCAACGACTCAAGATTACTTCATGATGACATGCATTTACACATGAACAGCAGCATTTGCATTTTCCACTCCTCGCAATATAGTCGGTCTATATTGTAAAGTTTAATCCCCCTCCCCTCAAAAAAAATTTATATATAATATATGAAAGGTAAGTTCATAAATCATCACCCCCGCCTCTTGCGTGAGTGATGGTGTGGCCTTCGATGGAGGGAGGTCGGGGATCTAATCCCCACAAGGATATGAGTTGCAAGAGCTCCAATGTCCAAGCTAACATCTGATGTCCATATTAACGTAGATAAATGATATATGCAAAAAAAAAAAAATTCATAAATCATCACACTTGGCAGATGAGGTAGATAACGGCCCACTATATGCCACGGAGGTCTCTTTCTTTTATTAAATAGTTCATGGCATTCAGGTAGCCTACTCTATGACAGCGTTTACTCATCTCTCCTTTAAATAGCCGATGGCATTCAGGTAGCCTAAGCTCTTCCACAAGTCACCCTTCAGAAATCCAACTCAAAACGTGCCGCGGGTGTATAAGGAGCCAACAACCCTCCTTGAGACAGGTCCTTTTGGAGTGGTTGCTCGGACTTATCCTTATGGCACCTTAGTGGCTACCTTAGGTCTGGTTGTGTGTTAGTTATATGGTATCATTTCAACACCTTAGTAGCTACCTTAGGTTTGTTTGTACGTGTTAGTTACATGATATCAATTTCAACCCCAAAAAAAAACTCAAAACGTGACATGATGCTAATTCTTATACCAAATAATATAACCAATACTCCCAAAAGCCCTGGGTGATTATGGAGCAAAAAAGCTAGGCTCATAAACCATTGGGAGTCATAACAAGTCTAGAAGAAATGGAAAGAATAAAGCTAAAATGCACTATTGTCCAATTTTTCTTTTGGGATTTAGAGGTGTTAGTTCTAACATTAGGGTACCATCCTTAATGCAATGACATATCAGAATAGGATTGTTGTTTCCAACCCATATATGTAACGACCCCAAAATCCCACAAGGCTAAAATAGGACTTTGGAATCGTCACATTACTTAACCTACTTAAAATTCATGCATACAAGGCTACTACACGAGTCTCCAAAAAATGAGAATAACAAAAATCGATATATAAGCTATAACTAACCTGCGCAAGTCTACGGTCAACAAATACAACTCACTATAAACCAAAAGGTATGAAATACACAACTATAAAAAGTCTACTGAGCAACATCATCTGAAAATCTATTACAAAACTCTCTCAACCAACGAAACATAAGCTAAGAGGTGTAGCCTCCCAAGACTCCGGTTCCTTCCTCGATGGGCTCACCTTCTCCTCCTTCCTCGTTCTAAGTCTCCTCAACCCACGATTCCGGCGTGTACTCCTGCTCTAAACCTGTCAAGACAAAAGTCCGGCTGAGTACAAAAGTACTCGGTGTATATAAAATTCAACCAACAATAATAATATACCTGCACTTGGTTTGAAACATATCCAATAGCATAATAACATAATCAGAGTACAGAAGAACGTGTGCGCATACACATCATATCATCACCTTAACTCGTGTACTTGTGAGAATCTTAGACTTAGAAGACAATACACTTATGAGCTGCTTATAGTTATGAGACCACGTGCTTGTGAGATGCTTATGCTTATACACTTACTCAGATCATACAATGATGTGACATGCCGTTCTTGGCAGATACGGACCATGTCTAAGAAATCATATGGTTAGCATGCCGTTCTTGGCGGATACGGACCATGCTTATGAATCAAATGTAATTGACATGTCGTTCTTGGCGGATACGGACCATGTCATGCTTATGCTTATTCAGAATGTCATACGTATGCCATGCTCATGCTTGTGGTCCACATGTGTGACTTGTGAGACTCTCTTCTTAACATACAAGTGCATCTGTGCTTAAGTGTCGAAATTAACATTCGAGTTGGTAATTGCTTAGATTCCGATCTCCGACCATAGAAACTCCACTATACTGTCCCATACCAAATAGTTAGAGAATTCCCGGTTTGAGGGATTTTCCTCTAAGTTCTTACCTTCCCGACTATCAACTTCCATGCAAATAATTAGGCATACTTATCAAACAATCGCATATACACATCTTATCATAATTTATAGCACAACTCATAATCAAATTACCACTATTTCATAAGAATATAATAGCATTTATCCTCTCAAGCATTTTCACAAACATCTTGAGTACGCATAATATGAATCCATTGCCTTTCTACATTTTCAAGCATTCATCAAACCATAATCCATCCATACCATTCATTCACCATTCACATCCACATATTAATCTCATCCTGCATACATTTCTCATCCTCCATACATTCTATCCACATTCAAATCCACATTTTCATCCATAATTAGCTTACTTCATAAAAAAATTAGGAAAAATGCATCTAATCTCTATTATACCATTCCTATCATATTAACATTCACAAAACATTAAAATAGAGTTGATTAGGATAGTATATCTACCTTAGGAATCCTTCCCTTGGATTCAAAACGCTCCCGAGGTGATTTGGGGAAGCTTTCCAAGCTCTCTTTGCACTATCCAAGCTATCACCTTCTTCCCCAAGAAAGCCCTCTCTCAAAACCCTAGAGTTTTCTCACTTTTTGCCAAATTAGGTTAGAAATAGGTAGAGTATTCTAATACCCCGAAATAGGATCCTTATTTATAGCTCCAAGGTCTAAGAACAAAAAGACCAAAAAGCCCTTACTAAAATTCTGCAAAAATACGAAGGATCGAGCGATCAGTGGTTCTGACCGATCGATCGGTCGCCTATCGATCGATCGGTGTTTATGACCGGGCGATTGGTCAAAAACACACTCTCTGGAAAATTTCTCCAATCAAAATTTTGGACCATTCGATAGCTACCAATCGATCGGTTTTGGACCGATCGATCGCTACTTCTGACCGAGCGATCGGTGCTTTGCAGATTTCGACTCATTTTACAGTTTCGGCCATAACTTTTGACTCGTTCGTCGGATTTCGACGATTCAACTTGCGTTGGATTCGTCTTCCGAAAATGAACATTTCTAGCATGTTAAAATTTCCAAATTCCCCTTTATTTATGGACCAAATTGTCTCCAAAGTTGACTGATCTGCAATTCCATCAGACAAAACATCGAAAAACCCACTTTTGACTTAGCTTAGACTAAAAATATGAAACAACATTAAACATGAACCTCAAAGAGGGTTCCGATACCTTTCTAATGGTTCAAGAATCACTCAATTCCAATAAACGATGTCAAAACTAGAGCTTCCTAAAGTTTAGGGTGTGTTATGACTTCCCTCCGCTTACAAGTTTGATTAAGCCTTAAGCACACTATATCAATTAGATATAAATACATAAATAGTAAAACATCACAAGGACTATAATATCCCTAATACTTGCAATAAAAACGTGAAAAAGATTCGGGTCTCTACATCCTCCCCCCCTTAAAAGAATTTCGTCCTCGAAATTTACGTACCTTAGGTGAACAAGTGCAAGTACTTTTCGCGGACTTCGGCTTCTCTCTCCCAAGTAGCCTCTTCTCTAGAGTGATGCTCACATTGCAAGAATATAAGAGGAATGACCTTAGAATGCAAAACTTGCTCCTTCCGGTCCAAGATTCGAGCCGGTTGCTCCACTAGAGTCAGATCTTCCCGAATTTCCAACGGTTCTAAATGAATGACATGTGAAGGATCAGCAATGTACTTCCTCAACATAGAGATGTGAAAGACATTATGTACACCTTCCATGTGAGGTGGCAAGGCGACCTGATAAGCAATCCCCGACTCGGGTGATGATCTCAAAGGGATCCACATATCTCGGACTAAGCTTGCCCCGCTTGCCGAATCTCATCACCCCCTTCGTAGGTGAGATCTTTACAAACATAAAATCTCCAACTTGGAACTCAAGATCTCTCCTCCTAGTATCGGCATAGCTCTTCTGCCTACTCTGAACTGCTTTCAACCTCTCCCTGATCAACTGAAATCTATCCACAGTCTGACCAACAAGCTCGGGACCCAAAAGCTTCCTCTCGCCAACTTCATCCCAACACAAAGGTGAACGGCAACTCCTCCCATAAAGTGCCTCAAACGGAGCCATCTGAATGTTGGCTTGATAGCTATTGTTGTAGGCAAACTCAACCAACGGTAGGTGATCAACCCAACTACCCTGGAAGTCCAACTTGCAAGCTTGTAGCATGTCCTCTATGATCTGGTTCACCCTCTCAGTTTGCCCATCAGTCTACGGATGAAATGTCGTACTAAAATCCAAATGGGAACCCATGGCCTGCTGAAAACTCTTCCAGAATCTGGATGTAAATCTCGGATCTCGATCAGAAACAATGCTAACTAGCACTCCATGCAAACGGACTATCTCCTTGATATAGAGGTTAGCCAATTGATTGGAGTTGAAAGTTGTCTAATATGGAAGAAAGTGAGCTAATTTAGTCAATCGGTCAACCACAACCCAAATGGCATCAAAATTCTTGGCCGTCTTTGGCAAACCAACAACGAAATCCATGGAGATATTTTCTCACTTCCACTCGAGAATAAAAAGAGACTGAAAAAGTCCTACCGGTCTCCTGTGTTCGGCCTTCACCTGCTGACACACCAAACACTTGGATACAAAGGTAGTCACATCTTTCTTCATACCTTTCCACCATAAATACTTCTTGAGGTTCTGGTACATCTTAGTACCTCCCGGATGTACCGTGTACTTGGACTTGTGTGCTTCATCCAGAATCTCCCTTCTTAAATCTTCATCATCTGGAACACAAAGTCTACTCTTGAAACAAACTTCACCATCTTTCCAAGAGAAGTCCTCAAACCCGCTGCTAAGCGAATTGTTCATGGCAGCGTGCAGTTCTCCATCATTCCACTGCAGGTCTTTAATCCTGTCTAATAAGGTTGGCCTGGCCATAATGTTAGCCAACAAGGTTCCAGACGCTCCAACACTGAAACTCGCATCAAGGCTAGACACCTCTTCAAGTAGCTTCCATTCTTGGACCATCAAGTGTGCCAAGAACCCAGTAGGTCTCCTACTTAGCGCATCTGCCACTACATTCACTTTCCCCGGGCGGTACTGGATAGAATAATCATAATCCTTGAGGAATTCCACCCAACGACGCTGCCTCAAATTCAGCGCTTTCTGCAAGAACAAATACTTTAGACTTTTGTAGTCGGTGAAAACTTCAAATTACGCACCGTACAAGTAGTGTCTCCAGATCTTAAGAGCAAAAACTAAAGCTGCTAACTCCAAAGCATGGGTAGGATAGTTCTTCTCGTGGTCTTTCAACTGTCGAGAAGCATAGGCAATCACCTTCCCGTGTTGCATAAGAACACAACCTAACCCAACGAGTGAGGCGTCACTGCACACCAAAAAACTTTCACTACCTGATGGAACAGTCAAGATCGGAGCGGTAGTGAGACGCTTCTTCAACTCAAGAAAGCTCTTCTCACATTTCTCATTCCACTCGAATCTAGCGTTCTTTCGAGTTAGGTGAGTAAGTGGAGCTGCCAAACTAGAGAAACCTTTTACAAATCTTCTGTAATAACTAGCTAGGCCCAAAAAGCTTCGAACCTCTATAACACTCTTTGGCCTTCCCCATCCTTCAATTGCTTCTATCTTGGAAGGGTCCATAGAAATCCCTTCTTCGGACACCACATGGCCTAGAAATGCTACCTTTTCCAGCCAAAACTCGCACTTGCTAAGCTTAGCATATAGCTTATAATCACAAAGTGTCTTCAGTGTGACCCGGAGATGCATCTCATGCTCCTTCTGTGTCCTGGAGACGATCACAAAGCGGTCTAGAGTCGGCTTGAAAATCCTGTTCATGAGATCCATGAATGCTGTCGGGGCATTTATCAAACCGAACGGCATGACTAGGAATTCAAAATGCCCATATCTGGTCCTGAATGCAGACTTAGGCACATCTTCTGCCTTTATCTTCAGTTGATGGTAGCCTGACCTTAAGTCGATCTTGGAGAAATACTTAGCTCCTTGCAACTGGTCAAACAAGTCATCGATCCTAGGCAAAGGATATTTGTTCTTGATGGTGACCTTGTTCAGTTGCCGATAGTCGATGGACATTCTCATCGAACCATCCTTCTTCTTCACAAACAAAACAGGAGCTCCCCAAGGTGATACACTTGGGCGAATAAACCCAAGACCAAGCAATTCATCAATCTGCTCCTTAAGCTCCTTCAACTCTGTTGGAGCCATCCTATATGGCGCTTTAGAGATGGGTGCCGTACCCGGACCCAACTCAATAGCAAACTCTACTTCTCTATCCGGCGGCAAACCCGGCAAGTCTTTGGGAAAGAGATCCATGAATTCCTCTACAACAGGGATACTTGAGGAATCTGGTGCATCCGTGGTAGTAAGACTCAATGCCGCAAAACGAGCTAAGTCTTTCTTCTTCAACCCTTGAAAACGGAAAGAAGACTCACTGATTAGTCTAAAGTTGACTACCTTCCCAAAACAGTCGACATGCCCATGGTACTTGGAAAGCCAATCCATGCCTAGTATGACGTCAAAATCTTGAAACTCAAGGACAATCAGATCAGCTGGCATCTCTCTTTGACCTACTCGAATGTCACAATCTCGATAAACCTTATCAGTGATGACTGAACTACCGACAGGAGTAGCGATAGACAATTCACGATCTAACAGACTTGGCTCCATCGAAAACTCTCATGCAAAACTAGGTGTAACGAAGGAGTGAGTAGATCCAGTATCGATCAAAACATGAGCGAGAAAATCATGTATCAACAATGAGCCTGAATTAAATACACAAAGCCAATTTTGTCAAATCATGAATGTATACATACATCATACATCATACTACATAATATTTAATATCACACGCATAGCATCAGATCAATATTTTAATTAACTGAAATATTTTAATTAACTGAAAACACAATTAGACATACCCTGCACAACGTCGTCGGACGCCTGTGCATCTCGCTCCGAGGTAGCAAACACTCGACCCTGTGCTGATTGGTGAGGCTGCTGAGGTCTAGTGCCCTGTGGTGGCCTCTGCTGCATGGACTGCCTGCCTGGGGGCCTGACTCCCTGTGGCTGAGTCGGTTGAAGTACCTGCTGAAAGCGGAGTGGGAAATCTCTAATCCGGTGTGAAACATCTCCACAATGAAAACAACCTCCAGTAGTAGCCCTACACTCTCCTACTCTATGCCTTTTCCCGCACTGGCTGCATACATCATACAACTGGGTCCCAGCAGTAGGCGGAGTAACCTGAGATGCTCGAGGGGCTGCCTGAGTAAGCCTCTGATACGGGGTAGGCCTAGCAATCGGCATAGGACCTGACATCCTCGGCCTCTTGTCCTAGGGACCAAACCTGCTTGCTTGCATCTTCTCTCTCTTCTTTAAAAATTCCTGTGAATTCTTCTCAGCTATCAAGGCACGCTGGTACACCTCCCTACATGTTTCGAGCTGAAGTATCGAAACTTTCTCCCGAATAAAATCCTTCAAGCCTCGCTCAAACCTCTTTGCCTTCATTCTCTCCGTAGCAATCAAGTGAAGAGCAAACCTAGAAAGCTCTACAAACTTGGCCTCATACTCGGTCACTGACATCCTCCCTTGCTCCAAGGTAGAGAATTCAATCTCCTTCTGATCTCTCACAAACACCAAGAAGTATCTCTCGTAGAAGATGTCGAGGAACTCTCCCCAAGTCCACTCTTGTCCAGCTCGCACCTCATTCCTCTGCCTAGATGTTGTCCTCCACCAATGTTCAGCTTCGCCTTCTATGACGAAGGAGGCCCATTTCACCCTCTGCTCATCGGTAGCCTCAAGCACGGAGAAAATCTTCTCTAGTTGCATGATCCACAACTCGGCAACTGAGGGATCCGTACTACCATAGAAGGCTGGAGGACTCATTCTCCTAAAAGCTTCCACTCCGTTATGACGGGGTGGGTGAACATCAATCTACCTCTCTTGCCTAGCTTAACCGGCAGCTAGCAATGCAGTTTGCTGAGCCATAATTTCAGTCTGCCTCTCCATGGCTGCATTAATAGCTTCCATAGCCCGACCCATATTAGCCTGGGGAGTACCATCTGGAGTATCCCCATCAGTCACACTGCCACCTCCATTCTTATTATTTCTTCTGCCTCTCCTCATATCAATAGTCATGAGAAGAAGAAGACAATCCATTTAGAAACACACTCACATAAATGCTTAAGTCTACGCTTAACCCAAAACTCAATCCTCAAAAATTTTAAGTCTTAAGTTTGATGTTGCTTCCCTAAGGTTAACATCTTCCTACGTCCTATACTTAATACCTTAGCCATAAGGACTCTAACGTCTTGTGCTCTGATACCACCTCTGTAACGACCCTAAAATCCCACAAGGCTAAAATAAGACTTTGGAATCGTCACATTACTTAACCTGCTTAAAATTCATGCATACAAGGCTACTATACAAGTCTCCAAAAAATGAGAATAACAAAAATTGATATATAAGCTATAACAACCTGCACAAGTCTACGGTCAATATATACAACTCACTATAAACCAAAAGGTATGAAATACACAACTATAAAAAGTCTATTGATCAACATCATCTGAAAATCTAATACAAAACTCTCTCAACCAACGAAACATAAGCTAAGAGGTGTAGCCTCCCCAGACTCCGGCTCCTTCCTCAATAGGCTCACCTTCTCCTCCTTCCTCGATGTAAGTCTCCTCAACCCACGGCTCCGCCGTGTACTCCTGCTCTAAACCTGTCAAGACAAAAGTCCGGCTGAGTACAAAAGTACTCGGTGTATATAAAATCCAACCAACAATAATAATATACCTGCACTTGGTTTGAAACATATCCAATAGCATAGTAACATAATCAGAGTACGGAAGAACGTGTGCGCATACACATCATATCATCACCTTGACTCGTGTACTTGTGAGAATTTTAGACTTAGAAGACAATACACTTATGAGCTGCTTATACTTATGAGACCACGTGCTTGTGAGATGTTTATGCTTATACACTTACTCAGATCATACAATGATGTGACATGCCATTCTTGGCAGATACGGACCATGTCTAAAAAATCATATGGTTAGCATACCGTTCTTGGCAGATACGGATCATGCTTATGAATCAAATGTAATTGACATGCCGTTCTTGGCGGATACGGACCACGTCATGCTTATGCTTATTCAGAATGTCATACGTATGTCATGCTCATGCTTGTGGTCCACATGTGTGACTTGTGAGACTCTCTTCTTAACATACAAGTGCATCTGTGCTTAAGTGTCGAAATTAACATTCGAGTTGGTAATTGCTTAGATTCTGATCTCCCACCATGGAAACTCCACTATATTGTCTCATACCAAATAGTTAGAGAATTCCCGGTTTGAGGGATTTTCCTCTAAGTTCTTACCTTCCTGACTTCCATGCAAGTAATTAGGCATACTTATCAAACAATCACATATACACATCTTATCATAATTTATAGCACAACTCATAATCAAATTACCACTATTTCATAAGAATATAATAACATTTATCCTCTCAAGCATTTTCACAAACACCTTGAGTACGCATAATATGAATCCATTGCCCTTCTACATTTTCAAGCATTCGTCAAACCATAATCCATCCATACCATTCATTCACCATTCACATCCACATATTAATCTCATCCTCCATACATTTCTCATCCTCCATACATTCTATCCACATTCAAATCCACATTTTCATTTACATTTCCATCCATAATTAGCTTACTTCATAAAAAAATTAGGAAAAATGCATCTAATCTCTATTCTACAATTCCTATCATATTAACATTCACAAAACATTAAAATAGAGTTTATTAGGATAGTATATCGACCTTAGGAATCCTTCCCTTGGATTCAAAACGCTCCCGAGGTGATTTGGGGAAGCTTTCTAAACTCTCCTTGCACTATCCAAGCTATCGCTTTCTTCCCCAAGAAAGCCCTCTCTCAAAACCCTAGGGTTTTCTTTCCCTTTTTGCCAAATTAGGTTAGAAATAGGTAGAGTATTCTAATACCCCGAAATAGGATCTCTATTTATAGCCCCAAGGTCTAAGAACAAAAAGACCAAAAAGCCCTTACTAAAATTCTGCAAAAATACGAAGGATCGAGCGATCGGTGGTTCTGACCGATCGATCGGTGTTTATGACGGGGCGATCGGTCAAAAACACTCTCTGGAAAATTTCCCCATACAAAATTTTGGACCATTCGATAGCTACCGATCGATCGGTTTTGGACCGATCGATCGCTACTTCTGACTGAGCGATCGGTGCTTTGCAGATTTCGACTCATTTTACTGTTTCGGCCATAACTTTTGACTCGTTCGTCGGATTTCGACGATTCAACTTGCGTTGGATTCGTCTTCCGAAAATGAACACTTCTGGCATGTTAGAATTTTCAAAATGCCCTTTATTTATGGACCAAATTGTCCTCAAAGTTGACTGATCTGTAATTCCATCAGACAAAACATCGGAAAACCCACTTTTGACTTAGCTTAGACTAAAAATATGAAACAACATTAAACATGAACCTCAAAGAGGGTTCCGATACCTTTCTAATGGTTCAAGAATCACTCAATTCCAATAAACGATGCCAAAACTAGAGCTTCCTAAAGTTTAGGGTGTGTTATGACATCCCTCCGCTTACAAGTTTGATTAAGCCTTAAGCATACTATACCAATTAGATATAAATACATAAATAGTAAAACATCACAAGGACTATAATATCCCTAATACTTGTAATAAAAACATGAAAAAGATTCGGGTCTCTACAATATATCTATTTGGGATAAGGTACAAAAGATGATGATATATTCAAGCCCAATACCACTCCCAACGTACATTTTCCCGTCAATCTGCTCATCTTCTGACTGGCATTTGAAAGTTTTGAAGCCATGATGTGGCTAATCCTGGATATTTTTCATTTGCCATTTCACATCATCTTCATTATAGGTAAACTAGCGGGTGGCACGTGCGATGCACGTGGGAGTGAGGAGTTAACGACAGTTAATAGGGGTTAAAAGGGACACGTGTTAACCCGCAAGGAACTCTCCCCGAGTTCAATCGGGATTGGCTGTGATTCTATTCTTTAAATAGATAGATGAGCAAGGGGTAGTTTGGGAATTAAAGTAAAACATTAAATAGAAATTTTATTTTATGAGGGTAGATTGGGAATTTCGGAAAAATCAGGCTACGCCTAGCTCTCCCATTATAATAGTAAAGATAAGCAATTGTATTAACTAGGTACAAAAGAAGTTAACAAGAGAACTGAACTCCAAGAAAAACAAACAGAAGATTAAATCCTGAGAAAGCCAAAAAGCACATAAATACTGAAAGAAGTGATTAATATTGCTATCAGCTTCATTTTAGTTTATCCGATCATCCCTGTCTTCCCTCATAGAGAGCCAGCAAAGAATAACAAAAAGAAGACTGAATCCTAAGAAAGCCAAAAAGTACATAAATACTGAAAGAAATGGTAAATTTTGCTATCAGCTCCATTTCACATTACCCTCTTACAGTACAAATGGTACTGATTAGACTCATCTGCATGCTCGACTCTCACCATTCATCCTCTTGAAGGTACAAGGTGTATTAGGAGCCTTTGCTAACAAGTTCTTCAAACAGCTCTCCAGTGCCATCCCCCAACAACTTTAGGATCAAATGTACCAACTTCATCGATCATGCTGGAATACTTTATCCTTTTACTTCCTTTTATTTTAACCCTGTGCCTGTTCTTGTATAGCTGTCTACATATCATTTTGAATTCCATTAAAGTGATTCTTATCCATGTATACTGCAATTCTGTGATGCGTTTCTTCTCAAACATTTGATGGAAGTCAGTCTTCATGCAAACTCTCTTGATGCCTTGGCTGAGTAGTGCATCACCCCCAGAGATCAGGACCTCTGTTAAGGAAATAATCCCAGAAAAAGGAAGCTTTCTTTTGTGACTTTAAACAACACCAAGCTTTTGTCCCTGAGACAACTAAGGAGCTTCGAGTGAATAAAAATGATTGCTTTACTTATAACAGTTCTATAAGGATCGAACCAGGCGAGCCGCAAAGGAACCATCAAGACAATGCTTCACAGGGTAGGAAAAATAGAAACCATGCTCAGTTACAAAATCATGTGGAACATATCCATCAACAGGACCTACGCAAAATTCCTGCCAAAAAAATAAAATCTATTTATATGTACCCCCTTAAATCTACAAACCAAATATAATACTGAAACTTGAGCAGAGATTTTATCATGCCGTGCATCATGAGAGCTCCATATTCTGCTCCACATGTCATTCTTTTGGATTGTTTAGATCCCAAATATTCACTTGGACAGCCAAAAGCATTATAAACCCACTTCTTTTCTGACTATCATAAAGGACATAATCAGCCACTAAAAACAGGAAAAGAGAAAAAGAGGGATCAATCATTCAGTCATCCAACTGGTTGTTGCCAATGCAAAAGGCGTCATGTCAATTGAATGGCCCAGATCAATGAAACTGACATTACTGGGACAGCAAACAAAGAATGCCCAAAGTGAATGTAATCCTTTGTATGTCACAGGGATCTCTTGCAAATATATACTAGTTTGTAATATGTGTGTGTGATTCTACATCGTAACTAAGAGGTGGACCTTTTGGACAATGGGAGGGGGATCCCAAAATAGATGAGCAAATCGGTTCATCTTATCCTCAAACTATCCCAACTGTGTATTGGTTTGGTTTGGTTTGTTTGTTTTGGGTTGGGTTTGGGGGGGAGGTAAGAAGTTAAAGAAATGAAACTAGGCACTTCAAAGATTGTGTATCAATAGCTCTTACCGGATGCCTGAGAAGAAATGCAGCCACTCTCTCTTCATTCTCTTCAGAATCAATGGAGCAAGTACTATACACTAGTATTCCCCCAGGCTTTACCAACCTGTGTATGGAATTAAGATAAAATATCTAAGAAATATTAATCAAAGAGTGAAATATTTGAAAGGCCTTTGCTCTTTTACAGAAATATAAATGTAAGTAAGCCACTTATATGGTATGAGAGGTTATGGTATGAGGGGTCGGGTCTGTTAGGATTATTGACCTCAGGATAAATAGAAGTAAACTCAACATCTAATACCAAAGAATAGAAAGACATTTAAAAGAAGAATTGCAAGTTAAGATATGTCTCCTACTACCATGTTGGTGTGTTAGTTAGCAAGATAAAAAATTAACAAAATAAATAAAAGAAAAAGGAAAGAAAGAAAACATCAACATGAGAGTAGGATTCATGGGCTCTCACGTGGAAGCTGCATCGAGTAGCTCATCTTGCAAATTCTTAAGTTGTTCCATATCTTCTAGTCTCCTATTCCAACGCAAGTCCGCTCTCTTCAACATTATGTTAAAGAAGAAAAGAAGATTTAGAGAGAACTTTTAAAAGCGCCTTTTTATGAATAAAATAAAGATCAAAAGAAGAGCCCACAAGATAAAATCTCCCCCACATTGTTAAAACTTGCTGCAACCAATACCAGTCTTTCAATACATGTGTTCTATGAGTGTACCTTGGAGAGAACCCCCAGCCCAGAACATGGAGCATCCAGCAAAACTTTATCGGACTTCACCAGATTCTTGTCCTGAAAAAGGAAAATAAGTAGGAAATGAGAAAACAAATGTTCCTGAAAATTCTAGTGTTTTTTCAGGGTGCAGTGATAACTTACGGCAAAGGTACGAAGATCAGCATGAACAGTGTTGACGACATCATCAACTTGGAGCAACTTAGCTGTCTCTTTAAGAATTCTCAACCGACCTTTGTTTATGTCAATTGCAGATACCATACCTGCAACTCAATATGGCATCTCCAAACTAAATCAAAACTGCACAACTGCATGTCTTAATAGACAAGAAATTATAATTTGTGATTAATATAGAAACCATCTCATCAACTAAAGGTCCAACTTCTAAAACAAACAGAAAAAGTTCAACTAAATCAGACGATGATGTTTCTATAGTTAATTTCATCCTTATGGTCATTTTGTTCATTAAATCTCTTTGATTTTTATACGATGTCTCATATTCTTATATTGGTATATAATCCCTATTGTTAATTATAATTTTGAACTTCTACATATGTGTAAGACCAGGGGGAGCCAGGATTCTCTCGCGGGGGGGGGGGCTAACAATGGGGGTTCGGGAGCGTAGCCCCCGAAAAAAAAATTTGACGGCCAAGTTCATGGGCCATCATGTCTATTCGTGTCTGTTTATGTAGAATATATTTTCTGAAAAGTTTAGAGGGGGCTAGAGCCCCCGTCCGCCGGCCCCGCCCCTCTCTTGGACTATTAGTTGTATAGTAAAAAATAAAAAATCAAAATTTCAGGGGGGGCTTCAGCCCCCCCGGGCCCCATGTGGCTCCGCTGCTGTGTAAGACAAATCATATAAATTATTTGGTGTGATGGTTTTATGTGCTAGAAACATTAGTGTAGAAATCATACACTAAGAGTTTTGTAGCTTGCCTTTATTATGATTCATAAGCGTGCAGTTGCAACACTCCAAATAATATACACTTTTCCATTTTTTGTTATGAGAAGAAACGTAAATTTAGAGAAAAATTATAGTCCATAGTTTCACTTGACTGAAAAATTAGGATTTGAAAAGATTTAAGATTTGAATCGTGTCATAAAATTCAAATGAAATCGCAGTTCAGAGTCTTCACACCAAGGATGCAGATCATTTGGCTTCAGATTTGATTAAATCATAGGACTCAAATCATAACTGGTAAGCTTTTAACAACAGAGGTTCTCATAACATCAAACTACAAGAGATTAAACCTTAAAATCTATCTTAAGGTCTTAGTTACTAATCTCAACCATCGATCTAAAATAACTTAGATATAATTTTGAAAATGACTAAGACACTCCTAAATCTAGTCACTAACTGTACACCCAGACTTCTAACTCTGTTCTGATCTCAAAACAGTGAAATTTTGAAAGAAGCAGACAGAGAGCCATTTTAGATATTGGAAACAGCTTTCCAATGCATTTAACAGCTTTCTGACCAGTGTTTGACTGAAAATCTATAACCAGTCAGAGATGACTGCCTAATTCTTCATGCAGTATTTGAAGATCTAGCAGCCCCTTTCCTGGCATCTGTGTTGCGGCTTCATTTGGCAATTTACTTTTGACCATCTACCATTTACATTGAAAGGTTCATTATGCGGGGTTACATCACCTATCCACCCAATTAGTGGTTGATATTGGATGTTCATAACTATGGGAACTGTTCATAAAATATTTCTTGCTTGGAAGACTATAATCGTATGAGTAACTAATGCCATTTTAAGGATATGGTCTCATTTACCAAATGGTGTAATACTCTTATGTGATTATTCCAAATTTAAGAAAACAATGCAAGCATTTCAAATGAACTGATATGACTTTTTCTACTTAAAGATCACCTCGACCACACAAGCGTGATGCCATGAAAAGGGTCTTCCCTCCAGGTGCAGCACAGCAGTCAATAATGGTCTCTCCAGGTTGTGGATCCACAATAGAAACTACCAGACCTGCAGTGGAATTATAATGTATTAATCAGGTACGTGATCACAATCGAGTTGAAAGATCAGAACAAAGAAAAATATCCTTACAACTTTTTTCTATTCTGTAATTGAATTTTTTTGTGAACAATAGATTATATCCAGCCACGAACGTGTTTCATGCATTGATATTCGTTTTAATTGTAACTCTTGTCTATGAGAAGCAGAAAACAAATAGGCTCTACTTTCAGTTCCTTGATGAGAGAATCAGATTTTTCCGATTACACGACCACACAACAAAAGAACTACTAGAGAGTATAAGTATTATACGTTTAACAAAAAAGGGACGATTCCAATTGAATGTAGGATTCTTCCTGTTGCATTACTATGTATTGACTATTTACAAAAAAAATTGAGATAACAACTTAAAAAATTGGATAGTTCTTCAGGAATTCTTGCGTGGGATGATTGGATCAATACTTTAGGACTAAGGTTTCCACTTAAACCTGAAAAGTATAGAATTCGTAAATGCAGCAGGATACCTATATACTTCTACATAGAAAAGGATTAACAAGTATACTGAGACATATAGTGCATTATATCATATAAGGATTATATTAGTCCACATGCCCTTGGTCAAAACATGTTCCCACTAGAAGCTTGAGTATGCTTGAGGAGACAATTATCATAATTCATAAATATAAGCTACTCCATATAGATACAAATATTGCATAGGGAATCAATATTGGATATCTTATTACAGTTGATACCCACTTCGGTATTGGCGCAATACAAATATTGCGTAGGGAATCAATATTGAAGATCTTATTAGGGTTGATACCCATTTCGGTATTGGCGCAAAATATGGATAAGGAGAAAAACTTACCTGCACTCTCATCCTGAACTGAGCATAGACCTTCTTTCAGTAATCCAGCTTGTATGACAATCTGAGCAGAAGGGAATGTAGAACATTCAGGAGCCCATAGAATACTTGAATGACAAATCAGAATCAAGGAGCCAGTAACAATGACTTAGCAATTTGATGTGTTTAGTTGCCTCTAAAAGATAGATGGTATTAGTTGTATCCAAAAACAACTTTGTAATTATTATTTTCTTTTTCGGTTGGTAAGTCGAAAAATTAGGGACCTCAATGTTGGAACGGAGAGCGAACACCATCAATTGAGCTATAATTTCAACCCCAATACAACCACAATAAGATGAATGAGATTATCTAAAAAAGAACTGAACAACTTCCTACAGCAGGTCTTCATAAACTCAATAGAATTTCAACTTGCTTCCATAGTTTAACTTGAATTAGGTCTTGCATGTATGCAACTGATGCCTATAATTATTAATTAGCACAGTTAGAACGTCCTGTCAAAACGAATGAATCAGAAAACGAACAAAAAAAAAGCAAAAGGAAAACACCTCATGTCGAATCCCATGTAGCTAACAGAACATGGAATGACCTCATCCTATGTTCAAAGAAGCTTATGACTGTTTAGAACAAATATGTTGAATGCATACCTGCATCCCAGTTCTGATACGGACAAAATCATCCAAATGTGAAGATAGCTCGTATGGGACCTGATGTTCCAACAGAAGAAAATAAATAATTACAAGTATTTCTCCTGCAGGATAAGTTAAAACAGGGAGTATTTGGTGGCAAGGAGCAACATGGCTTAGAACACAACACTTTAAAACATACAGTCCCAAGATGGCAGTTTTAAAATTGGACGAGTTCTATTCCTATCAACTAGGTCTGCAAGGAGCATTTGTACACAGTCGAGAGCTAAATTAGTTTCTTCATATATAAACTTCTACAACTTTATTCATTCCAAGAGTATTAGGCTAATACTCCAGTAGTAGCAAGTTTTTTCTAATTAATATACCACTCCCACTTCCAGATTCTTGCATTTTGTACTCAAACCTGTAATCCTCTACTTGTAATTTCTCAAGTAGTCCAGCTCCATGCCACTTTTTCGACCCAGTTTTTTTATTTAACAAATAATCCATGTATTAAACCGATCTTTGGTCTAAAACTCATCAAAAACCTGTTAGTTACAAAATATTCCCTCAATGTGCTATGCATCCACCAACTCCAATTATTTTCGCAGACTATCTATGCATTTCTTTTTAATCACCAGCATCATCATCCAAGCCTTACCCTCTATGGCTCTATGCCTTTCTTTAAATTTATAATTGAAACCTACATCTTTCTTGATCAGTTTCTTATAGAATTAAGATACAATGTGTGTAGCATATATCATTAAATACATAGATATAACCTCAACTTATCATGCATAAATGACCAGCCTATGCATCAATCCCCAGACTGCTCAGTTGTTGAGCCACCTCTTGGATGGGAAATGGTCCAAATTTTAATCAACAAACTATCTACAAATTCAATTCCACAGAAAATTACAGCAAAAACATGGATTGGATGGAGGAAAAAAGTGGTCTTTCTGAAAGAATAACCAATATGTCAAATCATAAGGAATCTTAGGACTGTCCAATTTGCATGACTTTTTGGCCATTGCCCATTATAGTCCAGATCAAGTCACAGGTGGGCCAGGCATACAACGAAAAATTAAACATATATATTTAGCAGCAACAAAGATCATATTTGTAAACCAAAATATAAGAAAGGAGTTCTGATATAAGCACACATTAATCAGATGTAGTACTACACTTAGTAGGCCCAGAAAGAAAATAAAAGCAAAGCACCTTTAACATTTCAAGCCGCATCACGAGATCAGCTCTTGTAAAACCTTTCCCCTTGTTTGCCCTGACATTTGAATTAGAAGATACGGCTATAAATCACATTAACATCAGTGGTCTGTTAAATAGTATTAACTGAAGATATAGACTGTATTCAAAACCTTAGACTAAATCTGGGATCACTGTTATTCCACATCATCAGCCTCACAGCTTCTTCTTGCCCTAGATGCTTTGTCCACCGCCTTACCATCCACTGAATAAAGAAGCATAACCATGAGTACTTGCATCACAGATTACTTAACTCCATTTACTTCTGTTATAGGTCTGAGTAAACTGCAATTATCAAAAAGAAAGGGTGAAATAGGTCCAGGTGTAAGACTAATGACTCGGGTCGTTTAGAGTGCGCATGGAGCATATTTCATTATCTGGAGCATCTAGTCAACCACTTCTTGTAATTGCTAATAATTCAGAAATCAGGTCAATCCAACAATACTTAAAATGAGACTGATAAACGTTCTTTAACTATTACCATCACTAGAAAAGTGGATCAGATGGTTAGGACTTAGGACTATTCGAGAAGATTTGCGGGGCCTGTGGCACACTGGTTGATCTAGATCAATAAAAGTTTTGCAAAAGATATGGTAGTAGAGCATGATGTTGTTGTGAATTATGATATCATGACACTAGGATATCAAATGCCTATCTGCAGAAGGATCACCACATTCAAACAGGATTGTAAGTCAATCAGGCAGTGTACTTAGTCTCTAATGTGCAGAGGCTTAGCACAGATCTCAATATAAATTATGAACCAAAGAGAAAAAAGTGGTTTAATCACAAACTTACAACTGGATGGGAATAAAGAGTGGCAAGTGCTCGTGCTTGGGCGCGATCATCGCCTTCTATTTTGGGTAGAGAAAGGGAGTTCTTTTCCTGAATTGAGAAACAGCCAAAAGACTAAACCATTCAACCAACCTAGTTACCAGCAATCCTGTGACTAATACAAAGATGTGTACAGGAAATGCCAAACCTTAAGTAAAACTAACTTCCGCAGAATCCCATTCACCATGTTACCTGCACCAGGCCTAAGAGCAACCTTTGCAAGCTTGACATTCTGGAGTTTTATGACACACGTTACAACCAAAAGTATAAATAACATGGCCCAAAACATGGTAACAAGAGAAAATATAAAAGCAGATTTTATATACAACTATTAATGATGAATATATGTAAAGTTGTAAGAGAAGTGACATTTTGGATCGGAATATCTGACTACAGCTCAGACCCACCTTGATCAAGGCACATGCAGAGGTTTAGGACCCATAGGAGATCTCCTAGGCCAAACTCAGCATGATTTGACCATTCTAATCATGATTATCTAATTGAAACTTCTGTGGGTCATCTACATCAGTCTTTTGGGTAGGTAAGCATGGTTATTAGCGGATTAGTAGGTAATTAGCAAGTACAGGTTTGTGAACCTAGGTCTCGGTACCGATACCCATCGACTTTGCATAGCCACCTACCATCTATATCAAAAGAAAATAACAAATCAGATGGTTGGAATCATCCATTAGTTGAAGGCTTGAAGCCGATCTCTAGCTAGGAGTCACATAATGATGGGTTATAAAGCCACAGCAAGTATGCCACATGTACATTAATGGTGGGCCTGAATGGATTTGAACCTATTAGAGAAATACGCCACATTCTGCTTAAGGTTTGTCCTATCTTTATATGTATCTATAATTTAGCAAGAATCATATCATTGCCTTCAAAAATATTAACCTGTGAAAATCTGAAAAAAAGAAGAGTAAATTTTACCTCATCTACAACAGCATATGGCGGCATATCTAGCTTGACAATCTCATAGAAACCAATGCGGAGAATCTAGAAACAGAAAAACCAAACATTTCAAAATAAGCTTATGAAATTCTTTCAGAAAGTCAAAGTTCCAAGATCCATTATATTTTCTAGCACATCTTTCTAAAATAGCAAGCAATTCCTATGGTTTAGATTTCTTGTGTTCGACCACCTGATCTGTTTCACCACTAGATAATCCTACCATCTCATAGAGAGGTTAACTTTCGACACTTAAAAAGAGAACATTTGAAAAACTGGTTCATATATCGGATGGTTAAAAAGAGCCTCTAAAAGTGATTAATGTTCCCCAAATGGGCTGTTTGAATGCCATGATTTCTGCCTTTCCACTCTGGGGAAGGCAACAAACAAGTTCCACAGGGTCAACGAATGCAGATCAGAGAAATATAGCTGTTAAGGCCATTCAAATGTTCAACGGCTACTTTTCAAGTGTCTGCCTCTCCACCTTCATAATTCACAATGCAATCAATAACTTTCTCCACTATTACCACCACCAGACCCTGATGATGGTTGTATATCCATGCAGGAAAACAAGCCCATGAGCATTAAGAGTGTATGGCAAACATACCTGCATGAGAAGAGGTTCCATGTGACTAAACGTGCTCTCATCATGGCATAATGACAGTATCAGATGATCAAGATATCGTCTCCACCGAATGGCACCCCCAACAATGTCGGTTACCTATATAGTTAAAAATGATGTAAGAGTTCAATGCCATAACAGAAGCATGGCATATCATTTCAGGAATTCTTCTTCCAAATGAATATCCAAGGAAGTCCCAACTCCAAGAAGTCATAGGAACAATAAGAAAACATTTGTCTAAATTTGATCAAGATCGGTACAGTACATGATGAAAATACCATGCAATACAATTTTGAGGCACAGCTATGACGTTTTCTTCAACTACAATCTTACTTAGGAAAATAATGGAAATAAGTGTATGTGTGAGAGGTAGAGAGACCAATCTGAGATCTCTGTCATCCAAATCCCGGGTGCGAAACCCAAGAGTTCTTTCAACATATGCCATCTCATTATCACCAGAGCCCTTTCCTTTCTCGTTCAGAAGGTCAGCAAAGGCGCCACCTTGCTCTATCCTCATCAGTCTCACTGCAGATACTATAGGCCAAACAAAATACACATAAGAAAATTGAAAAAATGTGATGTTTTCAATATCTGCTCGTGTAGCCAAGTATTTGGAACCCTGAACTTAACCCGGCAAAGACGAACTGAGCCGTATGTGAAACGGTGAGCACATTTAACTCACCATTATCGACCTGGCTCAACTCTGTCTGCCTCCGGTAAATTGTTGGTGCAGGAAGCAGCGGGCACATTAGCAAAAATGCCAGACAAAAGGCTGACATGACATTTCATTATACTAGTGAATACCATTCTATTATGTACTCCTAAACTTTTGGGATTTTTTTTTCCCATTTATACTAAGGGGTGTAGCCTGGGGCAGGGGCGGAGCCAGGGGATGAGAAAGGCTATAGCCCCAATGAACTTTTGAAAAAAAAGAGCTAAATTTATACTATATTATTTAATTTAAGAAGGCATAGGCATAGACTAGGGACATTTGCCCCCCTAAACTTTTGGAAAAAAAAGAGTAAGTTTTATATTATATTAATTAATTTAAGAGAGCATAACCATGGGCAAGGGGAACAGCTGCCCCCTAACTTAAAATAATTTGAAAAAAAAACTAAGTTCTATATTATATTATTTAATTTAAGAGAGCATAACCACGGGCAAGGGTGGCAGTTGCCCCCAAACTTAAAAAATATAAATTCTTTGCAAACGAGCACAAACAGATGAGATGGCCCACGAACTTGGCCTTCAAAAAAAAAATTATTAAAAAACAGGGTCTGTGCGCCCAAACCCCACACCCCTGTAACAAAAATATTTCATACCCGCCTAATCATTTTTCACAAACCCATCAATAATCATTACAAGCATTGTTAGCCATCCTACAAGAAAATTCCTAGCTCTGCCCCTATCGATCTATCCACCTCTCTCTCTCTCTATATATATATATATATGTGTGTGTGTGTGTGTTACAGAGAATACTGTATACGATTGAATTTACCTGCTCTGTGAGGGGAAACCTCCGAATTGAGAACGTGGGTTTTGTTTGGGGTATCGATAGGCCCTGAAAAGCACATCACGTAAAGAAGAGAGAATCAAACATCAAAATATTATCTAAATAAGAGGTTCACTAGCACGACAGGCAGCGGAACTCATGTGCAAATTACTGCAAAGCAAAGTTCCCACATTTTACTACAACGCAAAGCATCAAGTTAACTTGCGCCAAAGGAAAAACAAAAAAGATTGGTCGAAAAAATTCAGTGGCGTCTACAGGGAAGGGACGAACTGCTAAAAGAAAACCCAACCCAAATTACCCAAATAGTCTATATACTCTATATTCGAGAATCCAGTGGCCTCTGCAATTGGAAACAATAACAGACTAAAATCCGCCTGAAGAGAGGTAGAAAGAGTTAAAGACCAAGCTTACCTTTTCTACGAGGAGAACCCCCCGAATTCGGCTCCCGAGGTCTCTTCGAGAACTTTGATGGCCTTGAAGAAGATTTATGTCTCTCTGCATAATTAACAGCTCGAATAAAGAGCAGGTCCGCCATTAATGGCGGTTTCGTGAAATGAGATCGAGATTTCTCGCATAAGGAGAGATTCGAGCATGAGAACGATGAGAGATTGCAAACGCGGGAAAGGGCTCCCTCCATTTTTCAGAGAAATTAACAGCCCAAAAACATGCTCTACTTCTCTCTGTAAATTGAGTTAGATAATGTATGTCAGTAATGTATTATGTAATTACGTAACTACCCTTATGTTGGGTTATCAATGAACTGAACCAGCTCGTCAACCGGTCGATTCGTCTCGAGCTTGAATTGGGTATTTGAGCCGAGCTAAATGATTGAATTCGTTTGACACAAACAATGAGTGGCTCGGCTCGGCTCGGCTCAATTAATTTTATTGTACTATTTTATAATATTCTTATAATATTATTTTTCAAATACAAATTAAGAAAATTAATTATAATTTTTTGTTAAGGTAAAATTATAAAAAGTAACTTCATCTTTTCAAAATTTATAGATTCTTTTATATAATATTCCTTCAATTAGATTCAGAGGATAACTTTGTTGGAATCTTTTTTTATTTTTTGGGATAATTGATAACCATGTTCAAATTCTTAAGATTTTTTTTATTTATTTATTTATTAAAATTAGGATAAACAAGTCGGTTTTATAGTGCAAGCTCGATTATTTATAAAGGAGTCGAACTCAAACTAACATTTGAGGGCTCACTCGAGACAAGCTTAAACCAATATATATCATTCTACTAATAAAAGTATAAGGAGTAACCTAAACTTTATGTAGACAAAATTAACCTTCCTTATTTTATTGTTGATAAATAAACATTATATTAATAAATAAAGAGATAAGTTTAGGACTAATTTTTATAGTGGCTCTTAGGGATAGTATGGCCATTATGAATTTCATTAATGACATTCTATGTAAATAATGAGCAAATTAATTTAAGAAAGTTTACTCTTTAACAGAATCCTATTTAAATTAGAATTCTATTAACACTATCCTATTTAAATTAGAATTCTATTTACATATGCACATATAATGAGAAAACTCTATTCTATTTAGTATTTAAATATACACATGTGAGTTTAGAAGGTTTGTTGTTCACAAACGTCTCTTAACTAGCTAGGCAATCTCCATATCCTATGGAGGACTCTTAAGTGAAAGTCATCTTCCTCCTATTGAAGCATGTTTATGGTGACAATTTCTTTTAAGGGTTCCAGGAATTAAAACTTTCTCTTCTATTAGGCGCGATGATGTGTTCTCCTTGCCTCCAAAATAAAGAGCTCTGTATGACAACCTTCTTGAGAATTTCAGTATTACAGATGCGGAATCAAAGAGTTCAAGCATAAAGGGATCAGGGAAAAAGATAAAGATGCGTCTGGTTTTAATGATTTGATAACAGAGTTTGGTGAGAGCAGTCATTTATGGTTATTTTCTTCTCTTGTATATCATGATAATGTCTTGGAATATGATGAGATCACATCAAAGTTGATATGGGAATTGAGAGACTAAGCTACATTCCGGAGTCCCGTGACTGGTGTGGCTGCATGATATGGTGCATGAACTATATATATATATTTTCTTTTTCTTTTATTTTTTATTTTTGGGGTCTTAGCACTCTTATATATAATTATTATTTTTACAATAAATAATTATATTTTAATAAAAAAAAGTAATACGTGCAAAGCACGTGCACATTTACTAGTATATATATATATATGTATGTCACAAGCCAAGCTTGAGCAGCACCCGGCTCGGCTCAACTCGACCACTATCTAGGCTTATGTGACGCGTGGTGAAAGAGTGTGAGTGCCCTCCATAAGTGCTTGAGGAAATCCAGAGTGAACTGCACATAATACAAGTTATACCTAGAATGCATTCACAGACAAACTAGTAAGCATTGCTCGTCTTCAATGGCTTCGTCTATTGAAGTACCTGTATTCATAGATACCAATATAAGCACTCACATAGCCATGGCCGTCTCTCCAGATATTAGAGCAGGAGATTTTAAAAGTAAGAAAACCCAAACTTCATTCTCATCTCTATCGTCACTTGATTTAGTTGATTAGTTCTTTTGGGTGGGGATTCCCATCTTTTTCTATTCATTCCTCTTTGGGGTGAGCATAATATCCCCAGCGATTGTTCTAGATGCTCCATTTTCCAGTAAAAATTGTTCCTGCTGATATTCTGAAACATGGGATGTTCTTTTATACATTTTGTTGTATAAATTAGCAAAACAAATTGGGCAATGTAGTTTTATTCTACAGACTATGAAGTAGAAGATTATACCAAAGACATTGTTCTAAATGTATGCCATGAAGTACAAAAAGCAATATATATATATATATATATATATTATAACTTCAACACACATAAACAATTGAAATTTGTTTATACAAGATACTATGGCTAAGATTTCTTTCTTGATGATAGAATACTTTACCTAAGTGTCGTTCCAGTGTCCAGACGTATACCTTACCAATTCTCCCTTGGCTGTATTGTGTTGTTTTAGAATGCCGCCATAGCCTCAGTCTGAAGCATCAGTTTCTACAACTTTTCTTAACTTAGGATTAGCTATATTTAAGCAAGGAAGCGAGTGTACTCGTGCCTTTATCTGTTGGACTGCTTCTGTATGTTTAGAGGTCCATTCAGAGGGGTTCTTTTTTATCCTAGATGTTAATAAGGCTCTATCATTTGCTAGGTTTTTGTAAAGTCTGAAACATAATTCACAAGAGACTCTATATATATATATATATATACATTGTACTTTATAGCATACATTTAGAACAATATCTTTGGTAGCGGCTATTATATCCTTAAAGAAGATTGAAAAAGTGGTGCTTGATGAAGTTTATTGGAAGAGAACTGTCCATAGTCTCCCCATTCGCTTGTTTCATGGCAACCTATTGAGGTTTTTTTTCCCTGTATAGCAGTGGAAAAGGATTGGAGAGGGGTAGTTTAAGTGTCACCACATAGGTTACATTTTTCTTCTAAAATTATTCTGATTATAACATGTCTCTGCGAAATTCGTTTGCCAATTCTGTTATTTTCTTCTTGGAGTTGAAATTCATTTTTGTGTATTACATGTGTTATGTTACGAGGAACTTGTAGTAGCACAAAATGTCATTGTTCACTCACATTACATTGAAATTAGTGGAATGCTAGCCTTAACCATGGCACTCTTAATTGCCCCTAAAATGTTAATAGGACAAATAATTTTATGGTGCACCCACCATAAATTTATTTGTCCTATTAACACTTTAGGGGCGATTGAGGTTGCCACAATTAAGCTAGCATTTCCCGTTAAATATAACCATTACTATTGGTGGATCAAGGTGTTCTGTGGGTATCAGCATCTTATTCCTCAGTATATTACCTCCCCTGAAATTATGAGGATGGATGGAATCACTCATAGTCCAATCCATCAGCCAAAGATTTCACTGGTCTCTCGGTTTCCATCCAAATTTAGCCCCATAGGTGTTGGTAAGTGTATGAATGGAAACAAGAGAAACCTGACGTTTGTCTAATAAACCCTGTTGCAGTATGCTATCGAGACAAAATGGAAATGGAAACACTACAAGAACCTATGTTTCTCAAGATGAGCTTCATCCTAGCCAGTTTTTTTTTAATAACAATTTCGACCATCTCTTTGCCTTTCCTTAAAGAATCTGGCTTTTATTCCATCCAGTTTAGTGCACTTTGTTGGAGTAGGACCTGTATTGTGCGAGTCCATTCACATGACCTACCAAAACTTTCCAACTCCACCACCCTGTCAGGGAAGCCCAAAATGTATCTCAAGCTACTCAAAGTTTACAGTCATATTATTGTTGACTTGAAATAAGAGGTCAACTGGCCGTGACACATTTCCTTGGCATTGGTACCCATCGCACCTCCTGCCTTCTCTATTATTAAATTTTATTTAACATCCATGGGTCAAGACGTCTGTGCATATCCAACCTTCACTCAACCTCAGCATGTGTGGTTCACATATGTTTAGATGGATCATGACTAATATGGTAGTGATAGGTCCCATCTGGGGGATCACCTAGGCCAAAACTCAACCAAATTTGATGACCTAACCATCAGATTTTTAGCATTCTTTTCGAATGGACAGAAGATATATTAGGAATGGTGTATGAAAAATTTATATTAATTAGATGGCTTGTTTCATATGACTGGGTTGTTTTCTAGTTGAAAATTTCTTCTATATAATATGGGCCCATCAAATACTGAGTGCTATCCAATCTGCGTGCACCTCGCAGGTAAGGTGATTAGAGAATGTTCCAACTTAAATATTCATTCCTCGGTAAAGAAATTGAAGACAAAACTTGCACAAGACAATTTCGTAATGAAATTGTAGCTGGTTAGAAATATGCAGGTGCTCTTGTTTCAAGTTTATTATCCGTTAATGAAATTACATACATGCTCTCTATGTTCTTGTCTCTGTTTGAAGGTTTACATATATATATATAAAATTGCTTCTGTTGTACTTCTAGTGCTGCTGCCATCCTGCTTCTTCTCATTTCTGTTCAAATTGAGAAACTTTATCTTTTTTTTTATCGATAATCAAAATATATATAAATAGAAAAGGCAGGGAAGAACACAGAAAGCGAGTACCAAGAGATTACAGACATGTAAACTCGAAGTACTAGAAAACAAAGAAAGCAAAAAAATTCTAAATATACTCTTCCTTGGCAAGCTAAGTACGCAATGCTTCCCCTAACATCTCCTCCGCAACCTCCACAGATTGCCTTACCGAACTCCAGTCCAAAAATAGTTGTCTAATCCGAGCACAAATACGAAATGGAGTGGAAGATGAATCCTCGAACACTCTTTTATTCCTCTCTTTCCAAATTGAGAAACTTTATCTTGCTTTACCAACAAAGGGAGATCTCATACTTTCTGTCTGGGACATTAATTATGTGCGCAACAGTACTGAACTTATTCCTGGTTTGTATTGTGCTGGAGAGTTCTTCAACATGCTGTCAATGCAGTTTATAAATTTATACTATGCTTCATATTCTTCGGGAAAAGTAATCATTTTCGAAATGTTATATAATGTATAGGACAACTTGAGAGGGAGCATTCCATTTGTTTCTCGCAACTAGGAGAGATCAGGGTTCATGGATTGATGGTACGATTATTTATTTATTTAGTTAGTTAGTTATTACTATTGTTTCAGTTTTTACACTGGGTTCTCATTCTCTATGCTCCCTTCATCTGTCCATGGTTCATAATTCTAATTTGTGGAGTCCATATTCTTTTTTGTCTTGTAGGTGAAACGGAAATCCTGTTTCTACCACTTGCCTGACTCGGTGCCCATAAAGCATGCTTTCCATGGGTTGAAAGGAACATGGTTTCTTCACATGGAAGCAAGTCGTATGACTGACTCTGATAAGCCATGTTTATCAGAAGGTTTGGCTGCAGAACTCAAAAATAATGTTTCCAATGGTAGCAATGTTACGTATTCTCAGGAACCCAAAAACCATAATACATGCATGAATAATAACACAAAAAATAAATTTAGGAAAAGGAGGAGAAAAGGAATTATGTGCCTCAAAGATGTACTAGAAGAACTACTAACACCTATTTATGTTTCAAATAAAAAGAAAGAGAGGAGACCGAAGGAAAAGAAAAGGCGATGGAGGAGATTGAAGGAAGAGCAATTCCTAGAGTACTCCAGGAATGGAACTGAGAAAGGATTTCTTAGTGCAACTGAGAAATGTGCAAGATTTTGTACCAAAGAGAGGTTTGGTCACTTTGGTTCTGGGAATGAAGTGGAATGCAGAAGAGAGAGGATTTCCAGCCCAATGGTTGAGACCCATAGTGTGAGCTCATCAGAGGTAGTATCAGTGACAGGTATCATCACGAAATACTTTTACAATGGCAGCCCTTCAATCTCTGACATTGGTGATGACTTTGGGGGCTCTAGCACCCATCAACTTCAGCTAGAAGAACCATTGAAGGCTGAAACAGATGAGTACTGCTCAAACGTGAAGATTGGTGTTACACCTCAGTATACAGCCAACACACCACCGAGAATGTTATTTCTTCCATTGCCTGCTGACCCGAGTCCTGATACTTCAAGGGCCAAACTTGGAAGAACTGAAGTTGGGAAACGCCTCGTCCTAGCAGCAAATAATCTCGGGATATCTGTGAGTAAGAAGCCAGCAGTTTCTCTGTGCAGATCCAAAGGTGGAAAATTATTAGTATCCAATTCAAGTCCACTTGTTAGAAGTCTTATCTTTGAGATTAGCGATAATGACGACTGAGGAACTTCAAGGCACCTTCCAGGTAGACTGTAAGAGATAAAAGGCTTAGCTGCTAATGAACTTGAATCTTCTGCAATGGGGATTTTACTGCAAATGGCTTGTCAGGGATGCCGCATCAGTTCTTAGTACCCATCAAGTGTGAGTCCCCACATCTTTGAAAGCAGCTTGGAGTGGAAATTTATTTGGTTTTCAGATAATCTACTCAGGGAGAGTCATGACTTCAACTGAGACTTATCTTGTATAAAGATATCTGCACAAATACTGTTTCTCCGTGCATCTCTTCATTCTGATTACGGATGTCTGCATTATTGGACTTGCAGAAGTGAGAAGAGGGCTCTTCAGTAAAATATAAACACAATTCAAAAAGCCTGTGTGCAAATGGTATTTCAACAAAGAAGATAGATACAGAAGTGGATTTGTTATTTAATTATAGACTAAATGGCTATTCTTGCAATTTACTATAATGTACATGTATAGATAATCTTTTGACAAGTTCTACTCATTATCACAGTATGGCAGGATTCTTCAGGGCCAACTTTTCTCAGTATTATATTGAATTGTCATTGTAAAGGTATGTAATCAGACCAATTTATGTTGCTATAAACTATTTTGTGATGTATTGATCTTTTTTGCTGCTATAAACTGTTTTCTGATGTATCTTGCACCTGTCCCACACTCCCGACGGAATACCTGAGCTTGTTTTGGTCTCCGAGTTTTTAGCAATGCCAGCTTGCTAGGTTGGTAATGCCTGTTAGTGTTGATACTACATACTCAAAACATGATATATTTGAAAACTAACATATACACCTATGTTGGATGCGCAATTAATTCAGTATCTAATATCAAATGCGTGCACCTGTTTTTGGCTTTCCACTAAAATTGAGTTGGTATAGGTTGATATTGGTGTTTGGAGCAGTTTTTTTTTTTTTTTTTTTGAACGGTAAATATAAATTACAGCTTATAATCTTATGCTAAAATTAAATATAAATTTAGAGAACTATAATCTTATGCTGATATAGATAATTACAGCTTATGCGGCACAACTAGAAGATAAGCGGTAATTGATTAATTATTATCATGTATTAATTGCATGTTGGTGCTGAGGCTATGGATCTTAATGTGTGCATTCATGAACGGTTTGTTATGCCTGCCTCTGGCCACTACAAAGATGAGATAAGAAAACAGAAGCTATTAGGCCCCTTTTGGATGCACTTTCATTTTTTTTCCGTTTTTAACTGGAAATGACTTCTTTTCTTCGTTTTCAATTTTTTTTTTTAAAGTAGGAATAACGTTTGGAATTTTTTTTTTTTTTTGGGGGGGGGGGGGGGGGGGCGGCTCTTGTTGACTGTGACCCAAATTATTTTTTAATCGAAAATAGTTACAATATAGGTTGATATATCAATTTTTTATTGTTTTTCTTTTTGCCAGAAGGCCAGAATATAGGTAGGCAGGTAGCTGTTTAAAGATTTATTTTGTGAGGTACAGGAACCCATTTTGGGACAGGAAAAATAATGTTGAACTGAGATAATTCTGTTGGAATGTGTTGGACGTTTATTTTCCTTTATTTGTTAGGTGAACATTTGGATTATGGGAGCCTTTTTTCGGGGCAAAAGACAAGGATTTTGTGATGGGGCTCGTAACTGTGGGGACAAAATTCTAATTGCTTGTTTCTAAAGGGGAGTGTGCAATCAGGGAGAGTCGGTTGCTTTCTCTACCTTTTAAACCAGATACTAATCCTACTAACAAGCGAGTGCAAAAAAAAATGGACCAAATCGCTAGGCTTTTTTGTTTTTGGTAGTGAGGGGTCAATAGAAGTTTACTGTGCATCCTTTACGACAACTACGACCATGCAAACCTATTGCCCCTGCTAACTAGCTTTAACAGGGCGGAACCTTAGTTGTTTGGAGACGAGACTATCCTTATTCCTTACCAAGGTGCTCAAAGATTTGGGAGATGAGGCGTTCACCATGTGCTAAAAAGATCATGTGGCACGTGCTTGGGGCCCTAGAAATAGAGCATTTACCATGCACATACGAGATCCTAGAGAAGACATTCACAACGTGCTAGGGCTTTAGAGATATTGCGTTTATCATGCACGAACGTTGCCACCCACGAGCATTTGGAGATAAGGAGAAGCTTGACGCCCAAAGATGTGCGCTTGTGGGGATAAGATTCACTTGGTGCTTGTGGCTTGGAGATAGGGTGTCCACCATGCTCCAACTTTGCCCTAAAGTCTTTGGAATTGGAGAAAATGCGAACTAAGCGCTCCAAGATATGCACTCATGGAGACAATTCGTACTTAGCTCTTAGAGATTGGGTGTTAAGTACCATGCCCTAATGTTATCCGAAGTATTGAGATTATGGTGCCCAACACTCAAAAGTGTGCACCCGTGGCTTGATGCCTTAGTCTTAGAAATAGGAATTGGACCGCACGGTCAACTTCCCAACTGATCTACAGTGAATTGCAGAAATATGTAAGTTCTCAATCAGCATTCACACTGGACCAACAAAAAAATGTCATACTATTTTCTCTTCTTCTATAAAAACTATTGGAGAGTTGACCTAGCATTGCTCAACTAAGGATGGTATTTTCGAGAGCTGAGCCATCTTATTTACAATCCAATAGTGTAAAACATGGATTGGGGCGTCTATTTTCCTAACTCTAAATTGTGGATGTTTTAAATGACTCTAAAATATATAAAAGTAAGGTTTTTAGTTTTGGTAAACAATATAGGTGTGATTGGAAACTCTCAATAGTAAAGTTGGGGCGCACAGTTGAAAATCCAACCGGGTTAAAGGTCTATAGCACTTTTTTTTCTTTTTTTTTTTTTGTATAAGACACATAGTTAGGCCACAACCCCAGTTAGCAAGTCAGTATATGTTCTAAGTTAAAGGCGGGTGGAGAGTGCAACCCACTCTCACTTTCTCGGCAATGGAAACTGGAACTTCCTTCCTAAGGGTGTGTTCATTTGGGGGGTAAGTGGGGGGAAGTAAAATAAAGTGAGAGAAACACCCACTTATCCCATGTTCGGTTTGCAAGAAAGCTTCACTTTCTAGATAATCAAGATGTTAGATGTTCAATAGTGCCATATTTTTTTGTACTTACACTCATTTCATATTCTAGTTTTTTGATGGAATAATGAGAGAAAATGAAAAAAGCCTATTATTATTCCAATTCTACCATTTTATCAAAAGGGTTTTGTAAATGTGAACTAAGGATATATTTGAAAAAAATATATACTTTCTCCCACCACTATTCTCTCAAACCAAACATACAAGAGAAAACCCATTTTTTCTTTTTCTTTTTTTTACTTCACTTTCTTTTCTCACACCCATTTACCCCTCAACCGAACATATCCTAATACACCTACCACTGGGCTATTCCCAGAACATGTACTTCGGTCAAATAGGTTTCACGTAAATCAATGGACCATCACCTATTATGGGTAGTGCAACTTTATTTTGTTTCAATTCATCTAAGGATCAAAAGGTCACCCGTTTCATTCTAGACAAACTACCAATGAAACTACCAAAGAGGCAAGCATTGCTTCCCCTTTCAAGGTTGAATCAAGCCCGAGTCGAATTTCAACAAATTCAATCTGATCTCGAACTAGGTTTAGCCCATCTTGAATACACCCTTATGTACTTCTAGGATTGTTGACACTCCGGGACTATATTATTACCAAGTCAAAACTTTGACAATATGGATAATTAATATGTGGGAAGGGCTCTCCTCCAATGAAGTAATAGAATTGAGTTCAATGAGTTTACTGATAAAAAGTAACAAAATTGATTTAAAACATCATTGAACTCATTTAAAGAGAAAAAATAACTTATAATTTTCAGTTTAAGATGTGTTGACAGTTTTGTAATTATTAAACATTATAATGACTATCTTTTTAAATAATTATAAGATTACTTTTTTTGTATTTTTAGTATGGACATCATTTATTTAAGTTAATAGGCGAAAATTTACTTTTTTTTTTTTTTTGGTAAATAGATGATGAAAAATTAGTATCTTGTTAGCTGGTCAAATGATTAGCTTTTAATCACTATGAGGGTGTTTGGATTAGATTTTATTAGCTAAAAATCAATTGTGTTGAAATTAATTGCCTCAACTTCGTACTACCATAACACTATTATTTGAAAAAGTAATTTTTTGACAATTAATTTCTACACAATTAATTTTTGGCTAATAAAATCCGACTCAAACTTCACCTATATCAATTTATTAGAATCAATCACAATCCACTCAACTATGTGATATTACACTACACTGAGACTAATGGACAAGTGTTACGAAACTGCTATTGAGAGTTTATATCAAAGTGGAAAACTCTTTCTAAAAAATAAGAAAAAACAAATAGTTAAGGTTAGTGAATGGTGAGTCGGCTTCTTGCTAGTTACCTTATGTTAATTCAACTGAAAAGTAAGATGATGGTAAAAGAATGTCTTCTCGAGGTCTTTTTTTTTTCATATTTAGTTTGCAAAAAAAATTTTGACTTTCTTAATAAAACACTTTCTAATAACTGCATATTTACAAAAAAAAACTTTTATCAGCCAAACAATGATTATTTTGAGAGCCAAACATTTTTTTTAAATAAAAAGCTGGTATCCAAAGATTGATGTCCGGTCCAATAAATATTGGATAGATTATATAGTATATATTTATGTTTATAATATATTATAAGTTTATCAAATTAAAATAACTTTATTATTATTTATTATTGACATAATTTTAAAATAATATTTTATTATTTTATAAATATTTTTTTTTTGAATTTTGTTTAAATTAATCAAATAATTTGAATATTATTAAATTCAAATAATTTAATAAAATAGTATACTCCACCACAGTCCAAGGTTTGAAATTTCGGTTTTGAATAACCCCTGATATCAAAATGGGTGTAAGTTTGGAAGAGAAGATTTCGGACGAAATTTCGTTGATTTCGGACGAAATTTCGATTTTACGATATATCAGGATCTCAGCCAAAATTTGATGACTTTTTTTTTCCAGTTGTTTTTAAAATAATTTTTGTATATAGTATTAAACATATCTTTATGAATTTAAAATACGTAATTTACTAGTATATTACTATATTATACTTTATAAAGTATACTACGAATAGTATATTATTATACTTTATAAAGAGTATATAAATTATAGTTTATAACTATATTATATATTCATATATTATGATGTATACATGAAATGAAGTATTCTGCGAATAATATATTATTATACTTTATAACAAGTATATATAAAATATATATGAATAGTATTTTATTATACTTTGTATTTAAAAAAATATATATAATTAGAAAATAATATGCTCGGAATATTTTGAGAATATTTTGTTCGGATCTCAGAAAAATAAAAAAATCACTAGAAAATATATAAATTAGGTATTTTAAATAAAGTATAAAGTATTTTAAATTACGTATGAGTATAGTAATATACTAGTAAGTATATTACTATATTTTTCAATGATTTTTTTAATAAAGCATAATATAGTAATAGACCACTAAATTACGTATTTTAAATATATAAAAATATATTTAATTCTATATACAAAAATATATAGGAAATATATAAAAATATTGGGGAAAAAAGTCATCAAATTTCGGCCAAAATTTCGGAATATTTCGGCAAAATTTTGGATCAGATTTCAGAATAATATTTTATTATTAAATGAGATTTTGGCGAGATGTCGCTCGAAATTCCGAAATTTCGGAAAATTTCGTTTCGAGGTGGGCTTCTGAAATCGACAAAAATTTCTAAATTTTAAACCTTGCCACAATCAAATATCATTTGCTGATAATATGAAAGAAAGTAAAAAAAATAGAGGAGATGAGTGTTTGGTTTGGAGGAAAGGAATTTGCAATAATCTATGGGACCTACAAATTCTTGTCTTACATACAGTGTACAATTTTCTTTCACTTTCTTTTAAAATTTTCCACCAAAAATATAGGTTACTTCGTAAAAAAATAATATTAAATTTTTTGAATTCCTCTTTTGCCCTTGAACTAATGTCACATCATCTATTACACTTCATGTAAAATGAATTATTAGTAATTTGGGAATATGAACCTACTTTCTTTCACGTTCTTTTATTTGATACCAAACACCCAAAAGAAAACTCAATTTTTTTCTATCACTTTCTTTTCTTTTATTTTCCTTTACCAATTTCTTCCAAAGCGAACAGACCCTTCGTTTCGCATTCGCTTTTTCAAGTTCACTCGGCCATGTCACACCCCTGCCTCTGGCCTAGGATTCTCTCTGGCAGATGCCAGGTCTCAAGAAACCACACATTGTGTGTCATGTGGTGGGAAAAGTCAAATCAATGTCCCCTTGATTTTCGACTTATCCACACATGTTGCAACACATAACGATAAATTTGTGAGAAAAATGGAGAAATATATCAAGTGGGGAGAAGTCAAAAATCAAGAGAGAAAATGAAATGACTTCTCTCTTGTTTTATGCCACATGGTGCACATTGTATGGTTGCCCGAGACCACTTTTTTGGCATATGCTCTCTGAGGCCCCTACCTCTTGCACCAATAGGTGGGATGTGATCGCTGTCAATAAAGAGATCTTGAGATCTATTATCCGGGTCAAGAATAGCAAATATTAACACAGGCAAATGATATCCTCCAGAAAAATAAAAAAAGTAAAAAAAATCACCGACTATGTTGTGAACACCCCATTTTTACACCCTCGAAATCCTTCTTCCAAATTTAATTTTATTGATTATTTTCATTTATTTATTTCTTTAATTGGATTTATTTATTTATTTATTGTGTATTATTTTTATTTCGGTCTCCGAGAGAGAGAGAGAAGAGAGGAATTCCAACTCCATATGATCCATGACCCAATTACAAAACCCGCGACTCAAGTCCTCATTCTTTATAATCCGTCATTTGAACAAAAATATTTTTGAAAAGCCAAGGCTTAGACCCAGCCAAGCCTGGTCCATTCTTTAGTGTCCAAGGCCCAAGCCCATTTAAAGAACCCTAATTCCCAACCCTATCTTACTCTATAAATACCCTTTTATGAGGTCAGATGACCTCATTGTCTCTTCTCCACTCATTTTCAGCAGCAGAAAGTTCTCGCTCTCCCGTTTCTCCCTTTCATCCATCTCGCCGGCGAAACTCTCTCCGGTGTTCGCAGTCCATCGTTCCTCGTAGTCTAACGGAATCAACGACGTCCAACGACGTCCAGCATAGTTCTCTCGTCTAGTTTCGGTGCTTAATCTCTCGTCTGAAGCACCATCGCTAGGCTTTCAGTCATCTGGCCAGCGTCTCCATTTCCGGCCACCGTCCACCTCTCCAGTTTATCGGCCAGCATCTCTCAGAAGCTCGTCTACGCCGATCGTCACTATCCGGCGTCTGCAGCTCATCGTCTCACTTCATCGTTCTCCCAGGAGAGCACCATTCCACTAGTACTCTTATCTCTCGTTTTTTTTTTTGTTGTTTTTTTTGTTTCTTTTAAAATATTATTTTGGTATCCATTGTTCTGTGGATTTTTCCTTTTTTTTTGAGAGATAGAGCGGTCCTTCTACTTCTCAACCGTCATCAACTCTCCTAACAGCCCTCGCAGGTATATCTCTACCCCTATTTTTATTTAATACCTTTCATTTATTGTAGTATAATATTTCTTTGGATAGTTCAAAGCGTGGGCAAGAGAATTGGAAGCCCCTAGAATCATTTTAAAATTATTGGGCCTATTCCTCGAGGCCTTAGAAAGATAGCGGACCAAAGCCAATTGATGGGCCTTGGCCCATTAACTTTCTCTTTGGGCCCATTTATTTTGTCAGGTACATATGTATCATCCATGTATGAGCAATAGGGTTAGGCCACGATTTATTTTCCGATTTTGCCTACATTGGGCACTTAGGTAGTTTTTCTTTTTTTAACCCTAAATAATTGGCCCACCCCGTTAGTTAGTCTTACAAAAAAAAAGAAACAACAAAAAATATAAAAAGATTAAAATAAATTAAAGGTACTGGTCTATCCTCCCTTGGAACCTAGAGCATGGTCCGTATTTAAACCATAGCCTCTTTTGGTTTTAAGGCCGCTCGATCCGCCCTGCTCTTTGCCTTTAAGTTAATTAAGTCAGTTAGGCTTTATTTTCCTTTTTGCCTACCTTGGGCTTTAGTTTAATTTTTGACTAGTTAAAACTTGCCAAAATTAAAAAATACAAAAAAAATCAAAAAATACAAAATAACAAAAACATTCAAAAGATCTAAAAGAAATCTACTTTAATAAGTGAACGCCCCCTAGAGCTCCTCCACGAGCACCTAGCTACGCAACTACCTCTCGGAATGAGATTCATAAATCTCAATTCCACTTCCCCTCCCCCAACTCAAACACGAGTTGAAAATGACCACACTCCGAAACGAGTATAAAAACAGTCACGGCACCCGAACTACTATTAGGGTCTGATTCCGACTAACCGGATAAGTAGGCAGCCCAAACCAGGGTTCGACCCCAACCAAAGATAAAATTTTTACACCCCATATTGATCTGTGTTTGATTAGCAAAATTAATAATTGTTTAGGAAATTTTTAGGGATTTTAAATGTTTGGCTTAGACCTAATGAGTAGGTTACCATCAGTGGATGGAGGTCCTGGGGTGCCTAACCCCTTCCCCAGGACCTAAATGGATCACTTACCTAGACTACTCTGGACCGTAGACCCCCTTATTTTGGATTATCTCGGGATCCTACTTCCCCTAAGTAGGTGGCGACTCTTAGAATAAATTTAGCGTTATTTCTCTACTCTCGGGCCTTGTCTCGACACTTAGAGTTGAGAGGGGAGGAAAGGCGGTAAATTTATGTGTTTACCCCACACATGTTGCAACACATAACGATAAATTTGTGAAAAAAATGGAGAAATATATCAAGTGGGGAGAAGTCAAAAATCAAGAGAGAAAATGAAATGACTTCTCTCTTGTTTTATGCCACATGGTGCACATTGTATGGTTGCCCGAGACCACTTTTTTGGCATATGCTCTCTGAGGCCCCTACCTCTTGCACCAATAGGTGGGATGTGATCGCTGTCAATAAAGAGATCTTGAGATCTATTATCCGAGTGAAGAATAGCAAATATTAACGCAGGTAAATGATATCCTCCAGAAAAATAAAAAAAGTAAAAAAAATCACCGACTATGTCAGTCCATAACATTAGTCTAAGGGCTTAGGATTGTCGATTTGTCTCATGCGAAGCCAGAAAGGTGGTCTCGGGCATCCATACATCATGCGACAAGTGCGCGTGAAAGGGGAGAAGTCAATTCATTTTATCTCCATGATTTTGACTTCCCCCCACTTGATATCTCTTCCTTTTTTTTTCACCCATTTATCGCCACATGTCCTTTAGTGTGTGGAGAAGTCAAAATCATGAGATCCATGATTTTGACTTCTCCATCACATTCCCCTATTTTGTGGACACCCCAAAGGCCTCGGATTGTCTCTGGTGAAGCCAGAAAGGGCTCTCGGGTTCCATACATTGTGCGACAGATGGCGTAAAAATGGAGAGAAGTCATTCCATTTTCTCCCCACAATTTTGACTTCTCCCCATTTGATATCTCTCACCCTTATTCTCACACACTTATCGCCACATGTCTTATTAAGGATGGAGAAGTCAAAATCAGGGCCCCATGATTTCGACTTCTCCACCACTTGTCACCTATTATATGGAACCCGAGACAAGCCCTTTCTGGCTTTTGCCAGAGACAATCCAAGGCCCACCCCAGAGGAGCCTTTATTTCTTCGCTAGAGAGAATCCCAGGCCTAGTCTTAGGGCCTTTCTAGTAATTTAAATAATCCTCGTGTAGCTCGTGCTTGGCTGCTACCAAGCTCGATCTCGCACTCTCTATATATGCGTGTGCCGTATCCGATTTCCTGCTGACCATCTCTCTTCTCTGTTTCTCTCTCCCTCTCTCCCTGCCAGAAATCCCGAGGCAGGTAGAGAGCCCTATGTTGCTAAAACCCTAGCCCGATTCTGATTTTCGAGCTTGATTTCTTCTTCAGAAATCAGATTTATAGTTTTTGATACTTTTTTTCATGCTCGATTATCTGCATTTCTATTGATCTTTCATTTGGTTCATGTAAATCCATCTGCACAGATCATAGTGTTTTAGCTCGTTTCAGGCAAAGAGCATCTTTTGTTTGATTTGAGCTAGCTCTTCTTGAATTCTGAGATTTTATGATTTGCGTAGCCTGTCCGGTTACTCGTTCATGTTAGATCTAGTTCGATTTTCTTCGCATTTGCATATTTTCCTTATTTTCTGCATCTTATTTTAATAATTTACTTATCTCGATTTGGGAGAAAAACGTATTTTTTCACCAAAAAACGGTATGGCGGGGTTAAGAATTTCTCACCATTATCATAAGATTTTATTACATTTTTTGTTGTTGTTTTGTTCAGTAATTTCTCCAACTTCCTGTTGATTTGCTTATTGGAAACCGTTCTTGAAATCCAGTAAAAAAAAAGGTCGCTCATTTTTTTGTATTTTTAACTGGCAAAGAATCTCATGATTTTGCTGTGAACTGTATCATAAGCATGACTTGATTATTTGCGCTGTTTGACCGGTCACATGTTTAGCTTTGCCAGAATTATTGAAAGTCTGTGCACTCTCCTTTTTGCTGATTTACTGAAATCTAATGGGTTGTATGAATATTGAGCAGATCTCCCATCTGATATTTCCATGGCTCCAGCAGCAGCTTCAGATCCAATAAAGCCTCGAGGTACTCTATGACCTCTTGTAAATTTGAGAAACTCGGCCTAAATTGATGATGTAGTGCCATCAGCCGATTAATCTATTATTTTTGCTTTTGCAACATAACTTTCACTCAGTAATAGTATTGAACATGGGTTTTACTGCATAGGGTTTATTACTTTGTCTTTTTGCATTTTATACCCATGCCTTGTTAGTCAAGGGTTTTGAACCCAGGTCTATTGGTATTCCACAATCAGACAATGCAGAGCTCACCAACTCAACAAGAACCAGTTTATTACTCTGTAGTGATTAGTTTCGTATTTTTAGCTCGTTCTATAGATGCCTTAATTTGTGTAATTCTCTATCTTCTAGCTAAACATCATTTGCAGTGTGTTGGGAGATTTTTGGAATTTGAATTTGTTTTATGCCTCGTCATTGCTTTTGAGGGCTTATCTCAATCTTGTTACTTCCTATCATTGTTTCCACACTGTTTCAATCAATTTTATTATCTCCTTTTCTCTCTCTTTTCCACCATTCGGGTTTGTTTTATTATCTCTATTTTTAGTATCCTCACCTGCAATATTTAATTTTATGCAGCTTGTTGGTTTAATTATATTTTATTTGGATCTCTTGATGAGTTTAGTAATGCAATTATTTGTGCATTTTTTTGAGTTTAAAGATATTTAAATCTCTTTTGTGCGCCTTTTTGTGTTGCATTGGCAGTCCCAACCCTAGATAAAGGAGGTTACCTTATTGAATCTTTAATTAATTTTCGTCACTATTTTGAAGCTTTAATTTGAAATTCTTGAATTTTCAGTTTTTTGGGAAATTTCAGGTGTTCCAGATCCTTCGGGCCTATGACTGAGGGAGATCTATACTCGCTTGATTAAGCCGAAATTTGGATCATAGGTAGTATTTAGCTCAAAGATCACCCAAAGGATTTTACTTTAAAAGTTGGAGCCCAAAAATTGCTAAAATAATCCTTTAGCCAAAATTAATAAATTAGGGAATTTTTGTGATTTAGGTCAAATCTTTCTTGAGTTAGACTATTCTTCCGCTAGTCTACATCACATTAAGGATGTGTGGAGAGCCATAACAACCACAAGAGCAATTGATGGTGAGACAAACGAGCTCCCTGTGATCAATGTCAAGGCGTCTAGGCGATTAGCCTCGGCTAGGCGAGGCGATTAGCCTCGGCTAGGCGAGGCGTTGCCTAGACGATAAATTTAATAAAAAAAAATATATATAATTATATATACTAGTGGGTGGCACGTGCAATGCACGTGAGAGCGAGGGGAAGAAGTTAACCACGTTCAAACAAGAGTTAAAAGGGACATGTGTTAACCTGCGGGTGCGATTGAACTAGCTAGTGGCACGTGCGATGCATGTGAGAGCGAGGGAAAGGAGTTAACCACCGTTAATAAGAGTTAAAAGGGACACGTGTTAACCCGCAGGTGCGATTGAACTCTCCACAGTTAATAAGATTCTAAATAGATAGATTAACTCTCCCCGAGTTAAAAGTGTGTCTGCAATCTAGGTCTAATAGGCCTAGATTGCGTCGAAAACGATATTTTCAATGAAAAAAACGATTTAGAATCTTGTTACTTTTTCATTACATGTTTTTTTTTTTTAATTGAGATTTTTTGGGTTTTTTAAAGCAAAAAAAGAAAAAAAACAGCTTTTATAAGGTAGACCGCCTAGGCGACCGCCCAGATATCGAATGCCTAGGCGACCGCCTAGCTATTTCCGATTGCCTAATCACCTAGTCGGGTGCCCCACCCCCAAAAACGCCTAGGCGACGCCTTAACTACATTGTCTATGATGATAGGAGTACATCAGGTATCAACTATGAGTCCGTATATTTTTACATTGTTTATGGATGAATTGACAACTCTTATTCAAGAGGAGGTTCTTGGTACATGTTATTTGCAAATGATATGGTATTAATTGATGAAACTAATGAGGGAGTAAATTGTAGACTAGAATTGTGGAAAGATACCCAGGAATCTATGGGTTTCAAATAAGTCGGATCAAGACAATATATGAATTGATACTTTAGTAAGAACACAAATATGGTAGAGATACCCCAAAGAGACCAGTTTTGGTATCTTGCTCAATTATTTATTTTTTGATTGGTTAATGCGCCAAATATATTAAAAGGAAGAACAAAATACGGAGGCATGAAAGCGCAAGCAGCTAGAGTTTACAAACAAATAAACTCAAAGCAACTAAAAGAGGCTATCATGAACTCTGAACGATATACATAGATATCATCCCAAAATCTCCTAAAGCACCTTGCCCTCACTTTGAAGCTCTGCCCATTCCAAAACAACCAACTTAATAAGCGCACAAATACAAGACAGGGATGATGGAGAGTCCTCAAAGACTCGAAGATTACGCTCTTTCCATATCATCCAAGAGATGGCTCCAGGTAGAATTGACCATATCGCTTCCCGGGCACCATCACATTGATTTAAGATCAACAAGATAAAAAGTTGTGAAAGGAAGAGGGGAAGACCCAATCCACCCCCATGCGGGAGAGGAAATTACCCCAAATACCAAACACAATAGGACAATGTAAAAGCAAATGGTCCACTGTCTCCTCCTCTTGGAGGCACAAATAGCATCAATTGGCTAACCTCCACCCTCTATGTTGCAAGTGATCACATGTGAGAATCTTATTCAGTGCTGCATTCCAGATAAAGAAAGATACCTTGGAGGGGATACCCGGATTCCACACAATCTGATGAGGGAACGGAATCGAGGGAGCAGGACCAAAGGACTGTAAAATGGATTGTACTAATGGTTTGATTGAAGAGAATGTTACCCACAAAATTAAAATTGGATGGTAGTGAAGAAAAATTTGATTACACATCACTGGACCGGAGTTATGGCTGTACATTGAACAGGTTGACGAAACAATATTCCAGTTGCCAACTCCAGCTTATTTGGGATCATAGTTATCAAGTATGGGACTATGGGTAAGGTATAATACAGCAATGATTCGTTCGGGAAGTAGTGTGTTATATGGCAAAAGTACGGAAACAATAAAAAAATAATTAATAATTATAAATAAATATCATAATATTAACTAATAATAACCATTATTATACGGGTATAATATCAATATGGGAATTTGGGAACTATGTTTGGGATAAGGCATTGGTAATATATAATTTCATCTCAAAACTTGAATTCCCTGTACTGTTTGTCTTTCCACCAATCAGAATTACGTTTTACTTGAAATCTAAAAAATTGAGGAAAAAATCCACTTAATTAATAAGACAGTGAATTTAGCTCATTCTAGACTAGAAGTTGTACTCAGTAGTTTACACTGCCCTCTGCATGCATGTGATTTAATTTGTGGCACTTTTTATGTACTTTATTTGTTCTTTGTTTACTCCAACATGGACATTTTATCATTAATAGATGAAGGCATTTGAAGTCAGAGTTTACTAGAATAGTTCAAATTTCAAAGGTTGTTGGTTTGCTCAGCTTTCTTGATTTCTTTTTTTTACAGATGTTTGTGTTGTTGGTGTTGCACGTACGCCAATGGGTGCCTTTCTTGGTTCCCTTTCATCCTTATCAGCCACCAAGCTTGGGTCAATAGCTATTGAATGTAAAGTTACAGCCCTTTGCTTTTGTCTCCCCTACTGGGGAAATCCATGGAAATTCCAAAAAAGGTCGTCTTAAATGGTATATGTCAACTTGTAGGTGCTCTCAAAAGGGCAAATGTTGATCCATCACTTGTACAAGAGGTCTTCTTTGGAAATGTTCTCAGTGCAAATTTAGGGCAAGCTCCTGCTAGACAGGCTGCATTAGGTGCAGGAATACCTAATTCAGTGGTCTGCACCACCATTAACAAAGTCTGTGCATCTGGAATGAAAGGTGTGCTCTCTTATCTGTTGGAAACAGCATTTTCTTTTCAAGACGACGATATAGAAGCGTATTGACATGTTCTTTGTTTTGATCGTTGCAGCGACAATGTTTGCAGCACAAAGTATCCAGCTGGGTATCAATGATGTTGTTGTGGCTGGTGGCATGGAAAGCATGTCTAATGCGCCTAAATATCTAGCAGAAGCAAGGTTAGTGTTCCTTTTTAGTTCAAGATTGATTCATTCTCTTCTTTCTCAAACTCAAACCAATGTATAAAATAGGGAGAACTTTGCTATGCTAAGAATTGTGTTTCTGAAGAAAAGAAAAGTCAATGAGGTGGTACTGTCCTCAACCAGTGGATAGAGAGGTATATTCACACTCCAGCCTTTCAACTGAAAAATGATTTAAGTGGACTAGTGTCACTTGATCATGAGTCCAGCTTAGAGGTTTTGATGAGTGACTTACTATTGAGATAGCATGTCTATTGCCCACGAAAATAAAAACATAGTAAACAAAGTCAAAGTGCAGGATGAATATATCTGAGTCGAAGGAGTTAAATTCCTTCTCTAGACAGTTACATGCACACACACAGAATATATCTGAGTCGAAGGAGTTAAATTCCTTCTCTGGACAGTTACATGCAAACACACGCACACACGGGTGCGCGCTCACACACACACACACACACACACACACACACACACACACACACACACACACACACATATATATATATATATGAGAATTTCTTCTCTGGACATATATATCAGTCTACTATTAAAGGATGAGCAATTTTTAAAATAACAATATATGTTAACTTCCACTAATCCGTTTTACCTTTTGAAGATACGATCAAACCCCATAAGTAGGGGTATTTCGGTTATTTAGTAGGAGAGGGAACAACAAATTCGCAGACAATTATACTTGTAAGTAATCATGCTTTTTGTCTGTACTCGTTGTCCCATCTTCTCCTCTTAAATGGTAGAAATGCCCCTACTTTATGGAGCTTATTGAAATATTCAATTACAAAATTCACTAGTCTCGTGTAGGTTAACTGTTACCCATACATATCATTCCATTATTATAAGTACAAGCAACTTTTTCAGATTTTTGAAAAAATAATAAAACTATATTTTTTAATAATTTTCCATTACACAATATTAACCTTGTATTATGTAATGAAATGGAACAATATTAACCAGTTAAAACTTAAAAGTTAAAACTCTTTGAATTGTATTTAATAATAACTCTAAATGAATACTAATTAGATGGGACCTCCTACTAGCTTACAATACCCACCAAAACTCGTTGAATTCTAATTAAGAAATCTCTCCAATAAATATTAATTAACAGCATTTAATTTCTATGGGGATTTAATAGGAAACTAGAGGTATTATATGTATACTAATTACAAAATTTAGAACCTCTGTTATAACTAATATTTTAGAAAACTTAAATAAAATCAACTTTAAGCAATTATTTTAGGATAATAATACTAATTATGAAACTACGTAAATTTTTTTTTGAAAAATATCTTCTAATTATAAATTAATTAAACCATGAAGGAAAGAAGTTTTGGTACAAGTAAACTACATAAAATAGAAATCTTAAATAACTATTTCGAATCACTTTGAGAAACTAATACTAATTTTATATGAACTAGGATATTTCGACTAATTATGTAACTGAATTAAAAAAAATTCTTTAAACCTCAAGTAACTATTTCAAATAAATTTACGATCTCAGAATGTAATAATTTAATGATTTTACTAATTATGTAGCATCAATTGTTTTTAAACAAGTATTAATTAATGGTTATTTTGTATTTTATTGTATCCTTATTATTTTTAATATTATTATAATTAAAAAAATATAAGTTAAGAATTAATTAAATCTTATATACTTTTATTAATTACTTAAACAAGGTTTAATTTTTTTAATGAGCACAAATTAACCAAACATTAAATAATTATTTTGAAAAAAGGTACTACTTAGAAAAATCTAATATAAGTAACTTTACTATATACATAGAAAACATTTTTTTAAAACTAATTTATGTATTAATTGTAGCCTTAATTAATTTTACTAATTCTAGTTTCCTATTTTATATTTCTTTACTGATTATATCAAGTAAGTTTTTTAAAGTTTATTAAACACGAATTAACAAAAACCATAAATTAATTGGAGCCTTAAATAATTTTACTAATTCTAGTTTACTATTTTATATAACTTCACTAAGTATCTCAAGTAAGTTTTTTAAAGTTTATGAAACACGAATTAACGAAAACCTCAATAAATAACTACGTGCAATTGTACTAGTATATATGTATTGTGTGTGTGTGTGTGTGTATCGTAGTTGAAATGAGAGCTTGACTAACTACATTGACATATCAAAAAAATGTTAGGTATCCGAGTTTCATTTTTTTTTTACTTCTTCTTTATGCTTTTGGTCGTGTCTGCAACTGCATGCATGATTAATGGAGTAATGCTGGACTTGCTAATTTTATTACATAACCAACCATAATGGCACATCTTTCCAATGTTAAGAAATTGTTCCAAAAAAACAGTATCATTTGTAAAACATGCGCATTCTATGTATATTTACAGAAAGGGGTCTCGACTTGGACATGATACTCTTGTTGATGGGATGCTCAAAGATGGCCTGTGGGATGTTTATAATGACGTTGGCATGGGAGTTTGTGCCGAAATATGCGCCGATCAACATACAATCACAAGAGAAGAGCAGGTATTTTTCTGAACCCATCTATTGTGTCTAGACTTTTCCCAACATCTTTCACCAAGTAGATATTTACAGAAATTCACAAATTTTCACTACCTAAGGTTAACTGTCTTCCTCAGTTTAATGTGGCTTGTAACCTTCTTGTCTAAATTCTTTGGTGCAATTTCATCCATAAGTTATTGCTTCCAGTGATCTCAAAATCTATACTGAAACCATGCATTAAAACATTTGGAAGATCAACCCAATCTCAACAGGAACATGACTTTTTTTTTCCTTTTCCTGGTGGTTTAGATTTGATTACCAACCAATGAATTCTCTTTTACATAGAAATCTCTCATTGTGCTTCACTCTGCTATTGAATATTCCCATAGAAACTGTTGTCATGTAATTTATTTATTTTTAATTATCAAAATTCTATTTTTATTATGTTTAGAAGATTTTTGACTTTGCTATATGTATGTGACTCCTGCAGGATTCCTATGCTATTCAGAGCTTTGAGCGTGGTATCGCTGCTCAGAGTGCTGGTGCCTTTGCATGGGAAATAGTTCCGGTTAGACTTCTATTCTCTGTTAAATGAAAGGAAACTTCATGATTTGCAGTAACTTGTCATTAATCGCTATATTTTTTGTACCATGAAGGTTGAAGTTTCTGGTGGGAGAGGAAAACCGTCCACAATTGTTGATAAGGATGAAGGTCTTGGAAAGGTAAAAAGGATTGATGGCTATGGGATTCAATGTATTTCAGTTTTATTTTCTTGATACCTATGTAGTTTGAAGTTTTTTGTCACACTTAAGTTGTTTTCTGATAATATAGATGCAAATTTTAGAATAGATTTTTTTTTTCCGTTAGAATGGAGATATTAAGTTTTTTTTTTTTTGCAAATTTGGCCATTTGTTTTCATCTTTAAAAATTGCTAATAGCGTCCTTCTCGCGAAAAACTAAGGAGTAGAAAAAATGGACGTAGAAAATATCTTCCATCTGATATTTGAAGTTATAAGTTGGTTGTTGAATTCACAATCTTCCAGCTGCAATCTGTGCTTGTACCCGATATTATTCTCTAATGTCTCCCATTTTTCTCATCTTTCCATGTACCATCTTGTCATCTCATCATTGCTTTGTGTTCTCATCCTGATATAACCCATGAAACTTGTATTTGATATGCGTACTCCATCTTCACCTAGTAAAATAGGGCCCTCTGTCTGTCAAAATGCTGTAGGTTAGTTTGTATGAATAAGACCAAAGTAAAAAATCTGATTACCAAAGAGTGAACATTTTCTTTGCAATTTTTTCATTGTCATTATATTCCTGTTCTTGCACGTTAACATAATTGCCAGAACATAAATATACAAGTGTGGAGTTTCCTGTGTCATTCTATTTGGTTTATGGCTGGTTTATTTGTTCAGTATTAATATGATAATTTGTTGGCTTTGTATATTGCCAGTTTGATCCTGCAAAGCTGAAGAAGCTCCGACCAAGTTTCAAGGAGGATGGTGGTTCTGTTACAGCGGGCAATGCTTCTAGTATAAGGTCTCTCTCTCTCTCTCCCCCTCCCTCCTTCCCTCTTCCTTTATTTTTATTCTCATTCTCTATTTTTTTTGGTTGAGGTGGACCTTTTGTCCTTGAGAGTCTGTTACCTCTGGCAATGCTTCTAGTATAATCTCTCTCTCTCTCTCTCTCTATTTTTATTCTCATTCTCTTTTGTTTTTGGGTGAGGTGGGACCTTTCGTCCTTGAGAGTGCTTAATAACAATCTATATTAGGTTTTTGTATTCTTGGCCGTAAGATACTGAAACTACCAGACCACCAGGCTTCTAGCCAAAATGACAAACCACCCTGGAATTTTTGTAATGGAAGACTTGCCCTTAAAATGATCACTCATCCTCTAGAAACATTGTCTCCATGATTTGATTTAGGAACCTTCTTCCATTATTTTTTCTTAATTATATCATCATGTTTAGGGTTAAAGTGTATCATCAATCATTATTCACCTCGTCACGAAGGAAAATCCATTTTTTTTTTTTAAGGAAGTGGTGCTAGGTAAGAACATCTAGAGCATTTTAAAATCTTTTGTAGATGACTGATGTTTTACTGAATTGCTGTTATGGGCAGTGATGGTGCTGCTGCATTAGTGTTAGTAAGTGGAGATAAGGTGCTTAAACTTGGACTGCAAGTGATTGCAAAGATCACAGGATATGCTGATGCAGCTCAGGTATTTTAAAGAAAATTATCGAGCCTTTCTAGATCTCGGCAAGATGCCAGAATCACCTTGAATATTGAAAGTGCTCTTTTCTCATTTTCATTTCTTTATTTTGTCCTTCTAAAGTTTTCTACCACTTGGTGCTGAAATGAGACTTGCTGTACAGGCACCCGAGTTATTTACAACATCTCCGGCCCTTGCGATACCGAAAGCTATTTCAAATGCTGGCTTGGAAGCTTCTCAAATAGATTCTTACGAAATAAATGAAGCCTTTTCTGTAAGATTTCATGCTTTAGTTTTGAATAAAATCAGCATAATATATGCCTATATTGTTTCCCGATCTTATTTTCTCACCTCATCTCTGCAGGTTGTGGCTCTTGCAAATCAAAAACTGCTTGGGCTTAATCCAGTGAGTCCTCTAACCTCTCTCGACAGTTCTTGTCTGATCAGTGACCTTGTGTGTACTGAATGCTCAACACAATATGCGGCTGTTCTTTTTGTTATTCTTAGTTTTGCACTTCCCTCTCGTTCCATTTGATTCGCCGAGTACCATCAGCTATTTTCTTCTTTTTTAAGGTTCCTATCTCCTTGTACATATAGGAAAAGGTTAATGTGCATGGCGGAGCCGTATCTTTGGGACATCCTCTAGGTTGCAGTGGAGCTCGCATTTTGGTCACGCTTTTGGGGGTATATTTCTACTGGTTTTGTGTTTACCTTTATTTGTTCTGCATGCTGTAATTGAGTTCTTATACTTGGTTCTAATAATGTATTTATGTTCACTAAACACAGTTATGTGATCCCGTGTCTTTCTCTGGTTTTCTTTTTTACCTATTCCCCCACCCCCCCAAAAAAATCTTCTCATTTCCGGACTTCCAGTACTGTCAAATTCCCTTGCAAACTAACCAAGGGCATTGGCCTTTTGCTTTTCTTCTCTTTTATATTGTAAACCATTAGTGTGACTAGTTAGTTTCTTAACAATACATGAAATCGCATTTAATCTTGCTCTTGTTCCTGTTATATAAGGAAAAGTGGGTATGCCCTTTTTGGCTTTTTCTTCATCTTAGTCTAGGTGTATCGGGTTGCAGGTACTAAGACAGAAGAACGGGAAGTATGGAGTTGGTGGTGTTTGCAATGGGGGAGGAGGAGCATCTGCCCTCATCCTAGAGCTCATGTGATCCTTTTACATTTGGTAAGATATTTTAAATTCAATCAGTTCAGATCTCTATTATTGTTTGTTGTATCATAGTTAGGCCCAAAACAACTAGTGCCTTCTTTTTCCTAAAACCACAGACTTCTCTTAGTTTAAAGTAAAAAATAATTTCAGTGAGTTTACAAATTTTCAAAGGAAATAAATCTCAGTATAAGCAGCCAACTCGGAAACTGTTACAACTCGGCCCTAACTTGGCCAACTTTCAGTACTTTGTATAAAGTTCACTATGATTTCACATGGTGGCTTATAAGCGTTGCACCAAACACGGCTGAAACTTTAGACCCTGTTCTCTAGTTGCACTAAAACTACGACCACCAGAGTTCATGAAGACTCAAATGCTTGACCATGGGATGATTTCTCATATTATTCTACTAAACTTGAATTTTGTTCGACATCCAATTCCATACTAGCATGTTACCCTAGTTTATAACACACGATAGCAAAACAAAACAAAGGAAATAATGGATCAATGGAGATTCTACCACGAGAGCAAGCAGAGGTTTGATATGAAGCATATGAAGATCAAGGCACTAACAATGAGAATAATTATAGAGAAACTAATCATCTCCTCTACAGATTATGAAATGTTGGTTTATGACACATTGTCCATAAGGCCCTCTGAGCTCTTCCTTCTCCTTGCCTTCAGGTAGACTGGCATGGAACAGAACCCTGGAAAGAATCCGGCTAGAAATTTATAGCAACTAGTGAACACGGCAATTGGGTGGGAGCTTGAAGTGAATCTGATGGATGTTCTTTCTATTTAAAACAATTTTGATAAAGCTTACAACTATGGCTGTCAATGGATATGGTACCTTGGGATATCCAAAGCTTAAAACATACTCATCAGACTCTTAACTATACAATCAAGGTATGAATTTACAGTATGAATCCCTTTGATGGTACTCATAGGCATAGTAACAAAGTTGGGTTCGGGGAATAATTCTCAAGGGTCAAGTTCGGGGAATAATTCTCAAGGGTCAAGTTCGGAAATATTTGAAAAGAATACAAAATAATTATAAAAATAAACCCAAAAGTTTTATTAGATAATATACAAAATAGGTAGTTTACTCATCAAACTAACCGAATTATTGCGAGCGAGAATAATTCGCCAAACTTAAAATTCGCGAATTATTTGACATGTAGCAAATTTTGTTACTATGCTCATAGGTGTCAATAAGAGTGGATCATAGTTTTTTGCTTCCATTTATTATTAGTGTCTGATTGGGGCGGCTATGCCAATACCCAACCCTCACCCCACCATCACCACTCGAAAAAAAACTTGGTTGAAGTGAGAAAAAAAATGTCATAACCAGCCAACCATTTGGACCTAGCATTCCTGTTTTCTCTCTTTCCTTTTTTTGTTGGGTTGTTAAGCTGGACTCAGAGACTCTGACCTTACGGTTCAGGTGCAGTATGTTAATTATTTGAGCTACCCAAACCCAAATACATGCTCTCTATCAACATTGTGTTATAATTTCTATAAATATGAAAGACATGTAGTCTTTTACTTTGTGTTTTCTAAATATAGTTTTATTAAGTCAAGTTCTCTGTAAGTCATGAAAGTTTTTTGTATGCTGCAGGTCAGTTACAAGAGTGGGATTTGACTTGTTATGAAGCTGAATCTCTTTGAGTGTAATAGTTAGGTGTTCAATTTCGTATTCCTTCTCTCTTCTCTATGAGAAATGTAAGATCCAGTGTTTTACTACCTAAATCATTTCGCCAATGTTAGTGCCATTTCTTTTTAGCTTTTTTCCTTTATCTTATCTTCCATTTAATTTATGTTTAGAATGATAATAATCCAAAAGGCAAACTTCAGTTTTGCATTCTCACGTCATGGAAGAAGCCGAGGTCTTGAGTTCGAGTCCCTTCCCCTTGTTGGCCACCCTTCGGATTTATCCCGGCTTTCCTGGTTGTGTAGTATAAGGGGATTTGTATGGCCCGAGGGACTTAGTCGGGTGCTCTAAGAAGCCCCAGATACCCTCCTTCCCAAAAAAAATAAAATGGTTGACATAGAATGCATGGTTGGGGAATGAGACCCTCCCTTTGATGCCTACTTTTTTTTTTGAAAATAAGATAACATTCAACAAAAAGACTACATAAGCAGGCTGCTCCTTTGGGGGACGCGGATCTTGCTCAGAAATAAGATGCCGACAATCCCAAGCCGATAACTGTCTAGCAGTGAAATACCCTTGAGAGCTTAGAAGCAAAGCATGTGCAGCAAGGTTATGCACAAAGCTATTCTGATGCCGAGGTATGTGCTCGACCAAGCACCGATGCAAGCGGGATAAATTTGTTTGTATATCCTTCACTATGGGGCCAATCTCAGCCGAAACGGGACAAATAGGGGACAGGACCTGATTCACCAAAGTGACTGCATTAGAGTGAAATTGAACCGACGACCAATTGTTGGCTAATGCAAGCTCTGTGGCAATCCGAAGGGCAATAGCTTCAGCCACTAGAGGCGAACCCCCCATTAGGCCCTGCAATTGGCCACTCAAAATGGTGTGTCTATGATTTCTTGCCACCGCCCCAATATTAGCAATAGCTCAGCCCGAAGTAGATGCACCATTCGAAGCTACAACCTTCCACAACTGGGCCTGATCCTTTAATACAGTAGAAGGCTCACGCTCTACTGTGCAAGGGCTAGGCTGACCCCCAATGGGGTTGACCCCTAGATCCACCCCATCTGCCACTATACGAACCGCTTGAGCCACAATCAACAAACTGAAAAAGGGGGGGGGGGGGGGGGGGGGGGGGGTACTGTTATACTTGAAGGCATTTCGTGCTTTCCAAATGTGCCACACCAAACTGGCAATCAGGGAGAGATGGCGAAGCTTGGATGGCTTATCAAAAGGTGCCTCCACCCAAAAATTCCACCAGTCATTAAAGGTGTGGAAGTCTTTAAAGTCCGATCTGCACGCCAAAGGCAACCCCCACCACACCGCACGAGCAACATTGCATTCCACCATCAAATGAACAACTGATTCAACCTGCTTAGCATAAAATAGACACAAATTTGTTTGTATATCCTTCACTATGGGGCCAATCTCAGCCGAAACGGGATTAATAGGGGACAAGACCTGATTCACCAAAGTGACTGCATCAGAGTGAAATTGAACCGACGACCAATTGTTGGCTAATGCAAGCTCTGTGGCAATCCGAAGGGCAATAGCTTCAGCCACGAGAGGCGAACCCCCCATTAGGCCCTGCAATTGGCCACTCAAAATGGTGCGTCTATGATTTCTTGCCACTGCCCCAATACCAACAATAGCCCCGCCCGAAGTAGATGCATCATCTGAAGCTACAACCTTCCACAACTGGGCCTGATCCCTCAATACAGTAGAAGGCCCATGCTCTACTATGCAAGGGCTAGGTTGACCCCTAGATCCACCCCATCTGCCACTAAACGAACTGCTTGAGCCACAATCAACAAAACTGAAAAAGGGGGAGGGGGGGGGGGGGTTACTGTTATACTTGAAAGCATTCCGCGCTTTCCAAATGTGCCACACCAAACTGGCAATTAGGGAGAGATGGCGAAGTTTGGCTGGCTTATGAAAAGGTGCCTCCACCCAAAAATTCCACCAGTCATTAAAGGTGTGGAAGTCTTTAAAGTCCGATCTGCACGCCAAAGGCAACCCCCACCACACAGCACGAGCAACATTGCATTCCACCATCAAGTGAACAACTGATTCAACCTGCTTAGCATAAAATAGACACAGTGGGTCTATCGGAATCTGTTTTTTTGCTATGTTGTCATGAACTGACAAAGCATTATGGAGACATCTCCAAACAAACCAATTGACTTTGGGAGGAATGGGAAGCGGCCACAACAACGTCCAACACTCTGAATGAATTACAAAAGACGAACTAGGGGTACAAGCTCGTCCTATCGGATTAAGGGAATGAAAATGATGGTATGCCAACCTTACCGTGAAATTCCCTGAACTAGAATGATGCCAAAGGAGCTGATCCGCAAAGAAATGACGAGGAAGAGGAATCTTACGTATAGCTAACACTTCTGCCTCCTGTAGAAATTGGGATAAGCGATCAATATTCCACACTTTCAAGGAAGGCTCGATAAAATCACTCACCTTGGACCAAGGACAGGTTGCCGGCTCAGGAGAGTAAAGCTTGAAGCCATACAAAGATGGGATCCATAGGTCCTCCCAAGCATTAATAATATGTCCTGAACCCACACCCCATCTCAACCCCGAAAGTAACACTTGACGACCAGCGATGATACTACGCCAAGCCCATGAAGGCCTATACCCCACTTTTGTGCTAAGGAAATTTGTACGGTTGAAAGAGATACTTTTAACCAATCGGGCCCAGACCGAATTGGGATTTTTTAAAATGTTCCATCCTTGCTTGGCCAGGAGGGCAAGGTTGAAAGAGGTAAGATGGCGAAAACCAGCTCCCCCAACGGCCTTACTTTGATACATTGTTTTCCAACTGACCCAATAGGCCCTCTTATGCTGATCATCTTGATCCCACCAAAATTTGGCCACCTTGGCTTCAATATCCTTGCACAGTTATCTGTATCTCTTATGCAGAATCCAACAAGTGGTTTTTAGGTACAAGGGTGTGGAAAGGATCCTTGAGAATCGGTGCCTCCAAGTTCATATAATAAGCTTTTTTTTTTCCCATTCATGTGATGAACTGCCCTGCACAAAGACTATGGATATGATACTGGTGTAGTCCTCCAAATGAGGGGCTCGAAAAATCTCAGATGAATTCAGTCACCATTTTAATCCGAGAGTTGGTCAAAAGTGCACAATAGTCCCCATAGTCCTTCTAAAGAATTGTTAAAGGTTTTGTTTTTAAGATAGTTATTTTTTAATAAATATTTTTATTTTTGATATTTTACCTCTTAAAATAAAGTGTCATATTTATATGTAGCTATTTCTGTAATTAGATCTTGGGGGAATTCTAGAGACTTTTCGGGTGGATAGACTCAACCTTGGATCCCCTTCAGTTAGCACTTGTCTTTGATCTTAATAGATTTTACTATTAGTTATTCCCCTCCCCGTAAAAAAAAGACTTTTTACTGTTAATGTATGCTTGGTTGTTGAGAAAATAGGTGGAAAAGAAAATTTTAGATTTCTATTACAATTCGGAGTCGTATTTTATCAAATTTTCTTTTCTTCTCTCTTTCACTTATTTTCTCGGCAACTAAACATAGGGTTACACCCCGTCGCTTGCTTCAATGGTAGGGTATGATCTCACGTAGGAGAGATATCGTGAATTTATTCCAATTGGGTGACGACTTGCAAGTGTCCACTCCTCCATTACTAATCTAGGTAAATGATATCACCACCCCCCAAAAAAAGCTAACGACCCTAAGATTTATATTATTCTTCATGTATTTGTTATTTTGTTTTGGTATTGTGTTTGTTAGTTTCTTTTTTTGGTTGGTGTGGGGGGGGGGGGGGGGGGGGGGGGGGCAAAGTCAACCACTATACAAAACAAGGAGAAAATACATTTACAACCCCTGAGGTTTGACGAAAACACACATAGACCCCCCAGGTTTTAGAAAATACATTAGGTACCTCTACTTTTCAAAATATTAACACTTACACCCCTTCCATCAGTTGACCCTTAGTCAACTGACAGAATGATGATGTCATGTGATAAAATGGTATGAACTACCAAAAATGTCCTCTTTAAAGTTGTCATCTACCATTTTTCTCATATACGAAATTGTTCCTTCATTTTTAAATGAAGTCAAATCCTTTAAGGGTGGCCACGTGTCCTTCCTGACACCCCTGAAATTGAGTTAGATTCACCCACCCCTAGGGTTCACTTGTCCATCCTTGATTTTTTTTTTAATTAAAAATTTGTTTTTAAGACTTTTTTAATATTTAAAAAAAGAATTAATATTTTTAAAAAAAACCAAGGGCAGGTGAACCCTTGAGGTGGCCATGTGTCCTTTTTGACACCCTTTGAGGTAGCCACGTGTCCTTTTGACACCCCTTAAATGAGGTTAGATTCACCCACCCCTAGGGTTCACCCGCCCATCCTTGTTTTTTTTTTTTTTAAATATTAATTCCTTTTTTTTATATATATATTTTAAGTATTAAAAAAGCCTTAAAAACAGTTTTTAAAAAATAATTAATATGCAGAAAGAAAAAGAAAACCAAGGATAGACGGATGAATCTAACCCCATTTAAGAGGTGTCAAAAAGGACGCATGACCACCTCAAGGGATGTCAAAAAGGACACGTGGCCACCCTTAGAGGATTTGGCTTCATTTAAAAATGATGGGCAATTTTGTATATGAGAAAAGTGGAAAATGACAACTTTAGTAGAGGACATTATTGGTAGTTCATACCAATTTATCACATGACATCACAATTCTGTTAGTTAATTGAACGGTCAACTGATAGAAGGGATGCAAGTGTCAATATTTTGAAAAGTAGGGGTACCTAATGTATTTTCTGAAACCTGAGGGAGTCTATGTGTATTTTCATCCCACCTAAGGGGGGTGTAAATGTGTTTTCTCCAACAAAACAAAACTTTAGTAAAAGCAACTCTTACTACATCATTCATAATTAAAGGTCTCACCCTCCACGGTTCATCTAACATAGTTATGTTGGTAATTAGATGCCTATCATTGGCATCGGATTATCTATGACAGATGCCAGAAAATGATCTCAAGCATCCACACATCATTCGTCATGTGGTGATAAAAAGGAGAGAAATCATTTTATTTTGTCCCTTTTTTTTTGACTTTTTCCCACTTGATATCTCTCCCATTTTTTATCGCTTTTTCTAGCATTTGCCAAAGACAATCTATCATTGGCATGTTAGCTTGGCAGACGACGTACATTAACATTGGCCACACTCCACGTGATTCGATCCGGCCTCACACTTGGAATATCTTAATGGGTAATGGGTAATGCTAGCTACACTTTCTTCCCCGGAATGACATGTCACTGTCTTTCATTCAGAAAAAACAACAAGTGTTTTGAATCAATTCTCTATCTATTTAAAAAGAGAGTATTAAAAAAAAAGAATATTGCTCGATATTCTAATATACATTGCCTCGGGTGGTCGGTGATCCTTTTGAGAAAGAAAATTAAAAACAAAAGAAGACGCGCAATGGCTATCAAGTCATCGTGAACAGCCACCCTCGCCAAATTGCGACCTAGGCATGCTGACATGTTACCCAATACTTGGGAATGAATTTCGTCCGGCCCTCGCCAAGCACAATCTATCTGGCCTCCGTCCCACAAGTCAACGTGTGTCCCTCTTGACACTCCTTAACTGTGGTTAAGGTTCAATAATCCTTAAGGTTCAACCATGTAACCTTAGTTTTTAGAAAGAAATATTTTTTTAAATGAACTACAAGAGTTAAATTTTCATAACCTGAGTTAAAATAGCTTTCAGACGGTTTTGGTCTAGCCCCTTGCCACACCGAATTCCATCCCCCTGTATACTTTATGAGGCATGGCACCCTTGTTTTATACTCAGCCAAAAACTAACTTATGTTTTTATTTTTTTGGTCAAGAGTAACAACACAACATGGCCAACAACACACACTACAAACACACTACAAAAAATTGAACCCAACACACCTTAAAAAGGGAAGTGATTGTATAAGCTCGATAGCAGTGTTATCGAGCTAATAATCATCCGATCAAGAATCCAATGCACCAAAATCATGCAAGTGGGGCCCACTCCTTCAATGCTTGTCAGCCCATCAATTTTGGTGCATTGAAATTAAAAAAAAATAAAATTTGGGTGCATTGGATTCTTATCGGATAACTATTAGCTCAAATTCCTTTAAAAAAAACAAAAAACCAAAACCTATCTTATGAAGAGGAGCTTTTAAGTGATGAAGAGACTAGGCATCATTAACCCGTGTGGGACTAATTAACCTAACTTTTTTAAAAAAAAAATGTTAAATCAAAGAAATATTGGGTTTTGACTGAAAACAGGATAGTTTATTTTTAGCTTAAGGTAGGAAATGTTTGGAAGTAGGGCGTAGGGCAAGCAAAGTATTACCTACCATATCTCTCTTGTTTTTAAATTCCTTTTAAGTTATATCTGAGATTTATTAACCTTTTAGTTTAAAGAATTGAACCTTAATTTTTATTTGAAAAATAAAATAACAATTTAACCATAGAATTAGAACTTTTTTGGGTGTTTCACCTGAGAGGTCATGCTTTGCATTTTTATTACCTAAAAGGGTATTTTTTAAACATATTTATCAAAAATGGCATACTTTGTATTTTTATTACCTAATAGGGTATGCTTTTGACATATTAACCCCTTAGCCCATCATGGATAAGAGTAATATTGGTAAAACTTTTCAAAACATGTCCTTTGAGATAATATTTTTAATTTAGGGTGACGGTACTTATCTCAACTTTTTAACTAGAGTGAAAGGGTGTTAAGAGGCTAGGCCAGAATATTTTACTCTGGCGGTCTGGCCTGCCCATTCCAGCCCGAGTAAATCCGGACTCTCTTTAACATGGCTCCACTAGCTCCATAGGCCATAGCCGTCTCGTCTCGTCTCGTCAGCTGTTGGGAGTATAACAGGTGGCAGTGGTACTGACAGATTCCCATTACCGTTAGTTAATATTAGCGCCGTTTAGGTGTGGGGTCCACAATACATTCGTCGTTCACACGGGCATCTCTGGCTCAACTCATTTTGCCCGCTCCACCTTTCGACCCGTATAAATACGTCTCTCTCTCTCTCTTCCAATCGACCTTTTTTATTGCAGCGGAAGCCATTTTTGAGGAATTTCTATCGCGAATTAATGTCGGTATGAAATGGAATTTCTCTCTGAAACCGTAGATTTCAAGTGTTATTTAGATTTGTAATGGTTATTTGAGATTCGATCCAGTTCTTTTGGATTATGATGTTTCTTTAGGTTTTCTTTGAATGATAGCTGGTTTCTGTTAATTTCTTGTTGTATACATGATTTTGTTTATTTGATTATGATAATTTTGATTCGATTTTGGAGGTTTGATTGTGCTTATGAGTCGATCGATTCAAGTCAGGATTTTGAGCAAAAGGTTTCCTTTTAAGTTCCTCTTTTGCCTGTGCTTATTTGTGATATTAGTGAAATGAAAAAAGTTTCTTGGTGTATTTGGGCTTTGTTTGAATCTGATACTTTTGATTTTCATGTCTTTTGTTTGGTTTTTATTCAATGGTTTTTGTTACTTGTAACTGGATGGAGGTTATAATGATGCAAACATGGTAGTTTTTTTTTTTTTTTTTTTTTTCTTAGGAAAATAATCACCTCCTCGGTCGGTGACGCGAGGAGGTGCGTCTCGGCTTCCTTTTCCTTACCACGTGTTGCCTTTTAACTTCCTTTAACCATGGTTAAGATTTAATCACCCCTAAGGTTCACCTATCTACCCTTGGTTTTTAGAAAAATACAATAAAAAAATCTAACCATAAGTTAAAAAAATTTAACTCGAGTTAATAGCAGTTGAATGGGTGGCTTTGTGAGAGCGAGGAGCAAATATTGCTTTGGTCCTCGCCAGTGGAGCAAACTATTGCTCTTTTTCTTATGTTGTTTCTGTTGTCTGTGAAGGAGTATTGGTTTAGTTGAAGATATGTTTTTCTTTGTATCGTTTTCTGGTTTTACATTTTTTTAATTAATCTGACTAGTATAAAGTTTAAGTTTTGGTGTTTTAAATGCTTTCTTTTGTCTTCTCTACATATGCTAGTCTTTTCGTTTATGGCTTTGTTGTCAATATTAAGCAATCTGATTAGAGGACCCCTAAGGACCTCTTCCAAGCTGACCACACCAATCAAATTTTAAAATAAAATAACAGTTTCACTGCCATGTGTCAACTTGTAATTGGGTGGTCAGTTTGGAAGAGGATTCTGTGGTCCGTTTTCCATTTTCCTTTCGTTAATGATATGTTTTTAATGTCCGTTTATGTAACCAAAATTTTAGTGTCACATTTTCATGGAATGCTCCGTTTGTTTCGAACTAAAATAGAGGAAAACAAATGAATTTCACGGAAAATGTCTATTGTGGTAAAGAAATTACACTTGGAAAATGACATTTTCTATGGAATTCATTTGTTTTCCCCTATTTTACCTCAAAACAAATGGAGCAGAAGTGAAAATGCATATCTCTCATTATAAATAATTATTGTATGTTGCTTTCCTTATCTAGCCTTGTTCAAATTCTTGAAATGCTATTCTGTGGGCTAAAGGTAGTGAGAGAGGTCCTTGGAGAAACATTATTAATGAGATTCGTGGTTTGGGGGCCAGTAGGAATATTTCGTTCTCTTTGGTCCCAAGATTAGTAAATGAAATTGCAGATTATATGACAAAGGGATTGATATGGTGGAATTTTTTTTTTTTTTACTGAAGTTCCCTTCTTTCTTGTAAAATTTATGGAGCTATTGCTAATATTGTTTTTGTATGTTTTACTAACTCTTTCTATGTAATTTGTGTTTGTGTGGCAGATTGCTGTTTTCTTTCCCTCCTTTTCCTTTTGTTTTGAGGCGTCATGTATATACGTTAATTGTTAACTGTCAGTGTTGGTGTTTGGGGTGAGTATGCCTGACCACTACATCACCTAGGGAGAACTGTTACGAATCTATAGAGAATACTTTGAGATTTGATCACAGGACCTCCCTCAATGAGAGCACACCTTTGCCATCTGAGCTGAGGGATAGGTGTACCGGATTGCTGTTTGTCAATCAGGGAATAACAGCTCTGCTCCTTAAAAAATATAAAAATTCATTTTGATTTCTAGTTATTCGGGCCTTTTGGGGTCACAAAAATTGATTATATTATCAGCTTCTAGGTGGCATTTGGATTGGATTTTTTTTGGCCAAAAATCAATTCTAATAAAATTCATGATCAAATAATCATTTTTTCAAATAATAGTGTTTGGAGAATATGAAGTTGAGAGACTCACCTATGTGTATTCTCGGAACACTATTATTTGACCATTAATTTCTACACAATCAATTTTGCCAGAATTGATTTTTGGCCAAAAAAATCCAATCCAAACGCCCCACTAGTGATTGAAAACACTAGTGGATTTGATGGAGGTTTTAGTTTCATCATTTAACATTGCCCAGTTTTAGATGGAAAATTCAGTTTCTCGGCTTATCTAGTTGATGTTCACTCAATATTTTATTGCTCAAGTATGTCGCCTTTTGGAGGATTGCTTGTCAACTGCTATAATAAATATGGTTATTTCACTTCCCTCATAGGGAGTGTAGCCTATGTTGCCAGTTGATACAAATTTGAACTTGATATGGGTATGGAGTATGGACTATGAACTTATGGAGTGCCACACTTTACAAATCCCATCAAATAGGAATTATGGAGTGCATCTGCTATGGATAATGGGATATATGTAATAGGTTATATTATGTAATGTGGTCACGAGAACATATGTAAATGTCATATCATAGTTACCCGAGCGTGAAGTGAAGCGAAAGCGGGAAGTGAGATGTGGGAGCCTCACTCCTATTATAGTAGTATGGACAGCTAACATTATATTTTGCCTTACATGAGATATGCGTGGAGAATTAGACATTATAGGCTCCAATCCAACGATACTTACTTAGGGCTTACACCCTTAGGTTGTAGGCACAGGTCTATCCTATCACATCTGACATACGAAGCCTCTTTGACGGCTAAATGAGATGTGATGGAAGCGAGCATCCCACCTTGTACATAGCTTCCCTGCTACCATGCATCATATTATGCGTAGTTGAGTAGAAATATATAGAAAAAAAAAGAAAATTAAAAAGAATTATATATATATATATATGGGATGTTGGAATTCCGTATGGGTACCAAAAATTTGTTCGAAAAGATATAAGAGGTTGAATAAGGCTTGGAGAGGTTCTTGTGTTCACCAAATAAAGTTCTGGGTACTAAGTTGAACACTGCCAATTAAGTTGTTGCTGAAAGATGCTTATGAGAATTCCATTATTCAAGAACTTCTGATCACTTTTATTTCTATGGATATCTGATATCTCTGGATAAATACCTTTGATATTACTTTGCATATTTGGAGAGCAAATCATGTTTGTTTAGTTATGTGAACCAATTTTGTATTACTTGGTAATGGACAATCTTAGTTATCTCTCTTCTCACTAATAGTTGTATTCTATTCATTTTGTTTATTTCCTATATACTTGGATCAATATTGTTATATTTTAATAAAATATTTGAGCATTTCCCTGTATTTGAACTCACTATTGATTAGAAATTCTCTTTAGGAGAAAGTTAATCATTAGCATTTGTCATATTTTCCGCAGGGCTTTTATCATTCCTATTTGACATTTTTTTTCCTGATTGGAATCAGCTTTGGTGTCTTTGAAGTTCTTTACTTAGTAATATGTCTGAAAAATGACGTGTCTCTCCTTCCTGGATTCATTTTAATTATTTTGGAAGCTCAAAAGGTAAGTTATAATCTTGGTGCGGATAAATCATGAAGTAATACAGCTTGGTGGGTTGACGTTGGTTGCCAAGTGGCTAAATTAGAAGACCAAGCAAGGTCGGTTGTTCTCTCCTATGAAAATGCTTTAGGGATATGGCCTGAAGGAATTTGGGAGGTTAGTAGTGGTTAAGAAATCAAAGTGAGGTTGTTGAGAGCCTCAAAGCCAGCCAATATCAATGAAAGTCTTTACCAATTTTGGAATGTGATTGGTGAATGAGACTAGATTAGATTTTGGGAGGATATATTGTACTAGGAAATTTCTTTTTGTGAAGCTTAATAGTCTCTATGATGGGACTAGAAAAGAGAAGATTTTGGAGGAGTGCTTTGATTTATCAACTTATGGTTTTTGGAAAATTGTGGAGTGATTCAATCTTTACTACATGTTCTCGGGAGAATATATGGAAAAATAAAACTTTATTATAGCCAGAGAAAAGGGGATACAAAAACTTATATGACTTTAGTTTGTTTTATTTCTCTTTAATTAGTCACATAACTTTGTAAACATACTGAAGATTGACTGAACTATGCGGCTTCTCCATACCCTTGTGCCCTCCTTTTTTGGAGGTTGGTGTGTCTACTTACAAATACTGTAAGTGTGTCGGAATTGGGACCTTAACATGTACCTCAAAAATCGCCCATCAAGAATAAAAAAGTTCCGTTGCTCTTCACTACATGATCCAACATGTTTTTTTGGTCTGCATTTTATTAAGAAGTCGGTCTGAATTACATTTTTCCCAAGATTGGTGATTCTGTTCTTGCATAGAGGCTCCCACTATTTTTTATAATGTGGTGTTCAGCAGTCGGAGAATATCTCACCATACCAACCTGGTCATTCCTCTGCTTGTGACCTTATCAGGCTTGTCAACTAATCCTCTTAGAATGTTAGTATGTCTTGAATTTATGTTTGGTTCTCTATCCACGGGCTTCACCAGTGTGACTTCATTGGGTATTACTAGTAGATGCAGTTTTTGGTGCTTAGGTAGTTCTTTCAAGCACATCAATATGCACTAATTACCATCATGCTAGATTGCATTACACTTCTTCCCTTAGTCTATAGTGAGGATCTGTAGCTATTGTGCTTCATACAAAGTCACTGTATTGATGTAATACACCAAGGTGAATGATGGGATACTATTGTAGTGGTACACTATGAGACACTTTGGTATCTATCATTTATGTGAGCTACTACAATCCTGATTATTTTCCCACATAAGATCTTCTGGTCTATGAAGAACCTGATTTGACAATCCTAAACATCTGATGGATTGTTCTGGACTGTCACTTCTCTTTGTTGATTGACCGGGAAAATGCAATTGATTGGATGGTACTGATCGGTTTTTGTTCGGTGCATGGGACTCCCTCAGGGGGGGATTCTATTTGTTGCAGACTTATTAGCATCCCATTATTTCCCATGCATGAAATACAAGACTATAATTTCCCAAGCATATTATTTAATGCTACAACCTACCCTGTTCTTTTGAGCATATCTGTGTATACTGTTTGACCCCCTTTTGTGCATATATTTTTATAATTTATATCTTAGATTTGCCTCTATAATGAATTCCAAATGCTCATAGCATATTATTTTTCCACCGTAGTTCAATTTTACTAGACTAAAATTTGAAAACAAGCACTCTGGATGAAGTTTAAATGGCCTTTCCTTACTGTTTGTGGGGGAGGTAATTATGTAATACTAATGTATTCGTAAAAGAATTATATAAATGGAAATAGCTTTCTACTTATTTTAATTTGTGTCTGTTCTTCTGCCTTAAGGGCGGCTAACGGAATCTTTATGGGAAAATTCTTTCAACAGGACAAGGGTCGGCCATTGCCAAAGTTTGGTGAATGGGATGTGAATGACCCTGCTTCGGCGGAGGGATTTACCATGATCTTCAACAAGGCTAGGGATGAGAAAAAGACGGGTGGCAAGCCTGATTCACCAGGAAAGGATGACACCGCCTTAAAGCCTGGAATAGATCCTGGCAAGCCTCAGGCTGTAAGTTGCTCTTTTCCTTAGTCTCCATTGCAGTTACTGCTATGGTTTGCTTAAAGGTACTATTTTCATCATTTAAAGTTGCAGTACTACTATCTACATCAGGTAGGTCCTACCTTTGAGTTCTTCTGATCTACCAGTCTTCTGGTCTTTACCTAGGAGATGTCCTTAGTAGGAAATTAACCCATTGACCATCATAAGTAAAATATGATGGGTCCTATCCACACTTTATGCTGCACGGGACAATTCCTTAACGAAGTAAAATGCGAGGGTGTTGTCTCATGTAGCGTAAAAATGTCTGATGCTCCCCCAGTGTATGGACACCCTTTCTTAATGTTAATGCCTTGCAGCATGTGAACTCCTTATTTCCCCTCAATTATCAAAAAAAAAACTCCTTATTTCCCCTCGTCCTAAGTCCATATGGAGGCCCATCTCATTGATCTGGTATAATTACTTGATTGGCCATCTTTTGGTGTTTTCATAAAATGGTGATCTAATGATTTAAACTATCCAACCTGGTCACTCTAATGGAAGGTTTAGACAATAGTCATCGTTCTTCTGACTGTCAAAAGAATTTTAAATGGTCTGATGGTTAAGATAATCATGGTTGGTAAGATTTCTATGGCCGTTTTAGGAGCTGTCAGGAGATAGGGAAAACACAAATTTCCATAATGTGGGGCATTAATGATGGGTAAGATTAGTTTCTTGATCACCAGGAAATGAAAATAATGGCCCGTGAATGATTGTCGGATTACCACATTTCCCCCTGGTTTCCATGGGAAGATATGTTTGCTGTATTTTGATGTGGAGAATGCGCTTACATTGCAGAAAAAATGGTTTTGCTGTGTGCAACCTGCTTATGCCGAATCTTGATAAGGAGGCTCTTACTGGTGAGAGCTTCAATAGAAAAGCATCTTCACCTATATGCTGCCCAACCATATTTTCGGAAAGACTGGAGCTGTAGTTAGAAAGCTGTGAAGGGCCTGCCGGAATCTGTTTGGTGTGCTAAACTGGTTTTGATTAGAAGGATGGGTTTGGGGAAGAGGAGGATGTAAGAAAAACGCTTTATTGTATCTATATGTACTGAGTGGGTGTAAGAAGCTAAGCTCTACTTCATGTATCCCTGGTTCCATCTTTTGTTTGGATTTGTTTGCGACGTTTTATGACATTTTTATGTGCTGTATTATTGGAGTGGATTTGGTTTTCCAATCCTGTGCAAGATAAAGCTCCCTAACTCTCTTCCTCTTTATCAGTTGTGTTAATCCCAAATATTTGGGGCAGGCAAAGTGTGTTATCAAATCATTCCTTCCTCTCTCTCCTGAAAAACATATGATAGTAGCTAACAAAAACAATGTATCTTCAGCTACTCTTCAGTTCCGTTTGGGTCCACTAGTGTTTATTTGAGCTGATTACTTGGGACTCAGTGTTAGATGTGCTCCAACTTGTACTGACTAGGTGATGTCAACCAGCAAAAGTTGGTGTTGGTGTGTGTGCAGCACTTCTTGTTTGTTTTAACCTAATTTGGATAATCAGATATTAATTCGAATATATTACTATCCAGCATCCGCTTCAATTTCGCTCTGTTTACAGCCATCCAAAATAAGAAAGAAAAAGAAATCAAACTGTATGTATGTCAGTGTAAGTAATTGCTGGCCACCAAAGTTCCTGTAAGGAATTAGTTGCCTACTCAACTCCATTATCTGAACTAAGTATACTGATTTTAGAAGAGTTTTACTTAGAGTGGAACCTAGTGTACGTATGGAGCATGTCAATCCATTCCAAGAGAACCAGTTTGGAGGAAAGTGATCAACGAAAACTTGGAAATATTGAATCAAAGGACATTTCATGCCAAATCAATTTTCCCACTGTTGCGAAAACATCTTCAACATGAAGAGATGCCATGAAAGGACGAGGACCCTTTAGGGGCAAGATTTGTACAAAAATCAGCCAATAATATAACAAGCAAGCATCCTCCACACAGTTTAAGAACCATGCAAACATTCTGATTCTGCTATTTTAAATTATTCGCTAACATTAACGTTTGGAAGAACACCACAATTTATTCCTTTCAGGTATTCTTTGTTTAGATAATAAATAAATATAAAAATGAAAAAAACATTAATTCATAAAGAAATATCTCTACCAAATAGTCCAGTTATTCCCTTTCCTGGATCGCTTTGTTTCACAATGGACTCCCCAACCAAAACCTGCAAAAACACAGTATATTTCCATCTTAGAAGTAGCATAACATTCATATACATCACAAATATGGAGACCCATACACAAATGTACCTGTACAAAGTGATCAGATTCATGTATAAGGCATACACATACATACATTGATGAATGCATAATACAGTTGTAATGAAACATACATGCAAATGCACCAGAGCAAAGTATGTGTATAAATGTCTATTGTGACTACTGTATCAAACATGGTTCTGCCTACCAAGCTAATACACACTGTTGCATTGCTCTTTAATCTCGTTTCCTTGGCATATAGATTTATGCATGCATCTATAGAGGCTTTATTTTTATTTTTCCTTTCCTCGCTCAATAGAGGAATAACCTATGAGACTCGAGATATGACTGCTCTTTTGCTCAAAAGTAAAAGCAAAAGCAAAAGCAACCTGCTTTAGCCAAGAGACAATTTTGTAGTCTTGAGCCAATCATATCCACCTGTTGCATTTTCAAGATCAACATGACTAGGCAACAACATACATTTCATATACAACTCCAAAGTCAAAATCCTATGCATGCCAGTAAGAAATTGGAAAGTGGAACTTACGGCTTTAACTCCTGCTTCTTGTACATAAGCAATATGATCAGGGGTAAACAGCCCGGATTCTCCGACCACCTGAAGAAAAAAAAAGAAAGATGTGATGCTCATGTCAACATAACAGGATGGTCCCCCCCGTCTTCCATCATTAGACATTAGATAGGTGAAAAAACAAACTTACAATTATGTCCTTTTGACGGATCATTTGGCCACGCTCTCCTTCAAGAAGCTTCTTTGTGTTACTAAGATCAAAATCAAATGTTTCTGTGGACAATCCAAAATAAAAATTACTGGTAACTCATTTCGGTGATTGAAACATGCATTTTGTCTGTGTGTGGTTTTATGCCATGGAGTATTTTTATTCTGTTAATTGAATGCTAAGATTGAATAGTGAAGGTATATACAAAAAAAAATTGAAGATAGTATGCAGTATGTGTATCACATGTTATATAGGAAATTAGGAATACCAGTGGTTGTCAAAAGAGCAGCGAGACAAGTGAAAATGTATTTTCATAAGAATATAAGAGATTAGAGATGAATAAAGATAATAGGGGATTTAATCCAACCAGAAATGCTTTGAATTAACAGTATATTTTCCAATGTTTTGGACAGCTAAGAATGGCAAGAATATGGGAGCGTAACTCCACAAAATAAATAGTTACGTATTTGGCTATTAAAACGTAAAATAAATGAACAAAAAGAATCAAAGATGAAAAATGAAACAACAATCATATATTTGATAAGACTTTCAAAATGTCAGCCATCTTTATAAGATGTGGCAAGGCTTACCAAGATCACGATTGTTGATGCCAATAAGTTCTATCCCATCTATTCCCAGAACACGATCCATTTCCATTTCATTGTGCACCTTCAAGAAAAATAGAAACAAAAATTAAGCATTTAATAATCCAGAAAATGAGTGATAGCTTTTTCCTTTTCTTGTCAACCAATTACAAAAACAAACACAAGTCATGCCTCCTGAAAAACTTGCAATTCCAGGACTCGATACAAAAACTTATTTGACTTAGTCAGTCTAAAATATGAAAACTTGGTACAAGAAGACCAACTCGATCAACTACTTGATGTAATTAGGAATGGATTGCTCAGGATAATTTGGAAAAGATTGAACAAGTTGAGTCAAATTGACTCCTTGTTCAACCAAGCTGACGATACTCAAGGATAGTTAAGAGTCTTGACTGTATGAGTAAATGAATATGAGTTCATCAGAGGAAAGCACATTCCTAGTTCAACTTTTTTAGCTATGCTAGTAATAAGTAGATGATGGAGGGAAAACATTCTACGAACCTCAACTAGCGCTGCCAAACCAAGCATTTTGCAGATCTTAGTCATGTATCTGATGTCAAGATTGGGTAACACGGCAGCAATTAAAAGAATTGCATCTGCGCCTTTCGTTCGAGCGTAATAGATTTGCCAGGCGTCTATGATGAATTCTTTGCAGAGAAGAGGGCACTGCATTTTTTACTCATGTTAGAATCATAAGACAAAAATAACCATTATATAAAGAATGTACATAACGAGTACAAATTGAGCAGTGCAAAACAAATTTTACACGGCAGACCTTTACTCCAGCATTCCGTATGGCCTCCAGATTATTAAAGCTTCCCTTATTAATAAAAAAGTAAAAACCAAAAGAACGATAACAGTGGTTAGCAAAATAAATATACTTGGGCATTCAATTTCCAACCAGCTCTCCTGCCCATATATTCATAAAATCCAGCAGAATTCAAGTCAAACAAAGAATATTACCTGAAAGTATTTTTCATCTGTCAAAACACTGAGGCATGCAGCGCCACCTTTCTCATAAGCATCAGCAATTTGAACCTGTTACGAGAAATGTTCAGAATTACATCATAACCCACGTGATAAAAGAGAAAAAACCAGTAGATGGATATGGTAAAGCAAAAAACCATAAACTTTGCTTCTGCCTACGTTGTGGATCCATACCTATAAACTGTGTGGCATAGACATAGACATAGGTGCCGGTGTAGGACTCGGATGTGGGGTGTCTGTTACGATCCCCAATAGTTTATGAGCCTAACTTTCCGCCCTTTAATCACCCTAGGGACTTTTGGAGTATTGGTTAGGTTCTTAACATTTGGTATCAGAGCTGGCACCACATTTTGAGTTCAAATCTCGGGTGACCTTAGGAAAGGGCTATATGGACGCCACGGGCTAGAGTGAAAGCCGCAATTGGGAAAGGGCTATCTGAATACCACAGGGGCTAATAAAAATAGAGAACTTGAGTGAAAGCCGCCACAAAGTGGGCCGCCGTGGATGTCGTCTACAAATCGTGGTGGCATGTTACGATCCCCAATGGTTTATGAGCCTAACTTTCCGTTCCTTAATCACTTTGTGGCCTTTTGGAGTATTTGTTAGGTTCCTAATAGTGTTGGACACAGCGAACCCCAAAAAATAAGATTAGGGACACGAGAAGAGATTTAATTTTTTATTTTAAATATTATTGTATTTTTAAATGTTATATGAATAATCTTATATAAGATCTAAAAGAAAACAAAAAAGTTCAAAATAGATATTATTGAAAGCAACAAACTACAATTCATCAAACAATATAAATAATGCACGAATTAAAGCAAATAAACTAATGAAGTAAAGAGCATATATTACTTTTAAATCTTTTTTTTGATCGGTAAACATCATATATATAAACAAAAAGGAGGAAAACACAATCAAGGTTCACAAAAAGTAAACCAAAAAGAGGATTAATTCAACACAAGTTTTGTAGCCCGATTTTTTGACACCACATTCCTCTCTCTCTCTCTCTTGCCTATTTCTCTTTTACAACAAGGATCGGTGATTCCTCCAATTCTTTCTCTTTTTTTTTTTGTTGAAAACAAATGCATCATTATTCTTCCCATTTCCTTACCGGCTCTCTTTTCTGATGATGAGAGTTAGAAAGAATTTGTTGAAATTTATGCAAATTATATGCATCTACCTTTTTTGTATGATAAACACTAAAAGTTATGTGAGATGCTAGCTTTTGGTTGATTGTACTAGAGAAGAAAATATATAGACAACAGATTTCAGAATTGTTTGGATGCTGTAGTATTTAATAAAAGAAAAGAACTAATCAGTAAATAGAGGGAAATTCATTTTAGTTCTATGTCCAATAAAGGGACAGGAATGGAATCTGAGAATAGAAGAGCGAAAGTAGCAGACTTACGGGATCAAAATCCTCTCTTAAAACTCCTCTGCTTGGAGAAGCCTTCTTCACTTCAGCAATTAAACCTGGCAATCCAGTTCGTAGATGGGATGCCTTCAGAGCTCCAACAAAATCTCTGACAGGAGGAGCATTCTCAAGAGCTTTCTTCAACATGGAGAGAGGCATTCTCTCTTTGAACTGAAACAAAATTTTAAAAAAATTTGAAGGTAACTCATCATAGAACATAATTTTGAAGGAAAAAATAAGAAAGAATTAATATATTTAAGAAACTGGATCAGAAAGTGCCTGTGAGACTTCAGTGCCCTTGTTCCATATGATTTCCTCTAGAATGTTTCGAGGAGTAGCCCCCTCATTCTGTGGTTCGAACTCGAAAGGGCCCACATAATGCAAAGGGGGTCCAGTAGGTGGCTGTCTCCTGATTCTGATACCCTGGCTGGCAGCTATTCCATCTTGGTACCTCCCCACTTCCCATTCCTTGATTTTTAGAGCATCCCCTTCAGAATCATTTATTGGGGAAAGTACTGCAGATCCAGTCCTGGGCTCAGACTACAAACATCAAGCAAAATATGCCATAACTCAGAATAATTTGTGTAAGCATACAGATTACTCATCTTTCAGTTGAAATTTTAGATTTGAGAATTACTTCAGGGTCAGGGCTTCAAAGTGAAATTAATTATATTGGATTTTGGTAGTTGCAAGCCTAATGACCCTTTCATCTACTGACCTCATCCTTTAGAAGCTGAACTGCATAAGACTTTGAGCTAATTTTTCTCAGTCGCTCTACTAATCAAAAATATAAAATAAAAAAATTTATTGTAAATCTAAGATTTCTACATGAATTTGAATCTGAAAAGAAAATTGTCATTGAGAATAATGGTCGAAATGCTATTTCAACCTTTTGGTCTGTAAATTTTCTGACTACCCTCTGAATGTTTCTCAAAATAATTACCATAAATTAAAAACCCCACCTTTTCCCATCATAAGTCAATAAAAAAATATAAAAAATTAAAGCTCAGGATCGTAATGCTAATACCAAAACCAATCCGAAGACGCAAAAAATAATCCACCCTCAACATAAAAGGAAAAAAATATATATAATAATAAGAAAGACAAAAAAAAAAAAAAAAACTCATCGAGCAGATAGTCAGATTCAAACACTCAGAATAACTACACAAACATCTACAATTCAATTATACCCAAAATTCGATCTAACTCGAAACACCTCAATGAGATTCACCCAATCAAAAACTGAAAAACAAAAACTCAGACACTAATAAAGAAATTTGAAGCAAGTCAATAATAACCTGTTGAGCTCGAATGCAGGCGAAAGAAACGGTTTTCCGTCCATCCTCCATAGAAGTTCCTCGAATCAGCCTTCTAAACATGAAATTTCGTCTGTTATTCAGGGAGTAAACACTGGGAAATGAAACCTGGGTTGTAGCTACGATGGAAATTCCTTCCATATTTCACGGAAAAGGAGAGATCTTCAAGGAGAAATCAGAGTCTGAATGCTCTGAACCTTGCAATATCAAGGAGAGGAGAAGCACGCGACAAGGTTTTTCTTTTTCAGAGAATTGCTACTGTTAACTGTGGAACTATATATCATGGGCCGGCAATCCATCATTGACAATAGACTGCCTCCTCTCCTCTCTATTCAAAATATGATGTTTGTAAACGTCGAAACATCCTTTGATAGGGTTAGATTTTAGAATGAGGTAACCCTTTATTTTATTTTTTTTTTGTTGACCATGAGAGACTTTTTGTTGACCTCTAGGGAAGACTGGTTTGAATGATAATCGAAATCTTTTGCATCACCTAAAGAAAAACAAAGAAGTTGGTCAAATTGACAAAACACATTATCTCACAGTAACACACTTTCAAAAAACAAAAACACAGTCAAGTCAGCCGCTAGGCGCTAAGAACACTAGAAGTACAAATCCCCGAGAAGGCAGTTTTCTAAAGCTTTGTTCATTTCCTTATTTTATAGGCAAAAAATTGCACATTATTTTTTAGATGGGCAGGCCCAGCCTAGCTCGTTTATTTAGTTGGCCTAGTCGGGCCCAGTCTGGCCTGAACCTAGCTCATTAACACCCCTGTGTGTGTGAGAGAGAGAGAGTTGCTGCATGACAAGTGGCACTCTCTCTACTTGACACTTGTCACACGTTCTTTTGTCCAAGCCACACTTGTCTGAACCAACCCTAGAAGGAGAGCATTTATTAGAGAAAACACCCGATGAGGAGGGGGGAGGAGTTGATATAACATTACAATTTAGAAGAAAATACAGAACTAACCCCAGAAGGGGAGCATTTCAAATAATCCCAGAGGTACATATTTAGTTCTTTACAAAACAAAAGGTGAAGGTATTCATCTCAAACCAAGTGAGATGTGCAGCTCACTATCTCAATCCTCTTATTTGAAAAGCTTCCCAAAACCTTCAAATATTCTGAGAGCTCTCAGTTCGCCTGCCCTCAGGCTCCTTAACCTCCTCCTCAGTATCTGGTCATCCACATAAACATCAATCACATGAAAAATATCAGATCAGAGAGTATTACAGTTACAGTAAAGTGTTTCAGGACACATCAGTTCTCATTCTAAAGAAACTGATATATCTTATTTGGGGTTGAGCTTCCCATTGTAACTATGAACATGCTACATAACTGTACAAGTGCACGAGGTACGTGTATACACACATATATGCATATTGATACAATGTAAATTAGTGTCTAGTGTCTACCAAATGGAGCAAAGGCTAGTCGATCTCTTGCAGTAAAGCCCTTGGTGAAAAAGATGATGGCACAGCCTTCCCCTCTGACTAGTGAGCACTCACTAAATCAAAGCCACAACGAACTCTAATTCGTATATTAAACTAGAAAACTCAAAAATTGAAGAAGATGAAGGGAGGAGGAAATAATTTTAGCAAAAGCATATTCTATACGTGTTGAGAACCAATCAGGAGGTCTTTATAATAATGGACTATCCCTTGGTTGCAAGTAGGGATAATAGAATCCTAATAAAACACTCTTAAGCTAATATAAGCGGTCGTAAAACAGTAAATAACACGAGATACACATGTAAAACATGTGCTAGAAAATCCAACAGTCACGAGTTAATGGTGTAAAACTCATAAAAGGCAAAAAAGTAAGAGGGAGTCATAGACCCGACACACATGATGCAATGTGGCGAGATGGCACACGTGTGTTAGTGTCTCCTATGGGCCTAGCCCTTGGCTGTAGGCTCCTAGTGCATGCGATGTATCCTCTCATAGTCGACGTCAGTGACAAAGAAGGTTATCCCATATATAAGCCCCTTGGACAGGTATCTTCTAGCCGATGAGGGACTAAATATTGAAACAGAAGTTGCACAAAAGAAAGCAAAGTACTAGAACAAAAATTATAGTGGAAATTTTCCTTGACTTTATTTTCATTCATAAAGAACTCTCAGTTATTATCTCGTCAGAAACATATGAATCCAAGAGCAATTGAAGGATCCAGACAATAAATGTGCCCCATGTATTACACGACATTGTGCTATGCCCCATGTATTACACGGCATTGTGCTGGATTATTTAGGGAGAATTATCAAACTGTAAAACAAAGGATTTGAGTAGTCTTACATATTGGGTACGAAAGAGTATTCTCCGCTCACTTGTGCAAAGGTCTACTGCTAGCTGTTTTAAGAACAATTTTCGGTTGATTTGCTTTGGAGAAGTCACGTCCAAATCAACCGACCCACTTTCCTGGTGGGACAGAAGGAAAAAAGGTAACTCTCAAAGCAGTCAGTGAAGGCATATGCCCCCCTACTTAAAAGAATCCATGAATATAAAAATTAATAACTGGATCCAATTCTTGCTAATAAAGTAACAATTCTTTCCTAATTATGGTCATGAACAGAAACAAAAAACTTTAATGACTAAGTCATTTCCATTTCATAACTGAAAAGTTTTCATACCTGCAGGAATTTGGTGTACTTTGATATGCTTGATTCACAACTATCCAAGATGAATTGTAGTGCTTGTTCCTCTATTTCTGGGTATCTAATGTCCTTCTTAGATGTTGTTTTATTTGATGCTGCAGCAGCCATCTGGAATAAAGATTTGCAGAATAATTCAGAAATTGTGATAGGACGGACTTAAGTGAATTGAGAATAATGAGGAGTTGGTCAACGATGCTCAACATGTACTTGTTTTGACTTTTGAGTGTCTCTTTATCTTCTGTTGGTATCTATGAATTGATACCTATTGAATACCTAGGGTTAAAAAGATAAAGACTAGACTCATATATACATACATATATCTACATATACATATACATATACATATATATATGTATATATGGATATGCACATGTATATGTATAAATATATGGGTGTGGCCTGTGGATGAGTAGTGGCTTCAAAAATCAAACACATATTTAGCTACCCAGATACATTTGAATTTTGATAGTATATTAGGGAGTACATATTTTAATATGATGCATATCATAGAGTATTAAACAAATGACTGCACCCTTAAGAAGGTTAAAATGTCAAAACCTCTTCAAATAGTCTACTCATATTTGGGGGGGCGACTGCTAAATAAGCATATGCCATTAACTCCAAAGGCCAACCAGTGATTTGCAAAGGAAACCGTTGAGACCTGCTCAAGATGATTATAGATCAGTAATTATTAATGTGCAGGGTTAAATGGATGCAAATAACATAACCTCCATTGAAATGGTAAAACTAGAATCATGGTTTAATGTCTGAAAACTCAATAAAATCAGGAGATAAAGACACTGGACTGATCACCAGAACACTCCTAAACTTACCAATGACCACAGTTTTATGTGAGATGAGAAAAAAAGGAAGAGAAATTTCAGGAACGAAGATAAACAGAACACAACTAACAATAAAGTGAAGATGATTTGTGAATTCTATTAGATACTCACGGTGACAAGCCATTCTTCCTCAAAACTTCCAATTTCTCCTTGTAACATATGTCAGATTTGTTGACTGACAATGACAACTCAACCGAATCACTAGGGTTGGTGCCCTCCTTTGGAACAAATCCATATGATAGCAATAGCTCTCCATTGGATTTCTTGCCATACGATATGAAAACCTGCAATAAATGATGCGAGCAATAAAGTAAGACAACCCGGATATCCCTGCTATAAAGCTGCAAACTATTTTACCACTAAGGTATGATTCATATAATGTTTAAAGAAGTCAAGATTTCCACAAAAGCACCTTATTTGGTTGTTTGACAGAAATTGCCAACAATTTTATATGTTGACTCTGAAGTTTCATTATAAAAAATGCTTAACTAAGAATTTGGACAATTTTCCCCGAAGAAAATGAAACAATTTATTTTTCCCTGCTCCTTTTACAAACAGATGAATATGTAAAAATTTAGAACAAATAAATCCAGCTTCATGGAAGTTTTAGGCCTGCAGTCAACCACACTGAATTAACCTTCCTTAGATTAATTTAGCTTTCATGAAGGTTCCAGATCTCAATGCTCTCATTAGATTACATTAAATGTTCTTAGAGAGAAAAAATGATTTTCCAAAGTTAACCATCAGAGATATAGACCCTGACAATCATGAGTTTTGTAAAAGATTTTGCATTGATCAGCTGTTTGAGAAAAACAAATTCTAAAATTGTCATTGAAAAGCAATCATACAATTTCAGTTCATTCTAATGGTATGCTTCCTTCCTCTCTCTACTATGGTATCTAAAACAGTGATCTCTAAATGGAGTAAGACTTAAATACTTGTTTACCTGTTCACCAGGCTGATATGGTCGATCAGTTGTAAAGACAACTCCCTTTGAGACTCTGTCATAATCCAAAAATGTGTCCACCTAGGCCAGTCCAACATAGACATCTCTAGTTAAATTATAAACATTTAAATCGTGTATATAATAGATAATTTTTTTTTTATCTATGGATATCACATGTTGAGAATAACAAAGATACCTCACAGCTATGATTAAGCATGTCTGCCCAAGGGACTAAGGCAACCCTTCCATCCATTGAGGGCAATCGAACCTGTGATAAAAGGAAATACCGAAGTCTAGATGTACTGTTCATATAACTCATTAATAAGTTTCCAAGGTTTAGACAAAACCTCCAACCTTTTAAACTTCAATGCAAATGAAATCACCAACCAATAACATAACACAGAGACATGAGTGATATTGTGCTACTGGACTCCCCTTGTTTGTACATTTGTTGGCAAAGCATAATTGTTAGACTAAGAATAATGTTTACTTACTAAGCGTGAGAAGAGAATGCCGAAGGACCATTTGAAAGTCTCCATATTGAATACCTGAATTCAGAAAAGAACCATGATAATATTATCTAAGAATGGTAAGAAGAACTGAGATTCATGGAAAGCCAGCTTAGGGTTGTGGAATAAATATTTATATTCTTCATCTTCAGCAGATTCAGGATAAATTTGCCCCCTCCTGCATCCTCAGACTCAATTTACAAAGGTTAGACCTACGAGTAAATCTGAGGTAGCCCTTAGGCAGACCGAAAGGACTAAGGAGCATGGTTTTAAAAAACACCGAAACCGTTACGTAACGCCCGTTACGTAACGGTTTCGGTGGGACCCGTTACCCGAAACTGTTACGCTACACACTTTCGCACGTACAACTCGCGTAACGGCCGTTACCGTTACATTACGGCCGTTACGCCCGTTACGACCGTTACGTTCGGCGAATATGCTTTGCAGCTTTTGGCTTTTGGCTTTTACAGTTTTTTGTTTTTTCTTACTTTGTTTTTTCACTTTGTAGCAGCTTTGCAGGTGTTTTGGACCTTTTGGTCTTCATTTCAAAGTTTCAAACTTCAAAGTTTCAAACTTCAAAGTGTCATCATACACATACAGAGTTACAGACATACACTATTACACTCAAACTTCTTATATTATAAATTAAACCCTCTCGGCCTCTCACGACTCACTCAATCCTTCATAGTCACTTGGTCTTGGCTACCCTTCTCTCAATTTCTTGTATTCGCCTATTCGGTATTCCTCTTTCTCTCTATTTTTTTTTGAAACACCAAATGTTTAGTACTTAGTAGTAGTAATTATTAAATGTTAGTACTTTTCTCAGAATATTATGAATTGTTAGAAAATGTTAGTATTTTTTTTGGAATATTATTAAATGTTAATGTTAGTATTTATTTTGGAATATTATGAAATGTTAGTATTAAATGTTAGAAAATTATTTATTTCGGAATATTATGAAAGGTTTAAAAATGTTAGTATTTAAATGTTAGAAAATGATAGTATATTTGTATCTGTCTATCAGTATCCGGAGTCTCGAGACTCTCGACCCATCTAATTTCATTATTTTTACATTTTGAGCTTCATATTGGCTTTAGAAGTATGTTTTTACTCATTTATTGTATTTTTATTATTTTTTCTATTTATTGGAATTTTTTTGATTTTTTTAAAGCAAAAAAAGGGGAGAAATAGCGTAACGGCCGATACCGTACCGTAACGGCGTACTGTAACGGTTTCGGCCAATACCGTTACGGTGGCCGAAACCGTTTTTTCGAACCTTGCTAAGGAGGTAATGACCAGTGTACCGGTTAACTTAGAACACATGCAAGAGGGTGATTCCACCATTTAATGGGTACCAAGATAATCTCCAACATCAAGAAACATGGTTGGACGATGGCCATCCAATTTGTAACCTTTTTTCTAAACAATCAAATAAAAGTACCGAGCACTCCAGAAGAATTCTATAGAATGAACAGTTGCAAGCATCTGACTGTTTCAATTTTGATGTATGGTTAGCCTTATTCACAAGCATGTGCTCCACAAGAGCCACTATACTGGATGTAGATCATCCTTATGGTACAGATGATTACCTAGAGACGAATATAGCAATTAGAATATAATTATCTCCCTGGACAATCAGGTAGGAATGATACAGTAAAAACCATTTCTATAGTATTGAACTTCAATAAGCTCGAGCAGAATTTAAAAAATTATCCATCAAACTGAGTAGAACAGTAGTTCTTTAAGATGAAGCAAGTACCTTGTCAGGAAATAAATGAGGATACTTGGAAAATATTTTGAGCCTCAAATCATTGTATCTGCACATGCAATAAAAGACCCTGTTAATAAATAGAAGCTTATATCCATCAAAACTAAGCAAAGAAAAATAAATCATAATTTGATACTTATATTAAGTATAGATAGCTAAGCATAACATGTAGACTAATATAACAAGAAAAAGAATGCATACGTTCCAGTTACATCAGTAATCCTTTCAATTGCTCGCTCCCTGATTTGTGAGGCTACCAAATACGTATCTAATTCTGAGCGCGTCCTGAAATGATATAACTGAGAGTAGACCCTTCTGTAATGGGCGAAGAAAAGCTTGTGAAGTACTTCACCATGTGAACAAGTTAACGAGTATAGAACTTACCAATACAAAAGCGAGTAGGGTTGTCGAGGCAAGGCTGAAATATAATTGCTCCATCTTGAAGATTTCATAAGACTTGCTTCACTGATTAGGTAAGTTGCAATCAATGGCCAGTCCGGTACGAAATTCCTTTTCAACACTTCACCAGCTTCTGGGCAGCTCCACTCCTGAAATCCAAAATAAAATAGATGCCTAAGCACCATTTGGAGATGGTGTTCTAAATAACCATTATAATGAACTTTTTGTAAGATTTATCAGTAGCAGTCCTTTTACAAACATATATTTTAAATTTGATAAAACTTTCAAAATTCAGATAATTTGACTAATTAAAAGCATCAGTACTCAGTACTGTAGAAATCAGTATGCTGCAGTAGGCTGCATCATACCTTGTAACAACAAATTTTTTTTTTCTCAAAAATTCGCGAATAATTCGTGAATTTTTTGGGTTGCCGAATTATTCACAAATTTTTAAATTCCGGAATTATTCCCGAACTTTCCAAAAAAATGACTTATTTTGTAAATTTTTAAATCAAATTGTTTTGTATATTTTTATAATTATTAATTTACTTTTTATTTTTTCCCGAATGTTTACCCCTCCCGATTTATTCCCAAACCCCAATTTTGTCACCATGGCATCATACACTGCAGCCTACCATCCTACCCTTGGATTTTCCACAATCCAATATCAATACAAATTTGATGATCATGAACTTACTTCCCAATTTTAATCTAGAGTACTAAACCCTAACAAATACCAAATCAACCAATTCAGGATGCTTAAACTCAAATTCTAGTATTTTACTATTATCAATATACCTAAATATCCAGATGAAATCGTGCAACTTTCAGATACAATTTTTGAGAAATCTTACCGAATCTGCCGTGATAACCAGAGAGGGAGGTACAAAGAGCAAATTCTCTCCCTTCCTTATGTTCTTCAGAGCAACAAGCCCTCTCTCGCCAACCTCAACTCTTTCAATCGCCATTTTCTGTGGCGGAAGACCCGATTCAGATAACCATTTCTGTAACGCCGAAGCGTTCTCCAACGAATCCACATCGCAGCCCCAAGGAATTTTCTGATTCACCATGGTTCTTGTGCTTTCGTTCGATGTCGTTGAGATAGAGCATCGAATTGGGTTTCTTCGTAAGATTGCTGGAGAAGTAGAGCTTCTGCATAATTCAGAAGGGTTTTGTGAGAAACGAGGGATGAGTGTGGTGTAGAAGGTTCTAGAAGCTTCGGCCATGGCTCCAATGGAAGCTGAGACTGAGAAGGAACCTTATCTGCAGAAGGAGGAGAGTGTGAGGCTCTTAACTATAAATTTCAGTTATATCCTCTTGTATTGACCAAAATACCCTTGGATGATGATAAAAGATAACTGCTTCTTTTAATCCTCTCCTCATTTCCCTCCAAATATGTTACCCAATTGCAGCCTCATCTCCTGCAATTTCTCCTCCTTTCCTTCTCTTTCACTCAAGAACCCTAATCTTAGAATTCCATTAAAATCACTTCCTAATTCCCAAAACCCTATCCCTAGAATCCCTTTTCTCAAAACCACAAACCCTACAATTTCTCTTAAACCTGCATTATCTCCTTTTGGGAGACAAGGTCTCCTTCAAATCTGTCAGAGCTCTTTTAACAGTCAGGATTCCAAAGATCCGATTTTGAAAGAAGGGGATTCTGGGGAAGATCAGTCTGGTAATGGAAATTATGGTGGGGATGGAAGGGACTGGACGACTTCGATTCTGCTTTTCGTATTGTGGGCTGCACTTATGTACTATGTTTTCATGCTCACACCGAACCAGACTCCGGTACGATTTCTCTTCCTTCTAAGCATTTGATTCCAAAGAGAATTTAGTTTATCTGTTGGTTTGTTAATATAATTTTCTGGGTGCAATGTGTTTGATAAATAAATTTTGTTCTAATTTGCTTATTGTTGCTGTTATTGCTTAGAATGTGCTGAAACTGGAATGCTAAAATACAGAAATACTAGAGATTCACTTAGATATAATTATTGCTTATTGTTATGGATGGCCTTTAACTATGGGAAGAGGATTTCAGAAGCATTACTGCAATTGGGCATTGTTTTAATCTCATTGTTGTTCTTCTGCTTCATTGCTTTCTATAAATTTTCAAATTGGGAATGCTACAAAACTTTAGTAGTAGACATCCATTTAGATTTCTTAGTCATTGTAGTTGCAAATAGCTATTAATTATAGAGAATTGAAGCAAATCATGAGTTCAGAAGCATTCATGTAATTGGGTAACCTCAATTACTAATCTTCAGACTAGCCATAGGTGTGGATCCATTTGGGAGAACTCCTAGCTCTAATTAATCCCGATTGGATGATTTTTTATTCCAGGACTAAAAATGTAAGGCCAAGAGTCCAAAATATTTTTGAATATCAGATGCTTACTATCATCACACCAGATTAGCTTTGGCATAGGACACCTCCCAGCTGGGACCTGTCAATCCTCCCAACAAGAGATGATTTAAACTGCTCTTTGTTTTGCTTGCATTTAGCTTCATAGCAATTAACTTTTGAACTTTTACAGTTCAGGGACATGTATTTCTTGCAAAAGCTTCTGAATTTACGGGGAGATGATGGGTTCAGGATGAATGAAGTGCTCGTCTCTCTGTGGTACATCATGGGTTTGTGGCCCTTAGTGTATAGCATGCTTATGCTTCCAACTGGTAGAAGGTACTTGCCAATTCTTAACCTTAGTGTAAATTTATGAACCATGCTCCAGTATATGATCTTTATTTTCTTTTCTTTCAAGAAATTCTGTCAGGATTGATGGATATTATAAGGCCTGTACTCTTGTGCATGAGAACATTCAGAGAGGCTTGACCATTCATTCAGACAAACCGAGCTACCACATTTTTTCCTAGTTGTTGTCCGTCAAATGAATGCAACAGATTGGATTGGTAGGAGTTAGGACTGCCAATGGGTTAATTCTTTGCCCGGCAGATCTCATTTATGAAATCCTCTTGTGGTGTGTCCTAACCCCCAGCATTCACGCCATGGGTAGAGCAGTGGCAGGGAGGATAGCTAGCTGTAGTTCCACCACCTGTCCCTAGTATATCTGTTTACTCTATAAGTGCTAAGGAATAAGGAGTTTAATATATCTGATGTATGCCAATATTCTTGAATCTGCAGCTCAAGAAGCAACATTCCTGTCTGGCCTTTCCTAGTGCTTTCATGCTTCGGTGGTGCATATGTTCTTCTTCCATACTTTGTTATTTGGAGACCGCCACCGCCTCCTGTTGAAGAAGCTGAACTTGGAAAATGGCCTCTAAGCTTTCTAGAGTCAAAAATAACTGCTGGGGTAAGAAGAAAACATTCAAAAAGGCATTATTTTCCTGATATAATGTGTTGGAATGTCTATAGTCTAAACTCTAAACTACTAGTAGGGAAGACTCTGACTGTGTAATAACTACTAACAACATAACAATGCACATAGCGCATCAAATGGGTAGGATCCTATCGTCAGGTTGAGTTCTGTGCCAAAGATATTAGGTGGGACCCATCGTATATTTGGTCACTTCGTGGATGTGTGCCACATTTACTGGTAATTAATCTCATGGTAAATCTCATTTTTTTTAATGGATAGTCAGAGGAATATATTAGACAAAATGAAATAAAATGAGGAAGTCACACATAAGGTGTTCACAAGCAAGTGAACTCAAAAGATACAAGAAAATAAATAAAAGTCTTATCCCGCTATAATATCGGACTACTTCGCTTGTTAGCACAAAAGACAACACTTAGTCATCCTCCACTCTCTATTTTTACATGGTTAGTCGTAGGAATCTTGTCTAGGGCTACCTTCCAAAGGAAGAAGGATACCTTCGAAAGATTGCTAGGATTTCAGAAAACCCGATGAGAAAAGTGGGGTAAGGACCTGACCTAAAAGACAGTAGAAATGATCTTACTGTAAATCGACCATTGTTGGCTAAGGACCAAAGCCTAGTGTCCTTGTTATGCACAATCGAAAGGACTGCACTTAGATGCCTCAAAAGCTGAAGTGAATCCTCTATCTCCTAATCATTCAATCCATATCTCAGACTAGGAAACCACACCAAGTCCCTGGAAACACTATCCAGGTAATTTACAAGGAATGCTGGTCTATCTAGAGCTAATAGGAAAAAGTTGCCAAAGTCATCTTTCAATCGAGATGAACCGTACCAAAGATCTTCCCAAAACCTCACCTCCCTTCCATCACTTTACATACTCATCACTCCTTTCCACAATGCCAAACCATGGGAACCCCTAACCCCACTAGGTCTCTAGCACAAAATTTCCCCAAACTTAGTCATTGTACCTTTCTCCATAGGCTATCTCTCTCCTCCACGAATCTTGGTAAATCTCCCTTGGGTTTGACAAAACGAGTACCTTAGATTTCCTTAAATGTGCAAGTAGCAGAATGGAAGTTTAGCCATTGTGGCTTTATGATATGAAGTCCTTTTATCTAATATAAAAGATAGAAATATGTTCGTAGTTCAATTAGTAAAGAGTTGATAAGAATAAATATAAGTAACTCCATTGCACATCAGATATTGTTTGCCGCAGGATTAGGTATAATCACATATGCAAGCGTAGCTAATGGGGATGTGTGGAAGGAATTCTACCAGTACTTCAGAGAAAGCAAATTTGTAAGTTTCATGAATCATGGAAGCGCATTTTTCCCATTTTTAGTAAGTCTCGGATAAATATAATTGTTCCTAATATATGAAGGGATGTTCACGTAGATATTCATACAACCATGTGGATGGATATGATATCTAATCAGGTAAAAGGAGATCTTTTAGGTGGGACCATCGAATGGTGGGTCAAGATCTTTCTGCATGTGCACCAGTGTACAGCACAGTTGTGGTCAAGCTGGTGGCCATATGCAGCATGTCATGATCTATGCATTGGTCATTTCTTTTGATAGGATCTTGATGGTTAGGGTGTTTTTTTTTTACATTTGAAAGCCTTTAAGTTGCCATAAACTTCACTTAGTGCACTTACTGTTATACATTGCAGATCCATGTCACGTGCATTGATTTCACTCTACTATCAACATTTGCTCCTTTTTGGGTCTACAACGATATGACTGCTCGGAAATGGTGAGGGTTTTACTAACCAAATTTATGCCTCTTTTTACAATTCAGCTTTAGTCTCCTTTTCAATGGAACATATTTTGCATATAGTTCAAACTTACAGAACATGTCTGTTCTATTTACAGGTATGATAAAGGTTCTTGGCTTCTTCCCTTAGCACTGATTCCATTCTTGGGTCCTGCTTTGTATCTTGTCTTGCGGCCATCACTTTCGGCGATGCCTGTGTCCCTAACCTCAACCACAAACGAACAAGAATAATACTGAATTATTTCTTTTTAGCTTGTCCTGGGAAGTAAATGATTGTTTTTTACCATGCAGTGTAGGAATCAGCTTGCCATGCCTAAGGTCAAGGGTATTTAACTAGGTGTGGTAAAGCTTAAAATTCACTGTCATGTATATATAGTGTTTACAAAGAAGTACTTACATCCAGGGAAACTCTCTCCACTTTGAAATGGATTTTCTTTCATGGTGTTTGTGTACTTGAGATGCAAAGGCCAACAGGTTTTTATGTTTCTCTGTTTTTCTCATTCTGAAATCATATAATCACAGTCATTTGGCAATCACTTGAATTTTGATCAGATTAGAGTTACCATGTCTGATGGATCACACATAGATCTCCCAAGTCACAGGTCATTCCAATGGTAATACAGGACGATTGCAATCTTCCTATGGGTCATTTCTTTCTAGCGTCCGAGAGACTTGTGAATCAGATGAGAATTAACACATACAAGTAGAGCAGGTTATTAGTGAATTTGCACTTGCGTCGTACATGAGAATAATATAACCTCTTAATTAAATCATCTACACTGGCACCATTTTCTTTGGATTTCAAGCTAGGAAACAATATAAGGATCCCTTCCAAGTCCGTCTTCCAGGTTAGGTAATGGCTATGGATTTAATCGTGAGAAATATTATTAGCGGATCTTGGTAGAAAAAAAAATTTCCTGCAAGTTTATAGCCAGATCTCATCCTGCTGGCTGGCAAACTTATAATTTAAATCTTGTCTGCAGTGAATAACGTAACATGAGAGAAGTAAAATAGTGACAGTTCAATGCAAGAATAATAGAACATGAGAGAGGTACACGGTGACAGATCAATGCTTCATTCGTATAGTTTTTGGAGCTCATCTTTAAACTTGGACTTCAATTGCTCCCTCTTTAACTTGAGTGCAGCAGTAACTAATCCAGACTCCGGTGTCCACGGATCTGCCAATAACTTAAGTTTTGCTGGAGTTTCAAACTTGTCGAGCTTTGCAACTTTTGCTACCTGCACACAAACAAAAAGCACTTTTATCTTTGCTACTACAGAGAGAAACAATGGTGTGTTATCTGTCTCTTGCTGTATGTATGCATAGACATAAGTCACCAATCTATATTATAGATATGTGCAGTGATATTCAATACCCTAGGTGAACCCTATATCTATTGTTTTGGGGAGGATATCTGTTTTGAAAGTCGAAAGATAATAATAGACCTCACTTTCCCCTCTCCACATTCCTCCCCTGAAAATTTTGTAGATGATGGCACTACAATGAGGTATCTACTAAATGCCCAATCGAAGTTGCAAGCTGAACTAGTGAATAAACTGTAGGCGGCATCGAATGAGAAGATGTCACATGGAACGATGCATCCAAGTCGGATATAGATATTCCACCATCTGGACTGGCCAAATGACATCATGACCACTTGCCGATAACATGCAGACCCAATCCTTTGGATCATATCTGACATAGTCTCTGAGCAGAAAGGAATTTGCCCATGTATTGCTGCCGACTCCTTTGAGCTAAGTTGCTCCAAGAGAACTTTGGTGGAGTGTAACAGCCCAGTTCTCTTTTAGGACTTGTTGAGTGTGGACACTAAAAATCCTGAGTGTGGCCACCAATCATAGGTTGTGGGCGTGTGTGTTCCCCACCACTTCTCCATTTTGGCAGCTTGGTGGCAGGCTTGCAGTTTGGTGTTTGGGGCCTGGTGGCAAATATGGATTCCATCTCAACATCTACAATCCATGTTAGGATAGGTATCCTGCAGGTGTAGTTATGACTAAAACTTTGCTGATGATACTTATATCATTATTTTGGGGGATGAATGAAAACTATGGTTTGGAAGGTACAAAAGAGTTTGTTAGGAAGTGATGTCATTTGTGGGATCACGGAGTCTAGGTGCCTTGTTAGCTTAAAAACTCATCAACAACATTGTTTTCCTAGAATATGGAGTATGTCTTGAGCACATACTGTTTGGGTGGACGTGGTCGCGGCCTAAGCCTGACAGTTATAACTTAATTTTTGAGTTGGCAGATATGTCAGCAAATCATAATTCATAACTGAAAATATTCACTCTGACACAACTCTAAAAGAAAAGAAAATCTCTTTTGAGAAGGCTGACCTTTTTACTGAGAGATCTGATCTCTTGTACTTCTCTCTGCGAAAGTAGTTAGCAATTCTATTATTTCAGTCTAGTTCAAACTGTACTTTGCAGCTTTTTTCATGTTCCTCTGATCACTTTTCAGTCATTCTCCTCGTTTTCTTCCTTTATTTACTTCATTGTCCAGGAAACCAGATCAGAATGGCTTGGAGATGGAGTTTAGGCCAGTTTGGAATTGCAGATCAGCCTTGATTTCCAGATAAAGGTGCCATAAAAGAGAATCACTATTTTAGGTAGTGTTAGACTGGTTTTCACCATCTATTGCATATGTAATTTCTTAAACAATACGCATTGGGATTTCCCCTTTCAAAACTGATACTGAATGATGCTAGCAGATTTTATTATCAATTAACAAAATATGGGAGATTACTGTTTATTTATAGAAACATTTTGGCGGACAAGTTCTCAATCAAGTTAGAGAGGGTATCTGGTTTTATAGGATCTGTTTTGAGAGGTATTATTTTACGTAAATATGCTTATATGGGTGAATATATGCAAGTGTTTAGACTTGTGTACAGCTTGTGCAGAAATATGGACATTCCATTGATATGGAGTGAAGACACTCTTATCTGGTGAGATTTATTCCAGCAAAATATACTATTGAGCAAGCTAAGCTGGACTAACCTTGGAAAGGGATTGCTGGATTTCACGGACCGTTTCATCTTTCTGGCACAAATCTGGAAAATCTCTGTACTCGATACCAGATCCTCTGGCCCAGTTCTCAAGTACTTGATGTGAGGGGACTACTAGTGCTACACAATAGCTGTGGAAAGGATCTGCATAAACCATGATATTATCCACATAGTTGCTTGACATCAGGGCTGCTTCAACCTGTAAGCAGAGATTCAGGCAACTCAATCTAATTACTTCAACAAAATTAAGTATAACCCATGCTTCCCTTTTCTCATGCCACATGACACACATGCAGGGGAACAAGATCCACCACCCCATGGCTCTTACAAAATCCTAAGGTTAGAAGTAACCCAATTGGATGAAAGAACTATCCGATCCAGATTCTAACTAGATCGTTCTCAACTTTTACATATGGAGCAGAAAATACTACCATAAATCAGATGGGTAAGATAATACGCATCAATTTTAGGAGCTCTCAAATGGTAGGTGAGAATCTCCTTCATGTGTGTGATATGCCAAGCACAGACGGGAAGGGCGGCTACGGCTCATCATCCCATCCCCAAAGTAACTATTTCCTCCAAGGGATTGAGTAGTTATGGATAAAGATATACACCTTTCCGAGCGAGATATACTCTCCATGTTGAAGTTTAACAATATCTTTCTTCCTATCAATAATTTCAAGGCATCCATCTGGGTGAAATTGTCCAATATCACCAGTATAGAACCACCGCATCCCCTTGTCATCCATCTGTAGCATTTACAGAAACATGAAGGCTGGTAACAGGGTAAACTCAGCATAGAAAATAAATAGATATGTAGGAAATATTACTTTGTAAACCTCATTAGTTTTTGCTTCATCTTCAAAATAACCCAAAGTCACACTGAATCCACCAACTATGACCTCTCCTCGAGGCATCGGTTTGTCAGACGTCATATATCCACCTTCTTCCCAAGAAACAAGCTGCAAGACCAAATGAAAAAATGGCATCAAATTTTTTTTTTTTTAAAAAGGGGGTCACAATTGCAAAATCAGGATAACTGTAGATTCTAAATATGAAAGTAGCTAATGCAAAATACCCGCACATAAATATCTTATGTATCAACTAACTTCCATGCAACAACCACGAATTAATTTATTTTTATATGAGAACTTAGGTCAAAGCCTTTTTTCTCTCTTCCTTTTCCTTCTCTTCTTCTCCCTTAAGAAGTTTGGACCATTCTTCAGTTTTCACAAATGTCCAACGCTTAAGTTAGATGCATTGCACTTATCAACAGGAAAGCAGATGGAGAGAGCAGTTGTGGAAACTCCATGATTAGAAAATTTTAAAACTTTTTGAGGCGAAAAATTAAATCCTATTTGGTGAGTATGACTTTACAAACCTGCAGTTCTATTTAAGAATTTCATAGAAGAACTATGTTCATAATTTCATAGAAGAACTATGTTCTACCAAGAGGCATTAAAAATGTGCAAGTTCTGGTTGGAAACCCCTACTAATTAACTTGATTGCCATATAAGTTGGTTTCCATTTGCAGTATATAAGCCAGTTTCTATATTTTTGCAATACATGGGTAATGGCAATTACCAATGTTCCTCAAAAATACTTCTATCTAAACTGTGATTGTCCCAAAGGAGTAGAGTATATAAACAATAAATGGATTACACCAAAGAATTGATTAGGAACTTCTCAATATTCCAGCCCTGTACCCTAGATAAATTTGTGAATTTCCTATTATAATTTACAACAGATATTTTAATTGCTATATGATCATAGGAACTACTCACTAAGGTCAAATGTGAGTGCATCAAAAGGCGCACTACATTACCAACACAAGGTTACATGATTATCTTTTGAGGAGAAGATTATATATACCTAACTTCTATAACCAATTTTTCTCTTATTTTCTTCGAAAAAATACAGGTGCATACCTTAATGAAGCAACAAGGAAGAGGTGGTCCCACGCGACCCACAGCTGTGTCATCCCACTCGGAAGAAGCTGCTCCAGCACATGTTTCTGTCAAGCCATATCCTTGACCAATAGGAGCCCTGAAGAAGAAAATTGAGAACAAATCAGATGTAGCTTTAAGGGGGATACTAAGCCTGGGAAGAGAAAAAATAGAAAGAAAGAAAAAATAAAACTACAGAAGCAAACCCTCTTTTTGATAGTGGGGGATCCATATAGCATAGGGTTTAAGTTTTGGTAAAAGCTATCCATCACATTTGATCAACAATTTTTGTTCCCTTTAACATGTCGCCAACACGAATTTAGTCCCATTTACGATCATCATACCAAGTTGAACAGAAACTGGAGACCATCTCTATTGGACATCTTAAAATAATTGTGATTGTTCTCAAAAATGAACTAGTTCATTTATCCCTATGCTGCTTCATTTTTATCTTCAGCACTTGCTACTTCTGAGTTTTGATTTCTTCTAGTCCTCACATATTATTAGAGTCAAAATGGTACAGACTTCATAGAGACCGTAATACCTTCGTATAAGTGTTTCAATATGGAATTATATTCGAACTCTCAAAGTATGCCCATTAAAAATTGCATTTTGCAGCCAACTTTAAAAGATTCTGAAACTCCAACTCATTCCACATCAAAATGTAACCTTCCCAAGCTAAACTAGATTGAATAAAACCCAGCCACTTTCCGAAACACTTTCATCACTCACATTTAGATGTAAGTGCAATCTAGGTGTCGTATCTTAACTCTCTGCAAACCTTGCTCCTTCATCTCTCCAGCATGTACCAGAGAAATATCTATTTTCATAAATCTATGAGCCCAGCCCCTATTTTAGTGATGTTCCAGCTTTTAATGAGTCTGGGACATCCCTCTTTTATATTGATTAGTGAAAAACTCACAAATATGATTCATCATTAGAATACTAGAAGCTGGTCATACATGACTGTATGTTCTGTCAATAACAAAGAAGAGAGGTATATGGTATACCTATCAATGTTTTTTTTCTCCGGATAGAACTATCGATTGTTGTTGATGGGTAGGAATGGTGAAACAAGATTCATGTGCCGACTAAAACTAGTTTGGAAATGCATTGTTGATGATTATGATGAATGGTATACCTTTCAGTATGTTGGCTAATATGTTCATCTTATATGGTTATAGTTTTTTTTTGGTGAAATGATATCATGTAACTAACACACACACACTAAACTCACACAGACAGCCATTTATGATGATATGTCATTCATATATGTTTTTTTTTAATTGGAAAATCAGCAGATAATATATTATATTATATTTGAAAAGCTATACAAATGGAGTTCACAGGAGGTGTACGATTATCAGTATTATTTGGTAAGTGTAATTCATACATGATTATTATCCCTTAATGAACTTATGCATTTAAGCAAGCAAGTCCTTTTTCCTCACCAATACCTTAACAATAAGCTATGATATGACACTTACATGGAGTTCTTAAATATTCAGCAAATTCCCTAGAAATGTAAGGTTTTTGCTATTTTTCACTATTTAAAAGGCACTTTGAAGTTTGAACCCTAGCAAGCATAGTAACAAAATTCTCCGATTTTTTCAAAAATCCCGAATAAAACGTGACTTTTTTGTCGAACAATTAATTCCCGAACTATTCATGACTTTTTGAAAAAATCACGACTTTTTCAAAAAGTCACGAATTATTCTAAACTTTTTTAGAAAGTCCCGAATAAATATCTAATATATGAAATATGTTTCATTATAATTTAATAATTAGTAATCTTATTTATATTTTTTCATATCTTGCTCGATATTTTATTGATTTATTTTCAAATTTTTTGAATTTTACCAATTTTTTTGAAAATTTTCTCAAACGAATAATTCTCAAACTCTGACTTGGTAACTCTGGTTGGTATCGTGTGTTCAACCCCCACTCCTCGACTTACCCTGGTATTTGGAGGGAAAATTCCGAGTCCGTCGGTGCGGATACACGAAGGGCGGATACACGGAGGGACTAGTACTTGGCTCGAAGGCTTTGTGACACCCTCTATTACCAACAAAAAAAAAAAGTTACTTTCTCTTTATAATTATTAAATCTATTTTTTTTATTATATCCGTTTTTTTCCCGACCTTGTGGATGTATGCCATTTTTTTTCTTTTATAAACTAGACACTCACCAAATTATTCCTGAACCCCAATTTTGTTACTATGCAGTAAGTAGCATCTGAATCTGATAAACATGAGCTTGACCACAAAGATCCACATGACTTTACATGAGTAAATTTAAGTATCTAACTTGTTTTGTTGTTTATCGCCAATATTATTTACAGCATAGATGTGAAAATAGCATCTAGCTGTTAAATAACAGCCATTATACTTTTTGGAAATATGGCGTCATAAACTCAACTCTGGCTCAATAACGGAATTTGAAGTTTTGAACTAAATTTTTTCTATGGATGGGTAACTCAGGGTGACAGGAAGAGCAATTACCCCAGACAGATGTTTATAAACCGTTGTGTATCCCTGGATAAAGGAGCTCCGCCACAAAGCATGCCTCGAATACTTCCTCCAAGAATAGAGCGTATCCTTTTGAAGACAATGACATCCCACAAAATCTTTTCTAGTCCCCAGGCCCCGAGCCAGCTTCCTTCAATAGCTGCCAGTCGGCGTTCATATCCAATGTGGAAAAGTTTCTTGGCAAAACCTCCCTTCTCTTCAACCTAGATTATAAGGAAAATATATAGTGAAGAAGGAATTTGAAAATATCTATACAATTCAACCTACACAAAGACATCAAATAAGGCCGTAAAAGAAAAATGTGAGTCATTAATATATGTCAAGCTAGTTCAAACCTTTTTCAACACTCCATCCCGGACACGATCTAAAATTGCTGGAACTGCTGCCATTACAGTGGGTTTTAACATAGAAGCATCTCCAAGAGTTCCTTTCTTGATTTTGTTTGAGGAGTCAGTTAAAGTCAACGCCGAACCGTAACCAATTGCAGAACCTGCAGACAACATCACAGCCTGGACAACCACAATATCCTTGAAATTAAAATTGGAAACAATAACTCTCATTGCCACATGCATACAAAAAGGGTTCATCTATGAGGACCTCAGCTGCAAGTTCAAAAACATGAGCTAGGGGCAAGTATGCCATGTAAACATCGCTGCTGCTCAAACTTGGAATGACTGTCATGTATGCTGCTGCAGTTGCTACAATGTTGCCATGAGTCAACATGACTCCCTACATTATCAAAGACATGCTATATTAGAGAAAAGAATGAAGCATGCAGCTTTAGCTGTTAATAAATGTTTACTAAAACTGAATAAATTTTCTTAAGTTCGTTTTATTTGTTTGGGTATGCAAGCAGAGGCACGTACTGAACTAAATGGTTTGAATCATTTTCTTTCAGTTCATTGTCATCCCTGTGATGGTATTTCTACTAAGCTTCTGGACATGCCCATGTGTTGAGCATCTGCAAATAGAAATTTGTAGAAGATATAGTAACAAACAGATGGAACAAACCTTTGGTAGACCTGTACTGCCACTTGTATACATGATGACAGCAATATCTGTTTTGTAAGGTAGTCTTGGATGAACGGGACTTTCTTTCCCCAGCTTCTCAACTTCAGAAAAAGATGATACTGCCCAATTGCTCATATTGCCAGAGAAATCAGAATCAATTGTAGTTCCATCTTCTTCAAAGTAAATAACATGTTTAATAGTTTCCAGGCTTGAGCTTATGGCAGCCAATTTTTTCAACTGCTTCACATCGCAGATCAAGGTTGATACTCGTGTCTGCCAACCAGTTTGACACTTTTGAGTGAGATTAGCTGTGACGAAATATTATGGCTCAAAATAAGACATTTTCATGCAGTAAATCATCTAATCACTCTCGGAAAATACCCATTATATGGAAAATGATGTTCCCACCTTGTTAAGTGAGTAGATGAGTGAATCCTCGCCTAGAGAAGCATATATAGTCACAACAGTAATACTCTGCCGCAAGCATCCCTGATATCAGGGGGAAAAAAGGTACATCTAGAGTTATTTCTGCAACCACAACTTGAAAGGAAAAAAAGGGGAAAAAGAATGTAGAATAACTAAGCATGATTAGCAAGACCACCTGAAAGGCAAGGAACCACTCTGATCGAGTTTCAGAAAAAATTGCGGCATGACTATTCACACTATGACCCAAGTTGATTAGACCAGATGCAAAGTTGCAAGCGCGATCAAATGTTTCTCCGTAAGTTTCCCATTCATACTCCCCCAAGTGCAGCTTCTCAAACTTCCTCCCATCACTAGCTGTGACTAATTGCTTACTAATGAGCTTTCTTGATCCCAGAAATCGATCTCGCGCATGCTTTCTACAAGACTGCTCGAATAGAGCAGCCATGGTCGTGGCCCCTTCCCATGGAACTTGAATCAATTCAGAAAATCTACTATTGCGCATTGTAAAACCCACATCACCGCCAAACGCTACTTGAATTCCTCGTTGTTTACTCTTTTTCTTCCCAAAATATATTGTGGAAAATAATAGAGGTATAACAAGACCAAGAATAACTCCACCCACAATCCCATATAATCCATAGCATTTCCACACCGACAAGTAATCCCACTCAATCAAGCTTTGCAGCAATGGTGGATTCAAATTACTTCCCTTAGAATCTCCCATGGTGTATAATAACACACTGCTAAATATCATACACCAAGTAAATATCTAGAATAAATGGCCACGATTAGCTTAAAATAATAATTATACTATTGGAAACACATGGATCCATCAATAAAGAGACTATCATACAGGGACACTATAGAAATTAATTGCAAAAACTAAAATGAATCATACATGAAAGCTATCCAGCATCTCTCTCTCTCTCTCTCTCTCTCTCTCTCTCTCTCTCTCTATATATATATATATATATATATATATGTGTGTGTGTGTGTATGTATGGGTGAATTCCAACTGATTATAACAGACTAACAAGGATGAAGATTAAGCTAAAAATGAACTTGAACCTTAATCGGTCAGAAAGTGATCTGAAAGACGGGCATAGAACCTCAGATTCATTCAAACCCTAGAAATCTACTGTTCTGCTACTGAAACCAACCTTTCTGATAATTAAACAAAATTCATGCGAGAATTTCGAAAAGAAATGCAAATTTTTTGTTGTTGAAAGCTATGAATTTGAGATTATATAATGAATCGAAAGAAGAAGAGAAAAAAAATTTCTGATTTTAGCTACCTTTGGAGATGAAGAGAAATCTCGAAAGTTCGTCTTTCTCTGCTCGAAAAAGCAGGCAATCGTAGTGTAACTGCTCGATTTTGAAGAACTACAGCGGAATATATACCCCACTTAACATATTACGATACCACCATCGCACTTAAATGACTATTATACCCACTCTTGCAGTCTGTCATCTACAATTTTAGCGACACTTTTCTGTCATAATTTAGTATCTTTTGGGAGAAATTTCTTAGCCAACCCCGCATTCCGCTCTCTCGTAGACCGCCATCCCGTGTCCCCTTTAACCCTCTTTTAATTATGATTAAGAGTTTAACTAAGATTGGATTGGTGAACCTTATGAGTGATGAGTGAATCTTAACTACAATTAGTGAGTTATCATTAAAAAAAGGTGCAGACAGGTAAGGACCTCATATTTAGCGAAATGTGCGGTCCATTAAACATTTCCCTATTATATATATATTGAAGTATCTTAAGATAATTATTAAATATTTATCATATGTGGGAGCTGTAGCTTGTACAACCAGGGTGTGTAGTGTGTATTATGTTTAAAACTTATCAAAAAAAAGTATTTTAAGATAATTATTAAAATTTTATCATAAGTATTTAAATATGTTAAGTATCTAAAATAATGTGTATATATTTGAAGTTTTAATCTGATTTGTCAATTTAAAATAAAAGAATCTAAATATTTGATCTAAAAAAGGCATCTTGTCTTCTTTTTACTCTTCACTTGTTTCTTTTTTAATTCTCTTAAATGTAGTTAAGATTTATTAATTCTTAGAATTTATTTTTTTAATCTTGGTTTTTAGAAGAAATCAAGGTTAATATAGCTAAAAAAAAAAGTTAATCATAATTAAAAAGGATACTGCAGGAGGGATAAAAAAAAGTAATAAACTTAGGTGGCGTTTGGATTGGATTTTATTAGCCAAAAATCAATTCTGATAAAATTGAATTTGTAAAATTATATGTCAAATAATTATTTTTTCAAATAATAGTATTTGGGGAATATGAAAGTGATAGATTCAACTTTGTACTCCCGAAATACTATTATTTGAAAAAATAATTATTTGATCATTTATTTTACAAAATCTATTTTATTAGAATTTATTTTTAGCTGAAAAAAAACAAAGTGTAAACAAGTTCAAAGTTCGTTTGTCTAGAAAAACAAGAGGGTCCATCCAAACTCCATCTAATGAAACCTTTCAAAATCTCCCTAAAGAAAAACTTAAGAACTGAACATAGTTATTAGTTATTCTATGAGTAAGAAACATGATATAGAAAAATCTATAAATGTGGAAAGATGAAATTGCCTTTTAAGTTTTACCTAAAAAAAAAAAAATTAATTATATTTAATTTTTTAAAAATTTTATGAAAAAACTAATATTATTAAAATATCATAAGTAGTACAATAAAATTAATCGAGCTAAACCGAGCCAAGCCACTTATTACCTGTAGGACTGTCAAAAAAGCCCACGGAGAAAGGTACCTAACCTTGCCCTGCCCTCCAAAGCCCTCTGCAACCCTACCCTTCTCAGCCCTTGGGTCAGGCAAGGTTCAAAATCCGGAACCCTGCTTCTACAGGACTGGGCCAGGGCTCACTCCAGCCCTACCCTTTAAAGCCTTACCCTTCTCTTTAATTGCCACACGGTAGCTAAGGTTTATAAACCACAAAAGTATATATATATATATTAATTATATTTATGAAATTACTCATTTCACAATTTCAAACAGTTTAATAGTAGGGTTAAATGAGTAATTTCACATGACCATCGTTATAAAACCCCTTGAGGCGTCGACACTCGTTACGATCCCTAACCCTAATCTTGTATGCGAAATCGTCTCCTCTTACTTAGAGGATTTTGATATATAAATTTTGTTCTATATAGTTTTATTCTATCATGTATGTTTATTACTGACAAGGAAAAATAAAATAAAATTTGTCATTGTTTTTTTTGTTGCAATGTTGGTCCCAAGCCCGGATAAAAGAGGAGGGTATCAATTTCCATATTAGGTTGATAGTCGGTGTAGAAAAAAAATCTTGTTATCTCAAATCACAAAAAAAACCGTCTCTTTTTTCTGGCCCTGTCCTAGCTCTTGAGGGTAGGGCTAGGGCCCAATCAATCCCAACCCTTGAAGGGCTAGGGCTGGGCTAGGGCCCTACTCTTATAGGGAAGGATAGGGCTAGGGTTGACCCCGACCTTGCCTTGACCTTGCCCTTTGACAACCCTAATTACCTATCTACGTCTTGATTAACAAAATCATTTAGTTAAACTCAGCTCGGCTCAACAAGCTCAACTACCCCCAACTCAGATTCGGCTCATTTGGAGACGAATCGAGCCGACTCACGAATTGGCTCGGCTCATTGACAGCCCTACTTCACGACCCGAGCGACTTAGAATAATGAAGCTAACAAGCCGAGCTCAACACCATATTAGTCGGCTCGGTTAACTCATTCTACACGTATCCCAGTTTCCAGAGACACGCCAGACGGTTTGCAGGTCTTGGACAGCATCAGCTGACGCATGATCACGTGTCCTCTGAATTTCAGAGCAGTTTTGCATTTTCCAATTACCAAAGTATCGAAACGTGGCACGCACCCCAAAAGCTCCAAACTTTCATGCTCTGACGGACTCCCTTAAATGGAGTAATTGAGCTCAAGAAAGTTTAGAATGGAAGCTTATACAAATAAAATGATTGTATAATCGATCATCATTTGGCATTGATCTGATTAACACCCATGGAGGTGGGGACAGCAACTGATAGGCACGAATCAGTACAGTAGATCATGTAAATTGATTGCTGTATCAGACTGGTAACTAGTAGTGCCTTCCATTTTGGAAATTAATAGGGGTTTTGCATATCAGTTGATGTATTCTATCAGCTTTGCAAATACACTGTTATAAATAACAGTTTTGCAAATTAACTCAAGGTTTTGCAATAGATAGGCAAGCAACCTTAATCTTTAGTTTCCTTAGACCTCCGTATGTTATTGTTAGTAAAATGGCTATTATGGCCTTACCATATGTCATAATCTCACAAATCTTTAATTACCCTTGAAGTATGGTTAATAAGTTTTAATTACTTAACCCTTATGATTGTGATTAACACCCTTATGGTATAAAGCATCTAACTCTGATTAAAAAAAAAATTAATGTGTCCCTTTAACTCAGTTTAACTGAGGTTAAAATAGACTAATATTTAGAGTTAAAGCATCTAACCTTGGTTTTAAAAGAAAAAAATTAACGTGTCCCCTTTGAACTCCTTTTAATTGTGGTTAAGATTCATTAATCCTTAGGGTTAAAGCATCTAACCTTGATTTAAAAAAAAAAAAATTAACGTGTCCCTTTTTAACTCCCCTTAACTGTGGTTAAGATTCACTAACTCTTAGGGTTAAAACATCTAACTTTGGTTTTTATAAAAAAATAAAAAAAAAATTAACGTGTCTATTAACTCCTTTTAATCGTCGTTAAGGTTCACTAACCCTTAGGATTAAAGCATCTAACCTTGGTTTTAAAAAATTAAAAATTTAAGGTGTCCCCTTTTAACTTCCTTTAAATGTGGTTAAGATCAACTAATCCTCCGGGTTAAAGCATCTATCCTTGATATTTAAAAATAATAATTAGCGTGTCCCCTTCCATAAGGATTAGTAAACCCTAATAATAGTTAGTTAAAGAGAGTTTAAAAAATAGGTTTAAAACCAAGGTTATATGATCTTAACCACAGTTAAAAGCGGTTAAAAAAGGACATGTTAATTTTTTTTTTTCTAAAAACCAAAGTTAAATATTTTAACACTAAGAGTGAGTGAATCTTAACCGCAGCTAAAGGAAGTTAAAAAGGGACATATATAATGAATCTTAATCTCAATTAAAGAGAGTTCAAAGGGGACACAATTTTTTTTTTCTTTTAAAACCAAGGTTAGATGGTTTAACTCTAAGGGCTAGTGTATCTTAACCTAACTTAAAAGGAGTTAAGAAGGGACACGTTATTCGTTTTTAAAACCAGGATTAGATGCTTTATCCCGTAAGGGTGTGAATCTTAATCACAAGGGTTAAAACTTATTAATCATAGTTCAAAGGTAGTTAAATATATGTGAGATTATGAATATTGTAAGGGCATAATGATCGTTTTCCTAACAATAACAAACGGATGTCTAAGGAGACTAAAGATTGAGGTTGCTTGTCTAACAGTTGCAAAATCATGAGTTAATTTGCAAAAGTGTTACTCATAACAGTGTATTTGTAAAGCTGCTAGAACACAACATCTTATATGCAAAAACCCCACATTAATATACATGTGCGACTTCTAAATGAAATGGGACCTGACTATATTATAGGCCCAACACCCGGCTATATTATTCTCACAGTTAAAGAGAAAAAATTAACAAAAAGAACAAAAATAAATGACACCGGATCTTTCCTGTAGTTATTGTGGAGGAGACTTTAACATCCATAGGAGCGTCACATACCAGTGTACCAACTGAATCTTTTGTTTACATACATAACACCTCAATTGATGCAAATAAAGATATGTGGCGTCTCCCAAGTATTGCTAGAAGTTTCCTCACTAGCAACAATTATAGAGGGATAGTAGTAAATGACCCCTGGGCCCTCTTCCAAACTGACCACCCAATTGTGAAGAGACATGTGACAGTAAATATTTTATTTTATTTTTAACATTTTTTCTTTCCTAATGTGTTAAAATTTGATTGGAGAGGTCGGCTTGGAAGAGGACCTTGTGATCAAAATAAATATATAAAAAATCAGTATTTTTTGTATGAGAAATCCTAGTCTTCCCAGTCAACTAATTTTTTTTCTATACTTGATAATAAAACAAACGTAGACCGTCCTCACACAAGTGAAAGTTAGCAATACTATGGAGGTAATATTTGCCCCCATTGATCGTGTGTCTAGAACATATACTAACCACAATTTTGATTCGCGACCAAGTCCTTAGTGGGTGTGATGATTGAAATATTCACTCATTTCATTAATTTAGAAAAGATATTACTCAAGATAATTGGGGTTGTGTATGTCTTGTTAACGGTATGTCTTGAACCAAAATAAAATATTAGCAATACCCTTTATTATAAAGAAAATGGAGATTAAAGATTTTTTTTTAAATTTGGGAGAGTAGGGATAGCAATGAAACTTGGCACAAGTATTCTTTATATTAGATCAATAACAAGTTAATACATCTGGAAAAAAAAGGTGGATAAAAAGGTTTTAAATAATAAAAATGGTTTATAAGATACTCCTTTGTAACATTGGGTTACAATGACCAAAGACCACTGTTGCCATGTTTCACTCAATGACATTCAACTACAAAAAAAAAATGGGCTCATCGCTCATGGTTTCTTCTTACAATCGTGGTTTCATTATTAATCGTGAATGTTTAAAATTAAAAGCTCACGGTGTTTTAATAAATCGTGATCGATCATTGATTTTTTTCCGTGATTTTTCTCCTTTTTTTGCAATTAAAGTCATCATTTATGCAACCCCTACCACCTGTAACTCCTCACAACTACTTCTAAATTTATACATAAATAAAATAAAACATTCATCCACATAACAACTTACAAATAATATAATAAATTAGTCTCCATCATGAATAATATAACAACAACAAACTATATTTTCAGTAATTAATATAAATTTGTTTATATTGTGATCAGAATACATATATGAGCAAATGAAAATTAATTTAAACAATAACACTTCTCAAGTATTCAGTCAAATCATTTTTAAGTTTTTCTATTGTTTTATCACTATATGATTCATCACCCTTAACAAAATAGTCAAGAATCTTATCATATATTTCTATTTCATTACTAGTGATGATATCTCTCAGATACAACATGATGTAGTAACCACATTCCTAGTAATATTTTTTCTCATCAAGAGTTAAGGAGTCATGAAGTCTGAAGGTCATGTGCTTTGTCGTCATCGGCAACTAAATGTTCTCTTCTCTATCTTTAAAGGCCAAAACATTTATGTGATTCTTGAATCTATGATTGACTGAATCTAGATAAATCTAACAATTGAAGCCACCTGAACTGCACTAGAAAAAGCAGAGAAAAAGCTACAAGTTGTATTGAAAGAGGCTGAAGAAGCAAAATCAAAGGCCCTTAGCCAAATCAAGACTTTGTTTGAAAGAACTAATGCAGTTCGTGCTTCAACTTCAGAGTATGGTGCCAAGATCACAATCTCAACAAATGAGTCTGTTCATCTTTGAGCTGGAAAGTGGAGGAATCTGAGAAATTGACTGAAATGAAAGTGGTTGTTGCAATGGCTCATGTGGAAGTTGTGATTGCAAGTGAAAATGAAGCACTTAAAGAGGTTGGAGGCAATTTAGAATGAAGAGATGAAGGTTGCAATTGAAGAGAATTTGAAGCAGGCAGAGATGTTGAGGCAAAAAAAAAGGCAGTGGAGGGGGAGCAAAAGAGGGAAGCTGAAGTTGCATCCCCAATTCTAGCAGATACAGAGGTTATAATCGGAATCAATCCTACGCATTTACAGGATCCAAAAGCAATTCGACTTGGAAAGAGATCCACAAAATAGATAACGAGAAAATATCCATGTTAAAGAAAGCACGCTTGCCTAATCTCAGTTGAGGGTGAGAAACCTCTGTGACTGTTGATGGTTTTCTAAAGACTTGTGTGCACAGGAAATATAGAGACCTAAATCTGAATTCTCAGTTTCTATCTTGTTTACTAAGGGTAGATTAGTCTTGTGTTATGTTTTTATGCATGTGTTAATTATGGATAAGTTGTGATGAGTGTTAAATGTTTAAATGTTAAAAATGGTGGAAAAACAGAGCATGTGATCGATCGTAGGATACTTATGATTGATCGCACTCAATGAGAAAAACTAGAGAAATCCCTGTTCAGTTTATGATCGATCGTAGGAGAGTTACAATCGATCGTACTCAATCGAAATACCTGGGAAATTTTCTAGGAAGTATGCGACAGATCAGCATCACTACGATCGATCGTACTGGAGGTTATAATCGATCGCAGTGCATGTGTGATCGATCACAATTGTGCATAGGTGTTTTTAAAAAAGGTTATGAATATCAGAGTTTTAACCCTTAGACTATAAATAAAGGTTCTATTTCGAGGGTTTTAGAGTTTCTAACTATTTTAAACCTAATCTGGCAAATGAGGAGAGAAAATCTTAAGCTTTCAAGAGGGTTTTAGCTTAGAGATGAAGAAATTGTTCAAGGGAGAAGGCAATTAGCTTGGAGATCAACCCCGAACCTTCAAGGAGCTTCATCTTGCAATTTGGATCTAAGAGAAAAATCTCTAAGGTCGATATCCCTTCTAATATAACTCTATTATTGATTTATTGTATGATTTCACATGATTAGATAAGATAATTGAATGTTTATAATGAAAATGAGTTGATTACAATATTTGAGATTTAAAATGAGTTATTAAATGTATTTGGTGATTTTGTGAAACATGATAAATGAAAAAGATATTGTATTAAAGTATGTGATGATGTTTATATTGAATTAAATATATGTAAATGATAATGGATGAGTTGCAAGGTATGGATATGGTTTGTTGAGGAAGGAAAATAATAATGAATGAGTTTTGATTGTATGGTTATGGTTTTGTGGATGAATATAAATGAATGATGAAATGTGAATAATTGAGGAAGGACAATGATTTATGAATAATGGATTAGATATATTAATATGGATGCTTTGAATTATAACATGTAGAAATGATGTTATTGAAATTGTTTAAGTATGTTCAAGAGATATCAATGCATGTCATGATAAATTATGTAATATTTATATTGCATGGTAATTGACATTCGGATAGGCCAAAGTGTAGAGGAAGTCCTCCACATCGAGAATTCTCTAATTAGGAGATATAACCTAACCGGGTTTTTGGCGGAAGATAGAAATCTAGGCAATGACTGAGTTCGACATTCAAGACAAGTTCACATGTGTGGTAGATTACAAGTCTCATGTGTATACAAACATGACACTGACATTGCATGGACACTGAACCTTGGACATTGAAATACAAGAACAAGAATACCGTACACGAGTAACAAGAATAATTACAAGTACAAGTATAAGAATAAGAACACTGTATAATTTTACAAGGACTCTGATATCTCAAGCAGCTTCGGTAATCGTTGATGCTCTTCATGGATAATATTTTTAAGTCCTAGATAATTATCATGAACATTTGATATCTAAGAACTTTAGGGGCTTACGCTTTTGTCGATGTACCTCAATGAACTTAAATATCAAGACCTCGATAACTATTTTTACTACAAGTCCAAAAGTCACACAAGTACATGAGTCAAGATGATGTCATGACATGTTTACATGTTTCTGCACTTTGATTATATATATGGTATATGAAACTGTTATTGATTATGTAACTACTACATGAACTGAATATTGAGCATGTAATGTGTTATTGCTATTGTTAGTTAGATTGGATATTCGCCGAGTATTTTCATTGCTCAGTTGACCTGTTATTGTCTTTAGGTTTGGAGTCAAAACCTGCAGGTGCACCGTGGGTTGAGGAAGCCTATCAGGAAGAAGTAGAAGAAGCAGGTGATCCCTTCTCTGAGGGAGTTCGAGACCTAAATAGTTGGCCATATTATCAGGCCTTTTATGTTGAGTTGTGACAGGATTGTATTAGACTTATTATATTTCTGTAGATGTTGCTCTAGACATAGTTTACGGTTGACCAAATTGTTAGTTGAGTTTATTTTGAGGTATCATGATATATAGGATGATTTGTTATACATGAAAAACATTTTATAGTTGCTATTTTGGAAAAAAAATTATCTTTTAGTTTTGTCGTATTGCTATTGAAGTTAAGTAGGGATAAATAATGTAACGAGCCCAAAGTCCCATTATGACGAAGGTGGAGTTTTGGGGCCGTTACAGGAAAATGCATATTTATAAGTTTATGCATGTAGTGTGTATATATGTGACCAATAGAATCAAATTTCTGATATTTTATTTTTTTCTTTTGGGAATAAATAAACTAATAAGGTTTGAAGTTTTTTTCTTTTCTTTTTCATAAAATGTTGATTGCAAGAGCACAAAGTTCAATGGGAAGAACCACATATACATGTAATTGTATTGCTGTTCCAGCAAGGGTGGTGTTTGGTAACACTAATCTAAAAAGTATAGCTTATTTGGAAATTATGTTTAGTTGGACTTTAGATGGTTAAGTTGAGGTTAATTTCATGTCTACATCTTAGAGTACTAAAAAATGTACTTCAACTTAACAATCTAAATAAGCTTAGATTAGTGTTATCAAACACCACCTTATTACTCTAATATGTAGACATGTAATTAACTTTTAATTTAACAATCTATTGTCCAATTAATTATAACTTTCAAATAAATTCTGCTTTTTATATTAATGTTACCAAACGGCACCTATAGTTCTGGATCAAATGACGAGGTGTTTCAATGCACATTGAGATAAACTATACTTGAGGGTCTCATCACCGTTGATAATGATTGATTGGGCAGTGAGGGAATGTGGGGACCACATATAACGAACGGCTTTGATTGATTGATAATTCATGTGCTGCTTGTATCACAAAATCGCCAGCACACCACGTGACATATGCTATCACCATCATTTGATAGACTTAGTCCACTGACTCCACTCTAAAAATGGAAGCTTTCCAACATCACTGGACCAAGTGCTTAAACCCTAGTTCGTTTTACAGCCATTCGCGATCGGAGATTTCAATCGCACCCATAAGAAACACGTGTCCTTGTTAACTATGGTTAAAATAATATATATATTTTTTATGAGAGATATCATTTACCTACATTACTAAAGTTAGCCGGTCAGAAGTTAGCTTCGGCAGTGAAGTTTTTGCAACTCATAACTCATACGTGGGTGAGATTAGATCCTAGACCTCCTCCATGGAAAGCCACACCCCTACCACTCACGCAAGAGGTGGGAGTGTGGTTAAGATTCACTAACTTGTAGAATTCAATATTCTAACCTAAGTTATTAGAAAAAAAAAAAATTTGAAAAATATGTTTACATATGTTTATGGACTTTTAAACCAAGTTCAAATCACGGCGAATCACGATTGAAGAGTTCAATCGCACCCACTGGTCAACATGTGTCCTTGTTACTCTTATTAAGAGTGGTTAAGATTTATTAACCCTTAGAAGAATTTTTTTTAACTCTAGTTAGAAACTTTTAATCTGTAGGGTTAATATCTTTTTTTCTAAAAATTAAGATTAGATTATTAAACGTTAAGAGTTAATCGATCTTAATAAGAAGTAAATAGGGAGACGTGTTGACATGTGGATGTGATTGAGCTCTTCCCGAGTTCAATCATGATTCTAAATCACCGAAGAGAGATGGAATCACAACTAATCGCAATTGAATTTTGGGAGAGTTCAATCGCCTCCATAGGTCAAGATTTGTCCCCATTTCCCAATTAACCGTGCTTAAGATTTTCTAACCCTTAGTATTAATCTGACCTTAGATTTTTGAAAAAGTATTGAAAAACATTTAATCATAGTTAGGAATTTTTAATTTTTAAGATTAATATTTTAAAAAAAAAACTAAGGTTAGATTACTGATCACTAACGGGTAGGGAATCTCAACTACCGGTTAATAGGGCATAAATGAGACACATGTTGACCCATGGGAGCGATTGAACTCTCCCTGAATTTAATCAATCGCGATTGGTTGTGATTCGATCTCACTGGGAGAAGGGCATAAACACCAACACTTCGCTCTCTCTCTCTCTAACATCACTGGAAGAAGGGCATAAGCCCCAGCAGTTTGTCTCTCTCTCTCTCTCTCTCTCTATTTTTCTTCTTCAATGGCTAGCAATAGAGACGATTCTCTATCCTTCATAAACCCTTCTTCGTCCCCAATTCCAGTATCAGACGGAGATGGGTTCCTTGTCGACCGCAATTCGCAGATTGGGAGCGCTTCCGGGAGCTTTCAGAACGAGGGGTTGCTCGGAAGCGATGGTGGGAGTGGAAGCAACAGCGATATCGACTTCGGCTTCTTACGGCCAGAATTTCGGCAGAGTTCACTCGTAGGGACTGTCCAGATCTACGACCGCCATGTCTTCCTTTGCTACAAGAATCCCAAGGTGTGGCCGCCTCACATCGAAGCGGCTGAGTTCGATCGGTTGCCGAGGCTCCTTTCTGCAGCTTTAATGGCAAGGAAGGGAGATATGAAGAAACAGGTTTGTGGTTTACTCAAGATGTGGTTGGATTTTACGTTTTTGGTTTTATTAGGTTCTGTGAATTGGGTTTTGGTATTTTTATGGTTTGGAGGGTTTTGGAGCGATTGGAGATCTGGGTTATGTATTTTTTTTTGAAGGTTATTTGTGGGCTTTGATGTTTAGAGCAGATAAAGGTTTTGGGGATATTTGGAGATGATTGTTTGGGTTTTGGGGTTTGGAGGAAAGTTGTTTTCTGGAAATAGATGGATTGAACTGTACTTTTTGGCATGTTAAAAAATGATTTGTTTTTGGATTTTGAGCTTTCGGAATGTTGTTCTAGGGTTCTGGAAATCTTTCTTTGTCAGTCTGACTTTAGTCCCTAGCTCTTTTCTTGTTCCTTTTGTTTTGGCTGATTGTATAGCAACCATGAGTCGATCTCAGCTGACCCACCAAATAAATAAATAAGTATTGCTGTAGAGGAACAGTGTGCAATGATATGTCAACTTATCTATATCATCATCTTGGTTTAATTTTTTTAAGGAAGAGGATTGGGTGATGAAGATACTTTTAACTATGGTTAGCAATTTTCTTCTATTCATTACCATCATTGGAATCATGACTTTGTAATACCCCGATCTGAAGGAATTGACAAATTTGAAGTTTAATTTACACAGTAGATCTGTAAACTCTTAGTTATAGTCATCTGGATCAAATATTCTTAGTCAATCTTGACATAAATTTAGAAATATCCATGGCATATTTGTGCTCCGAAGGCTCGAAATTAGGTTGAGCCACTATGTAGGTCCTGCAAAATTGAGTATTTTCTTTGGCCCTCTGATGACTGATCAGTTCCACACCCATTTTATTTATCAAGTGTTTTGTTCATCCGCTTTCTAGTTATTATCTTGCTTCATAGTTGTTAGTGATCTTTACGAGATTCTGAAGGAAATTGCTTACTTGGGAAAATATATGTATGCAAAGTTATACTTTGACAATAGACTGAACTTCTCATCCACATATCTCACTTGCACAACTTTTCTTATACTGTTATTAGTGCCCATTGTAAAAAAAATTATTATCCTCAAGTGTGGGTGCTGATAATTATATTGGTTCTATAGTGAGCTAGTATTCGTTTGGGTGGCTGGAAAAAAACATGGAATTATAGGGCAATTATAGGAGCAAATACATCATTGAGAACGAGCGCTAGTGCAACAGAGCTCTTTGGCTATCTTTGGTGTTAGGTTTTACATTTAGTAGCTTATAGTAGTACTTCATGTATTTTGTATAATCTGCAATCCCTTTTATTTTTTGGTGCTGTATTTGTTGAGGCTTAACCTTTCTTACCTTGATACTGTTTTTTCCTGAAGACTCTCTTAACCATATGTGAGGGACATGATGGAACTGAGACATCAAATGGGGATGTACTAATCTTTCCTGACATGATTAGATACAGGTCAGACTACAAGCTGGGTTTGGGGAACTTTTTAGATTCCCTCTTTAAATTTTTCCCCTTTACGACTGATCATAATCTTGTGCAAGGATGCAGGCGATTGACACATTTTGATGTTGACACATTCGTCGAAGAAGTCCTTGTAAAGGATAGTGAATGGCTGCCTGGAACACCCGAAACATTAACAGGTTCATACATTTTTGTATGTTCTCATGGGAGCCGGGATCGCCGATGTGGTGTTTGTGGACCTGCTCTGGTTACAAGGTTCAAGGAAGAGATAGATTCACATGGTCTTCAAGGTCAAGTGTCAGTGAGCCCCTGCTCACACATTGGGGGGCATAAGTATGCAGGAAATGTGAATATATTTGGTCCAAATATTGATGGACAAGTCACGGGTCACTGGTAAGGGGGTGATCTTTTTGTTGATCAAATGGTATTACCTTATTACTGTTTATATCTTGTTCCTTTCATATTTAGTTTGCATTTTTTTTTATCGGTGAATGAGATGTATCATGTATATTAGAATCAGAAAGAAGTATAAACAGTAATAAAACAAAGTTTCACAAGATGAACCAAATACCTTATTATTATATCTTTCCTAACATACTTATTAAATTTATTGATGATTGAGTCATATGGTTTTTTTCTGTAGGTATGGGTATGTCACTCCAGATGATGTACCTATTTTGCTTGAGCAGCATATTGGGAGAGGGGAAATAATTGACCGCCTGTGGAGGTAATTTTTTCGTTGATCGTTCTTTTATTGTTTATAAATTTCATGTTTACCTTTTCTCTCTTTGGCGTTTCCTTTCCATATGAGCACTTGAAAGCAACTTTCCATCAAGCTTATAGATTCAAATGTCGTTTATATAATTCACGAAGGTAATTATGGTTGCTTTCATGTGCTATGATGTATATAATATATAGAAAGTAGATTTTAGTGGTCAGTCTAGAAGCAGATATCAGTTGAACTTGCTTTGTTGCGGACTTGCAGGTCCCAAGTTGGAATTTGAGAGTAAGACTGCTTGGTACTTTTAGATTCTAATATGTGGGGCATATATCTAGGCCTGTTTCGTTGCTTTGAAGTGGTCTCGAGACTCAAAATCAATCTCTCCAAAAGCGAACTCTTTTGGGGTTGGAGATGTCCCTCACTTCCCAATCCTGGCATCCATCCGAGTTTGTAAGCTTGGATTGCTCCCTGCCACATATCTAGGCCTCCCATTAGGTGCCCCTTTCAAATTCAAATCAATTTGGATCCGGTCATTAACAGATTCCACCAACGTCTAGAAGGGTGGAAAGCTTCATATCTTTTAAAAGGAGGCCGATTGACCCTCCTTAAGAGCGTCATGTCCAACCTTCCAACTTACCCCCTCTTCCTTCTCACCATTCCCGTGCCAGTAGCCAAAAAAATGGGGAAGCATCCGAAAGAGCTTTCTATGGAACGAGAAAATCGTGAAGCGCAAATATCACCTTGTTGATTGGCAAACCGTCTGCCTACCTATTGAAATGGGCAGCTTGAATGTTCGCCCTCTCTCCCTCTTCAACAAGGCGTACCGGGTAAATAACTTTGGCGATTTGGTGCCGAACATGATAGCCTCTGGAGGCAGGTTATCAAATCCAAAAAGGGATCCCTTTCCATCTAGGATCCCCTAACTGTCCGTGGTTCTCATGGTACACATCTATGTAAAGGCATTATGTTAGGCTAGGACTCTTTCTCTGCCAACATTAGCTTTCGAGTGGGAAGAGGCAATGAAGTAAAATTTTGGACGGACAAATGGTGCAGCCTCAATACCCTAAGCAGTGACTTCAATTCATTTGGCTCCTAGCGATTGATAAAAACCGCCACTGTAAAGTTTTATATTGAGTACCTCCCACATACCAAAGTATGGTGTCCACGCCTGAGATGAAATCTTAACAACTGGGAACTTAACAATCTTCAAACTCTCCTTGGTCATATCCACTAGATCCCCACCTCTCCCACCCTCGGGGATACACGTCTATGGTCAAGAGACAACTAAGGTCAATTTTCAGTGAGATCCCTCTATCAGGCCTTACTTTCCATTGTTGGTCGGTCTTTCCCCTATAGATCGGTTTGGAAGGTAGGTCTACCTCCCAAGGTATCCTTTTTTCCTTTGGTCTGTAGCCCTGGATAAGATACAAGGTGCAACCATCTTAAGAATAGAGGGTGACAGATGGCCAATGACTATTTCTTGTGCCTAGATGTCGAGGAGATGATAGATCACCTCTTGCTACATTGCCCTTATGCGCACAAAGTTTGGAGCTATTTCCTCTCTCGTCTAGGAGTCAGTTGGGTGTTTTCCCTCTCCTTCCAGGACTTCTTATCCTATAAGTTCTCGGCGCTTTTGGGGGGAAAGGGTTTTGAAGGGGGTGCTTTGATTTTCGCCTCAGTAGCTTGGTCCCTTTGGATCGAACGGGACTTGAGGGCTTTTGAGAACTCCTCCTACCTGTTCGCTAGTGACTGCCTACGGACCAGTCATCTATTGCAGCACTGTTGCTCCATCCTGGAGAATTTTGATTTAGCATGACTATATTTTCTGTTGTAATTGCATGGTTTCTTTTGTTTGTAACCCTTCTCTTTTTAGCTAGCTTCGGGCATGGGTTCACTTTCCTGTGATCCCTAGCCCCTCATGTACTCTTTCTTCTTTTAATATAATCTCATATCTCTATTACCAATCAAGAAAAAGAAAAAAATGTGGGCGATTCAACTTATCTAAAAATATGAGTAGTTAAAGTTGAAGCTGGTGCTTTAGGTCCTTCGCTTCTGATCTTTGAGGACTGAATGAAAAGCTCGGCAGCTGTTCTTGGTCTCGGAAATGGTTACCCTATCCTAGATTAATACCTTATGCACACTCCTTAGTTTTTTCCTTAGCATTTATTTTTGGTCTGCAAACTTCTAAGAATTCCCAGCTCTTCCTTCATTTAACGCCTTGGGGCTTAGGCACACTTATGCAGTTTACTTTGTCTTGTCGACTCCCCGAAGAACCTTGAAAGGATTCTCTTAAAAACTTCTACATGATCTTTAGTTCCACACTCGACTATCATATCGAATACACAGTGATACATCAGCTTGATCGGTACTTAGGCATTCTGGCTTAAACTGTATCGTTCTATCCCACTAGAACTTCCAAAAGATTATAAAAAACTATTACATGACACTGGAGTATCATATCTTATATATAGTGACCCATCAGTTTGATCAAATGGAGGTAAGGAAAGAGGCTTCCATGGTTATTATAGACAAGAATGAACCTGCTGCTTGGAATCAACAGATTTTATTTAGAGCGAAATAGAGTAATGGACTCATCATATTCATTGGTCTAGGATCCATCACCAGATTGGTGGACACCAGTTGAAATGCCTGACGTGTTGCTAGTTCAGTGTAATTATCATCCAGAATACTGAAACTAACTAAACACAACAATCACATGCAATTGTGGGGAGGCGCCATCCAAGGGGACCCACAGAGGAGATTATGGTCTGTAAATGATGATATTCTCCCATCTTTCCATGGTTCAATATCGGTATTGGTCACCGTATGGGTAAGTCCAAAATAGGATACGTATCGGTTGGATACGGCGGAAAAATTCAGAATACGCTAAAAAAAGCTTGGATACGTAAGGAAAAACTTGGATACCTTGCATAAAATCTCTTTTAATGCAAATATAAACTAAAAACAAACTAAATGAAGGCCTCCAACTACATTTATAATCATACATATGAGAGTTAACAAATTTATAAGTTTAAAAAAACATGCGCGCTAATAAATAGGTATGAAAATACAAACCATAGTTACTTAACCAATTGATAGAATCTCACTTGCATTCATAAATCAAAAATATGAAAATACATAGACCCTTATATTTACAAATCAAGTTACATACATGATAGAAACTCAATGCCACATTGAGCTTCGTGCCGGCTCATACTCTGATTGTGGGATTAGGAATTGAGTAGAGTGATATTATAAGTGGTCCAGACATGATGACATCACTATGTCCAAGTTATGATCATGCGGTACATGCCTAGATACATTTGTACATATGTCTGCTGCTTAGTCGTGATCTGTCCATAACTGTCAGTCGAAGACTGGGACTGAGCATCATAACCAGTGGCTCCTGATAAGTAAGGTTGGGCTAGGGTATCATAACTAGTGGCTCCTGATAAGTAAGGTTAGGCTGGAGCATCATAATCAGAAGGATAATCTTATTTACATATTAATATCTAAGTAAATGAAAGTAAAATCAAGTTAAAATCATTTACTTAAATAATATATTATGCAAATAAGTTGTGTGTATCGGGTTTGTATTGTGGGATCCTAGTGTAAATGAAAGGAGAAAAAAAATTAACTGAAAAATCCCCGTATCGAGTGTATCGGGCCTGTATCGGCCCAATACAGTGGAGTTTTTTTTTCCAACGTACCAGTGTATCGGATAGCTCCAAATAGGATACGTATCGATATTTTAAACCATACATCTTTTACATTGATTTTCAAAGGTCAGAAAGACATCTGGTGAAAAGTCTGAATTGGCCTTCTATGTAGGAGATCTATATGAGATCCACCTTCATTGGGCCCCCATGCAAGGGATTTATCATCTACTAGCCGATAATCAATGTCATTGAATCTTATCATGTGATTATAACATAGGATATTTGCTCAGCTAGAAGATATCCGAAGTTGGACCAAACATAATCATCCAATGGATGGTTGATGATCCTGATATTAGGGAAAAAATAGAATAAAAAAAGGCAGAGAATTTCATAAGTCATAAGTCACTCCTAAATTTGTTCAATTATTTTACCTTGGTGTTGGGGTCGAAGATTATCCTGAATGGGCTGCATGAGTTCAACAGCTACGATGAAACAAACCTAAAAGAAAATTTTACCGTCAGAGTCTTGATTAAGTGTACCATGTGTAGTATGTTGGATGGATCCATTGAGGATGACTGCCTGGTACTTGGGAGTTCTATCAGTTAAAGGCCAAGAATTGGCTCCAATATATATATGCACCTTATTTGTGTAAATAATAAATATTAGTCTTTAATGGGACATTTTAACTTGACTTTAGGACCACCTGAGGAGGTGGTTCAGTGGCTTCACGCCTTCCGTGCCACGCTAGGCGTATCGAGTTCGACCCTGTGGGGGTGTTGTAGCCTTGTAGGTGGCATTTGCAGGCTTGCCTCCTGGCCGCACGTCTTGAAACCTAGCAATGTGGGACTGAAGGTGGGGGCCATTGGTACTCGGGTGGTAGGTGCCTGCAATGGGCAGGCTTAAATCTGGACGCCAACCCGTTAACCCGGGGCCAGTGCCTAGGGGGCTGTGACGACACTCCGGAGCCCCATTTTTTCTTACCAAAAAAAAAAAACTTGACTTTAGGGGTCAGATGGATTGTAAATATTAGTCTTTAATGGGACATTTTAACTTGACTTTAGGGGTCAGATGGGTTTATCAGAAGAAGACCAGAAGAAATCACAGGAACTAAGGCTTCATTTAAATGGTGAGACCACCATGGAGAAAAGCAGAAAAGAGTCCGTACAAACCAATGAGATGGATCGCTCTGGAAATGGAACTCATGTTGAGGTGGTTGGCTGTTGTCAGGGCAATGAAAACTCCTCATGTTGCCAGAACCCCGTGTTACCGGAAAAGATAATTGGTAATTTCGTTGCCAATGAAGTGGAAAAGGTGGCGGTAGAGAAGAACAACAACAAACAAATTTCCAGGATCAATAAAGGCAAAGGGGCTTGCACACGGAAAGTGTGCGAAATACCCACGTGGTTGGAGAGCTGGGAGCGTGAGGATACATATGCATCTCTTGCAGTTGTTGGGGCTGCTGTGTCAGTTGCCATTGCTTATAGCTACTACAAGCAGTTGCGGTAAAACCCCCAAAATATGGATTTCTTGTTGACAATATAACAGGCTATAATATTTTATTTTTTGTCTCAGATAATTATGAGATTGTACATGATTATATTATAATCGCTGTACTTAATTCTGTGTGCCACTGTATATTGTAATACATTTACTGAAAGATCTTGAAGGAATTTTAGCGGGCAAAAAAACAAAGAACCCCTTCAGGAATTAATATTTCAGTGTTTTCTTTTATCAAGCATGCTCGGCTTTTAAACCAGAAACTTGTGCTCATGCAAACATAAATGTACTAGTATCTCCAAGGAAAATGGAAAACGGACCACAGGGTTCTCTTCCAAACTGACCACCCAATTGTAAATTGACATGTGGCAATGAAACTATTATTTTATTTTAACTTTATTTCTCTTTCCCAATGTGTTGCAATTTAATTGGTGTGATCAGCTTGGAAGAGGACCTTGCGGTTCTCTAATCAGAACTCTATCTCCAAAATCTCAAATTAAATGGTTTGATCTGGTGCGCATGATTGTAGGAGATTTTGGCTCTATCTCAATCTAATTCATATTTCCAGAAAAATAAATTGTGTTCTTCCTTCTTGGGTAATGGTGCTTTGTTTATCTATCAAATTTGATGATTGATCTCCAGACAATGTGAATTAGCATGACTACAAAGGATGTTGTGCAAAATAGAAAGAAAAAACGTAGAGAATGCCTTGGGCCGTGGAGGTAAAGGAGGCAGAAATTCAGACAATAACATTTCTACGTAAGGCCTACTTAAGTCATTCTTGAATCATCTCTTCTATGGCCTCGAAAATCCTCTCGGCAGTGATGACCTGTGGAGGTGGAGGCCGTGGGTCTTGGAGGCAATCAATAAGCCGACTGGCAAACTCAAAAAAAGGCTGAAACCGGAGAATTATGATACCAAATTGTCCTATCAATCCCCCAGTGAACGCGATTATAGCTAAAGGCTCCATACTGGATCAGCTGTAGGGAAAATATGTTTGATGAGAAATGATTTTGCCCCAGAAACTTTGATGCGATAACAAGTACAGAGATAAAGGGATGGAGTGGGGAAGGAGGCGGCGGTGATTTGAATAGTACTTGTGGGAAGATTTATGGAAATTCTGGGATTTAAAGGGGGAGGGGGGGTAAGCGGTTTTTTTTTCCAGATGGAGATTGTGGTGTTATTTGAGTTGAGCTCCTAACATCTTCAACAGCTTTTACTTCCAAGGCTGGCTAGGAATAGCTGGAAATGTTTTTTAGCATTCTCTCTCTCTCTCACACACACACACACATAATGCCTCTAATCGTGAAAGAGGAATCCCCCCCACACACACACACACACACACATAATGCCTTTAATTGTGAAAGAGGAAGGGAAATTTTTTTCTGAACATTAGACAGGCATAACAAAACTAATTCCTATCCACTTCTCCCCAAATTACTGCATAATCAGATTTCTGGTTGTTGAGTTCTAACTGAACTGTAAACGAAACAGAGCCCAACTTGAAAAAAGGTAACAGTTTTTACTAAAGATAGCTTCACCTTGCTGTAAGTTGCTAGCTGAAAAGATGAAAGAGGCTATAGAAAGCTAAAACAGATTACCTAATTCAACTAAAATTAACTTAATTAAGGATTACAATTCTCTCTTGCTTTCTTCAGTCTGAGCAACTCATTATCCAGTTCATTGGTGATATATAAAGTTACATAAGCAGATTTGCTTTCTCCTACAAGACCTGCATCAAGCTAATGCAAGCCATTTACTATATTGGAAACCCATATAATGGTATATAAGTAATACAATCCACTCTTCGACTAATATCTGGGGGGGTTCTTATCATAGGCTGGTTAGTCATGCATCGACCTTTCTCTTGTTTCAATCACCATTGATGCTTACACCATTCAATGAGTTGGAGAGCCTATTTTGATCCTCAAGCTTGTGGAACTCAGATTCTATGGTTTTAGCAATCTTTGTTCCTTCCGGGTCCGGCGTAGGCATGTCCACGTGAAAAGACCCCTGTTTGATTGGTGCAACGGATTCCAAGTTGGATGCTTGCTGCTTAATGTAATTGTAGACTTGTTGATGGAAAGCATGGTCTAACAAGAAGCAGTTGTTGATTGTTCCGTTTCCTGAATTCTGGGACGATCTGGAACCTTCTCTTCTGCAGAAATGTGGGAGGGATGCGTAATCCATTATCTACAAAGAAGATGCAAATCAACACAATTAGAGCTCTGGTCATTTGAATGGAAAGAAGCAGAAGTTTGGTGTGTGAATGCATGCTCAGAGCAGGCCCATGCCGCCCATCAAATAAGCCATACAACTTCAGTATTACCTCAATTGAGCACGGCTCACTAAAGCTTCCATTTCGGTTCTATCAATACACCTTGCCAGAAACTTCCCAACTCGAGGTCATTGTTCCCAGAACGAAAATAGCATTCAAAATAACCTTCAACTTCTCCATAATTTATGTAATGAAGGGTTTTGATACATCTTTTTCAATCTATGCTGCTTTATTGGTCTTAAATGGCATTAGTAATGCCAACTTTGGAACAATTATAGTGACTAGGCTAAACGTGGAATCATGTTGCACCACATTTTTGACATGGGGGAGCTGCATGTGCCCATTGGTCATTGATTGAACAGGATGGGCACCAAATCAATGCAGTCATCAAAACGGATGTTTTCAAAAGTAGTAAATAATTTACATTTAATTCTCAAAATCTGGGACGTTTTCAAATAGTAGAAATTTTTCTAGAAGTGGTGAATAATCCGCAATTTAGTCGTTTCACAAATAAGTGCCTAAATCATGACCTTTTGGAAAAACCAGAGAACTTTATTACTATGATATACTGATATAGTGTAACATATGACTATGTCTTATATATTATAAGATAAATGTTAGATAAGAAACACATTTTTTAATAGGAAACATCAGAATGTCAGTAAAAAAAAATGACATTATATTTTCACCAGTGTTTGGGATTCTATGGTATAATGTTACATATGAAAAATGGACTTGCAAAAGCATAGGGAAAAGGAATTACTGTATAAGGCTAATGGTGATGAATACAAGAAGGAAACATGCAAACCTAAGAAGGGAGTTCAAACATGGTGAATTTGAGATCCTGAGAACAAATAGCTGGGGAGAAAATCAGTATATGTAAACGCATGAAACACGTATTGTCAAAAGCTAAGTGATCCAAAATGCATTTCAGGAGTCCCAAAAAAATTAACCCCAAGACCAATCATGCTGGTGGGCTTCTCTCGATCTCAATATCCACATGAGACTTTTTTTTGATCGGTAAAATCACCATAAGACTTCATATAAAGATGGATCAACTTAAATAATTCAATTTCTGCAAAATCCCAAAATTATGTGAAAGATCGTCTTACCTTTAACAACTCATCACTCCCGCAACCTTGCAGCACCTGAACTTTTCTTCTCGTTCTCTCTTGCAAAAGAGGCTTCACAACCTGCCAATAGTTCAGGTACTGCGTTGTTGGTAGACTATATATCATTTGAAAAGAAAAATAGGTATCTTACTTTTCACTGAACTTACAGTGACTACTAGCCGACAACTTGGACTGGATGCATTGCAGGGAAGTCTATTAAAAAATAGCAAGAATTAAATCCCAAAGAAGAAGTTGAAGACTAACCTTCCAACATGATGAAAATATGTACGGAGCATTTACAATGTAATATGTATCTGTTTTCTCCGGATAGTTCAGATCATCAATGGTAGATATAGTGGTCAATAGCTGCATTAACAAGAGTGAACAAACAAGTGTCAATGACAGTTACATAAATTTCCAAATAGAGGACTGAGAATGAACTAAGCAAACCGGTGTAGAAAAAACACCCGTTGTTTGTTTTCAGAAACAGAAACTTGACGATAATATATCGTCAGAGAAGCAGAAAAATATAGAGGCAGATTCAGAACCACCAGAATGAACATTAAAAGAAAAATCAGTTCAGAACTTGCATTTTAGGTATTCAGGTCATGCGGAATCTATTGCACAGGGGTAACGACTTTTAGGGTTTCAGTTGATGTTGCAACAGGTTGTGCTTAGTAATCATTTTCAGCTTTCTTAAACAACTATAAAATAGTTGGAAAAACATATTTCCAAAACATAGTTTCTGCACTACCTCTTTGCAATTCTAATCAGAAATCTTTGGAACCCAACCAGTAAGCAATTTTTCTTTTTATTCATATATACTAATATCTATCAACCAGAAGGTGTATCAATAAATTCCCAATACCAATATCTTCCATCTAAAGTTCATATGTAGTTATATTCTTTTTTCTTTTCATCCATTTGCCAACTCATGTTACTCATCACAACATTATCTAAAAAAACTGTTAAAAATTGGCTGAAACATGATCTGACAGCTGATTTAGTGTTCTATGATAAGAAAAGATTAAATCTATGTTTAAAATTAGTTGCAAGACCTGGCTTCAGATAAACTATGCAGAACTCAACAGTTATAATTATGCAACGTTGACTGATGTTTGATCAAGGAAAAATAGCTGAAGACTTGGAGAAAAAAAAAAAGGAGTGCTAGCCCAGAAGTAGATTTTCAAACTCTCACTGTGGATGCAACACTTGTTGTTGCTACTCTTTCAACAGGTTAAAAAACAACTTTTTCAAATGAAGAAGCTATGGTTTCAACTGGTTCTAAAGGTAAAGGGAAAAGTAGCTACAAATGTCCCACAGTGAGAGTCTGAGAAAGAGTGTCGGGGCTTGGCATTTCTAAAAAAAAAAAAACAATTATGAGGCAAAAGAGGAAAATATTTCATATAGTTAAACTGAGGAAAAAGCTAGAAAGTTTACACAATATCAAGATATACCTTTATTTGGCTCAGCGCTGAAAGCTTTAGACCAGTCATATCCAAAACCTTCACACAGGTACCAATATATCGCCCATACTTTTTTGTGGCAGAAGGCTACAACAAAAACTATTAAGTTAGAAAGATGACGAAATGAACAACATAAGTTTGCAAACATTGTACTCACCAAAACTACCCGATCTCGATATTCATTGATTTGGATGTGTGACTGCACATAGTAGTGGTCCTAAAAGGAAAGAGAAATATACAAGTAAATAATACACAATGAAAAATTCTTGACTTTTAAGTGAAGAAATACTTAATTGGACCTGGCAATAAGAAAGCATGCCAGAAGATGCAATTCCAAATTTATGAGTTCGGTTCAAGTAAAAAACCAGTAGTGCATATTTGTACAATGATTAAGAGTGTTAAAAGGAAGTCGAAAGTATTAAATGCTCACAGATGCTTTGTCGAGCGTGCTGAGCCCTACACCAATAGCAAATACAGGAAGGCCCTGTCAAAAAGAAAATAATGAATGGTATAATTTGGAATTCATGAGAGAACATCTAATTACCACGGAAGACATTTTGTGTGAATATGTTTTGATTTTCTAATGCATCCCAAAGGAGCATGATTTGGCAGGACAACAAATGTAAGGATTAAAGACACGATAAAGTGGATACAACACAGGCATACCTCTCTTGAGTAACCTGACAATCCTATGAGCTGTGAGTCGCGCACTGCACTGTACAAATCAGTAGGGATGATTGGTTTCTGTATAAAGAAACAGTGGTCAAATAAGTAATGTCAAGCCTCATTTATCACTTTAATAATCACAGGATTGTTTTACCAAGGAATCAACATATATCAACACGAAATGACAATAGCACCTCTAAAATGGAACATTGGACCTTAGCTGTCACTATGATGCGATATAAGGAAGTACATAGATTCCATGGTTATTATATTGGTGTACATGTGTTTGCTAAAGTAATAACATTTTCACCCATTTCGGTAATTTCATATTTGGTTATCTGGTTCAACACTCAGTAAGAGACATCTATATCTCCCTAAATGCACAAAAATATACCAAGCCATTATGTCAATATTGGGAAAATTACTTAAATTTCAGTTCAAGTGACCCTCAGGCCTCATGGAAAAGAAGCGTTATGAAGGTTATATAAGCACTCAGTAGGTATCACATGTAGTCTATTTTATGAGTGATGCCAGACATGGAACATATGATCATGGAACATAACTGCAAACACCAGCATTGGCTGCTCTAGGCGAAGTTGCAGCCTCTGAAGGAGTGCATTCTATGTAATGCAACAATTTAATAAGTTTCATTCAATCAACAATAGATGACAAATGTAGATAAAAGATTCCACATTGGCTGATCAAGGAGCCACAAAAGAAGAGAGAATTAATTATAATTTTGCTTTCCAACTTATATACAAGCAGTGTTACAAATCTCATTCTCGGGTTTTTATCGGCCGAAGTTTTTCTCAAGAGATTTTCAAATCTGAATTTTTTCTGGGGTATTTCTCGCCTAAATCTCGGGAATGATTAAAAAATTTATTGAAATTACATAAAATAGTAATAAATATCATCAAGTTATAAATTCATAAAACCAACAACATTATGTATTTATCGCGATATTTTTTAAATCTCACGATATATATGGGATAAAAAGAGTATTATATTTCTCGCGAAAATTTTAAAATATTGCGATTAAAACGGAGTTTTAAACTTTAAATGTTCTTCTCGGTTCTTCTCGGAGAAATTGGGTATTTCTCGGGATATTTGTAACAACGTATACAAGTATCAAACATACCAAAAAATTTCAGATTGATTGCTACTAATAAGATATTGATTTGACATTTAAGTATAATAAAACTCACTGCCAACATCTTGTCAATCTCATTTTGTATCCTCCAGTTCAAGCAATCCACCAACTGGGACAGTATAAAAACATTATCAGTATAGAAAGAGGTGAAGAGAGATCAAAAAAATACATAAATTCTTTTATTGCAATAAGAAACAACAGTTTGTTAGATCTTACCATTTTACGGGCTTTGGCAACATTCCAGTCTCTCGCTTTGAGAAACCGCATCAAAGTTTCAGTTGGATATCCTTGATGCATATTCTAGAAATCAAGGATAAGATTTAAACCAAATTCAATAGTACAACCTGTAAGATAAAAAACAATTTTCCACCTGAAAAATATACATCATTATTCAAAAACATATTACAGCCAAGTAAATCTGGAAATATTTCAACTTCGCTTCTTCAACTTCTACTCAATTTTGGTCTAACCCTATATAGTGGGAGCGGAAGAGACATAATAGTCCTGTACAAAAAAAGACTATAATTACGCTGCTCACTATGCTCCATTACTTCCTTCCGACCCACATTACAGATTGAATGTGAGGAACGCTTTCCATTGATAAAAAAACTTATACGAAATCCCGACCAATCAATCCTTGCACAAAATTTCTACTTAGGGTGCTATGCCCACTTTGTAGGCTCGCAGCTCAAGATGCTCTGGGTCGTACTAAATCCCAATCCTTTCTTCCCCCTTTCTCTCCAACCTGACCCTGGTTCCTGCTGATTGCATTATTGGAAACCAATTTACTCTATTTGACAACCCGAAGATCAGTCACTTTGAAAGAACAAGCTACAACTTACTAACCCAGTAAGAAGGTGGATGAGCTGCGAAACTACAGTCATGGGTTGAGCATGAAAAACATTCTGTTCAGCTTTCCTATACTTAGCTGAACTACATTCGCAAAAAAAGGAAAACCACAGATCAAACAATGTTGTGCAATTATTATGAACATTCTGGTAATCACAGTCTCTACTGCCACCAAAAACCATCAAAAGAACAACTGAACTTCATATAAAAGTATTTACAAATAAAATTTCAAAAAAAATAATAATAATAATCCAGCTGCACTTCACTAAGTCAATCAGCCTAGAAACAGATCGCACACTAAATTTCAAAAAAGAAAAAAGAAAAAAGAAAACAACAGTAAGTAGATCAAAAAAACACAAAATGAACAGAAGAATCCAAGATGCATACTATCAGAGGCACGGATCAAATCCACAACAAACAAAACAAAACAAATCCTCAAAAAATGGCGAATAAGAACAGATCCAATGAACTTTAAATGAAGGAAAATTGCTAACCCTGAATGTGTTCTGCAATGGCTCGTCGACTGCAAAAACAGAGAAAATATTAGGGGTCTCTAAATCGAAGATCAACAAATGTGAAATGGAAATCGAAGGAGCTGACCTTCATCGATCAATGCCTGAAACTGCTTGATCGCATCTTGAGCAACGATTCCCATTTTCCTTCCCAAAATCACTATAACTTTACGAAAATTCGAGAACTAGTCTAGTTTTTTGAAAAATTTCCCTCTCTACGCCTCTAGAATTCGAATGAGAGGACAAAAGCATCTAGAGAGAGAGAGAGGGAGAGAGAGAGATTACGAAAGGTTCGCCTTCTGAGATTTCCTTCTCTGAAATTGAAGGCTTGAAGAAGCACTCTCTAGTCTCTTCTTCTCTGTAAAAAATAAATTAATTATTTGGGGTTTTTGCATATCATATGTTGCATTATACTAACTTTGCAAATACACTGTTTAATGAGAAACAGTTTTGCAAATTAACTCATGATTTTGCAACCGTCAGACGAACACCCTCAATCCTTTGTTTCATTATAGAATCGTTTGTTTTTGTTAAAAAATGACCATTGTGCCCTTAAAAAAATTTATAACCTCACAAGTTACCATGCCTTTTAACTACTCTTGAACTATGGTTAATAAGTGTTAACAATTATGATTTAGATCACACCCTTAAGAATAAAGCATCTAACCCAGGTTTTAAAAAAGAAATAAATTAAAGTGTCCCCTTTTAACTCATTTTAACTTAGGTTAAGATACACTAACTTTTAGAGTTAAAGCATCTAACCTTGGTTTTAAAGAAAAAACTTAACATGTCCCCTTTGAGTTTTCTTCAAATGTGGTTAAGATCCATTAAGCCTTAGGGTTAAAGTATTGATTTAAAAAAAAATAAAAATTTAATGTGTACCTTTGGTAAAAACATTTAACTTTGGTTTTTAGATTTTTTTTTAAAAAAACAATACAAAATTTAACTCGTTTTTTAACTCCTTTTAACTGTGGTTAAGGTTTACTAACTTACGATTAAAGCATCTAACCTTGACTTAGTAATTAAAATTTTAAGGTGTCCTCTTTTAACTCCCTTTAACTATGATTAAGATCAACTAACCTTTTGGGTTAAAGCATAGTTTTTAGAAACAAAAGTATTAAAAAATTTAACTTGTCTTTCAACTCCCTTTAACTTTGGTTAAGTTACACAATCCTTTAGGATTAAAGCATCTAACTTTCTTTTAAAAAATTAAAAATTTAAGATGGCCTTTAATTCTCTTTAACTATGGTTAAGATTAATTGACCTTTAGGGTTAAAGCATTTAACCTTGGTCCTTGTTATTTAACCTCTAAAAACTAAGGTTAGATGCTTTAACCCTAAGGGTTAGTTGATCTTAATCACAATTAAAGGGAGTTAAACCTTAAGATTTTAATTTTTTAAACCTTGGTTAGATGCTTTAATCATAAGGGTTAATGACCTTAATCACACTTAAATCGAGTTAAAAAAACATGTTAAATTCTTTATCCTTTTTTTTCTAAAAACCAAAGTTAAATGTTTTTACCCAAGGGATACAGTTAATTTTTCTATTTTTTTTTTTCTAAAAATCAAAGTCACATGCTTTAACCCTAAGGGTTAATGAACCTTAACCACAGTTGAAGAAAACTCAAAGGAGACACGTTAATTTTTTTCTTTAAAACCAAGGTTATGCTTTAACTCTAAGGGTTAGTATATCTTAACCTAAGTTAAAGAGAGTTGAAAAGGGACACGTTAATATTTTTTTTCCAAAACCTGGGTTGGATGCTTTATTCTTAAGGGTGTGGTCTTAATCACAATGGTTAAGACTTATTAATCATAGTTCTAGGGTAGTTAAAGGCGTTATGACTTGTGAGGTTATGAGATATATTAGGGGCATAATGGTCATTTTCATTAAAAAAAAGAAACGATTGTGTAACGAAACAAAGGATTGGTTACAAAAACCATGAGTTAATTTGTAAGACTGTTTCCCATAACAGTGTATTTGCAAAACTGGTACAATGCAACAGCTGATATTCAAAAATCCTAATTGTTTTTAGAAAGAGAAATAAAATTGGATCTACTTTTGTTAGTTTGTACGTACATAAGCACGTGACGAAGTGTAATGCCGTAATGGGCTTGGCGCGAACAAATTTACAAATTGGAAATTTACCACAAAAAAAAATCAAATTAAAATAGAAAATCCAATTTAGGATATTACCATGTTACGCTGATTTTCTTAGTAAGTATTTAGTTTGCCTATTAATTTCAATATCACATATATATATTTTTTTTAAAGAAATTCAATTAACATAAGATAATAAATGAATATCAAAGATTTTCTTAGGATCTTAACCAAAATAAAAAAAAGATTTTCTTAGGATATTACCGTGCCATGCTGATTTTCTCATTTTCTTAATAAGTATTTTATCGGCCTATTAATTTCAATATCACAAATTTTTTTGATAAAGAAATTCAATTAACATATGATAATAAATGAATATCAAAGATTTTCTTAATAAGTATTTAGTCCACCTATTAATTTTAATATAATGTATATTTAATAAATAAATTCAATTATTATATCTATCTGTACTATTATATAAAGGGAAATCGAAAACAGAACCCAGGGTCAGCTCAGAAGCTGACCCTGGGATCTCCATTGTCCAACTCCCTTTTTTACCATCCATCAATTGTGGTTAGGATTTACTCACCCCCTAGGGTTAAGCAATCTAACCATGGTTTTTAAAAATCAAAAACATCAATTTAAATTTAATTAAGTTTAACAATGATTAAAAATGTGTTAAAAGAGACATGGGGACACTGCTTTCAACTTAGAAGAGGACCCCATGGTCCTCTTCTCATGACTCTAAAATAAAAATATATTATAAAGAAATAAGACTTTCCTCATTGATCTCAAAACTCTAATCCCTGAAGGAGAGTGGTTTTAGGGATAGAGATAAAGAATGTAGAGACTTAATGATGGAAAATGGACCTAGGGGTTAGCTTATAAGAAGCCGACCCTGCCGATCTCATTTGTCCCACCCTTTTTTTACTATACATCAACTATGATTAACCCCTTAGGGTTCATGGTTCAAAATATTGGTATAGAGTACTGTTATATCAGTAAGTCCAAAATAGGATACGTATCGACGTATTCTGTATCAGATGGATATGATGGAAAAAATCGGGATACGTTAAGAAATGTTTGGATACGCAAAGAAGAACTTAGATACTTTGCATAAAACTTCTTTTAATGAAAATATAAGCTAATAACAAACTAAATGAAAGTTTCCAAGTATGTTTATAACTATACATATGAGAGTTAAGAATTTTATAAGTTAAAAACGACGTGCGTGCTGTGGTGATAAAAAGATATGAAAATACAAACTATCGCCACTTAACTAAGTATAACAAAAAAATCTAGATATTAAAACCTTACATTTAATAAGTTAAATAAGAATGTATTGAATTACAACCATAAATTTCAAGCTTAATATAATTATTTTTATGTTGAATTGTTCCACTGTTAGTTGATTTTTTGATCATGTAGATAAAAATATATTTAAAACTAAAATATGAGAATTTTTTTTTACCAAACCTTTGGGTTTTGGTAATTTTTTAATATAATAGATTTTATGAAATTTTGATATTTGAAAAATACTTTATCATTGGAAAGTTGAAATTTTGACCCAATCTCTAAAAGATGCTGAAAAGAAGATTTTTTTTTTGAACTGGAAAGTTGACTTTTATTATTCAAAAATTTGGATTAGGATAATTTTTATTGAATTCAAATGGGGGATAATCATTTACATATTAATATCTTAAGTAAATGAAAGTAATAATTTACTTAAATAATATTTTATATAAATACGTTGTGCGTATCGGGTCTGTGCTATAGATCCTAGTATAAATAGAAGGAGAAAAAAATTAATTGAAAAATTTGAAATCCCTCATATCGGCATGATATGGTTTTTCAGTATACTAGTGTATCTGGTAGCTCCAAACAAGATACGTATCGGTCGATACGTATCGATATTTTAAACCATGCTAGGGTTAAGTAATCTAACTATGGTTTTTAGAAAAATAAAAAAACAAAGTTATTAATTTTAATTTAATCAAGCTTAACCATGATTAAAAAGGTGTTAAAAGGGACACGGGGACACTAAGGTCAGCTTAGAAGAGGCCCCTACAGTCCCCTTCTCGGGATTCCTTATTGATCTATTAAAGAAAGAGTGATTTTAGGGATATAGACATAGATAATGTAGAGTCGTATTGATCCATTGGACGGATTTTAAGGGATTTTGACAAGAGGGATTGAAAGAGAGAATATCGTGGATATGTATTTGATCATTTAGAGAGATTTTAAAGGATTGTAATAAGAGGGATACAGAGAGAATGTATAGACGTATTAATCCATGAAAGAGATTTTTAGAGGATTGTGATAAGAGGGATAGAGAAAGTGTATGTAGAGATTTATTTAATTATTCACACTCATGCATCGCACGAGTCTCTAGTAATATGATAATAAATAAGTATCTATTTTTTAGAAGGTAAGCTGGGGTTAGGCAGACCCCTACCAAAGAAACATAGGAGGGATTCGATCCCAAGTCCCGGATAAGACGCCAAGGGACTTTACCAACTAAGCTACCTGACACCTATAAGTTGTGTAAATAATAAATAAGTATCAAAATCATTATTGGATTTATCTTCAAATTCATTCCTGAAGTCACCCTCGAGCTATTCCCGTATCTCCCATATCCTTTCTTGATGGTTTAGTATTGGCACACTGATAAGAACACTTCTAATGTGTCCTTTTAATTTTAGTTAAGAAATTTTCACTCTTAGGATTATATTTTTAACCCTAACTTGTAGAATAAAAATGTTTTTTAAAAAATAAAATATGTCATTCCTTAATAAAGACATGCTTCTTTCTCATGACTGTAGCTTCACCTTGTGGTGTTGTTACCTTAGCCAAAAAAATAAAAATAAAGGCATGCTCTTTAGCTTCTCATTATTAAGTTACTTTAAGCTCTATTGGGTTAGAAAAAGGTATTAGGGCATTTTTTTTGCTAATTCAACTTAAATTATTCAACCTAATTTTTCTCTCATTTTTCTATTTTCTTATATTCTTCTTGCTAATTATACTTACCATTATAGTAATATCCAAACAATAAAAAACTTTGCTATTTCACGTGATGTTATTTACTTAAAATACAATAAGAAACAGACTAATAAAAATATCTTATGTATTAAAATCCCATTAGAATTTTAGAGTTTTAGTCCTAGTTTTCTAGTTCAAATGATTATTTTTTTTAAAAAAATAATCAAATTATTTTAGAATTAAAATTTTGAGAATTCTAATTAGAGAACCGATCACAAAGTAGAGTTATAAATGGATCAGATTCGATTTTGATTTGTCGGATTATAAATTGATCAATCTGAGTTCAAGTCTGCTTATTTAGTCAAGATTCAAATTCGATCCAATTAATATTAAATTTTAAATTTCAATTTTTAAGCATATTAAAATTCCATAAATAATGTAAATAAAAAAGCAAACATAATATTATATACATTCAAAAAATGTATTTTTTAATTATATATATACATAAGTAAATACATCCATACATACTTAAATAAGTATGTGCAAACATATAATTGATTATGATCTTAAGTAGATCGGCATAAATTCGAATTCGATCTGATTACAATCGAATTTGAAAATCAGGATAAGTATCTGATTCGACAAATCTACACTCAAATCAATATCCACTCTAATCGGATCTATGATATGATTTATTAACAACCCTACGCCTATGCATTATACTAGTTACTAAAACAAATAGCGTTCTTCCTTTAAGAGAACACTTAAACAAGTAGTTGGCTCTACATATTAAGTAAAAATAGTTAAGTACTATTAAAAAAATCTAATTACTAAAAAAGACGATTGAAATGTAATATTACTTTATAAAAGTGCATAATATAATCTAATGAAAAATTATTCTTTTTAAAGAAGGATCCTTAAAAGTTGCTCATATTTACAATAATAGATTGATTGATTGCAAGCAAGCTCCTTTGGCATGAATTCCACCAAAAATGGTCTTTCTAATACTTGAAATTTTTTGGGGATATCATAATTAGGGTTGTAAACATATGAGATTCAGACCGGATCTAGCTATATCCAAATTTGATCTAATTAAAAATCCAACATATTCAAATTCAATTTGAGATCCGTTGGATTTTGAATTATCCAATTCAAACTCGAATTTGATTATTTATTCAATATTTGAATGCAATCCGATCAATTTTAATATTTAAATTGAAAAAATTTTAAAATAGGTAATACGATAATATATTTATGAAGTTATAATAATAATAATAACAATACTACTACTACTAATAATTATTATATAAATCAGTTTTTAATTGGATCGAATTGCTTAGATCGACACTAATTATAATTGGATTCAAGATCTCGATATGATCCCTATTTGGTTTGACGGAGCTGTAATAGGACCAGGATCCGGTGTAGTTGAATTTGGATGGACTAGATCTCTATCAGATCCATTGATAGACCCAATTGTGACATGGTTTGCAACCCTGATTAGCTTATAATTGTCTCACTATGGGTAAGCATACCAACCGCTTCCTTTGAAGTCAAAACTCACTAGGACTCGATCCCTGCCATTCAAGTCGATAGTCTTTCGCTATCTTAGTAGTTGGATTAAAGAGGTGATTTAAATAATTTTAGACATTTTCATACCTCTTTTTTTTGTGCTCCCATCCATCATCGCTCCTTTAGGGGCGGGTGTAGTACTTTCTTCACATCTTGAGTTCATGATGTGTCACGGTCGAGTTGCAATCCTACACCTAACAAACCTTCTCATTAAAGATAATCTTTAAGATCAAAGATTAGTTAGTTGTCCATGTTAAATTAATTTTGAATATTTTCTCCCTTCAATTGTTTTAAGAATTAGGAATCTAGGGTTAACCGAGACCTTGTAGGACAACATATTTTAGGATACAAAACAGTTTAGAATTTTGTAATTCAAAACCCTATATATATATATTCGTCGGTTCAAGACTACTAAGGATGCTTAAGACACATTGATAAAGCTCAATTAGTTTTTTTCCTCTATGCCACAACCCCAATTAGTTAGTGAGTTAGGTTAGAAGTTAGAACTAATGGTGGGTCTCAACGTCACACCCTCAACTTGAACTTGAGTCCTCTCACGAATGAGAGATACGGCATACCACTAGATCCGAAAGAAGATGTATATGTTACGTTCTTAGTTTGTTAGAGGAGCGCTAGCCCTCAAAATTTTTCCAAACCCTGTGGGTGCAACACCTAATGTTGCAATCCGGTTAAGAAAACAAAATTTTCAAAAATAAGGAACTTATGGTTTATACTTGTTCTCAAAATAAAAATGAAAAGCAATGACACTTGTCGCTACCAAAGATTAGAAGTCTACGATTGAGGCTAGCATTTCTCATTATATTAAAGGAATCGAATCTCCCACAATATTATATTAAAGGGATCGATCTTCCACAAGAAAGAAGAGTGGGAAATTTTTTACGTTTCACGCCAATTCCTCACAATATTTTTTATTTTTGAAAAAGTTAAAAAAGAGGAGGTTAGAAAATCTTTTGAATTTCAATTATCCCCCTTAAAAGCCAATCGCTCCGAGAGTTTGATAGCCTTTAGATTAGAAATGTTATGCAGACCTGATACATTTCTAAATAATTGTTTATGGAATGTAAATTTCTTTGGATGGTGTATATTGGGACATAGGCTTAGAATCTTGTTATGGGCCGAGAAATGTCATTAAGCGGCAGAAAAACACTTTCAGAAAATGCAACTATATGCTAAGAAAAGAAAGTACTTTCTAGTGAGACAAAGCAAAGGAGTATACATGACTTTAATTATTTTTGCTTTCATCCGAAGTAAAGATTCAAAAATAGATTTTGGGACTCACTTCCTTGTTCCTTTCGGAGGAAATTTGTGGGAAACACCACCGTATGATCATGTTTTTTTTTTGGAAGGTACCGTATGATCATGTTACCCTTCTCATTTCCCGAAATATATTAGGAAAAAAAAAGGCGTCCTCACCAGTCACCACCTTCCTTTACTTTACAATCAGGGTTACCAAGTTCGTTGTATGCTAGAGAGAATCGCAAACCGGAACAAACCTAAACTAGTTCGTGGTCGGTTTGGATTGGTTCGTGAAATGGAGCGAACCACACGGTGGTTTCAAAATGGTCCATGAACTACTCATAAAAAACATATTTTATGACTTTTCAAAATAAGTATTTGTAATATATTATGTACATGCTTTTATATATATATATATATATTTATTTATTTATACTATATTATAAAAATATGGATTTGTTTTACATGCTTAACTAGTGAACTAAACTAATGAACCTAAACAAACCGAGAAACGGATTATCTCATCCTACCCCTAATGAACCGGATTCACTCTAAAATGGCGAACCGAGAACCCGACTTTGAATTGAGCGAATCGGCAAACCAAATAACATTGGTTACAAGTCTTTCTCGCTTTGTTCTCAGAAGCAGGATTCAGGCGGAAGTGTACAATTTCTAGGAAAGAAACATTCAGTATTGGTTGAGGTTTTGTGGAGATGGAATCATATTCAATCACAAATTAGCGACCCATAGGTCAACACGTGTCTCTTTTAATCCCCATTAATTGTAATAAGAGATTCAATTGCTAGCTCCACTTTTTCTTTTCAGTCACTTAAGAAACAAAAACAAAAAGGGGACAACAAGTGTAAGTGCAAAATAAGTGTATTTCTCTTAATAGAAGAGACTATAACACCTCCCATTCCGTAGTAGAAAGTGACTTTAAAAGAAGAGAAATACTAACCAGACTTCCAAAGTCTCAAGTGATAAGTGTGGCCATATCAACCTGATATCTTGAGAAACGGTACAAGTAATAATTTCTCTTGTTTAAATTTGTTGCTTTTCAATTGATTAAAGGAATAACAATGTGAGTTGAGGTGTTGCTACCACCTTCCCTCTGTGAAAAAAGTTTAAATGTTGGGACTAAGTCTTAAAGGAAAGTGGACCAGCATAAAGCTAATTCAAATAGGATTCTAAAGAAAAGTTGGACACATGTGAATTTTTATTACTAAAAGTGAGTCAGATACCAATAGAAGAATAAAATACAATAATATGTACACCTCTTGTTGAGAATCTTTTGATGGGCATGATTTTCCACACTAAGACAGAATAGTTTAAAGTCATGAGCTTGGTGGGCCATGAATACCTAATACCGCGAATCAGGGTATCATTTTTGGGTCATAGGGGTTTGAGTAGCTTCATGGATGCTCTTGACTTATAAGATTGATATTGAGCATCTAATCAACAAAGTTAGGACCGTCAACCAATCGCTTTCTAAAGGAAAACAGTCAAATGGGTGTGAGCCCACCAAAACATTGTTTTCACTTTTTGTACCCTTGGTGCTATGTTAACTTTCTCAAGTAAGAAACATTCTTATTTAGCATGTTAGCCTGTTTCAGCAAAGTGTGAATTTTTTTTTCACAATTAGTGACATATTTTTTCATATTTATATTATTTACCCAGGGTGTGTTCGTTTGGTGAGAAAGTGAGGGAAAATAAAAGAAAAGTGAATATTTTTACACTTTTCTTGCGTTCGGTGTGTAGGAAACACATTTTAATTTTTTTGCACTTTCTCAAAAATGACAAATTTTCTTTTAAAAACTTCATCTATTTTTTAACAATTAATTTAAAAGAAAATTTAAGTTTCTTTTCTTTTATTTCTTTTTCTCCCCAAACGACACCCTCGCAAAAAAGTGTTCGAAAAGAAAAAAAAAGAAAAGAAAGGAAAAAGAAAAGAAACTTAAATTTTCTCACAAAGTTTTTAGATAAAGTTAGTTACTATTAAAAAAGTGCAAGAAAATAAAAGTGTATTTCTTGCAAACGAAACACAAGAAAAATACAACAAAATATATTTTTATTTTACTTTCTCTCATTTTCTCATCATAAAGGGATATGAGTGTGGACCCTTTAATAATCTCTATTTCTGCCAAGTCATCACACATCTTTTTCTATCACACATCGTGAAGCTTACCATCACCTCACACTACTCTCTCACATACCACTCTTGCGGTCCTGCCACTCCCCCCCACTTACATCTTTCTTTCTCTCTTTCACACACAATCTCTAACCATCGGTCCACCACCACCACTGCCCCCGCCCCCACCCCATTTCTCTATCTACCCCCCTCCCCATGCCTCTCTAATATCTTGTCATCTCTATTTTTTATTTTTTTTTATTTTACATTTTAGCATTAACGTTTTGGAAATTCTTTTTTCTTCTTCCTAAATTCATCCATTTGGGTTTTGGAATTTTTTTTCATCTCTATTTTTCAACTTTTTAGCGTTAATGTATTGAAATTCTATCCTCCTCTTCCTATATTCATCCATTTGCGTTTTGGATTTTTTTTCTTTCACTATTTTCTACTTTTTAGCATTAACGTTTTGGAAATTCTATTCTCTTCTTCCTATATCCATCCATTTGGGTTTCCCAAACCCTCTCATCTCTTCCCTTTATCCTCTACTATTTACTATCCCAAATCTCTATCTCTATCTCTTCTCCTAACACCCAACTCTTCACCTTTATAAGTTTTCTCTTAGTTTTTTTTGGTAACTCAAGGTGTCCCCAATCCTTCTAGTTAAGACTAATCCCCAAGGGTGCGACGAGAGCCAGCAACTTGTCACACCAGGTAAGTCCAAGAAAATCCCGTGCAAGGCTGACCCTAAAGGAAGAGTGAGAAGTCGAACCCATGACCTTCCGTTTCATGAGGCGTAAGTCCCAGGAACCACGGGTTCATCCCTTAGGGTTAAATTTGTTGGTATTTCTACCAAGTAATTTTTTTTTTTTCCTTGAAGGTTGGTAACCTATTTGCCAAGTCCTACGATCATTCTCAACACACATAAATAATGTAGTTCTTCGTTTGCCGTTATTGTTTTTTTATATGCAAGGTGAATGCTGCTCTTGATTTTGTTTTGTATACATAAGGTCATTTAGTGCTGCTCTTGATTTTGTTTTGTATGTGTAACGGATAAAATTCGTAAAAAAGAGTAAAAAGAAGGGGTAAAATAGGAATTTCTCACTCTGGCAAATTCTAACAATTTAGCCGACATAAGCCCACTTGGGCTATGTGCTGGCTCTCTTGAGTGTTGTCTGATAGGTGACCTCATCATGACTACACAAGTCATGATGACCCCAAATGCCTATAAATAAGCAAGAATCACCAGAGAGAAGGGATGGATGGTGCGAAAGGCAAGAGAGGAGATAAAGGGCAGAAGAAGAAGAGGAAGAGGGAGATCTGAGAAGCTTGAGTCATTCACACCCCTACCTCGAAGGGCTATGTAGGCGGCCACTCACCTGATTCCCTCATCTTCCTTTGGTGTTATCCGGCTACTTGATGCTCTTTATGGCCTCACAATCGGTTATGGCCACCGGATTCTCTCAAATAAGCCATGTCCGCCTGATGCTCTCCCTAAACGGTCACACTGCCACTTGCACGACCTTGCAATTAATCATCTGATGAGTGCAATCATACTTGAACTTGTGTCTGACGCTGTGAATAGTGCCGAATCCGTTGTCGCGTTGCCTGCTGTGAATAGTGCTGAATACGTTGTCACGTTGTGTTGTGAATAGTGCCGAGTTCGTTGCCCGTTGTCTGTTGTGCAACGTATCCGTTGTCTGCTATGCAACGTATCCGTTGTCTGCTGCACAACGTACCCGTTGCCTGATGCACAACGTATACGTTGTCTGTGCGTTATCCGAGCTAGAGCTACGTTATCAGAGCCACGTTATCAGAGTTACGTTGTCCGAGCTACGTTGTCTAAACCATATTCTCTGTGCCTTATCTGAGCTACGTTGTCAGTGCCTCATCAGAGCTACGTTATCTGTGCCTTATCTGAGCTACGTTGTCGGTGCCTTATCAGAGCCACGTTGTCAGAGCTACGTTGTCGGTGCCTTATCTGAGCTACGTTGTCTGTGCCTTATCTGAGCTACGTTGTCTGTGCCTTATCTGAGCTAGAGCTACGTTGTCAAAGCTACGTTGTCTGTGCCTTATCTGAGCTAGAGCTACGTTGTCAGGGCTACGTTGTCGGTGCCTTATCAGAGCTACGTTATCTGTACCTTATCCGAGCTACGTTGTCTGAGCCATATTCTTTGTGCCTCCTGAGCTACAATCTCCAGAGCATAACACCAGAGCTCATCCTCAAGTGCATATGCCCAGTGACCTCACGATAAGTATCTCTATACTATTATGTTCATATGTTCATGTGCTTGTGCCTTATACTGATGTGCTTGTGCCTTATACTGACTTTATCATTGGAGCTTATTTCAGGGTGCACACCCACCCCCTCAGACTCATTCACAGGTGGCGTTTTGCTATCATTCCTCTACCAGCTGAGCAGCTACAGACACGTGGCTTGTACGAGATTTTTCCCTTTCAAAATGGCGCCGTCTGTGGGAAAACGTTGTGCCGAATACGTTGTGCCGAATCCATTGTCACGTTGTCTGTTATGAGTAGTGCTGAACTCGTTGTCCGTTGTGAGTTGCACAACGTACTCGTTGTCTGATGCACAACGTACACGTTGCTTGTGCCTTATCCGAGCTACGTCTGAATGGGGCTTTTACTGCATGGCAACAATCAAGAGGTAATTATCGAGTGCATTCTTAAGTGCTCTATCAAATGAACTGTCTAGTGCATGCTCCAGTGAATTTTCAATATCAAGTGAATTATCGAGTGAATTAAGAGCCTATCAAGTGACTTATCAAATGAAAGATCAAGAGAAGCGACCAGTGTCATATCAAGTAAAAAACATCGTGAATGCAATGTCAAATGATGTCTTATCTGATATGTCTGAATACGGTGATGGGACACTTGTAGCTTCTTAATGACATGTCATTCGAGCAAGGTGTCTTACCACACGGTTCAACACATATCTAAGCATGATGCTCACTACGGGACCTCTGTGACTCAGTCAGATGCATTGCCCAGTAAGCGACCAATTGACTTATTTTTATGCAATGCCATCTGAGCATGGTGTCATGATGCCCCATTACGAGTCATTCGCGTGAGATAGCATTTGTCTATATTTATGATGGTTTTTACTGCAAACTCATCTCTGTGCTCATGCATCTTCACGTGTTCATGCACATTCTCATGCTCGAAGTACCTAATGACTTCATTTTTCTTGGTGTTATGATACATGTACATTCCCGTGCTCTCTAACACATGCTCTGAGGTACTATGCACGAGAAGCAATTGCTCTGACCTGACTAGGGGCTGATACAAGCTCGTATTCGCTGGCACAAGCTCGGCCTCGTTGTCAATGATTCGCTCTAACTCCTCGGCGAGCTCTGCCTCCACAACATCAGTCTTCATGCGAGAGCACAACGTATCAGTGAGAACGAAGCATCTAGAACGGAAGAGAGCGGAGAGCGGCACACAATCAGTGTCTGCGGACCAGGTAGATCCGTGTTCCTTTTTGTGCTCTACGTACTTGGGAGCAAGTTACTTGTTTGTTTGTGCAACATGCAGGATATCGTCTTTGAGAATTTTACCCATGAAGTATTCTCGGCACCTCGAACGGAGTCCAAGGCACCGAGAAGGGGCTAAATGTAACGGATAAAATTCGTAAAAAGGAGTAAAAAGAAGGGGTAAAATAGGAATTTCTCACTCTGGCAAATTCTAACAATTTAGCCGACATAAGCCCACTTGGGCTATGTGCTGGCTCTCTTGAGTGTTGTCTGGCAGGTGACCTCATCATGACTACACAAGTCATGATGACCTCAAATGCCTATAAATAAGCAAGAATCACCAGAGAGAAGGGATGGATGGTGCGAAAGGCAAGAGAGGAGATAAAGGGCAGAAGAAGAAGAGGAAGAGGGAGATCTGAGAAGCTTGAGTCATTCACACCCCTACCCCGAAGGGCTATGCAGGCGGCCACTCACCTGATTCCCTCATCTTCCTTTGGTGTTATCCGGCTACTTGATGTTCTTTATGGCCTCACAATCGGTTATGGCCACCAGATTCTCTCAAATAAGCCATGTCTGCCTGATGCTCTCCCTAAACGGTCACACTGCCACTTGCACGACCTTGCAATTAATCATCTGATGAGTGCAATCATACTTGAACTTGTGCCTGACGCTGTGAATAGTGCCGAATCCGTTGTCGCGTTGCCTGCTGTGAATAGTGCCGAATACGTTGTCACGTTGTGTTGTGAATAGTGCCGAGCTCATTGCCCGTTGTCTGTTGTGCAACGTATCCGTTGTCTGCTGTGCAACGTATCCGTTGCCTGCTGCACAATGTACTCGTTGCCTGATGCACAACGTATACGTTGTCTGTGCGTTATCCGAGCTAGAGCTACGTTATCAGAGCCACGTTATCAGAGCCACGTTATCAGAGTTACGTTGTCCGAGCTACGTTGTCTAAACCATATTCTCTGTGCCTTATCTGAGCTACGTTGTCAGTGCCTCATCAGAGCTACGTTATCTGTGCCTTATCTGAGCTACGTTGTCGGTGCCTTATCAGAGCCACGTTGTCAGAGCTACGTTGTCGGTGCCTTATCTGAGTTACGTTGTCGGTGCCTTATCTGAGCTACGTTGTCTGTGCCTTATCTGAGCTACGTTGTCTGTGCCTTATCCGAGCTAGAGCTACGTTGTCAAAACTACGTTGTCTGTGCCTTATCTGAGCTAGAGCTACGTTGTCAAAGCTACGTTGTCTGTGCCTTATCTGAGCTACGTTGTCTGTGCCTTATCCGAGCTAGAGCTACGTTGTCAAGGTTACGTTGTCGGTGCCTTATCAGAGCTACGTTATCTGTACCTTGTCCGAGCTACGTTGTCTGAGCCATATTCTTTGTGCTTCCTGAGCTACAATCTCCAGAGCATAACACCAGAGCTCGTCCTCAAGTGCATATGCCCAGTGACCTCACGATAAGTATCTCTATACTATTATGTTCATATATTCATGTGCTTGTGCCTTATACTGATGTGCTTGTGCCTTATACTGACTTTATCATCGGAACTTATTTCAGGGTGCACACCCGCCCCCTCAGACTCATTCACAGGTGGCGTTTTGCTAACATTCCTCTACCAGCTGAGCAGCTACAGACGCGTGGCTTGTACGAGATTTTTCCCTTTCAGTATGCATAGGTCATTTTGTTTGGTTTTGTAGATCATGAGAACAAAAAATTCCTAGTTTATTCTTAGTTCAAATAGGAGATTGCAAATATTAGATTTTTATCTCAACTAATTCTTAGGTGTGTTATTTTTTTTAATTTTTTTTAATACTATTTTTCTAATTTTTTGTATTTTTAATATTTCTATAGTTTTCCATTGCTGGATACTCACCTGATTGCTTTTAAAAAAAAACCAAATATTCAAGTAAACAAAACCCTCTCATATGTGAATCTCAACCAACCCTAACCTTCCCGTACATAGAAAAGGTAACATATAAGTTCTTTATTGAGATAATAATGTATATTTCTCCCTGTCCATTTTTGTTTTAGGAATATGATATAATCTCATCCCGTAATTCCTCCAAGTTCATTATTTAATTACATGATATTGGATTATGTTTTTCTTTTTGATACGACGTACTTAAGAAATTACGTCCAATTTCATATTTTATCTTCTTCTAATTTCTTATATCACCCGTGTCTCCACTAGTACTAATAATAGGAAAAATAAGTTCCAATCATTTTTTAAGCTTATCTCACCAATCTAGTTATAATTACTATTAAATAATGTGATAAAAAAATGCTTAGAGACAGCAATCACACAATATTTCTCAAGTCATTTCAATCTAGAGATGCTAAAAAAAATTCAATTTAATTTTTTTAATCATTTATCCAGATGAGTATAGATCTCATTATAAAAATACTTGTATTAAAAATGTCTTGAATTAGCTTGTATATGCTTCCCCTTTTTTTTTTTTTTGGTAAACTCAATCATACCACAAGGCAATGACTGAAGGCAAAGACAAGGGAATACTCACACCACCCAAGCAAACACACACACACACATACACCACATGCAAACTCACACACACAACACACCACACACATGCAGCCCATGTAAGCTTCACCCTAGAGCTCCTCAAAACGGGTACCAACCATTTGAGGCGCCAAGGAATTTATATGGGACAACATGCTCGGGTAGGAACCCGATGTGGGACTAAACATTCACCCAAAAGGTGTACTGGTTTTTTTGGTAAACTCAATCATACCACAAGGCAATGACTGAAGGCAAAGACAAGGGAATACTCACACCACCCAAGCAAACACACACACACACACCACATGCAAACTCACACACACAACACACCACACACATGCAGCCCATGTAAGCTTCACCCTAGAGCTCCTCAAAACGGGTACCAACCGTTTGAGGCGCCAAGGAACTTATATGGGATGGTTCCCCTTATAGCACCATCTAGTATCTATTGCTATGTACTTTTGAACACATAGTTCCCAAAATACCCCCCTTCTCCACTAAAACTATTTTCTCCTTTAACCAGAAAATACCCTTGATTTGTGCTACACATGCCATTAAAACTGAAGGCAACTTCATTAGATTAGAGGATATACCACATCTTCAATGATTTTGGATTAATAGGATATTAAAGTTTTAGCCTCTGCAATACAAATTTGGAACTCTTCGAAACGACAACAGACATATCATCATATATCCATATAAGAACATCCCCATCATCATCAACATCCCTGAAATGTTCAGAAACTCTACATCTTCCCTCAAATACAAACAAATTGCAAATCAGTTTTCAAAATCATTAAAAGAAATCAAATTCAAGATAATGTTCAGAACTTTTCTGATCAGGGGAGGCAGTGGCTGCAGCCTTCTCACTAGTTGATGCTGTTGGGACCGGAATCTGCTCAATCTCGACAGGCTTTGGGATCTCAGGCGGAGTGGCACAGCGTATCAATGCCCAATTTACTCCTTCAAAGAAGGGGTGTTGCTTAATCTCTGTTGCCCCACGTTTATAAGCCAACCTGTGCTGTGGCTCTTTTACAAGCAAACCCCTTATCAGATCCCTTGCCGGAAAACTGACGACTGGCAACTCAGGGAATCGAAGCGGTTGACCAACGACATTGAAGAGAGTGGCCCGATTCCCTGATCCCTTAAAAGGAGTCTTACCTAACAAGAGCTCGTAGAGAAAGATCCCAAAAGTCCACCAATCTACAGCACTCCCATGGCCTTCACCTTTGATGATTTCGGGTGCCAAGTACTCATGGGTTCCAACAAACGACATTGACCGGGCCCCTGTTGGCTCAGCCATGAGCTCGGGCAATGGGCTGACTTGGTTTCCAATTTCATTTTTGGGCTTCCGGTCCTTCTTGGATTTGCCGGAAAAGAAGCGGGGGGAGAAGCACGTTGTGGGAGCAACACAAGATGGCTGAATACATGAGGGCTCAATGCAAGCAGGCTGAACACAATAAACAGGGTTCTTTCGGAAAGGTTCGGACTCGAGGGATGATGACTTGACAAGAGTAGGGCTGACAGCACAACGGAGGGAGAGGTCAAAGTCAGAGAGCATTATGTGTCCGTCTTCCCTCACGAGGACATTTTCTGGCTTGAGGTCACGGTAGACAATCCCGAGCATGTGGAGGTATTCCAGAGCAAGAAGAACTTCTGCTACATAAAACCTGCGTATTGAAATCAAAGGGTCACTCATAACAGCACAATTTTGTTCTTCGGATTAGCAGGCTTATACTTTTGCTTGCCAATGAGATTAGAGACTGGAAGTCACTAATAATTTTTGGGTTTTCTCTAAAGAATCACATTTGTTCTAGTATTTAGGTTCTAAGAACAAAAACAAATGGTAAGCTAACATCAAAGGCTGATGCTATCAATATGCGGTTAGCCTCCCAAAAGATAATCTCTTATCCATGGAAGTTACGCCTGACTGACAAATTCTCAAATTTATCTCCATGTTGGAGTTTAATTAATATTCCTTTTTGATTAGTATGTTGGAGTTTAATATCCAGTTCTGGAGTAAAAATTCCCATGGATCCTGTAATATTTGGGTTGGAGGGTTCAGAGTCTTCAGAACTCCTGCCTGTCAACACTAGATATAAATTGGTGACATCAGCTTGAATGGAATATATGGCCATAGATACAGTGGAATGGTGGAACGCATTCATGTGGTCAAAACCCAAATAGTTCGGACAAAGGCTCTAGGATGATGATGCTGATGCTGTGTTGAGGTGGAAACACCTGGAAAGCTCTTGGTAACTGTTGGTCTGATCTACAGTGAGCAATGAAGTCTGTCTTTGCCCTCTTGAATCTAAATCATTCCAATTGTAAATGTGACTCCTCGATGACCAAAAAAAAACAGTGAGACTCTCATATATAAATTTTATGCCACAGCTTACCTTAACTTGCACCTGCCTAAAAAAACCCTAGTTGCAGCACTAAGGTGGTGTTCTAGCACGCTTTGGTTTCTGCTTATACATACATGCATATCAGGAATTTTCAATTATGGATGGCTTTTTGGGTATAACCAGATAAGTCTTCCTAGATGATGCCAGGACCAGACTTCTAGTCCTAGATAGACAAAGTACACAATCACACAAATAGAAGCACAGAAATGCTAGAGTGTACACACATAAGTTCTATATCAAAGATAAGGATTTCGTGCAAATACATGCATTAAGTTTCAAATCAACTATGAAAAACCCAAAATTTTGATATTAAACCTTGTCGACCAAGATAAGGGTATCACAGAGTTGATTCATTTCTAGTATCTTGGACTGTAACACCAAACTAGTAACATATATGGAATGGTATTTCTGTGTTACCCTTATCTTGTCCAATATGGTTTAATGTCAAAATTTTGCATACAATATTTATACAGCAGAAAATGAAAACAGCTCAAGTAGAGGACAAGGGTATCAACATTTTATTACAAATTACAGTTTGCATAATTTCTTTAAGTGGACGTGGTACTTTCCATCATCAATTGTAAAGTAGCTAACAGAAAGTAAATTGGGGCTTAACATGACCATGCATTGTAGTTTTCCAGTTCTTCCATCTCTTATAGTTGCCAAGCTCAAGACATAAAAAATAAGAACTGTAATCAACTGGTTGAACCAGATGCCATCTAACAATCAAGCACAGCCACGGGCGCGCGCACGCACAGAGAGAGAGAGAGAGAATCTAAAGAGGAGTTTTGGGCCTCCTTCAAATTTCCTTTTCATTTTTCTTAAAATTATAGCAACTCCACATCACAAATCAAATGTATGAGGGAGGGAGGAAGGGAGGGAGAGTCTGTCATGTGTCAGCCTTGATTTTAAAATATTACAATAAGATTTAAAATAAAACATATAAAAGATAAAATACTATAATTAGGACCCACATATACATCATGAATCCACCTATAGGCTATACATATGGCTGGCCATAATACCTAGCTAATTTATTAATAACTATATAGAATATAGACTATAAATAATTACTTTAATTATTAATCAATTAGTTTCAATGGGTTACTTGAGTAGATTTGGGTTGACCGCGCCCGGACAGCCCCGACAACGACTTCTTGCAGGTTAGTTGATTCTCTCGTCCAATAGGTCATGTTTGGATTTGATTTCTTAGCCTATTTGCAATTGGGTCCGTTATGACATGTCATAATAACTAGCTAAATAACCTATGAACGTTCAATTATATGCTTAATATATTATTAAATATAAAATTTTAAGTTATTTGGTTTTCATTTTCCAGTTAGTTTAAAGGGGCTAAGCGAGTGGGTTCAATTTTTCGGATCCACGGTAGATCCCAATGGTGGGAGAGAGCTTTTCTAGATGTGTATGTGTGAGAGAGGAGCATTTTGTGGAATCGTGTATCAAGGTAGACCCCAGTCGGTGAGAGAGACAGATAAAAATAGAGATTTTTTTTGTACACTCTTTGTAATCCTTCCCCACACTTACAACATTTGGATATATATACGATTGGAATCCTGATTAGAATCGAATTGGTTCTAAAACGATTTGATTATGTTTTAACAACCTCGGTTGTTGGACATGTACCATAAAAAAGATTTGGGAACAGAAAAAAATATTATTATACTTTAAATTTTATATGAATAATACTATATATGATAAAGAAGAAAATAAATTAAAGGGGAAATTACATTTACACCCCCTGAGGTTTGACGAAAATACACATAGACCCTCTCAGATTTCAGAAAATACATTAGGTACCCTTACTTTTCAAAATAATGACACTTACACCCCTTCCGTCAATCAACTGATAGACCTGCTGATGTCATGCAATAAACTCTATATAATTCCAAAATTACCCCTTGAATCATTTTGGGGAAATACATTTACACCCCCTTGGTTTTCAGAAAATACATTAGGCACCCCTACTTTGCAAATCCAACAATTACAATGAATTAGAAGTATTATTAGTGGCTAGTGGTGAAAATCTAGGATTCAGATTCTCAATTTAGTAAGGAATCTATGAATAGTTGCCTAATTACAACGAATTACAATGAATTAGAAGGCTTAATTACAATGAACTTCTAATTCATTGTAAATTAAGCCACTGTTCATAGATCCCTTACTTAATTGAGAACCTGAATCTTAGATTTTTCACCACTAGCCACCAATAATACTTCCAATTCATCGTAATTGTTGGTTTTGCAAAGTAAGGGTGCCTAGTATATTTTCTGAAAATTGAGTGGGTCTATGTGTATTTTCATCAAACCTCAGGGGGTATATGTGTATTTTCGTCAAACTTCAGGGGGTGTAAAGGTATTTTCCCCAAAATGATTCAAAGGGTAATTTTGAAATTTTATAGAGTTTATTATTGCATGACATCAGCAGGTCTGTCAGTTGACTGACAGTCAACTGACGGAAGGGCTGTAAGTGTCATCATTTTGAAAAGTAAGGGTACCTAATTTATTTTTTGAAATCTGAGAGGTTTTATATGTATTTTCGTCAAACTTCAGGGAGTGTAAATGTATTTTCCCCTAAATTAAATATAAAACAAAATTATTGCAAACAATACTAAGTAATGAATTACAAACTACAGTTCGTCAAACAATATAAACAAGATATGAATTAAAGTAAATAAACTAATGAAGTAATGAACATAGATTCATTCTAAATGTTAATGCTAATCTCAAAGAAAATTAATTTAAAGAGATTTTTGTGGTACGAAATTAACCCACTAACCTCTCTCTCTCTCATAGTTTAAAATTCTTATACGTATCGGCCTATATGGGTTGATATTATCTTGTTTGGAGCTACCCGTTACACTGGTACACCGAGAAAAACTTACAAGAGCTTTTTCAGTTAATTTTTTTCTCATTCTATTTACACTGGGATCCACTGCAAAGATCCGATATGCACAACTTATTTACATTAAAAAATCATTTAAGTAAATGGTTTTAAATTTATTTTACTTTTTTTATTATTTTTATTTTTATTTACTTAAAATATTTATATGTAAATACCCCCATTTGAATTCAATAAAAATAATCTTGGATCCAAATTCCTGAAAAATAAAAAGTCAGTTTTTCAGTTTAAGAACAAAATCTTCTTTTAATGTCTTTTTGGGATTTGGTCAAAATTTTAACTTTTAAATGGTAAGGTATTTTTCAAATATTAGAATTTCATAAATTCTACTATATCAAAACATTAATAAAAACCCAAAATTTTGACAAAAAAGTCTCATATTTTAGTCTTCAAAAATATTTTCATCTACATGGTTAAAAGTCAACTAACAGTGTAATAGTTCAGCATAAAAAGACTTACATTCAAGCTTATAATTTAATACATTCTTATTTAACTAATTAAATGTAAGGTTTTAATATCTAGATTGTACTTCGTATACTTGGGTAAGTGACTATGATTTATATTTTCATACCTGTTTATCAACACGCAAGCTTTTTCTAGCTTATAAAATTCTTAACTCTTATATGTATGGTTATAAACATAGTTAGAGGCCTTTATTTAATTTGTTTTTAGCTTATATTTGCATTAAAAGAAATTTTATGTATTGTATCCAAGTTTTTCCTTGCATATCAAAGCGTTTCTTAGTTTGTACTTGATTTTTCCACCGTATCCATCCTATACAGTCCAATACGCCGATATGTATCCAATTTTGGACTTACTGACACGGCACCCGATATCGATATTTTGAATCATGCTCATTTTCTGTTATTGGGATTGGTAATTTCTCCAATTTTTTTTTCTCTCTCATTTTATGTTATTGGGATTGGTAATTTCTCCAAAAAAATTCGCTCATTTTCTACTATTGGGATTGGTACTTTCTCCAATTTTTCTCTATTTTTTTCTATTAAAAACTAATGGATCGTGATTCTTCCCCTCTTTTCCCTATCTACTTTTCTTTTTTAATGATGAGGTTGGAAAGAATTTTCTGAAATTTATACTTACTATATACAACTATGCCTTCATTTACAATAAAACTAAAATTTATGGGTATCAATCATGCCCATGTCCATTTGTGTTCAAAATGCATAGATTCTTTTGATATGAGTCACAACAATCATGCCTGAAGTATGTTCATGTCGATATGAGACACACTTGTCTTAAAGAATTCGTGCCAAATAGCCCATTAGTGAGATAGGTCAAGTCAAAATAGATATCTTTCTTTACTCTAACCCTTCTCTCCTATTAACCTCTTGACAGGAGAGCTCAAAACCAACGATTGATATGGGCTAAGTCAAAAAAAGATTGCCATCTTATTCCAAACCCCCACAAAGAGAAAATGGTGAAGCAACACGTAACATTCTTGAGGTTAAAAGAGTCCTGAATCGACCCTACTCTAGTAGGATGTGAGAGATTTCTGTTCTTTCTAGATGGGTAAGGCCATTAATAAGAGCACAAACCCTAACAGCAGGAATTCACCCATCTATCCATGAGATACATTTCAAATCGCATGCCATCTTTCCCACGCCTCTTTTGAAAATCAAGATCCAGCACCAACTCTTAAAATCTCTTGATAAAAGAAGCTAGTGACATAAATCCTAGAACATAAATGCCTAATGTATAACTAGACACACCAAACACATACTCCAAAGTCCAATTGTACCAAAATCAAATACAAACCCATTATAAGAGGCAAGAAATCTGAAGTTCAAAAACGGCTAAACGCAAAAACCATTACCCGAAATTGTCTTCTCCTTTGTTTACCAGTTCTATCATGTCCCCATCCGTGTCCCCCATTCCAATATCCTATATCAATCCTGGAAACTAGGGAGCTATCAACCTTCCTACCCTCTTTGTTAGTACTTCATCAATTATCTTTTGAACAATCTGACAAGCCTCAAAGCAAGACATATCTGTTGGATTCATTCAGAACCACCTGACTCATCATTTCACTGACAAATCAGCTAATAAGTGATTTCTCAATAAACTATATTCAAGATAAATTCAGGATCCAACTCAATGTCAGAATTATGAGTTTAATTTTTTCAAGTAATGAACTTCTCAACAGCTCTTATTAAATGAATTTGGATGCCTAGACCGGAGGCAGTATTTTATGGGGTTTCCCTGCTCATTATATTTTGTCTGTTTGTGTTTTGGTTTTGCTTTATGTTCCTGCTTTCTCCTGGTTTACTTTTGATAAGTTATCGTGCTTCCTTGCAATATTTTCCGTTGCGATATATTACCCTTGATTATCGGGAAAAAAAAAAAAACTCTATTCAGCCAATGCAAAATCAACAGAAATAATAGAATTAGGAAATTAGCAAGGGGAAAACTAGAAGGAAAGAAGGGTGCCCTTTGATTAAGCTTAGGGTTTAGGATTGGCCTAGGTATAGATTTAGAGTAAGGGTTGACTGAGAAAGAAATCTATATGTTTCTTTTAAAATAAGGGAGAAAAGTTTCCAAGGTCACTAAAAAGGTGAAGAGTAAAGAGAGAAAAGTATCAGCATTCAGTAGAGCAAAAAAAGTATAGAGGACACACACAGAGACACAAACAAAGAGAGAGAGAAATTAAAAACTCTCCACAAAACTAACCATCAGACAGGGACGGAGCCACATGGGGCCCGGGGGGGGGGGGGGGGAATTTTGGGGAAAAAAAACCTGTATAGTATAAACATGGGCGTAGCCTAGGAGCAGGGGTGAAGCCGGGTGGCAGTGGGGGCTCTAAACCCCCCCCCCCCCCTGCGGAACATTTGAGGAGAAATAAATAAATAAATTTATACTTATATTATTTAATTTAAGAAGGTGTAGGCATGAGTGGGGGCAGTTACCTCCTTAACTTAAAAAAAAAAAACTAAGTTTTATATTATATTATTTAGTTTAAGATGGCATAGCCATTAGCAAGTGAACAACTGCCCTTAACTGTAAAAAATATATACTCTTTACAAACGGACAAAGGGATGAGATGACCCACAAACTTGGCCCTAATTTTTTTTCGGGGACTGCGCCCCCGAACCCCCACACCTCATTGTTAGTTGCCCTGGAAGAAAATCCTGGCTCCACCCTTGCCATCAGATGATTTTTTTTTTTTTTATTGGTAAAGATGAAATATATTAATAACTGAAAAAGCAGAAATACATAACATAAAGGAAACGCGGTTCACTAAGGAAATGAACCAGAAAATAAAACAAGAGGAAATCTAAAGCAACAAGAGCAAAGATTAACTATCTGGAAGAGATGGAGCCTCAAGAGGCAACCCCAGATCTAGTGGAGGTGGGGGTATTATAAGAAATGAGATGGGAAATATGTTGTTCGCTTTTCAGTCTTTCTATGGCAATGAGACTAACAATGTTGCTGAAATAAGAGCGATTTATGATGGCTGTAAATTTTGGTGATAATATGTGATTTCCTAATATTATCATTGAAAGTGACTCTAAGAGCATGATTGACGTGATCAATGGGAATATGGATTCTCCTTGAAAGGTTTGGCACTGGAAAAATGAAATTAATAGTATTCAGATGAGGAGCAATATGTCTTTTGACCATACCTATAGAGAAAGCAACCAATGTGCTGATATTCTAGCAAGTAGCAAATGAGGCTTGTAATTGTTCTAGTAGCAAGGTTTTCATGGATATTACTGAAATTCCGATTATTTTGAAAGGCATCATCAGAACTGATAAAGCAGGGATGTTTAAAATTAGATTATGAGTCTCTTTTAGGGGTTTTGGTTTTATGTCCCCCCTTGTAAGTTCCATATTCTACTAATAAACTAGTAGGTCCTGCCGAACCCCACTCTCCTTCCGAGAGGCTTTTAAAAAAAAAAAACTATTTGGATCCATCATAACCCAATGAACCACCCCTGCTCAAAGTCCTTCCTAATAGCACACCAGTGTAGTCAAAGCGTCTAGGTGATCAGGCTTGGCTAGGGGCTGCATAGGCGATACAAATAATTAAATTATATATATATATATATATATATATTAAATATAGATATATATAATATTAATATATACACATAACAATTCAAACCTCCTAGGGTCTAGGCAAATTAACATTTAATGTTATAATGCTTGAATGCATGTCTTGTTTTTGCTAAACTATTAGTTGACTTTTTGACCCTGTAGATGAAAATATTTTTAAAGACTAAAATACGCGACTGTTTTTACCGGACTTTTAGGTTTTAGTAATATTTTGTTATCATATAATTTATGAAATTTTAAAATTTGAGAAATAACTTAGCATTTGCAAGTTCAAACTTTGATAAAGGTGCTAAAAAATCAGATTTGTTCTTGAACTGGAAATTTGATTTTTATTATTTAGGAAGTTGGATTTAGGATAATTTTTATTGAATTCAAATGGGGAGTTAAGGGCATAACCTTATTTACATATAAATATCTTAAATAAATGAAAGTAAATTGTAAACCATTTACTTAAATGATATGTAAATAAGTTGTACAACTGTAAAACGTGCTAACTATTAAAGCGTCCAAGTGACTACCCCCCGCCTAGAGAGGTGCCTAGGTGGTGAAATCCAAAACTGCCTAGGCAACGCCCAAGCGACGCTTTGACTACATTGTAGCACACCAAGATATGAGAAGATGACATGCAACTAAGAAAACCCGCTCCTCAGAAATAGCTAAACCGTCGAAGACTCTTTTGTTGCGCTCCGACCATGTAGAGACCCAAACCTTGGTTGTCGTGAAATTCGTGCAAATTAAATAATAAACTTTGTAATGGTGTTAAAAATAACGCATTTATGTTTTATTGTGATTATATTTTCTATGTGACCATTGGTTAAGTGTTAGGCTGAAGAAAATAAGAAAAACAAGCAAAAACAGGAGAGATCGGTCGACCACTATGACCACCGGTTGACCCGTAGTGCAAAAAGGGTTCAGAAAAAAGAATGGGGTTTTTGGGCAGAGAGTGAGCAAACGGTTGGTCGACCGTTCACCAAGGCCGATCGACAACCCATTCCCGCCGGTCGACCGCCCAAAGGCTATTTTGCCCAAAAGCTTCCTATTTTGAATAGGATTCCGAGAATTAGTAATTGCTAAGGACTCTAGGCCTATAAATAGATCACTAACTCGTGAGTTTTAGGGTTTTTAACATTTTAAGAGTTTGAGAAATCCCAGATAGAGTTTAACTAGGCTTTTGCAAAAGATTTTGCTTGAAGAAGAATGAGAACTTAGAGATCAAAGCACAAGACTATTTGAAAGCGATTGATCATAGGGAAACGATCTTGAGAGGTTCAATATACTTATCTATCCTGACAATGCTTATAAGTATGAATTGTCAAGATCTGAATATGTTCGATATACTGTCCTGTTAATAATGTTATGATAATGATAATAATTTATTAGGATTGATAAGTATATGGTAATGTTAGATGGGTATGATTTACATGTTATGGCTTTACCTAGATTGGCCAAAGTCAATCGAAAATTCTCCTACACTTTCGGGATTTGTTCTGTCATCTCTGCTAGGCCATTACATTGGACATACATTACCACTAAACCTCGTTTTGAAAAAAAGAGAGGAAGAATTATTATGCATTTCATTTGCAGAAAATTTTACAAAAGAGGAAAGTTTCTACTTCAAACAACATAATATCGTAATTAGTAACTTTTGTCACTTTATCATAACAATTCATAAGTGGTTCACCAATTTGAAGCAAGCTTATTCTGCCTAAAACTTTAAGCTGCACATCGAAATTTCTTCCAGTTCTTATCTAAGTTGAAAGAGTGCTCCATGCCATGCTTTGATGGGCACAAGGTTTTTTTCCCTTTGGAATTCAAACAAGCAAGATAAACTAAGAAATGGATTGTGCAGCAGATATCAACATAGAAAGATGAGCCATGTGATTTTTGGTTTTGGTATTCTTTATAATGTTGAAGATATAGAATTGTGATAGACCTCCAAAGCAGGATGATCAAAGAAGTATAACTACCATACATGATACACCAGACTACATCAAAGAGATAACAGTAATCTAATTTCAATTTTTCAAGTGAAAATGTGAGTAGAAGGAGCAAGTGTCATACTTTACTGCTTGTTCAGAAAAATGTTTTCCTGGTTGCCTTTGCCGTAGGGTGTGCAAATCTCCCCCTGGACAGAACTCCATTACCAAGCAGGAAAACTTGTCTGTCTCAAAGTGGGTATACAACGTTGGAAGAAATGGATGGTCCAGGGATTGCAGTATCTCTCTTTCTGTCTGAGCCCGAAGAAGCTTCTTACGGTTTGCTAGAGACCCTTTGTCCATAACCTTCATTGCGAAATAACATTTCGTTCCACTCAACTCCGACAGATAGACACTCCCAATATCCCCACAGCCCAACCTCTTAAGTAGTCTAAAATGGCTCAAGCCCAAGACCCCATCTCTTGCTCGGACAACCTGGATGGCTTCCCAATTTGAGTCATTTGCTTTGTGAGGCTTGCTGACCCTGCTACTAAAGCTGCTACAAGTGCTCTCGTCACTCAAGTCACTACTGGTGCTTCCTCTACACATACTGCTCTTGCCACTCTCAATATAATCGGCGCGATCACTAATCTTGGCACTTCCGCTGGTCTTGATGAGACTGCTCGCCCCATCGCTAAGTTTGGTGGAAGCCAAGCTATCCTTGATGCTCCCGTGCTCTGATGTTTTCTTTTCTTGATCCACACCACCTTCCACGGAGCTCCAAGACTCGATTACTACAGGACCTACTTTTTTGGGCACTTGTTTCAGGCTTTCCAAAGAGGAACTTGAATTTAATTTATCGGATAAAGAATCGACAGACCCCTTTTGATGAGAATTTGGTGATTTTTTGTCCTCTGAAGCTTCTACTGTAACCTGTTTTGATGCAACTTCTTGTGCAGATCTTGGTAATTTTTTGGGAGTAACTGGCTCTGATTTGCTCGTCTTTGAGACCTGAGAAGGTGAAGGCCTGCGAGCATTTGCCTCTACTGATTGAGGCGCTTGTTTCAGACTTTCTAAAGAGGAACTTGAATTTAATTTATTGGGTAAAGAGTCCACAGACCCCTTTTGATGAGAATTTGGTGATTTTTTGTCCTCTGATGCTTCCTCTGTAACCTGCTTTGATGCAACTTCTTGTGCAGATTTTGGTACTTTTTTGGGAGTAACTGGCTCTGATTTGCTCGTCTTTGAGACCTGTAAAGGCGAAGGCCTGCGAGCATTTGTCTCTACTGATTGACTACCAGCTGTTCTCTTTTGCTGTTCTGGGGAAGCTCTAATACTACCCTTCGAGGCCATTGGAAGAAACACAGACTCTTTATAAATATCAGATTACACAAACCCATTACTCAGCCCCCAGTTTCAAAAGCATGTTACCCTCCATTAGAAGATGCAAATATTTTCTTCTCCAACTCCATCAACAGCAAATCTTACACAAGGTGATCTCTACAATAAATCAAATTAAAAATGTCAATAAATCCAAAACCAATTTAGCATAAGCCATCACAACCTCTCAGATATCAAAAAATAATTGATTTTGTTGATTATGCCACCTCCATCGTCATGATATTCAATTCAAATAGCTAACATGATCGGGGAAACATTTCAAATCTAAATAACACAGCTTTTATCAATCAAGTGACAAGATTTCAAGTAAGCAAAAGGGCGAAAATAGAATCGCAGAACCCAAAAATGGGATCATACAGCCAGTTCAAGACAGCAGCCCTACTGGATAAAATAGATCTAAAACACCAGATAGACCAAACAAAACTAAAAATGAAAGACTCAAAAATTCCTGCAAGTGTTGCTCAAAGGAGTCAAAATGCAACCTTTCATGAACAATCAAGGATAAAACCTAAAACCCGCTTAGAAAAAAAACAAAACTTTACAAGATAAAAGAGGAAGCAAGCAAAGAACTCACACGCAGACCCCGATCAAGAACTCTTTCTAGGAAATAATCAACAGATATAGAAAGAGATGAAAGATCCTAGACGTAGAAAAGAAACACAATCATCGACCTAAAAATGAAATCTTTTCCTAAAAGAAAGCAGTAAAATCTGATACCCACCTGGACAAACAAGAAATCTATATCAAATGTAAGAGATCCAAGAACTAACAAAAGAAAAGAATCAAGAAAGTCCCGAACAATTCCAAATGCAGTTTTTCGAGAGCTCTCGATAAACACCAAACAACAAATAACAAAAGAGATGAGCAAAGCAGATAAGATAATCAAAGATTTAAGGATCGATTAAAAAAAGAAGAAAAAAGCATCCAGATCTCGAACGCAGACCCACCTCTTTGAGCCAAACCCTACAAGAGGATCCAAACCCCCAAAAAGACCAAGATGCAAAAAACAAAACCGGAGGGTACATGGAAGCAAACCCAGCAAGCAAAATGCAGGACCAGTTAAAAGTTAAGAAAAAGAAGCCCAAAAGAGTACCTGGTTTCGAAGATCAGAGCTTTAGGGTTTGCTTTTAACAGTGAAAAGGAGCAACTGTACTGTAGACAGAGAGAGAGAGAGAGAGGAGAGAGCTCCTGATATCTGTGGAGAGATGAGAGAGAAAAAAAAGAAAGAATAAGCTTGGGAGTAGGGCTATCAATGGGCCGGGCCGGGCCTGGTTAAAGCTCCCAATTTGTGGACCTTTGGTTAAATTTCAGTAATTTTTTTGTTTTTTTCTTGGGAACATTGATCCATGTTCTAGTTAGTGTACCCATTCCCAAAAAAATAAAAAATAAAAGGAGTGGGCATATCAACAATCATTCCAAAGACTTGAACCCGAGTCTTTCTCTTTTAGGCGACACATTTTCTACCATTTGAAGAATTAAAAGTGTCCGATATGGTTAGAAGTCAAGTGGATCTCACACGCCTGGGTTTGTTCCAGTGGTTGTGTATCTCCCTTTGGGGAGGAGTGACTCGTGTTCGAGTTCTGGTGTGGCTGTTGAGCGCCCACCCTGAGTTCTAACCCCTAACATAGTATATAAATGATCTAGTTGCCTACCCAAAAAAATATATATATGGATCTCAATGGGGCCAAATTTGGGCCTTAAAAGCTCTTGTAAAAAGGTTGGGCTCAAGCCAAATCTATTCAAAAACCACAAAAATCCAAACCCAAGCCTGGCCCATCGACACTTTCTAATAAAAGAAAATAGCTCAAGCTCAGATTGGGCCTATTAAAACACTATATAAACCCAAGCCTAAGCCTGATCCATTGACACCCTAATCAAGGATTAGTGGTTGGTAACTAGTGAGTGAACTCTTGAGAGCTGCATTACTCTTTGGGATCCATGCCATTGAAGCAGGTGGGTAAGTATGTGTTAGTATTTCAAATGTCCCCATATATGAAAAATGTAGGAGGCAAAATGATGAATGATATATGAAAGTATAATGTTGTATAGTGTAAAGTGTTGAGCAGCACTTGATGAAATGATACTCTTCCTATTGGCTTCCACACCACGTATCAAAGAGAAAAGGCTAAGGTCACAATACGTTGGTATATGTCCAGACCCTCTCATCATCCTCCACAATTCGGGTTCAAGATGCAAGGGAAACGATTCAAAAAAAAAAAATGCAAGGGAAATGATTCTGGGCACAATCGATGCCAATATTCAATGGATGAGACATACTTAATGTGGAATAATATGCTGGAGGAGCATGTGGATTAAAGGGTTAGGGGTGTCAAAGGATTCAAATAATATCCTATTTCTATCCGAATTTATTTAGGATAATTATTTGAATAGGTAGCCGGTGGAGTGAATTCAAATAGTAGTTTTACTATTCGTTTATAATCATATACGAATTCGGCTATTGATATATCCAATTCGATATATATATATATATATATATATATATATAAGGTTATAAGAGTAAAACATTCTTATTAATAATTCTTTTTATATAATTTTAAGACATTAAGTTGTTATTTTTAATATAGATGAGGATAAAATATTATTCTGATATTTTTAAAAATAAAATCTTAATTTTATTTTACATTTTTTTCTTTTTAAAGTAATTAGACAATTCGAATACGAATATTTTAATCGAAGTGGGATACTCAATTTCATTATCAGTCGGAAATTTAACCAAACTCGAATAATTGGATATGTAATTAGATATGAATTTGGATACACCATTATCAACTTCAAATTTGCTTTGTCGCTTCGTTTATAGCTCTATATAGGGATATGAACCTAAATTTGTAGTAAGTTTCAACCTTTTTTTGTTTTTTTGAACTTGGGGTGTCCCCAACCCTTTGGGTCAGGACTAACCCCCGAGGATGCGACGTGAGCCCACAACCCACCACACCATGTAAGTCTGGGTAAACCTGTGCAATGAAGTTCATGATCTGTTTGCATGTTCTTAATACAAATAGTTTTTAAGTTAGAGGGGTGCTAGCCCCAACCACAGATTTTCAAACTGCACAATGCAACAATTTTCATTGTATTCCTTCAGCAAGTTAAAAACATCAACTTTTTTAGATAATTAAATTATGTTTTCAACCAATTTGAAAAGTAATAGGAAAAAGTACCTACACATATCAGATCCACAATATGAGAGTTTGGAAGTCTGCGTTGGCCCTCACATTTCTCTTTAAGTTAATAATTTTTTGGAAGGTTTTTTTTTGTTGGAAGGTAATGCTAATTGCAATATGCATTGTCCAATTAAGGTGATTAATGAGGTGATTTCTACCTAAATCCATTTAGCTTGGACACTACCTTCATCATTTGATGTTCTTGTGGAGCTAAGTATATTACTTCCTTGATGTTATTGTTGAGCTAAGTATATTACTTCCTTTTTGGTTCACTATTTCTGAATTTCTATTTGCTTTTGCTCCATTTTTATTAATGAAATTGTGTTTACAGATGAAAAAATCATTAAGGGTCAAGCCCAAAATTTGTGTTCTACACAAAATTTGCGTGTGTGAGAGAAAGAGTATCAAATTTGTTTAAATTTCTCATCAAAGAGGTCCAAAGGAGATTTTCATACCAAGTTTGGTTAAACTTCCATCCTTTGATAGGAGACAAAAGAGGAGATGGCATTCTTTGATGATAATGTGGGTGAGGACTCCTTTTCAAGTTCTACACAAAACTTAAGACCAATTTCCAAGGGATATAAGGGTTCCACAATTCTATAGAGGTCCCAGTTGGATTGGATGGAATTTGAAATTCATGGCCATCCGAATCCAACAATAGGGGATTATGTATAGGGATGTTTTTTTTGTAAAAAAAAATCCAACATCTACATCTTTCTACAGCAAATTTGGGTCTTAACCTCTTTAACTAAAAAAAAAAAGAAAAAAAACTAGCATAGTTAAAAATGATAGTTTTGGTAATTCCTTGAGGAGCATGTGTATATGGAGGGCAAATTCTCATTGCATATGCTACAATTATCCTCATTACTACTAATTAAAACAGAGCCTTGAGAGGTCCACATGGCAGCCCTGGAGGGTTTTTAGGAGATGGTTCGTGGGATATGTGAGCCAACATTTAAAGCGGAGCGAGGGTGATTCACTACGTACCGTTTACTATGCCATGTCTCCTAATGAAACCCAAACATACGCATGCGTTTGTCCACATCGCAACAGTTAAATCGGAGCGGGCGTGATTCAAGTCTCCCAACGAAACCCGAAGATACTCATCTGTCCACCTCGCATCTCTCCTCCTCCTCCTCCTCTCTACAGGTCTCCCAACTCACCTTGCCCTTCTATTACCTCATCTTTTTCACACCCATTGGTAAACGTTGTCACCAAACAAATCTACTCCCAGACGTGGATAAGCGATAAAAAAGTGAAGGTGGGATGTTGGATTTATGAAGGGAGATGAAACATGGTGGGTCGGAGCAATTTTCGGTGGTTGGGTTCAGATATTTACATTTACATTGTTTCCTGCTACTTGAGGATGCAAACTATCGGAAATAGGCAACTCTTCAGGGAGAGATTTCAGGAAATAACTATTAGGTATAAATCGTTTCTTTCAAATTTGCCCTTCTATATTTTCATACCTCCAAACGCAACTCAACAGTTAGGAGGAGACGCAACTCTTCAAATCGTTGCAACCCTCACAATCTAGCGCATCTTTTCCAAAACGATGTACCTTTTCACTTCTTTTAAAACTGTTCTACGTGCACAAAAATAACTATATTATTTTTGAATTCTCTCCAGCTGTTTTCTCAACTTTTATCTGCTTATTTTTTCACTGCCCATGTGTCTATCTACGTGTTAATTTTATTTAGGTATTTGTTCAATGACAATTTGATTCTGTTCTCTTATTTGTATTTTCCCTGTGCGTATTTGTATATTCCCAAAAAAACGACAAGGGTTTAGAGCATGCAATTCTTCGATCTTTGTTGGTCAATATCAACTATCGACAGTTAAAGAACCCTAGCATGAACCAATAATATAGTGGTAAGAAGGCGGTCTTGTGAGGAGCATAGGACTGGGTCAATGTTTGAGCGAGGACTTTATTTAACTTCTAAAACCCCTGAAACGGTGAATTCTAACATCCTTTTTTTTTTTGGTATATGAATTCTAACATCTTTCTTTTTCTTAAACATTGATTTCTTCGTTGATTTTTCTTTTATTGCAAGGTCTCTGTTTTTGGGTTGTCTTTCACTATTTAGTGATTTCAGGCAGTTGGGAAGAATAGGGTTGAGAGAGATAATATGGAAGGGCATATGGCATGGATCGTTCAAATAGTTACAATTTTTAACAGTTGTTATTAGATTTCTTGAACTACTTGTATCTTAAATTCCATTGGTACTTTTGTTGTTTAGGCTCTTAATATTCTGTCTCAACAAAGACAATTTCTGATGGTGCCTGGAAACTGGAAATAATGTCGGGTAAGTGACTTAACATATTGAAAGATCTTTGTTGGAGGAATGCACGTCTTGAGAGACTCAGAGAAACCATTGGATGATATTTTGAGCAGTTTGGGGAGATCCAAGAAGCCATGCATTGTCACCGGATAAGAACACCAGATGATCTAAGGGATATGACTTTGTAAAGCCCACTTCGCCATCTTCACTATTTCATTCTTCACCTTGGGTTTATTCAACTTGGGTTATTTTAAAGTAAGTTCTTATTTTAATAACAGATAACATTTAAGGACCCAAATGCAGTGCAGAGAGCTTGTGAGGATCCACCGCCTTTGATTGATGGAAGTAGGGCTTGATGTAATATTGCATCTTTGGGTGCCTGTTGGACTCGCCCATCTACTACTCAACATGTTCGCATTTTTTTTTCCATGGAATGAAATTATACTCATATTTCAGATACTCATCTCAATTTCAGTCTATATGATCATCTACACGTGTGCCTTTCATTTCCATATATCACACTTTAGATTGCCATTTCATATAACTTAAAATTGGAGTTTCAATGAATATTAGAGTTTTCCTGAACCATTTACTCTGTTCTATACACTGCCTTTACCCTACCGGTTCACAACCCTGCTCCTATTACCAAGACATCACAATTATTTTGAATGAATCATATAGCCATACTATATTTGCAACTCTTCATGATAAAATTAGTTCACTATGTAACCTGGAGTAAGTTATAGCCTAATAAGAAAGTATCATCCGTGCACAATTGTAGGAAACATCCAGAGACTATTCAATTTTGGGTCATTCTCTCTTGTGTGCTGATCTTAATGTTCAGTGATAAATAACCTCTTTCAAAGCAAGGGAAAAAGGCACAAACAAACATCAATGATGGTTTGGAGTATTCGTTTAGTACACTAACATCATTTATATAGTATACTAGCATCTTTCAGCGCCGATATGGACCGTGTTGATATATGTATATTAAGGTGGTGTTTGGATAGATTTTTCTAGGAACTTCTACCTACTTACTTTTGGCATTGGGGAATTCAAAATTCCGTGATTTAGCATTTGGTTTGCCATTTTTCTTTTGACTTCCCAATATAGTAAAAATCAATGAAAATCGAAATATCAACTTCCTCAGAAAGCAAGCTGGGTAGCTTTCGCAGGAAGTCAATACAACTTCTGTGGGAAGTGGATGGACATTCCATTGAACTAACGTCAGTTGGGGGTATATGAGCAAAAGGGTTAGGTTCTCTCCATCCCTAACTTGGAACTCTTTCGACGAGACTTTGCATTGGTGTTAGACACCCCTAAACACAACACTATGTTAATGCTTCTGTCAATCACCACATTAATTCATTTGAACATTATATTCAATCGAGTAAAATACTTGTGGGATGTATTTTCTTTTATATTAAGATTAGATAGTTTAGATCGTAAATTTTCTATTTTAATATAAAGGCATTATTGTTAGCAATTTATATACTTTCTACTCTTTCCATCTTAATATGTATCATCTTTTTTGAGTCATTCTATTCATTCATTTCTTAGTGGTTAGGTCCCGTGCATGGCACGGGCTACTTACTAGTTTATATTATTCTAATCCAAATGATCAGTTAAGAACACTCGGATTGTCGGATAATGTCTAGAAGTGTATTATGCACAATTAAGAGACCCCATTTGCCTAATTACTAATCAAGAGACTTTAGATGACGATATCTTTCTTATCGCCCGACATGAGTCAGGTGGTCCAAGTCACCATTCAAGGATCCCGACATAGAGGATAATGGTTAAATTAGGTTAAGTAGGTTTTGAATTGACAATTTTATATTACTAATTGGGTACCTAACTCAAAAATAGGGATTCTAATGGCATTTCTGGACAAACTTAAACATTATTACTAGGGGAATTAGTTTATTTACTCCTAATGCGGTGTAAGGTTACATACGCACCCAGCAAAGCCTATCTAAAAGTTCCATGCTTAAGGTTCTGAACTGTCCACACCACATGCACTTGGACAAGAAATTATCATGTTACCTAAACATTATTAGGACACGAGGCATACATTTAAGGTATTTTGATTTTGGGCTAATTCATACAAACTAGTGTAGGCCCTGCGATGTACGGAGAACATAAAAAAAAAAAATTATAAAAACAAAATTAAGATGAATTTATTTATTTATTTTTAGGTACAAGTCATGTGGTTAGCCCACAACCCCAGTTAGTAGTGTTCGTATATGATTTAGGTTAGTGGTAAATATCTAGTATTTGAAGCTTGACAGATGGTAGATATTACAACCATTGCACTCTTCAGGAATCGATTTGAAACCTACCCTTAAAGGAATAGACACAATATTACTAAGACAAACCCATGCTAATTAATTAAAATTAATACGTGAGAAAAAAAAAATTGATTTCAACCTATGTTTAGAGAAAACAATCAGATAGTTGATTTCCTTTCCAAACAAGCTTGCATGAATAAAGATAGTAAACTATTTAGAGACTTGATATAGTTGTTGACTGATTTCCTTTCCAAACAAGCTTGCAGGAATAAAGATGGTAAACTATTTAGAGACTTGATATAGTTGTTGACGAGTATTAAAGGCATGATTTGAATTGATAATTGATTGTGTTTAATATTCTAGTTTAAGATTTGTTCTTTTGATCCTATTGGTTTATGGGTAAGGTATTATGTCCTCTTCATTTTGTAACCATTTAATAATATTTTTAATAAACTAATAGGGGTCTGGCCAAACTTCCTACCCCGACTCACAGGGTGGCTTAAAAAAAAAAGAGCTTCATCATGATGAAATTGTTATAAGCAACTAACAACCCTATAAAGAGTTAATTATAATAGGTTTTACCATTTTAATTACCCTATGAAGACCTAATTCTTAAAGGGAGAAAATTGGAATTTTTTTAATGGTGAGTATAAAAATAAAAATAAAACCTTTTCAAGTTGTAAAAAAATAGTGCAAAATAAATTTTAGGGAAGTTATTTTCTAATCAACACATGTCCTACTCACTTTCCCTTTAATTACAGATAATGGGTCCCACATACAAATACAAACCAATTACATGGCTTGATCATATCCACTATCAAAAACAGATGCCAAAATAGATCTCAAGAAAATTCTTAAGAGAATTTTTATGTGGGGTGAATAATTTTATGACAGCTGAATGTTTATGTAACTAAAAAACAAATGGAGTTTACTTTTAGTTGATGCAGCCTTCTAAGTTGACATTGTTCACATGTGGTTGAAGGAAAATAACAGAATAGCAAGTCTGCTTCGTATATATTCTTATTCTTACCTTTTTGGATAATAAAATAAATTTTTCTATAGACACACAAATATTTATTTTTACGCGAAATGCTGCCAGATGCAGACTTTCGAGCTCTCATCATAACAGCGACAAATGTCACTTCATTTTTGGGTTACCTTGAGAACAGATATAAACTATAAATTCTTCTTTTAAAAATTTCATTTTATTAACCTGGGGTAGCAATTAGAGTTTGGAAAAAAAAAATTGAGTTCTGCCTTGGGCTACCACGCCTCTTGTTTTATTAGCTGAAAGTAGGGAACCAGAGAGTAAGCTTAGCATTCCTCAGGAAAGGCAATGCTCTCTTTCTTTGTATCTCTCCTCCAATTGCTTAGAAGTGTTTGCTGGTTTGGGGGGTTCGTCACTTTTTCTTCGAATTGACAAGGGAAATATTAGAGATTTCAAAGAATGGTGGAACCATTGGACAAAAAGGCCAATGGGAAAACAAGCATAGTTGAAATGCCTCACTCTATGTATCATATGGAGCCTTCGGAAAGCAAGACATGGGAAAGTGTTTTAACTCCAAGTTGCAGGGACCAATGCAAATTATTCATCAAGCAGAATAGCTTGTTGAAGTTGGTCAAGGCACACACATACAATGCCCGAAAAAATTTCACACAGTCACCAACAAACCCAGCTCACAAGCAATAAGTGGAAACCTTCTCAACTAGGATGTGTGAAAATCAATTCAGATGGAGCTGCTCAGCTGTCTGGAGTAGTAGGTGTAAGATTTTCTATAAGGTTTATGGTCTTGGCAATGTTCATAGTCCAAACCCGGATAAAGTTTACTCTAGTTAAGGTTTCAGTTGTAGCCAAACAGTGGTGTTTTATGCATTAATTAAGTATATCGGGTTATAAGGATGGTCTATAGTCTCCTTGATGGGTTAGGACTCTAATGACCTAAACCCTATAGTATATATACTACATATAGGCTATCGGTCCCAAATCCAACTCCTAAGAAAGCCTGCAGAAAGAAAAGCATCTTCCCCATCGAGAGCAAATGAGTCATGAAATCTGAAGACCGTGTGCTTCATCATCATCGACAATGAAAGGTTTTCCTCTCTACTTTCAATGGGCGACACAGGTATGTGATTCTTGAATATTGATTGGCTAGATCCAGTAAATATAACATGTGGTATCAGAGCCTAGGGTGCTCAATCAAGGTCAAGAATGCATAAAGTTTTACCTATTAATTTTCAATAGGATTTTTTCAATGAAATTTGTTCAATTTTGTACAAGATTTTATAGGTTTTCGGCGAAAACTCATTGCCAGAGAACCATGGTAGGCTTCCTATGTAGCATTATTACGTGGCAAATTTTTCGTTCACTGTTTCAATTTTTTGGGTTTTAGAATAAAGGGTTTCGGATCTGAAATTATTAAAAAAAAAAAAAAAAAAAAGGGGAGGTTCTCGGTTTTCCGGCGATTACGCCGGTTACCGGAGATAAAACACCTTTAAATAATGTTGAAAGGTTTTTTTATTTAATGGATTTTATTTTGAGACCCTCCAAGATCGGATCTGGATTGTGATTTATCAAAAAAAAAAAAGGGTTTCTCAGCCGATTTCAGTTGGACGGCGATTACGCCGACATCCATCGCCGGAGAAGGATTCCGGCAGCAGGGTTTTGGTCGCCGGATTCAGGCCGTCATTTTGGCACTGGCGGCAGCCGGTAGGGTCCCCAACAAAGGGAAACAGGCAACGGTTTAGGGTTTAAAAAAAAAAAAAAAAGTTTCGGGTTGGGAAGATGACTCCACGAGGGTCAACCCGAACCTATTACCCGACCCGATATTTAACCCGACCGGGTGTATTGAAACCGACCCAAATACTCCAACCGAATAGGTCGTAACCCGACCCGAATTAAAACCTATCCGGTTTAATGGACCGGTTCTATTGGACCGATCTTGAACCAAACCGGACCGAGCTACCCCCGGATCGAACCGCGTGCAGACCGGACCGCGTGTTGACGTCAAACCGCGCGCGTGAAGCGCACTCCGCGCGTGAGACGCAACCCGGCGCGTGAAACGCATTTCGTTGCGCGTGAACCGCACGTGCCGCGCGTGAAAGGCACTCCAGTGCCCCTGTTGCTAATCTCTGCGCGTGTCAGCGTGTCCGACACGTATTTTGCGCGTGTCCTGGGTCCCCTGACTTAATTTTTCCTGTAGAACCTTATTATGGGGTCTATTTTAGTTAATGTTTCCTCTAGAGAGGAATTTAATGGCATTAAGTGCTCAAATAAGGCTATTTTTCAATTTTAGACCTATTTTTGATGCCTAATTCAGCTTTTGGGAACTCTGGAAAGCTTTTTAGACCCAAATTAGCTCTTGGATCACCATTAAAGTACACCTAGTACATATATGGGGTTTGTTTGGCATAAATATGGTATTTATTCTAGTTTTTTGGGCACTATAGATAGCCTTCTAGACTACAAACAACCCTTGTGCTACTTATCAAGTATATTCGGTCGATTAATTGCCCTTTCAAAGTTTTTTCAGGCATAAAGTAATTAATAAATAACTTTAAAGAGGCCTAAGGTATCCCTATTGTATTGGGTGAAGGGGTGAGTACATAATTAAGTTTCTTTGTGTATTCAAAATAACACCCAATATAGTTGTTAACTTTTACGGACTTCAGACACCTATTGATTGCACACTTGGTATAATCTTTTGAATATAAAGTATTTTCATAAACAAATTTTTGGGGCCAAGACATTTTATTCGCGTTTCAACATATATGGACATGACTACTTAGTATAATATGCATGATATATTTTGTTCAACAAATTATTTGAAGTTCAAGGCCTTAAATGTATGATGATTGCTTGTATAAAAATGAATTTTGTTTTTAAAATTCATGAATTGCATTATTGTTATGTTTTCCAATGCATGTTTTAAATTATGTTCTTTTAATTTAATATCATGTGGAAGAAGAGATTAGAAGGCTTAAAATGCATATAAAAAAAAAAATTTGGATGATGCCCATAAGGATTTTGTAATATGTTATAATGTTCATTGATGCATATTTATTTAAATAATCACTAATTCCTTGGGGTATGGAATTTTAGGCAATTCCCTATTTGGAACCAACCAGATTGAAATGGTCGTGTTAGTCACCAAAGTGGCCTCGATCAGAAAAATTTGGGTGGCGTTCAAATGTGCATGGTTGTATGATTATTTGCTATATATTGAAAAGGGAGTGCCATAAGGTTTTGCGTTTGATTGTTATAGGGTGGTGATCAAGCCCAAAGGTGGGTCATCATCTTGTACAATTCAAATGGAGCAGGAAGGTTGGTGTGACATTGCAGACTAGAGGAGTTTAGGCCCAAAGGCTTAAAGTTTTTGAAATTTGTAGTGTTCATGATCAACTTGTCTTGTGGTGAAGTCAATTCACCAAAGGAGATGAGCTAATCGCATGTTGCATTCTCGGCCCAAAGGAGGGAGTGTGATGATGCAAATGACTATCTCACCAGATGACGTATTTATAATTACAGTCACTCTGGGTTGTCTGATTAATACCCCATCAGTCAGATGTGTTTTTATATCAATAAGAGCATGATATAAGGATAATAGTTCATGCATAAGGATAATAAGATGCAAATTTTATGTGAGCCTTTTAGTCTTTTCTTACAGATAATTGTTACTCTATGGGCACTGAATGTGTCAAGTTATGCTGACCTTAGGTAGCATGGATTGAAACTTAGTCAATTTAAGGATGAAAGTAAGAAATGTATAATTAAAGATAAGTTAAATGTTAAACATAAACATAAGGAATGAGAAACGTCAATAGTATGAGCTTAAAGACTGTGAATGGTTAATCTCAAAGATTGTTTAGAGTACAATCCCTAATACCATATAAGGTGACAAGTTGAATAATTATATTATTTGTGAATCATAAGTGTTTATCTAAGTCAATTGACTTATGTTTGATATGATGGACTCATTGGAGTTCATGGAAACAACCTACATAGAGTTAATCTAGTTTCAAATAAGGATGCCGTTAGGATGAAAAGTTAATGTTAAGTCTCTATTGTAGTTCGGGTTTGAATCTCTCCATGTGTATTTTAACCAATTTGTAACTAACCTAAAGTGTATAAAGAAAAAATGGATAAAGTGTAAATATATTTACATCTATGTAAGTTCAGGATGAGAATAAATTACAGTATTAAAGTCTAGAAAGCTCATAAGGTAATGAATGGTTAACGTTACCAATTCACATTCATAATATCTTAGAGAGATTCATCAGAATTGAAAATAAAAAGGATTGAGAGAAATTATTGATAAAGAAATATAGATTAAATGCTAATACTTACATTGTTTATTAGATTTAAATCTGGTAAGGGGATCATTTCTTTATAAATTTGTTAATGCGTCATATTATTAAAATTCATGGTTTGTAAAGTGAAAATTAATATTTTAATGATGTATTTAAAGTGATACAATAAAGTAATTTGGAAATGTAACAATTTCAATATGAAGATTTGCTTGATAGCATTAACTAAAGGAAATTTAAAGGCTTCAAAGAATTTCTCTACAAACACAAATACTGATAAAATGACCTACACATATATTTGTAATCATTTTTCCACTTTTCATGAGGTATAAAGATGTTTCATTAATCTATATATATATAGATATCAAAAGTTCAGATTTTGTTTATGTTCCATAAAGATAAAGTTCATAATCTTCTCAGTAGAAAGATCTAAGTTATGAAATATGACATAAAGTAAAGATTAAAGGTTGTTTACTTAGTATCTTCAAGATTATGAGATACTTAAAATGTTATTTAATTCAATCATTTAATAACATAAATGAACAATTGAAAGAGAAAACCATGTTACCAAAAGTCATGAACAATTATTCATTTATGCTAACATTCCTATATGGAAATGCTCTAAAGGCTATATTGTATATTTCAAATTAAGTTCCTCATAAAGTAATATTCAAGATACCATTAAGTGTTGAAAAACGAGGAAAATTTCAAGAAACTAAATTGCTTCTTTATCAGACATTCAAATAAATTAAGGAATATATATATCATCTAGTCTCTCTCGAAACATTCACACAATTGAGATTAAAATGTAAAACGTTAAAAATGGCGATAACAGTGGGAGTAGAAAGTCTCTACCTATTAAGTGTAAGGATAGCCATATTTCAGTCTATCAATAGGCTTAAAGAAGTGATGTTGTGTCACACCTAAAGTCTCTTATTTTGATATAGTTGATGGTCATCATATAAAGTTTTGAGGTGCTATTGTCTCCCATTCGGTCTATTTTGTTTCGCCTGAAGTCAAGACAATTTTGAGAATAAGGATGATATATTACTTTTCATCATGATAGGGGAAGTATTATGTTGATTATAGTATGAAATCCATGAAGAAAAGCAATATTTTAAACTTAATAGAGTTATATCTAATAAACATTAGAAGAATGTTCATACTCAACGTTCTTCATAAGGAGGTGTATATAAAATAATAAAAGATTCTTAGAAAGAAGATAATGAGTATTAAGTTTGTAAGCTTAAGAAGTTTGCATAAGGTTTTGAGCTGACAATCAAATGAATACTTCTTTCAATTTTAGGGTGAACATTATAGTTGAGTACATCAACATTAAGATCAGTCGGAGAAAGTATATTCTAATGATATATTATAGAATTGTGAGAAAGTTCTAAGGATGATTGATATTTCATATTAAGCTCCTAAAGAGAAATCTATATTGTGAATTACAGGTTAAAGTGCCCTAAGACTTATGCTAAAATTTGTGCTATAAAGTTACATTATTGCTTATTGCATTTCGATTGAAGAGTCTTATGTATAAACAGGTACTCACTCGTTCGAACATATCTCATGCAGTTAAATAAAGTTCCAATTTTAGTTGTGATATATTTGAATATTAGACCATTAAGATAGTTATAGAGTAATTACTAAAGATTAAAGAATATTAGCTCACATATATAATGGTATTGATACCCATCAGGTTATCGGGTATTCAGGTTCAGATTGTACTGGACGTCTGAACATCAAGTAGTTGACATTGGGTTTTATTCCTATTGGCTGTGATATTGCTATCTAGTGAAAAGTATAATGCTTTTCAGTATGGAATCGTCGACTAGGCAGGAAGGATACATGACTTGTTATAAGGTTTTTAAACAAGTTATGTGATTGCGGAGTTTTATCTTAGGGCTTTAGGTCTTCAGTTCTATTACCGGGCCGTTGGATATAATTCTGCATCAGTTTACTTCTTTCAAAACAATAAGACTTAAAGTTAGTCCAAACACATGGGCGTAAGATGTTTTGTTGTGAGAGAGAAGGTTAGAGAACATAAGGTGTCTGAACCATTAACTATAAAGTTGAATCATAAGGTATTTTAGAGCTTGTCTAAAATGAGACTAAAAGACAGCATGTATTCATTTGGTTAGTGGGAGTATGTTGCTAGCATTTCAGTTACAGACAAAAAGTTCTCTACTACAGTTATTGAGATTTGCCTATTAATTTGTTCTAATCAGAACAATATAGCGATGCATCACTCTGCATTTCCATTTTGTGTTAAATGGTGTTTTAAATTTGCAGATTAAGTGACCAAGGCAAATTTTGAGGATCGAATTTTGGAATGTGTGAGGTCAGCACATCATAAGGTTATAATGCTTGAAACCATGGAAAATGAGGGTACTAGTATAGTGACCATGGAATGGTGTCATGTCATAGTATTGATATGATGGCCTCCGTGATCCGGTATTAGTGTTTTCATTTGTCTAGGTTTTGTTCATCACATTTATGTATATTGGCTTAACTATCTGGAGTATGTTTTCAATGTGGCCACACGTCTGTTGTTTTCAAAATTGAGTCGTTTATCCGGAAGAGTCATTTTAAAGGAATTTTCCACATAAGTAAAATGTTTTCTTTTTGATGATCATTGCAGACCAAGTGGGAGAATGTAAGATTTTCTATAAGGTTTATGGTCTTGGCAATGTTCATAGTCCAAACCCGGATAAAGTTTACTCCAGTTAAGGTTTCAGTTGTAGCCAAACAGTGGTGTTTTATGCATTAATTAAGTATATCGGGTTATAAGGATGGTCTATAGTCTCCTTGATGGGTTAGGACTCTAATGACCTAAACCCTATACTATATATACTACATATAGGCTATTGGTCCCAGATCCAACTCCTAAGAAAGCCTGCAGAAAGAAAAGCATCTTCCCCATCGAGAGCAAATGAGTCATGGAATCTGAAGACCGTGTGCTTCATCATCATCGACAATGAAAGGTTTTCCTCTCTACTTTCAATGGGTGACACAGGTATGTGATTCTTGAATATTGATTGGCTAGATCCAGTAAATATAATACAGTCACCAACAAACCCAGCTCTCTTAGAAAAAATTTCACACAGTCACCAACAAACCCAGCTCACAAGCAATAAGTGGAAACCTTCTCAACTAGGATGTGTGAAAATCAATTCAGATGGAGCTGCTCAGCTGTCTGGAGTTGTAGGTACATGGGTCATTTCGAGGGATTCAAGAGGCACTATTCTTCAGGCCACATTCAAGCATCATAGGGAGGTTCCCCCATAATTGTTGAAGCAGTAGCATTCCACAATGTAGTCTTGCTAGCGCACTCCGAAGACTAGAGGAGAGTGGAATTGAAACTCGATGACAAAGATAGTTGATCTCATTTTAAATCCAGTAAGAGAGGGCTAGCAAAAATCGTGGCAATTTTGACAAACATCAAACTAGGGCTTCTTCGAATCCCATGTTCCCTACTTACTTACTCATGTCGGGCTTCTAATGTTTTTGCCAATAAACTAGCTAGATTTAGCTTAAGCCTTTATAATGACCAAATTTCCTTCCTAAAGGTCTATCACCTTGGTGGTGTGGGAAAATTCTTTTGACTAGAGGGCCTCTCAGAGAGTCTTTGTTCCCTTAGTGAGTAAATGATATCTTCTTAACAAAAAGAAAAAAATATTTCACTCCACGCAAATAGATCTCTCCATCTCACCATCACGGAATGATCGAGAAAAAAAAAAGGTTTTGTATTCTCTGTTTCTCAATTTCGTGGGGCATCAGATTGTCTCTGGCATAGTGACCAAAAAAAAAAAAAGATCGTCTCTGGCATATGCCAGAAAAATGGTCTCAGACATCCACACATCATCCGACATGTGGTGATAAAAGGGGAGGAGTCCTTTCATTTTCTCCCCATGTTTTTGACTTCTCCCCTCCTGAACAATTGCCCTGAGTTTTTTTTTTTTTTTTTGTGGATATCATTTAATTACCAATGGTTAATAGCAATGAGGAGTGAAGCTTTTGCTAGTCGTCGACTAGTCGTTGCCTGGTGGGAATGGATCCCTAGACCATTTTACCCTACCATTGGAGCAAGCGGCAAGGTGTTCACTGCCCTGAGTTGGGATTGTATTCAATTGCGATTAAACTCTTCCGGATTGAACCCATAGTTCAACACTTGTCACTTTTAACCCCGTTTACTGTGGTTAAGATTTACTCATCCTTAGGGATCAACAATATAACCTTATTTTTTAGAAAAAATATTAACCTAAGTGTTAAAAGTTCTTAACCAGAGTTAAAAGAAGGCTATGTGAGTACGATTCATCTCTTAGAAATTTTTTCAATCGCAATTGGACATGACCTAGATTAACTGCCCTTAGCTATATTCGAATCAGGAGAAGGTCCACGCAAAATGGTGAAGAGTGTTTCACGAATTTTGAATGACAAGAACTTCCAGTACTATTATCAGCAATCGTATGATGGTTTTAGGTAGATCAATCCGAGTATCTTCTTTGTATTCACTTACGGGCTAAAGCTTCACAACATTTGGGAAATCTGTGCAGCAACCAGGACTAAATGTGATCACTATGGACCCGGGAAAGCCTCTAGCTAATTTGGCTTTCAAGACCTACAGTTACATCATTATGTCTCAGCGGATAATGTTTCTTTCGGATTTCAAGTTAGGCCACTAAATGAAAATCCCATCAAAGTCAATTCTGGTAATGCTCAAGATTCGCATATTATAGTAGTACTGCTGCTATTTTCTTAGATCGTAAGAGGATTGCACCAGTTCTTGTTGTTTTTATATTTATAAAGCACGGAAAAACTGAAATCTGCTTGTTTGCTGCAGTTAGTGGACACAGTAGTTGCAATCTCTTTTCTCCTTCCGCACTACTTGGCTCTCCTCGAATCAGTGGTCAACATTTGTCGACCATCTAAATTGACATGCCCCTGGTGATCAGGGGCGGAGCTAAGATTCTCTTGTAGGAGGGCTAACAGTGAGGGTTCGGGGTGTAGTCCCCGTCTGTTTGTAAGTAACATATATTTTTTCTTAGAAATTTAAGGGGGCTAGAACCCTGGTCCCCTGGCTCCACCCCTCTCTCAAGCTACGACCCTTATTAACATTAAAAGACTTTTTTTCTCCTTCAAAATTTCAGGGGGGCTTCAGCCCCTAGCCCCGTGTGGCTCTGCCCCTACCGAAGATGATGTATTCTACAATGCCTCCATTACCATTTGGGGCAGTCGTTTTAGATTTTATCACTGATTCCAGTCAACCATAATTCAAGAATCAACTCTACGTGGTTCAAAAAGACGATAATACATAGGAATACTTTGATTGCTATATACGAGTTGTTCAAATGCTCTTCAGACTCTATGACTTTAAAGCTCTTGAATACTTTGATTGCTATATACGAGTTGTTCAAATGCTCATCAGACTCTATGACTTCAAAGCTCTTGATGAGATTGATGTTTTGTGCATGCTTATTATAGAGATGGAGTTTGAACCAATATCATAACATTAATTTATATAGGGTATTCATCATTGTAGTCCTAATCCATCAAGAAAACTAAAAATCACTTTATAATCTTAATTACTTAATAAATGTCCAATATACTATTATTTGGTTATAACTAAATTCTTAATTGAAGTAGACTTTATTCAAACGTAGGACAATGAGCATTGCCCAAACCATAAACTTAAAAAAAATCTTATAATTGTGTGCAGGGGCGGGGGGCCATCCCCCCCATTTTTTTTTTTTGGTGTGATTATATTTACCTACGTTAGTATGATTAGATGTTAATTGGGCAGTGGAGCTCTTGCAACTCATAAGGGGGGATTGGATCCCAGAACCACATTGAAGGTCACACCCCTATTGTTAGATAGTGTTAATGTATTATAAATAATTTTAAAATAGCCTTTGTTTATAAAGAGTGGCCCCAACTCGTTTAGAAACGAAAAAAAGATAGGATATTGCTAGCATTACTTATTACTTTCTTTTGATACATTTTTTGTTTTTGTTTTTTTTTGGGTAACCCAAGGTGTCCCCAACTCTTCGTGTCAGGACTAAATCTCGGGGTAGTGCTAGCATTACTTTCTTTCTTTTGATTGGAGAGTGTTAGCGGAAAACTCATGTCTTATTCTAAGGAAAACAATAAACATACTTAAAAAAGAAAGCGATTTTGAAAGAAAGAACTCATGTCTTATTCTAAGGAAGACAATAAACATACTTGAAAAAGAAAGTGATTTTGAAAGAAAATGTAATGCATTGCCGAAAAAGATAAGTACGGACAACTCAAAAGTACTGTATTATATCACAAGCGAAGACAAAAGTAAAAAAAAAATCTAATGACAAGAAAATTGATCTCAGTCAATTGTGATTGAACTCTCTTGGTGTTCAATCACACCCACAAGTTATCACGTGCTCCTGTTAACTCTCATTAATTGTAGTTAAGCATTAATCTAACCTTGTTTTTCAGGAAAGAAATGTTAATTTCTTAAAAAGTCCGGTTAAGAAATTTTAACCTTTTTTTTTTTCTAAAAAACAAAATTAGATTGTTGAACATCAAGAGGCGGGGGTGTTAATGCTAGCATTATTTATTACTTTCTTTTGATAATTTTTGTTTTTCTGGCTAACCTGGGGTGTCCCCAATCCTTCGGGTGAGGACTAAATCCTGGGGTAGTGCTAGCATTACTTTCTTTCTTTTGATACTCACTCCCCAATTGATTGGAGAGTGTTAGTGAAAACACATGTCTTATTCTCATTTGAAGACAATAAACATACTCATAAAGAAAGTGATTTTAAAAAAAATGTAATCAGCATTGCCCAAAAATATAAGTACAGATAACTCGAAAGTACACTTATTACATCACAAGTGAAAAAAATTTACTGACAAGAAAAATGATCTCAGTCAATTGTGATTAAACTCTGCTTCAAGTTTAATCACACCCACAAGTTAACACGTCTTTGAGTTCAATCGCATCCACAAGTTAACACTTGTTCCTTTTAACTCTTATTAATTGTAGTTAAGATTTACTAACACTTAGTGTTCAATTATCTAACCATGGTTTTAGGAAAAAAATGTTATTTTTTTTTTTAAAAGCTCTGGTTAAGAAATTTTAACTTTTTTTTTTTTTTCTATAAAACAAAATTAGATTGTTGAACATCAAGGGTTAGTGAATCTTAACCACAATTAATAAAAGTTAAAATGGAAATGTGTTAAGACTTGTGGGTGCGATTCAACGATCACCCATTACTGAAATATTTTTAATACATGTATTCGGCCCCCCAAGGAAAATTTCCTGGCTCCGTCCTGATTGTATTACTAATTAGATGAAAAATTTATTCCTTAATGGCGCACTTGCACCTGTACCTGTCTGGGTGCTGTTCTCTGGCAAGTTTCCTGAAAATGGATAAGTCTCATAAACATACCTATCATCTTCAGAGGCACACGATTGATGGGATGAAGTGGTGGGGACTGGACTTGGATGATACCTCTATCTCGCACCAGCACCAGGAATAAAGGTCGATGACTGCCCTATCTTTCATCGATCGATTAGATTCAGCGACTTCATAGTTTTAGTTTTTAAATTTTACCTAAGGTGATGTCTCTAGTTTCAGTAGAAGCTTATTGCTTGAAGGGATGTTCCTATGATCAGTAAATAAGGATTGCACTGTATATGGAAGAAAAATATAGATCTATAGAAGAATTCTGTTTTTCTATTTCTCAACTATTGATCATAGGTGATCGATCTATCAGACTATCCATACGTAGCACCGGCATCCACGAAGGGTCCACCCGTGATTGTGGCGTGTTCATTTAGAAATTCTGTTAGGAAATAATTCTATCCAGCTGACCATGTGCTATAAAAATTTTCTTCTTGGTCTGATTGTTTAAAAAAATAAAAATGGACAAGTTGGTTACCAAAAATCGACCATGAATCAAAGAGATAGGCCATAAAGTGGCCGACTGTTACCGATGAGCATGCGCACGGATAATGGATGCAACCAGGCCCACCACCATACTAAGATGATGCAACACAAGATGTTGACACTGTTCACATGGGATATAAGAAAGAACAGATGGGAGAGTCTGTATTGCAATCCTTTCTCATTTCCCATGGCAACAAATCCCCACATGTGAATAGGGTCACATCTCCCATAGCTAGCAGCTATGACTTATGAGATGGATGAATGGGGACCGCATACCCCTTTTTTCCTGTCATCACTTCATCTGTAAGTTACAACATCTTTATTGTTCCTCTCAATCTAAGGGCCAAGATATCTTCAGCCACACTACTCCTTAGCTGTCAACAAAACTACATATGAATGAAAAGAGATTTTCTAAATTTAGAAGTCAAACCCATCAATGTAACAGTGAAAAAGTTCTAGTTTAGTTTCTCCCAAAACAGAAAAAAGAAATAAAAATTTGAATTTCATGCAAGATTTTTTTGCTGGAGTTATCAACTGTTAAATAAATGGACATTGAATGCGATTCGACTATCGTAGTAAATTGGATAAGGTCCTGAAACTGCATTTTATGGTATTTGTGGGATTTTTGGGAGCAGCTTACTGGTTTATTGGAGGGAGTAGATTTTTCTATAAAGCATTCGTATAGAGAAGGGAATAAAGTGGCAGATGCTTTGGCTCGGCAAGGTGCCATGGGGAGGAATAATTTGTTTACAAATAGTGCTCAGCTTCCTAGAATTATCAAAGGTTTGTATAGATTGGATAAGATGGGTACGGCATATATTAGACATGTTTAGAGGGTTTATTGTTGGTTTTGGTTAGGTTAGTTTGCTCTTTTTGTTTGTTTTGTTGCATAGGGTGTTATTCTGTAACCCCCTAGTGTCCTTCTGTTCCCACGGTCTTCCTACGCCACAAGTGAGGGCTTATTAATAAATTTGGGACGGGGCTGCTATGTGGGTGGCTTCCGGCTCTTCTTTTTTTAAAAAAAAAAAAAAAAAAAAAAAAAAAATCATCAATGGTAAGTGGTTAGCCTTGGGGAGTGGAGCTCTCGCGACTCGTCACCTGGGGAATTGGATCCCCATACCTCCCTCAACAGAGAAACCACACCCCACCACTGGCGCAAGACTTAAAGAGGTGAATCAATGGGTCTTCCTTTGGCAATTTAGTTATAAAATTACAGTTAGCTTCTCTAATTACACCACTATATTTAGATGGGTTTCTTTAACAGATTTTACAGATTTCAGGTCATGTAAAGAGCAGTATCTCGATTGAAAAAAAGAATTATAATAAAAAAATAATAAAGACAAAGTTTGTGAGATCTTGAAAATGCAAGGAAAAGGCTCATTAATAAATGGGTTTTTTTTTGTGTGTGTGTGTGGATATCATTTATCTATGACTAGCTCTTGCTAGTGGTTACCCAGAGGGAATGCCTCCCTAGACCTTTCTCATAAGAGAGGCCACAACACACCCTACCATTGAGGGTTTTGGTGGGTTTCTGTAATTTCGCGTTTCAATAAAAAGAGTAAAAGGACAAATGGATGATTTGGACGTTTGTTTCATGCCAGCCTTTCTTTTACCTGAATTTAAGCAATGGTTTTTGAGTAAAAAGTAAAAAAGAAATGCTGTTATATATCTTTGTCGTTGAGGAGGGTTCATATCCTTTCTTTCTAAGGCCAAAGACAGAGAGATAGATAGATGACAGGTTCATCCGAAAATGGGGTCCTTCAATCCAGCTCACCGGAGAAGCTCAAATCACCAGGTTTCTCTCTCTCTCTCTCTCTCCATTACTAGTGGGGTATGACTGTAAATGTTAGAATGATTCATGGAAAAATAGTAGTTTTTCTGGTTATGTTTAGAGTGTTCCTTCTATATCAAGAAGTGAAACAAATCACTAAAAATCCAAATTCCATGATATTATCCTTTAGGAAGATTATAATTCAAAGCCTTTTCATTTTGAAATTAAGAAGCATTATATATGGATATTCAGTAGAAAATATTAATAATATTGCCAAAAAAAACATATAAAAAAAATATGTAGTTTTAACTGGTATTACATATTTAATCTAATCACTATTATATCATAAGCATCAATGAGCCTACTGCCAAGCCTACAGAGCTTTCACAGGGCCATCCAATGGCAGCGATACGTCCTTCATATGATTATAGAACAACAAAAGGGGAATACTCTATCATTTCTATATTATAAGCTTTTAAATTGTTAGTGGTTAGTCCGTGAAGATAGCATGTTGGTCCTCTGTGTACTATGGTTATAAAAGTTTTCAAGTTCCATTGAAATTCTTGTGAATTTTGCCTGCAGGTGAAGATGTTGACGATTCTCCGATTGAGCAAGTCAGACTTACGGTTCCGATCACCGATGATCCATCATTACCAGCTTTAACCTTTCGAACATGGGTCCTAGGCCTCATTTCATGTGCCCTTCTTGCCTTCTTGAATCAATTCTTCGGTTATCGTCAAAATCCGCTCTACATATCTTCAGTATCGGCCCAAATTGTTGTCCTCCCAATTGGAAAGCTAATGGCTGCAACTCTTCCTTCCAAACCGATCCCTATACCGATGACAAAATGGTCATTCTCGTTGAATCCAGGGCCATTCAATTTGAAAGAACATGTCTTGATCACTATATTCGCTAACTCAGGGTCAAACAGTGTTTACGCTGTCAATATTATTACAATTGTCAAGGCATTTTACCACAAGAATCTCCATCCCTTTGCAGCCTTGTTATTGACACAGACTACACAGGTAGAATTTGGATTTTGTTAGTTTCCTAGATTTATGTTTCAACATAACTGTATTACCTTAATCTCTCTATTCTCTTGCCCAAGTGGGAGGTTACTGGTGTTTGATCCATGAAAAGGTAGGATCTCATAATGGCCCATTTTTGGTGGGCCTAATTGTGGACTCTTAGCTCTTATTCTATGGTCCAACTGTTCGGTTGATACTTGATATTAGCCAATTGATGAATTGGAGACGGCTGAAATGAAGTTGACCATAGTGATCTTGGACCTTGAAATTTTGTGCCCCAGCCAAGCCCAACTCTAGCCCGAAGTGGGCTAGGCATCTAAGCCCATTGGACCTGCCTTTCATACCTAGCGTTTGAACGCTAGGACATGCTGTTCATGCCAAGAATAGCATAAGTCCGGATCTCTTGTGGAGTTCTACAAGAATTTCCTAAGGAACTGACTACAGGGTGCCACATACCCGTGCAGGGAAAAAAGATTTCCCGGAAAAGTGGGTTGCACTCTAGGAAGCACGGATACGGGATACGGGTACGATACGATATGGATACGGTGATACGGCAAAACCTAAAAAAATAGGATACGGGTACGGTCAGGATACGTCTGTAATTTTTTTTATAAATAATAACAATACTATATTTTGTATGATAATTACAAAATAACCATTGGTTCAGTTTTGTATATGTATAAAAAAGACCATGTTCATGCAAAAGCAAAAGAAATAAGGTCATCTCATTAGCCACTAAGCAAAAAAGAAAGTCATCCTATCATCCTCTAAACAAAATATAAAGAAGACCATATCTATGCAAAAACAAAAGAGATAGAGTCACATCCACGGGTCTTCCAAAAAAAATTAAATAAAAATTAAAAAATTAAAAATTAAAAAATTAAAAAAAATATATAAACGGCTGTATCTCGGACATATCCCAGCGTATCCCGGACGTATCCATGCCGTATCGGAGCCGTATCCGAAATTAAAAATTTATTTTTAATTAACAGGATACTTTTCAGCCATATCCTGTACGTATCCCACCGTATCAGAAGCGTATCCTTATCCGATACATATCGGATACAGGTACGAACCCCTATTTGAAGTATCCGTGCTTCTTAGGTTGCACTTTTTTTTTTTTGACTCCTAACCCCATTCTTCTCTTTTAAGACAAGAGGACAAAGATTTTGTGTTTGTGTCAGCAGTTTTTTTTTTGTTTTTTGGGGGGGGGGGGGATCATTGGAGGCCACATGGACCTATGGGCTACACAATGAGGGGTAGCCTTCCCCAACTCCCCCTCCCATAAACCCCCTAACCCTGATGTATGTGGGGTTCGATCCTAAATCTCTAGTACGAGGCCAAGAGACTTTACTCACTTAACTATTTTTTAATATATATTTTATTTTATCTTGGCTCTGCTAGGGTAATGCTAGTTACACTTTCAAACTCACTTTCTCCGAGGGAAAGCTATGTGCTATTGCCTTTCATTAAGAGAAAAGACACATGTTTTGTACCAACACTCTGTCCACCCATAAAGAGATTGTATTAACAAAGAGAGTGTTGCTAGCATTATCCCACAAACAAAATATTTTCTTGCAGACAACATATCTTTGCATCCAAACACCCCCTCATGTTTATTAATTTTGGCTGGTCTCTGGTTTGATCTGTAAACTAACTTTAGAAGAATAAAAGCTTAGGGCCTGAGAAGTGTTCATTCGGAGTGATGGCAAACAGGCCCTTAGTTACAAGAAATAGCTCTTAGTATGTTCTACTCTTATGTAAACTAACTTAAGAAGAATAAAAGCTTTAGTTACAGGAAATAGCTCTTACTTTGTTCTGCTCTTCTATGTTTGCTGAAATATAGATGCTGGGTTATGGATGGGCTGGCTTATTCAGGAAATACCTTGTGGACTCTCCCTATATGTGGTGGCCCTCAAACCTGGTTCAAGTCTCTCTATTCAGGTGTTCATGAACCTCTCTCTCTCAAAAAAAAAAAAAAACCTCTGATCTTCATTTGTAGGTTTGTTAGCGTATATTTCTATGTTCTGTAACAAGTATATTTTGTATGGTTGCAGGGCATTACATGAGGTGGAGGCAAGGCCAAAGGGAGGACTAACAAGGCTACAGTTCTTTTTCATGGTTCTAGTAACAAGTTTTTCCTATTACATTATCCCTAACTATTTGTTCCCTTCTATAACTGCTCTCTCCTTTGTTTGTTGGATATGGAAGAACTCAGTCACAGCCCAACAGATTGGGTCTGGCCTCCATGGCCTGGGAATTGGATCATTTGCCCTTGATTGGTCTTCTGCTTCTAGCTTTTTAGGAAGTCCTTTAGCCACCCCTGCTTTCGCCATTATTAATGTGCTTGTTGGCTTCTTCCTATTTCTCCATGTCATAGTCCCTATTGCTTACTGGACTAATGCCTTCGAGGCGAAGCGCTTCCCCATCTTCTCCTCTCATGTGTTTGATGCCGATGGTCTTCCTTATAACATTTCCCGGGTTTTGAACGACAAGACTTTCCAATTTGACAGAGTTGGGTATGATGCTTACAGCAAAATCAATCTAAGCATTTTATTTGCCTTCACATATGGGTTGAGTTTCGCGACTCTAACGGCTACTATCTCACATGTTGCACTCTTCCATGGAAAGTATGTTTCTTCATTAACATTGTTATTACATCTTTTTGTTAGAATTCTGCTGATCAAACATCCTTCTCATTTATTATTTTTTTCTTAAAATTTTGCAGGAGTATCTGGCAGAAGTGGAAAGGAACGAAGGCCATGGCTCGAGATAAGATGGGCGATGTGCACACTAGACTCATGAAGAAGAATTATGCAGTAGTTCCTCAATGGTGGTTCTATATTATCCTAATTTTGATGGTGGCTCTTGCCTTCTATGCTTGTGAAGGTTTCAACAACCAACTTCAACTTCCCTACTGGGGAATTCTGCTAGCTTGTGCCTTGGCTCTATTTTTCACATTACCCATAGGGGTGATTACAGCAACAACAAACCAGGTATAACTCTATCCAAGAACACCATTCTTTTCATTGATTTCTAGGACTTCATTGGTTATAGAGGATTTACTAGTAACTTACTGATCTGTAAAACCATGGGATTAGCTTAGAAGTGAGATCTTTTGCATCAGTGACTGAAGAAAAATGTTAGTAATTAACTCATTTGCTAAATTTACATTGTGTTAATGTGTATGTGCAGCAACCGGGGCTAAATGTGATTACGGAGTTGGTTATCGGGTATTTGTACCCAGGGAAGCCTCTTGCTAATGTAGCTTTCAAGACATATGGCTATATCAGCATGTCACAGGCAATCATGTTTCTTGGAGATTTCAAACTAGGCCATTACATGAAGATCCCTCCCAAGTCCATGTTCATTGTTCAGGTAGTTATATTACTTCTTTAGCATCTAGATCTTGTTTTGAATTCTAATTGTAATTTATAAGACTAAGAGCTGATATCTTCATATACTTTTACTCTAGTTATATGTAAAAAATTAATTACAAATAAAAATAAAAATAGCAAAGATTCACACACAGATTTACATGGTTCGACAAGGTGCCTATGTCCACAACCGCCAGAGAGATCCTTTCACTATTTTCCTCTGAAAAATGGTTTACAATTCTTTCTGGTCTCATTTTTTCTTGTTTTCTGCGTAATGAATAAAACCTAATCATAATGCATATATTTATCTTGTACAATGACATAAAATTATGAAATTGACATTACGTAGCCTACTAAAAATTTCGAGAAATTGAGTAGTGTATGGTCCAAATTGATGATCAACTAGAATACAAGGTACAATTATAACATTATTGACGTGTGTATCGTTTTCAATTGTTAGTTGGTAGGCACGGTGGTGGCGTCTTCTGTCTACTTCGGCACAGCATGGTGGTTGCTCACAACTGTCGAGAACATCTGCGACATATCAAAGTTGCCTGAAGGGAGTCCATGGACATGCCCCGGCGACGATGTCTTCTACAATGCTTCCATCATATGGGGAGTAGTCGGTCCTCTCCGCATGTTCGGACCACTTGGACTCTATTCCAAGATGAACTGGTTCTTCCTCATCGGCTTGCTCGCACCGGTGCCCGCATGGCTACTCTCGATCAAATTCCCAGAGACGAAGTGGATCAGACTGATAAACACGCCTATCATCTTTGGAGCCACAATGAACATGCCCCCAGCAAGGGCAGTGAACTATATAACATGGGGTGCTGTGGGCATCTTCTTCAACTTCTATGTCTACAGGAAGTTCAAGGGATGGTGGGCTAGGCACAATTACATTCTATCAGCTGCCATGGATGCTGGGGTTGCATTTATGGCAATACTTACCTATTTCAGTCTTCAAATGAAGGATATCAATGGTGTCACTTGGTGGGGTTTGGATTTGGATGACCATTGTCCTCTGGCCAAGTGTCCTACAGCCCCAGGTATAGTTGTTGATGGGTGTCCTGTTCATTGATATGTCTAGGGTACCCTAACATCATGGTGGTAGCAATTGTCGAAGTGAAAATGATGATGTTGTAAATTTCATTCAGGTGAAGTAACAGAATTTTTTATGTTCTTGCGCGTCCTGGTAGACACACAGTTCCTAATTCTTTTTGGATTGTTCAATCCATTCTGCTCTTTTTTTTCCTATCTTTAACTCAATCGAAATTGAAAAAAAAAGAGGATTAAAGAAAGAATAAGCTGCACTTGTACTTAGACTTGAAGGCACGGAAAGATCGTTGTCTTTAATTAAGACAATTGGCGCCTCCTCATGGGTACTTCCCACCCGTCAGATGCAAATGATTAGTGACACTGTTTCCAAGATACAATCAAGCCCAACAAAATACTTATGCTTTTTGTAGATTTGCCCTATATGTAAACAATTCGAAATGTTTTAAATCACCCTCTTTAAAAAGCCAAGAAGGATAGTGTTGACTAGAAATCTGGTTGCTGAGTGTGCCGTGACGCAATAGTAGACAGAAACCTTTAGACCCCGGGTGTCGAGTCAGACAGAGTGACCGAGAGTGAGTTCACTTCGATTGTCTGGTCAGCCACCGCTAACTAAATTCGTCAGACAATTCAGGAAAGGGAGTGTTCATCCTTCTAAAATGAGTTTTATTATACATTCGATGATCGAAGGGCTTTCTAAATTAAAGCAAAGTCTAATGTAACCAAGGTTTAAAAAAATGGTTCCGGACACTGTAACGGACACGACCAAAACCTTTAAGGTGTGTTCGTTTGGGGTGAAAGTGAAGGAAAGTGAGGGAAAGTAGTGGAATGTGAGTGAAAGTGGTTGTTCAGTTTGAGGGAAAGTGAGAGAAAGTGAAACCTCAACTTTTTCAATAGTGTTTCACTTTCATCCAAAATGTATTTCATCTTTTTGAAGGAAAAGTGAGAGAAAGTGAAGTAAAAACCTCACTATTCCTATTCTACCCTTTTACACGATTATATTCCTAAAAAGAGAGAGATAGTTTTGGAAAAATTTATACTTTCCCCTAACACTTTTCTTTCAAATCAAACACACCAAATAAACTAAACTTTTCTTTTACTTTACTGTACTTTACTTCACTTCACTTTACTTTACTTTACTTTCTCCCACTCATTTACCCTTCAAATGAACACTCCCTTACGTAACACCGTTACGTAACGGTTTTGGCATTTACTTATTTTTTTTTCCTTTTTGCTTAAAAAAATTCAATAAATTCCAATAAATAGAAAAAAAAAGAAAAAAAAACATATAATAAATGAGTAACACAATACTTTTAAAGCCAATATGAAGCTCAAAATTTAGAAATAAGGAAATTAGATGGGTCAAGGGTTGAAACATACCTGAAATAGAGAACCTACCTTGGATTCCTTCAAATCTATGAATTAAACCTCAAATCAAGTTGTTAATCAATAAAAAAAATGATTTTATGAAGAAAAAAAAAGGTACTAAGAATAGGTAGAAAAAAAGAGAGGAAGCAAAGATGAGGTTTTAAAATGAGTTTAAGGATTTTCGGAACCCAGTCCTACGACCAAAACATTTACGTATCGGTCGTAACGCCAGTTACGTAACGGTTTTGGACGTTACGGTTTTGTTTTGAGATAAAAGGGTAAATGTACAGTATCAGGTATCAGAGGTCACTGAAACCTTTACGTAATAGGCATTACATAACGGTTTCGGTGATTTTTTAAACCATGAATGTAACAGTGTGATAAGAGTGCTGAATGTGAGACAAATGGAAATGAGAGATTGAAATTACAAACAGAAAGAAATAGTTAAACATGATTGAAAGTAATAGTAAGAGATAACTTACAACTATCATGTGATTGAAACAAGTCGTAGAGGCAAATACAAAATCCCACTGTAGTGGCTAATGAAGATAACGTGACTAATATCTCTCCCGAAGGAGGTGAGTACAAAAAATATAAAGGGTCTCTCATGGAGGAGGAAACCATGTTAATATTTCTCCCAAATGAGGCAACGAAAATAAGCTATGGTCTCTCTACGAGGAGGTGACTGGGCAGCTGAAGAGAAAGCTGATGAGAAGCAATGGTTAAGAATTTAACCCTATGATTAAGAATTTTTAACATCGGAATTAATAATTTTATTTTATTATTAAAAAACAAGGTTAGATTGCTAAACCCTAAGGGTTGGTGAGTCTTAACCACAGATAAAAGGGGCTAAAAGGTACACTTGTTGACCTATGTGCGCGTTTGAACTCATGGAGAGTTCAATTGGCTGTGATACAATCTCCAATGAAGACGAAAAGAGTTTTCTCATTGAAGACGAAAAGAGTTTTCTCATTGATCCTTACCATGTGATTAATGTCATTCATTCAAGTCACATGGTGGTGTAGTTATTCAATATATTACACAGCTTCGTCCCAGTAAGATCAAAAGTAGGAATGACTAGCCACGCTCGTGAAAGAATGCCACTAATTAACCGAAGAAAACTCAATTCTCAAGTTTCTTTTGTTTTTTTTTAAATGAATTAATTAAAATCATTATATGTAATATGAAAAAATTATAATTATTGAACTTATGATTTTAAACTTTAAAATCTATGTTATATGATTTTACAGGTGTCTTCTTTTAAATTTTTTACGATTTACAATGTACGATCGAGACGCAAAAAATTGGGTTGATGTAGGTCAATACTTCATGTGCATGTCGATTTTGCTTGTGTTCTGAGGTTAAGAACAATATGTTGATACATGTATAGACAATAATATCAACCTATATTGACTTGTATCAACTAGGTGTATCGACCAATATCGACATGGGTTGATACACCTGTATCAACCTTGATACAACAATATTATGCAACCTGGCCGATACAACAAAATAGATCGGTATCAACTAGTATCGATCCTATATGCAAAAACTCCTTTAAAACTCAAAATTTTGTGATTTTTCATATTTTTTCAAGAACACTCCTATTAAATGTGTCATAAAACACCCATTAACCATTATTTTGTATCGTGAAAAGGTATAAGAATAATAGAGGTCAAGAAAAATTAAACAAACATCTTTTTTAGGTTAGAGTAATGTAAATCATGCACAACCAAAATGTATTTTCACAAAAAGGGAGTGGAGCTTTGAGAGAGAGGAAGATGAGGGGAGTGATGAGCTAATTCGCCCATTCATGCATGTACATAAACCCTTCTTTTCATCTTTTCATCTATTGTTTTAAGCATTAGTGTTAGTAGAGGGGGTATTTAAGACTAATTCATATATAAATGATGAATTATGAAAAATACTCATAAGACTGAAATGATTTTCAAAACTTAGATATTTGGGAAACAATCCTAAACTTGAGGGATAACCAGGAAAAAAACCTCAAAATAAATACATATCAATAACAATCTTAATTTGTAAAAACAAAAAATTAGTGATATGTGTGATATGGTGTATACACAGGACGCACATCTCCATCGATGTGCGGCTTATCACAAGGCTATTTTATCCGGGGCTTATGGCTAGGGCAGAACACAAGCTGAGCTAGCTTAATGACTCGGCTTAGTTTGCTCAATCAAGCCGAGTTCAAGCTCAAAACTATGGCTCCATCGAGCCAAGCTATGTTGAGTTTTTAAGCTTGAAATGTGTTCAAACCAAGATCGAGTCTGTTTGATTCGGCTTGACTCGAAGCTCAGCTTGTTAAAGCTTGATTCAGCTTGACTCGGCTTGACTTGATCTATAAATATCCTATATCATACTTGATATGTGTTATACATGTTAGCATTTCTCCTCCCTCTTTACTAAAGTTAAAAACCTTTCTTCTTCCACAAGTAACAAAGCAGCACCCCTATTGCAGCTGATTATTGTTCCAAACCCATCTCTTTTTCTTTCCCAAGTACATATAGAAACCATCTCTTTTTTCTTCCCCAAGTACAGAAACCGAAACCCACTCCCATTCCCGTCCCCTCTCAAAACCTCCCCTCCCTCTCGCCTGTCCTTTGTAAAACCTTTACCTAAGGGGTTGTTTGGCATCGTGTCTGAGGAACAATTTTTTTTTAAATCCTAGGAACTGAAACACAATCTAAAGAAACAATTTAAATGCATTTGACAAGTCATTTTTAGTAAACAGTTTTAAGAATCGTCTTGCTTTAGGTACAATTTTTAGAAAACAAAAAAAGTCACTTTTCAAAATCAATTCTGAAAAACACGCTTATAACAAATGAGATAAGCATCAAAATTGACGAGTATGAGACACAATAAAAAAATTTGTATTTTATGATACTTATATGTGTTGATGATATAACCATATTTAATGCCTAAAACAATTTTATTTATTTATTTATATATTTATTTTTATCCAAATGTAATTCTGTTATTTCTTTTCTTCATAATTGATTTTGACTGATAGTTACCAAATACATTCATAGTACAAAATTGATTATAAGAATCAAAACTTATAAGAATTAATTCTTTTTTAGAATGAGAGAATTACCATAATTGATGCCAAACGACCCCTAAAGTAACGAAACGCAAACCCACCCCATCGGTCTCGCCTCTCCTCTGCAAGACCTCTGACCTGAAGTAATGAAACCCAAACCCACCCCCAACCCTATGGTGTATGGAGTAGGGCTGTCAACGGATCGGATTCGGACCGGATCTGCCTAGATCCGAATCCGATCCGATTAAGAATCCGACTGATCCCAATCCGATCCGAGATCCGTCGGATCATGAAGTAACCGATCCGAATCCGATCCGATCCGAGTAAGGTTATTTTTTTAAAAAAAAAATCTATTTTAATAATAAAAAATCTAATAATACCTTAATTAATACTAATTAATGTTAATTTTTTTAAAAATTAATATTTTATACATAGAAAATCTAAATAATATATTTAAAATAATTAAAAATTATTATTATTATCGGATCGGATTTTAATCGGATCGGATCACCCTATATCCAGATCCGATCTGATTATAATCGGATTCCACCTATCCGATCCGACGGATCACATATAGGGTCCAAAGTCCGGCTAATCAGATTGGATTCGGATCGGATCCGAATCATGATCCGGTCCATTGATAGCCCTAGTATGGAGGACATGGGGTATTTCTTTTATGCTTCAAGAGTTTCTTGTGTTGGAGCTGAATCTCGGTGGTTGATTTGTTTCATGTTGTGTTGATTCCACGGTTTCACTGCAACCATTTTCTTTTTTTCTTTTTAAATTATTTGTTATCCTCATTATCAAACTCTTCTACATCACACGCTTGGGTTTGTCCCAGCGGTAGTGCATCTCCCTTTGGGGAGGAGTGACTCATGTTCGAGTCTTGGTGTGGTCGTTGAGTGCCCACCCTTCATATCTAACCTCTTGATCCCACTAACCCCTGGCATAGAGATATAAATGATCTAAGTTCCTACCAAAAAAAAATCTCTTCAACATCCTTGCATATGCCAATGTAGTAAATAGCTGATGCAAAAAAGACTTCAAACAGGAACGGATTTAAAATCCAGGGGAATGTAGTAAGGCAAGTCGAGCTCAAGATTAATAATTCATGTTCGAGACAAGCTTTGAGCCTGGCCATTTAAAGTTGATTCAAGCTCGAGCCGAGCCTAGTTTGAGCACCTTCAAGCTGAGCTCGAGCTTGGCTCGAATACACCCCTACTTATGGCCACTAAATCTTACACATCTACCAATATAGTACTACTTTTTAAGAGGATGTAGCTTAAAATCCTGTATGTGTTTCATATGGAGGGATGTCTTCTATTTTGATAAGGTGAGAATTTCTTTTGGTTAGAGATAAGGTGAGAGTTTTACCCGAGTGAGATGATATTACACACAGAGAAACTTTATTCGAGTACAACAAACCCCCGCTACATGATCCTGCATCCCACCCTCCCCGTCCACATAGAAACGTAAAAAACAAAGTACATAAAGAAAATTTATTCAAGTACCTAATAATTTGACTGAACATAGGCCGAGTTTGGACCTAAAAGCCTTTGTAAATGTATCGAAATCACCCTATTCAAAAATCAAAGCCAAGTCCAAACCCGGTCATGTGCAGCCCTACTAATAACATCAGAACACTTATAAAAACAAAAGACATCAAACAAAGAGAAGGAAGGGATAAGGGAAGCTTATGGTTTAGTTACTTTGGTAGCGCAACACCTCGGACAGCAAGTACTAGACCAATCAAGATTAAACCCCGTACCAGTTCCCCTGGGAACGATTGCCGCAAACCAAATAACAAAAAGCAAGCGAGCAATCTTGCAAACTTTGGTAATGAAAGTCATGATTGTAGAATTAATACTCTATCTTTCTCTACACACTCTCTCTACTCGTACTCCAAATGAGGGGGAGATGACCTCCTTTTATATAAAAAAAAATCTCGAGGTTGGCAAACCATTCTCATGGTATATACGATAAGGGTCCTTTGAATTTCTCACAATAAGTTGAAAGTCAGCATGCACTTCGCATAAAGCTTTCTAGGTCCACACGCAGCTCACTGCCTGAAAGGACAATTGCTTAAATCAAAGAAGAGGAGTGCTAACCTTACTCCTTGGTCTTTCCTACTCTCAACTTGAACTCAACCACCTGTCAAAATTTTGTCAAATAATCTGTAACCAACCATGAGATTGGACAAGTGATTGGTACAAGTTGGGTAGGACTAGCCCTCCTCATCAATGAAAGAAAAAAGTCCGATGACTTTTTTTTGGTCACTAATCGGTACTTCTTTGACACCGTGTGAAAATGTCACATGGGTGAAGAAATTAAAAACCAGCTTCCCCTCTTTCGTTTCGGTGATGACTAACGAGCGAGCACATAAGTTAGGCAAAAGTTTGGCTATGATGGACGGCCAAGCGTAGGCATCCACAAATGATGGGCACCTGCGATCATTTGGAGGAGAAGTCATTTCATTTTCTCTCTATGATTTTGACTTCTCCTTACTTGATATCTCTTCTCTTTAAAATGCCACATGTCTCATCATTTGTGGATGCCTGAGCGTTTGGCTCCAGCGTCCATCAAGGCAAATTCGAGGCCCATAAATTGAGGGTGATGTAGGACAATTTTACAGTATGAAGGGTAAGTAATTCGATCCCTAATTTTGTTACTAATTTTATAGTCAAAATTAAAACTCAATTTTGATATCTTAAATACCAAAATTTTAAAAAATTTTGTGAAATAACTATTGTAGATCTCAAAATTCTATTTTTAACGCATCTAATAAATTCTTGATATGATATTTGATCAGAATGTTACAAAATTTTGAATATTTATTGTCAATTTGTAGATTTGAAAAACAACGACCTCTCTTCCAGACATTCGTTCGTCATGCTTTTATTTTTATTTTACCTCTTGTTGTTAAATAGCAATGGTGTTCGAGGTATACGAGTTTAACTTTTCTTGTTAAGCTTGGCTTCGTCAAAAATACATCACGTTTGAGCTCAACTTGTTTAACACCACTCCCGTAAAAACAAAAAAACAAAAATCAACTCAGCTTGACTTTTTTTTTAATAGAAAAATGACAAAAGACAATGACTTTATCTTTAGTTTTGTTGAATTAGAAACTTGATGCATGCAAGACTTGGGCTTTTAAGTCAAAGTATCTTGTAAGCTACTTTTTGTGTACAGGTGTTGTAGAAATCATGAACGAAAGAAATCCTACCCATTTTTATGGGGGTTTCTAATTGATAAAAAAATAAAAATAAAAATAAAATGAGAGACATAACAATAACCTTACAAGGAAGACAAATCATTCAAAGCTCTAACATTATCCAAGCCTATTTTATTCAAGAAAATTAAAGATTTAAGTTTAACATAACATTCTTGAGTTGAGTACACAATTCCAGAATTTTGAACATCACACCCATGATTAGTTAGGAAGTCCGCACTAGCATTAAATTTTCTAAAGATATGACGAATTGAAGAGTAAATACCCATCATAATGCTAATTTGCTTAGGAAAATAGTTAACGTACCCATCAATTGTATTTGCAAACCTATGGTTGGAGAAGAAGCAGCAATCGTGCAATTTTCCTCGCTTTGTTGAAGAAGTAGCAGGCCATAGTATGGGCATGGAGGTGGATGGAAATCCAATCATAGCCAATTGCAATTGAACTTGGCAAGAGTTCAATCGCAACTACATGCCAACACGTGTCCTTTTTAACCCCTATTAACTGTAGTTAAGATTCACTAACCTTTGTGGTTCAACAATATAGCTTTAGTTTTTTTTTAAAATTTATTCATAAATATTAACTCTAAGGGTTAAAAATTCTTAACTAGAGTTTAATATATATTTATTAAAATAAGGTTATATATATTTTTGAACCCAAGGATTAGTAAATCTTAACCACAGTTAATAAGGGTTAAAAGGGACATGCATTGGCTAATGGGTGTGATTGAACTCTCCTCGGGCTCAATCACGATTGGCTGTGATTCGGTCAGATGGCTGCCTCTCAACTTTTGAATTTTTTAAAAAAAATATTGTTTACTAAGGATTTAAAATCCTTATAATTGGACTCCTTGAAGAGTTGGTTACAACCCACATGTCAACACATGTCCCTTTTAAAACCTCTTGATTGTGATTAAGATTCACTAACCCTTAGGGTTAATTCTACCAACTAACATTGGTTTCTAGAAAAGAAAAAATAACTCTAAAGATTATAGTTGTTAACTAGAGTTAAAGACTTTTGTATTATAACTGGACTCTTTGAAGTTTGGTTATAAACATAAAGGATTAATCATGGGGTAGTTGTCCTATAGAATTTTCAAAAAAAAAAGTATATCTTTTAATTATTGAATAGGGCATAATCATTGGACAAGGGGATAACTGCTCCCTAAACTTTTCAAAAAAATTATATTATATTATTTAATAAGGCATAACAATAGGATAAGAGGATAATTGCTCATGTAAACAAGGAGAAACAATACCTGTAGGATATGTACAAATATATGGATGAAATGACCTATAAACTTAGTCTTAAAAAAAAATTTCGGGGCCTCCGCCCCCGAATCCCTCATCCATTAAACCAAACGTGCCCCTCTTACAACAAATTCCTGGCTCCACCCCTATATATATATATAAAGTTTAGTGAGCAATTGTCTCCTTGCCCCATAGCTATGCTTTATTAAATAATATGGTCTAAGTTTTTTTCCTTATAGTTCAAGGTTTTTTTTTTTTTTGAAATTTAGGGGCAGCTGCCTCCTTTGTCCCATGACTACGCACCGTTAAATAATTAAATAAATAATATAGTATAAAAGATTTTATTTTCAAAAGTTAGGACTGCCTTTTTACCTGACTGTCGTGCCATTTTTGTTTTAGTTCTTATCCTCCCTGTTGGTATTCTTGCTACCACAGGCCAAGTAAGCAACTTTCTGTGAGGATGGTTTCCCATCCTCGTTTGCTATATAAAAATAGGACATCTCTCTCATCGTTGGTGATATAAGGATTAAAGAGAGAGTATCATTTTGATAGAGTATAACATTTATAATCATGGACTGCTCTTTTGAGAATCTTTTCATGATTCCTCACCTTACTATTGGTTCCTTGAGTCGCGGCCTTTGTGAAACATTGCAGCTATGAAGCCTCAGGCGAGTTGCTGTCCCCGAATTCCCTGCTAGTGGTGGTGGTTTGGGGTGTCAATGGGCTGGGTTAGCCCCAACCCCGCCCGGCCTGCTCTAGGCCCCACACGGCCGGGCTTGATTACTAATTTGGTTGAGCTCAGGTTTGAAATCTAAAGTTCGTGGCCTGTTGCAGCCAGACTAACTCGGCCAACTAGGTCTGTTTAGTTTATAGGCAAAAAATTTCACATGATTTTATAGATGGGCTGGCCTAGCCTGACCCAATTCAGCCCACTTAATAAGTAGGTTTGCCCAGCCTGGCCCATTTATTAATCGGGTCTAGTCGGGCCAGCCCGAACATGGCCCGTTGACACCGCTAATTATACACTACAAGTAGGGCTGTCAACGGATCGGATTCGGACCAGATCTGCCTAGATCCGAATCCGATCCGATTAAGAATCCGACTGATCCGAATCTGATCCAAGATCCGTCGGATCATGAAGTATCCGATCCGATTATATATCGTCTGATCCGAATCCGATCCGAGTAAGGTTATTTTTTTAAAAAAAATCTATTTTAATAATAAAAAATCTAATAATACCTTAATTAATACTAATTAATGTTAATTTTTTTAAAAATTAATATTTTATACATAGAAAATCTAAATAATATATTTAAAATAATTAAAAATTATTATTATTATCGGATCGGATTTTAATCGGATCGGATCACCCTATATCCAGATCCGATCCGATTATAATCGGATTCCACCGATCCGATCCGACGGATCACATATAGGGTCCAAAGTCCGGCTAATCGGATCGGATCCGGATCATGATCCGGTCCATTGACAGCCCTAACTACAAGTCCCTTTGGCTTATATACCCAGTTGACGAAAAGAAAGCAAGCAATCTTACTGACTTTTGTGATTAAATCCATGATGATCTTGCTAACTCTGTGATTAAATCTATGATTGTAGAAATAGTATTCCTTCTTTCTCTCAAATCTCTCCACTCATTGTACTCCAAATGAAGGGAGATGAACTTCCTTTATATAACAATCGGAGATGGCAACCCATCCTCATAGCATATGTGATTCAGGTATTTTGAATTTCTCACACCAAGTACACAATCATCCTCACAGTACATGTGATATGGGTATATATGTTAAATTTCTCACAGTAAGTACAAAGGTATTTATGCTCTTATTGCAAATTTTTGGTGGGGACAGTCGAGAATCAACGGAAAATCCATTAGGTTAGTTGGGCCACTTTTGTCATAGTAAGGATGTGGGGGGAGGGGGGGGGGGGGACCGGTGGTTTCCGGGATTTGTCTAAGTTCAATTTGGCTCTCTTAGCCGAGCAGGGGTGGCTAATCATGGAAAATCCAAACTTGTTGTTGAGTAAGCTTGCAAAGAGCATTTACTTCCCTCGGTGCAACTTTATGGAGGCCAAAATAAGCCATCGGCCTTCCTGAGCTTGGCGCAATCTAGTGGTAGGTCGGGAATCTTTGAGATCTGGACTCCAGTGGCAAGTAGAAAATGGTTGCTCTATTGATCCGTAGAAGGATGAGTGTATACCTACTTGGCTAGGCTTCCAAGTCACATCCCAGAAGTCTGTTTCTTGCTCTTGGCATACGATGAAAGATTTTATGATGCCTAGTACTAAGTAGTGGAACATTCCTAGAATTTTGGAAGTTTTCCCCATGCCTTGATCACCCATATTAGCCATATTCAATGTAGTCAGACTAACGCCCCGGATCAGTTAATTTGGCATTATCAAAAGAGTGGGGTTACTTTGTGCGGTCTGGCTACCATCGTCTGCAAACTATGGCTCTGTCGGGTCGATTGGCTTGTCCATCCATGTCTTTTGTTGTTAGTTTAGCCAGCTGGTGTGCCATTTGGTCCCTCAGACTTCCCCCTAAGATAGTCTGGTTTCTGCGACGATGCATGCATCGTGCTATCAAGGTTTTTCTGGAATTACACAGGCGGAAGGTGGTGATCGATTCTACTTGTCCTCTTTGCGGGTGTGATGAAGAATCAATATTACATATGGTTCTAGAGTGAGCATGCGAGAAGTACTTGGTTGGGATCACCGTTGGGCATCCGTTCAGGAGAAGGTTCAGTTGTCAATTTCCTGGAATGGTGGGCCTCATGGGTTGACTGCGATCTCACTAAGGTTGTCAAGGAGGGGGTGCTCAACACCTTAGCCTCCATAGCTTGGAGCATCTAGAAGCAAGAAACTCTCGGCTTTTCCAAGGGATTTCTTTGGAACCCCTTCGCCTTATTCAACAAGCTAGTATTCTGGTTACTGAATCTCTTAAAGGCTTTTCTTCCATTAATAGCGGGGTGCGGACTATGCCAGTTCTATCTTCGCCCTCCCATGTTTGGTCCCCACCTCCCTATCTTTGGATTTTGTTTAATACTGATGGGGCGTCTGTAGAGGCAGGGCTGTAGGCTGGGATTGACAACTTAGCTTGGAATCATTTGGGAAGATTCTTGGGTGGTTTTGCTTAGGCTCTTCGTGGCGGGTCCCCTCTAGTGGCAGAAGTTGTGGCCATACAGAATGCTATTCAAATGCCTAAATCAAAGGGCTGGAGGAAAGTGTTGTTCTCCTCAGATACCAAGATTCTGGTAGATGTTATAAACTAGGTATCCTCTTACAAGCACGGGGAGATTCAGATAATTTTGGATGACATTCGGCGGGAGGTGGTTGACTTTCCCGATTATCAATTTATCTTTACATCGCGGGGCGCTAATTCTTTTGCTCACCAATTAGCTGCCATTGGGTATGAATTTTGGTCTCGGGATGTTTTTCATTTGGTGCCTTTGGATCCTTGGGCTTGTAGGCGTTTTTTTGTCCCTTCGGGCAGGCCACCTTAGGGTGTCCTAGTGGTGGGTTTTCGTTCATCAAAAAAAAAAGTATAAAATCATCCTCAGAGTAAATGTGATACGGTTATGTTGAATTTCTCACACTAAAGTACAAAACCATCCTCTTGCTGCACATACGCCTTAACACAAGCTAAAATTAGCAAGTTGCTTGAAGTAGAAACTTACCCTAAAACGCATCATATTACCCTTTGCAAAACGATGAGAAATACATCGGTCATGTGAAGTCTGTTAAAAACAACAACGCCATGTGAGTTTTGAAAGTAAATTTCTATGTTTAGTATGCATAGAGAATGGACGGTATTAATCATATGACAATGAATAGGCAAACTCTTTAACCAGCTTTGATTTCACCCCCCATTTACCATTTGTCATTTTTCCTGTATGTTGAAATATGGACAGCTCATTATCATATGTGGTCCCTATGATTAGTTAAATGAAATAGGAGCATTCCCTATGTGTTTTTTTTTTTTAGTTAAAGGAGTGGACCAATGGAGCCTGGATCCTGGGCGTTTCTCCAGGCGGGGTTCCATTTCTCACTCCCCCCTTTAGAGCCTGTCCGCGCGGATTTTCTGAACTCTCTTGGCGGGGCAGGTTGCATGCTTTCATCACATCCCCGAGGACTTAGTCCTGACGAGAAGGCTTGGGCTGGGACACCCCGGGTTACCCCAAAAAAAAAAAAAAAACAGGGCCTTTCACCAAGTGGGAGGTCCTCACCTTTGGGGCCAGTCCCGCCCAAATTTTCCGGACTTTTCTGGTGGGGCGGGTTGCGGGCTCTCCGAAGGGTTGGGGACACCCCCGATTTCCAAAAGAAAAAAAAACACACAAAAGGCATTCCCTATGTTTGGGATTGGAAATGACGTATGAGCAAAATGAACCGTACTCCCTTGTGTGGTCCCTAATCCTTATGAGCAAAGCTCCAATTTGGTATTTGGTAGACCAAAATCCTTAAATATTCGTATATAAACAAAAGGACAGTCCTCACTTTCATAATTTATATATATTAGTGAAAACATTATTAATAATTATTGTTCATAGGAATCTGAATTCTTCGCGAACCGACTCTTATTAGTGTCCGTTCTTTTATGAGACTTCAGGAGCCCTGCACTTTGCGTGATAGCATGCATCTCACGCTCACACCTTCCAAGCTCACCACGTGTTATTTTTACATTTATTAATTATTGTTAAGATTCAATCACCTTAAGGTTAAATATTATAACCTTTGTGTTTAAATAAATATTTACAAAATTGATTTTGGTTATGATTCACTCACACATGTGGTTACTTTTTTCATATATTTTTTTCGAACAGCAAAGCTAAATATTTAATCCTAAAGGTGAGTGAATCTTAACCACAGTTAATGTGTCAAAAATAACACGTGATGAACTGGGGAGGTGTGAACGTAACATTGAAGTCACCTCTTTAGTATAACACTTTAGCAAGCATTGGCCGAAGAGGCTATGCCCGAGTGTAACACTCGGGCATTTTCTAGAGGTTACCCGTTGCTTTTTTTTGGTTAAGGGTCTTTGACAATATGATTTTTTTTTTTTTTGTTTTGAGGAATAGATGTATCTTTCTTATCATTTCTAGGGTTGCAATTCCAACGAGACTTCAATTGCCAGCAAAATGAAAATGAATGATTTCAAATCTTTTAAAAAGATGATAAGACTTGAAATCTCCCGGAAGAAATAATTAATTTTGGTAGAATCCTTGACCAAATGATTCAAATTTCCTACCAATCACTTTGGCAGACCTTGGATCACCATAGTCAATTGCGATTGAACTCTCTTCAAGTTTAATCACACCCATCAGACAAAGCATGTCCCTTATAAACCGTAATAATTGTAGTTAAGATTGCTAACTCTAAGAACTCAATAATCTAACATTGGTTTTTAGAAAAAAAAAAAAAAAAAAAAAAAAAAAAAAAATATATATATATATATATATATATATATATATATATATATATATATATATATCTATATTAACCCTAAATTTTTTTAATGAGAGTTTTTTTTTTATCTTAAAAACCAAGATTATATTGTTGAACTCTTAGGATTAATGAATCTTAACTATGGTTAATAGAGGTTAAAAGGGATAGGTGTTGACTTGTGTGTGAGATTGAACTGGGTGAGAGTTCAATTGCAATTGAGTCTCACATTGACAAAGTACAAAATGTAACATGCCCAAGTTTTATAAATCTCGACAAAAGGACGGATCCTTACAATGTCAACCAAAAATACTAGCCATTATTTATATATTGCCTACTCCCACACCAATGGATTAAAGCTATACGTGTGACATTAGGTCTGTCCGGTACTCACAATCAAAAGGTAGGATTTCAATATAATAAAAGCGCAGCCTCATCAAATTTCACTCACCAAAATAGCCAAAATTCACAAAAAGTGATTTTGGTGAGCCACTTTTTTAAATCACTCCCGGCAACCTCATCATTTTAACTGAAAAAAGAGGAGAGAGAAGCAATATTTTATTGTTTGTGTGGGACCAAAGAAAGGAAAGGAGAGAGAGAAATCTTATTTTATTATTTGTGTGGGACCAAAGAAAGGAAGGGAAAGAGAGAAATCTTATTTTATTATTTGTGTGGGACCCAGGGTGAGAAAAATTTAACTTTGGTGAGTCTACAGTACTCACCAAACTTGGTGAGTACTGTGGACTCACCAAACCGATTTTGTTATTCTGCTGAGGCTGCTGGGAATCATTTTAATAAGTTTTTAGTGTTTTGCCTCACCAAAATAATCAAAAAGTTATTTTGGTGAGACTGCTAGGAATGCTCTTAGGTCTGTATCTCCGATACTCACAATCGAAAAGCAGGATTTCAATATGATAAACATTGTTTAAACTAGGGTAGTGGCATGATTATAATTATAAAAAAAGGCTGGGCATTTTCTCAACACACATAATTACCACATTGCCACTGTTCCAATGTAAAAAGGGGAGCTCGGCTCAACGCCCTAAAGCAGAGCTCCTCTTTGTATTTAAACTGTTTATAGGAACATATAGAAAAAGAAACATCTTTATATAAGCATCAAACATTAATTGGTTGCTTGTACCTAAAATAAGAAAAAAATAAGGGGTTGTAAGAGCTTTAGAGCTCTGTATTAAAATAGCAAGTTATGCAGAGTGCACATGGGGTGAAAAATGCGAAAGACCAGTATCATATATACCATTAGAATGGTTTGCCATCCTTGTTGTCTATATAAACGGAGGCCATCTCCCCTCATTTGCAGTACACCGAAGAGAGAGAGAGAGAGTTGAAGGAGAGAGCATCAGTTATATATACAAGGAGCCAAATCATCTACGGTGATAACCGGATTTGGAAAATCCGGTTATCAACCCTAGAGGTCACCACGTGTCTCCTTTGACACCCCTTAACCGTGGGTAAGGTTCACCCACACCCCTAGGGTTCACCCACCCATCCTTGGGGGTAATCTCACGTTTGCTGTTTGTGCTGTGGGTAGCGGCATTCGTGCTGAAAACAACTGTAGCAAATGGTGATCGTCTTCCATGCTGTCTGAGGGACCCGAGGTGTTGCCAGTTGAACCCCAAGCCATGAAGTTCCCCTATATTTCCCTTCCTCTTTGTTTGTTTGATGCCATGTGTTTTTACTAATTAGTGTTTAGGTACGTACTTTGAATAAATTTCCTTCGAGTTGGTGTGCTTTTTTTTTTCTAGGTTTCTATAGGGAAGGGAAAGGGCGATGGTCAAGGGTAGGGTGCAGATCATGTGGTGGGCTTGTTTTGTAATCATTCTACTTTGAATAAAATTTCGGCCTTGGATTGTCTCTGGCGAAGCCAGAAAAGGCTCTCGGGTTCCATACATTGTGCCACAATTGGCGTAATCCCCCATAATTTTGACTTCTATCCATTTGATATCTTTCACCCTTATTCTCACACACTTACCACCACATGTCTTACTATGGGTGGAGAAGTCAAAATCATGGGCCCCATGATTTTGACTTCCCTACCACTTGTCACCTATTCTATGGAACCCCGAGATAAAACCCTTTCAGGCAGAGACAATCTAAGGCCACCTAAAATATCTGTATCTATATGTGTGCTGCTATCATACATACATGGCTTTGGATTGTCTCTGGCTAAGCCAGGAAGGACTTGTCTCGGGTTCCATTGAATAGGGGGACAAGTGGTGGAGAAGTCAAAATCATTGGGCCATGATTTTGACTTCCCCACACATAATAAGACATGAGGCGATAAGTGTGTGAAAATAAGGGGGAGAAGTCAAAATCATGGAGAGAAAATAAAATGACCTCTCTCCATTTTTTACGCCAACTGTCGCACAATGTATGGAACCCCGAGAGGGGTTTCTGGCACCAGAGACAATCCGAGGCCTACATGCATCTCTCTCTCTCTCGATCTCTGAGCCCACTAACATGCCTGGTTTCTCCTTTTTCGAGAGAGGTGGCTAAAACTCTGGATCCAAATCCTCTGTGATATTCCATGTGTTCTTCCCTGTTGTATGATGATGACCTTTAAACACCCATGGCCACTTGAAAGAATTTACACAAGACATCTCACAGACGATTTGCTTTCTAAAACTCTCCCTATCAAAAAGAGAGAGAACATTCTACGTATCAAAACAGAATATTAATTCCTCCATATGAAACACATACAGGAGAACAGCCACAAGCCCATACATGCATTTTCTTTTAAAGTAATTGTATAATGATATAATCTATTGCTGTTTTTGTTACTGTCAAAACAGTTTGTGTTTTCAAACTGCTTGTGTACGTGTATAAAAGAATAGAGCAATAGTTCGCTCCACGGGCTTGTCGCTCTCACAAAGATGCCCTGCCGTGAACTCAGGTTAATCTTAGTTAAATTATAAACAAAGAGTAGATGGGTGAACTCTAGGGGTTAGTGAACATTAACCACAGTTGAAGGATTTTAAATGGGGACACGTGGCATAAAAAAAGGGACCCAAGAGGGCCCCCTATTGCATCACCTACCGAGGTGGTGAGTATTTTCCAAACATATATTAGTGGGAGGAAAATAGTCACCTCCTCGGGCCGAGGAGGTGAGTTACCGTCTCGTCCCCCCTTTTTAGGGTCACGTGTCCTCTTTTTACTTTCATTAACTGTGGTTAAGATTCAGTCACCCCTAGGGTTCACACATCTACTCTTGGTTTTTAGAAAAAAATATTTTAAAAAAAATTAACCACAGGAGGTGGTTAATTTTTTAACCATAGTTCAAAGGGTTGGTCAGAACGAGGAGGAATAGTCCCATTCCTTTCCTCGGAACGAGGAGGTTGCTCTTAGTGGAACTCTTTAGTCCCCTCATCTGTAAAGGTAAAGTAGAGGAGTGGTAGTGAGTTTATTAATTGCTTCACTCTTCGTATGGGTGTGTGAAATGAGTGGAGTGTGTACTAAGCCTTTTTTTTGGGCTCGTGGGAGGCTCAAGGGTGGCCTAAAAGCTTCCAATGGAAATTTGGCGAGTGAGGCCAAAAACCATTCAAGCTTGCTTATGGTTAGGTTCTGTAGATCAAGCCTAGCTGGATAATTCATTTTTCTTCCTCTCATTACTTATTATGCAATAGTAATCATTAAGTTTATTCGGATCATATATTTATTTGGATAAGAAGAATTGCAAAAAATTCAAAACAAAATTGAATAAGAAACTACTTTTTGCCATCATGCAGAGGAAGGAGGGAAGGGAGAGATGGAGATTTTGAAAAGAGTTTTAATCTAAGAACTCTCTAGTAGAGCATTACGCTCGACCTTCCAATTCTTCTCTTATATGCCATGCAAAATTCTGTGCATGAGATATCTTTGGAATTTCCCCAGGCCAATGAAAACCAATTGGAGTTTTACATGTATATAAATACTTTTTTATTAAATGATTTCCAATAAATGAGAAAATAAATTTTTAAACAATTAAACTAGCTTCTTCAAGGGAAACAAAGGGTATGTAGGTCATGCAAAATATTCACCTCCTCCATCCAAGGAGGTGACTTTCATGCCCTAACTATGGTTTAAGATTTATTAATTTTTAGGGTTAACTTAAGTTTAAAAAAAAATTAATCACAAAGTTAAAACTTGTTAACTATAGTTCAAAGAGGCTCTGTGAGGGTGAGGGTGAGCAGGAATAGTACCTTTCTCGGCCAAATTGGGGACTATTACTCAACATAAATTGGGGAAGCAAGGCTGGCCCATTAGTAGTGTGCATTTGCCACCACTCGATTGATTCGGGATCAAATCCCAGGGTTGCGATGGTTAAAGTATCATTTATTCAGATCCAAGCTTGGATTCTCTCGATTTACTCAGATTTCTCTCTTGATTGTTTCAAAGATTTAAGAATTTCAATGAATTAGGTAATTTGATTTCCCTATAGATTTCCTTTTGTTTTTTGGAGAAAATATTAAAAGTAAATAAGAACTAGGTGCGTTTCTTCTTTAATATCCCAAGAGAATATCCATGTGTTCATAGATAAAATAAAAGATTGGCTCCGTGTAGGCCTACTCCAATGTCCTCCAGGTACATCTGAAAATGTGTATGACAATTACTTGACACTTTATTTTCTTAACATGTTGAACAGGAAACACAGAGAAGCATTTCTCCCACAATGAGAGTTTCAAAAAAATTAAATTCTATATCTAGGTTGACACTCCTCTAAGACAACTATGATGCTGACATTTTTTTATGATGTCCGAGAGGACATTGGTTGTTTGTAACTTGGTTACTACGGTGACATTGCTGCTAAGTTTCACTCACCCTAAATTGGTTTCTATATATATTGTTACTTTTTTTTCTAATTTTCTTTGCTGCTCAAATTTTGGTGACTTTCCCTAACTTTTTTAAAATGTAATACATCTCTAAGGAAAGTGCTAGCCTCACTCTCCTTATGCAATCTCCTTAATAAAGATTACTTTCTTTTCTAGTTATTTTTTTGTTTTTCATTTTTTTCGCATTATTTTTAGTATACAATTAGAAATAACAAGAAGCCAAGATTTAAAAAAACAAAGGAAATAAATACTATTTATCAACCCCAAATGGGGAGAGTGCATCAAGTGGGGGTGGGGCTAGCACTCCCCTATCTTGGGTCACGGAGCCCGACCGGTATATGTGGATTAAGAAAGCCAAATCCAACCACAATTCCAAACCTCAACCTCAACATGTGTAAGTGGAGCGGATTTGTACATCACAATTCAGTTACAAATGCCACCCCTATAGGGCATCATAGGATTAGGTTGGCCAGAGCAGGAGCTAGGTCTTATCGGGCCATCCTCATTCACTGGGTGAGGCCCTAGCCTTCCAAGTGCCTAAACTGACTAGGCCCAAGCCCTACCTTCAAGGGCCAAGGTCGGGTAAGGTCAGGCTGAAATAACAAAAAAAAAAAATTGTTATGTTTTAGTCATTTTTTTCTACATTGATTGACAACCTGACATACGACCATCCTCCTCCCTCCTCCTTTATTTGGGCTTGAGACCGACTTAAGGAGCAACACAACAAAGTTTTAGTACCATTAAGTTGTTAGTATTAGCAGGGGCGGAGCCGGGGGGTTTTTTGCAAGTTCTTTATGTGGTAGTAAGAACTAGTGGGCCCCTCAATGCCGCCCCCCCCCCCCCCCCCCAAGTTCTTTATGTGGTAGTAAGAACTAGTGGGCCCCTCAATGCCCCCCCCCCCCCCCCCCCCCCAAAAAAAAAAAAAAAAAAAAATTTTTTATAACAGTGGCCCCACAATCTTTTTACCATATATATAGTGCGGCCCCAATGGAGTACGGTTATACCCTTGAGGTTAGCACATGTCCCTATTGACACCCCTTAACTATGGTTAAAATTTATGCACTGTTAGGATTCACCTATTTATCCATGGTTTTTAGAAAAAAATATTTAAAAAATTTTGACCTTAAGAGTTAGTGAATTTTAACTAGGGTACTCTTGAGGCTAGCACATGTCCCTATTGACACCCCTTAACTATGGTTAAAATATATGCACTCTTAGAATTCACCAATTTATCCTTGGTTTTTAAAAAAAAATATTAAAAAAATTTTAACCTTAAGGGTTAGTGAATTTTAACTAGGGTTCGAAAAGAAATTTGATATATTTTTTTAAAACAAGGATAGGTAGGTGAATCTTAACCCCAGTTAAAAGGTATTAATAGGGACACGTGGGACCTCAAGGGCATTACCGAGAAAAAAAATTCTCAAAATAAAAAAATTACCCCAAAAAAAATTTCTCGGGGGCTACGCCCCCAAACCCTCAAGATCCATACCCTCAAATCAATTATTTTGTATACATGTATTTTCCCCCCCCCCCCCCCCCCCAATGAAAAATTCCTGGCTCTGCCCCTAAGTATTTGTACACCCCGAGGCAATTTTTATCATTAAATTGCTAGCTCTTGAGATGGATATGCATCTCCAAATAATATGAAACTCATCCTTCGTATAATATGAAACTCATCCTTTGTGGGCATACAAAAAATTTCTTTCATAGAATAGTATTTTTTTTTAATGGTTTTACAGGTTTCATGGATAGGCTTTGATAAGTGCTTTCAAAGTTGTTTTGATTACGAAACTAATTGATATTCCTACTACAATTGTTTCAATGTAAAATAGAGGAAAACAAATCAAATCCACATAATCTTTTGTCAGTAAAATGTTTCATTGAAAATGATCAACTTTTTGTAGAAAGTGGCCTGTAGAAAGTGGCCTACATTTTAAACTTGTGTACGCCATTTTCCCATAAATTTTTAAAAGCGCCCCTCTTCACATATATTTATCAAAATGACAAAAAATTTAGTCACATTTAATATGACATGACAGAAATATCCCTCTACCCATCATTACATATATTTTTAAATAACACAAATACTCCTCTTCACATATATTTCTATTTCTTAAGGTGATAAAAAAAAATCTCTCTAAATGAATTTTTCAAAATAACAAAAATACAATTCTTCACATAGATTTACAAAATTAAAAAGGTACTCCTTCACGTATATTTTCTAAAATAACAAATACATCATCCTATATATATTTTCTAAAATAACAAAAATCATCCACATGTATTTTCTCAAGTGACAAAAATATCACTTTACATGTATTTTCTAAAATAATAAAAATACCCTTCTTCATATGTATTCTAAATAACAATAATGGTTCAACTAGAAAATTCACAATATATCATTTTCATCTATATTTTATTCGGATAACAAAAACATCACCCTTACATGTAATTTTCAATGTTCCTACTCCAAAAACAAGTAACATAAAGAAAATTTTCATTTTAGTTTCAAGAATGCAACCAAAAGATAAATAAATTAATAAAAGTTTTATTTTATTTTTAGCATAAAAGCTTTTATAGCATAAACTAGTTGAACCTGCACGTGCAAGGCACGTGCAAATGTTATTTCAATTGGTGGAATAAATATAATTATTTTAAAGCAAAATAATCAAAACAATTAATTTTACTAATGTTAGCTTATTAGAGTTTGGATGGCAGCAATGTGTGGAAGCCAAGTCTTGTAAATTTTTTTTCCAATCTGAAGGCCATTGGAGGAAAATTGTTAAAACAGAATCACACACACTACATAAAAATTTCCATATAAAAAGGTTAAGATCATTTAAAATTCAATGAAATAGGTATAAAGAGTAGTGAAGTATAAGAAATATATATGAAGATATATTGTAATTTTTATGTCCCATATCCCATGCTGATATCTATGAAAACATACACATGCCTTGAGAAATATTATGAGAATTTTGGGTTTTTGTAAAACCATTATTGATAAAGGGACAGATTGGTAAATAAAGAAATTTTATATATTCAATTTTATGTGAATTCAACTATCAAAAAAAAAAAAAAAACTATCCATGAAAAATGTTATAAACACAAGTAGATTGACACCTAAGAAAAATCAGCTATTGTCACTTACGCAAATAAAACTCAACAAAGCTAACAACAAATTTTTTTCCTTCAAGTTATAGAACAATTACCAAAACTCAAAAACTATTAACATGCTAATAGTCATCTAACAAGAGAAGCAAAATGAGCAAAAACGAGAAACAAAACAAAGGAGGAATCAACACATCATATATTATTAATTACAGTCATATTATATTTTCAAGAACAAACTCAAAGCATGAATAACTAAATATTTTAAAAATTAAAAAAAAAACACCTAAACAAAATCAAAAAATTTCAAGAACAAACTCAATGCATAAATAACTAAATATAAAAGAAAAACACCTAAACAAAAATAGAAAAAAAAAATTACCCAAATTCAATGTCCAAAATAAAAAAATTGCTTATGGAAGCATGTCCTGAAAAATGAAATAAATTTGAAAAGAGACGTATGAAAATAGGAAAGGTGGGGTGATGATAAAGTGAGAAAGGGAAATATGGTAAAACATGCATCAAAGATCTTCAAAAAAATAAGACCACTCCATCTACACATTACTTTATCAAAAAGAAACTTATCCAGACTATCACCAACTTTGATCTTAGATTTGAAATATCAAAAACTTTGCAATACTTTTTCTGAATATATGGATAGCACTCTGAATAAGTATAGCACAAACCTTGGTCAAAACACAATTGACTGTAGGAATATTGTCCGATCTCCCGACAACTGAACCAAATCTTGTTAGTCTGGTCTTTACCTATCTAGGTACTATGCTACTTAATTAAAATGGCTCAACTTGGCTGATATCTAAATCAACAAAACAAGTTTCGTAATAAAATTTTCCAAAGAACAACAAACTGAAGATCTAACAAAATCATTAACTAAAGAGAATTTTTTAATTATTTTTTAAAGAAGTCTTAGATCAAGAGTAAAATTTTTTTTAAAATAATAATAATCCATAACCTATATAAAAAAGTGAGTAAAAGCTCCTATCCGATGAACTCATCGGAGAACCTTATCAAGCAAAATCATTAGCTAAAGAGATTTTTTTTTTTAAGTCATAGATCAAGAGTAAAAGCAAGTAAAATCATTAACTAAAGAAAGATTTTTTTTTTTTTTTAAATTCTTAGATCAACAAAGAGTAAAAGTAACTTTACTATAACAATAACAATAAGGAAAAATAAATAAAATATTTTTTTTTCAAAACCAACTCAAGAAGAAGAAGCGATCTGCCCATGTATTCTCTGAAAATGTAGAAAAAAATAGGAAAAAAATAAAATAAAAATCCAAGCATTGTGTGTAGAGAAATGAGAAACATCCACAAAAGGAGATTAATAGAAATTAATTATTATATCTTAAATCCTAAACCAACAAAATCACTAAAAAAAACCCAACACAGTCATTAATTAAAGTTAAATATGACAAAAAGGTATTAGATCAGAGATAAAAGCAATCTTTCTCCCTTTAAAAAAACTGAGAAGATCATATTTTTTCAAAACCCAAGTAAGAGAAATAGAATTGGACAAAAGGGTATTAGATCAGGAGTAAAAGCAATCTTTCTCCTTTAAAAAAAACTGAGAAGACCATATTTTTTCAAAACCCAATTAAGAGAAATAGAAATGTACAACACATAAGTAATAATCATATAAGGGAAGAAGGGTATAGAAAATAATTAAGAATAGTATAAGGGAACAAGGTTAGGAATAGATAAGCTCGGGAGCGCTGAGGAGCTCGAGAGCAGAAACTATGGTAATCAGGATAAGAATAGTGAGGATAGGGCGGTGGGAAGCAAAGATAAGGACAGGGCATAGGCGGTGGGAAGGAAGGATAAGGATAGAGTAGTCAGTGGGATGTGGGGAGTTAAGAGGAAGGTTACTCGACAGCAGCTGCTCAACTTTCTTTTAGAGTGGCAACACCGAGCACACGTGCAAGGCAAATGGTTCACATTCAAAGGGTATGATATGATACAGGTGATCAATTTTTAAATATAATAAATTAAGGGAGGTTCTTTGTCAGCTATTACTCAATACAAAGATGAATACTAAAGAGTATAAGTGCATATGTCAGATTTTATAACCAACATATTTGATGAGACGGTTGAGGTGGTTCACAAATGATGAGCACACAACAGGAGAGATTACAATAACATTTGGAGCGTAGTGAAGTTACACTCTTTTACTAAATGCTATGTTTGGTTGTCGAGAAAATTGGCGAAAATATAGAAAAGAAAAGAAAATTTTGAATTTATAATACAATTTTTAATTGTGTTTTGTCCAATTTTCTTTTCTTTTCCATATTTTTACTTATTTTCTCGGCAACCAAACATAGGGAAAGGGTATTTTAGGAAGAAAAAAAGGTTCGAGGAAAACTTTTGTATCCTAGTGGTTCTACGCTCTTTTTATATAGATTATAGATAACTTATATTGTAAAACCATTTACGTATGAATGGAGTCTCCAATGAATTAATCTTACATGCTAGGTCCATCATATGGGTTGTTTCATTTGTGTTTGACTTTGTGTTCTCCAATTATGATAGGTAAGAGGATGCACCATCAGTCACATACTATACAAAATGCATCTTCATTTTTTTTATAAACGTGGATATATCCTGAGCCTTAAAGACTCAGACTAGTCCCACATGCTACATAGGGTATACCCAAACCTCATATAATTGATATTGAATCGACCTCAAGACCTCCAGGTTTACGGTTCATCCTTCAGCTAATGGGCTACACTCCCGGGGGTTGAAAGTGCATATTCATGACAACACCATCTTTGTAGCAAACCCCTTAGAAGAAAAAGTAAAGAAAAAATTAAAATGTCTACACTCCAGACACTCCTTAAGAGGGGGCCATTGTCTTTAGTCTTCTTTCTCTCTCTCTCTCTCTCATAATCATTTCATTATCAAAACATCTCTCTGTTTCTATCAATCTTTGTCTGTCTATAAACAATAAACATGAGCTCCGGTTTTAGAGTTTCAATTCCCAACAATTGTCGTAAAACGATCCAAAACATCAAAGAGATCGCAGGAAATCACAGTGATGAGGAGATATAAGCAATGCTCAAGGAGTGCTCCATGGATCCTAACGAAACTACACAGAAGCTCTTGCTTCAAGGTTTTCATTCTTTGAATTTTATTTTTTTGGGTTCATTTTGTTCTTTTTTTCCTTGTTTTCGATTCGTGTTTATTTCATTTTGATGAGTTTCGATCTGTTGGTTTCTTGGGTTATCGTTCTTTCTTTGAGATGTTTGACTTGCTGGCACAGTTTGTCACTCTTTCATAGAAATTTGGAGATTAGTTTGTGGAAATTTAGATAGGTTTTGACGCATTTTCAATGTCAATGTAGCTCTGAAAAGATGAGTTAGTTTTTCCTTTTTTTTCAAGTGTCCATTTGCGTTTCTTGAAGAAAATTGAGTTTTTGTTTTTTTTTTGTAAATTCAATCATGTACTGAAATTTTTTAATTGTTTTCAGGACTTTCATCATGGTATGAAGGTTCGAAATTCAAATCCTTGATGTAGGCGCATTTTAGTCATGTTGGCACCCTCAAGTGGGATCCGACCCTAAGCGTTATATCCAAACTTTAATGTCAATTTTGCAAACATTAAAAGTTATTTAAATTTATTTAAAATCCAATTTGTAGCACAAGGGTGATTTTATAATTTTGAATGAAATTTAGCCTCTTTAGAACTCTAGTGGTTTAAATTGAATTGTAGAATAGGGGTGATTTCATAATTTTGATAAAATCAAGTCCTTTTTAAACTTGCTCTTTTACTATAAACAAATTTGAGCCTTAAGGAATTAGTTTATTTGTGGGTTTTTGTGATAATGCAAACCCCGTGCCTTAGGGAATATAGTCCGAGACGCGTGTCTGCTCGTCATTAACGCTCAACAGAAGACTTTGCTCGCCAAAAATGCGAGAAATTTTGAACTTATTCAATAGCTTACATTAGCAATAACTGGTCATCACAATAACTCATCATAAACAAATGCATTACCTTCACTTGCTACGGTAGTCTTTACAAACCTCAAAATGTCCAGCTGGGGACCTCTTGATCACTAGACAATAACATCATGATTTGATGATATGAAACGTCAGTGAGCTATAAAGTCCAGCAAAATTCTCAGTCCATCCCATTTCGGGTATAAGACGTGTCACGGTTTCGCGAACCAACGTGTGACTGGACCGGAATGACGGGCAGTCGTTCAAGTAGCAAGCCAACACGCAGAACGAGAATATCAGGTAAGTATCTTCTGATTTTACCAATAATTATCGGACACTAAATCCAATAAACCAAACCTGCTAGTAAACCCAAATATGTTCTCGGGTGATTAAAGATTCCGATTAAGGGAAAGTGACACTCTAATTACTTATAAATATTAATATAAATGAATTATTCTTAATTAGAGGTCATCCTGGCCCCAAGATTTTATTTTGAAAACCTGGGTCATGATACTTTTGACCACCTTTAATCACCAAAGTGCTATTAAATGGCTAAAATGTCTATAAACAACTTTAGTCCTACATTGGAAGTGAGAGGGTTTTTCCTCTCATTCTCTCCTTTTAAATACCCTTCTACCCATTTCAAACACCAATTTTCTAACACCCTCTTGGTTCCCATAACTTTCAAGCTAGCTTGGAGGAAAACCAACCTTGGAGAAGAAGTTTTGGAAAAGAAGGAGTTCTCGAACGAAGAGCTTGGAGAAAAAGCAAAGGGTCTCCAACCCACATAGGTGGGTTTTAAATTTCAGTTTTTACAGTTATTTTAAATATCCTCCTAACCCTTCATTTAATTTTGATCACATGAGCAAAGATAGGATATGACACCTACCCTCCTCCCATGATGTAGTTTGGACCTCCCTTTGATGCGGGGCTCCAAAAAGGAGGGGTACCAACCCATAAGTATTTTAGATTCTATTTTTGGTTATTTACTTTAGTTTTCTTTTATAGGAGTCAAATTTTGCAAAACCATCATCTCCTTTCTCCAATATGCATTAAGGACCCCCCCTATGACGCGTTATGCCGAATTTGGGGTCCTTGTGAAAAATGGGAGAAGGAGGGTATTTCCTTCATATTAAGAGAGGTGTTTTCCAAACTTACATTCTTACATTTTTCTAAAAAAGAGTAGGAAAAACTATTTTCATGTATTTTTGGCGATTTCTAATCTCCCTGGATTAGAGTCATTATAATGCACATTTTTTAGAGCATAGTCATTTCTTTAAAAACTTAAATCGAAATTTAAAATCCATTTTTATTCATTTTATGGCAATTTCTAATCTCCCTTGATTATAGTCGTTATAATGCCCATTTTTTTTAGGCTATAATTTCCCTCTTTTAAGCACCAAGCTCGATTTTTAAAACATTGCTCTTCTTTTCAGTACATGTCTTTAGTAGCTAGGAAATTCCTACACAACATTAGGATCCATTAGTTTTAAAATTGTTAAGTGTTAGGGTGTCTAGATTTTCTTTTTTTTAGATTTTTATTTTCCATCATTTTCTTTAGCTTGAATCTAGAGTCTTTTTTTAGGACAAGTTAGAGTCCTTTGTATCCGTCTTTCACTTTTTCTTTTGAAGATGATTTTTAAAATTAAAATTTTAGAGAATTTTGAATGCATTAGTTATCGTCCTTAGATAGGTGATTTGGGGTGCTTAACACCTTCCTCGAATTATAATAGAACCTCCCTTCCTGTAATCTCATCTCTGTTTCACATAATCTTTATTTTCCAAAAAAAATGGATTTTTGTTACCAATCACACCACAACTAGCAACTCGGTATTCACTATAGTAGCTTGTTTTATGTGTATTAATCTAGAGAATGTTGCAGACTAGTTTTTTCTAATTTTTCAAAAAAATGTCGATATAATACATGGTGTAGTCACAATTTAGGATTTTTAACGTGTGGATAAAATAGTATGTGTGAAATATTGGAATACACTTTTAGTTGTAACTTTACCTCGATAATGATTACAATGACGATAGCTTAATATTTGTTTGTTTTTGTGTTTAATCTGTATATGTTCTAACGAATTTAGACATGTGATTTTGGTCAGGTTTCATCTATGATGATGAGGTTACACACATCTGTCGGAGTCTCAGCAGCCAAAAAGGAGATAATCAGGCACTTTGATTTACTATTTTGAGGAAAAGAGAGGATCAGTTGCACAAGATCATGAGAATTTCATTACTTTTCAGATTTTCACAAAATTCATATATCATATAACAACTATGGAACCCCAAACAAATATAATTTTAATAAAATCACTATCCATGAAGAAAGAACAACTGATGTTTAAAATTTCATAACTCATATTGTAGATACTCAATTCATGTGATTCTTGTTTCTTTACGAACTATATTCATAAAATAATGATAGAAAAACATTGATCAGTTAAGAAAATCTGATTAAGTATGGTAGAGAAATAATTTTCTATCAAAAACAGAATGCTGGAAATGAATCTTAAGACTGACCAACCTGTAGTATTCAAATTACTAGAAAATCAATTTTAAAAATTTGAACCTGAGACCAAAGACATTGGAAAATAGACTTAATATTTCATGTTTTCCCAAAATCTTATAATTTAATTGAAAAGATAAACTATATTAAAATTCAGTCAAAATCACTGCAGAATTTGAAATTACAGCACATCTGCTATCAGGGAATAAATCAAGGAAAAATTGCAAATGTTCTCAAAATTACTTGAAAATTTTCAGATTTCATGCTTCCTAACTTAATAAACTATATCCAAAACGGAACCCAAAAATAATGTTTCAAAGTCAAAATTTGAATTAAAATTCATAATGTGTCCAGTCAAAATCCCTATTTTCAACAACACATCCATTTTACACATTATCATATAAAAAATATTTCTCATGCATCATGAAATTTATAAGATTTATCATATTTTCAGTCATGAATGTGAGAAAAATTTACTCTTTTAACAAAAATTTAACATTAGAACACCCATCACTACATGCATGTGGTGATTAACCTCATAATTATAACTTTATAAGAAGAACAACCGATCAAAACAAAAATAAATTGTAAAGGAAAATAATCCTACCTAAATCCAGCAAGTTTCTAGCTTCTAGAGATCCCACAAATCTAGTTTCAATTACTCTAAGAATCTCCTTATCTCTCTTCCTCCTCTTTCACCCATCCACACTCATATCTATCTCTATTCTTCTCAAACTCTCTTTTTTTTAAAAAAATATAGAAAAAAAAAGTAAATCGGTAGAGTGTTTTTTTTTATATTAAGAAGCTTTTACATGTATGTTTTGTGTCCAAGTATGGACTTTGCTTGCACCTATTATGCCCACATGTGAAGATGTGGCACTGCTATCCATAATTACAAATTGCACTCATATTTATAGATATATTATAAGTTAACACCCAAACACATCAAATTTATAAAAATTGCGTCTTTTCATTTAGCACCTTATACGGAATTAAATCATACCATAAAAATAAAGTAATATTAAGATTGATAAAACAATAATTATTATAAACTTTTCATTTCACATAACAATCAAATAAAAAAAACTGATTAGCTAAATAAAATTTAAAACCATTACAGATATCCCTTGCTCCCATTATCACAGATATCAGAATTTTGAAGTCCATTTCTTCTAACTGTGAGATCTCTCACCTCTTAGAGAGAAACTAATAGGCAACATATTTTCGGGTTCCGTACCTCTGATATTGTAACTATTATGCATGAGGATGCTGCTAGGATTGACCTTTAAAACTATAAGTGATTGTAAATAGATCAGAAGATAGTATAACATTTTAACAACTTTAACTGTGGTTAAGATTCACAGACCCCTAGAGTTAAGCCATCTAACCTTGGTTTTTAGAAGAAAAAAATAACCCCTAAGGGGTGGTGAATCTTAACCACACTTACGAGGTGTTAAAAAATTAATTTTTAAAAACCAAGGTTAGACGGCTTAACTCTATGAATGGGTGAATCTTAACCATAGTTAAAAAGTGTTAAAAAGGGGCGACACATTTCAAGTTTTAGAAGGGGAGACATTGCCTAATAACAGTTATAGTATTAGGTACCGATCTCGGTTTATAAGAGATTATCGTGGCCCGTATTCAACTAATTGACACCCCTCTGTGGTTGATATCTTCCATCTTTTTTTAGGGAATATGGTGGTATTGAACACGCGAACTAATGGTATTGCGTTGTGGCTGAAGTTTTTTATTTTTTTGGATAGGGGTAAGGTAACACCAAAACAACCACAACCAAACTTGGGTTACCTGTAAAGTATCATAAGCATAAATCCACTTAATCACTCAAAAAGGACTTGACTAATAGACTAATGGAGGATCCTTTTACAGTAGCCCTGTGAAGTTTAGTACCCAACCAAGGTAGGACTAAAGAAGGACAGTAACACCTAGCCGCAAGAGCGACTGCAGATTTAACTGCCTAGCAGAGGCTCTTCAATATAACATTTTATACTATAAATAATATAGGCTAACGTGTTGATGACGAAGACCGTTGATGTTTATCAACGGTATCTTTATTTAGAGAAACTTCGAGGAAATGGACCTCAGCGTGCCTTGCATGTGCATGGCTTACCAAAGTATATCTCAATATGACAACTATGCCCTTTAAATGAAATTTGGATTGACGAGTATGCCCTCTTATCATTTGTTTCATATTATTTGATTATTTCTTAACAAAGCCTAAAAATCTCTTTAGGTAATACAACGTTTGAGCTTTTAGCATGTATTCCTCAATTCTAGTTCAAAGCTCAAATGAAGGAGGGTTATGTCAAGTTAGCAAATATTTAGGTACTATTAATCTCATGGAATCACATCCACCTATTGGGTCAGTTGGTTGAGTGTCACGCCTCATGAAGCGGAGGTCTTGGTTTCGACTCCTTGCAGCTTCTATTTGTTCCCTCTGTGTGGATGTCTGGGGATGGAGCCGGAGAAGAATAGTCTAGCCAAAAGTTGGGTTTCCTCTTCGTTGTGAAAAAAAATTTCACGGAATCCTAAGCTTCCCCATCCAATAAAAGTGCTTCATTGGACGGATAGGATCATATGATTAAATTATTAATTGTGTGTTCGGTTTGATTATTTTATAAGCAGGACATATAATCAATGAAAGAATAATTACTGTGATTTTACTCAAATCATAAGCAAGTCTAAACTATTTTTTTATAGTACTGGTTTAAAAGATAGTAATTTTATAAAGTTGGTTAAATCATTAGTTATCCAAACGAGATCGTAGAAAAGTAAATATTTTAATCAGTTTTCAAAAAATTGGGAAACAAATCAAACTCAAACGCACCCTTATTTATGAGATTTAATTCGTTAAAACTTAAAACAATCTTTTCCTAGGAACCAGAAGGTAAAAATTTCGCGGGAGAGTAAGGACACTTTAGTCTTTACACAATTACACGTCCCACTCAGCCTTCAATTTTTTAAATTTAATTTTGTCAAATGTCTTTCTAACACCACAACTTTATAGTGAGGTAACAAATTTCCCATTCTACCCTCTCGAGTCCAGTACAAAATTCAGGTGTTTCTTCCTCCTTTTGAATTTCTCTCTGTGAGAAGTGAGAGAGAACGAGTGTAGTCTCTGCTTCTTCAATGGAGCTCATCCATTATTCCAAACGTAACCCTAATTCTAGTTCTTCCACTCTTCTTCCATGGAAAGACATGTTCCGATCTGCTTCGATGAGAAAACCCGATCCCACTCCGCAAAACCACGCTGAGGAAACCCAAGAATCCATTCAGGAAACCCAAGAACTCATTCAGGAAACCCAAGAACCAATTAAGGAAACCCAAGAACCTAATCAGGAAACCATTTCTGATGATCCTCAGGTACGTCTCGCTCTCTACATCGCCATGGCTCACGCAGGTGTGGCTTTCTCGATTTTTTTACTCTACGGTGTCTGTAAGTTGCTAGGAGACTATCTTCGACCGATTCAATGGGCGGTTCTGTGTTCGATTCCTTTGAGAGGAATCCAAGATGCCCTTGTTGGGTTTTGGTCTCATCCCTTGAAATTAGGGGTTACAGAGACCGTACTAGCGGTTCCTGTAGCAATTTTTGGGATTTTTGTGCGTACCCTTGTTGATTTCAGGAATGCCTGTTTCCATGTCATTCTTCGCCGGGAGAAAGGGGAAGTTTTGAAAAGGACTAGAAATGGGTTTTCGAAATTGGTCCGTTGGCTTGTCTCGTTCGGGATTTTTGTAATTACATATGAGCAAACTGGTAGTTTTGGGTCTCTTGTGCTTCTTGGATTAGGGTTTATGTACACTTCTGGTAGTCTTGATTCAACAATGTCTACTGTTTCTTTTCTGAGGAGCAGTAGTTTTCGTCGGACTACATTTAGCGGGTTCTTGACGCGGGGGATTTTGAAAAGGTTGAAAACCATTGTAGCCGTTGGGTTGATTGTAGGGATGATTGTAGGATCATTGGTGGGTGGAATTTTCTTCTCTTATAAGATAGGAGTTGAAGGAAAGGATGCTGTAATCTCCCTGAAATCCCATGTAGAGGAGAGTAACTATGCAGAGAGAATTGGTGTCAAGAAGTGGATGGATGAGAATGATATTCCAGGATTGATGAATAGGTACACTGCAATGTTCTATGAAACTGTGTCGCAACAGATTGATACTTTGGCAGAGCAGTATAATCTGACGGAGTTTGTCACCGGGATTAAGCATTTTGTGACAACCCCACCAGTTAATTCTTCAGGGCTTTCGACAGCTTTGATAAACCCATCCCCGTATACGAAAACGCTTTTGAATCTGAGAAACCGGGTTAGAAACAGGGACTGGAGACAGATTTATACTGAAATGGATGTAATTTTTAGGGAATTGCTGATTACCAGAGAGGATTTGGTTGAGAGGGCAAAAGGGTTTGCTGTTCAAGGAATGGATGTGTCTAAACGTGTATTTGCTAGTGGTAGATCCCTTATAGGGGGAAGTGCGAATCTCGTGTTCTCAATTGGACATTCCATCATCTCGGGAGCAGCAGGTTTTTTTAACTTTGTGTCTCAGTCCATGGTTTTCTTCTGGGTTTTGTATTATCTCATCACATCAGAGTCTGGTGGAGTAACAGAACAAGTGATGCGTATGCTTCCTATTCCGAAATCGACAAGGATCCGACTTGTTGAAGTTCTTGATAACGCCATTTCAGGCGTTCTTTTGGCTACGGTGGAGATTGCTCTCTTTCAGGGGTGTCTCACTTGGCTCTTGTTTAGATTATACTCTATACATTTTGTGTATATGTCAGCTGTCCTTGCATTCATCAATCCCCTTTTTCCAATATTGCCATCTTGGCTTTCAACAATCCCCGCAGCTATGGAATTGATATTGGAAGGGAAATACATACTGGCCACTATCTTTTCTGTACTTCACCTTGTGCTCATGGATTATGGAGCGTCAGAAATTCAAGAGGATATACCCGGTCATAGTGCATATCTTACTGGGCTTAGCATTATTGGTGGGATGACATTGTTCCCATCTGCACTGGAGGTATTTTGTTTATACTACTTCCCTTGCTTAGTCATGATTTGTATAGCTTAAAGCCTTAAACTGTTCTTTCATATATTGCTATATGGATGGTCTTTGTTTATGTAGAAGTAAACTTCAATTAATAATCAACAGGCAATCTATATTCATCTTCTATATACGGATGGATGTGGAAATGCATGTTGTGTTCTAATGGATTTTGATTAAAAACTGTCTGGAATCGTCATCTTGCAAAAGAAGTCTGGAAGTGTTTCAGAATCACTTCTTGCATAGTAGACTCGGTGCTTGGAGTTTGGACTGCACAACTAGTAGATAATTTCAGTTAAATCTTTAGAATGGTTGAGGTTTTTTATTTAGAAGATTAGCTATTTGTGGAATGAATTAATGAAAAGAGTTCGACCCATTTCATTTGATTGGAAAGTCATTTTCTTTATCGTGAGACCAGAATTTAGTCTAGAAGCTGCAATTTATCATTACTAGGGACTGAACCACCACTCCAGTCGTGACACAATAAGTGACACCAATCATAGAAACTCCCATGAAGCTCCTGCAGCAAAGGTTATGTCAAATTAAAAACGTTAACTTTGGTTTTAATCAAGCACCAAATATGTATAGACTTTTGATTTAGCCTTTCTCACCCATTGTTATCTTCTTCTTATAATCCATTTTACATCTTCCAGGGAAAATTCTTCATTGTTCTATCTGATTTGCGAGAAACAGTTCTATTTATAGCTAACATTAATCCGTTGATTAAAATGCTGTATTTGATGTTGTGTTGGGCATCTATCTTTGTTTCCACAGGGCGCGATTATGGGTCCACTGATAACAACAGTTGTGATTGCTCTTAAGGATTTGTATGCAGAATTTGTTCTGGCGGAACCAAAGGAAAGTGATGAGTAGCCATGTGGTGTGAGGTTTTGCAGTGCCTAGTTCCCTTTTTTGTCTGTATCCATGTAAAGAACTCATGCATGTAGTTTGCGCTGACTCGGTTAATACTAAAAAGCTCGGTTAATACTAAAAAGCTTCTGTTAGAGTGGCTCTCTGCATCCGCATGGTGTATATATTCATTTTTAAAAAAAATATTAATAATAGGGTTTCTTTCTTTTTTTTTTCCTTGAAAGCTCAATGGGTCTTTTATACTCCCTTGGTTATTGATGAGGTATGCTTAAAAGAGATGTACAATTTCCTTGTAATAAGTTATTTAACAATCTGTAGTCCCAAGTTTGGAAGATGAACATTGTGCTGAAATAAAGGGGTGATTGTTTGAGGAACGAGCTCTTGAAGGTTTTGCAGCAGCTCTGGATTCCATAACCATCGCCAAAGCTGAGCGTTGGGCTCTTTGGCATGGATTGCAACTTGCTACTAATGTGGGTGATAAGAGGAGGATACCCTAATTGATGGTGATCCAAAAGCGGCAGTTGATGGTGCTATTCATAACTCGAGAATACCGTGGTGGATCTGAACATATCAAAACTTGATTCCATCGTCGCTTTCACCTTTAGCATATATATAGGGAAGCAAATGTAGTAGCAGATCGGCTTGCTAATCAGGGAAATGCTGGTACTGGAGCGAGTGGTTAGACAGCAGATGGAGGCATATCTTTTGGGGCCTGGGGGAGAGCTTGTCTTCATTTTGTGTTGTTTCTTAGTTTTTGTGGCTTACCAAAAATAAAGGGTGTAGTTGTTTCACAAGTACTTGCCATTTTAAATTTTAATCAGTCATCCAGTTGAATTTCTTTTTCTTCTCAGAAGCTAAATTAATATATTGTGCAGATCACCTCACCCATGAATTAGAAATAGATACCAAATTTCTCTGCTTTCTTCCATTGTTCTAGATTCTTAGTGTTGAGAGGATAAAAGAAAAGAGAGGATCATACATGCAGATGCTATGTGTGTGAACTACAGTTCATCGCATGGATACGTACCTTTCCAATTCATTTTCTTCTTGTTGGCAGAGATATTATGACAAACAATCAAAAAGCAGCTTTAAGATGGAATTTGTTATGCAATAATGCTCACTCACTCAGGTTATTTTGGTACAAAACATCTCCTGGGTCATCTACTCTAAAGCAGGGTGAGACTTGTCTCCATCTATGAGACTATGCCTACCATTTTACATATTGTATGATATATAAGATGTTGATCACCGTTTCTCTATCTTTCCCAGAACGCGGGACCTAACATCCTCCAAGTTAAGTTGATCCAACGGAAATCCAAAGTCTTTTCCCTGTGCACAACAATTAAAACACAGTAGGTCGCCGAATGCAGAAGGATATAAACTGGTTCTTGCAAAGTACATAGCAACAACAACAATTGAAATCTGACAAGATATTAAATGTTAACCTCTTCTTAATCCCACTAAATGAAAAAGACCATCCATTTCCAGCAGATTCAGTTAGTACTTTTGATACATGCAAAGATGGATGATCTATAATTTCTTTCAACTTCAGTAATTGGTTTCATCTTGACTCAAAAGGCACAACTACTTCATGTACTTCTGCAGAAATTTTCGATGGAAGTCACTCCTGATAGTATCATTGATGAAGCGTTTAGGAGTCTTGAATTCACCACGAGTCTGATTCTTAAACACCACGTCGTCGTCCCACCTGAACCATTGTGTACATAGAAAAAACATAGAACCTTGATTATATATGAGAACTTGATTAACTGGAAAATAATCTTTTGCATGTCCATGATTGGTAGAGGACTTCGATTTTCTGGCAACTAACCTTCTTTTAACATTGAAGGATGTTGTATTATTAAGCAGAGGGTTTCCTCGGATCAGCTCTGCTTCTTTGACTTTCAGCTCTTCTTCCTGCTCTTGTCGATCCTGTGAGGACAATAAAAGGACATTTTCAGTTTACTTGTGAAATTATTGGCATTCATATGTTTAGGAGATAAGTTGCAGTTTATCATCATCATCATCAATGCCTTATCCAAAAGTACTTGGGATCAAAAACACAATTACGGATCTTCTCCTGCCTTCTGTTCTATTTAAACCCACGACGTCAATTAAATTGTATGTTGTTAAATCTATATTTACTATCTCAATGTGTATCATTTTTGGCCTTTCCCTTGCTCTTTTAGAGCCTTCGAGCACCAATTTCTCTTCATTGGGGCTGTTAGTAGCAGAATAAAAAAAAAATACAAGTATGTCAAATCAGTTGAATTAAACAAAGAATCCATGTATTAATTTCAAGGGATGACTATTATTATTGGCACGGTTTAAATATAGTGTGCAGTACTCAGAAACAGCTGAGTTAATCAGTTTGGCTGCCAAACAGATTTCTGAGTTTTCCTGCTCAATTCCAAATGGAAAGACCTTTCATAGCCCCAGTAATATGATAATCTCCTCAACGCTAACTGTTGGTTTGGGATAATGATGCCATTAAAAAGAGTAGAGCACTGTTATTGTCATATACAACAGCTAGAGTTGAAAGTATTCACCTTATGTCATTAAAACTCGTCCAAACCAACTCAGAAACATAAGAAGCTTTTAAAAGACATGCCAATAAACGCTAGCAGAGTGCACTCAAGGCAAGGGAACTTACCTTCCGGAGCTTCTCCTCAGCTCTTTCCTTCTTTATTTGTTCGAGCTCAGCAAAAAGAGCTTCTGTGTCATCCTCATCGTCATCATCATCGCTAGCCACAGAATATTTATTATTTCAGTAAATAATAACTAATCCAAACAGTAATCTTATTCTTTCGTCCACCAGACAAGGTTGAGTAATCAAATCTAATAAAAGGATTGTGTATTGAGATGCACAAATAGAAATTTATCTTGATCAAACATTCTGAGAGTAATACTTGGTAATCTAAAGTATTTGCTCAAAGAGTAAACGAAAGAGAAATAAAAAGTACACACTTGTTCTGTTAACTTCATATCAGATCATTCCACACAATGGCGATGGAAAAACCAGTGGCAATCCAGAAATTTCATAACCATGATAAATCATAAATTTTTGGGGATGCACAAAAAGCAGCATCATAATGCAAATAGATAGTCATTGGTGGATATCACTTATCAGATAGAGATAGGCACTTATGGAATATGGCCGGGCATGAGTCACTTCCAAAACACCTTGAGGTACAAAGCCAATAAATGTACAAAGGCTATAATTGAAAGACTCAAGTAAAAATTAGAACATCTGAAAATTGTCAAAATTTATTTAAGGAAAACTTTTGAAATTCGGTCTTTCCTTCAATTGACTGAGAAATCCATCATATCAATGTCATATCTGAGCATGTCTTTTAAATAACTAAAACATGTTAATAGTGATTCAATGTCGAAGGATAGATCAACAAATGCACTTGAAATCATGCATTTAAACCAGCATAGAAAGTCAGAAACATAACTTGATCCAAGAGTTAGCAAGTTTCTAATCAGTTATATTTGTAGACATAACCAACCTTCCATCATCACTTTTCACGTCCACATCAGAATCATCAGCATCTACATTACGTGGAACAATGCGGTCTTCAGCATCTCTTTTTATTCCTACATATGAAAATGTGGTTAGTTGACTAAGTAATATCCCGAGAGATGGTTTTTGGACATATGCCCCTACATATAAATATGTAGTTAGTTGACCAAGTAATATCCCAATAGATGGTTCATTGGACATATGAAATGAAAAATCAAGTAGTGTTCACCTTCCAAAAGAAGGTGGCCTCCCTTTCTTCTATCTCTGTCCTCTGCAACCAGTAAGTTCAATATCAAAACAAATACTGGGCAAATAACAAAAATGACAACCACAACCACACTACAGCAGGTAAACAATTCAATAAGGAAAAAAGTGTGAACGATATAAAGAGAGTCATATTTTCTCTACCAATATAGGTTTTATCCTTCGAAGAAAAATGTCTCCGCTCACGTTCTTCCAGCTCCTCACGGAGGTTCCTCTTCTGCAATTCATCTAGGGTATCCTGCCCCTCCTTTCTGTAAACAAATGATACACAAACTAATCAGGACAAGCAATCGTCATAATGCCTTATCCCCAATTTTCGGGGTCGGCGGCACAAACCTGTTTCGCCATTCCACTAAATTAAAAGCCATGACATTGGTCAAATCGTGTGCAATCATGACAAACTCTGGCATCATCAACCAGAGGACACATACATTATAGTATACATATATGCATAAATGACATGAAGGTCAATGACTCAATAATTAACAAGGAAATGGGATCATAAGCTCTAAGCTGAATACATAAGTGAAGATGATATACATACATAGACATGTGATGTAATTCTATCATTCTATGTATGTATGCCTGTCGTATTTGTGATGGAACAACAGAAAGCTTATATGCATAGGGGTAGAGCACTCAATTTTTATTTTTTTATTTTTTTGGAAAGGTAAGCAAAAAATCATTCCATAGAAGTTGCATATCAGATGCCCACAAAAGTTCACAAAGGGTGAACCAAAGAAGGAATAAAAGCCAAGAACAAAAACAAAGCAACAAAACAAGGCCTAAACACATAAAACCAAGCTAAAACGACAAGGCTAAAGCAAAGAAAGAATTCCTAAGTCTACCAGATCTCTCCTAACAGAAACCCAAGACAAGATAAGATGGCAAATTCTCTCATAGAGCTAAGACCTAAAGAGATCAACACCCTCGAAATACGCCTATTCCTCTCCTTCCAAATAGACCACGAGATGACCCCCGGAAGGAAGGCCCATGCAGTTGAGCACTCATTGCATTAATTTCAAAATTATTGCAAGAAAAAAGGTATATTAGCCATTTTTTATTATTAAAAAGGTATATTAATTAATTATAACCTTAATAAATCAAGCATGGACCATTTCTAGCAGTAGTTTGTCAAATATCTAGCACTATAGAAAATAAAAGGTGATTAAGGAGGCTGAACAGAAACACAGCTTCATATACTATATTTAGAATACTTTTCTCTTTCAGAAGGCTTTTAAGCATCTTGATATTTATTTGTGTGGCTGAGCATATTCAACATGAACCCCGTTCCAATGTTATTTTGTGCTGCTAAGGAATATCCTAACCCCCCTGATTTGTTACTGAGAAAATAGGTGAAAACAACGAACAGTTTTTTGCAATTTGCCCTGGTGAAGAGTTCATCTGATTCTAGGCCATAATTGTCCATTCTAAAAATTCAGCAGTTAAGAAAAATCAAGGACAACAGTTCCTCTTTAGGATGAATTACAGAACACAAAATTGTCCAACATATCATCCTCCCTTAGCAGGGCTTTCAGTTTATAAACATCAGATTGTAGATTTGAAGATAAAATCAATCAAGAGGACAAAAGACCAAAGTTTACAGAGCAGTAAACTCAAAGATGACAAAGAAGAGGGGAACACAAAAACACAAAGCTATCCACTAAAGATTCCATCAAAAATAAACCAGGGGAAAATGCTCTTTTTTCACTTCAATTCTCACCCAAGAAGCTTGCCCAAGTCCATGTCTACTCGCCGAATAGAGTACCATTCTAAGATTAGGTGTTTAATGCACGAGCAAAGCGAGCATTCGGTCTTTTATCCAGTTAAAAGATCATAAGCATCCACCCAGCTGTCTTATAGATAAATAGAACAAAACAAAAGATCATAACCAATTCAGGACCTTGTAACCCTATCTCTCTGATGTAGCCATCTTGTAAAGATGAATAGAGCCATAAATAATCTATTAATGAACAGCCATTGAAATACAGTGCTCTATTGAGACTATCCCCCATATGCCAAAAGAATTAAAAGGGGAAATAATCTAGTCAAAGAGTCATCACAAGGTAGTGCATAGTCTAATCTAGTCATATGGATCCATGGTAATAATATCCTAAAAGAATGCATATCAGCAACAGAAAGGAATAATCATCCCCGTTCTACCCAAGCTGGCAACCGATTGGCCTCTTTGCATTATCCATACAAGTGATCATAACTACACTAGCTACGCTGTATAACATCACAAATGAGCATACAAATTACAAGTAAATACAATATATACAAGGAAAATAGTTCTTAAGGGATATACTTGTGTTTTAAATCACTTGCCTTCTTTGGTCGTCATATGATCCAAGAGCATTTAAGAACTCAACCATCAAAGTGTTGGTAGATATTCCATAATAAAATATTACAGAATCTAATGTGTGGCATACACATTACTTGATAATTTAATGCTATCAATCGTATAGAGACCCATATATCAATTCATAACTTCAAGAGGATGTCAGAAGTGAAAGCCCACCAAGATCAACAGATTGCAAATATATACTGAACTAAAGGAAATATGTATAAAAGATGAAATAAGGATATCATACAAAAGTTAAATAGTTTGGACAAAGATGAATCAGACCAATAAGGACCAATGTGTTGATTGTGTTTCAACCAACACATGTTCATCTTGAAGCAACCATAGAAAACAGACATGAATTCTGCTGCTCTGCTACTGTAATCACATAATCATGTTTTAGGGAAATGGCTTGACAATCTCCAGCATGAGAACCCCCTCCCCCTCTCTTCATATATAAAAGAACTCCTTAGGTTAATATAAATAACTCTCCGATCTTCAACTATCAAAACCAGAAGATAAAACAAACATCACCGAGAAGAGTACAAAATTCAAATGAAGAGAAATTGATCTTGACAGGTCGAGCTTGGAAATTCTAGAGAGAGCAGCTTCCCTTCGAGAGAGTGAGCTTTGAAACCCTAGAGAGAGCGAGTTGTGAGACCCTAGGGAGAGTGAGTTTTGAAAACCCTTCAAGAGAGCGAGCTTTGAAACCTTAGAGAGAGCAGCTTTCCCTCAAGGGACCCTTCGAAACCCTAGAGAGCTTGCATGTACAAGATGATACTATTGGAATCATTTGGAAAAGGGATCATATCTAAATGGGATCATATCTAAATGGGCATTTATGGAATTATTTAAATTTTAAAAAGACCAAAATGTCCTTAAAATGCCGTTTGACGAGTTCGAACCTCTATTTCATAATTTAGCTAAAAGGGCTCTTCAGGTGGGAGACTTGGGCTGTGAGTATGTTCTCCACCATGAGACTGTTATGCCAGTCTCCTAGTTTTGCTTTCTGTGTTCTTTGCTGTAGCCTCTTTATTTCTAACCAAAAAAAAAAGGGTGGTGCTACACGCACCCCATAATTTACCGAAATACACCAATTTAATGAAATCTCTAATTAAACGCCTGAAAAAGAGGTATAAAGACCCAAAAAAACCCTCATTCTCCTGTAAAGGAATTAAATCTTCTTCTTCTCCGTTTTGGTTTAGGGACGAAGACAGTGGCCAAGGTGGCAGTAGGGGCAGACAGTTCGGTGGCAGTAGGGGCGGATGGTTCGGGGTTTCGCGACAGAGGAACTCCGGCAGAGCCGTGGAAGTCATAGATGTTTCATTCGTTTCTCATGTTTGCAGAAAGAGCTACAGGAACTTGAACTTATGAAGTGAGAGCTAGGTGAAAAGTTCTGCTGCGGTATTGGTGAATGGAGAAAAATCTGCAATTAATTCTAGATTGAGTCAATTTACAAAGTTTTTTTTTGGTTGATCAATTTTTAGAGTTAAATCAGTCATATAGTGGAATCCTTAAAAGGAATCCGTGCTTGAGAGCTATACAGAAATCCATTTTGATGCTTTTTTGATTTGTGGTATTGATCTCAAAAATCTCTCTCATCACTGTAACCTTGTATGACCTCAGAGATTTTGGTGTATACAAAATGTGTAGATTTTGGTGTATATAATAGCTGCTTTGGGGTTTTGATCCCCTTAACCCTTTTTCTTCGTCTATTTATCTTTGTGTTGGAGATGATTTCTCGTTCAAATTTAAAGAATGCAAAGCAACACGAGCTAGACGCATGAGAGTAGGTAGAGGGGAGTTACAGAGAGAGAGAGAGAAAAAGAGAGAGAGGAGAGTTGCAGAGAGCAAAGTGCATACAGTTTTTGGTCGAGGAATAAAAAGGAAGAGGGTTTTTTCGTCTTTCTAATAAAAATTTATTAATTGGTGTATTTTAGTAAAAGTTGGGGTGCATGTAGCACCACCCCAAAAAAAAACAGAACCGCTATTTCTTTCATAAGTGACTGATTGAATCTAAGGCAAAACCTCTACTCTCTACAATTTAGGCATTTGTATTAGATATGAACCAAATGAGTTTTTTGGGGGGGAAATCTATTTTTTAAGGTAAAATCTAAATAAGCTCAAGAAACTTGATTTACCAAATACCACCTTAATTGCGTTTTTTCCAATTTTCTTTTCTCTTCTCTCTGTTTTTACCTATTTTCTCAGCAACCAAACAGGGTGTTTTGTCAATTAATGGGTTTCTCTTCTACTTATCAATCAAGAAAGTAAAGCTTATATATAGAGGAGGGGGGGGGGGGGGGTGTACTTGCATTTCATAGTAGTATTATATAGTTAACACTTAAAAATATGACAAATAGACTCCTATAAGAGGTGTATAGGCCGACAATATGTACAAAAGTATTTTACTATAAACATTTACCTGGGCTTTAGAGTTGTGTGAGATGCAATATCTCTTGAAGAGTATTTCTGAGAGGGACCAAAAATTCGAGTACCTCCTTGTTCTTGACCACCTTTTGCAGGTGCCCATGTCGGCCGAGCTGCTGTCGTCATTTCCTGTCACTACTCTCTACAATATGAAAAAATAACATCCATAGAACCAGAGTAAATAATCAAAGAAGCAAATCTAACATCTGAAGTGTATAAATGAAGAGACATATAGTCAAACAACAAAGCAGACACTGCCATCAAGAATCATAACAACATCAGCTGATTCAATTGAAACAAGTACAGCCCAGATGAAAAACTTGAATAGGTAAGCAATATCACTAATAGAATGCCCTAATTACTAACTGAAGACCCGGTAATAAAACAGTAACAATCTATCAATTTATGAGTATCTTGTTAGCACTCTAATTTAAATTACGAATAATATGACTATTCAATGAATGCATGGATTTAGCATGATGATGAAACTAAGGAAGATTTAAATGTTGCTCAATCAGATCTCAAAAAAAATTTAGATTATGAAGAAATTTTCTGGAAGCAAAAGTCGAAAGAGCATTGGTTGAAAGGAGATAGGAATACAAAGTTCTTTCACGCAGTGACCAAGCATAAAATCAAAAGAAACACTATTACTTGCATTCGGGATGCTAATGGAAACAATTTGAAAAGTAATGACAACATGGGTACTGAAGCAGTGAGCCACTGAACCATTTCCAGAGAATGATTATGTCTGAAGGTAGTACTCCTAATTATTCTTTGCTCGATTACATCCCAAGTATTGTCAGCGCTAAAGAGAATGTCAATTTATGCAGGATTCCAGATGGTGAAGACATCAAGATTATCATTTTTTTTTTTTTTGATCCGTAATCAAGCACATGTATATGAATAAAAAGGAAAGAGTTACAAAAGTATGAAGACAAAGGAGTTCACGAGCATGGTTTAAAATATCGATACGTATCGACCGATACGTATCCTATTTGGAGCTACTCGATACACTGGTACGCTGAAAAAAAAAACTTCACAGTATCGGGCCGATACAGGCCCAATACACTTGATACAGAGATTTTTTAGTTAATATTTTTTCTCCTTCCATTTACGTTAGGATCCATAATACAAACCCGATACACACAATTTATTTACATAATATATTATTTAAGTAAATGATTTTAATTTGATTTCACTTTCATTTACTTTAGATATTAATATGTAAATAAGGTTATCCCCTTGGTTAGGATGCCCCAGCCCAGCCCTACTTATCAGGAGCCACTGGTTATAATGCCCCAGCCCAACCCTACTTATCAGGAGCCACTTGTTATGATGCTCAGTCCCAGTCTTCGACTGACAGTTATAGACAGATGACTCAGCAGCAGACATATGTACAATTGTTCCTGGGTATGTACCGCACAATGATGACTTGGACACAGTAGTGTCATCATGTCTCGACCACTTATAATGTATACTCAATTCCTAATCCCACAATGATAGAGTATAACCCGGCACAAGGCTCAACGTGGTATTGAGCTTCTATCATGTATGTAACTTGATTTGTGAATACAAGGGTCTATGTATTTTCATATTTTTGATTTATTAATGTAAGTGAGATTCTATCACTTGGTTAAGTAACTATAGTTTGTATTTTCATACATATTTATCAATGCTCACGCCTTTTTTAACTTATAAATTTGTTAAATATATATATGATTATAAATGTAGTTGGAGGCCTTCATTTAATTGTTTTTAGTTTATATTTGCATTAAAAGAAGTTTTATACAAAGTATCCAAATTTTTCATGGTTCTATATATGATTATAAATGTAGTGGAGGCCTTCATTTAATTGTTTTTAGTTTATATTTGCATTAAAAGAAATTTTATACAAAGTATCTAAATTTTTCCTTGCGTATCCAAGCTTTTTTTAGCGCATCCTGAATTTTTCCGCCATATCCAACCGATACAGTACCGATACGCCAATACGTATCCTATTTTGGATTTACCGATACGGCGACCGATACCGATATTTTGAACCACGTTCACGAGATCATGAACCCTCAAAAGAACAAAATGAAAGCAAAAGGGAATAGGACAGTTTTTGAGTAACCCTTTGATGGCCACAACCTTTACAAAGTCATACCATCGGAGTCATCGGACTTACAAAGGACCTAAGTCTCTTCCCCCATGACTAGAGGAGCACCATTCCAATACCAACAACCGGATCCTAGAACAGATGCGATTAGGAGCACATAGCCGTCCTCAAAAATTCTCTTGTTCCTCTCTTTCCAAATGGACCACGCTATAGCACCCAGCAAGACAGACCAAATAACCATCCTTGAGCTATCCCCCCAATCCAAATACCAGCAAGATAAGAAGTTGTAAAGGAAGAGGAGAAGACCCAATCCATGCCCACTCGGGAGAGAAAGAAACCACAAATTTTACATGCGAAAGGACAATGCAAGAGTAGGGTGGTCTATTGATTCTTCCGCTTAGAGACACATAAAGCATAAGTTAGCCATCTTCCACCCTCTATTCTTCAGGTGATCACATATGAGAATTTTATTCAAAAATGCAGTTCAAAAGAAAAATGATACTTTAGTAAGAATTTCTGGATTCCACACAACTCTATGAGGAAAGGAGTCGAGTGGGACTGACCCGAGCGACTGTGCAAGAGATTGCACTGAGAATCAACCCTTGTTGCCTCTAGACCAAGTTCTACCGTCCCGGCCCTGAGATGCCAGGGGGCAGACCCTAACCATTCAAAAAGCCTACCCAGCTCAACAATTTCTCAATCGTTGAGGTCTCTCCTCAACCTGGGACCCCAAACAACCCTACCACTTCCCATATCTATGTAATCTCAAACCAATGTGTTCCTACCGACGGCTAAAAGGAAAAGGGTGCTAAAGCCCTCCTAGAGTGTCGTGATACCACACCATACATCCTTCCAAAATCTAACCTTTGACCCATCTCTCACCTTGAATTCAAAAAATGGCACCACTAATCGGGCAACTGACATGATCCCCTTCCACAATCCTCCTCCATGAAAGCCCTTCACCTCCTTCGGGACCCAGCAAGATTGTTCCTCGTATTTGGCCACAATTACCGCTCTTCATAAATTTTCTCGTTCCTCTCCAAACCTCCATACTCATTTACCCAATAAAGCCTTGTTCATCAAAGCTAGAGGTCTCACACTTAGGTCACCCACTTTCTTAGGATGACAAATTATATCCCAATCCACCAGGTGGTATTTGAATCAGCCCCCTTTCTAATGTCAGAGAAAGTTTTTCTACATACGCTCAAGGGATACTGCTATCGCACGTGAATTAATGAAAGTTGACATGAAGTAGGTAGGGATGCTACTGAAAGTGTTCTGAATGAGGGTTAACTTCCCGCCTTTAGATAATAAAGACGATTGTCATCCCGATAATTGCTCCAAAACCGAGGCACATACTACCCTGGACTTGTAACTAGGGGTGTCAACGAGCCAAGTTGGGCACTGCTCGAGCTCGGCTCGTTGGAATTTTACAGAGGCTTGAGCTCGGCTCGGCTCGGCTCGTTGGAATTTTACAGAGGCTCGAGCTCGGCTCGGCTCGTCCACAGATCATTGAGCTCGAGCTCGAGCTCGGCTCGGCTTGATATATATATATATATATTTTTTTTAATACATTGATAAGCACTAAATTCAATTAAAAAAAATTAAAATGACATTTTTTTCTTTGGGATGTCATGTGACTCAAGTGAAAGCCTGAGTTAAAACTTAAACAAAAATAATTATGTTAATGTATACTACATAAATTTTACCATAAAAAGGTATACTAAATATATAATATAAATTTAATTTTTAAAGGGTATTATTATAAAATTAATCGAGCCGAGCCGAGCTGAGCCACCTATTGTTCAGGCTCGGCTCGTTTATTTTTCGAGCTCACTTTTAAGGCTCGGCTCGGCTCGGCTCAACGAGCCCAAAGTAAAAGCTCAAGCTCGTTTTTTTTCAAGTCGAGCCGAGCTGGCTCGGCTCATTGACACCCCTACTTGTAACTGGCCTCGAGGGGCATCCTTGGATACATTTATGGGAGGGGGGCCAATTTACAGCCAAGATAGGCTACAAGATCAACTAGTCCCACGACCTCCCCAACCCCTATGATTTTAGATTTAGACTAGTTGACTCGCAGACCGGATACAGCTTCAAGCAACGTAAAAGTCGTCGGATATGCACTTGGTCATAATAAGATGCTCTGCAGAAAATAAGGGTGTCATCTGCAAATTGAAGGTCGGAGATCGGTAGGTGATCCTTGCCAATACTAAAACCTTCGAAAATCAGATTGTTAGCTCTGGACAGCATTCTGCTCAAAGCTTCCGATACTAGGATAAAAATGAAGGGAGAAAGAGGGCCCCCCTGCGTTAAACCCCTAAAGCTTTTGAAGTAGCCAACCAGACTTTCATATCCACTTTTTCAAGATTATTGTATACAGTATGTCGAATTCTGGAGCACCAGGTTCGGATGACCGAGCTTGAGCTTGCCTTATCGAGCCCGAGCTAAGCTTTAACAACACTTGGCTTGGTACAGCTCAGCTTGTTTGTACCACTACTCTTAAGAGACCTAACTCTCAAGAGTTGTAGTTCCAACTTAAGAGCATTATTTAGCAAAGTGAACCTCTTGAGGGATAGCTTGACCTACTCATTAGCCCATGAGAAGCAGTTCCCATTCGAAAACCTAAACTGCATCGATTTAGAAATTTTGGAGACCTTGACCTTGTTATCACAAACAATATCCTTGTAGGTGTATTGGACATGGGACATTGCACTAGTCCAAATTAGGAAATCCTGGTATGAAATAGCGAAAATCACAAAAAAAATAAAATATGGAATTGCCTCCTACTCTAATGAGCCTAAAATTAATAATGGTTTAAGGCAAGTAATTTAACTAGAAATCCGAGCAATAGATTTAGTTGAGCTAAGGGAAGGTGTTAGGCACATTTAGACGCCCACCCATAGGCACCTACTCCTTGAATCTACCATATCTTTTACAAATCAATTTAAAATTATTCCTAAAATTGAAACATTTCAATCTTGACATTAAATCTAAAGTAGAAACATGCAACGAAAGAATCTTCCTAAACTCAACAGTAGGAACTATAAAAAAATAAAATTCTAAAATAGCAAACATGCAAAGTAACTTACTAAATTAGCCAAAATAGAGGGGAGGAAACTTATTAAAAATAGGAAACATGAAAAAAAAAAAAAAAACCTATTTTCTAAACTAAGGTGGTTGCGCCAGTGAGGGTTGCCTAAGTATCCCGTGATATGGGATTCAGACTACATGCAAGCAATCAACCAAGCACATAAGCAAAGATTGATTTGTATGTATTTTATGGAGTTTTCTATTTGATTTGGATTTTCGGTATTTTTTTATTGTATTTTTCTAATTTTTTTATATTTTAAATTCAAGAAGCAATTTAGGCTCGCGCCGGTATGGAGCATGACGGAATCATGCAAGCTTAGATGAGATAAAACATGATCAGATTTCTTCGTATTTTAAGCTTAGACGAATCGGAACCATACATGACTTTAAATCTATTCAAAATCAAGTCCAAATCTAGGTAGAACATCATGAAATCAGGACCAAAACATAGCTACAAATCAATCCAAACACAAGATAAAACGTGAACCAAAATCAGGCAGCAAATTGATCCAAGAGTATGACGGGATCTCGATTGTAAGATAACCGCAAATCGTACCTTAAAATATGAAGAAATCTGATCCAGAAGTATGGCTGCAAATTGGTTCAAATAAACACGATAAATCCTTTTTTTATTCTGTAACCAGAAAAGACGAAGACCGTATATCAAGGATGCGTCTCAGCGCCTCAAATCTTTGTTCCACCCTCAATAGCTGAGAGAGAGCCAAGACAAGAGGCCTAGAGGCTATAGCCAAGAAACGAAAAAGGATAGTCCGGCCACCGTCCCCACAATTGGTTAGGCCCTATTAGTTCAGAGTGGTGCTTTTTTGGCTGGACTCAATAACACCACAAGGTGATTACTCAAGGGCAAGACAAGGAAACACACACCACACGCATGCAGACCACACGCATGCAGACCACCACACATGCAGAACACACACATGCACACCCACCACACATGCTAGATAACTATAGCAGTCAAAAATTTAATTTTATTGGTAAAGCACATCTCCTATCATATATACAAGCGTGTGGCACGTGCGCTGCACATGAGAGCGAGGGGAAGGAGTTAACTACAGTTAATAGGAATTAAAAAGGACACGAGTTAACTCGCGGGTGCGATTGAACTCGCTAGAGGCACGTGCGATGCACGTGAGCGCGAGAGAAATTAGTTAATCACAGTTAATAGGAGTTAAAAGGACACATGTTAACCCATGGGTGCGATTGAACTCTCCCCGAATTCAATCGCAATTGGCTGTTGTTTTAAATAGATACATGAGCAACTGGTAGTTTGAGAATTAAAGTAAAATATTAAATCAAATGCAATGGGTAGTTTGAGAATTGAAATAAAACATTAAATCAATGTTTTGTTTTTATATAAGGGTATTTGGGAATTTTGGAAAACTCATCTAAGCTCTCGCATTATAATAGTAAAGATAAAAGAAGATAAGTGATGCAAAAGATCAAAAGTTTTTGTAGGGAGCCAAATCATCTGCGGTGATAACCGGATTTGCAAATCCGGTTATCACCTCTAGAGGTCGCCACGTGTCTCCTTTGACACCCCTTAACTGTGGGTAAGGTTCACCCACCCCTAGGGTTCACCCACCCATCCTTTTATTTAAAAAAATATTAATTCTTTTTTTAAAATTAAAAAACTGTTTTTAATATTGAAAAAAAAAACTCTAAAAACAATTTTTTAATTTAAAAAAAAAAAAGAATTAATATTTTTTTTAAAAAAACCAGGGATGGGTGGGTGAATCTTACCCACGGTAAAGGCATGTCAAAGGAGACACGTGGCGACCTCTAGAGGTGATAACTGGATTTGCCAAATCCAGTTATCACCGTAGAGGATCTAACTCTTTTTTGTAGAGCCCCGAATTTATCATTCTTGACATTCGTGTCGCTTATTAAATTCTATAGAAATACGGGTTTAATTTTAATGCAATTAAACCGATAAAAGTTAATGTGAAACATATGGGTTTTGAAACTCAAATAAATCAATTAATTTAAGTTGTTTTTATAATTAAATTACATGAAAAGAAAGATAATCAAAAAATAACAAAAGACTTTTTTTAAAAAAAAATTGATCGGCTAGTCGCCACCGGCGGCAATTGATCGCCTAAAACACTGATTTTTCTCAGGTTTGAGTGATTTTTCAATTTTTGAGCCTCTAGGGCCCCTAACACTATAAATAATCTTTATGTTCGTGGGTTGAGGGTTTCGAAGGCTTTCTAAACTTAAAAAAAAAATTATTTTGAAAGATCTAAAAGGAGAAATCAAAGGTTTGCAAGGAGAATGATATAAAGACTTAGATCGATCACATTCGCAAACGCTTGATCGTAGGGAAGCGAGTGAAAAAGGTAAATATAGATTCATTTCTACCAATATGATGATTTTTAATATAAATAAGGGGAATTAGTTGGATTTAAAGAAAAAAAAATAAGATCAAATATCTTATTTTATGAATCTCTTATGAAAATTGTTAATGAATTTAAGAGATATCTTCTTATGATTTTAGTGTGTAAATCAATAAGGGAAAATGAAAAAATTGTATGGTTTATACATGGTGGATGATTGAGGAATTGATGATTGTTGGATTTAATGGAATAAGTATGAGTTTGATTAGAAATTATAATGTGTTATAATACTAGGGTTTTATGAGATTGATTTTATCAAAATTATATATCGAAAATTGATGCAAGATTAATAGAATTGTTTCGTTATTTTATTGTTGAAAACCTGGTAGAGCATATTTGTATATTAATCAATTATAAGAAATTGTATATACTTAAATTGATGTATGATTGACAAATTGCATAATGAGAGATGTTGATTAAATTAAACTGTGAATTATGGTTGTGTGACTTAAGGGTATTATCATGGCAGCATTAGTCGTTATGATGAGCTTGACCAATAATTTTGAGTGCGATTTAATTAATGATTATCATTGTTTCACTCACATTCATTCAGGAAAATCAATATATACAAACTTTGTAAAAAGTAAGATTATAAGTATTATACAAGTATGACTGTATGATTGAGTTTTACACTGTCCAAGTACCAACAAGCCTAAAATCAAGGCAAGACAAGTCGTATGCACCAGACAATGTGCAAATAAATCATATACACCGGACAATGTGTAGACAAGTCGAATACATCGGATAATGTGTAGACGAGCTGTATACACAGGATAATGTGTAGACAAGCTGTATGCACCGGATAATGTGTAAATCATATGATACCTCGGTAAGTAGAGTATACGTTAGTTTCTATCCAATATATGGGTTAGAGTTATTTTAAGTTATTGCACAATGCATGTTATTAGATATACTCACGAACAAGAAAGACAAGTAAGATAAATAAGAAAAATAAGTACAAAGTTCAAGTAATCACGTATAAGAATTGATTTGAAATTATGCTTTCGCATTTTGAATTGTTTATATGCTTACATGTATTGTTAAATCATAATTTATTTTTTATATTAATGTTGTTATATTGTTAGTTAGGAGTTTATATACGCGGAGTAACTTGTTACTCAGCTGATGATTTTGTTGTCGGCAAGTTTTAGATTCGATATTTGTACCCTAGGATCTTAGGAAGAGGAAGATCAAACATGTGATTATCCCGAAGGTGAATAGAATCTGGATCGTTGGTCATTTTCTGGGAATTAAATAATCAGTATTTAGATTTGGAGTTCTAGACATTATAATAGATTTAATCTTAGATTTATGGTTAAGTTGGATTGATGGTTGAAAATCATGATGATGATTTAAATTAATTTAATATGTTTTAGTTTTAATTTGAGATATTAAATTTGATCATGATTAATTGAAGAAAAATTTTCAGGTTCATATTTTAGATTGTCTTAAATGCTTTATGACAGGATGTTATGATGATTAAGTTACGTGTCAAGGTCTTACTTTAACCTATGTAGGATTTTGGGACGCTACAGTTTTACAGTGAGTTTAGAAGCACATAAACTCAGCCAAGAAAATGAAAAGGAAAAGAAACAAGAACCAAGTGGTGAGGAGAAAAGACACTACATGATGGGTTGGTTGTAACAACTCCTTCCTAAACAAAAAGAGTCTCACCCTAACAAACCATTAATTCGAGTCTTCACCCCCTGTACTAATTGCTTTCCAATCCATGTTAAGAGGTTTAATTCTCCCGCATATATGAGAGGGAGGGGTGTGAGAGTCTTTAAAAGCTCTCGAATTTCTCTCCTTCCACATTGTCCGTGATATTACACCTAGGAGAAATAAATAATATTGTCATTCGAGCTCTATCCATACAAACCGAAGATCAATAAGATAAGAAATTAGAAATTATTAAAGGAAAAAAGGAAGACTCATTCCATACCTACTTGAGATAGAAAATCACAATGTTAAACATTATATATGAATGAATTTATATCCTACAAACAATTGAAGTTCATTATTTAGGGGTTCTTTTATTCCTTACTTGTATGCATTGCTCTCCGTATTCTTTGATACCTGAATTGTCTTTGCCTCTCTCTTCAACTACATGTGATGAAATAGAATTGTTAATAAATGGTTGGGACTACATCTGAGTTTGACGGATCTGGAGTAAGCCTTCGTTGGGCATGGGTGCGTAAAATAAGGAGCTTGGAGAAAAAGGAAAATGAAATGGGGAAGTGTAAGACACGGATGACAACTAAAAGGATATCCAAAAAAAATATATAAAAAATGGTGAAAATGATGGATTTTTTTTAGAAAATTACATAGGTGATGAGATTTGGAAAAGACTTTGAATCTTATTGAGTAGAGTTGGATTGAAGGAAGGGTGTTCAGGGGTGAGACATGAGAATCACTGGCTATTATTTTTAATTAAGTGTTATTTTTAACCAAGTGTTAAGAGAGAGATGGGGTGTTGATTAGAGATGAAATAAGGTTGGGGTGCAGCTAGAAACACAAAAAATAAAAATAGTGTGCAATCAACAAATAATGGGGCATTAAACACCACCCTTATTTTAACGTGCATATTTACATCTAAGATAGGCAATATTGTCCGTCTCTTCAATGGTTCTCCTTCTTACCAGTTCCACTTAAGAATTCGTTTTTCTTCTTTCGGCTTGTGTCAATTTTTCTCACATAATTTGGCCATTGATGTCATCACTGTCATTAGAACTCCCACTACTTTCATCGCTAATCTGTCGAATGTTTCTCATTGAAAGTGGAAAATAAAAAATAGTGTTCTCTCTCATAATTAGTTTTTAAATTTTAAATATTACAAAATTTAACTTAAATGATCTTTCATCAAATTAGTTAGCATGACTCTCTAAAAAAATAATGCATCAAAATGTATGTGACTTATGGCGTATCAGCATAGCTAACAAACACACTCGTATAGTATCCATATAATACCCGTATAATACTTTTAGGAGGTCGTCGTTTAAAACTATGTACTTTTACCGTGTTATGTATTATACTCGTATCGTCGTATTATACCCGTTTAATATGCGAATTACATATTAAACACGTACAATACATGTGTTTTTGCCGTATTTTTACCGTGTTAAACGATTAAATGATTGCTATTAGTTAATATTATGATTTTTATTTATTAATAATTAATAATTAATAATTATTTTTTTATTTTCTTATACTTTTACTATATTTTTCCCGTATAACACTCGTACTTTCCCGAATTGATCATTTCCATATTATATCCGTACATGTACTTGGTAATTATGCATATAAATATTATGTGACTATGCTCCATTCGTCAAGACTATTTATACTAAGTAATTGAAACAAAACTAAATGATGTGCCTTATCTTAGGGTGCCTAAGTGGCTTTGTTGCGTGGAATATGTGAAGAGGACCGATGAAATACAAAAGAAGGTGGTAAGCTGGTTGGGATCCTTAATTGGAGACAATAAAAAGAATAAAGGTTGAAAACAATGATATTATTAAGGGTGTAATCGGACCGAGCATAACTTACTAGTAAGGTGTTCCGGCTTGACTCGTTACTAAGAAGGGAGATCAAATTTGGCTCCAGCTCATAGGAGCTTCACTGTTCTTGTTAAAGCTTGGCTCGTGAACAAAACTATTAACTCGAAGCTTGGCTCACCGGGGTTGTTTACCTATACTAATTGAGCTCGATCTCAATCTCATTTATTGCTTTTGTTACCATTTATAGTGTTTAGATCAAATGTCTCTATTCTTTTATTTTAAATCAACAAACCATATCAAAAACTTAAAACATGTGTATTAGCTTTGATGCTTAACATATTTAAATACATATAATTAATACTTAAGTCAATACTTCCATATTATAATAAATTAAATGAGCCAGGTACATGCATGTTCGAGCTCAGCTCATCAACCAAACGAGCTCGAAATTCAAGCTCGAGCTTAGTTCGTTTATTAGATAAATATGCTCAAACAAGTCCTTAATGAATTGAGCTCAAACTATTTGCAAGCAACTTAATTCATTTGCCGGCAAGGGTGAAGCCAAAATTTTCTTGCGGGGCTAATAATGGGATGTGGGGCATAGCCTCCCAATTTTATTTTATTTTTGGGCTAAGTTCGTGGGTCATCTCGTTTGTTTGTGTCATTTGTAAAGAATATATTTTTAAAATTAGTTTAAAAGAATATATATATTTTTCAAGTTCGTGGACCGTCTCTTTAATTAAATAAGATAGTATAAAACTAAGTTTTTTTTTTTAATGCAAGGGCTAACTATCCCCTTGCCCAGAGATCGGATAACAACCAATTATGATTGAATTCAGATTAAGACTCATTAGCCCTTGGGGTTCAACAATATAACCTTGATTTTAAAAAAAAATTATAATAATATTAATCCTAAGGGTTAATAATTCTTATCTAGAGTTAATTTTTTTTTCTAAAAATCAAGGTTGTACTATTGAACCCCAAGGGTTAAATAATCTTAATCATAGTTAATAGAGGTTAAAAGGACACATGTTGGCCTGTTGGTGCCATTGAACTCTCCACGAGTTCAATCACAATTGGCTATGACCCGATCTCCTTGCACATGCCTATACTCTCTTAAATTAAGTAGTCCAAGTATGAATTTAGTTTTTTTGGTTACAAATAAAAGCAATTATATTTCTTTAAAGAACAAAGAGCCACCCACAAGGCTATAATTAATTACGTCTCTGCCTTTTATTATCTCATCCTTTGCAGAGCAGCCTCGCATCCTCCACTCACCTTCTTTTCCTCTTAAGCAAAATAGGGTACATTTATGTATACATTTAGTTAGATTTATGTAACCAAAAAAATGTATACATTTAGTTAGAATAATTTCAATTTACATTGCTATAGTTGGAAAACATAAAAAAAATTCAAAACCAAGATATTTGAGTCGTACCCAAATTTTCATTTGAAAACCTAACTGAATCTTTTGAGAGTGGTAGGGGCACTTATGCTAGAAAAAAAGGCATATAGAAAAGTAAAATGATGAAAATGGGGTGTATATAGGGCCTCCCATTAAACCCCAATGCATCAAGTGAAAAAAATTTCAAGTTTCCAAAATCATAAGATGGTGATAATATGTCACAATTTTTACTGTTACCTTTAGAAATGGTTTAGATCATAACTCTTCTTAACTTCCTGAAGGGGTTATAATGACACGTGTTGTACCTATCTTAATAGGGCTGTAAACGGAGGAGAATCGGAGCGGATATTGGTATATCCAAATTCGTATCCGATTATATATCTAGATATCTGAATCCGAATAAATATCCGGTGGATAGTGAAATATGATATCCGTATCCGACTCTAATTAAAATATCCGGATCCAGATAGTCTCCGAATTATCCGATTAATTTTTTTTTAAATTAAAAAATATAAATTAATATTTAAAAATGTAAAAATATATACATTTTTATTTAAAAAATATATTTTAAAGGTTATATTAATTTTATAAATTTAAAATATATTATTTATATATATTATATAATCGGACGGATATTTATCGGATGAGATATAACAGTATCTGAATCCGTATCCGATTATAAACGGATAGTATTTTACTATCCAAATCCGCTCCGCCGGATACATATCCGGATAATTATCCGACTAAACGGATTTGGATACGAATCGGATACGGATAATATCCGCATCCATTTACAGCCCTATATCTTAAGACCCTTTCTTACCATGTGTGTTACATGATATCATTTCAACAAAAAAAAAAAAAACTAATTTGTCTTACCGCTTGCATTAGGGTGTATCCTGGGTTTACTCCCACATCGGTTGGGAAGTGGACTTCGCAAGGTGTATAAGGGGCCATCAACCCTCCTTAAGACAGACCCTTTTTGAGTGGTTGTTTGGACTTACCCTTATGGCACCTTGGCGGCTACCTTAGGTTTGACTATGTGTGCGTTTAGAGTGTTACATGATATCCTTTCAACCCCAAAAAAAAAATCATTTCTTTCAGAAATACCCTTGCTTGGGTTCACCCATAGAAAATAATTTAATGGATAGAAATACCCTTTCTTTTATGGGTAAATTACACTGACCTTCCCTCAAGTTTGGCCAAATTACAGAAACCTCCCCTTTTGTTTCTAAAATTACACTCCCTCCCTTGTTAGTCTTGTCAAGTTGACACCGTTAATATTGGATGCTCTTTTATAATTTCACCCCTATTTATTTACTCCAAGGAAAGCACTTCTTCCTTTGAATCACGAGATTCTGTATTATTTATAGATATTTTTTTTTTCTTTGCTTGTCTATCTGCTTCCATCTTAGTTCTTAAAATTCCTTAAATATGTCTTGATTAATGTATTTTTCTTCTTACAGACTGTTAAATATACTCATCAAATTGATTCAGTTCACGCTTATTTGATCAAGATCTTGAACTCAAAACGTCAAACATAGCATTTGTGTGGACTTAGAACTCGTTAGTCTTTATTGAGTTTTCAATGTTTGGAAGCAACAACTAGTCTTTGTAGTCTCATTTTTTAAGTAACTATTGAAGACATGCACTCTTTGAGTTTGACCAGTTATAGTTATGACTGATGTTGAATCAAGCCGAGAGAGTTTTAAGCACTTTCTTGAAGCCATCATTTGATTGAATGATGTATTTTAAAAATGGGGTGCAACTATAAGTGAATCTTGAGAAAGCTGAGGTTGTTTTCTCTACTTTTTTCCTATAGTGTTTTTTCTTGTTGCATGGATGGCCTTCCTATAGGAGGGAGGCTACGCAAGAAGTTCGTTCAGAAATGAACTCAAACCAAAAACCTAAGAACATTAATTGAGGTTTTAATAGTCATATGAATTTAGTAGCCATTCCATGTAACGCGGGTCCACTGATATGCTATGTATAGACAACCTTGGTTGATGTCTCTGGGTTTTTTTTACATCAAATATAAAATACAAGGTTACAGGTTATTCCTATCTCCCAAGAGTGTCTAAAAAAAAAAACACCTTTGTTAATGATAGAATCTGTTTTCTTAATATCACAAAATAAAACGACTATTGACTAAAAAAAAGAAAAATCATTCACGACTTGTATTTACATTGAGGAACCAGAGCAAGCAGCAACACCGGCTAGTAAGCACCCAGAGTCTCCTCCGAATGAAAAGATCAACTATATAGAAGTTAAGCCTGAGCAATGGTTTTCACAATAATGGATCACAAATTTCATTATGTACAAATTGTGCCTTGCCATTGCAAATTCCCGATGCAAATGCAACCTCTTCAATAGAAGCATACAACAATAGATGCAATTGTATCTTCTTCATGAAAAACAAATTTAATAAGATATCTGTTCATACAAAAGAAAATGAGAAAAAACTTATTGACCTCATATCTATTATCTGTAGGATTGGTGAGAGAGAGAGTTTAGAGAAATGATTAATGAACCTACATGAATTTTAAATTCATTTCACCTAATAACATTAACTAAGTTGATTAATTTTAAGAATTATATTTTAATTATTTTTAAATATTTAAATCATGATATCATCAAACTCCACCCTATATTTGGTTGCCAAGAAAATAAGTGAAAACATGGAAAAGAAAAGAAAATGAGACAAAACACAATTAAGAATTATATTAGAAAACTAAATTATTTTTTTTTCTTTTCCATGTTTTCACCTATTTTCTCGGCAATCAAACATAGTATAAGGGTAATCTGTTATCCACAATTGAAGTAGAGGGAAGAACATTGTAATTTTAGAAACAAGATGAGAGGTTTCTATAATTTTGCCAAACCTCAGGGGAGGTTAGTGTAATTTACCCTTATTTTATTTTATAATTACCAAATCACCTCTGCCATAAGCATATTTTGGGTCGCTCCGGTTATCTTTTCAACCGGAGCTCCTGTTCATAATTAATCTCATAATTTAATCATTAACGCTGACTACATAATCCAAGATACGCAGAAGAAGTGAAGAACCAGTAAAGAAGACTAATGAGACAGATCGAAATGCGACAAAATTTGTGAGCTGTGTTCGATCTCCTCCCCATGAATAAAAGGTACAGACAGTTGCAATCTCATCCAAAACCCTAGTTTGTTTGATCTCACTTGAATAAAAGCTTCAAATATTCGTAGATCTGACTGTAGTATTAGTTTGAGATCTTATCTGTATCTCCAGCCGCATCCTTCATAGATCAGAAACCCTAACTCTCTTTCGTCCTCTCTATCTTTTTTATGCATCTCTTTCAGCTCCTTTAACGCTAATTGGTTTCATCTTCTGGTACATTTCTAGATCTAAAACCCTAGTTTGCATTTTTCAGTTTTTCCTGTTTCACACTCTATGTAAGCCATAATTCGAATCTGTATTTCTCAGCAGCTCTCCAGAAACCATAGATTTCGATCTGGAAATCGTTATTTCTTTGGTTTCTTCTGGTGGAATTGGAACATTATGTCTTTGGTATTTCTCAGTTTTGTCTTCCCCTAGGGCTTTGTTTTACTGTATGTGAGTTTGATTGTAGCTTCTTTGCTGTATTATTTCTATTGCTTTAGTTTCAGTGTAGAACTGGTCAAAGATGTTGGGTCGCTCATTGCTGTCCAGATCCGGAAGTTTCCGGCCGGAAAACTTAGGGCAAAATGCTATTGCCATGATTGGGAACCTCTCTTTCACAATCTTTGTATTTGGTGTCTTGATCTTCACTCTCATCGCTGCAACTTACCAACCTGAAGATCCTCTCTTCCATCCATCAACCAAAATCACCACTTTCCTCACATCAACCTCCAATGCCACTTTCATGTCTGATAACACTGTTGTCAAGACGGGCGAGGACTTTCTGAGTTCGAATCAGACTGCATTTGTCACTTTCATAAACATCACTGATGTTGTTGATGTTCCTGTGGTGGCTGCTTCTGATTGCGAGGGTGACATGGGTAAACCAATCAATTGCTTGGACCCAGAGATATTTCCATTAATGATGAAGGCTGCCATAGAACAATTCAAAGATATTCATTTCTACCGGTTCGGGAAACCTGTGCCTGGTTCGAATGATAGCACCTGTGACATGGCATGGAGGTTTAGACCTAAGGAAGGAAAAACGGCAGCCTTTTATAAGGATTATCGGAGGTTTGTCATTACTAGGTCTGAGAGCTGCAATTTTACTGTTGCGGGGATCGGGGATTACCATACAGGAGGGAATGCGAGGAAAAGGAAGAAGAACCAAAAACCGGGTTTTGAGAAGCAGCAGCCAAAACAGGCAGAGAATGTTACTCTGCCTGTGGTTGGGGAAGCTGTAAATGATGCACTTCCTGTGGTTGAATCTGAGGGATCCTTCAGTCGCGGAAGATACTTATTTTACGCGGGCGGCGGAGACAGATGCAAGAGCATGAACCATTATCTATGGAGTTTTTTGTGTGCTTTGGGTGAAGCTCAGTATCTGAACCGGACATTAATTATGGATCTGAGTATTTGTTTGTCTTCAATATACACTTCATCAAATCAGGATGAGGAAGGAAAGAATTTCAGGTTTTATTTTGATTTTGAACATCTGAAGGAGTCGGCATCCGTGTTGGACCAAAGTCAGTTTTGGTCAGATTGGAAGAAATGGCAGAAGAAAGATGGTTTGGGTCTTCATCTAGTGGAGGATTTCAGAGTCACCCCAATGAAGCTGGCCGAGGTGAACGATGCTTTGATTATGAGGAAGTTCGGTTCTGTAGAGCCGGATAATTACTGGTATAGGGTGTGTGAAGGAGAGACAGAGTCTGTTGTCCAACGGCCATGGCACCTTATCTGGAAATCTAGACGGTTGATGGAGATAGTGTCTGGGATCGCTTCGAGGTTGAATTGGGATTTTGACTCTGTTCATGTTGTGAGAGGAGAGAAGGCAAGGAACACGGAGCTCTGGCCTAACCTAGCCACGGATACGTCTCCTATGGCAATTCTTTCATCTCTACAGGACAAGATTGAAGATGGAAGGAACCTATATATTGCGATGGATGAACCCGACACATCCTTCCTTGACCCTTTGAAGGACAAGTATGCAACTCATTTCCTTGACGAATATAAGGATCTTTGGGATGAGAAAAGTGACTGGTATGCAGAGACCATGAAGCTTAACAATGGTTTTCCAGTGGAATTTGATGGTTACATGAGGGTGTCAGTTGATACTGAAGTGTTCTTGAGGGGGAAAAAGCAGATCGAGACTTTCCATGATCTCACTAAAGACTGCAGGGACGGTATTAACACCTGCTAATCAACCACTTGATTAATACACAAGGTGTGCATTTAAACTGAGGTTTGAAAACTCTCTTGTTATATTTGGTATGTCCACGTGAATCTTGAATTATCATCACTGTTGCTTTTAAGAAATCTTAGACCTTAATGGGAAGGTTTCGTATTGAGTAGAATTCTCATGATCTTTGTTCTTGTAGTAGATCAACTATCGATGTTTCATTGCTTTGATTGCTGGTGAGGTTTGTTCAACAGACTGCCTTTGTTTGTTTTCTTTGATTATTTATTTATGTAATATCTATACTTATACTATATGTTGGTTGGTGCCACATGTCATACCTCAAATCTCTCGATTTTCTCTTTAGGTTGGCGCCACTTGTTTGCTGACATGGTAAACTAATCATTATTTCATTTCTTAATTAACGAATTATTATATTCTTAATTATTAATTAATGAGCCACATTATGGCCCACTAATAAACTTTCCTCTCCTAGCTATCAGTACTAATACTACATTCATCAAACTAAAATTGGACCACCACACATTTTCTTATGTTTCAAAATTTTATCTCATTCATTTCCTCTATTTCTCTCTTTCATTCAAGTGTAAACCACCGTCTCGCCTCCTCAAACGTAAACCCCTGTGTCTCCCTCCTTTATTCTATCTCTCTTTCCATTCCCCTCTCAAAATCACCTAAACGTTTCCGTCTCTGTAACTTCTCATTTTGTTTCACAAATGTAGTATATTAATCACATACCGAAATGAAGTGCCCGAGCTGCAGCTGGGAAACGAATTGAGCAATTCAGAAACACAGAAGCATTATCGAGCCCAGGGCTCAAAAAAATCTTGCAAGGGTTGTTGCGATAGATTCGTAAGGCAACCTCTTCTTCTTTTCTCTTATATATGAACATCTGGATACATCAGGAGATATTAGTGAAAAAAATATATCATGAAAGAATGGATTTCCACCGTTTGATCCATTGACTGTTTTTAGAACTTTTATATTCTGTTCTTAAGATGGTGGGACTCACCTTTAACTTGCCCAGCTGGCATCATAATAACGTATATGTTCCTCTTTGATTCTCTCTTCATTCCCCCTCTCTCATTTCTTGCTTTCACTTGGTGTATTTTGTAAACTACTTTAGGGAGATTATCTTGAAAATGTAAGTGAGAGATAAAGGTTGTATAGGTCGGATCTTAAATTTTTGTTTTTGGTTCCTTTTTCCCTAAAAAGTATTTTCTGTTTTAAAAAAAAATGGAATTGCCCATCCCCTCCCTCTCACACTAAAAATGTTTAGGTATTCTTTAATGGCTTCGTCTATATATTCACGGGGTTTTGCAACATGGGATGATTAGATAATTTCTAGGAATTGGTGTCATCATGCAGAATAAGTGTTATTGGAACTCAATACAAAATGTTTTTTTTTTTCCAAATAATCTTATTCTCTTTATTGGGGTAATCAAATTAATTATTATAGCGGGGAACTCAATTCAGGGGGGAACATTTTGCTTTTTGAGTATAGTCGAATTTTTTGTTCAATTTATCTTCTTAAATGTAATTAACAACCAGTCAAATTACACTTTTCAACACGAGAAAACAGATGAGGTTTCTGTCTAAGGACAATGTTTTGACTTCGGATTAAAATTGGTGTGTTTGGTCTGCGTTTTGGTAATAGTTGAGCCCTCCGTTGTCGGGTGTTGGATAACATAGCATACTAGACACGATGCCACTTAGCTCCATTTCTTTTGTTTATAGTGATATTATGAGTTTGACTGAAAAAAAAAATCTATGAGTTATATTATTTCACCAAAAAAAAAAATATAGCCTCATGCAGAATTAATCCTGTTTCATTAATATTATTTCACTCTCCAACTCATAAAAGCATGGCGGTTGGAGAAGCCCGCCAGCTTACAAAGAGGGCGCGATTTAACAGTGCATGGTAGGGAAAGTCATCCCTCTCTCACATTCTCTCACACTCTAATAGAAAGGCACATCCATTTGCAACTCCCAAGGTTTAACAAAGTACCCCATCCTAAACGGCACCACTCAAACCACACAACTCTTTCCATTTGTTGCTTCTATTTAGAATTTGTCAATGATGATTTGCTGTATTACTTTTTATTTTCAAGTTGTATCTTGTGTAACATTAGGGCATCCTTAAACAAGAAATATAACTTCCCATCTTTAGTTGTTCTTTAATTGATTATCTCATTCTTGCTGTCACTTAATTGTTGAGATCATAGTTCAAAAACTCGGCGAGTCACCTGAGTAACTCGGCCGAGTTACTCGACTCGACTAAATTTTGAGTCGAGTCACCTCAAAACTCGTAGGAGACATTATTTGCCGAGTTACTCGGGAGACTCGGTCGAGTCATGCCGAGTTTTTCGACTCGCCAGACTAAGTCGAGTCACAAAAGGGTATTTTTATCAATTTTTTAAACTTAAGCTCGAAAGACAACCACCATGATTTCTGTTAAATCTAGTTTTTAGGTTTGAGGCTGTAAAACAAGCTTACTTTGAGTTCTTTTAACTCATATTTTTCAAGATATTATATATATATATATTCCGAGTTGGACCGAGTCTAGTTTTTTTCAAGTTTTTCCGAGTTACTCGGCCTGGCTAACTTTCGAGTCGAGTTTTCGTGTTTTTGAACCATGGTTGAGATAACTAGGAGACACATTTTGAAGCTCTTACTTTCTTGGTATTTGATTAGGGACAACCTTGATGACCTAAACTTGGTATTTATGTTTTTACTATGAGTAAGTTTTTTTTTTTTCATTATCAGAGTAGGCTGGTTGGAGGTGCTTTCATCTTCTTTTTTTTTTTTTGTTAAATTTACTGTGCGATTGTGTTTGCTAGTACTGCTTATATACTGCTTGTTACTGTCAGTCTATTAAGAAGTCTTGACAGACCCTCCTGGACTATATATCTTCCTGGAGTCAGATTATAGTCCCCTCCGGTAGTGTCTCCCCCAAAGAGGGATGGTTCGGGATCTGAGTCCCCGCCCCAGGGAGGGGATTTGCTTGGTAAAATCCACCATCTTAGCTAAAGCTTCAAATGCTTGGTATTCACCCACTAACCTAGAACATATACTAACACTTTAACTGGGGTTGTGGCCTAACCGCGTGGTTACGATCATCTGATCTGGGTTGATGTCTGACCTAATAAATGTCAACAGTCCTGCGGTATGGCGGCGGTGGTCCACATTTCCTATACAAATGGGAAAAAACAAAAAATTATCCACTCCCTCTCACAAGTTGGGATAATATTCAATCGCCATTTGGAGAGTTCAATTGCACCCACTAATCAACACCTGTACCTTTTAACTCATTTAACTGTGGTTAATATTCTCTATTCCTTAGGGTTAAATAATTTAACCTAGATTGAAAAAAAATATTAACCCTAAAGGTTAGTTTTTTAAAACCAGAATTAAAGGGCAGTTAAAGGAGGCTTTGTGAGTACGATTGAACTCCCCCGTGTACCATTGGCTCGGGTAGGAATTAGGAATTCAATCAGAGGTTGCTCAATAATTCGTCACTGGACGGCCGGTCCAACTTTCCCATTAGGATATGCCGATAGGAGTAATGGTAGTTGAGGATTTGAATCGACCGGTTACAATAATGTTGGAACAGATGATTATTATTGTGTTTTTTTTTAGAGGAACAGATTGTATCGGTGTGGGGCGTGTGGCTTAATGAGCAAAATGCGTGAATTTGGGACCCTTTTTGAGGTTCCTGTGGGTTGATTCTTCATGGCTTAGTGGTTGTATGTGGTTTTGTGTGTATGTGTGAGTGGTGTGTTTCCCTTCTATTACCTGTAGCTTTGCCTTGTGGTATTGTTACTTGACCAAAAAAAAACATAAACCTCTCATCATCTGTGGAGTGAAAGTTTAGAGCAGACTCCAGATTGTGTGGAAAGGTCTCGGGCTACCACAAAATGTGCCATCTGTCGCACTGTCAGTATATTTCCTAACATCTGAAGGTTTTTTTTTTTTTTGGTACAAGTCATACGGTTAGGCCACAACAACCCTGTTTAGTAGTGCTAGTATGCGGTCAACCCTTCAACCCTGATTAGTTAGTGGGTTAATGTCTAGCATTTGAAGCTTGGCAGAGGATAATAGGGTAATACTAGAACCATTGCACCTTAACCTACCTCCTAAAAGAGGGGACACACTATCCTCAGACATCTCTAGGTTGATAACATTAACCGAGTGAAACTTGCCACCAACTTTGTTACAAACAACCAATTTTTTTTTTTTTTTGGTTGTAAGAGCCAATGATGTTAACACATAAGAAAATGTAAGTTACACACTTTTTTTTATATTTTAAAAAGAAAAAGGATGTTGAAAGACTTGAGTAAATTAAAATTTTCAGACGTGTTAGCATCCTAGTGTGGCTATTTGCATCCCTTCCCGCAAAGGTTGCTAAGTTCTATGTAGTGAAAGGCTAGGGCTGCGTTTAGTCAAGATAGCTGGTTGGTTGGTTTGATCCAAGTTTTTATTTGAGCTCGAATGTTTATACAATTCAAGTAAAACTGATTTTGCGAATCAAACTTGGGCCAACCTTCTCTTAAATCAAATTCAAGCTTAAGCCGTGCTCAACCCTGAACATTGGAGCTCGAATCAAGCTTGAGCTAAGCTCAAGTCATGCTCATGCATTTTCAAACCAAGCTCCACGTATTCAAGTTTAGATAAAGTTGACCACTTAGGATTAAAGGTTGCTCGTGTCACATTTTGATAAAAGCTGAAGGGCTAGTGTTTAATACTAACCCAAGTAGAATTATAGAAGAAAAAAAAGTATAATTTTAAAAGGACACATCTTATTTTTATCAGTTTAACTCTGCTTCATGGGGTGGAGCAGAGCTTCCCTTTTTACACTATCCCAATGGTTACCTTGGAATTTTGTGTTTTATAATTTATCCAAGCAAAGCTTAAAAATTATAAACCTACCATGCCCATAGTGCAAAAACGGGAGCTCCACTTCAACACCATGAAGCAGAGCTCCGGTTCAAAAGTAATCTCTACTTTTATTAGGTTATGTTGGATCGGATATTAAATATGGACTTCATTTTGTGTGCAAGTCAGATCTTCAGTTGCCCCATTAGTGCTACTCCCCAGGACCCCATCCATATAATGCTCCGACTCCACGATTTGTACCCCTTCTCAATATATTTAATAATTAATTTTAAAAAAAGTGGACCAAAAATACTCTAAATAGATAAATTGTAATTTTAAATTTCCACAGTGGCTTAAATTTTTTTACCAAAGTAAAAGCCCATGAGGAATTTGTTTTACCAGCATGCCACTTGGGGTTTCATAATAATTGTTTTGGAAGGCTATTTTACTAAAAATAAATAAATAAAATAAATAGAATTAGGTCCAACAATTCCAAATCCACCCTACTTTTCACCAAAGGAAAAAAAAACATCCACATTACTTGAAAAATAATTCTTGTTAATATGCATTTCTATAAGGTGAACCGCTCCTCGACTCTTTATGTGATGTTAAATTTGAATAAATAAAATAGTTATTTCTTTAATTTCTATTTTTTATTCATACAATAAAGATTATAATTGTGGGTATATCAACTTCTTGCAAAACTTTTTAAAGATTTTTCAATAACTATTATGAGGATTATATACTTTTTAATCCGAATAAAAAAGTCATAGAAAAATCAGTTCTCTTTCATTCATATTTATGCTGATGTAAATATATGTTAAGTAAATTAAAGTATCCATTTAAAAATAAATAAATAAAATATGGAACCAAATCCTCTACAGTTACCGAACTCTACCCGCCAAAATTCAAAATCCTTTTAATACTTGATAGTAAACAACAAAACATTTCTTATCCCTTTTTTCAATAAAATAAATATAATAATAATAAATATTGCTTTTATCTTAATCATCTCTGAGAGAGATTGCAGTTGAAGATCTGTTACTCTCAGCTTTCCAAACTCCTTTGCTTTCTAAATAATCAAGTCAGAAGGAAGATAGGCAGGCCAACGGTTCGTTTCCATGATTCCCTTAGAACGTAAGCAAAGCTGTTAGATTCTTGGTCTCCATCTGAACCCAACTCTACCTTCCTGCCTTCCCCTTTAGCTTATCTTCCTCTTCTTCTGCTCCCCAATCCCATATTTACTTCTGTTCGATGCATTCCAATCATAATTGGGATAGATACATGACTACCCACTACAGTTTCTCACTCTAGGAGTATGCTGTGCTGTTTGTTCCAGTAATTTCTCTCTGAATTTTGATTTTTTTAAAATATTGAAATTGTTGGGTTTTGGAGGCACACAGCTAGTGCATACCCGGTTTTTTTTTTTTCATTAAGTGTGAACAATATATCAAATTTCATGATTTCCATAAAGTAGAGCATTTAAGATTTCTGAGTTGTGGTTTTTCATTTTCAATTTGGAAAAACTGGAATTTTCAAATCCCATAGTTTCTCATCAAGATAAGAGTTTCTGGAAGTTTTTCAGTAGGGAGGTTTTCGATTAAATCCAACTCTTTCATCGTCTTGGCGATTTCCATTTTATCTTTGATTCATCAGATGAAGCTACTAATCACTGAATGAGGTCGAGTTGGTCCTGATTTTTGGGTCATACTCATAGCCAAACATCCCAATGAATACCCGCCACTATTTTCCGCCAGACTTGTTATACAATTCAGGTATTCCAGTCTCATTTTCGTCAATTCCTCCGGCCGGAGAAGATCATATGGCTGGTGGGGTTCAAAATAGGACTTCTCGTGTTCCGCCCTCGTCGTTCTTGATAAGGATGGCAATAAGGATATCTAGAGCAGGGTGGTTCAGCTTCTTAAGAAGAGTCTTCCATTACCAGAATGGATCAAGGTCTGATCTGGGATCGAATCCTTTCAATTCTGGAACTTGGATCATGTTGGAGTTTATGGTTTTGGTTGTTCAAATAAGCATCATAACAGTTACTCTGGCAATCTCTAATGAGAAGAATCCATTTTGGCCTATGAGGGTATGGATTGGTGGGTATGACATTGGGTGTCTCCTCAGTTTGCCGCTGTTGTACTGGCGCTATCGGCATCCTCATGTGAGCCAAGGAAATCGATTCAGTCCCTCTGATGTAGAACAGCAGAGAAACATTAATGAAGAATCCAGGTATCATATACTTTTCCACTTTTGTCTCCATCATTTTTTTTTTGTTTCTTGTTCTAAACACTCATTTGTAGTGCATGAAAGTCTCTAACAAATAATGCTAATGACAAACAAAAAACACAATATATATGTATTTGCATAGGGCTACATCCATAATCGAAATGATCTAGATATACCTTCATTAATAAAAAAAGAAGATTACAAGAGAACAAATAAACAATAATACATAAATCAAATACTCAACCACAGTCCTTGAAAGACTCACACAACCCATAATTAATTGTTCACTTTCTCAACCTTAATTTGAACCATTTCTCCACAAAACTCCACTAACCGCTCGAGCGAGCCGAATCCTGCTTGAACGAAATCTTGCAAAACAAAACCCTTTGAAACTCGTCGCCAACCGCTTGAGCGGCTTCCTGTCTCCGCACGAGTGGAATCCCGTAAAACTGAATTCCAAGTCTTTTGAGGTGTAAAGACGAACCAACCCGAAGATAAGCCTTGAGGATGCACTTCTTACCAAGAGCTAACTAGGACTTTGCACGAGAGCAAACCGGCTCTCCTTGGAAACCCTACATCTTACATCTCAACCTTAAGCTTAACATTAACCATAAGCCTCCACCCTAGGCCTATTTATAAGCACAAAACATTCCTAAACCAATTAGGAATTAATCCCAAAACAAATCCTACACCATTTAGGGCTTTCTCAAAATCTAATTCCAAACCAATTAGGAATCACCCAAAAACATATCCTAAACCAATTAGGACTTTCCTAAATTCTATTCCCAAACCAAATTAGGATATCCTAAAATTCTAAATAATAGAGTTACACCCAAAATAGAATTCTAGGCAATTCCCAACATCATCATCACTATTTCATGTTGCATGTTATACCATGCCTCTATTAATGAAAATTGAGCTGCATCTCCTGCCATCAGCTTTACACATGTTTTCAACCAAATGATGGTAGATATTATGCAGTCTCACTAGGGGCTGAGCTAGGCGGGCAGCTGCTCCCCTAACTTTGTGAAGAAGAAAAAATACTATATTATTTAAATTGTTTAATGGCATAGCCATTGGGTAAGGGGGCAGCTGCCTAGGATGGAGCCAGGGGCAACTGCAGACTCTCTCGAACTTTTGAGAAAAAATAATAATATTGTATTATATAATTATTTAAAGGGCATAGCCATGCAGCAAGGGCAGCTGTCCCCTTAACTTTTGAAAAAAAAATGTATTTTATAATATGAACCTAAACAAGAGAATAAACCATGAAAACAAGAGAAGTAATCATCCTTCTTGTTTTCTAGAAGAAAATATCGTTTTTCATTTCTCACTGAAATTTTACTTTAACCTTACCCTATGTTTGGTTGCTGAGAAAATAAGTAAAAACATGGAAAAGAAAAGAAAATTAAACAAAACATAACTAAAAATTGTATTAAAAATCTAAAATTTTCTTTTCTTTTCCATGTTTTCACCTATTTTCAAGGCAACCAAACATAGCATTAATGTAAAATTTGAACCCCGTTTTTAAGTCATAACAGGATTATAAATATGAACCATAAATTAGAAAAAAAATACCCGTATGATAAATACAAAACGTATGGACGAGATAACTCATGAACTTGGTCCTAAAAAAAAATTTGTCTTCGAACTTCTACACTCCTAGACCAAGAATATTTCGTACTCGTCTGATCATTCTCCACAAACCTATCAACAATTCTGACATATCAATCAACCATCGCTTGCCCCCCTTACATCAAAATCTTGCCTCCTCCCCCAAGTCTCACTGTATACCACCAATTTTTAAAAATCCTTTCTAACTAATATTATTTGTAAACAGGAGCTCATATTTAATGAACAAATCGCGGACATTTCTCGAGTTGTTCTTTGCAATATGGTTTGTGATGGGTAATGTTTGGGTCTTTGATTATCGCTTTGGATCTTTCAATCAAGCTCCGAAGCTGCATGTTCTCTGCATCTCTCTACTTGCTTGGAATGCTGTCAGCTACTCTTTTCCATTCCTACTGTTTGTGTTGTTCTGTTGCTGTGTGCCATTGACTAGCAATCTCCTTGGATACAACATGAACATGGGCTCCAATGATCGTGGGGCATCTGATGATCAAATCTCCAGGCTACCCAGCTGGAGATATAAAGAAGGTGACGCCAGTTTAAAGCTTACCCATGGTACTGACTGCAATTCAGCAAATGGAAATGAAAATTTAGTAAGTTACAATCTTTACTTTCAAATGTCCTAACCATCAAGGATCACTTGAATGATGCAGAATGTTTGGATGAGGCATAACCCGAAAACTAGATGTCACGATCAACATCGTATTGTAAATTAAGCCTTTATTGGGATACAAAAAAACCGAAAGAAAAAAAGAAAATAACTTTAAGAATAAGCAACACAACAATTTACTGGTTCACCTAATGTGGACTGCTTCCACGGAGAGTCATGCCGATTCACTATTTCTAAAACCAAGATAATAAACCTGAAAACAAGAGGAACAATCCTCATTTTTTACAAGAAAACCCTGTTTCTCACTTTTCTCTAAAATTTATTAACCCTAATGCAATTCTTAGGCCATTTTTGGATAAACTTTTGTGCAAATCTCTAGGAGAACTTCCTTAAAAAGTAACTGTCAGTGAGAATATGTAAAATTCATTTTAAGGGAAAAATGATGATTGATTTGCACATGCGAGAAGTTTACCCACGAGAAGTCAAAATTAGCATTTGGCTTTTAAGATAAGTTGCAGGTAGGAGAGAGAGGAAGGAAACCCTAAAAACCCCTTTTATACCCATTCCCATAAAAAAGTCGTTTGTTCGATGGAAGGACCGTCGACTTCCCTCGGGAGTCAAAATACTGAATTCTTGTAGAAGTCACATATGACCTGCTTGCTCTCGAAGTCGATATATACTTTCCAGACTTTTAACTTTGACAGGAAGTCAAAAATTAAATGAAAATGCAATAACTGTTCTCTTTTAACTTCTACCGACCCAGAGGACATTAGAAGTTGCTCCGGAGTCAATCCAAACAAAACCTTAAGGGTGCATTTGGATTTATGGAATTGGAATTGAGCCAAAGAATTGAATTCCATGGAATTAAAACATACTGAATTAAATTCCACGAAATTCAAAATTCTATCGTTTGGATGCATTATTAAATTCCTGGAGAAATGAAACCATCAAGCTTCTTTTTTGTTTTTAAATTCCACAGTAGCGTGGATTTGTCAAATAAGACCATTTTACTGTGGAATTGAATCTTATAAATTTGTCTTTAAAATCACTACTTGAATTCTCTATGGAATTAGAAAATCTTAATTCCACCCGATTTATAATGTGTCCCAAACAATGAAATTAGAATTGTCTCATGGAATTGACAATTCCGTTCTTCAATTCCATAAATCCAAACGCACCCTAACAAGACTATAAAATGAGTTAACATAAATAAGGAGAAATTACAATTGTATGATGTACGTAACATATGGATGAGATAGCCCACGAACTAAATTGGTCCTCAAAAATTCATCCCCATACCTAAAGTATTTTGTACCCATCTAACCATTCTCCATAAGCCCATTGTTTAGTGTAATATTCTTTTAACCACCCAAGAGGATGCAATAAATCAACTATAATCATTATCCGTAAAGAACTTATGAGTTTCTCATTTTGATTTCTTACTCTGTCTATTTCTTACTCTGGGATTGACAGGAATGTTGTATTTGCCTAGCCATATATAGAGAGAAGGAAGACGTGAGACAATTGCCATGTTCGCACATGTTCCACCTGAAGTGTGTGGATCAGTGGCTCAGAATTATATCTTGTTGTCCACTTTGTAAACAAGAACTAGAGAGAGAATAAAGAACAAGATGCATGAGAGCTAAAGAGCAGGAATTTTTTTTATATGTATTTAAATTGTTGCTTGAGTGGGGTTTATTCCTTGTACAGTTGAGCTCAACAATAATTAAATTATATTTGAGCCTACTACCATTGAGTAGAAAAATATTTGGCAGGATTTAAAATAACCAATTCTGCAGCATAGTCATTTTCCCCTCAAGGATAATATATATATATATATGTAGTTCAGTAAGACTAGGTGAATTTTGTAACTTTTTTTTTTGGGCTAAAAGGTAAACACACACATATAATTCCACTTCTTTTCTATTATATTTAATGATCGATCCCATAAAAAGACTACACTATCCTTACCAAGAAGAGTGTTTCCATCTCATTGTAGTGTTTATCCAAAAATGATTTGGATAGATGGTTACTTCGATGGTGGTGTGGCAGATTCTCTTAGAATCCTTGTAGAGGCCTCTACTAAAGATCCAGGCTCAGTGTTATTTCGAAAATGCCTAACATATATACATCAGTCTCCTAGATTCTACAAGAATTCTTTGTAGAGGCATCTACAAGAAATCCTTGTTGATGCATCTACAAAAAATGGGAACTGGGTAGATGATCTTGTATTGGATTTAAAATAGTTCAACAACTAGCTTATCTTACACCCTCTGCTTAAACACAAACTAAATTGCCCTTAATCACAATCATAACCCAACCCTTATCTATTAAGGTAGTCCATGCATGGTAGTATCTTGCTATTATACAGTATCGATGTTAAATTCTATCGCACGATTTGAGGCATGTATGATGCAATATTGTGATGTTCCATTTGGTGAGGGAGGGATGCAATTGCAATGTATGTAACTATGCCACCCTTTTTTATTGATCAAGGATGGTGAGACCCACCACTTGCTAAGGTTCTTGTTTTGCTTAAGAAGGGTCTCATTGTGTGCAGAAAATCCCATGATCGTATACTCATTAGCATCAATATAAACCAAATGATCTTGTCCTGACTATAGATGCCACACACCTTTTGATTCACTACAGATTTGGTAATTTGACAGCAAAAGCAATAAGAAATCCAAAATAGAGTATTATTTCCAATCCCACGGAATCATATACTATATACTAATAAACATTTCCCTATATATATATATATATTTTTATATATAGTAGGCATGCAAAACACATTTCAACATATATAGTACACCCCCACCTCTTGTGTGAGTGGTAGGGGTGTGGCCTCCCATGGAGGAGGTCTAGGGATCTAATCCCACCCGAGTATGAGTTGCAAGAGCTCCAGTGCCCAAGCTAACTTCTGACCGGTTGAGTCTACTAATGTAGGTAATTGATATCTCTCATCAAAAGATGTAGCATGTTTTAGGAATCTTATGCTAAATCGATAAGCAATCCCATAATGTCTCTCCCCCAGATAAACCATAAAGCCAAGAGAAACCATGAACCAGAATAGAAGAGTTTGTCTCCCCCATGATTAATTAACATTTATTCAAAGTAGTGTTGAAGCCCTTCTTGGGGAATATATACAAGAGGCACGAGTAAAGTAAAACTTGAAGAAAACAAAGAAAGATGAAGAAATAAAACTCCAATCTTTTTCTTGATTTTTATTTGTATCCTCCCACTTATGGAACAATGTTTTTGTATCCTATTCTCATAAACTTTATAGGTGATGCTGGTTTTGCTTATTTTAACTTCCAATACTCCTTCATTCTTCTTCTCTGTCAGTGCTTCATCCCACGTATTTGCATGGGGTCGGAAGTCACAACTGGGGTTCTGAAACTTGGCAGCAATAGTTTTTGTAATCAAAGGCTACCAACAGGGGGTTGGGCTGTTGGCCAAGACCACGCCTCAGGAAGAGAGGTCCTGAGTTCAAATCCCCTCCCTCTATTGGCCACCCTCAGGGAGTAATCCCGTCTTACTTGGCGCATGTGGCTTGAGGGGTGTTGCACGTGCCCGAGGGAATAGTCAGGTGCTCTAAGAGGCTTGGATACCCTTGTTTCCAAAAAAAAAAATAGAATCAATAACATGTTGGCATATCATGAAAAATGAGTTAGACTTTCTATAAAAATTTCATATATCTAAGATTAAGATAGATGCTATTTTCAACTAAACATTAAAGGATGTACGATAAAAAAAATTTAATTTAATAATTAGGTGCCACGCCAATCACTCAAGAGAATGAAACTCTTGGACATCTCATGTGGGATATATACACAGTCACAAGCACAAACATGGTGGATCATAAACATGATGGGTCTATCAACCGCCACAACTAGTGTAAGAAAACTTGGACTTTTTTCTTCATTTAACTAAGTATTAGGTAGAGCGCCACTAGAAGTGGTAGAAGAGTCCGGATCTTGTCCAATTACAATTGAATTGAGGAAAGTTCAATCACACTCACATGGCCTCTTTAATTGCCCTTTTATTCTGGTTAAGAAGTTTTAACCCTTAAGATTAATTTTTAATATTTAAAAAAAAAAAACCAAGGTGGAATTGTTGAACCCTAAGGATCAGTAAATCCTAACCATAGTTAATTGGTGTAAAAGGGACACGTGTTGATCTATGTGTGCAACTTCATTGACTATGATCCCAACTCGTGCCAGACCTGACCTAAAAAATATAACATAAAAAAGTTTTTTTTATAAAAATTATAATGGATGACTCAAACACATTAATATGGCACTAGCGAATGCCCTGTGCGATGCACAGGTGTTTATAGGAAAAAAAACACGTACTATTTTTGTAATAACCATGGTAAACATAAAATAAGAAGATTTAAAAAAAAAAAAAAAAATTATATGAGTAATATTTTTTTATTACGTGGGTAGAGATATATGAGTTCCTTGAATGAAAAACACATACTTAACCGAAAAGAAAACCAAACATTTTCCAGCATTCTAAGCTATAGCTAGCTTAGTGACCAAAAAAGAAAAAAAAAAGGCTATAGCCTAGCTTTCTATATATTCTTAAAAAGCAACCATCAATTATATTCAGAGACTACAGCGAGAATTTGAATATGCCTGAAGAAATGATAGAACAAAAAGAGAGATGGAAAGACAAAAAATTAAAGGACAGATGCGGGAGTAAGAAGATCTTCTTGTCAACGTGCTCTTCACCTAACTTGTCAAGTCCCATTTTTGTTACCAAGTTGTGCATGAGAGTGCAAGACATCAGATCTAAGCTAATTAGATTCCGTGGAGAAGCTAAGGGACTCTTAGAGAGCCATTTCTCTACTGACTCTCATAGGAGCTTATGAAAACCCACTTTACCATTTTATCCTCTTCACTTACTATTCAAATGACCTCAAACTTAGCCTTTTAGACTTCACCATCCTGAATAAATATTGCACCCAGGTCCGAAGCAGAGTTGCCTGAGATCCATTTCCAATTTTTATTTTTGGTCTTCTTGTATTACAATCTACTCCCATGCCCCTCTCATCGATCGTCTTGGCCACCTCTCACCTGAGGACCACGACCTTTTACTACTACTACTACTACTACTACTACGATATTAAACTGCCACCCAATTCTAAGGCCTTCCACTTGGTTTCCTCTGATCCCGACTTATCGAACAAACGAATGTTCTTCCACCCCACCGATATCTTGAACGTGACGCCTTGCAAGATTATGAAGTCGTTTTCTTGGCGGCTTTAGTAGGTATGAATAAGGAGGAGAAATAGTGTGATCCATTAGCAAGAAATAACCATTCGTTTGATATATATATATCAAGCAATGCATTAGCAAGGAATCTTCTCTCGGCATCACACATATTCATCTTCCCCCACTCTGAAACCTGCATAGGAAATATCAGAGACATTATGCAGTTAGAGAGAACATGCAGAATGAAGAACGAGTTAAGGATGCAGTCAAACATTACCCTTAAGTTATGAAACAGTAAGCTAATATATTTCAGAATATAAAATTTAAAAATAATTTATGGTTGTGTATAGATTGTTTATTTATTTCACAAGTGGGTGGCAGCAATAGATGTTGAAGATTTTACAGTTGTACGTAGAGTTGCTTATTTTCTAATGAATGTGTGCATGTGTGTTGGGGTGTACAAAGGAGGAGAAGCTCTGAACATCACCTGGCTAAGTACATGACGCCTGGTGCTCTTTTGATGTTGAGGAGTGCTTCATGGTGCTCGTGACCTTTGAGGCTTCAATTAGTTGAGGCCTGCAACAACCATAGTAACTGGTAGGTAACAGCATTTGTCATCAGACGAAAATCCTTATTCATGACCAACTGTGAAGCAAATTAGCAGGTTTGTTTGCTTCTTCGTTTCATCGTTGCAATTTGCAAGCACTATTATTATCAAATGGGGAGGGGGGGATAAGAGCATTTGAGATATCGGAAAGATCAAATTAGCAGGTTTGTTTGCTTCTTTGTTGAGATGCTCGGAAAGATCAAAGAGAGAGGAGGAGGTTTAGGTTTTTTGGGAAACAAAGATGACAGAAAATTAAATGAAAGTATAGGGAAGAGATGATTTCTTGGAAACTAACAGGAGGAGAAAGGAGGTGTTACGAATGCCAAATGAGATGAAGAGTTTTTTTGGGAAACGAATAGGACAGGAAATTAAGTGAAATGGAGAAAGAGCAACTTTCTTGAAAAGAGGATGAGAGAAATTAATTCCTTGTTTCCCAGCTTTGTCTTTAATTAAACCTCTTGTCTTTAACCAAATTCAATTAATTTAACTAAACCTTTATGGTTGTCTTTACTGCACTTTAGGAGAAATAAATGAGATAGATCAGATTGGATGATTTGGCAACAAAAACACAAAAAGAAGATCAAATAGAGGTGCCAAGTTGGCATCCCTATTTCTTCAGTATATACTATATAAATTTAACTAAACTCTTATGGTTGTCTTTACTGCACTTTAGGAAAAATAAATGAGAGAGATCAGATTAGGTGATTTGGCAACAAAAACACAAAAAAAAGATTAAATAGGGATGCCAAATTGGCATCCCTATTTCTTTAGTATATAGTACTAGCAGATACCCGTGCGATGCACGGGGTGCACAAAAAAATTTAAGAGAAAAGATAATAATAAAAATGAACCTAATTAAAATAACTTTTAATTATTAGTAAAACCATTAATAGAGGTTTTGGTACTCCCCCACGATTTTTTATGGCTCATTGCAATTCATCTTTTTTTATATTAAAATATCCTTACTAAGGTAATAAGAAGCCCAATAAAAATTTCCTATCATAAACATAAAAGCTAAAATTTGCAAGACTTACAGTTCCTAACAAGTCGCTGAGGAAGGAGTCCGGAGAGGCGATTATCCGATAAATCCCTTGAGACATGCAAATGGGAAAGGAAATTTTGAAAGTCTGAGAAGATAAAGTGGAGCATCTAAACAAAAGTGTAGGAATTGGACATACATGCTTTCAAGGGTGGAGATGTTCCCCAATTCATCAGGGATTGGACCAGATAATAGGTTCCCCATAAGTACCTACAAAAGAAGCTGACATTATTATTGGAAAGCTTATGAGAGCATGAACATGAAGAAAAGAAGAGATGGTGCCTTACTTACAGGCCGTAGAGACGGCAAGGCTCCCAAGGCTCCCAATAGTAAGCCATTTAGCAAGTTCTAGGAGAGATATCTATGGCGGGAAGAAAATAAAACAGTTTTTTTTCCTAAAATAAATGTTAATTTTAAATTGATATAATAGTTTAGAATTTATTAACATGAAATGTAGTAAAGATTAAGTAAAATTAGGGAGAATTATAGGAAAGTGGAAGCCCCACTATCCTCCTAATTCATTTGTGGTAAAAAAATATAGCTATTTTTTTACCATTAAGCACCCAAAAATATGTATAATAATATGAAGAAATACTTAGGAAAAAAACACCAAAAGAAAATATAATTTTATTAAATCCACCTTACTCTCGGGAACGAACTATACAAACCCCTTCATCTTTGGCTCAATCCCTTCCTCTATCTCTCTCTTTCTTTCTAAGTAATAGTAACATAAGTACCTAACAATAATGAGACCAAAAACCTTAATAAAGCCAACTGTTTAACTTGTTTTGATTGTTAAAAGTTTAGAACAAAATTTTTATTCAATCTAACAATTCTCTAAAATCTTTACAAACACGTAGTACGGGATGGATGAAAATTGGGCAATGTTCAAAGTTTGCAAAAAATAACAATAATAATAAATAAAAAAGAGCAGTGCTAATTGTCATACACTCAAACATTCCCTACTCTCAGTAGTTAATGGTTTGAGGAGGACCAAATTCGGTGTGGCGTTTTTATCCAAAATTTTTAAGTCTATTAAACTTGGTAAACCTTATAAAACCTGAAGCTTATGGGTAAGGGTACATCAATCCCGAGCATGCAAACTAAGTGGTGATGCACTTATGCTCTCGTGGTTTCTTGTCAGCTCATTTTATACTATATCCAACTTTGTGGGGGTGTAACAATAATGCAGTAAACTTGTTACACCTCAATTAATTAAGTGGATATATAGGGGTATAAGGTATGTGTAACTCTCTATACACAAGCCTCACACCCGAATAAGTCAGGTGTATTTATCTTCTGGTGTACTTATTCTACATCTCCATCAAGTTGATAGATGTATTTACATATAATTGTAAATATCGAGTGTACGTACCCATTTTGGTACACTCCTTCTACCCAAGCCAAACTAAGTGAAAATTAGTTTCGTGACTTTCGTCTAGTTACATCTTCCACCACCGTCCCCATCAAAGTATATAGCAACTAACTATATCAAGACAAAATATTGTTTCTGATTCTAAACAGAGAATCTTGTAAGTTCTGCCTATTTGTCCTTGCTTATTGTTTTATAATTAATCACATCATCTTTGAACCTCATCCCAAACCTGAGAATTAAAATAAACCCTTACTAATCCGAAGAAAACCTCGGATCGTACTTTTGTTCCTTCTATCAGACAAAAGGTGATCCATTGAATCGAAATCCTCCTCAAAATAAAGTGCTACTGTTGAGTGTTTCTCAAGTACCGCCCTGTTAAAGAAAATAAGAAGCCAAGAGTAATGAACTTGATAATTGTATTTAGAAAAATTAAAATTAAGCCTAATGAGAAAAACAAGACAAAAAAGCCAACTCATGATCAGATCATTGAGGGATTTTATAGAGAGCGAGTGAGAGAAATAAAAGGAGATTAAAGGGAGTCCTCCCATTTATCCATGCAAAAATAGTAGAAAGAGAATATCTGGTATATATATGATCTCTTCCAAATTAAAGTCTCTACCTCTCAAAATACTTCCCCAATTCGATCCAGTTGTATGCAAGAAAGTTACTTCAGATGGCCGACGGGAGATGACTATCCAGAAAAGCAAATGCTTCAATAAGGCAACTGGATTACATAGGGAAATAGATCTCTCTTCCAATTAAGAAGAAATATTATAAGAGAGAAGGGACGCATCCATCTGTTTGATTTGCGTCGGTTACCGGTATCGGGTGTGATTGTGTGAAGAAGATGAATTATGATTGTGTGAAGAAACTGAAGATGGAGCAAAGACGACGGTTAATTATACAGGAAATGATGCTTTAAGTGGTCTCAAAAGCCTCCTACGGAAAACTCTCTCCTAAATTGGCTTCCTAGTGCCAACGGGAAAACACCAAAAAAAGTCTTGGTAGAAATTGGGGTTTCTTGGAAAACGTAAAGAGAGTTAATGGAGAGAAGTTGACTCTTGGAATCTGTAGAGAGAGTTTATGGAAAGAGGTTGAGTCTTGGAATTCGTTCAAGGATATGAAACGATTTTTTGCGGAGAAATTAATGGAGAGAAGTTGAGTCGATGATGTGACATATAAAAGGAGAAAAAGGAAAGCAAAGAAAGATGCCACGTAGGCATCCTAATTTTCTTTAGTATATAGTATAAATATAATTAGTATCACGCAACTATTTATTTTTTTGTTCGGGTACGAAGTGTCACGCAACTTTGTAACCGAATAGACTCATAAAACTTGTGCAATGAGGGGGGTATGTAACCCAAGACAAACGCAAGGTATTTTTGTATTCACTCAATGTATTTCAGAGCTCAACATATTTCCTCGTTTTTGGGTGGAAGAAAAGGCGGCTGTAATTTCAACTCTTTGTCCAATTCGCCCATCTTGCGACTTGGTCATATACCCATACTGGTTTGCGGACATCCCTATTTGATAAAAGGACTTTGTTAGCATCACCCTGTCTACAAATCATTCGTCTTTTTCGCACAAGATAAGAGATTTGCTACTCTTGCTTCCAAACTCTGATTGTAGTACTAATACCTATGTGTTGGTATGCCATCTTAGAATAATTCCTCCTGCGGAAAAATAACTTTTTCGTACCTCTTTTCTTTTTTGTGAGAGATACGAGGTTAGGTTGCAACCCCGATTAACAGGTTAGAATCTGTTCTAAGTCATTGATGGGTAGAGATGACAACACTCACATCCAAAAATGAAATCCGGATCGATGGAGTGTTGATTTAGCACATAATACCAATGGGGCAAATGATGCTTCCCAATAACTTTTGGTACAAGTCATCTAATTTGGCCACAACCCCAGTTAACAGTGTTAGTATTATTCTAGGTTAATGGTTTAATGTTGATCTAGGTTAGTGGGATAGTGGATGGGTTTGGATCTGTCCAATTGCGATTGATGTAGGATAGTAGATTGGTTTGCATCTATCCAATTGCAATTAAACTCGAGGCCCTCTAGCTAAATTTTTAAACTATAATTAAGAGGTTTTAACTCTTAGGATTAATAAAAAAATTATAAAAATCAAGGCTAGAATATTTAACCTCAATGATTAGTGAATCTTAATCACAATTAATTGAGTTAAAAGAGACACATGGTGGCCTGTGGTTGAAATTGAACTAAGAATCTCAACTCAGGGTGAATATACAATTCGAAAATTAAAAATAACCTATCTTAGACACAGTACTAGTGACTAGTGAGACAAGCCCATGGTGCCTGTTAGTGTTTGTGTGTTCAATGGCAACAACTGGTTTGCCCTCTTCAGAAAAATGAGGAGTCCTGTAGAATTTTTCAAACTCTCGTGGTAGATGCAATACCTGACATTTCTAAGGTTTCGGATTATCTCTGTGGATGCCCAAGGTGGGCGCTTGGGCATCCACTAATCATGGGGGCACCTGAACATAATTTGTGGAGAAGTCATTTCATTTTCTCCTTATGATTTTGACTTCTCCCCACTTGACATCTCTCCTCTTTTCAATGCCACATGTCCCATGATTTGTGGAAACTGAGAAGCCGAAAAGTAATGACACTTGTCCTCACTGTATAAAGAGCTTGAAAAGTCTGCGTGTGGAGTTAGTATTTCAAATAAAAAAGTTGACCAAACTTTAAAACTAAATTACAGCAGGTGTTTGAAAAGTCAAAACTGTTACATACGCAATCCAGGAAACCTTTTAATCAGTCAATTTAGAACATCCGGGAAAAAAAATATACGGGCATATGTACTCTTCTGCTAGCTATATACAGTTCGAAAGTCAAAAGTCAAAAAACAAGAAGAAGAGAATAGAAGAATTGGTGAAGAGAAGAGTCTCTTCCCTGTTTCTTTTGCTTCTTAACCTCTCTTTCTCTCTTGTCTAATCATAAGATTATCTCATCGCGCCTTTCTGAAATTAGGGTTTCTTCTGGGTTCATTTCATATTAATTTTCTTCAATTACTCTGTTTGTTTGTCTTCTCTCTTTCTGCACTCTTCTGTTGATCTCTCTCACTTTTGTTCATGGTTTTCTCGATCTCTCCCTTTCTTATGCTCTTCTTTTGTTCCTGATTTTGTTACTTTACAGCTTTTCTGCAACTGAAATGTTTTTTTTTTCCATGTTTCTGTCTGTAACTCTTTTCGTGTCTTTCCTTTGAACCTTCAGTTTGATTTCAGTCGTTCTGAGTAATTTTGAGTTGACTCTGTTTATGTTTCTCGATTTCTTCTCACATAATGTATTTTTTGTTCTACTGTTTATAAGAAAAATGGGGTTTTCTGCAACTGAAATAATGGTTCCTTTTTATATGTAATTTTTAATAATAGTAATAATATTTTTTTAATAAGAAATATCTTTGGTTGTTGTTCTTTCCAGTTATTTCATATTCATATTTCCTGAAAATTATTTGGCGTGTTTTGAATCAATTTTTCAAAATGATGCTTTTGGTGGGGGTGATTGAAGCACGGAATCTACGGGCGACGGATCTCAATGGTTCAAGTGATCCTTATGTTCGATTACAGCTCGGAAAGCACAGATTCAAAACCAAGGTGGTGAAGAAGAGCTTGAATCCTTCATGGGGTGAAGATTTCAGTTTCCGGGTCGAAGACCTCAAGGAGGAGCTCATTGTCTCTGTCATGGATGAAGATAAGTACTTCAATGACGACTTCGTGGGCCAGCTGAAAGTGCCTGTTTCACAGGTTTTCGATGCCGAGAACAAGTCTCTTGGAACTGTCTGGTATACTCTGCAACCCAAGAATAAAAAGTCCAAGAACAGAGACTGTGGTAAGCAATTTCTAAATTTGATTCCAACTTGTTTGATCATCAATTGGACATCTGGGTTTCCTTTATCCTCTTGCATTTTTAGTAGTTTATCTCGGATTTTCGTACCCTGCTGCAAATTGTTATGTGCTTGATTTGATGTTGCAATTAATAATTCAAACACACGATTATTGTAGTAAAATGCTTGAAGTAGCCTGTAGTTTCCTGATCATAATCGTAGGTTTTGTTCTGTTCTTTTTTTTTTTGTAGGTGAAATTCTTCTTACCATATCTTTATCTCAAAACATTTCTTTCATAGACCAAGCATCGTCCTGTAATGGCGATCAGGCACCCCACATGGTGAAATGTGAGGACCTAACAATTGAATCACCTTCCACGTCTTTTAGTGGCCCCTTGGAGTCACCTTCTCCAATGGGAACTGAAGAAGCTGCTTCTGCTAAGGAAGAGAAGTCACTTCTAGACCAAGCACAGACACTTCTAGACCAAGCACAGAACTTCGCTGGTTGGCTTGCCCAATTTTTTGTGAAAAATGGAGAAACGGCATCCCCCACTACTAGTGGAGGTCTGGCCTTGTCGGAATCACCTGAGACACCCAGACCTGAGGTTTATGAGAACAAGTCTGAAGAACAATCCTCTTCTGACACTTTTGAAGAAGCAATGAGAAGCATGGAGTCAAAAGATCAAGGAAGCGAAATTCCAAGCAATTTACCAGGAGGAATACTTGTAGACCAATCTTATGTGGTTGCACCACCGGACTTGAACTCTCTACTCTTTTCACCTGATTCAAATTTTACAAAATCTCTGGCGGAGCTTCAGGGAACTACAGAATTGCAACAAGGTCCTTGGATATTTGAGAATGGTGGTGAGAGCTTGAAAAGAGAGGTTACGTATATAAAGGCTGCCTCAAAGTTAATCAAGGCTGTGAAAGCCACAGAGGATCAAAAATATCTGAAAGCAGATGGGAAGGTTTTTGCAGTTTTTGTAAGTGTGAGCACACCGGATGTCATGTATGGGAGCACCTTCAAGGTAGAATTGCTCTACTGTATAACGCACGGACCCGAGTTGCCATCTGGAGAACAATGCTCACGATTGATCATCTCCTGGCGCATGAATTTTCTCCAGAGCACAATGATGAAAGGTATGATAGAAGGTGGAGCCCGACAAGGTCTTAAAGACAGCTTTGTGCAATTTTCTGAATTGTTATCCAAGAATGTTAAACCAGTTGATTTGAAGGACCTCGGGTCCAACAAGGAGCAGGTTTTGGGTTCTTTGCAGGTGGAGCCAGAGTCAGATTGGAAGCTAGCGACTCGGTATTTTGTGAATTTTACTGTAGTTTCCACAATTTTTATGGGATTGTATGTTCTCACTCACATCTTGCTAGCCAAGCCTAGCACAATCCAAGGGCTCGAATTTGTTGGGCTAGACTTGCCAGATTCAATTGGTGAAGTGATCGTGTGTGGGATTTTGGTTCTTCAAGGCGAACGGGTTCTGGAGTTGATTGCCCATTTCATGCTGGCGAGAGTGCAAAAAGGTAACACTTACTTTAATAACAACATATACTTATTTCTTATGCGCTAATTTATTGTATGGAATTTAAAGGTTTCACAGTTAAATAACCTATCAAAAAAAAAAGTTTCACAGTGAAATAGGATTTCGCATGGTATGTTACAGTATGCTGTTTCCACTAGCAACATTAAGCTTTTGAGAATTGAAGTATCTTGTTTAAGTTTCTAGAGAAACTGGATATCAAGCTTGATGTCTCTTGTCTTGGCATATTCATTTACCTGCATACCCGCGACCTTGAGAATACCGTTAGTAGTGCTGTACATGTAATGCTACTTGGCTTATCTAATTCATACAGTCCAGTAGTTTTACGTGCGATTTCATTCTATTACTTTCCAGAGTGCTGCTTCGGCAGATCTTAGCCATGCTTGTTGTCTTTCCCTTACCAAGAGCCACTTCACTTTAGATTCCTTTCCTGCCTCTTAACTGGCAGAAGAAAATGTGCCCATCTTGATGTTGTATTTAAGAAACTGATTCATTTTCTTTTGCATTATTTAATTTAGGCAGTGATCATGGAGTCAAAGCACAAGGGGATGGGTGGTTGCTCACTGTTGCCTTGATTGAAGGAACTAACTTAGCAGCCGTTGATTCTAGTGGTTTCTCAGACCCATATGTGGTTTTTACTTGCAATGGTAAAACAAGAACCAGCTCCATCAAGTTCCAGAAAACTGATCCTCAGTGGAATGGTGAGCATTTCTATTTGTGCTGTGTAGAGCCATAAGATTGCTAATAAATATAATCCGCTATTGTGCTGGAACATTTGGATCAAAATCTCTTTCAAATGTTCCATGAATTGATTCTATTTTTGAAACTCTTTTGTACTTGCAGAAATATTTGAATTTGATGCAATGGATGAGCCTCCGTCAATGCTGGATGTGGAAGTCTACGATTTTGATGGGCCTTTTGATGAAGCAATATCTTTGGGACATGCTGAAATCAATTTTGTAAAAACCAATTTATCAGATCTTGCAGATGTGTGGATTCCTCTTCAAGGAAAATTAGCTCAGGCATGTCAGTCTAAGTTGCACTTAAGAATTTTCTTGAATAATACAAGAGGTAGCAATGTTGTTAAAGAGTACATAACCAAGATGGAGAAGGAGGTGGGGAAGAAGGTAAATAGCTGTTCCGGCGTGGGAATTCATACTTCCAATGGGCCATGTTTTTCATGTTCTCGTCACATACTTGTTTGTTTGCTAATTGTTTATGATGACTTTTTAGATAAATTTGCGGTCACCTCAAACGAATTCAGCATTCCAGAAACTATTTGGCCTTCCATCAGAGGAATTTCTCATCAATGATTTTACTTGCCACCTGAAACGCAAAATGCCATTGCAGGTGCTCTTACATTCAACATTATTGGTTTATGTTATAAGGGAACTGTCAAATGGTAGATTTTCTTCCATGTGACCTCTATAAATGTTGAAACTCTTAATAAAACTGCATTTCTCTCTAATGTTTGGCTAGGTTGTGCTATACCTAGTGTTATAATATTTTGGACCTTCTTGTCCATTTCATTAGTTTATCTGATCCCTGTTATCTTCAAGTTCTATTTCAATGGTTTACAGAGTACAGTTGCTTATGTGCAGGGTCGCCTCTTTCTGTCAGCAAGAATAATCGGGTTCCATACAAATTTATTTGGGCATAAGACCAAATTCTTTTTTCTATGGGAGGACATAGAAGGCATTCAAGTGCTTCCTCCTGTCTTTTCATCAATGGGCAGTCCAATCATTATCATTACTCTCCGCCAAGGCAGAGGTATGGATGCAAGGCATGGTGCAAAGACGCAGGATGAGGAAGGCAGGCTGAAGTTTCATTTCCAGTCTTTTGTATCTTTCAATGTAGCTCACAGGTACTGATGACGTGAAAGTTATGGTAAATTATCTCCTTTTTAGTGATAATAGAAATTTTATAAATTATTTTCTTCTTTAGTTCTATTTTTCTTTCTTTTTTTTCTTGCAAATTTCAGTTAAGGTGGATTAGTGAAAAGAATGGCCTGGTGAATAAAATGAAAATAATGGCCTGGTGAAATATTGGGTCTGAGCTTTACAATTTCGTAGTCTTCAGTCAATTCATTCTTCTTCCATATCTGTTTCCTTTTTGACCCACTTTATTCTTCTTTTTCATTTCACATGTTTTTCCTATTCCTCTCTCTCTATCTCTTGTGCAATGTTTAAATGTAAGACTATACCTCAAATATGAGGCCATAAGTATGATATCTATATTTTGGATGTGGTTTAAACATATATCACGTGCCATATAGGACAATCATGGCACTATGGAAGGCAAGATCATTGAGTCCTGAACAGAAGGTGCAAATAATTGAAGAAGAGTCTGGATCAAAAAGCTTCCAAAGTGAAGAGAGTGGATCTTTCTTGGGCCTGGAGGATGTCAGCATGTCAGAGATTTATTCATCTGTTCTTTCAATTCCTGTGAGCTCTCTCTCTCTCTCTCTATCTCTACACAAACACACACACACACTACGGATGTTTATGTATTTTAGCGATAGGTCAGGATCTACCAATTCATGGCTCCCATCTCTATGCTCAATATTGACCAAATTGGTTAATTATGGTCATCTGTTTCAATAGAATGCAATTAAGCAGGGGGTTAGATTATTTTCCAAGTGGGTTCCATCATATGGTGGGTCTTCACCTCTCCATGTTTTCCAAGCATGTGGCACAGCTGGTGGAAGAGCTAGTAGTTGTGGATGTCCTGACCTTAGAGCTCTCTTTCACCCCACTCCCTTTCTCTCTTTCTCCACACGAGCACACTATTGAACAAAAATTGTGTGTTGCCTATGTTAGCACATTTTGGATTTGTGGCCATCACTGACTTTCAAATGTTTGGTCATTTCAGACTGATTTCTTCATGGAGTTATTCAGTGGAGGCTACTTGGAACGTAAAGTTGTGGAAAAAGTTGGTTGTCTTAACTATTCTTACACACCATGGGAATTGGAGAAGGCAGATGTACACCAGAGGCAATTTTGTTACAAATTTGACAAGCGCATTTCCCAGTACACAGGAGAAGTGACTGGCACTCAGCAAAGATCTCCCCTTTCTGATAGAAATGGTTGGGTTATCGAAGAGGTCATGGCCCTTCATGGGGTCCCACTTGGTGATTATTATAACGTATGAACACCTCTTTTTAAACTACCTGTACATGGTCTTGTGATAAAAAGTCTATTGTTATGGTATGTTATTTTCTGTTTCTTGTCTTGGTTAAGAAACTTTGTTTCATAACTCAACTGATTCTTTTCCCCTCATTTGCAGCTTCATGTACGATACCATGTTGAGGAACTACCCTTGAGATCGAACGTATGTAACGTTCAAGTATTTTTTGGAATTGCATGGTTGAAAAGCACCAGGCATCAGAAAAGAATCGCGAAGAACATCCTATCGAATCTGCAAGATCGCTTGAAGGTGATGTTTAGTGTAGCTGAAAAGGAGTTTATACAGGGAAAGTAGTTGAAATGAAAGTTATATTGGGAAATGAGATGGTTTCAATGCATTGTTGTGAATTAAGGGGACCCAGCACTTTAACGTGAGCTTCAGAGTATAGTGTGTATGAAATAACCCTGACTTCCAACTAACGCAAGGGGGATGTAACTGTTGGCAGATTTTTTTTTTTTTATTTCATATTTTGGAGATGAACCTTACAAGTTACAGCGTTAGTTTGAAACTTTCTATGCTAGTTGTGACAGAGCGGAACTTGACCGAATGGGTTCGAAGATGGCTTGCAAATTAACATAATACTGGATTTATGGGAGCATAATTTTCTTTCATAAGATTGACAGGAAGTTATTGAGCTGTTACTTTTTGATCTGTTTGTGTACATGAAGTCAGAGATATCAGGGTACATGCACAGAATCTGGATCGAGAACTTGGATTGGCAGTTACCAACTCTGATAAGATTAGAAGATGTAAGATGCTCATTTGTTGACGATTTTTGAAACTTAAGATGTAAGATGCTCATTTGTTGAAGATTTATGAAATTTCTATTGTTGAAGTTTCAAGTGTAGATTTTCGGATGTATGATTCCATTTCTTTGCTGAATAATTTTGTATTGTAATTTCCTCTTGCGGGGAATGTTCGTAATATTGTTAGTTCAATACTGTGACTTAATAGACTTTCAAGTGACTTAAATTATATGACGGGAAGCAATTATTACTTGTAAAAGAAAAATTATAAAAAAAAATTCCCTGTTTACATGAAAATTCAATGAGGTTTGCAATGAATCATTAATATACATCAGTTACTTTGATTTGATTAGGATTAGATTTGATAGACTTTCTATCTTGAGATGATGTAAAATCTATATATACCCTCTAGGTCATTGTTAATCATCCATGTTTATTCAATAAATCCATTTTCTATCAGATTCTTCCCTTTTATATCATTACATGAAGAGATTATTACTTGGTAAACAAATGCTTCTTTGGTAATTTTTTCAAAATAAGGTTGAGAAAAAGAATTTTATTCCCTTTTATATAAATATGAAGTAAACGTTGCACTGATTACAGAAGGTGCATGTTGTTTGGAGAAGGATCTTCGTTGCCAGCCATGATGGACATGTCTTAAATGAGATAGTGATTTCGATAAGTAGAAAAATAACTTTTTTTTTTTTTTGAAGTAGAAGAATCTGATCCTTACTACTGGTATGGGTATGGGTATGGGTATGGGTATGGGATTGTATTGTTTTATGGGGGTGCAAAGAATCAGGTATAAGTAGCAAAAGGTCATGGACACCATGAATCCTGCAGCCCATGGTGTTTGGTTACTCAATGTCAGCACTGCCCAAATTAGATTATCAACTTTTCTGGCTTGTGGATCCTGATTCCGTGTAGTGCCATACAAAATGGTGCACATTCTAATCAGTTTGGAACGCCATTTAACAGTCTCTGATCTATTTAGACGATTTCTTAGACCAAGAGTCTCCCCAATTGGAGGATCCCAAGTTCATAAGCACAAAGCCCGAATCTGAATGTGAGTGTTTTGTGTGACTGTTAAAGGTTACTTGGTTAGTTACTGGGGTTGGTATGTGTGACCCACGGCACCTTGAGAGTATCTAAGGGCAATCTCCATTTTCACACTAAACTTGAGGTCTTTTTACTGTCTTTGCACGGCAGGATTAGTATATGCTTATGGGACTGGATCCCATACCAAACTAGTGGTGCTATGCACACACATTGCTTCCCACACTTGAGGTCCTTCAACTCTAATTGACTGCTAGCTCAAATGACAAAGGTGTTCCCTCTTTAAAGAGGGTGGCTTGGGATCTGAGTTCAGAGATAAAATATATGTCTATAATCCGGGCAAGGATAATTTTTTTCGTGGGTATTCTGGGCATAAACTCAGACTATTCCCACGTGATGCTATTCCCATGTGATGCTTAGGTAAACCCCCAATCTATACATCTGATAGTGAAGGGGGCCAGATTCGATCTCAAGACGTCTAGGTTTTTGGTTCGTCCTTCGACCACTAGGCTACACCCCCGAGGATTATCGGCAAGGAGTTCACTCAACATCATTATCATTATTATTATTATTATTATTATTATTATTATTATTATTATTTTGCTTTGGATATCATTTACCTAAGGTTAATGTTCAGGTGGTTAGCTTGAGGATTGGACCTCTTGCAACTCATGGATCGATCGGGGGATTAGATCCCGAGACCTCTCACTCAAGTAACCTAAACCGGTAACAAAGAAGTAAAGAACAGTATTATCCAGAAGGGTATGTTTCAGTAACCACGAAACAAAAAACGGGAGAATATAAAAAGCAGCAGTTTCGTAGAAAAAAAAGTGAGGCCCTCTCTAATCTCCACTAATTCGACGATCTCTTTCTCTGGATCACTCGTTTCGATTAGAACAATGGAAACCCTAGAATTAGAGATCTCGAATATTGTTGATGAGGTAAATCTCTCTCACAGAAATTCATTTATGCTTCTCATTTTGGTATTTTTGATCTATTTTCCCTTGTTTTTCTTCTCGCTGATAATATGATCCGTTTTGCTTTCTGATTTCTTTCTTTCTTTCTCTCTATTGGATTGATATGGTTTTATTTGTTTGTACGAAAGTTTATCTTTTGTTTTTTCAGCTTTGATTATGTCTTATGCTTGAGTGTAAATGAGTTCTTATGTTTGAGTAAGAAATTAGGGTTTTTTTTTGCTTGGAGCTATTAGTTGATTAGATTTGTACTCTGTTGGTTTTACTGAATGGTAAATGGAGAATAGGATTTACGAGTTTCAGTGCGGCTGATTCCATTTTTTCCTTCTTTTATCTTTTCTCAGATCAGTTCATCCTCAATTTGATCTGGAACTTTGAGTTTGGATGACAGTGTTGAATAGCATGGACTTGATGATTCTGTTTAGCCATTATAAGAGTCAGGGTGGGTTATTTTGTTTGGAGCAAATGTTGCACTGTAATTCTATCTCATTTTAACTTGTATTGAAATGCTGAAGAGGGAATAATACTTGAAAAAGAAAGTAAAAAGATGTATGGGAGAACAGGTCTTGATAGATTTAGGAAAGCTCAATCCTCGGAGCCGTTCTCAGTGACTCTTAATTCAGCTCCTAAAACAGCTGCCCAACTTGCCCCACAAACAACTAGTCATCCATCTGTTCCATCTTTCCAGTCTCAAACTTCCCACTTGCAATCCCAGTTCCAGCAGCAATACAATGCCCCTCAGAAGCTTGTGGGACCTGAAGCAACAGCATCAATGGTGCCAGCATCACAACTTACTCAGGTTGGAGGGGGGCAGTCAAATTGGCAGCCTCCTGATTGGGCGATAGAGCCCCGATCAGGCGTTTATTATCTTGAGGTTATGAAGGACCGTGAAGTCCTCGATCGGATTAATCTGGATAAACGAAGGCACATATTTGGGAGGCAGTTTCCCATGTGTGATTTTGTGCTTGATCATCAATCTGTTTCACGCCAGCATGCTGCGGTTGTTCCACACAAGAATGGAAGGTTATAACGCATATTAATCTCCCTTTACATTTTCTTTAGTTTATTTATTTATTTTATTCTTTTCCTTTAGTTCTCTGACCTATCTTTTGCTTCATATCTACATTGCGGCTGTGGTTTCTTCATAGTTTTAAAGTTCCTTATATGAGGAAATATATGATATTGTCAAGTCCAACGTTGTTAAATCGTAATCGAATCGTAAATTCGTTTTAGGACCGATTCGATTCAAATCGGGATTCAAGTCTTAAATCGTAAGATTCAATCCATTTTTTAAAAAATTGTTTCAAAAATTAGTTAATAAATCAGAAAAATAGAATAATCTATTATCCAAAAGGTTTCATTCATATATATTGATAAATGAAAGTAATGAACATTTCATCGCATACAATATAAAAAAACGTGAATGAACTCCATAAAATAAAATAAAAAAACAATATAAAAAAGTAAACTCATATAATCATGTTGTATAAGATCAAGTATCAAAAAACTTTTACAAATAAAAAGACTAATAAAATAACCTATCAAGGGAAACTATTAAGTTTTCCCAAAATCCAACTTCATTATCTTTCTTCTTCCTCCTTTCTTATCTTTTTTTTTGCTCTTTTATTTTCCCGTTTCACAGCATGTCAGCAACAGAAAGAAAACTCAAATAGGGATTTTGACATGCCCGTAACAGAGGTTTTATTGTTTCTTCTCTCTTCTTAAAAGTCATAAAATACCTTTAAAAATCAAAAGAATAAAAAATGTATTTTTAAGTATTGGTCTGTGTGCTCGAATCACATGAATTGTACGATTTGAATCACAAATCGTAATCAGAATCGCAAATCAAATGAGATTTGCCCAATTAAGATTTTCACCTCCGATTTGAATCGTTTTGCTTGGGATTTGAATCCAATAGTAGGATTTGAATCGCAAATCGCAAGAATTTAATAACCATGTTCAGGTCCATAATGCATTATATATGTATCCTTCATAAGGCATTATACATGTGTCGTATTGACTCATCCATCCTGACTGTTAATTGTCAAGTCAACCCTTTGGATGGGCAAAAACCAAAAAAGAAAGGAAGAAGGAAAGAGAGAACAAAGGATGATAGTCTTCCCATTCAAGTGAAAGAAACTAAAATTGTGTATTTGACTTTGTGTTAGTCTACATATCCTTGGCCATATGCAGGCTGAACAATACAAGGTCAAGTGGTCAACTATATTTGCCCTACATCTTCTTGGTCAATGCAGGATGTGCTTAGTTTTGGGAAAACGGTGTAGATGGCGAAATCTCACCACTCACCCCTTCGAGATTGCTCGAAATTTGGTCGTACAAACGGTTCAAAATTAATTTGAGGGCTATAAATTGTTAGGCTGCCATTATATTTGAGCTATGGTTCCTGAAGGTCTGCTTACTGAATGGTCAGGATTGATGACACAGACACATGCACTTTGTAGCTGTTCAGCACTACCAACCTCTGTGGTGGCATCACCATATATTCTTTCAATTTATAAAATTTGTCATGAAATCCTTGTAGTTTTTTCATATCTACTTTAGTTTCCCAAATCTTGTGTTGCGCTCTTCCAAGCTTACAAGCGTTTACCTTTTTTTATTTGTTAATCTTGCCTACAGCATATATGTAATCGATTTGGGCTCTGCACATGGTACATTTGTTGCAAACGAGCGGCTGACCAAAGAAAGCCCTGTTGAGCTTGAAGTAGGGCAGTCTTTGCGGTTTGCCGCATCAACAAGAAGTTATATTTTGAGAAAGAATAATGCAGCTCTTTTCCCTCCCCCTCTACTTGCCACAGAAGTTAATTTACCACCCCCTCCTGATCCTTACGATGAAGAGGCTGTTTTGGCATATAACACAATTCTCAACCGTTATAGTCTAAGCAAGTTAGACTCACTTTCTAAATATGCCACGGATTCAGGAAATTCATCGGGTGTGAGCGATGACAAGTGGCTATCAGAGAGAGCTGCTAAGAGAATGAGGAAAACAAGAGTGGCTTTTAGAGATCAAGTTGGAGGAGAGTTGGTCGAAGTGGTTGGGGTTTCAGACGGTGCAGATGTGGACACTGAACCTGGTCCAGTTGGGGTGAAAGAAGGCAGTCTTGTGGGGAAGTACGAATCCCTTGTACAGATCACTGTTATACCTAAAGGGAAGGAACAGGTCTCCTCAAGAGAAGAAAAAGTTGCCCAGAAAGGTGTGACTGATAAACTACAAGAAGTTTTGAACAAGGTCAAAGCCGCTCCAAAGAGTGGAGGGATTTACGATGATCTTTATGGCGAATCCTTCTCCGGTAAAGTGGGTTCATCATGGGCATATGGTTCTTTTGGTTCTAGTGATGGGAAAGCTGGTCCAACTAAAGATACAGAAGAAAATTCTCTTGGCATCACAGGCGGGAAATTTGGTGCTAACTCAGGGTATGATGTTGATGTTGATGATGATGATTTATTTGGTGATTCATTGGAGTAAGCACAAAAGCTCATGGAGTGGACAAGTTCTATATGCGAGCCTGATTATATGATCAAAAGTTGGAAAATATAAGCCAGGGGACATTAGGCAGTCATTGTGTCCTTAGTTCCTGAGAAATTTGGTTCTAAATCGTCCAAGACTTTTTTCCCAAATTAGGTGTTCCACTGATGGGTCAAACCTTAAACTGTCACAGCTTCGGAGGTTGTGCATCAAGCCCAAGGAAATGGAACTGCAGTAAAACCTTAGTGGTTTTGGTTTTAGTTGGCACTTGGTAAAAGCAAATTTGTTTGAAGTCAATGGCGCATCCTCTCATGCCTTTCACTTCCATCCTGTTTGCTAATGCTGATCTAGTGGTTTTGGGGTCCACTTCAGGGGTTACGGTGGTCGTTAGGGATTAAGCTGCCCATCGTGACATGGGCATGCACTGTCATGAGGATCTTCCCAGATTTCCGGTTTTCTCATTCTTGTTGTGCCATCCTGAAAATTTTCATGCAACTTGAGAGATAGGTGAGTGGCACCATTCTTGGTTTTTTCATTCTACTTCTGTTTGTAATATATATTTTTATCTGCTTCAGAACAATCAACTTGTGCTATTTGTCATGGTTTGTTTGTTTATTCAGTTTCATGATCTTTTTGGATCACTATGCTAGGTTTGAGAAAAACTGGAACCACCCAAGACTCGTCCATGGTAGCTAACCTTTTGCAGCTACACCAGAAGTAGGGTCGTATCTGATTGACTTGTTGCCTTTGCAGGTCTTGATTCCTTTTGTTTTTAGGACTGATTAGGATCATGATTTGGTAGGACCTTATGAAAGTCGAAGCAAAATCTCCAGAGCCTCATTATTCTAAACAGCCTCACAAATATGTCAACTTCTGCATGCCCTTGCTTCAGATCTCATCAAAAAAAAAAAAAAATTGGTAATACGATCTAATCAATTTGATTAGATTTTGTGCTCTTCTGCTTAGTTAAATCGGTATATGTTTCCCACAATTCCGCGTCTGTTTTTTGTGTACCAGTCCAGTTTCACACCATTGCAATCCAAACTTGATATTGATAACTGCTGAGGCTCCCTTTCACTCACACTTTTGAATCTTCCATTTTTTCTTGTTATCAGTACACTTGACTCTTCCATGTAACAGTCAATGATTATTAGCTTGTTGCTAATTACCCTGCATTAGATTTTCATATCGTCTCTTTGATTGGTGACATCCCAAATATAAAAACAGACCTGATCTGGAATTGTCAATGCACCCAAGTATGCAGATGCTTAAATGCGCATACCAAGTATAGACAACTTTGTGGTAGTTTCAGTCATTTTATACTTAATTGTAATTAAGTTTTCTGTGTACAAGTGCATTTTTATTTAACATCAGTATGTCTGATTGTTTTTGTTTAATCTGTATCGTTCAATCAGGATAACTTACTGGCTAGAATAGGGGCCCAGGTGCAACCAGTTGAGAGCCATAGTTTCCTTTAATGTGCTATACTGCTGCAATACAGAGTCGTGTGCCCCATGAATGGGGATCAGATTGCAGGCTCATTGATTGATGTATCTGTTTTGTCTTTGGTAGACATGGCTGAGTTGCAAATCAATCTCGCTGTTTCGAACATTTGAACTATAGTAGCAGGAAGAATGTACCAAAAACAGATAATCCCAACTGTTAATCGTGTTTTATATTCTTGAAGTTGATCTAGTTTTAGGTCTAGTCCGGTCATGAGAAGGGTCACCTATCCAATCTGATTGAATGGGATGACAGTTCCTCATTCCAAAACTATAAAATCATAATTTAGAGTAAATCACACATAGCAGTATACTAGGCCTACCATTTTGGTGTGGGTGTTACTGAAACTACTTCTTTAGGCTCCGATTTTTGGGTCATAGCTATCAGATATACCAGGGTGCACCATGTGTTTTTTAACCAAAGATCTTAAAGCTAGAAATTCTTGAAGTTAGTCCAATTCAGTCAAAAAGATTGGATTATGTTCTCATTTTTTTAAAGTAGATTCTTATATTACTCAATCCAATTTGGCTCATCGGCTAAAGCTATTAGCCAATCTCAAGACATTTCAAGCTCGAATGAATCAGACGAAGCTTTTATTTGAGCTCAAATGTTTAAACAAGCTGAGCTCAAGTCAAACCCTGTTTGATTCGGCTTCGCTTGTTTAGGGTTTGATTCGGCTTGAGCTTAGCTCGAAATAATATATATATATATATATATATATATATATATATATATGTAATGGGTAAATTTCGTAAAACCTCAAGTATGGTAGTAACGAGCTCGTCCTCGGTGTGGTGTTATCGTTTGAGCTCATTTCCGTCGTCTCTTCGACGACGGGCCCGTTGTCATATGGACGACGAGAACGTTGTCCACCGAACGACGACCCCGTTATCTCATAGACGACGATCACGTCTTCATTCTGACAACGTACCCGTCGTCTTATTGTCAACGACCCCGTACCCCAACACGTAATGAGATCCGGTGCTATTACCCAGTCGCCTGGGACTGATCTTACCTCTACGATGGTAGGTGGGAAACACTGTCTTGGCATTAAATACAGCATTAAATGTCATTTAATGCTAGTCACCTCGGACGAGTTCCTACTCTATGCCTGCTCTCTTTTATGTGCAGATACGCGTGCAGTACGAATGACCGGGAGATCTATCTAAAATGATTATTGAAGTACACATCAGAGATTTGAGGTGTGCATGGTCATCCATGGGTGCCTATGGCCATGGCGGCAGGGGCCTATAAGAACCTGTGAAAAACAGTGTGAATGAACGGATTTTTTAAGAGCTAAGACCCTTAATCTCTCTGCATTTGTCTTACTGTTCATCATCTTCTACACCTACTGACTTTACCATCGGAGTACAGGTCAGGGTGCCACACCCTCCACTCCAACCTTTTACCGGTAAACCAGAGCATGGGGAGGAGCTGTTGCTGACGCGTGTCCTTTTCGGTAATTTCCCCTCACAAAATTGGCGCCGTCTGTGGGAAACTTTTAGCCGAACCCACCATTTGCTCACACCACCTCTCCCGGTCAGCATGGCAGACCAAACTCCTCAGTCTATCGTCGAAAACCAGCCCCCTCAAGCCATTCCCTGCACCCCTTCCGCCATGCAAACGTTCGCATCGGGCCAATCTTCTGGACAACCAGAAAGGCCCATGACCATACCTGATCCCATCCTGTTACTCTTACAACAACAACAGGCCACTCTGGCCCAGATAGTCAGCCAGCAATAGTCACTGCAGGAGCGGCTTGATGCTTTAGAGCATAGTAACTTGGAGATCGACGACGAATCTCCTAAAGGGGGCTCTACGGCTTGTAAACTCAATTTCCCTTCTTCCCCTCCCCCCAAAGTAACAATCCCGATTTCGCCGTCTGCACCAGAGAATCTGGAGAGAAGATTCACTCACTCCTTCTACTGACGAGACTGCCTATCTTCGTTCTCTTGGTGCTCATGCTGAACAACGAGATCTCCGTGTCAGCAACGACGGGTTGAAGACAGGCTTAACCCTCAAGGACGTGGAAGCTCTGATCAATGCTCGAGTCAGAGGAGTGACGAGCGGGGCCTCTCTCGATCAATACGCTCAGAAGTACAAAGACGAGGAGGAGACGTCCACTTTTTCCAAGGAGATCGTCGAATCATATACCCCGTCAAAATTCGTGGTACCAAATTTTGTTAAGTTCGATGGGAGGAGAGATCATATTGACCACCTGACTGACTTCAAGAATGCTATGGTTGTCCGTAATCCGGATGATAATCTCCTCTGTAAAGCCTTCCCTAGTAGCCTGACTGAGGCGGCTGCGAGATGGTTCCGTAATCTACTCGCTGGATCGATCAAGTGTATGGCTGATCTCAGGTCAGTTTTCATTGACCAGTACATCATTAACAAGAAGAAGAAAGCAGGCGCAGATTCACTCTTCGCCATGCGAATGAAGTCGACTGAACCCCTTAGAGACTTTATTCAATGGTTTACCGATGAAGTCTCTAATATCGATAAGATTGAAGACTGCATTTGCATAGCGGCCTTCAAGAATGCTATACCCAAGAATTCTAAGCTCTACGAATCTCTTGCCCTTGACTGTCCAATCAAGATGGACGAACTGATAGTTTGTGCCTCTAAATACGGGAGGATGGAGGACGATATTGCAGCAACGACGAGACCCAGAGCACGAGGGGTAGATGCTGTGGAGTGGGGAAGTAGATCCTCCTCGAAGAGAGGGAAGAGACCAAAGTATGAATCATCTTCTAGCGACGAGGAACCACGGTAGCGCACAAGACATGAAAAGGTGGTGTACGTTGAACGACGGGAAGAACCGAACCGACACTCGTTGGGAGTCCGCCAAGATTTAGATTCATCAAGAAGAACGGATCTAAGTCCCAACTCCCAACGGCGGGACGACCGTGCCTATCAGAGACAAGAGGAACCTGGGCATAACAAGGAAAGGGAGAATCAGACAACAGAAAGACGTCCTTTTACATCTCGCGCTGGTCAAGTCAACTTCACAGCGAGCCCGGCGACGATTATGAAGACGATGGAAGACAAACCATACTTCGAATGGCCAGCACGGACCGTTCGTGATGTCACCTCGGGACCCAAGGCGCATGAGTATTACGGATCCATCCACTCAATCTCATGAGGGAGAGCCATCTGGTCATATGGGCCCAGGCGGAGAAGCTCTGAAGGGAGTCATAAATGTCATCCATCGCGCTCGAGTACCGGAAGTAGATATTGAGCAGCAGTTCCGAGCGAATGCAAGGAAGTTATCACACGTGGCAAAAGTTTGTCAGGTGCGATCGACAACGAGGGAAATCGAGCAGGCCCTATAGTTCACTGATCAGGACATGACAACTGTGGTCAGGCCTCACTACGATGCTCTTGTCTTGACTATGCGAATTGGCGATTTTGACATCAGGCGAGTGCTCGTTGACCCTGGAAGTGGGGCAGATATTCTGTATCTCCATGCTTTCGCAAAGATGGGGTTGAACCCGGCAGTTCTCGTCCCTGCACAGACCCCCTTGATAGGATTCGACGGAAGCTCGATGCAACCCGTAGGAGAAGTCATCCTACCGGTCAGAGCTGGACCTATCATCCTGTCCACTCGGTTCTCCATTGTCGACGCGCCGTCCCCATACAATGCCATCTTGGGGCGATGGTGGACTCACGAAATGAGAGCGGTTCCGTCTTCTTATTATCAGGTACTGAAATTCCCTACTCCGGACGGACCAAGTGAAATACGAGGAGACCAGCTGATATCGCAAAAGTGTGATTATGCCCCACCCGACCTACTCAAATAGCAATTACAGATCGGGTCCGTGGAAGAGAAGAACCCGGGTGAATCGTTGACGAACCACTCTGTTGAACCCACGAAGCTTGTCAACCTTGAGACGGAGAACGAGCCAAAGACGCTACAAATTGGGACCTGTTTGACAACGGACGAAGAGCATGAGTTGATAAATTTTCTGAGGAGGAATCTTGATGTTTTTGCTTGGTCCCACGAGGACATGACGGGTATCAATCCTGAAATCATCTGTCACCATCTCAACGTTGATCCCGTAGTCAATCCGGTTAAACAGAAGCCTCGTAGACTTGCTCCGGCCTACCATGAGGCCGTCAATGAAGAGATTGATAAGTTAATTCAGCACGGGTTCATTCGTGAGGTCCAATATCCAGAATGGATAGCCAATGTAGTAGCTGTTCCGAAGAAGAACGGGAAAGTCAGAGTCTGTATTGATTTCACTAATGTTAACAAAGCTTGTCCGAAAGACTTCTTCCAAGTTCCCAGAATCGATAGACTTATCACTGCCACCGCAGGTCACGAGATGTTGTCCTTCATGGACGGGTATTCGGGTTACAATCAAATCCTCTTAGCTGAGGACGATCAAGAGAAGACGGCCTTCATAACGGAGCGTGGCCTATTCTGTTATCGGGTCATGCCCTTTGGCCTGAAGAATGTCGGGGCCACTTATCAACGGTTAATGAATCTGATGTTTGGACCCTTGCTTGGTAAATCGGTGGAGGTGTACATTGACGATATCGTTGTGAAAAGCCGAACTCGGGTCTCTCTTGTAGCCGACTTGGTGGAGCCATTTTCTATTTTACGCATTTTCAATCTGAAGTTAAATCCTGATAAATGTATATTCGGCGTCACCTCGGGCAAATTCCTTGGTTACCTCGTCAGTTAACGGGGCATCGAAGCAAATCCCACGCAAATCCGTGCTCTGATAGATATGCCGGAACCAAAGACAAGGAAAGAAGTTCAAAAACTGACAGGACGTATCGCTGCTCTTAACCGGTTTATATCGAAGTCTTCTGACCGTTGTAGACCTCTGTTCGAGTTATTGAGGAAGGATTCCGTTTTCAGGTGGACAGAAGAGTGTTCCCGATCTTTCGCCGCCTTGAAGACGTATCTAGGCTCCGCTTCGATCCTCTTCGTACCTGAACCTGGTGAAGTGTTGTACCTCTATCTCTCCGTTTCGGAACGAGCCATTGGCTCCGTGCTGCTCAGAAGTCACAACGGCGTAGAGAAGCCTATTTATTTCGTCAGCAAAACATTCCACAAGGCAGAATCCAACTATAGCAAAATGGAAAAGGTATGCCTGACTCTTGTCTTTTCTACTGAAAAGTTACGTCCTTATTTTCAGGCACATACCATCGTCGTCATCACTACGTACCCTTTGAAAATTGTGCTGGGGCGACCTGAAACTACGGGACGTATGTCAAAGTGGGCAGTGACACTCAGCGAGTTCGATATCCAATATCAGGCCCGAACCGCAGAAAAAGGACAGGCCGTTGCAAGCTTCCTGACCGATTTCCCCATGGAGGAGGCCGAAACTTCAGTAGAGCCCGACCGTCATGAGCTCCCAGTCGATGCGGAGGAGGATACCGTTGTGGAAGACGAGGCGGGAGATGGAACCAAACTGACGATGTGGTGCGGATGGGTCTTGTACGTAGATGGGTCGTCTAATGTCAGCTGTTCGGGACTTGGTGCTGTTCTTGTCAGCCCAGATCATAATAAAGTACAAAAGCTGACGCGTCTTGGTTATGCTGCCTCCAATAATGAAGCTGAATATGAAGCGTTAATACTTGGGTTGCAAAGTGCGCGAGAGTTGGGAATTTCTAAACTCAGAGTGTTCTGTGATTCACAAGATGAACGGATGAGACGCTACGCTGCACTTTTACAAGAACAACGAAAGGCCTTTGATGTCATCGAGATTAAACATGTCCGAAGGGACGATAACAGGCATGTTGATGCATTGGCATACCTTGCCTCGATGATGCAAACTGATGAATCCAAGACAATCCTCATGGAGTATAAGGAATACCCCTCCATTGAACTGCAAACACAACGCACGGTGTTATTCGTAAATCAAGTGTCAAGCTGGATGACGGGCATAATAACTTATTTGAAGAATGGAATTCTCCCCTTCGACACAAAGGAAGCAAGACGAATACAGTATAAAGCTCCCCGTTATACCCTTGTGGATGGGGAACTGTACCGTAAATCCTTTGGAGGACCCCTTTTGAGATGCGTGCATCCTGAAGACGTAGAGAAGATCTTAGCCGAGCTCCACGAAGGGATTTGCGGCATCCATTCGGGAGGACGGACTATCGCTCATCGTGCTCTGGGGCAAGGATATTTTTGGCCATACATGCAAGCTGACGCACAAAAGTACGTACAAAAATGCAGTCAGTGTCAGCGTCATGCGAAATTAATTCATGCCCCCGCTCAGGAACTCAACATCGTGTCTCAACCTTGGCCTTTCGCTCGCTGGGGACTTGATATCGTAGGACCCTTTCCTAAGGCTCCCGGTAATCTAACTTTTCTGCTGGTAGCCACGGATTACTTCTCCCGGTGGATCGAGGCTGTTCCACTTGCTCGTATTAGAGAACAAGAAGTGAAGAAGTTCTTGTGGGAACATATTGTCTGTAGATTCGGCATTCCGCAGTCCATCATTTCTGATAACGGGAAGCAGTTCACAGGAAAATTCATTGCCGACTTTTGCCGAGAGTTGAAAATCAAGCACATCTTCTCTTCTCCTTATTATCCTCAGGGGAATGGCCTTGCCGAAGCAGCTAACAAGAACATTTTGAATGCCCTCAAAAGAAGACTGGAAGATTCCAAGGGAAAGTGAACCAGCGAGTTACATAATGCGTTGTGGGGATACAGGACAACACCGCGGAGCCCTACGAACGAGATCTCGTTCTCTTTGGCATACGGGACAGAGGCTGTTATTCCCACCGAAGTCTGCCTGCCAACAACACGTTCCCGAAAGAAGCACGGAGAGGAAGACAAAAACGTCGAATTAATGGCTATTCATTTGGACTTGCTGGAAGAAAAGCGGGAAGATGCTAGTATCCAGATGAAACGGTATCAGCAACAGTTACGAAAGGCATACAACAAGAAAGTACGGAAAAAGATTCTTCAAGTCGGAGATCTCGTTCTTCGAAAAGTCTTCCAACATACACGAGAAGTCAATAGCGGAAAGCTGGGTCCCAACTGGGAAGGGCCATACATCGTGGACCGTGTCGGGAGCCCCGGTGTGTACTACCTTAAAGACCTATAAGGTAATGTAATTCAGAAGTCATGGAACGTCATGAATTTAAAACAATTTTTCCAATAAAGTTGTGCGTTATGAGCATTTGCTGTGAGCATGTGATCAATCGTTTTTATTTACATATCCAGTACTTTGTAAAATGTTATAGATGTGTTACCACAGCGGGTGCATTTCACACGAACAGGGTATTCACCACAAGACACAGGTGGCTCATACAAAGGAGTTGTCATCTGAGCATACTGGTGGCTTATACTAATGGAATGTCCTCTGAGCATGGTGTCCCGATGTGTTACCACAGCGGGTGCATTTCACACGAACAGGGTACTCACCACGGGACACAGGTGGCTCATACAAAGGAATTGTCATCTGAGCATACTGGTGACTTATACTAATGGAATGTCCTCTGAGCATGGTGTCTCACCACGAGTTACCACAAGTTCGTCTTTATGAAATGGACCATTTGTCGAAGTACGTCCGTAGTGTTAATCCGCGTCTTTGACAACCCCTTATTAGAGTAATATAGTAAATTATATTCGTTATGAGAGGGGTATCCAATCACGAGTTAATTATATGCTATTTGTCTTATTTGAACGAAATGTCTATTCCGGATCGATCGGTTGCTACACGGTGACCACAAATGGAGATATATATAAAATTTACTAACAGGAGTCGAACATCCGAATTGCCATGAGTACATCCAAAATAAAATATGAAAAGAAGGGGATAGGAATGAGGAAAGATCAATCTTCGTCAACTTCAACAACTACGACAGCGTCATCGGGAACGATCGGAACGTTGTCAGCAGCAACAGCGGTATCGGCGGAAGCAGTTTCAGCTGGAGCCTCGGGGAGAACGGGAGATGGTCCAATAGGTGACGGGGGTTGTCCCCTTCCTTGTACCTCGAGCTCTTCACCGAGCGGGAACTCCATGCCCACAGCCTCAGAACGAGTGGCCTCGTCCTTCGATTGCTGGGGAGACTATACCAGTCGTCCCGATTCTCGAAGCTCGTTCATCAGCTCCCTCTCCGTCTCGACCCGATCTTCGGCTATCAACCGTTCCATCTCTGTCTGGAAGTGGGCTCGAAGAGAGTCCGTTAAAGCCTCCTTGGCGGCTTTAACCTCCTTGTCCCTCATGGCGGCGGTCTCCTCAAGCTGTTTGGCCAACGCTGCCTTCTCGGCTTCAGTCGCCTCTAGCCGTTGACGGAGAGTGTTCACGATCTCGTCCATCTCGTTGATCCGAAGGACGGATCTCTCGGCCTGTTCCACCGCCGCCTTCTCTCCCTCCATCGGCCTTACGGGCTTCGTCCCGAGCTTTGTCCCGTTGTTTCACGGCCGTGGCAATCGTGCCTTTAGCAGACCGCAGGTTAGCTCTAACGGACATCAACTCGTGGTTCAGCCGTTTCACGTCCTCGGCCCCCCTCTTCTCTAGGTCGATGACTTTGTCCCTCAGCGCATTGGCATTACGCCTGTTTTCGGTGGTGATTTCGTACATCCCGGCAAGCATGTTGCCCAGCTAAAAAAAAAAAAAGGGGGGGGAGAGAGAGAGATGGTATCAAAAAAAAAACGTACCGTGGCAACAGCTCGACTCGCGGCACTGAACATCCTCATCCAGTGCATGTCTCTCATTGCGGCTATATCCGCTGGGAGTCTCATCGCCAACATCATCGATGTGGCAACGGAGTCGTGCTCCATTGCCGAATGTACAACGGTAGGACGAGCATATCCTCGGGGGAAGACGGGATTCCATAGCTCGGCGGGGCCCCCCATGGTAATCCTCTCTCGAGGAGGGGCAAGAGATGAAGGAACAGAAGACGGGGAAGCGGAAGACGAAGCCACGTTTGCGGCTGGTGAGGAAGTAGAGGCCGGGACAACCACAGGGGCAGTAGAGTTGGGAGGAGCAACAGCAGCCGTATCTGCCACAGTAGACAGAGCAGCTACGATAGCCACGGGAGGGCCGGTGCTAACAATTGGAGGCTCCTCCGCGGGGATACCACTCCCCTCGCCGAATGTTGCGGCTTGAGTAGATGACACCCCGGCGGACTCCCGTTCTCGAACCCTCTGGTCGTGCTCCGCCTCTCGCCGAGCTTTTTTTGCCTTCAGGGCTTTGAGAGCTTCTTCCCTCTCTCTTTTCTCCGTCTTCTTATCCGCCGCAGATAGACGGGAGGGACGAGAAGGGCGGGGAGGACGAGTCAGCGTCGGAGCTTGTGAGGATCGCTGTGGTAAGGGAAGTTGGTCAGCCATGTCTTCCTCTATCTCCTCGTCAAGGAAAGCTATCGGCCCGAGCGGTCTCTGAGGCGATGAATGAGCTGGTCGGCGAGGCTTTCTAGGTAAGGTCTCTGCCTCTACAGCGGACCCTGTCTCTTAAGCAGAGGACGGCGTCCAGGTGACGTAATCGTCCCCTTTATCGATGCGAACTTTCCGAAGCGCGTACTCTTCTTCCACGGAAAGTTCAGAGAAACGTGGCTTAGAAATCTCTGCAGAAATAGCGAAACGTTATTAGCCATGTAACAGGAATACGTTTTCAGAACAGACAACGGAGAATGATTCAAAAGTAACAGACCTGAAGTAAATTCGTGGGGAACAGGACGGACAGTCTCTGCCCTCCAAGCTCCGGAGACCACGAAAGGCATCTCCTTCCAGTCCCGTTCCACATCAGGGAGGTGTGTGAAGATATCGGGGATCCTGGGTTTTTGACTCCAGGTGAAGTACGTTTTCTTTCCCTCCTCATCAACCCCCGGACATTTCACGACATGGCGGAAGTGGAAGACGTGCCTGGCCTCTACGTTGTACCCGTCTCTGTTGAACTTGTCCATCAGAGAGATGTATTTGTAGAACTTCGGGTGCATTTGCCCCGGGGCAACTTGAAGGACGGACAGGACGGAGTCCGCAATGGGAGATAAGGGAAATCGAAGTCCGGCCTCGAACTGGGCGAGGTAGACGATAGTGCAGGAAGAACGGTGGTCTGGAAGAACGTCTTCTTCCTTAAAATGAATGTGGACATGAGGGGGAATTTGGTAAAGGGCTCTGTAATGGTCAAGAGCGTATTTGACAACTGCTTTGGTTTTGGGTTTGGAAACGCTGGTGATAACACCGTGAGAGGCACTGCCTGAACAACTGGCTTCATCAGCACTATCTATCCTAACAACTTCGGCAGACATGGTGGCAAACAAGTATAGCAAAAAAAAAAGGAAAACGACCACAGAACAAAAGAAGAGGTGGATGGAAGAGGTTAAACTGAACACAAAAGAAGAGAGGAGAATCTTACCAAAAACTGTATATCTAGGAAGTAAGGAGTACGACAAGAGAAGAGAGAAGAGCAGAGCAGCAGACCGTCGGTGAGAAGAATTTCCGGCAGAGTAGCAGAACGCAAGAATTCAAGCGAAGAAGATGAAGTACCAGGCCTTCAACATTTATAGACCAATCCATAACTCGAAGGACGATAATGACCTCGATCTATACCGTACGCGTATCCACGCATGCAGACAACATGAAAGGTAGGATGGTCTTCTGACCGAGTTAAGTAACCGTCGGGTAAAACGAAGCGTCCGAAAGATAATGATGACAGCTTGCCAAACATTTATGAGGTATGACGTTTCGGCACGCGCAATACAGCTGGCACGACGTTACGTCTTCGCGTGCAGAATACGTGACCTGTCGCCATTCTGAGGTTAGCAGTATCTTCTCCTCCGTCGTTTCACTATATTTATGACACTCTGAACCACGTTCAAAGTATCATAAATGGGCAATTTGTAATGGGTAAATTTCGTAAAACCCCAAGTATGGTAGTAACGAGCTCGTCCTCGGTGTGGTGTTATCGTTTGAGCTCATTTCCGTCATCTCTTCGACGACGGGCCCGTTGTCATATGGACGACGAGAACGTTGTCCACCGAACGACGACCCCGTTATCTCATAGACGACGATCACGTCTTCATTCTGACAACGTACCCGTCGTCTTATTGTCAACGACCCCGTACCCCAACACGTAATGAGATCCGGTGCTATTGCCCAGTCGCCTGGGACTGATCTTACCTCTACAATGGTAGGTGGGAAACACTGTCTTGGCATTAAATCCAACATTAAATGTCATTTAATGCTAGTCACCTCAGACGAGTTCCTACTCTATGCCTGCTCTCTTTTATATGCAGATACGCGTGCAGTACGAATGACCGGGAGATCTATCTAAAATGATTATTGAAGTATACATCAGAAATTTGAGGTGTGCATGGTCATCCATGGGTGCCTATGGCCATGGCGGCAGGGGCCTATAAGAACCTGTGAAAAACAGTGTGAATGAACGGATTTTTTAAGAGCTAAGACCCTTAATCTCTCTGCATTTGTCTTACTGTTCATCATCTTCTACACCTACTGACTTTACCATCGGAGTACAGGTCAGGGTGCCACACCCTCCACTCCAACCTTTTACCGGTAAACCAGAGCGTGGGGAGGAGCTGTTGCTGACGTGTGTCCTTTTCGGTAATTTCCCCTCACAATATATATATATATAGTTTTTATTAATATAATATAATACTAAATTAGTCTATGAGATAATGACAACAAAAAGAAATTTGAGAAGCTAAAAAAACTCTGCCCTAACTCTTTACTCTCTTGGACTAGAGGATTGTTCTCAAATTTTAAATGTTTTTATTAAAATTACTCAAAATAACCATACAAATCAAGCTTGAGCCAACTTGAACTTGGCTTGGTTTAAATCAAATTCTCGGTAAAGATTGTTCAAGCCAAGTTTAGGCCTGAAAATTTGAGCTCGAAGTAAGCTTAAGGCAATCTCTCGAATAAAGTCTAATTGTGAGTAACCCTATAAGATGAGAATATATTTATATTCTTCATAATGCAAAGGCACAAGGTGGGACTAATTGAAGGGAAGCAATGAGATCCAAAAGCCCACCGCCCTAATTGTAAGAAAAGTCAAGGGCTTATGATGAATACCAAATAATCATGGAAAATAAATATATAGATTTGTCAAGAAAATATAAGACAATGGCGCCAACTATATTTGACTCTACAATTTGGGGAAGAACTCTACCGTTAGTAGGACCAATTCAATAGAGTACTGCTTGACTACTCCCATTCTGAAGCATAGCCAGCATGGATTCTAATATCGGCCGACACATGAACGTACTAAGGAATAAGTATGTCATTGTTGTCAGAGCAATGCTAAAGGCACCCTCACATGAACTGCATGCCAAATAGAGGGCTTAGTCCAATAAGTGTAATGCTCCAACCATCCAAGTATCGTAGCACGCGCTTATCATTTGACCCAGCTTTCAATGTTAGGTTTTTTAACCAATTAGTTATTGTGATTGCAGCTGCACTTAGTGTCTGCTCTTTAACGCCATCATGTTAGCAATAATCTAGAAAGGGTTTATAAACCCTTAACTAGGGTTTTAGAAATGCTGACATGGGAGGCTAAGGAGAGCACAAAAAAGTGCACATTAGGGTTTGCATGCTCCTTAACATGATTTTTTTTTTTTTTGGGGGCTGACCGATACACAGTTAGGCCGCCACCCCGTTAGTTGTTTAGTGTATGTTTTGAGTTAGTAGACAGGTGGAGATTATAACGCTCACACCCTCTCGGAAATGGATCCCGGATCAATTGAGTGGCGACTAGCACACACCGTCGATGGAGGGCAAACTTAGCTTCCCTTCTTAACTGATACTTAGATATAATAAGTATTTCTTTAACAGGCAGCGACAGGCCACTGATCATATGACAATAGCTGTCTGATGGTACTGACTTTCTCTACTTGCTCCATCCATCTTAAGGTGAAGATGGTTTGATCATGATTTTGATGGGGCAACTCAGCAGGTGACACATTTGTCAAAAAGGTCTAGTTTGGGTGGGCCATCTCATGTGATGGCTCATCACCATCAACATCGGCAGAAGCACAGAAACAAATACGCGCGAGTACATACAGAGATGTCTGTGTTTAGCCCCCCAAACAAGAAACAAGAAACAAAGGCTAGAGGCGAAGCGATTCCGATACCATCCATGTCAAATGTCTATTTAGTTTGACAAAGGAAAGAGTCATGGATGGGGGTCGAGCTGTTCCATCATCGTGAAATAAGCACGGGTGAGTGATTAGACACGTGGCCGACAATGGATTCAAAAACAGCCACAAGAGCTATAAGAAGAAGGAGAATATAACTGGATAGTGGTGGGAAGCATGATGGGGTTTGCACAGGGGATCTTTCTATTTCTATTTATTTTTATTTTTAATTTTACAGTTAGGCCACAACCTCAATTAGCACTGGTTAGCATGTTAGAGCAAGGTTCATAATTCTGTTTTCACTTCGTTGAAAATTAAATAATGATATTTATGTACATATATTAGATAGAAAAAAAAAATTATTTATTTCAATCAATTTTTTTAAATTTTAAGAGCCAAAATTCCGTAAAATATCGACATATAATTTGAGAATATTCTATTTTTATAAAATATTTTTAAAAATAGAACTTTAAAACTTTATTGAGATATTCGATTTTTTTTTTATAAACATGGATATCCTTAGCCTTAAGACTCAGACTAGTTCGAGTCCCACGTGCTGCATAGGAAATCCTCTCACCCCATACGACCAATATTGAGGGGAGCCTAGGAATCGACCTCTGGGTTTAAGATTCGTCTTTCGGCCAATGGGCTACACCCCAGGGGTGGATCAAAATTTTTGATATTAACTAGATTTTAAACCTTGGATTAGAGAGCCGAGCTCCCAGCTTAAGAACGGGCTAAATTTTGGTGGGTCTATCAATCCTTACACCATCACTCACCATCACTCGAGTGAATGGAACACTATATATACACCTGGGTTGGCTAAATTTAGTAGGTCTATCGATAGTCACACCATCATTTGAGAAAATGGAACCCTAAACACGGATAGACACCCTGGCATTACCCCCAAGCCATTCGGTGAGATATTTCTAGTTGGTGGTAGTACCCACTTGCATTTTTTTCCTCAATTCAATCAAAGAGCCCCAAATGCAAGGGAAGGGCAAAAGAGTACGCCCTACGTTTTAAAATCAAGCGATTTCTGATAATTAGCGTATAATGAATGCTTTCATACATTACTATTTTGACTAAACCGACAAACCCACCCACCCTCTCTCCCTCGGCCCCTCCTTATTACCGAACGCTAGACTTTCATACACCTTTTTCTTTAGCGTGTGGCTCTCACTGCTAGTGTACAACAGACACCCATGAGCCACTCTCTCTCTCTTTCTCTCATCAAAGCGTGAACATGAAAAACATATATATTTCTATGTTTGCATACATGTATCAGTATATGTGCAAGTGTAGATTTTCGTTTTTGATTTAGTTGTTGGGTTCCTGGGATCTGGGATGCTGGCTTTCTTAACTTTTGGCCGTTTTCAGGAATCAGAGGCTCTTTTGCAGTTTTTTCGACCGTAAAAATGGTGCCCTGTTAATGGCGTTCGGGTGACGTGGCTTTGAATATTGCTGTAGCCTGTATGTTTTCTTCTCTCCTTGCTGCATTAACTTGATGCTCTAGATGAGAATGTTGTTGTTTTTGGCCATGGCCTCATATTTGCGCTCATTCTATTGATAGAAATCTACTTGATTTGTTCTTGTTATTCCCTATTTCAAAACTAAAAACCAACCCAATGCTCCAAGGTGCTTTTTCTTTCTGTTCCAAAGAAGGACTTCTGCAAAGCTTTGCTAAAGATAAAGAAAATGCAATGGCTCTTTATTAAAGCAACTCTCTACACTTGCCTGCTTGTGCAAGTGGTAGTGTGTATCCCCGTCAAGGTAAATATGGGATCCATTTCAATGAGTTGTGGTGTGTATCACCGTCAGGGTAGTCAAGGTAGTCTGGGATCCATTTCAATGAGTTGTGGTGTAACAGATGGTCTAGCTTACAATGCGAGAATATAACCTACTAAGAGCATTCCTAGCAGCCTCACCAAATTTCACTCACCAAAATAGCCAAAACCCACAAAAAGTGGTTTTGGTGAGCCACTTTTTTAAAACACTCCCAACAGCCTCACCATTTTAACCAAAAAAAAAAAGGAGAGAGAAATGATATTTTATCATTTATGTGGGAAAATGAAAAAGGAAGAGAGAAAAATATTATTTTATTGTTTGTGTGGGACCAAAAAAAGAAAGGGAGAGAGAGAAACCTTATTTTTTTTTTTTTGTGGGCCCAAGGGTGAGAAGATTTAACTTTGGTGAGTCTACAGTACTCACCAAATGGATTTCTTCATTCTGTTGAGGCTGTTGGGAGTCATTTTAACACCTTTTTAATCTTTTGGCTCACCAAAATAACCAAAAAGTTATTTTGGTGAGGCTGCTAGGAATGCTCTAACCACTCAAGTACTACAACGAGCTTACCAGGTTGCGTCCTAACCTATAACTTATCTGTGATTCCAAAAAAAAAAAAATCCTAAATTGTCATTGTGCTTAAAGAAAGTAGCATTGTCCACTTTAATTGTAAACATTCCAATTGAATAGGGACAAAAAAGAAAAATAGAAACCATCCAAGGACTCCTTATAAAATTGGAAAGAAATCGATATCATAAATAGCTATTTACCATACTAAATGACCTGGTTGATCCAGCACCATTGATCCTGTAATAAGCAGGGCTGGTACATTTCAGCAACACCTCTTTAATAAAGTGGGCTGTGAGTTATCTGATATTTCCCCATTTCCCCATTTGAAGGAAGAAAGTAACAGCTTTCATTTTTCAAGGGAAAGTGTTCAGTACTATGCCGTAGTAGCATTATGGCTCTCTTTATCATTCCATCAGTCGATTGAAGCAAGCATCATGAATGAGGCTTCAACAAATTGACGGTGATAGCAGAGAATCATATCTTTGATCCCAGACGATAGAGGGGTCATAAATGTTCACGGGATGTGTTGATCATCATCCTCAATGCTCATGCGATGCATCCTACATTCTCCCATTCCGATCCCCCCAAGCTGTTGGAAGAAGACAATGATGAAGAAGATCTTCGAGCACGCCCAAAGATCCTTACCCCTATTGCCAAAGAGCTCTAGCGTTCGGAATTAGGTCAAAGTATTTAATTTAGGTTTACCTACATAGTACATACCCCTTTTTTCCTTTAAGAAAATGCTTATTTATTTATTTTAATTTTCATTTTTCTCATTTCTTGGAAATCATTTCATGGATAAGTATTTATCTACGGACTATGGTACTCTCAAATATACTCCCAAATCTATTCCTTGATCTCAATAATTTATAACCAACCACTAAAGGTCAGGATTTGAGTTAACTTATTTTGTCTTTTCTAATGCCACATCAACTCTAATCCTAATCGTTTAACAATTGAGATAAACGGTTAGGATTTGGGAATATATTTGGGAGTACACCTTGAGAGTATCCCTAGACTAAGTCTTTATTTGCATGTGTTTTTCTTTAAAAAAACTCCAATTGGTTTTCAATTTTCATTGGGAGATCTTCAAGCACAAGATCCTTACCCTTATATTACTCTCAAATTTAAGGACACCGATTGAATTCCCTATCAATTGATCCAGAATCTAACGATGCTATGACATGTGTGGGGCCCACTGTTTAATGCATATGTGCATGGTGTCGTTGCAAGGTTTAAATTTTCGTTGAAATTTTGCGAAATTTCGGTTTCAGACAACTCCACTGATATCAAAACTGAGTATATTTCGGAAATCGGATTTCGATCAAAATTCCGAAAATTTTGTGTGAAATTTCGAATTTCAAATATTTCAGAATTTTTGCCGAAATGTGATTTTTTATTTTTAAATAATTTTTTAATTAAAATTTCAAAATATTTACTGAAATTTTGAAATTTTAAAAATAAAATAATAATATTTATCTAAATATATAAAATTTTAATAAAATATTATTTTTTTAATATATATATTAATAAAAAAATGCAAATATAATTAATAAAATATTAATATTTTAAATTTCGAAATTTCATCGAAATCCCACAAATTTTTGGGATTTTGGTTCGGGTTGGCTGACCGAAATAGTTGATAATTTCGAAATTTCAAATCATGTATTGGATCAGACGATTCAGCTATCGATAGCGCAACAATTCCTAGTGTTGTATAGCTAATTTATTAAATAATCTTGGTTCAAGATATACAGTTTGGTTGCAACCTCGGTGGTATAGCTAACTGCAACCCAGTTAGCATGGTTTGTTATAGGTTAGCCAACGGGTGGATATTTTAACCATTATACCCCTGAGATTTGATCCCAAATCAATCGAGTGGTAGAATACGCTCGCTTTCCCAATTTATGTTGAGTAATAGTGCGCACCTTGGTCGAGAATGAGACTATTCCTCCTCACCCTCACAAGGCCCATTCTAACTAGGAGTCAAATCCTCTACGGTATAACCGGATTTGGCAAATCAGGTTATCACCCCTAGAGGTCACCACGTGTCTCCTTTGACATCCCTTAACCATGAGTAAAGTTCACCCACTCTTAGGGTTCACCCACCCATCCTTCGGTTTTTTTTAAAAAAATATTAATTCTTTTTTTAAAATTAAAAAAACTGATTTTAGAGTTTTTTAATATTAAAAACAGTTTTTTAATTTTTTTTAAAAAGAATTAATATTAAAAAAAAAAAACAAGGATGGGTGGGTGAATGGGTGAACCCTAGGGGTGGGTGAACCTTACCCACGATTAAGGGTGTCAAAAGAGACACATGGCGATTTCTAGGGTTGATAACCGGATTTGGCAAATCCGGTCATCACCGTAGATGATTTGGCTCCTTCTAACTATGGTTAACAAGTTTTAACTTTATAGTAATATTTTTTTAATTTTTTTTTAAAAAAAACCAATGTCAAATGTTTTAATCATAAGAATTAATAAATCTTAACTACAGTTAAAGAAAATTTTAAAAAAACACGTGGCATAAAAAAAGGCAAGCGAGTAAGTCACCTCCTTCAACGGAGGAGGTGAATATTTTTCATTTATGTTGACCTACATACCCTCTGTTTCCCTTAAAAAAAAACCTTATTTATTTGTTTAAAAATCCATTTACTCATTTCTTGGGAATCATTTAATAGAAAAGTAATTATATATGTAAAACTCCAATTGGTTTTCATTGGGGGAAATTCCAAAGATATCTCATGCACAGGATTTTGCATGGCATATAAGAGAAGAATTGGAAGAAAGAGTAATGCTCTACTAGAGAGTTCTTTGATTATAACTCTTTTAAAATCTCCATCTCTCCCTTCCTTCCCTTTGCATGATGGCAAAAAGTAGTTTCTTATTTATTTTTGTTTGAATTTTTCCAAATCTTCTTTTATAGGTTTAAGGGATTGTAGGGCTCTAACAGGAAACAGCGAAGATGGATGGTGGGATCCTTGATGGATGAAAGGTGAGGTATGTACAATTCCCCTATTTGCATATACCACTGAATTGCTTGTGTACTTCACTTTTGTATACCTAAGCTAAGGAATAGTATAGCTAGACCTATCTCTCATCATCCCTTTTTCTCTCTTCTTCTTCTTCTTCATCTTCCATTCCCACTTTTTCCTGTTCCTTGTCTTTCTGAAGCTTTCATTTGAACCACATGATCATGATTCTTATTTTCAAATATATTCACTCAAACAACATAACCCTTTTTCCTTATTGATTTTTTTAATGAAAACTTTCTTTTCCCTCTTGTGGGATGTCCTAAAATCACCCCTTTTAAGTGTTTGGCAATTCTTCAAAGATATCTGAGTTGTACTTTACTCTTTTAAGGGTAGGTGGTTTTACTGAGAGAAGTCATTCCTCAAACAATTCTAGTCTTTTTAATCTAGATAATGTTATATTTATGCTTTTACTCCGATCAATTCTGGTAAATTGATCAACTAAATATTAATAATTATTTGAATATTTTGGTGAGATTACACACTCATCTGAGATGGCTATTTTGCTCCAATAATTTCTGTTTATCCAAGATAGTATTACGAATTCAATTTTATTGTGAAATTGGAATTATTATGTATAGTTCCCGTTAGACCCTGTAGAACAAAAATCAAGTAATGCATATGAATTTCATGTTTCACATGTTTTATAGATATTGCCATCCAAACTAAGGCATGGTTTTCGCAAGTATTATGAGTATTTAGTTATGCATGTTATGAGTATGTTTTTTCCTTTTTTTTCTTTTTAAATGGGTGATCATGCTATCTAACTTTTTATCACTTTTTCCATAACCAAAGATGGAACAATATACTTCAGGTTTAGAGTTTCTCGCGGAGAAGATACAGAAGGGGCATGAATCAGTTCTGTGAAGTAGGAATATGTCAGTATATTTTGATTAGAGGAAGAAGTAAATGTAAAGATGAAGTTTATGAAACTTGGGACAAGGCCAGATACCTTCTATACAGAAGAAGCCACCAGGTATTGTGAATTATAAACAGATTAGACATTAAGTGAGATTCATAATAGTTCTCTTTCCAATGAAGCAATGTGATCAAATTTCAGGGAATTTGTTTCAATCGTGCAGGTCCGTGTCTTCCGATGTGCCTAGCGACCTCATCATACAAATTAACAGCATCAAGTATCTTCTTCATAAGGTAGTCTTTATCTGAATTACATTTAAAATAAAAAAATAAAAGCTTGGGGATCTCATGAGCCAAAAAATTGATTGTTTTGATGATCCTGACAATCCAATCAACAGCATTCTCTTCAATTGTCAGAAAAATATTGCAAATGATCCAGAAGATGCTCTCAACCTGATAGTTATAATTATCCGATGGGGTTATTATCTGATTGAGAAGCTCTCCTTCTGGTTCTCATCCAGTAGTGGGTCCTTGACCCATTGCATGTATGAAACAACTTGCAGGATTGACAATTTCTTTTTTAGGTTCCCATCTATAAGGGTTATCAGAAGAATTAGAAAAATATCACAGATTTAGTGCAAATAAAACCCACTAATTATCATCTTACCTTATGAAACCAAAATTCAACAGTTGCAAATAAATCAAAATCCTATCCAACTGAAGGACAAGTCTATTAAGATGAAGCCATGAATGAGAATTCGCATTCCTAGAAATAAAACCATACATAAACTTCTATACAGATCAATTCAAAGCCCAACACAAATCCGAAAGAAAATACAGCTAAAACATATGTAGAATTTACATCTCTAACAGACATTTCAAGATACTATAGCGGTACTAAAAGTTCACTCTAAGACAGCTAAAACACTCACCAAACTACTATTATACTACTTGGTAAAGAAATTCCAAACCTTGAGTCTTCTTAATGAAAATTACTTCATAACACTCCCCCCAAACCATAAAATAGAATGTGAGATATATAATTCATGAAATCTTGAAGCTACTGAACCTCAAAATCCCAAAATCTGTTTCCTTAAGAGGAAACAATTTTTTTCTCAGCTTTCATACATTTTTTCTCTTTCACTGTCACCTAAGGCCTTGTTTTTTTTAAACTTCTCTGAGAAGAGAAGGACTTCTATAGAAGAACTTCTGAGAGAAGTAACTTCTGAAAAGTTCACATAAGTCATTTTGAGAGAAAAGCCGTTTGGTTTGACAATTGAGAAGTTCCTTTTCAACACATTCGTGAAACATGAGTTGATGCGAGTGTGTAGTGGCTTCCCAGGGAAGTCAAAACCTTCAATTTTCGTGGAAGTCATCCCCAGCCAACTTCCCTTCATGGGAAGTCAAAATTGAAAGGCAGATCAAACACATTTTTTTGCAACTTATCACTTTTGTAGAGCTAGAAATCGATTTAGAAGTTAATCTAAACACAACCTAAATCCTTCTTAATTGTGGTCTTCTGCAGTTCCCACTTCTACCGAAGTGTGGCCTCTTACAACGACTTTGCGTTGATTCTGGAGATCCTGCTGTCACGATAGAGCTTCATGATATTCCTGGAGGCGAAGAAGCTTTTGAGCTCTGTGCTAAATTCTGTTATGGAATTACAATTAATCTCAGTGCTCACAACTTTGTGCCTGCATTCTGTGGTGCAAAGTTCCTTAGGATGACTGAATCAATTGAGAAGGGGAATTTAGTCCTAAAGCTTGAAGCCTTCTTCAATTCATGTATCCTTGAAGGTTGGAAAGACTCAATAGTGACCCTGCAGACCACCGAAAAACTACCTGAATGGTCAGAAAATCTCGGAATTATTAGGCGGTGCATCGATTCAGTAGTCGAGAAAATTCTCACACACCCATCAAAGGTTGGTTAGAAACTATAATTTACTATCTATTTGCCTCTGCTGTTCATAGAATAAGGGCAAATTATTCATTTAATAGGAGGTGAAGATGACACATGTTTCTGCTTTAGTATTAGTCATAGTTAATCTTTGGCTGCTTAGTTATGAACATTTCTTCATAGGTTACATGGTCCTACACTTACACTAGACCAGGGTACGCCAAGAAGCGCCACCTTTCTGTCCCAAAGGACTGGTGGACTGAGGACGTTTCTGACCTCGACATAGACCTCTTCCGATGTATAATCACTGCCATCCGTTCAACAAACCTGCTCCCACCACAGCTCATTGGCGAAGCTTTGCATGTCTATGCATGCCGATGGCTGCCAGACACAACAAAGAGCAGCCTCCCAGAGAGCTCAGCATCTCAAAATGAAGAAGCAGTGGAGAAGCATCGGCGAGTGCTTGAAACAATTGTGAGCATGATTCCAACAGATCGAAGGTCAGTTTCGTTTGGGTTCTTGTTGAGGCTCCTTAATGGGGCAACTTTTCTCGGGGTTTCTCCTGCAACAAAGTCTGAACTCATAAGGAGATCGAGTTGGCAACTAGAGGAGGCGACAATAAGTGACTTGGTCTTTCCTTCACATTCATCAGATCGGCATTTCTACGATATTGACTTAGTGAGGACAGTGTTAGAAAGTTTTCTGGTGCAATGGCGTAGACAGGCCTCTGCAGACGAAGGTGAATCCGTTAGAACGATAAGGAAGGTGGCAAAGCTCATTGATTCTTATCTTCAAGTGGTTGCGAGGGATGTCAACATGCCGGCAATTAAGGTAGTCTACCTTGCTGAATGCTTGCCGGAAATTGCCCGGCCAGAGCACGATGAGTTATACAAGGCAATTAACATTTATCTCAAGGTACATTTTTAAGAACCATATATTTGAAAGAGCAATAGTCCCCTCCTCGGCTGAGGAGAGGACTAATCCTCCTCGCTCTCACAAAGCCCCTTTGAACTATGGTTAACAAATTTTAACCGCTATGGTTACATTAAAAAAAATTTATTCTAAAAACCAAGGTTAGATGCTCTAACCCTAAGGGTTAGCAAATCTTAACCACAGTTAAAGGGGAGTAAAAAAGGGGATGTGTGGCACACAAAAAGGGGGGGGGGGGGGGGGGGGTGAGGCGGTAAATCACCTCCTCTGACTGAGGAGGTGATTATTTTCCTATTTGAAAAGACCGAAAATTGTTTCTGAAGGACGCCTCCCATTTCTTCATGGCCTTGTACCCAGGAACCCAAACCATTAAAACGTTGGGCCGTAGTCTGAACCCAATTCGACAATTCTCACCATCCAGTAAACATACTTAATGCCTTCTGGGATTTATCTCTTAGTTAATTATCTTCAGACTGTAACTGATTTAAATGGTTACGCTCATCCTGCTGGTGCAATCGTTAGGATATGCTGTCAAATATGTGACCTGTTCAGTTGGAGAGTTTGGACTGATAAGAATGTTCACTGGTTTTAGGCAGAGATGGTTGCTACAAATATCTTTCCTCATACCTTAGCTGCATCTTCCCAGTGAATCCAAATGTCCTCTTATATTATTTTGTTAGTTCAATCCACTATCCAATTCTATGAAATCTCCATCTGATATTTATTCAACTGTTTAATCTGCTTTTATGAACACCAGGAGCACCCAGATCTAAGCAAGGCAGAGAAAAAACGTCTCTGCCGGATTCTAGACTGCCAGAAGTTGTCCCCAGAGATATGTGCACATGTAGTAAGGAACGAACGCCTGCCATTGAGAACAGTAGTGCAAGTCCTCTTCTTTGAACAAGAGAGAGGTACCAGGCCGACCAGTCAGAAACTGCCACCCAGTGAGGATACGCTTGTAGGACATCCTGTGAGATCAATTAGCAGAGGGGAGAATCACAGTAAGCCAAAGTGGGAACCAGAGGTACGATCAGGTGGAGCTCAAAGTATAGGGAAAGCTACAATGCCGAGCTTCTCTGAAAGAGATCATCACAGAATGATGAAATCGGATGGACGGCTGTCTCTAGAGTCGGAAAGAAAGGTGGTCAAGGAAATAAGAGAATTGGAGATGGAGAAGGGAAAGGAGATTGGAGAAGAAAGAGTTTCTGGCGGCAAGCTGAAGCCTAAAATCATGGAGAAGAGAAGCAAATCGGACCATGGCCGTTATAGAGGTCGGGACAGATAAGACTAAAGAAAGAACCCATTCCTCTCTGCATTTCCATCAGTTAATTCTGTTTTTTCAGTTAGAAGTAACAATCCTGAATATGATTTCTGAACTGAAACCCGGTGTATAAACCATTTCTGCTATCGTTATTAACAGAGTAATGGATCGATTCCCATCAATTGTCCAGCTGATCAGTGTAATTAACAGTCTGCACCAGAGAAGGGACAAATTCTGGGTAGAGATGGTTTTTACACCGGATTTCAACGCACAGAGGATTGTTACTATACAAGTAATCTTCATTAGGACTTTAAATTATGTTAGTCTTGCAGTGTTCTAGATTAGGAGCACTGATTTTTTGGTAAAGAGATTAGGAACATGCTTGTATTCTACTGATATATTAAGATCACTTTCAGTAAATATTACACCAAAAGATTGCTGTTTATGCTAAGCTACATACACCCGAAACTCAAGATAGAAAGCCAAGAACAACAGAAATTCAAAGGACATCTCGTTATCTGTACAATGTAACTTTGGTCACACAGACTCATCATCATCAGGAGCAGTACTCGCATACAAGATACGTATAAAAGTATGCCCAATGAATACAGGCACACCTCTCTGTACAATACTCTGTATACAAAGACGATCAAAGGCAAGAAGCTTCTTCCTCGGGCATTAGCGGAGTTCTACACAGAGGGCATGTGAAGTTCCAATAGTCCAGCCACTTCTCTAAACAAACTTTATGGAAGAGATGCCCACAACTCAAGCTGTTTATCTCCGAATCTGGTTCAAATCGGGTCAGGCAGACCGAGCAGTCGCATTCGGACAATTTGCAGTTACAGACAGAGTCAAAACGGATTGCTGGGATCCGGCTCCGGAACTCCTCAATGTTGGAATCTGATGGGATGATATGGAATTCGAATGATTCTGGTGGACTTGCGATGGAATCTGATGATGACAGATGGATTCCGACGATGTGAAGGATTGATCGGACTATGAATTTGAAAATCGAGATTGATAGCGCTGTGTTTACCATGAGGATGCAGAGGACTCCTTCGGATGGAGCTGGGAGACTTGAAAGACCCATCTTGAATGTAGGCTGGTTGAAATTTTAGGAATTAAGCAAACTAAAGGAGAAAGGAATTTTGAAAGAATTCGATATGGAGAGAGAAATGATAAGAGAAAATAGGTTGACTCTCAGCTCAACTGAGAGATTCTTCAAAAAGTTAGATTCAAGTTTTAGAGAAGATCCAGCAATCAACTGAGAGGAGATTTTTCGAAAAGTTAGATAGAGAAGATCCAGCAAATCGGAGGGCAGAAAGATAAGTGGAAATTTTCAGAACAGAGGGAAATGTTAGAATGTTGTCTGGTACTACCGTCCTGACCTTTTCTTTCACGATATCAATGAGCTGAGGAAGGATTATCTGAAAAGCATTAAGAGAGAAATCAGAACACCAGATCATGAAATTGAATCAAAAGAATTTAATTTGAGACAAACTATCAGATTTAAGCTCAAACTGCCTAATTTCAAAACTGAAAACAGATATATGGATCTCGTACATTACCTTAGAGCTTGCAGTCCAATCTCAGAATTAGACAGTTTGTTAGGAACGAAATCCTCTTGAAGAGCTAAAACACTGGATCTGCAAAGAAGCACAGAAAAAAAATTAAGGATCAATTCGACAAGAATAGTATATCAAGCTTTCTTCGTATTCAAAAATGGTTTTGAAACTGAAAAATATGGTGGAAGAAGAACCATATCCAGGTAGCCAAGTAAGAAATCCTTAGATCAGATAAACAGCTCTCCCTATATAATATAGAAGAGAGAAAGTAAACGATCTTAAGCTCAAAAAAAAAAAAAAATACAAGTGATCTAAAACTTCAAAGATCGGATTCCCAAAACAAACAAACAAACAAAATGAAATGGAAATGCTCTACTCAGAAACCGTTTTGATGTCGAGATCTAGCATTTCTTGGCAGGCAAAAGTGGAGAATTACGGATATTAGAAGATCAACCAGAATTTTTTTAATTTTTTAAAAAAAGAGAAAACTTCAGACAACATGATTTTAGAATTTAGACACAACCAACCTCTGTACAGCAACAAAACTTCATTAAAATGCATAAGAAGCTGATTAAAACCCCGTTTAAAGCTGAGATCTAGCAGTTGTCTAGAAAATAATAGAAACAATCAAATTCTCAAAACAGAACAGGAAAAAAAAGGAGTTTTCCGTTCCAATTGCTCCAAAAAGAAAACTAGATATTCTCAATGCGGAGATCTAATCTGACACAAAAAAAGCTCCAGCTTTTCAAATAAAGAAGCACTTGAAGAGAGAAGAAAAAGAGACTTACAGTACATCTTACGCTTTTCAGGTCGAGCGTAGCTTTTGCATAGAGGAAGAGAGATTGTAGATCTTTGTCCTTCGTTTCTGCTCAGATAAGATTGAGAGAACTTTGACTATTCATCGGACTCCAGATAGGCAGTCGTTAATGCCTTAATGGCCTCACTCCTGTCCTCCTTATATAGTCTCGGCACTTAACCCTTTTATCTTAACCATGATTAGTTTCCAGCACTTATTCAACTAACCGTGGTCACTTTGTATCGGCCAATTCTAATTGAGTCATTCTATAGGTACTCCCAAATATACTCCCTAATCCTAACCGTTTATAACCAACTACTAAGGGCTGGATTTGAGTTTGCTTATTTTGTCTTTTTCTAATGCCACATCAGCTTTAATCATATCCGTTTATAATTGAAATAAACGGATAAGATTTGGGAGTACACTTTGGGAGTATCCCTAGACTAATTCAATCTAATTTGCTTTTTGGGTGTTAGAAATTTTGTTTAAGGGTTAGAGTTCAAACCTCTAGTCCTATATATATATATATATATATATATAAATAATGGTTAAACACATTCGGTCCACATGAGGCTAAATCCAACTCATTTCATCAAAAGGACCTACTCCTCAAACACCCATCTTCTTTATACGTCAGGGTTATTCTCCCTTGTTAAGTTTTGGATAGTATTGATCTCGCATTCAAATATGAAGCTAAGCTTAGGGTTTCAACCCTGTTGTAGTGTTCTTTTGTCGGATGCCTCTGGTAGTGAATTTTTGTTCGGTATGCTCCCCTCATGAGGTGGCCTAGGATAGAGTTTGGAGAGGGATTATATCACAATTTGGAATCCTCTCCAATTGTTGTTGGCCAAGAGACTACCATCAACCCTTGAGAGGCATCACATACTCCTTGTGCGCATTGATCGAGACGTATGATGCAAAGTATAGTCTCGATTAGCATACACAAAAGTATGTGGCACTTCCCGAGTGACAACTAACAGTCTCCTCTCCAGCATCAGTGCCTGAGAGTATCACATGTCTTATATCACTCGATAAGGCAGCAAGCAGGATTCCACTCACCGTTGCTAAACTAACACTTAAATCATATATATATATCATGGTCATTTATCGAATGCAATAATATAAGGCTATGGGCCATGACTCTAAATATTGTACACTTGTACATAAGAGTGTCTTATAAGAATCATTTACATAGCAGTTAATACTATTTTATCCCCCCCAAAAAAGGAAAAAAAACTAGAGTGATAATTTTGTAAATACCCAATATAATTGTACAACTATTTTAGATGTTTCCTTATGTAAAGGTGAGATAAAAAAAAAAACTTAGAAACCTACATTGAAGGGATGTAAGTAATGAATACAGACCATAGGCTTTCCTCACCTAAGTGTAACATGTACTTGTTCCCTAAAAGATCAATAAGATTCTCTATGTTCCTGGTGTTGTTTCTTGTTGTGACTTCCTTGTTGCTTTACCAACTTTGGTGCATATTTGTGATATGTGGGAGTGCATATTTGCTGGCTGACTCGCAAGTGGGTGAAGTGCCGCACTGCCCTATACGTAACAAAAGATTTTGGATCTTGATCACGACACATGCTAGGAAAACGTCAGAGTTGACGTGGACATTTGCCCAAGTTGACCCACTTGTGTAATTTTCTTTTTTAATCTATGTTTCTTTTGTAAATTAAGATAATAAATTGATAGAGTCGGTCTATACGGGTTCTTCCGAATATACTCCATAATCATAACCACTTTTAACTAATCATTAAAGGTTAGGATTTGAATTGACTTATTTTATCTTTTCTGATGTCATATCAACTCTAATCCTAATCATATAATAATTGCCATAAATAGTTAGAATTTGAAAATATATTCTTGATAAGAGATTTACTATGAGATGGTGCTCTGGTCCATTACATTTGAGTAGCACTTCCTTTTTTTAGTGTAAAGTTGCTCATACTTTCGTAATTATAGAAAAAAAAAATCTTTACTAAACTATCACTACGGCTCAATAATTACAAGATTGGCACTATTACCTATTAAAAAGTAGCTCTGATTCAAATGTTTGCACAAAATTAGAGTTCTTACTTACGCAATAAAATTAAGGAAAGTGATTTAAAACTCTTGATAGTACCTACTATAGAGAGTTGGACAGTTTGATTCATGATTCAAAGGTTTCAAGCATTAGGTGGGGTCCTCATTTAAAACAAGTGAAGACATTGAACCATTGGATATTAAATCCAACCGCCAGCTCTCTCCATAGTAGAGTTTTTCATCACTTTCCTAAAATTAAACAGACTCATATATGCTTATTCTTAATTAAACAGACTCATGCTTATTCTTATCATCGGCAATGAAATTAAGAAAATAACTCCTATTGAAGGCTAACCTCATTTATCACAGGTGCGGAAAAATAATGTGAACGAAAAGGAGATGAGGTTGTAGATGCCATGGTGAGATCAGAAACTTTGTCACGGACATGTGTCATTTGGTAGCTATCTTACACTAGCCATGTCACTTATGTCATATTTATGACCAGTTGTCTGGATGCCAACTTCTCCCCCTCATTGGGGGTCTTCATCTATCTATATCTCCTCCCCCCCCCCCCCCCCCCCCCCCCCCCCCTCACCTCCCTGCAAGGACTCATGGGCATGCACGTGTTCATGGATTCTTTCATGGAGAAACAAAAGAGGACCCCAAATGATAAATAATCTTCTTCTTGAAAGAGACCTCTCCCTTACGTGTCACATCTATAGTGGCAGTCCCTGGGTCCACCCTAATTGTTTTGCTCGGATGTCGTGATTGAGGGCCCTCACAGCACCCTCAATTGCCCCCATTTAGTGTCACGTGGCCTGCGGTCCTCACACGTTGCTAAATGTGCCCATGTATTACTCATGAAAGAGAATAACAATCAGCTGCAAGGGATGTTTTTGTAGTCGACAATTATAAATAATTCCCCATAATGCCACATAAGGAAAATAAGCTAAGTTTTGACATTTATTATTATTAGAAAAGTACAAGTAAAAGACATCACATTCTTTTAATGAAGGAGGTCTGAGGATCTAATCTCACCTCGGTATGAGTTGCAAGATCTTCAATGTCCAAGCTAACTTCTAATCGTCTGACTCTACTAATGTAGGTAAATGATATCCATCACCAAAAAAAAAAAAAAACTAAAAAATGTAAACCTATATATCTCACTTTTTCTTATGTGACATTGTAAAGGATCTTTTGTAGCTAGCAAAAAGTCTCTTGCAGCTAATTGTTGTTCCATGAGAGACCTTCAACATGAAAGAACGGTCTTTCCTTGACACTTCCACATCCATTAGATTATTTTCCAATTTATTGAATAAAAGAGGGAGGTGAGGTAATGTTTTCCTTCAATCCTAGTATTTAGGGTTAGTTTTCTAAAAGAATGATATGAATAATTTATCCATGATTGGTGGAGAACTGTTGTGTACACAACTCTAGAAAAGAGCAAACTCTGGAACCAACCATGGTTTGCTACAGGAAAAGTTCTTTGACTATATTCATTGACCCCCTTTCAAATAGAATGACTTGCATACTCATTGCGCCACTTACATGCCTAACCTAGAGATAGAGAGAGACAGAGAGGTAAGAGCTCAAAAGACCATCTAATATGCTCAAATAGGGGATCATCATCAACATTTTCTATATTATAAACTTCTTTTAGGATCTCAAATTGTAAGGATGATAGCTACATTTACTTTCCATGTAATTGCATTGCATCACAAATGCACAATAAGTGGGACAAACAGGCACTTTAGGATAATCTGTCTCTTGGGGAATAGTAGAGACACCCACCCTTAAAACGTCCTTAATATTTTATTTTTTCCCTGGTATAGTAACTACGGTTAGGCCATAATCTTGATTAATTGTGCTAGTATTTGTTCATGGATTAGTGGGCTAGAGAGCCTAGTATTTGAAGCTCACAGTCATATCAACCACCATACCACAATTTATGAGAATGGATCACATACTTGATACTGAGGGTGTAAACGAGTTGTGTTAAGCTGAGCTGGGTGCCGCTCAAGCTCGGCTCATGACATATATATGCTGGTTCAAGCTTATCTTGAGCTCAATCGAGCCCTCAAATGCAAGCTTGAGCTCGGCTCATCTATAGATAATCGAGCTCGAGCCTGCACATGAGCTTGCACAACTATTTTAGGTTCGTTTGCCCTAATTTTAACAAAAAAAAATTGAATCAAGATCCTAAGAGTTAAACATGCACATCAGATTCCCCCCCCCCACCACCACATAGTTATTCTCGTGAGTCTAATTGAAGAATTATTATATAGATAATCTATAAATTTTGAAGATGAAGTTACTTTTTAAGTTTTACTTCAACAAAAAATTAGATTTAAGTTTTTTAACTTTTATATGAAAACTAATATTATTAGGGTATTATAAGTAGTACAGTAAAATTAATCGAGCTGAGCTAAGTCAGCCGCTTGTTGCTTGTGTTCGACTTGATTAACAAACAAGCTCAATCATTTAGCCAGCTCGGCTCAACGAGCTCAAATATCTTACTCAAGCTCGACTCATTTCAAGATAAATCGAGCTGGCTCGGCTCATTGACAACCCTACCTAATACCACTCACATGTAGGGGTGTACAAAGGATGGGTTGGGCTAGGCTGAAGGTAGTTTGGGCTCAATCCATCTTATTTGTCCCTATGCCTAGCCCATCCCAGCCCAAACTCATTTCAATACACGAAGCCCAAACCCGGCCCATGTATGGTAGTAAAATTTTGGGTTGGGTTCGGGCCACCCCATACTCAATTCAATTTTTACAATAATAATCAGACCGCATACTTAAGTCAATTTTTAAAATAATAATCACACTGCTTGTTTCAATCTTTTTTCATAAGAACATGACTTCTCAATTTATATCTTTATTACGAATGGTACCAAGATAGTTGGCTATCCAACTGAACCTAGTTTGCGGTCTAGGTGAATTGGCCATCAATGTCATGAGTTTAGGGTGCACCATGTTTGAATCTGAATGGTTTTTTTCACTCTTTAATTCATTTTTTTTATTATTATTTAATATTACTGTAAATATTAGAGCTTCTTAAAAGGACATGTATGAATCAAATGTGAATGTGTTATACTAAAGTTAAATTAGCAAGTAGGAATGTCTCTTGTAGGAATACAAAGACCTTTGTCGTAAGTTAATCACAATTCTTAGGGGAGGAGGATGAAATGATGGAGGGATTGAAATGGGGAAAATGTGTTCCACCTTAGGTACTTTCCATGTAACAAAAATGAAGCCAATGGTTAAATCAATTTCATGTCAAGTTGGTTTTACCCCAATTCCCTCCTAGTTGGATGTGATGGGATCTATTTATTCTATAGTTGGTTGTCGAGAAATTAAGTGAAAAGAGAGACAATAATAGAAAATTAGACAAAATACAACTAAGAAACATGTTAAATTTCGGGAGTAATATTTTTATATTTTTATCATGTTGGTAATGAGTTAGTTTGGATATAAAAAACATATTAACCTTCGGGCTAGGTTGGATTAACCGAGTTTTATTAAGGCTTACCCAAATTCAGCCCAAACCCAAACACTTAATAAGATTAGAACCCAAATCCATGTAACCTTAGCCCAGCCCACCCATACTTCGGGTTGGGTCTTGCGGGCCACAGGCCAGCTCGATCCAAGGTACAGCCTTACCCACATGGGCCCTAATTTACCTCTTTGGGTAATGAAACCACCTTAAAATTTTCATCTCCTATATCATATCAAATGAAAGAATGACTAAAATCCTCTATTGGCCATCAAATAAATTGATTCGCTCACAAACATAGAACAGCATCTATCAACCTCGTATAGTCGTATGGACCTTCTCCAATCAGTCTCCAAGATTTTGATATACCAACTGTTCAATCCACACAACTTAAGCACGGACTATCAAAACCCATAATAATTTATCGAATCGGGTTCCCGGGTTGATCCGCACCGTTCTGCTTTTCAATGGTCGGTTTTTCAAGGCATACGGCATACCGCATAAGTTACACGTATATCATAGCAGATCACGAAATCTCTCTTCTCTTTCTCACCGGAGACCTTTTCCTCTCCTTCTTCCTTCCAAAGCACCGACGGTCTGCGGCCGACCACGCGCATGCGCCGCCTCTCCAACAAGCGTCGAGAAGCTACGAGCGATCCGAGTCGGTCGTAAGTGTTTTTCTCTGTCTCTCTCGCTCTCTGATATTAGGGTTTTGTTTTCTAGGGTTTGGACCTTTGGCCTGTCAATGGTGACTATTTGATTCCTATTTATGCAAAGAAAAAACCGATTTCAATTCTTTTGGCTCCAATAACCTAAAGGCAGCTGGAAAACATAAATCTTTCCAGCAAATCGACACGTAAGTGATGCTGCAAATTTGAATTTATTTTCAATGTTTGGGTATTCTCCATGATCTTGTAGAATTTGCTTCATAGTTTTTTCCATGTTGATAGGCTCCGGCATAAGTTGGTTTTCAGGAAATTGTTTGTTCATTAGGTGTGGCTAGTGGACCTAAATTTGTACTTGTACCTTTGGATTAGAGATACAAGGACCATCTAAAGATAATTACTGATCAATAGAAGTTGAAGAACATCATATCACTGATTTATAGAATTTGAAGAACATTCAATCTCAAAGTACACAAAATTAACCAATAGGAGTTGAAAGAAAATTCTAACTTGAAATAAATACACATTTTTTACAAGTATGTTGTAGTTTTTGTGATTCTTAATACAACTCATAATCATTTCTCAAATTTCACCTACTTTCATAAAAGAACTAGTGACTGACATGAGCAGCACCCTACCAAGAGCTTCCAAGCAAACACACGACATATGGAGAAGCCCATTGCGAAGATACATGGTATTTAGGATACAGATATTTAGTAATATGTAGCTTTAGCTATTTTATAATATATCTCTATCAAGATTACATTAGATTTATTCCAGAAACCTAGCTGATTCACTTTCTAATTTTGGGTTATCTTGTACTCTACTTAAACTTGGTTTGGGTTTTCGTCATAGTTATCAAACATTCGCATAATACTTTTAGGGGGATCGCCATTTGAAACTGCGTACTTTTGTCGTGTTACACATTATACCAGTATCATTGTATGATACCCTTTTAATACGCGCATTACGTGTTAAATCCGTATAATATGCGTATTTTTGCCATACTTCTACCGCGTTAAACGCATATTCCGCACTAAATGATTGTTATTAGTTAATATCATGACTTTTATTTATATTTAATTATTAATTTTTTAAAAAAAATCTCCATACTTTTACCACGTTTTGCCGTTTAACACCCATACTTCCTAAATGGATCATTGACGTATTATACCCATACCCGTACTTGGTAACTATGGTTCTCGGTAGTCTACAAGTTCAAGCTTTTAGTTTCTTCGAGTTAACACCCATGCCATTAAGAAGTTAGATACACAAGAAATTGTAGCTTAAGGATATGAAATGGTAGGGTCCAATAGAAACTTTGTGAAGGGTTTGGAAATTTTGGAGAGGAAACCCCACTGAAGTGGCTGTGTCCTCGTAAATGGAGGTTTATACTCGCTTTATTTCTTCATTCCTCCTATCAATTTTCTTAAAATTATTTATCTTCTAGAAGGTATCTTATTGTTTTAAAATATTTCACTTATCTCAATCCATCACATATTTGTTACAAATTATGGTTCTAATGCAAAGCACTTAAATTTTCAGGTCATTTTCCCTCCATTTCCAGCAAGATGTCTTCCCTGATAGCGAGTGTGCCTACTCTTACTGTCTCGGCTAAGAGAGGTAAATGGATTTTTTTGTTTCCCCACCCTCTTCTTCTAAAATATAAAAAGTATACTTTTGTACCCTTTGCATTTTTTTTTATTCTATGATGCCCACTGTTTTTTCAGTATTTTTTTTTTTATCGGTAATCAGCGGCAGTCTACCGTGTTCTCTTCTTATATGTATATTTTTGAGAGGCTGATTTTTTTTTCCTTTTTTCTGCCAGCCTCAGTCTTTGAATGTCCTTTTCTTTGTGAATAAATTCTTCTTTACCTATAAAAAAAAATCAATAATGTAACAAATTTTTTTTTTTTAACCTGAATTAGAGGATATCGTCTTTTGATGAGGAAATCTGTGGTAGCTTTCCTGTGGACCATATACACATGTTGCACATGTTAGGGAGCCGGCCCACAATTAGATTGCTCACATATTAGAGATTTCATGTTTGTGATCTCCGTGATATAACTTCCATGCACTCTATCTGAAGGATATGAAGATTTGTTGTTTCTTTGACCCCTTTACTTTTTTAGCTGTCATTAGTTACACGGGATCAGATTCAATGTATATAAATAGCTTTTATGATTGACAATACCAACAAACTATTCAGCTTCCCAGATTTAAATGAACAACTTCTTCATGATTCTTCTTCAGTTGAGCAATTTCACATCCTTGCTTTAGTTGCGATTTTGGGTTAAACTTTATCCTATTGAGTTTACAATCGGGAAGCTTTCTTGAATATTGGTTTTCATGACGCTCCTAAATTGTGCTATCTTCTTCGTACAGGAAAAACAGAAAACCAGTGCAGGAGGAGGATTCAGCGTACTCGATCAGTTCGGGTAGAGCTTTGCCTGCGATCTCAACCATTTAACACTAGAAGACGCATCACACTTGCTATTCGTGATCAATATGCCATAGTAATATGTGCTGCTGCTCTGGTGAGTGGGTGTTTTTTTTTCTCCAATTGTTAATTGCATCTGTTTTTACTTGTCCTGGTTGCGTAAAATGTTTCCTCTTTGTGGAACTTTGATATGTTTTGGATGTTAAGACATAAAAGTACTGTTTTGCTTTTTAAATTTCGGCAACATAAAAGCTATATCCTTGTCGATATTTTGAAGAAGCTTCACCCATCTTGTTTCTTATCCTGATCGGTGAGAAGGCTTCTTTTTTGCATGACAAGAGATTTTATTGCTTTTATAATTATGCTTTAACAAAAGTGGGGAAGTCCTTGTCTTCCTCTTTTGGTTCCACATTCAAATGCTGTCAAATACATCTTCTAATTCAGACACCAATTATTTGGCAGTTAAAAAGATTTTAATTAAACTGTGGCAACAGCCTTTCTTTCGGTGACATGCCTTAGATTGTGTTGAGTGATAGGATGTGGTTGCAGTACTCTAGGGGCCTTTGATTCTGAAAATTTCAAAACGAGGAAGAAAATGATTTTTATTGAATCTAAATCCTTTGATTTGGAGGACAGTAAGAAAGGCATTACTATGAAGATTATTCAACATGGAAAGGGATATGCCACTGAGGTCTTTGTGGAGGGAGAGGCCTTTCGGTGAATTCTCAAAAGTCTGGATACATTAATGATGCATCATATCAATATTTTGTTTGGGAACTTTGGTGTAGCTCGAGTGTGGTGGTAGCAGAAAGAAGGAAGAACTTCGGGGGCCTTTATACCCATGTGAGCAATGGAGGTGGGTGATTTTTCCTCAAGGTAATCATAAATGGGGTTGGAAGGCAATAGATTGTGCCTTAAGATACTTTATTTGATGGCTACCTCTAGCCCCACAAAACTACTCTAAGTGCTATAACAATGTTGAAGGAGCAAGAGGGAGAATAGAAAGGTGGTAGTGGATATAGCAGATAACACATCTAGCGCCGACGTGAAGGAGCATTATGGTAAATGGTCTTGTGCATTGGTGTGCATCTTCCATAATCAAAACCATAGTTACCAAGTTGGTGTTCGGAAATAATTTGTCTAGGGAAAATTTTGAAAAAAAATCGCCAAAATTAGGAAATAAATTGGGAAAATTTCGGGTAAGAAATGAAAAAAAATATAAAATAAGATTACTAATTATGAAAGGTATAAATAAATATATTTCATATATTAGATATTTATTCGGGACTTTCTTAAAAAATCGTGAATAATTCGTATTTAATTCGTGAAATTCACGACTTTTTGAAAAAATCGCTATTTGTCCAAAACTTGGGAATACTTCATGAATTAATCGTTTGACGAAAAATTCTGGTATTATTCGGGATTTTTTTAAAAAAACAAAGAACTTGGTAACTATGATCAAAACGCTAATCGGGTGAAGATGGAGGAGGTTAACCCAGTCTCTTTTGATCCCCCTATACAAGAAATCATTTTTGTAAAGGCGCACGAAGACGATGCCCTTTCTATACTGTGATCCATTTCCATTGCAATCTGGTGTGATAGTCACTAGAGTTAGCGGTACATAATTGCAAGATCTCTCGTCTTTTTATTGGTTAAGCATTAATGGCTTCCTATTTCGCTTATGGAATGAAAAAATGATGCATCGAATTGGAGAGTTATGTAGTGGCCATGTGGAGGTCGATCCTCAGATGAGGGAGCAATCCTTTCTAGATGAAGCTAGAATTTAGGTGAACCAAGTGAGTCTCGCCTTAATCCCAAGGGTGTTGATCGTAGAAGATCAAGAGATGCGTTAATAGTAATTTTGACTGTCAAAGTATCCGAATTGACTCGAATCATTTTGCACCATAGGGGAATGATTGCAGATGATGGGTACAGAAGAAGCGGAAAGGGTGTCGATCTATCATTGGTTCCGCGCATAGTAACAAAGTTCGGGTTCGGGAATTATTCGGTTGGGGTTAAGTTCGGAAAAAATTAGAAAAAATAAAAATTAATATTTATAAAAAAAAAAATTGTGATACTACCTAATCTATCTACCAATCTGGAATAATTCGGGATAAGTTCGAGAATAATTTGGGAATAGTTTGGTTGTTCGCAAATTATTCGCGACCAATTCAGCATTTTGGGAATAATTCGACAGTTCAGGAAAAAAAAGTTGTTTAATACTTTTACCCTAAAAACGAATTATCCGAATAATTCGTGAATTTGGTTACTAAGGTTCCGCTTGCATTTTTTAGTCATTTCTGCTAGGGGCAATTTCATGGGTTCTGTGGAAAGAGGGGATTTCGAGTGTATTAGATGATGACTCCACTCTAGCCTCCATTCTATGTGGTCGGATCAACCTTTTTTTTTGGGTGCTCTATTCAGAAGGAAGTTGAGGATTTGGGTGACCTACCTTATGAGTTTGAGTTAGTGGAGCTCCAATAGGATTAGAGGTTTTTTTGGCTTGTAGAGTTTATTTCTTGAGTTTACTTTCTTGTGAACTCCCTTTGTATGATTCTTTTGTTGTTTTGATTAATATATCTTTGATTACCGATACCAAACAAAAAAAGAGTAATAGGTACATCTAGCCTTGATTAAAAGCTTCCTCTGGTTGGATTCGGGCTTACTTGTCCAATCTTCTTGTGGCTTAGGCTGGGTTGAGATACAGGTTTTTTCTAGCGAGTTGAGGGCTGGCCTTGGCATCAGCCAATTGGCAATCCTTCCTTTGCATGTAACTCCACATTCTAATTTCTTTTTGGACCAATTTTCTAAGCCAAATCTATGGTGTACTGTGTGCATATATAGATATAATACTTGTACTGCAGATCTCCCAATAACCTGGTTATGAACATGAACACTTAAATAAACAGGGGGTGCAGAGTTTAGTTAGGGACAGCCATTAAAACCAGTGTTTTAAAAAATCAGTGAGTTAACTCGAAACTTGACCGAGTCAACTCAGATCATCGAAATTTCGTGCCAACTCGCTTGCAAACTCAAAAGGATAATAACTCGGCCAAAAACTCACTCGACTCGTCCAAGTCAACTCGACTCGACCGAGTCGAATGGATCGGTCCGATCTTTGAAGAGCATAAATTAAATTTTATAACTATTTTAAAACTCTAATAAAGTTTTTTTTTTTTTAAAGAAACAAAAGATTCATTCTCTAATCACGTTGTTCGGAAGAAGAAAGGAGAGGAAGGAGGAGGAGAAGAATAATAAGAATGTATGTTTTTTTTTTTTTTTGAAAGATTGGATAATGGAGGAGGATTTGAAATCTTACCAAATCGTTTGAAGGCCATTGGGATCTTGTATGCGACTTTCTTTTAAGACTAGGTGATCCGAAAGGCATAGACAATATTAAAGAAATTTTTTATCCCGTGCTCTTTAAGAGGAAAACTATTGTTCTAAGATGAAATCTCAGTTTGTGGCTGTGTAGCTACTTCTATGTGAAAGAGAGGACTCTTAAGAGCAACTCTCCAAAAGCAACAAAGGGAAAATTGAGAAAAAGGCCTTTATATATTTTTTATTAATCTCGTACTCCTTAGGTTGTGCAGCCTATGTCTGCAGCCTATGTAACCTACGTACTTCTCTGTGAAAGAGAAGAAACTTTTGAAAGGCACTAAAGTAACCCTCTTAAAAGAAACCAAAGAAAGGACTATTTATATATATATATATATATATTTATATTTTTAATCATGTGTACCATACGTACTATTGAGTACTGAGTTAATGAACAAATGAGAGGAGACCTCTTCTCTACGTAATTTGACTTAGGTCATGTATTTCTCTCTTACCTTTAAAAACATGTATTTCTCTCCTAAAACAAGCAAACAAAAAATGACACTTTTCTGGGTAATAGGATTTTAATATCCTACTTAGAGTTGGTGTTAATAACACTCAATCTTAATCTTAATTGGTGGTAAGATAGATGATCAAGGCTATGCAATTTCTTTGTAGGATTTCAATTGTTTTTGTTTGATTATAGTGATGCATGAACTGAAATATCTTGATTTGCAATATTATTTACATATATAATATTAAAAAATATATTATATTTTTCAAGTTTCAAAGTTTCGAGTATTGTTGAGTTTTGACCGAGTTTTCGAGTCGACTTGACTCGACAAGATCTCGAGTCTATCCAAATTTTCATGTTTTAAAACACTGATTAAAACACACAAGATACAGCTTAAAAATTGGGTTGGTCGCATTGTGTATGTATCTATGTATGTCTTCGTTTCTTCACAGATACTCAGAAAATGTTTCAGGTTCTTCTGAGGCCTTGATATTGATCTGGCTTTGGTTTCTTTACAGCATGCAAGATGTGGTGCAGAGCAAACCCAAACTGTTACACGCCAATCATCAACGATTACCATTGCTCCAATTCAAGGTAATAGCCATTTATCTTGTTATTTTATTTGCCTGTGAAACCACTTCTATTTTATATGGTGTCCCCAAGGAAGAAGTAAGACTTACTTACAAGTTGTGTTTTGAAAAGGCGTGTGCGGCTTACACCTCAAGGCTCACCTCAAGAAAAAAGCCTGAAGCTGCAGCCTTAGAGGCTTAGATTTTGTGATGCCCGCTCCTCGAAGTGTGAAGCACACACGATGCACGCGTCACACTTTAAGGCTTACCTTTTGTAGTAGGTATCTGTGTCAAGCATTAATCATAGGAGGCATGTGCGTGCTGCATTATATATATATATAGTTCTTGCCAATTCATAGTTACCAAATACCCATTTAATACCCGTATAATACTTTAAGTGTAGTGAAGGCATCGCCTAGGCGATTTTGGGCCTCAACCGCCTAGGTGCCCCTCTAGGCGGTCGAACCCAGTAAAATATATATATATTTTTTGCTTTAAAAAAATCCCAATAAATAAACGCTGACATGAATTTGGGTATTTGGCCCAGATTTTGAAGTGTTTAATACTCCACTATGTCAACATGTATTTGGTTATGTGATGAATCATTGTAATAGACTTTTTATTTTATGTTTTCGTGGAATGTGGGTGTGGAGTTTTGGTCTTTTGGATGTTATATATAAAAATGTATATATATATATAATTATATTAAATTTATCACCTAGGCAACGCCTCGCCTAGCCGGGGCTAATCGCCTAGGCATTGCCTAGATGCCTTGACTACACTGAATTACTTTTAGGGGAGTTGTCGTTTAAAACGACATACTTTTGTTGTATTACGTATTATATGCATATCGCCGTATAATTCGTGTTTAATACGCAAATTGTATTAAGCATGTATAAGATTTTGACATATAACACCCGTACTTCCCGAACAGATCATTGCCGTATTATACCCGTACTTGTACTTGGTAACCATGCTTGCCATGGAGCTAGAAACTAAAATATAATTTCTTTTTGTTCAAACTGATGCTTCATTTCTTATGTTTAACTTATTTACGGTTCTTAAGATGAATTTCACGTTAAAGATTTCTTTAATAGATTTTGAAGGGTTCCGGAGGCACTACGCTGCAATGTGGTTATCCTATGATTTACTTTATGTTTTTATTTTTATTTTATTTTGACTTTTGATATGATAAGGTATGGAGATCATTTGTTTAAATACACACTTTCTTTTAGTTGGAATTCAAGAACTAGGGTTTGGATGCGAAGAGAAGTAGGGAGAATAGAGAGAGACCTCCTCCTTCTAATATTATATATATGAGATGGATTACAAGACTACATAAGTGACCTTACTAACAAAGAGGAAATAAGGGCCTAATATAAGTGAGGACATAAATGTCCTCACACTACAACATAACATAACCATATTCTCAATGCCTCCCCTCAAGCTGGTGCAAATATGTCTTGCATACCCAGCTTGTCTGTTATGGTGTAAAATTGGGGATTTCCTACTCCCTTGGTCAAGATATCCCCAAGTTGGTCCCCTGTTCTTACAAAGGGAGTACAAATTAGTCCTAGAGCAAATTTTTCTTTGATGAAGTATTGGTCGACCTCAATGTGCTTGGTTCAGTCATGTTGAACAGGATTGTGGGCAATGCTAATAACTGCATTGTTGTCGCAATACAAACCTCATCGGTCTCTAAGGAGGGAGGCCAAGCTCTTTTAGCAACATCTCCAGCCAAAAGTTCACATACACCATGGGCAATAGATCTAAACTCTACCTCTGCACTTGATCTAGCAACAACCGCTTGTTTTTTACTCCTCCATGAGACAAGGTTGCCACCTACAAAGGTATAATACCCGGATGTAGATCTTCTATCAGACACCGACCCTGCCCAATACGTCGTTTCTCCAGTGGGGTGGGGTTTGTTCCTTTCTAGTTAGCAGGCGTTGAGTTTATTTTCTTGTAAACTCGGTGTCTTTGTAGTTTTTTTGTTGGTTTTTATTTTTGAATAATATGAGGTATTGATAAAAAAAAACATTTGTATATACCTCAATCCTTATGTGGCCATGGGAGGCAAAAAGGAGACTTTTTCCAGGAGAAGACTTCAAGTATCTGAGAATTCTATACGCAACCTTCAAGTGAGAGGTCTTGGGAGCATGCATATACTGACTAACCATACTCACGACATAGGTAATGTCAGGACGAGTGAGGGAGAGGTAGATGAGTATGCCTACCAGTCTCTGGTATCTTCCTGTATCAGTTAATGAGTCCTCATTGTTGTCCCGAAGTCTTTGGTTTTGCTCAATAGGATAACAATAGGTTTGCATCCCATCATCCATGTTTCTTTCAACAGATCAAGAACATACTTTCTCTGAGATATGAAGATACCTTTCTTGGATCTAGCAACCTCAATCCCCAGAAAATATTTTAGTTTGCCCAAATCTTTAATTTCAAACTCCTCTGCAAGGTGATGTTTCAGCATTTTCAACTCTTCCTGATCATTGTCTATCATAACAATGTCATCAACATAGACTATGAGGGCAGACACTTTGTCTTTGTCTCAACTATGCTTGATGAATAAAGTGTGATCAGTCTTGACTCGGCATGTGCCCATACTTAAGCATATCTCTTCGAAATCTATCAAACCATGCTCTCAGAGATTACTTTAGCCCATACGGGGCTCTTCAATTTGCACACTTTTCCTCAAGTTGTAGGAAACTTGAGCCCAGGAGGTGTCCTCATGTACTCTTATTCCTCCAACTCACCATAGAGAAAAACATTTTTTACGTCAAGTTATTGTAGCGACCACCTTTGATTGACAATAAGGGAGATGAGAACTCGAATTGAGCTAGTCTTCGCAACAGGGGCAAATGTCTCATGATAGTCAACACTATACGTCTGAGTGTAGCCTTTTGCAACAAGCTTGGCCTTGTACCTTTCTATAGATCCATCAGACTGATGTTTTACAACCCACTGGCCCTTTTCCTTTTGGCGGGTCAACAAGATCCAATGTAGCATTCTTCTTGAGAGCCTGCATCTCCTCACACATTGCTTCCTTCCATTTAGGATTGGATAGGGCCTCATGAACACTGCATGACACATAAACAAAAGACAAAGATGAGACAAATGCACGATATGATGGAGACATGAAGTTATAGGTAACAAAGTAGGAAATAGGATGTTGGGTGCATGTACGAACTCCTTTTCTAATGGCAATAGGATTAGTATCATTAACAACAGGAGACATAGGAGAGGTATTAGTGTTACCTGGGATAGGAGGATCAGAGGGGGCTTCTTGGCAGGGAAGATGAGTTTCATGTCTTCTTTGTCTTGAATACACCTGCAACTACTTTTCCTACTCAGCATGAGAAATTTCATTCTTCCATGCTTCATCACTCCCAATATCAACCACGGGTATAGGTGAGGAAGAAGACAACTCTTCATCCAAATGCTCCCCCTGAAGAGATGTCTTTGGGCGATGAAAGAAAGAATTGGTTTCACAGAAATTGACATCAAGTTATACCAAGCATTTTCGGGACGAAGAATGGTAACACTAGTACCCTTTATGGGTAGAAGAATAGCCAACAAAGATGCACTTGAAGGCCTTGGGATCAAGTTTGGAGCGGTCAGGGCAATAAACATGAACATAACATATACACCCGAACACTTTGGGTGGAATAGGAAACATGAGAGCTCGTGGAAAAAGGAGATCAAGAGGGGATTTGAAGCCCAACAACCGAGAAGGCAAACGATTCATGAGAAATCTAGTAGTGAGTAAGGCTTCAAACCAAAAGGAGGATGGAACATGCATAGTAAAAAGAAGGGAGCGAGTGATCTCCAACAAGTGACAGTTCTTTCTTTCAGCTACACCATTTTGTTCAAGGGTTTTGACACACGAAGTTTGATATGCAATCCTATGTGCAGAAAGGTAGGAAGAAAAATCACTAGTAGTGTACTCACCCCCATTATCAGACCGAAAGACTTTGATGGGGGTGCCAAACTGGGTGTGAACCATTGCATGAAAGGTCTTAAACACATAATATATATCACTTTTAGCTTTCAAAAGGTAAACCCAGGTGACCCATGAGTGATCATCCACAAAAGTAATAAAGTACTTGTAACCAAACAGTGAGATAGTTGGAGATGGACCCAAACATCAGAGTGAACTATATCAAAAAGAAAACTACTTCGATTTCCATGAAATGAGTAAGAAGATCTACAATGTTTCGCAAGTTCATAGGGTTCACATTGTAAATTTAAAGGTGAAGAAGATACAAAATGGGGAGACATCTTCTTCAATAACACCAAGGAAGGATGACCCAATCGTTGATGCTACTGCATCACGTCTATAGCAGAAGAGCTACTCCCAAAACAAGACTGTTGAGACAACTGCGGTGAATGATCCAGCATGCATAAGCCATCTTCCTCATGTCCACTGTCAATAGTCTTCCTCGTCACTAGATCCTGAAAGAGAATGAGTGGGAAAGAATGTCACACTGCAGTTCAAAGATTTTGTAATACTGCTCATAGACATAAGATTAGTTGCAAAATTAGGAACATGTAAGACAGCTGCAAGGGGCATCGAGGAAGTAGCAACAACACTACCTTTCCCTGAGATAAAAGAAAAAGAACCATCGGCAACTCTAACTCTTATCTTTTCCTGAATAACTATGATACGAAGAGAAGAGAGATGACATACCCATCATGTGATCAGTAGCTCCTGAATCAATGATCCATGAGGGGTTGGTAGTGGAAAGAGAAGCATTGTTGCCGAAGCTAATGTACTTGAGTGGGCAAATGAAGAAGCAGCTGTAGACGGGGTCTCTAATCGAGACATGAAGTGGTGAAGAGCCTAAACCTCCTCTCGGGATAATCCAGAACTGGAGGCGGGTGCAAATGAGGGATCCGATGATATAGAACCAATTGAAGCAACTGAGTGGGCAAAGGTGCCACCCATGCCCCCAAAATGGTTGCATGAGTGCCCCTTGAATTACAACTATGGGTGATCTTGAAGGACAACCATGGAGGTTCCAACATGTCTCCTTGGTATGGCGAGTATGACCACAGTGCTCACGCTTGAACTTGTCTTTATCATCCATAGTTGGCCCCATATCCCTACCTCTACCATGACCATTACTCCAACTACCTCTGTGAGACATAGTGGCCAAAGTAGACCTCTCATGGGTAGAGACATGTTGCATTGCACTTTTCCTACTTTCTTCACTCAACAGATAGGAATACACTTGATTGAGTGAGGGAAGAGTCTCTCTATTCACCACTTGGACCCGAGATTGCTTATTACTCAGAATTCAGACCAGTCTGAAATTCAAAGATATGATTCCCTTTTATCATTTTTTTTTACTTCCTTGGTATTCTCGGGGTTGGAGAGTTTAAGATCTTGATAGTGATTTAACTCTTCCTACATCCTCCTCATCTAAGAGAGAGTCTTCTCTCCTTGTCGTAAGTGACAAATACTCTGTTGAAATTAATAAATGTGTCATATTCCCCACTTGGGAATAGGTCTGCTCCACAACTTTGCATAGGTCTTTGGCAGTGTTTAAGAATAATAAACCACCACTGATGTCTGGCTCCATTGAGTGAAGGAGCCATGACATAACAATAGAATTCTCAGAAATCCACTTCTTATAGTCATCAGAGGATTTATCGGGTTCAGCTACCTTCCCTGAAATATAACCTATTTTCCCTCTCCCATTGATGTATAGCTTGGCTGATTGGGACCATGCCAAGTAGTTGACTCCATTTAATAAAACAGTAATAATCCTTTGATTAAAGACATCAACACTATGTCCACTCGACCCAAGTGTAGGGTTTGCCAAAGAGGAAGTGACTTCTGACATGCTTCAATCTTCAAATAACTTTACCAACAACAAACACGACACTTCAAACAAGCATTGGACTTCGCCTCAAGAGGTACACTAGGGAGTACACACTCCTAGACAAAAAACCAAACACCTTCTAGGTGTAAAACAATCATCAACCTCTTACAAGACACTTCACTAAGCAAAGCATACATCAAACACTACAACCATCCTTAAACTACACCTCAAACATATTTATGTAAGCATCAAACAAGGCATTACAAGGCTGTTCCAACAAAAAAAGTCACAAACACAATAAAACCCCAAAAACGCTGTAGATATACCCCTCTAAAATGGCCATAACTTCTTCAAATCAAAGGGGTTTTGCTTGAGACCACTCCCATATGATAGATTGGAAAAAAAGGGTCCTATAGGGATAGCTTTAGTCAGCTAAAACAAATTACATATGGAGGAATCGAAGCTGGTTCCAGTTTGCAATTTTTCTGTTTTTTTTTTTTTCTATTTTCTGAAAATAATTCATAGAATCATCAATACTTCTCCAAATCCGTTGAACTAGGGCTCAAAAAACTCATAAAATTAAACCTTATCAAACCATACTTTCAAAACTATCCAAGAGACCCTTTTGTCCGTACGGATGATGTCGCCATACAGACGGCGACGTGCGCTCCTCCTTCGGTCGACTGGGTTTGATTTAAAAAACCTCGTTGATCCTGGGTAGTGCTCTGATACCAAGTTGGAATCCAAGAACTAGAGTTTGGATGAGAAGAAGAAGAAGAAGAAAAAGAAGAAGAGGAGGAGGAGGAGAAGATTTTTATATATGAGATGGATTACAAGATTACATAAATACCCTCACACTACAACATAACATAACCATATTCTCAACACTTTTCTCCTTCAATTTTATTAAATATATGATGGCATAATTATTTGTAAGAAGAAGAAGAAGAAGATTTTTATATATGAGATGGATTACAAGATTACATAAATGTCCTCACACTACAACATAACATAACCATATTCTCAACACTTTTCTCCTTCAATTTTATTAAATATATGATGGCATAATTATTTATCTATTTTTCATATATTTACTTTATCATGCAATGACTGAATTATAAGTATATCTTTCCACACACATGCCCCCCGCGCGCACACATTCTTCTCTAAATCGTGGATTGGGATTCGTGTTGCTGGCATAATTATTTGTCTATTTTTCAAATATTTACTTTATCATGCAATGATTGAATTATAAGTATATCTTACCACACACATGCCCCCCCGCGCGCACACATTCTTCTCTGAATCATGGATTGGGATTCGTGTTGCTGACCCCAAGTATTTTGGGATAATCTATTTTATTAAGTATTAAAAAAAATGAGGGAGCCCTAAACTAGGCTTATGCCTCATGCATCTGGAGGTCCTTCACACCTTGATTTTTTACTGCATTGACAACTGCTTTGTAAGATTATATCATATCATCTATGTGACCAAACCATTCCATTTTCCTCTCAAATGTATCCCGTAACACACTTCAAATACGTTTATATAAGAAAACCTTGGATTTATGTTTTCATGAAGTCCTTTACATTTAGGGATGATCTGGGGCTGCTCATCATGTAGACCGTAAATGCAATTATAAATGAACGACATAGTGATACAATAGACATTTGCATGGACTGTGATGCATCATACAATGTGTCACCTAGGAGATAGATCACACTACAGAGCGATCCGATTTGGGGTCGTTCTTTTTCTTTCCTGTCCAGAGAGAGTGATAGAGGATGACTAGTTGGCTATAACATCTGCTTTTGGGCACTTAAGATCTTGGTTGGATCTATCGAATGTTGATCCTCCTTGCATGGCATTGTTATTCTAGAAATGATGGGTTTGAACTTTGAATCTCGATCAACGACTGGAACATCTAAAGAGTACATTAGATTCTCCCTACTCTTATATGATATTTATAGTTTGATATCTTCTTCTTTGTCATTGCCTTATCTCAACTATATGGGGTCAGCAACAATTCGTCCTCTTCCATTTAAATCTATCAAGAGCCGTTCAGTTAAGAGTATGTGTTATCAAATATTTTCTCATTATATCCATACACGTTCTTTTTTGCCTTCCCTGCACCTTTTTTTTTTTGGATCGGCAAATAGCAAATTTATTTAAAAATCAAAGAGAAACTACAACAATTTACAGTGATGTAAACTAGGCAATGACTAGCAAATAATCAAGAAACAAAACAAGAAATAAATGGGCGCCAACACTAATAGAGATGAACTTCTCCCAGTAGTAGCAGATCCCTCATTTTTGGACCCAAATGAGATGTGGAGCTCCATTCGTTTAATCAAACGGCGCATTTGGCCTAGAATTCGAGAGAAAGGAGAATGTGAATCATCAAATACACGACTATTGCTCCCTTTCCAAATAGACTATGATATAGCATCAGACAAAAGAGTCTGGATTTCTTCCGTGGGGAGCTAACCCGATAAGAAGCTCCGAAAGGAGAGAGGGAAAGACCCACTCCACTCCTAGTCAAGATAGGAATGAACCCACAACCCACATGCAACAGGGCAGTGCAAGAGTAAATGCGGCACAAAATCTTTCTCGTTCAAGCACATATAGCAATGATTTGCTAAACAACACCCTCTACTCTTTAGATGATCCGAAGTAGGAATTTTATTGAGGCAAGCGCACTAGAGGAAAAAAGATACCTTTGTGGGAACATGGTTAGCCCACACGACCTGGTAAGGAAATGGATGTCAAAAATGACTGTAATAGTGATCTCATTGAAAATCGACCGGAGTTGCTTCTGGACTATATCCTAAGATCACAAACCTGGGGACGGGGGGAGGATGAACTCAACCGAGCCAAAAGTCGATGCATGTTCTCAACCTTCCAATCATTTAGATTTCTCCGAAACCTAGGACTCCATACAAACTCCCTACCCACCCTTTCGAAGCATTCGACTACAGCGACTTTTTTGTTGAGGGATAGAGAGAATATGTTTCCAAAGTCTTCTATGAGCCTTGACTAACCACACCAAACATCTGACCAAAACTGAATGTCAGATTCATTTCCTAACTTGAACCTATAGAACGGGGACAAGAACGGGATAACAATTACAATACCTTTCCAAAGGCCGACCCCTTGGGGACCACTCACTCTCTTTGGCAACCAGGAAGAGGCCAGACCATATTTTGCAACAATCACCTACCTCCACAAACTCTCCCGCTCTTCTCCAAACCTCCAGGCCCAATCTCCCAGGAGAGCCTTGATGTTTAGACCACCATCATTTAGAGGTCAACAAATTTGGTTCCACTCAATCAGGTGATATTTTTTCTTCCCTCTCGCTTCTAAAGGAAAGAATGATGAATACGCTCGAGAGACATGGTTATGGACTTAGAGAGCGTAAAGGATGGCTAGTAGTACCTTGGGATGCTCCTTAAGGTACTTTTGAGAAGGGTCCACTTACCGCCTTTGGATAGGAGGCAGGATTTCCAATCTGCTAATCTAGTCCAGAAACGTTCGATTACCAAAAACCAAACAACTTTAAATTTAAACAAAGCGCCCAGGAGGAGACCAAGATAAGTGGAGGGGAGTGACCCTATCTTACAACCAAAGCTAGTGGCCAAGAAATCCAAGTGGGGGATATGGCCAACTGGGATAATTTCACTCTTTCCCAAGTTGACTCTAAGACCCGACACTGCTTTGAAACACCTCAGGATACCTCGAAGATGGAGAAGCTGAGATCAAGAAGTTCCACAAAAAACTAGGTTATCATCCGCAAACTAAGCTGCTCCCAGCCTATGACAAGAGGCCCCCTTCCCTGCACCCTTTTAAAGCTTTTAACTCAAATCAACTCATTGCTTTGCACTGGTATTGTCATTGGTTTGAACGTGTCCAAACCATCTCGATTAATTTTCATTTATTTTAGGGTGGCGCTTGGCGCACCCCAATATTTGATGACTACACCCCATTAATTTTTTTCCTTCTATATTCAATTTTCACCAACATTAATATAGGCACATCCCATTTGTATTCTATTTCTCACTCCTCTCTCGCCACTATTACTCATATTTAAAACACTAACAAAATATAAGCAGCCTACTCATAAAAAAGAATAGAGGAACTCTTGTGATCATAATATGTTATTTTCTACGTATTTGCTATTACTAGATTTTTTTGGGTAAAAAAAAAGCTATTAGTAGATTGTGTGTTTTTCTACCATGACGAAGCTCTATCACTACACAAATTAGCTATACTCTTTGTTTTCTGTCTACAAAAAGCCTGGGTTTGAAATCCTAGTTACAATGGTGGAGGGTTAGACTTCAAAATTGTCCAAATGAAACCATTTAGAAATAAAAACATTTCATTGATTCCAGGGGCGGAGCCAAGGGCGGGGAGGCCATGGCCCCCCCAATTTCTTTTAAAACTACTTCTATAATAGGTATATTTAAAAAAACAAAAAAGTACATAATACCCCCCCCCCCCCCCCCCCCCCCCCACACACACACACAAAAGGAAAAAAAATTTAGTGGCCTCCCCAAATAAAAGTTTGTAATTTTTTTATATGTATATAATATCAAGGGGTTGATTCTTTACGTGTACTTGTGTGCCTTCTAACCTTTTTTTTTTTTACCTTAGTTAAGATATATTAACTTAGAAGTTAAATTATTTTCCAAAAATCAAGGATAGATGTATAAAATGAGTGAATCTTAACCACAATTAATGAGTGTTAAAAGGGACATGTGTCAACCAGGGGAGGTGCACATGTTCTACCTAGTGGAATGCGCATGTGGAAAAACAATTTCCATAATATAAAAATATAGTTAATTTTATATTTATATAATGACTATCAAAAAGGACCCTTGTTTTTCTTGTTTCTGGACCTTTATTAGAATGCAATATTAATGAATTTTATTACCACAATGAACCCATTACTAAAAGAAAAATTATTGGGGGCTACGTCCCTAAACCCCCAAGATCTCATACCCTAATGCCATTAATTTTCTTGATATATATGCTTTGGCCCCCCGAAGGAAAAATTCCTGGCTCTGCCCCTGATATATTTAAAAGAGAACTATCAAAACTTCTAACAGCCTAAACTGGATGCAATGCCTAATTTGATTGGCGTGTGGTTATATATAGGTAATTTTTATTTTTGGTGTGTATAAGTAATTTTATAAATTTAATGGTGTGCAGTTAGTAATTTGTATTGATGGGGTGCCGTCATCAAACATTGGGGTGCGCCCAACACCACCCTTATTTTATCATCTATTGGAGGCTTGGAGCTACTCATAGATTCTCTTGAATGTGCTCATTCATAATCTTTTCCTAATCTTTGTACTCATCAATCTTAACATCATCATCTTTGAAACTCATCATTCTATAAATATATGTTACTTCTTGGTTGCCCAACATTTATCTTTATGAAGCATAATTGAATTTAGAGAATGCTAGCCCCAGACTCCAACTTTCAAACTCTCATTGTAGTTGCGACATGTGTTTCTACTTTTTCCTGTTTCATGTAGAACTAGTTGGGACCATAATTTTCTTTTGAAAAAAAATGTTTTCTTGACCTGTGGAAAGGGTAAGCTACGACAGGTCTTGCATCCACAATTATAGTTTGAATTTTTTTTGGAATGTGTGTCTAGGGCTAGCACTCTTATTTTATTATTGTCTTGTAAAGTAGTTTGATATGATTAAAGATATTTTTGTCAAAATTATTATTTTGTTTTGATTTGATTTTTGGTACATGATCTCCTAAGTTGATCAACATCCCCTATCAAGGGATACTGACTAATACATGGTTGGCAGTATTATGTTAACTTCTACTCCTTGAGTCAACTACACATCCCTGTATCTCAAATGTGGAATCCATTTACATAAGGCTTTTGAGGCAGTTCGTCTAAAGGGAACATTGCTTGTGTTTCACCTCCCATAGTTTTTTTCCCCCCTTTTGTTTCTTTTTTATATCAGGCCTTTCAGGAGGCCCTTTGGATTCTTACACTGTGATGAGAGCTAATATGACAGACCTGATGTCATAATCCTTTTTTTTTTTGTGTATGATGTCATCATCCTTGAGGGAACACTACTTCCCAACCTATATACAGGTTCTTACTGCTCATTAGTCCAGCTGTCCAGGTTGTTCAATTAGTGGACCACATTTAAGACGAAGTGAGCAAGATAAACTGGCCAATGATAGGATCTTGACTTGTTGGTTAATCCTAAAACTGTTATTAGTTAAACTGAAGTGAATGAAGTTAGCAACCACATACAGCTTGAGTTTAGACATGTCTATTCGGTCTGATTTTTGGGTATGTCATTCCAGAAGGCTTAGTATGCATCCATTGGAGAAGAGTTATGACTCGGGACGGATCTTTAGATCAATCATATTGCACGACTCCTATTTATCAGCTTCCTTAAACCTAATGGTTTTTGAGAATTCACTTGAAGTAATCTATTTAAATAACGTATATTTATTTCTGTTGTTTCTGAACAAGTTTGATAATGACCTATATGATTTTAAAATCATGCTTCCTGTTTTTCATGAACCTTTTCCAAAACGAACTTTATGTTATTTAAAATGGCATAATGAATTGGTGAATTTCAGGCAAGGAAAAGTCACCGGATCTAGATGATGGTGGGTCTGGATTTCCACCCCGTGATGATGGCGATGGTGGTGGAGGTGGTGGTGGTGGGGGAGGCTGGTCAGGCGGATTCTTCTTTTTTGGCTTTCTTGCGTTTCTAGGTTTCCTCAAGGATCAAGAAAGTGAGGGGCCTTACAGAGACGATAGGAGGAGATGAAAGCCAACTTGAGTTTAGTCCCACCTCGGAAGTGTACTTCCACACACTACTTCATAAATTACCATTGGGCCTCTTAACGGTATGTGCCCGTTTTGAGGTTCACTTGAGTGAAGCTTCATGGGCTGAGTGTGTGTGTGGTGCCCACAGTAACGCCTTGCGGTGTTTCTGTGTTAACCACCAAAAAAAAGTCCTTTGAATTAATGTTAATTTGGCAAAATTACCATAACTACATTATTATTTGTGCTGTATTTTTTGCCCCCTTCATGTAGAAGATACAATTACTTATATAAAAGACGATACTATTACTTTTATGGGGAAATGATTACGTACTGAAGAAAGGTCACCCAACATACTAGTGGCAGATAACCCTTGCATGAAGATGTCTCCTGGTTTGCTTCAGTGGTAAGGTGAACGTATGTCTCCTTGGGGATCGAACTCAGTCCGAGTTCAGGCCAAGTGGCGGTTGAAAGGCCCATCATTTGTATTAACTTAACTCCTAACATTTAACCCATCATTTGTACTAAATTAACTCCTAACCTATTAACAGATAAATGATTAACGTTTACTGTATAGCTGAGCTTGTAGGCTGAAGCCAGTTTTGTGGGCTTTCATATCTTGAATAATAATAATAATAGTAATTAAGCGAAGGACCCATAAAAAAAATTAACAATCATCATCATCCTTGCATGAAGCGATGGCACCTGAAAGTGTGGTGGCCCTACCTCTGTGATCTAGTAGCCCCACTCAATTTGAATCTATCTACGGGTGATGATGCACACCATTTGGACCATGCATGGGACATGAAGTGGGGGTGGGGGACTAAACCATCCTAGCCAAATTAAGGTTGTCTTGCAAATCCTTCACCCTCTACTAAATCCCAAGGAAAACAATAGGCAAAATCCTCTTCTGCATATATTCTTCTAGGTTCAGGTTTGCATTAAAAAAAACACTTTTGATTAGAATGGGAAGTTCCCTTTTGCACTTCTTGTAGGTAAACATTTCATCAGAACAGATCTGTGATTGTAGTTGAGCAGCTTACCCTAACAATTTGTTGTGTCGGCGCACCTTACCTTCATGTTAAAAATCATTTTGATTTCTCTTATCTTAAAAGTCGTGTGATTCAAAAAAAAAAAGGCTCAATCTCCACAATCTGACAGTTGGGGATTCTGTTGAAGATTGAGTTTCGATATTGGAAGGAGTTGGTTACTTTATCTTTTGGTCACACAAATCCACATCAACATCTTTAGGTCACACAAATCCACATCAACATTTTGTAGCTGTAACAAGGAAATTGGTTGATGATAATCTTGGAATTTGAAATGCAATTACAGGACTACAACTTACATACCCACCTCTTCATGGCCCCAATTACAGGCACAGCTTCCCTACAATGAAACCCACAACATATACTTTATTGCTTTTCATACAACCTGTTTCCGCATGAACTTTTCACATTGACAATTCTGTTTTCTCATATTGAATTCCTACAGACTGATTCCTCTGTTACATAGTGCTCCCCCCGGGAGTTCTTGAGCTCCTAATGGAGCATTGTAGGAGAAATAACTTATATGCCCTCTCCATTCCTGAAAATGGCCGAAGATGTGCTCTCTCTCGCCCTTTAAAAAGAGAAATACCAGCTCTAAGAAAACTTGCATAGAGGGTGCCATTTTTGCCATCGTCGTCAGAAGACTTCACAATACATCAGTTGTCCAGGATTTCTTTACACGCTTGTCTTTTTGGAGGAGGTTAGGAAAGCAGCTTTCATGTGTTTTTTTTCACTGATGACAACCTCAGGCCCTGTGCAACAAGCACAGGAATTGTCATTGCAAAGGGAAAGATGAATCAGTTCGTCCTCAAACTATTCTCAGTTCTCCAAGTTAATCTTCATGTAGTCCTTTCCTTCTGCAAGTATAGTTTGATGTTGCATTCAGAAGCTTCTGGTTTGGCACAACGGGTCATAATCATAAGATTCACCAGCCTTAATAAAACGCCCCTTCACGCGCCTTCTTACATCAGCTCTTGCCTTGCGAGAGGCATACCTTATTTTCTTATCAAACCTGTTTGGCAGTAAAATAAATAAATCTTCATCAAACAGGAAGTCTGAAAAATGCTGATATGTTAACCGTGTATATATATATAGGTAGGTCAGTAACATATGCGTCATGTATAAGAAACCACGCATTTAACCCTAGTTAGTCAAAATTAACCCTTAAAGGTTAATATTATCCGACCTATGTTATAGTTTCCACCTTCTGGTTGGACATCCTAGACTTCTCCAATTGAGCTATTTTTTTGCCACATGTTATGGAAGGGAGATCTACACTTGTTTTTTTTTTTATTTACTCAAAGGAAAGGAGTGCCACGTGTCGCACAAACAAGTGATACATAGGCCAGGCATATAGTACCTTGCCTCTCTATATGTATGTCTATAAATTCATGCATGTATTTAAAACCATATTTATGTATTGAATCCTATTCATTTATGCAAGAACTTTTAATATGTATACTTACTTCCGTGTCTTCTTCTTTTCCTTATAACGCATGACAGCACTGTCCCGGCTAGCTGATGGGTTTGAATTTTCAAGGGAGGGGGGATACCATGGAGGCTCTCCCATCAGAAACATTGAAGATACCACGCAGTCTTGATAATCTCCGGCACTACTCTCTCCGGTCATTCCGGAAAATGAGTGTGAGAAGCTGGAATAGGCTTGCCTTGCTGGCAAACAAAGGTTTGGTTCAGTTTTAGAGCTCATCATGGAATCAGCAGATACTGCATTGCTGCATGCTGGCTGCATTGCCTTAACCTGTCCAGCCGAAGAGCCCTGGGAAAGAATAAAATATGATCATAAGTATATTTTGCCTTCAATACTAAATCACGCTTTTGCAACAATGGTTAAAATGTTCCCAGTATAACTGTTATGTGAACTAACAGAACCACCTCACTATGACACTCAAAAGCTTCTAACAGTTGAGGTATACTTGCAAGAACAGTATGCTAGTGGGAGCACGGTAAATATATAATTGTTAATTATCACTAATATATGTCACATAAGAAAGAAGTGCTTATAGGTGAGAAAACGCACATTAACAAGTACAGGAAATCCTGCCTTTGGCCTTGTAAAGGGACAGAACTTGCACTTGCATGGGAATTAGACCTACCACTGGACAGGTTTCCATGTCCAAAACAATGTGATGAACAGGATGGTTAGCATCATTAGGCTACATTTACTTTTTATCTCAAATACCTAGGCAGGCTCACCAAATATTGTTACCCAATCCCCATCACATTAATCACATGTTTCTTGGTACCCAACCAGACTCGCATTTCCTTTTTTGTAAGTTCTGAGATGCGTTACAATATAGAGCAAATTTATCATATCAAATAATTTTTTCCTCCTTCCTCTTGCATCTTGATAAATACAGATATCATGGCTTTGATCAAAGTAACACCCCATTCAGCATAATCATCACTATGTCAATCCCTAAAATATGCATATGAACTGTACTATGCTTATAGCATATAAAATTCAAGATAACAGTTGCATTGACGCATCTTCAGTTGTTCTTTAGACACAATTTATCCAAACATCTCATGTGCTCTAAAAAAGGATGTGTTTCTCACAGTGTAGATGAAGAGTGACCTAGGCATGGCAACCGCTTCGTCTAACCAGGCCCATAGGGCCTATGAATTGGACTCTAAGCAGATGCTGTTTAAGGTGAGGTCACTTAGGCATTGTAACCCAGACATCAACCGCTAGTGATAGGCAGTCACCGGATAAAGCTAGACGTTATTTAAAAATATATAATGAATAAAAATAAAAAAACATATTTAATTGACAGATTTGTATAGGATTTTGTCAAGAGAACATATAATTTGCACAGACAAAACAGATAGTCAAGGTTTCTGAATCCCTTTCTCAAACAATAAAAATAATGAATATACAAAATAGAACACATTTTACTTAACATATTAAGTTTAAGGTTTTTGTGAAGAGAATATATGTTTTGCTTGGACAAAAAAAGATTGCCTACAGTTCCCACTTCTCTCTCTCTCTCTCACTACAATTTATACTATTTAGTTTTCTTATTTTGGCTGGTTATCATGCTCTTCAGTTTTTGCAATGATATTCTGGAGTAAATTGGTGCAAGTTGAAGACTCTAAAAGAGCAAAGGAAATGAAAAAATAGCGTGGATAGAGATAGTAAGGAAAGGTTGATAACACACGATTTAATCGAAGTTATTTATTTAAATAGAAAGGTATGGGAGAACTTGATTTGTGTTATTGACCCCAAGTATTTGTGATAAGGCATTGATGATAAGATGATCATGATACATAAACTTTTTTTTATTATATAAAATAAATTTCGGTTGCTTAGGCATCCCTTGAGATATGCCTAGGCATCACTTGGACGCTTTAACTACACTTATCAAGAGAAAATATATTTTGCTTAGACAAAACAGATTGCCTACAGTTGTTTCTCTCTCTCTCCAATTTATGCTATTGAGTTTTTTTTATTTTGACTGTTACTATTCTATTTAGTTTTTGCAATGACATTCTGGAGTGAATAGAAGCAAGTTGAAGGTTCTAAAAGAGCAAAGAAAATGGCAAAAATGGTACGGATGGATATAGTTAGGAAATATTCATAACATGATTTAACCAAAGTTATTTCTTTTAATAAAACAGAATGGCAGAACAGGATTTGTGTTACAGAACCCAAGTATTTGTGACAAGGCAATGGCGATGATATGTAGGCATCACATGAGCAACGCCTGGACGCTTTAACTACACTGGTTTCTAGAAGTTCAAAACCATGAATGGACTTGAAGAGATAAGAGGGCAATTAATTGCTGTTTCCATATCTGCATTAGCCTTCTACAGTGTTAATTCATGATTGTATCCAAAGTTTAAGGCTTTGGCTGACTTATCTCAGCTCCCCTAAATAACTAATATGTATTGGTTCACCTATCTATTATTAATTACTGAGTTTACACTGTAAAGCTTGAATGTGTTTGTTCTACTTATAATGACTTGACCACTTATCAAAACCTGAGTCATTGACTCAGTTTCAATAGCGGGTGAGTTGCAGTTGGAAAACAAATCTTGGGTATCCAATCTTCTTGCAAGGTATCAACACTGTAACCAACAAAGACTGACATTTAACATGTAAATTTTTTTGTTCTTTAAATTACAAGTGGTTTGTGTGTTTTGAGATTGAAGAGATCCTGTTTGCTATCCATGTAAGGACTATATAGAGACAAGTATTAAGTTTCTCCTATTGTTGAAAATATGGAACATAACCAAATTTGAATCTCAATGCTATCTTTGTAAATAAAGATCAAGGATTTGGACACCTTAGAATAGGGGTGTATTCGAGTTGAGTTGAGCCGAGCTTGGCCCAGCTGGGCTTGGCTTGAAATGGGTTTAATCTAGGCTCGAGCTCGGCTCAAAATGGTGCTCAAAAAATCGACTCGAAGTTCGGCTCGAATTCAAATAGCTTGGCACAAGCTCAAAATTGATTCAAACTTTTGATTTGTTTTTTAAAAATTTAATAAAAGTAATAGCATTTGTATATTATTTATATATATAACAACGATATATATAAATAATATTTTTCAATTTTTTATATAATATTCAAACTCGAGCCGAGCCGAATCAAACAGGCCTTGGCTCAAGCTCGGCTTGAACTTTTTCAAGCTTGAAAACTCAGCTCGCCTCGACCAAGCCAAAATTTCGAGCTTGTGCTCGGCTGGATCGAGTAGAGCCATCGAGCTTAGCTCGGCTTGTGTGCACCCCCTACCCTTTGAACCCACGAAGAACAGACATTATAAGATCATCGTTCACTTTCCGGCTAATGATGCCAGCAACGTTCAAATACCATTGGATAGGATTACTGGTGCTTGAACCTGCAACCCACTGCCAATAACTGCAGCTTCCAATATAATTTATGGGAGTAAAAAAGTAATATTCAAATGTACTTATAAGAAGAAAATAATTTTCAAAAGGGGAATATCGGAAATTTCATCAGGCTATCAAAAGCCAGCAGCAATTTCTATTTATTCTGCTAAATAAATTTTAAAACAGCTATGTCATGCAAAAAACTTGGAGGGCAGGACTATACATAGACACCTAAAATATTTTCTCCCCGGATTTTGTGTGATAAACACAAATATAATTCTTGCCCATTATTTTGTGCAGGGGAGAAAAGTGGAGAACTCTGCAAGAGGTCCCAAAAGATTATAAAGAGATCATAGAGAAAGAAGACCAAGGGAAAACACCATTTAAATTCCTGAAACTTTCTAAAAAGAACTTCAGCAATCTGGGAAGATCTATTGTAAGGTTCACCTTTTGCTTTGGAACCACTATGTGAAGAAAACCTTGGGGTTCTTAGGGTCAGGTTTATGTGCTTGTAAACCCTTTCCTTACTCGGTTATTTTGTAGACCTTTTGGTTCCTTCTCTTATTTATATATTGCGCTTTGATTATTGATTAAAAAAAAGGTAATTACAATTTTTAAGACAGTTTTATGTCTCACTGTTATTTATATCAAAAGTGAACTATTTTCCGTGTTGAATGCTTAGTGAACTACATTGTTACAAATCTCTCGAGAAATACCTAATTTCTCTCTAGAAATACTGAGAAAAATATCTAAAGTTTAGAACTTTATCGCGGTATTTTAAGTCTCCTGAGAAATACAATTTTGTCTTTTTATCACGTAAATATCCCGAGATTTAGCCGAAATTTTATAAATATCGCGAAAAATACTCAATGTTGTTGGTTTGATGAATTTATAAAATGGTGATATATATTACTATATGTTATGATTTTAATTATTATTTTTATCATTGTCAAGATTCAGGCGAGAAATACCAAGAAAAAACTTCATATTTGAAAATCTCCCGAGAAAAATCCAGTCGATAAAAACCTGACAACGAGATTTGTAACACTGGTGAACCACATGCTGCAGTTTGGTACATGAAAACAGTTTTTGGATGAAATATATTAAGTTCTAAAATTTAGAATGACTCATTCCATTCTCAAGTTATTTCTGAATTCACGAGTTTCATCCAGTTATCAATTACGTAGCATTGAAATCCAAATGTCCATAATGTAGAATAGATTTATAGTAGAATCTCAACTGGAGAAATTAATCTCTTCAATGTTTTCATGAGAACATTGTTAAGCTTAAAAGGAAAAGGAAAGGATCAGTGGGTGTGTAGCTCTAGCACCAGTTAATAACAATTTTTAGTAAGAGACGGTGCAACCCATTCATGAAGCGCTATTTTCTTACTCTACTAACTAAATATTGAAACGGTCTGGCATTTGAAGTGGATCTTGAGTAGCACAACCAACAAAATGATAAGAGCATCAGACCAGAAGAAAAAAATTGGTGATGAAAGACGGGTTCTAGATGCAAGATTGCGCAATAGAAGAATGAGTTATGGAGAGAACCTCTGTGGCAGATTCAGCCTGAGAGTTGTTACCAGTAGCAAAGATATCCTGTAACCCGAACAAACTATCAATCCCACCATTCTCAAAAAACTGTTCCGGAAGATTTTGGGATATGCCAAAGAGTTCTTCATAATTCTCAAAATTCATGTCAATATCATCTACAGTGAAGTCTTCATAATGATCATCATCTTCACATAGTCCAAGGCCTTTTGTTCCTGGACAGCATAGCTGCACAATTGATAAAAGAGAGAATTTGCACTGGTACTCGAGATATATGGAAACTAGAGAAGTACTTTTTATTAATAATTTGTCATATATCAATGCTGATAACATACTTTCAAGTTTCAATTCAGTCAATTCAATTAAGCATCATCAGCCTATGCAAAGACTATACTTATGTGTAGTCCAATTGCATTCGCTTTTCCATGAATTGAAACACCTTTGCTGGAGGAATCGATCACAGCCTAGTAGTGTCCAAGTTAAATAAATATATATATATATATATATATATATATATATATATATAGAGAGAGAGAGAGAGAGAGAGAGAGAGAGAGTCAATTTTACTACATACAAGAGGAAATGGGCACTGCTAAGTTCCAGAGAACTATTCTTCATGGGTGATTTAAGAGATGAAATGGATGGAGTATGAGTATCTCAAGGGAAAAAAAGGCATAGGGAAATCCATTGAAAAAAAAAATCAGGAATCTATAAGTCAAGCATAGAAAACTACTTGACTTACCTCAGTAGATTAGTGATGCTTGTGCAGTTCGTTTCTTTCAAGTCAAGTTTATATTTGTTCAATATTATTATTAAGCACCATCAAGTTGTTTCTTCACACGCGTCAGTTTGTGGTACAGTTCATGCAGGTCATTGCAATGGCGTATAATCAATAACCATAGCAGCCACAGGTACGTACATTTGAGATGTAATTATCTTGCCGGCAGACTAATGGCAATCTACCAATGGCAACTGCTGCATATAGCAACAATGCAAGGCAGCAGGGGGATAGGACCTACCATAGGACGAGTTCAAACAAAAAGATCTCTTGTGCAAAAGAAAAGGATCTCATAATCGAAGTATATATAAAAAGAAGAAAAATAACATACACAAAAAACAAAGGTTAGGGAAGAGACTTCCCTATATACAAGTGACTTCTTATCTATTACACAAGAAAAATTGCCCAATAGGAAGCCTGTAACCATTCATTCAATTAGATTGTGTTGGGCAGTCTGGAAAAAGAAAAGGAAAACAGTCCACAGCACAGAACGGGTAGTTATGGTCATCCAATTGGTCCCAATAAGTAGCATTTGGAGATATTTGCAGAACCAACTAAAAAACCATCCCCACTCCCCTGCATGTCAGTGACATGTATCTCTTTGTCGTTGGTAGACTGTCCTTGAAGCTTACATGATGTACCTGACTTCCAAGAGGAAAATATTTTCACCTTTTAGAAAATTTAATTTTATAAAATCATAATTTACCTTGTGTGTTTTCGAATTCACAGATCCAGCAGGCTGATCTACACTACATGTCATGGGCTTAACTACAGGCGTTGAAGACCCCATCCAATTATTGGACTTATCCAATTTTTCCACATCATCCATTCCGCTTGCAACAGCTAAGTCTATCATGCGGTTAGTTTCCGGAGGTCCCCAGTAATCAGTGACACTGTTCTCGTTAATGCTCATTAAACCCAATTCCTGCTCACAATTAGAATCATCAACAGAAGGGAACTCCAGTACAAATGACCAGATCCCAGAAAGTTCTGCTGCCGAAGGACAGCCCGAGTAACAATTGATTGTCTGTTTCTTATGTGCTGAAGCTGGTGTAGAGCTGCCATGGCCAATCCAATCGCAATTTTGACAAAGTGAGATCTTCTCTTCGATGCACCTAACAACTGCAGGATTAGAATTGCATCTTTCACACAAAAGGGTCCTTGAATGGCGCCTAGACAGGGCATTTGCAGAATGGACATTTCGGTCACAGGATAAACATAAGCTAGCAGCATCAGATTGGCAATATACAATGGATCTTTGCTTCTCGCAGAATTCACAAAGGTGGCCCATGTTTCACCTTCACCCTTCTCTGAGATCAAATATTCTGACTCAACTACAGGGAAAACCAATACAACTTGTCCAACTTCAAACCCCTCACCCAAACCAAAACTCAAATCTCTGATATTAGCTTCTTAGATGTACCACAATACCCCTGGATATTCCTACAACCTTCAAAGATTGTTATATAGAAGTCAAACTCAGTAATGTTGTCACATAATAAAACAATTTGCAAAAAAAATCTATGAAGGAAAATTGTAATTAATAAGAAAACTGGAATTTGATCCTTCCAGACTCCCACGCAATGTAGATATAATGTATTTTTAAAAAGGGAATAAAAAGTAGATTCTTGTATTTTTTTTTCTTTCTTTCTTTTTTTCATCTTCATATTGAGTAAGATGTTAAAAACAGATATTTAGCACTCAAAATGTTTCAGCATCTGATTGCTATTCTCATAAGAAGCATACAAAGTAAAGATCTTCGAATAACTGCTTTAAATTGTGACTATTTTTATCCAGTCTGGTCATCATATCCCTCAGTATACAGGGAATAAAGGGAAAAAAGACATTACTGAGAATGAAAGACTTTTCAAAATCTCGCTTTCAGAAGCTGGCCTTCAGTATTGATGAGTAGAAAAACAACTTGGTGTTCAAACCCACCAGTGTAGTCAAAATGTCGCCTAGGCAACGCCTAGGCCACCAGTCACGGCCCACTCACTTAGACTGCCGCAAGGTCGTGATCGGGGTGAAGAATCAAGGCCGTGACACACCGCCTCGCCTAGCCAGGACCCTATCGCCTAGATCATAATCTAGACGGGCACTCTTTAATTCTTATATAATATTAAGACATTGCCTCGCCAAGGGAACCCCCTATTGCTTAGGTGTCCAGGGACTACACTGAAACCCACTAAAAGAAATTTCAATTTTTTTTGTTCTAAACAAAGACTGCAAACAGAAAGTTTATACAATTCCTGGTCCCAAAATTCACTCTTAAAAAAAAAACATATTTTCTAACAGTCCATAACAAGCTTTCAATCACCAGAGGACAATTGATCACAAAATTGTCATCGGCAATTCATCACCTGGGGCCGTAGTGTCGGCCGGGGAAGGGTAAGTATGGCCATAAAGATTGTTTATCTTTTTCATCCTATCATTTAAAAAAAAAATCATATCCCCTCCATTTTAACAGATCCTTCGAGCAACTCCCGGGAAATTCGAAGAACAAAACTTACAGCTCAACATCAAACCAACCCAAAATCGCCAATTCAACAAAGAACTCAACTACTTACATGAAAGAATCCAAAAATGCTCCATAAAAATACAGAGAAAAAACACACAAAAAATTGCACAAAAACACACTTTCAATCAGTATAATACAAAAACCAACAAGAGATTCCAGAACAGATGAAAATTCAGATACTTACTAACTTGGAGATTTCTTCAAGAGCGAAAAATGACGGGACAAGATCGGAAAAGCATGGTGGAGAGCTTTTTGCATTCAGATGATAAAACCCTAAATCGAAATCCAGATTCTCGGAGCTCTGGTGGAGGAACTAGGGATAAAAGTGCACACAGGTGGGTCCCACTACCCTTCGAGAAAGTTAGGCTCCATCCTCCTTTTCTCTCCCCCTCTCAAAACGGGTACTTTTTGGGGGTAATTTAAGTAATTATTTTGTCCGGATAAGCACATATATGGACCACGTATTGGACCACCTAGCAAGCAAAAAGTGCTTACCCTTTTTATATCCTATCTTACAAATATCCTTGGCTTTTGATTAATTGACGGCCTAATCCCGCACTAAGTAAAAAAAAGTATGGGAGTAAAAATTATGAGAGAATGCTTAGCTTTCCTCCTATTTTGTGAAGAAAAGAAAGAAAAAAAAAACGGTTTTAATTAGGCAAGAAACATGTGTATGCATAGGCAAGAAGTATGGTCTTCTTTCTTTATGCAAAAGAAGGAACAAAATGAATAAAAACGTCAAGAAGTATGGTCTTCTTTCTTTATGCAAAAGAAGGAACAAAATGAATAAAAACGTAATGAAATGGCAACCCAAGGGTATTATTGGAAAACGATCTAAGGCTGAGGAAAAGCTTTGTGATGACTGATGAGAGATCGAATCACTGCGCGATTGACTTGGGGATAGTTCAATTGCACCCACAGCACAACACGGTCCTTGTTAATTTTTATTAACTGTGGTTAAGATTAATTAACTCTTAGGATTCGCAAATATATTTTTTATAAAAAAAGTACTTAAAAAATTTTAAAAAATAAAAGGGTATATTATTGAACCAAGGGTTAATGAATCTTAACCACGATTAATAGAAGTTAACACGAACATGTGTTGAGCTGTGGGTGCGATTGAACTCTCCCCAATTCAATCGGGATTGGCTGTGATTCGATCTCGACGAGATGTAGCTAATGCAGGCCACTTTTTTGGACAAACCAAAGCAAAAACCGACACGAGCCACTGAGCCACCCCACGATAGAAAACTAATAACAAGTGTGAAAGTACGAGACTACCCCCTCGTTGTGAGAAAAATCAACGAACTACTCTTTCCTTCCACTTAAAAGAGCCCTTTGAAAATAACGAAACGCACACCGACAGAAAGCTCCTTTTCTATCTGGTCCCCCCTCATGATCGAGAAAATATCAAAAATCGGGGACATATCGGTAAAGTTAGCAATCATATAATAATTCCGTATACTTCGAGAGCTACCAAATTAAACGGCTCCGCCAATTCACAAGTCAATAAGAATACATTATAGCAGTCTGATCTAATTCCTATCTAAAACATGATGCAGTAGCTAATGCTACACCTGCTGCTTGAGCTGGGATCCAAGCTTGAAAACTATACATTACAGAATAATAATAATAATAATAATAATAATAATAATAATAATAATAATAATAATAATGACATTAAAAGAGATCACATTCACACGACCTACTATCCCGAATCAGTTGGATGTTCTAAGCCCTCAGGTCGAACCTAAATGTAGATTTTGGAGAACATATGCAACATGCGTCGGGGTGTACCCCGGGATTAATCCCACATCCGTTGGGAAGTGAGCTTTTTTTTTTTTTTTAGAACTCAGGGTGTCCCAGCCCTTTGAGTCATGACTAATCCCCGAGGGTGTGATGTGAGCCCCAACTTTACAAGGATTTATAAGGGGCATCAACCCTCCTTAAGACAGCCTTTTTGGATTGGACTTACCCTTATGACACCTTAGCAGCTACCTTAGGTCTCGCTGTGTGTGTTAGATATATGATATCATCTCCACCAAAAAAAGAACATATGCAACATAAGTGGGTATAACAGGCATATATCATATAAATATTATATATATTACTCAATTAAGGATGGGTATCAAAGAAAGGCCGCTTCATCAAAAGGTAACTTTTACTTTTAGAATCGTGCTTTAAGGATCTCAGTCAAGTCCTAAATCACTAGACTTTTCTCTATCTCTTCTCAAGATTTGATGCAGGAAGGGCACTACACAGCGCACCTCAAGAGGCATAGTTGTTACGAACGTACCTTTATTTTATTCTTTTGCATCACATTACACCGTAAAAGTAATCATTATTTAGGTGAAATAAACAGAAAAGTGCTTCCATTTGCCCACGACGATCGTGGATTTGGCATGCTATTAGCCTACCTGAATAAAAATAAAAATAAAATCAAAAATTATATTTTCCACTGAGATTGAATCACAGCTAATTGTGATTGAACTTATGGAGAGTTCAATCACATCCACAGGCCTATACACTCGTATCTTTTAACCCTTATTAACTATGATTAAGATTTACTAACACTTTCAATAGTATAACTTTATTTTTTTTAAATCAGACTTCAATAATTTTTAATGTTTTTAATAAAAATCAAATGTATATTGTTGAAACCAAGGGTTAGTAAATCTTAACCATAGTTAATAAGTGTTGATAGGGATACATGTTGGCATGTGGTTGCGATTGAACTCTCCCCAAGTTCAATCACAATTGGCTGTGGTTCAAGCTCTTTTCCACTGCAACACGTCTCTTCAACAACGTTTAAAGCATTTTACTTTGGTAGGTGCAGCTAGTTTAGTTGGTAATGTCTATTGGCAAAGTACCAAAGACCTGGCATCGAATCCCACCTACATCAAGATTTGGGGGGTTTAGGGGAGGGGGAGGGCTACCCCTCATTGTGTAGCCCAAGGTCCACGTGACCTCCAAAGAACCAAAAAAAAAGTGTTTTACTTTGACACAAGATTTTATCCGGTTCATGCCAGCAAGGAGACTACCAACACCCAAAAGAAGGTGTCACATACGTTGTGCACACATCTATACTCGTCCACAACAGAAAATGCCTAAATAGATATCATAATTGCAAAAACTACGATATAGGATCCCTTCTTAAATAGATCCCATATATTTGAAAAAACTTCGGCTTCGATGGATTTATTTTTGTAAGTCTATGCACATGTATGGATGATACACATGCGGACTTAATACATCAAACAAAAATACCTATACAAAGCACGATACACATGCGGACTTAATACATCAAACAAAAATACCTATACAAAGCGCACATAATAGAGGAAGAAAAAGGAAGGAGAAGAAAGAGGAAGAAGAGTGGAGGGACGAGAAAGAGGAAGAATTACTTTGTCTTGATTTTATTGTCTAGCGATTTAAAAAAAATCAAATTTTTTAGTTCGATAATCTATTGATTAGTATAGTGACCAAAAAAAAAAAATCTATTGATTAGTATTGCTATATCAAAAAAAAGTTAGGTATATCAATTTTTTTAAATAAATCTAAAGGTCTTTTGATATCTAATTTTTTTTCGATATATCAAAATTTTGTATATCTCCATATATCAAAGTGCTTCAATCAAGTTAACGACTTTTGATGATCTTTAACTCTCCTTCGATTGCCTTATTTCGGTATACATATGTTTTCATCAAAGCTCAATAAATCCAATCTCTGCTCGTGGTTGGAAGTATCATCCAACCATAGATAGTATATCCAGATGCAATAACCATATTTTAGGAGGCTCTCCGGCCTAGGAGAACCGAAAAACGTTGTCCTCCAGTGTACTGAAAACCAAGAAAAAGGGCTGTGTGACTGTCCATGAAGCACCAATCCCTTTGATGCACTTACTTGCACTCAATTTTGCAACACATGGAAGCCACTAAGAGATTGAAATGACAACGATTGAAGATAGCAACCAATAGTTATAAACAATAAAGAAACAGTTAGCATTTGAAATTTGAAACCAAACTCATTTTTAGAAAAAGAGCAAAAGCAATGTAAAAAAGCAGAATCAAACCAGTCTATCCTATTGATTTTAGGCCATGCTGATGTCAGATACATAACTGATTTTGCTAGGTTAATGGATTAATTAAAACCATTTGTTTATTTTCTTTTTAATGGAAGTTAGCAAATGACCCTAAATTCTCAACAAACAAAAGATGTTGCCCTGAAGATGAGACTGGGTATTCACTTTTGGATTCAAGCCAATAGTTTAAATTCAACTCACGATCATGACATTCAGGCTGGACGAGTGAGTTCCAAAATTAAATGAAATCCCAATCTAGATCTTCAGGCCAAATGTCGGGCAAATGTATAGAATCTTTCAACGAGATAGTGCTTTTTCAAATCTCTCAAATTGGAATCTGTTTCAAACATATGCCATGGTTCCTTACTTCGACAGGGTGCAAACATCAAAATTTAACCTTTTTAGATACTTTTTCAAACCTATTGCTAATACTAAGTGGCAATAAAAAAAAATAGGTATCCATTTTTTCATGATATTATTCTAGGATCAGATATATCATGACGTGAAAAAAATCTGGGATCAGATGGAGAAATTCTTCTAAGTGAGTTTGCCCTGCCAAATCATGTTGAAATCCCACCACCACCTATCATGTTGCAATTACATATGGTCATCATTGTTGGTAATGATACTGGGACAATAGATTTACCTTTTATCTCAACCACGCAACCAATTGAATATGCCTCTTTTGCATGGACCAAAAAATTCCATTTGTAGGAAGAAGCTGACTGCTTCAAGCGTCTCATCTCTAAGAAACATGCTAGTAACTGACAAGGCAAACCCGCCATGTTTTCTCCAGATGAAAGTAATAGAAACAGGATATCTCAACAATAATGCTACATGAATAATCACAATATACATTCAACAAGCCCAATGAAAAGTTGGCCTCCACACTCTTTTACCTGCTTGAGGCTTGAACCAACTGGGAAACACACCTACAAAGCCTTAAAATCCTTAAATATCCAGCTTTAATACTCCCAAGTGCAGCTGTGATCTCAGTTGAAAGCAAATGTGACAGTGGCATCTGTGTAGTGGAGGTATGAGAATGCAGCTGAGACGGGAGGATCTCTGAGGGATAAATTCCACTGTCATAAAACAAGTTGTTGAATAAGTAAGAGCAATTGGATAACCTGACCACTAGGATGTATATCTATATGCATAGAGATTATTTGGGGTATGAATATAATAGGCCATGACGACAGTCTATTCATCAGAGTGTACATGCCACACCGACATTATCTCATTCAGCTTAAATATATGGATTATTTTTCCTGGACTGCACCATAATTTTGACTGCCTAAAAGAATGTGAAATATCAGATAATTGTGATCATCTGACCTAGCCAAAATTGAGGATAGAAGATCTAGTAGGTGGGACAAATCCAATTATTGTTCCTACCCTCCGCATGCCACTGCAATTTATAGACCTGATTGATAGTCCTTATGCGTCAAAGTTCAGGAAACAAGTATTTAAGCAAGCCATCCTTAAGGAAATGCTAAAAAAAATAGAAAGATTAACCGTAAAATCTATGTTACATAGACACGGATACGAAGTGTCGGACATGGAAAACCTTGGGGCAGGGAGAGGATATTATAATTTTTTATTTTAAAAACTATTATACTTTAAATATTATAAAATAATACTATATAAGATTTTAAAAGAAAACAAATTAAATATGGAAGCAAACTTATTACAAACATTACTAAATAATGTATTTCACAGTATAACTACATTAAACGAGATTTTACAAGAGGCTTTTGTGATGAATTCAGCCTGTTAACATCTCTCTCTCTCTCGTGATGAATTCAGCCTGTTAAGATCTCTCTCTCTCTCTCTATTACTGGTTTCGGTAATTCCTCATATTTTTACTAATTTTTTGTTAAAAACAAATGGATCATGATTCTTCCCCTCTTTCCCTACCAACTTATTTTTTCTGATGATGCGAGTTAGAAAGAATATGCTAAAAAAAAAAGTATGCTGATTATATGGGTTGTATGCCTTTGTATAATAAACAGCAAAACATTATGGATATCTAGCGTGTTTGTGTCCATCGGAGTCCAAAATATAGAATCTTGTTGATATGAGTCACAACATGCGTGTCTATACCTAAATCCTTGTCTACACGTTTTGACATGAGACACGCCTGTTGTCTAAAGAATCTGCGCAACATAGGCTGATACTTTTTTTAACACCAAAAAACCGCAAAACCGCCAAAGGACATGGTAATAACAAGTCAACAACAATGACAACACTTAAGTGCAAAAAAGACTTGGTTTCCCATTGTGACGGGATCGTGTGCCACGTGGAGGGCCGACGTGTCTAATCCAGATCGTCCATCTAATAGTGGACCCACTGGAAACTAGATAGACCAAGTGGGCAGTGACCTCATGCACAAGAGTGATGAGTCACATACTATACTTGTGTATTGGAGTTCTCCCAATCCAATGGCAGCCTTCAAACTATAAAGAAAAAAATTAAGTTAAGAATGAGTGAGAAAAGTGGTTCCCTATTTGCCATGTAGTTGATGCCCCTTAGATTGCAACTTGCCATAAGTCAAGGGGGTGGGGCAGAACAGGTGGACCCCTTTGATCCTACCACATCAGCTTCAATGTGTAAAAATCCTGTCACAAAGGGAAATGAAGTCTCGGCACTATAAATTTTATGAAATTCATATGGAGACTAGTTGTGTCAAGACTTGGACGAGAAGAACCTGGACTCCCTCTTTTTTTCTTTTTCTTTTAAGCCTCCCAATGGGGGAGAGGGGTTTGGCAAGACCCCTACCAGTTTATGAAGAACCTGGACTCCCTCGATGTGCCACAAAAGGCACATATAACCCACCATTCAATGGATCTGATGGGCTGATCCAATCCACTATACTTCTCTTCACGATCAAAAGAAAGCAAATAAATCCGGCTAGTAACAACAATCCAATCAGGTCAAAATTTGGCTTAGGAGCTACCCCTGACGCAAATAATTGATTAGTGAGTTCCCACTCCCTATTTGTTCACCATACATAACTGACAGCCAATTTACCCCTCATGACACAAGTACTCTTAGGCAAGAATATTTACTTAGCCCTAGCATTTAAATCATTAATGAATACACAATATCTATACAAAAGGGTAAATTTTGTTTCAAACAAGGTCACAACATCTTTGACAATAGAAAAGAAAAAAGAATAAAGTCATATAGGACTTTACCGATTCAAACAGCTCATGTCAAGAGTAAGAATCACCTTCCTACCAGTCCTAAAATCAATGAAATAGAGCTGCAAATCAAGCTGTTCAACTGCAAATAAACAAATCAGAGTTTAGTTATAATTTTCTATGAAGTGCAATTCTAGTTTCACACACGTTTAAACTGGGGAGCCTAAACAGCATTGAGGATGAGACAATGCACACAAAATGATCCTAATACTTGCTAAAAGAAAAAAGAATAGCATAGTAGAACTTGGAATTCCGATGTAAAAACCTCATATTTCTAGCATATTGACTGAATGAAACACTATTCATGATGTCAATTGACCTTTCCAATTTCTTTCACCCAACGGTCACATGAATAAAGGCATTAAAAATATATATATTGTTAAGAACCCATCTTGACTTGATCAAGAGACTAAACTACTGTTAAGGGACAAGGTTCATCATAAACAAGCTTTAATATATTCCATTGTAAAACACCTTGACTTGAAGAGACTAAACCCTAACTTCAAAGATGTACAACTGACAAGAAAAGCATCCAGCAACTAAGAAACAGTATTTTCTTATTTCCGAAGCCCGCATATTTTGTCCTTGCCACAGTAAACAAATTGTAAAAAATGCTAGATATATTGCTTAAACATTGAAGCCCAAGAACACCAATGATGGTCTTGAGACTCGACGAGCTCATACGCAATATGCCCCAGCTAACTTAGTTTTTTGAGGGAAGCGATACGGATTATTTGCTTAAATGACTAGCAAATTTAATATGGAAATTACGATATATGTTAGATTTAATCGAGTCAATACTAAGTCAACAATCTCGATGTTGGCTGGAACATGGGTCGGAACAAAAATTTTAATTATGATTAAATACGTAAATCATTCCCAAAGAATATGATGTGTGAAAAAACAGTCATAATGCCAAGCAAGAAAGGGAGGGGGAGAGATATAAAGCAGAAATATATTACCGCATGGACATATAAAGCAGAAATACTAAGTGAACAATCTAGATGTTGGCTGGAACAAAATTTTTAATTATGATTAAATACGTAAATCATTCCCAAGGAATATGATGCGTGAGAAAACAATCATAATGCCAAGCAAGAAGGGGAGGGGGAAGGGGAAGGGGAAGGGAGAGATATAAAGCAGAAATATATTACCGCATGGAGAATCAAAACTTGTCTGGACAAGATTTGGAAGCTCTAACCGTGCTACCTTTACTTCCTCAACCACATCTAACAGATTACCTAAAAGGGAACTGGTTATCTGCACAAACAGCAAATGCATTTACAGCTATTTTCCCATTCCAACAAGTGTGGCACTTCATAAGCTACATTAATACAGTCTTGTGGATTCAAACGCCCTGGATTCCACAATCCAGTGTTGAACCAAAAGAATATGAGAACCCAAAAAAGTTGTTTTTCTTGGGCTCCATTCCTTGGGTGGAACTTTTAAGGTCTAGAACTTTCATTATTTCATGCTTAATTTTCTTAATGTCTAGAACTATATTATTCCATAGGGTGCAAAAGTTCCACAAATATGGAACTTTTAAGTTGCACCAATTTTTTTGGATATTTTAAGTTCCATACATTTGGAACTTCTAATTAAATTGAACTCGATAAATTTGTTTAAAAGGGTTAGAAACCCTCTCGTCACAAACTCTTGCCTCTTCTTCCAAAATGTTAATGTTCCGGACTTTTAAAAGTTCCACCAAAAGAACGGAGCCTTATTGATAGAATAAAAACGTATTACTTGTAAAAGTCTGTTCTAGTAACAGTATAACTGTAAGACAAATATAATCCAAAGCAAATTGTATGTGAAGGAGTAACACATATTTACAATGGCATTTAGATGATTTAGATTGGTAATAATTAAAGAAAATAAACAAAAATAGAATGAAAGAATGACAAAAAAGAAAAGAAAAGAAAAGAAAATTTCCAAACAACAATCAGACTACTAAGAGACAAATAAACTTACTTGTGTTTCTTGTGTCAAAGGACCACCATGCTTCCGAGTGGCCTCAGCATTTAACACAAACACAAATGCTTTGCAAGCACTTATATTGGGGAAATCCTAATTGACGAGAAAAATGCTGTGTTATTGAAGAAAGGCAACAAATAATGAGGCAGCAGCTTCATTTGCCTCAAGCAAAACATGATGTCATTACCTTCATGATCTTTATATCATTCAATTTGTTCGAAGTAATAATACTTGGAACTGAACCAAGATTTATTGTGAACCTGTCAATCATCAAAGCCAAGAATATATGCAAGAATTGCATTGTGGTGACGTTAATCTAAAATTCCCGTTCAATATTTTCAAGCACGTATAATATACATATATATAAAGAGAAGTAGCAACCTTTGGAAGAGGAAGTTTTGATAGTTGAGAACAATAGTGTGATGACTATTCCTACTCTCCAGATCATCCATGTCCCATAGCTGTGGGATGTCAGACAAACCAATCTCAGATACAGCAATTTTCTGATTGTGGTGAGGGGAAAAAAGTACGAGTAGAGACCTGCAATTCCTGGCGTATAAACCTGCAACATGTTCCCTTCTTCAAATGATCGTAAACCGATTCAATCGTCTCAGTGGAGCTCGGTTCTCCTTTCATCTTACATGAAGTATGAAAGGATCTGGTTAAATTCTTTATTTTTTTATCTAAACCTCCAAACTCCTGCCTCATTGTGTACACTTTATTACAGGCATCCTAGAAAAGAAGTTAACCAACCACATGAACAATACTTGCATTGGACTAACATATTACATGTACTTTGCTAGATACGAGAAGTCAATAACTTACAGTACTGTTCCCAAGGGCTTTCAGGATATCCTATAAACCGAGATAGTTCATATAAGAGAGTAAAAAATATATACTATGACAAGACCAACTCGGGAAACTACTAGCGAGAAAGAGAAAAGGAAGCTAAATCAAATATATAATACCAAGTGACTCGGTCGAGTTCCTCGTCATGGAAAGCTGGTCTTTGATTTCAATACAGATTAGTCTATTTTGCAACACATATTGAGTTCCAAAATAATCAATGTTGGGAAAGAAAAGAACTCGTTTAAATTTGATAGAAGTAAATGTAATGATTAAAAACAGTACACGAATAAAATTGATCTACTAAAGAACATCCACAACACAAAGATATAAAATTGCAAACATGATCGAAATAGAAAAAAAAATAAGCTAAATGAAATATAGAACACATCCACAACTTAGAAATAGTATATGTACCTCATTTTTGCCACTAGAATTAGGAAGAGATTGAAGATGAATGTCCTCGCTTTCATGATCTCTTGCACCAGGTACACAGAGATGATGCAAAGAATTTTTCAATATTTGAGATTCCTGAATTCCAGAGTTCAACAGATGGACTCTTTTCTGTATGCAAATTAGTATAGTCAGGTGGTGAGCAAAACGCAAACTTAAAGCATAAATTTTTTTTTTTAAAATCAGAAGGGAATAGAATTACAAGTAATCTCTCTCTCTTCACACGCATTAACTGCAGCTTCGCCTGTTCATATACAAGCATGTGCAGCAGCCATCTTGTTTCAGCTACTCTGCATCAGCACAAATTCATTAATGTCAAGATTTTTGAAATTTAAACCATTTCTTTATCCAGGCAGATTATAAGAGCACAAAAAGATTTGAGAAGCACTATCGCTTGAAAATAATGATAATTTCACCTGTTCTGCTGAAGGTTATCCGGAATATAATGTGTTTTCTGGGGGAAGCAATTAATCAACTCAGTTTTAGCAGAAAACAGGTAAGTCTGATTATTTATAGAATTCAAGAAGCAAAGTGATTAACGAAATTCTGATCTGCTAAAGTTCTATAGAACTCAAGATTATCTTGTGTGCTTGTTCCGCAGCAGACCTGGGACTGGATATCAAAGCAAATCTTCTCATACTTTTTAGCCTTCTGCAGCCGAACCAAAATATCTTCCAGAATGTCAAGCTACATAAGGGGAAAGAACAAGAAAAAAAAAGTGAAGACAACGTAAGTACAAAATAAACTTGAAGCATTGCATTGTGTAGGTTCATAAACTCTGAAAATTTAAGCATAAGGTTAAGTATTTTCATATCCTAAATTCCCTTTATAGAATGTATCCCTGAAAAAAATCATGGTTTACATAGATGTATAGAAATGGAAAAATAGAAGGGGTCATACCTCGTGTGAATTAAGCTTATCAGTCAATGTTGAAACCAATAGTTTTGTAGCCCCACGAAATTTTGAGAAAACCTGCAAGGTAGAATCTAGATAACAATTGGAACTACAGTTCTACTTTCCCTGTAAGTAAACCACCTGTGCAAGTAAGCAAGATAGCACAAGAGAAAGGAGAATAGCATACGTACATCACCTCCAATATTTTTTGCTTCATTGTTTCTCACATTAGAATGTTCCCATGGGAATTTCAATTCCCTACCCCTCATTTCATGCACTTTTGGACTTTTCTGCATCCTGCCAAATTCATCTATATGGTCCTTGTCCCTGAGAATAATTTCTTCACTACTTCTTTTCCGTCCAGAAGAGTTCCCAACTTCTTGTATAGAAAATGATTTCTGTAAAATATTGAGACCCGGATAGCAGTCACTATGACCATGTTCATTTGAATATTGAATGGATTTAGGTGAGCAGGGATCTTTCCCAGCAACTTGATGCATGTTGTCATTTTGTGATAAATTGTATAACTCTTTCCTGGAGGAGCTTTCAGTTACCCATTCCACCATGCTCTGTATGTCAAGATTGTGTAAGTATCTAAAGACGGGAAAAAAATTGTTGCCGAGCGCACCTACATATTGGTATGCCCGAGGTAATTATAACTTATATATATTACAATCACAAAATTGAAATCATGAGTGAATAATGAAGAAGCCCTATGACCTTTCCAAGTTGTGGTGCAATTGTAGTCCTTTTATAAACATATGGAGAAGCAGACTCGCATGAAGAAGCTTTAAGCCCTCTATCAGAAAGTTTCTTTCTAAACTTGGCTGGGTCTGTCCCTGTTTGGAGGTTCCTATCTGGGCTTCCATATTGGGAATTTGGGGTGGCCCTATCCCTCAAGGGGGTTTGAATCATTTGATAGCCCCCATTGTTACCCGATTCCTTCAAATTGTGAAGTAATTCTCTGTAACCCATTCCTTTCCATTGACCAATGTCTTTGGGGTAGATAGAGTTAATCTCATTGGAAGGTGAGCTAGAGTTTGCATTCTTTTCATTGAGCAAGGAACCCAACTTATCAGCTGTTGGAGTCAAATGGCTCGCATTGGTAGCATTTTCTCTCAAATCCATTCCAGCCTGCCTTATGTCCAAGCTAACAAGCTTATTGTATTGATCCTGCTGCTTCAACGCCCTTGAAAGAATGCCTTGATATTCTGGTGATGCAGATTTCCTCTCCAACTTTGAAGAACAGATGAGTTTATTGGATGTAGAAGTTTCTTTCCTTTGTTCCTTAAGATCAATTTTGATCTCTATCAATGAGGAAACAGGTTCAAGAGTGACCGAGGCCTCTTCAGTTGGACTTTGAGGATTCAAGGGATTCAGCTGCATTTGCTTCCCAGAGCCAGAAAAATTGGAGGGTGAAACCAATGCTGCCATTAATTTACTAGGCTGATCACTGCAGAGCATACCTGTAGATATATGGTTCCCACATTCACCATTTTCCACTCGGCCAGTGTTCTCATCAGCTTGTCTCACTATTATAATGCTCTTTGGTGTCTCAACCTCGTAACTGTCCATGCTGATTTTACTTTTCTGTTCAGTGATCCTTTGAGTAACACGTAACAAATTCCCTTCTAAACTAGCATTGAAAACGTCCATGTATTTCAGTTTAGGATCTTTTTTATTTTCATCCAGAGAAGTATCAAAAGAAAGAGGTTTAGAAAGGTAATCAGAAGGTGCTGGTATTGAATTGCCAAGTCCAACTTCGAGAGTAGCAGCAAAAGGAGAAGTCTCAAGAATATTGAATTTAGAAATACTTTTTTTAATGGAAGATACACTCTCACCATGTCTCATAGTTTCCCTATTTAAAGACGAACTCGGTTGTTTTCTGGAAAATGGAGTCCCTATCCATCCACTTCTAGATGAATCAGCAGTATCAAGAAATATTTGTCGCCGTTTAGCACGTAATGAGGATACAGATCCTGCAAGTGGGGTTCTACCATGTTGGTTGGAATTTTGACCAATATCAAGAGTACATCCTTCATTTTCAGGAGACTTTTCTTTTATCAGGTCTTCAGCGGAACCTAAATACCCAGATTCAAGCTGTGGGAACAAATCTGTCTGGAGAAATTTATTTGGAAGCGTAAATGCGCCACTGTTACCAGCAGCGAATCCCAGTTTCAATTCACTTGATTTGGGTGCATCTACGCCAGAGGCCTTATCCATGCCAAATGGATTTCTCTGCAAGTGAAGTGATAAAACATGTTGGCATAGTGAAGAATTCAGTCCTTTCTAGACATTTTCTAGTTTTATAAACTTCACTTTTTGCAATTAATAGTGGATAAATTTATTTGTTGAAGTCCCAATAAAGTGACTATGTTTATGAAAAGATGGGGAATGATGTAAAACGAGCATCACTAATAAAAAGTGGACACTTGACATTTGGGATGTATACAAGGTGTCAAACTTGATGACCTTGACAAAAGACAATGTCGTCCAGACATGTTTGTAAGCTATATGATAATATTGGAACATAATCAATTTATAAAAGAAAAAAGATGTTTGGTTTAGTAGAAATCACATAAATCCATAGAAATAGCATGTATCTAATACCTAAAAAAGATAAAGAAAAATTTTATTGAGTCTAAAATCGAAGGTCCACGCAAAGATCACGCATTGGCTACAGACCACACAAGCCCACACTTGTTTCAGGAGATGTGTGGCCGCTGGTGAAGGGCCCCTTTCTTCCTTACAAGAAAAAAACACCATGTCTCATAAAAAAAATTTGAATCTGAAACTCGTCCTCTTAATTTTAACAAGTCAGGAATGTGAGAATTAGAGACAAAATGGATTCCATATGCATCTATTTCATCAAGCAAGAAACCCCATGTTGGTCTAGTCATCAGAGAAAATCAGATTCAAGCAACGATTGGAATATATGAATAGATAACACGACCCAGGAAAAGAGAAGTATTTCAATTCTCACCTGGGTTGACCCATTGAAGGTTTGATTCTGGTGGTCAATGGAAGCATTCAAAGCTAAAGCATTTTTTGGGCTTAATGAACGACCATAATTAATCTTGTAAATAGGAGTGGTTGCAGATACACCATTTGATTCACACAGTTTAACACTGGCATCAGCATCCATCTTTGCAGGTGTATCATTAGTGTCAACATTGCCCAGTACATTATCTCCAAAATCCTTTTGATCCATGAGGCCACTTTGATGCTCAAGTGTGGAAAACATACTCTGCCTGTTTAGATGAATGGGTGACTTCGAAATATTGACATTATCATAAACAGATCCAGCAAGTAAATCCTTGTTGCCTTCAGTCAAGAGCGAATTCAGTCCAGGAGATAGTCGCCCATAATCATACCTAAGTGGGTTCTCTTCTATCAGACTCATATTAGAATCAAAGCCGCCGCTAGATTTTCCACCAGAAACAGAAGAGCGAGGATATGGTTGCTTCTTAGCTCCTGTCAGTACCATGAAACTCCCCATGGTAGTGGACGTAGAATTTTGGGATGGTGTCTTCTCTTCAAAGGCAAGATGAACCCCTGTTGGTGTCTTGAAGTCCCCTCCCGAGTCTGACTGCACAAGACTACGAAAATGACAGGAAAATGTCGTTGAGTCCAGAGTAATATCATGATTGACATATGAGGCTACAGAATCAGATAGCTGGCCGGATCTAATGAAACTCGCTGATACAGGGCCAAAAAAGTTTTCTGCAAGAAGGAGCATTACCAATCACCACATATTTATTAAAGAATCAAAAAAATTGGAAAAATGACTTCCACATTTTTAAACAAGCATTTGGATTATGAAAATCGAAAGAAGGATAAAAGTCTCTGCAATTCCATAAGTAAAACTTCTAGAAAGCCCATGCTTTGCTGCAAATGAGAAAACACCTGTGTGCATTCTCTCCTTTGCTTCCAACCACACTACTACTCATTATGTTAATCTCCTCAACAAATATCTCAGTAACCTTCTTTATCATTCATCTGATAAGTAGCATTCAAATTTTAGAAACAATACATGATAGACTTGAAACTAAGTCTGATTGAAGTTCCAGGTTTAGAAGCACAAAATGTACTGATTTATATCTGAATTCCGAAATTCACACAATATATTTACTATTCCTCATATTAAACACTAGCTATATGACAAATGCTTGAAAATTATAAGAAACTTGAAAAGTTATTGGCTCAATTACCAGAACAATAACCCCAAGGTAATCAAGTGTTTGCCGTCCTTGTATACTCTAAGTTTGACATATAGCTATCAAGTTTGTATAGGTGTCAAAAAAATAAGAATTCAAATTTAAATCCAAAAAAATTAGTTCCATCAAAAAGGAAAAGAGACTAAAGAGCAGCAAAAAAAAAATTAACAAATGTATCGATAAACCCAGTGTAACAAGGAATCTCCTAGCACACCCTTCAAGAAATATATCCAGCAACAGTGTTTCCCTCCTAGGGGTTCCAATCTCTTCCAATTTTTTTTTTTACTACACAACCAGGTCTTCACAAACCAAGGATCTTCCAAAAGTATAATCTGGTAAAGAGAACCCCCTTCCATAATTAAGGGGCATATACATAATGCTTAGGATCACTTATGTGATTAAATTTTCTGTATATTTATACTATTTTAAAACTCATCTTCTCTTAGTAAGACCAAGGCAATCTCAATAGTGAACGATTCCTATGGCATGAGAAAGAAAAGCATCTTAATGCATTCTTCATAATTCATGTTCATCGTCGAACTATATGAACTAAAGACGGATATCACTGCAAAACAGAATCAAGCAAACCAAATTTAACAAAATAAAGAAATAATAATCTAGAATTACCGATGAACTTGCCTTCGTTGGAGGTCACAGAACCGATCGTACTTCCGGGAGAAGACCAATCCATATTTCGCAGGAATTGCTCCTTCTCATCCTCCTCGCCGTCGTCTTCTTGCTGTGACAACTCCTTCGAATCATCACTATCCCCAACATCTCGGTGAAACCCTAAAATCTCATTTGCTTGCCCTGATTCGGGATTATCAGAGCTAGGTTTGGAATCTGGAGGTGTTTCATAGTCTTCATCTCTGTCAAAAACGTGAACAGACGTGATTTCAGCGAAGCTCACCCGCCTAGAACGCTTCTTTTGGAGAGCCGTCGTTTCATCTTCAGGTCCGGTGTTGCAGAGCTCTTCGTGATCTTCAGGATCCATGGATTTCGAACAAAGGCGTTTGATTGGAAAGGGAAGTAGAAGAAAATACGGACGTTCAGTTACAGAGAAGTGGAAATTGAATGTTGAATTCACTTGAGTTCAATTGCAATTGGCTGTGATCTGATCTCTTTCCTCTATTAGGGTTTGAAGAAAATACGGACGTTTTCATATGTACTGTTTCTGAGCATGTGATTGGAGACATCAGGAGAGAAATGGTTTTGTGCGGGAAAGCTTGGAGGTTTTTAAACTTGAGAGCATTTAAAACAGATGTGACCAAAACATCATTGCCTGATCTATATTGTCCGGTCCCATTAGCGCTTATAAATTTGTGCTTATAAGTTAAGTGGGTGGTACGTGAGATGCACGTAAGAGAGAGAGGGGAATGGGACAGAGACTGGGAAGATGAATCTTACTCACGATATTTTAGATTTTTAAAAAAAAAATTATGTTGGATATAGAAACTTAAAAAACATTTTAAATTTAAAAAAAAATTATAAGGGACACATTAGTATTAAAGAAATATTTTGAGAAGCAAAAAAACCCTATTTTTTATCTTGAAAAATAGTTACCAAATAAAGAATGTGTGTCTCTTTGTTGAGAGGAGACCACTGAAAAAACATAATAAAAGATAAAGATTTAAAAGAATTGTAGAGATATAGAGATTATTGTTAGTTTTAGTTGATATTACTTCAATACCCCTTATAACATTTCTTATGTAAAATAAGATAATATAATATATTAATTTTTTTTATATGAACTTATGGGCAAAATAGGAAAAATATAAAAAAATTCACCTTATTAATAATTAATAGTAAGATATCATAAAGTTGGGATTCAAACAAATTTTTTAACCCTGTTTCCCTCATTATAATAATAGAGATAAAGCACTCCTAGAGCCGTTTGGCCAAGTTAGGGTTGTCAAAGGGCCGGACGGTCTATCCAAACCCATCTCTCACTTGAAATGGTTCGCCCCAGCCAACCCTCACGGTGTGTTTGAATAGGCTAGGCTCAAGCCCTACTCAAAGGGTTAAGGTTGGGCTTGGGCTTGGGCTTGGGCTTGGGCTTGAAGAGAAAATGAAGAAAAAAATTGTCATAATATTTATCAAAAACAATTCTGAAACTATGGCCGGCTAACAAGGGAATATAAATGCCAAAGAGTAAAACAAGAATGAAAAGAATATAAATTATGTAATTAAAATTAAAAGCCCAGCAATGATACCATACCACCAGATAAAATTTCATTAAAGAAGTTTATATAGGTCATTTTAAACTAAAAATTTAAGATATATATATATATAAGTTTTGGTCATTTTTTTAAATTAGCAACCTTACAAAAATGGTTGCAAATTATAGAGTCGTATATAGGAAAAGACCAACCAAAAGGATCTAAAAAGGGGTAGGTCGTTTATATGAAAAAGGACCAAGCAAAAAGGGCTGCTGCATATGGGCTGATCGTGTTTCACATAAACGACCAAACAATGAGGGGGTTGCATCGGGGCTGGTTATTTTTCACATAAACGACCAAACAATGATATCTTGAAAAAACAAAAAACACACTATGAGGCATCGATGAGTCCCACCTTAGGATGAGCTTGAGGGTTCAAGGTTAGGAAAGGGTTTTTAATGATGAAGAGAAATCTATACGCTTGGAGAATATGAATTAAAGTGCAATAGAGTTGAAGAATTGGGCAAAACAGGGTGTCTCTACACCAGTTAGTATGATTAGGGCAAAACAGGGTATCTCTACACCAGTTATTATGATTAGTATCTAGGTTAGTTATAAGAATTATTCTAGGGGATACTCCTAAAGTGGACTCCTAAATCCTAGCCGTTTATCTCAATTATTAAATGGTTAGGATTAGAACTAATGTGGCATTAGAAAAGACAATACGCCAACTCAAATCCTTATTAAATGGTTAGGATTAGAACTAATGTGGCATTAGAAAAGACAATACGCCAACTCAAATCCAACTCAAATCCTTATTAAATGGTTAGGATTAGAACTAATGTGGCATTAGAAAAGACAATACGCCAACTCAAATCCTAACCCTTAGTAGTTGGTTATAAACGGTTAGTAGGGGTGATACTCGAGTCGAGTTATAAACGGTTAGTAGGGGTGATACTCGAGTCGAGCTGAACTGGTGTTCAAGCTCGCCTCGATCTAAGTGCAAGCATAGCCGAGATTTTAACGAGCATTGTCAATTTTATTTTTTTTAACTTACATTAAAAAAAAAAAAAAAGTCGAGCTTAGTACATTAAGTACTCAGCTCGGCTTGAATCCAATCCGGCTCAATTGCCAACTCATGAGGCTTTCTCTCTCTTTTAAAGCCAATAATCCACAGGAGATTTTCTATTTAGGCGATGTGGGACTATTTTTTGAGAGGGGAACACACTCAGTCACTCACAGTCACACACTCAAGCCACTCATTAAACAACACTCACAAGTTTAGTCCCACATCACTTACAAACAAAGTGGTTGAGGGAGTTTGGCCTATAAAAGGCTAACATGCCATCCGGTAACCACACCACGCTCGGTTAAAAAACACCTTTATCGAACTGAGCTATTGTCGAGCCGAATAGAGGTGTGTTCAAGCTTAGCTTGTTTACTAAACGAGCTTAAAAATTGTGTTCAAGATCTTCTCACTAACTAAATAAGCAAATGATACTCGAGCTTTTAACCAGGCGAGCCCGAGTAGTTTACGAACATCTTGTTCAATAATCACCCCTAACAGTTAGGATTAGAGAGTATATTTAGGAGTATGCATAGACTGTCTCTAGTTAAAATTGGTGGTATATTTGGGAGTACCCATAGACTAACTTTAGTTAAAATGGGTGGATATTTCAACCACCACACCTTCTTAGGACTTGATCTCGGATCAAAAGAGTGATATACTACACACGCAATCAATGGGGCAAGCTTTGCTTTCCTAAAAAGAGTTTCTTTACTACTTAGTAATTAGTATTTTGCTCTTCATTTAGAAATTTATTTTTATTGTTAATTTCCATCTAATTTATGTGTTGAAGCCGAGACTTGAACATTTAGTACTTCACATTATGACCATGGAAATTGTTTTGTGAGGTGTTCTGATGATTAAAGTCATATTAACTAGGGATTATGTTTCTGAAGGTGTTAAGCAGAGTTGGGGTGTATGCTTGGGGTGCATGCTTAAATATTTAGGAATAGGATAAAACTATTTGAGTTATTAACTTGTCCGTATTTTGTGAATTTGTGCGCGGACTACAAAAAAAATCATGCTTAGGGATTCAACTACAAGTTACAAGTTGTATTACATGACTTTCATAATTATAATTGGATGAAGAACTTGGTCTTTCAATAAAATAACAAAGTAATTGGTTAATTTGTGATAATGAAATTTTGCTCTTCATTTGGAAATTTATTTTTATTTTTTAACTTCCATCTAATTTATGTGTTGAAGTCGGGACTTGAAATTTTAGTTCACATTATGACCATGAAAATTGTTATGTGAGGTGTTGTGATGGTTAAAGTCATATTAACTAGGGATTATGTTTCTTCTGATGGTTAAAGTCATATTAACTAGGGATTATGTTTCTGAAGGTGTTAAGGAGAGTTGGGGTGCATGCTAAAAATTATTTAGGTATGGGATAAAACTATTTGAGTTACTAACTTGTTTATATTTTTTGAATTTGTGCGCGGACTACAAAAAAAGGATCATGCTAAGGGATTCAACTACGAGTTGTATTACATGACTTCGTAATTATAATTGGATGAATAACTTGGTCTTTCAATAAAATAACTAAAGAATTGGTTAATTTGCGATAATGAATTCCCTTTTTTCAGAAGGGTATGTTAGTTGTTATTTAATTGAATGATTCAATCTTTTTTGTCTTGCATTTGCATTATTGCTGCTAGTGGGCTGCCCGTGCGATGCACGCGAGAGGGGAAGGGGAGAAAGACAGGGAAGAGACCCTAGTGAGAGACATTTTTGGAAAAAAATTAAAAGAATATTTTGAGTATAAAAACCTTAGAAACATTTTTGGTAAAAAAATTCTAAGGGATACGTTGGGTATAGAAACATGATGTAGGGACATTTTGAGAACTCAAAAGTTTTAGGGGCATCTTGGGTATAGAACAAATTAAGAAATAAATGTAGAAATAAAGAAAATGAAAAATGGGCAAACTTGAGGAGCATTTTGGGTTAAAAAAATTGTGAAGGCCATTTTAGATATAGATATTTGACTTAGGGATATTTTGGGAACTAAAAAATATTTCGGACATTTTGACGATGGGAAAATTTTAAGGGCATTTTAGGTGTAGAGACCTGACTTAAGGGCATGTTGAAAATGAAAAAAAATTAGGGACATTCTTGTCAAGAGAACAAAAATATATATATATATATATATATATATATATATATATATATATATATATATATTTAATAATAAATGACATTATCCAACCGGACCGGTCGAACCAGGAATTAGTCACTCGGCCAGTTCGACGATTGGTCCGATTATGAAAACATTGTTTTGTATATCAATAAAGAGTTATTTTAGGATTATATTAAATGTTAATCAACTTTAAAGTCCCTTATATTTGTTGGTGAAAAAGTCTTCTATATTAATAAAAGCTAAAAGTGAAAGGTAGTACTGGAATTTAGTCAACATTTTGAGCCCATATGTAAGGGTAGTTTTGTAATTCACTAAAATTCAACGCATAATAGTAAGGGTAGTTTAAAAATTAATTAAAATTCAACTCATAGATATTAAGGCAATTTTAGAATTAACTAAAATTCAATCAACCTTTAAACCAATGAAATGGTAGTTTTGGAATTAATAAAATTTCAATCAATGTTTTGAACCCATATATCTAAGGGTAATTTTGAAATTAACCAAAATTCAACCCATGTGTAAGGGTAGTTTTGGAATTAATTAAAATTCAACTCATATGTGTAATGGTAATTTCAAAATGAACTAAAATTCAATCAACCTTTGAATCAATGAAATGATAGTTTTGGATTTAATAAAACTGTAAGGGTAGTTTTGAAATTATCTAAAATTCAACCCATATGTGTAAGGGTAGTTTTGAAATTAACTAAAATTTAATCCATATGTATAAGGATAGTTTTGGAATTAATTAAAATTCAATCAACCTTTGAACCAAGGAAAGGTAATGGTAAGTTTGGAATTAACTAAAATTCAACCCATATGTCTAAGGGTAATTTTGAAATTAACTAAAATTCAACCTATATGTGTAAGAGCAATTTTGAAATTAATTAAAATTCAATCAACCTTTCATCAAAGGAAAAAGTGATTTTGGATATGAGTAAGGGCAGTTTTGGCATTCAACTATATTTCAATCTACGTTTTGAACATATATATTCTCTTTATATTAGTTTTTTCGGGTATATAAACTTGAGGGACATTTTGGATAAACAAAATTGTGAGGTACACATTGCTTATAGAAATATGACGTAAGGACACTTTAAGAACCCAAAAAATTTTAAAGACATTTTGGGTACAACAAAGAAAGGGGTCGGGTAGGTCCTTGGCTTGATGTTCTTTTTTCAAAGCGTTTTGCCAATAGAGCGAGGAGTTTGGTTACGCCACTAAAGTCATTATATGTCCCTTTTAACACTCCTTAATTGTGATTATGATTCACCCAACCCTAGGGTTCACCCAAGAATAAGTGCGTGTACCCTAAGCATTAGTAAATTTTAATCAAGGTTTAAATAAATTAATATTTTTTTAAAAAAAACCAAGAATAAGTGGGTGAACCCTAGGGGTAGGTGAGTCTTAACCACAATTGGAGTCCGATTACTCTCTTGAGGTTGCCATGTGTCTCTTTTGACACCCTTTAATTGTGGTTAAGATTCATCTACCCCTAGAGTTTACCACCAATCCTTGGTTTCTAGAAAAAAAAAAATTTAATTTTTTTAAACCCTAGTTAAAATTCACTAATTCGTTGGATTTAAATTTTTTTATACTTTTTTTTCTAAAATGCAAGGATAAGTGGGTGAACCTTAGGGGTAGGTGAATCTGAACCATAAATAAAGAGTGTTAAAAGGGACACATGGCGACCTCAGTAATCAGACTCAAAGGAGTCCGATTATAAAAGTAGAGAATTTCAAGCCTAATAGATAGATGAGTGAGGGGTAGTATAAGAATTAAGCACATATTCAATGTCGTCTTTTATAATAATTATGATAAGAGTAGTTTGGAAATTTTGAAAAAATTCATTACGTTTTTAAGGGGGGAATTTTCATTAAGAAGATAAGAAAGATGGTTTTGGGTATAGCAAAGAAAGAGGGTGGGTGGGGCCTTAACGAAACGTTCTTCTTTCAAAGCATTGTGCCTAGAGAGCAAGGAGTCCAGTTACGCCATTGAGGTCGTCATGTATTCCTTTTAACACTACTAAACTGTGATTAAGATTCACCTATCCCTAAGTGTTCACCCACCCATCCTTGGTTTTTAGAAGAAAAAAAATGAAAAACAAACTTATCCTATAAGTCAGTGAACTTTAACTAAGATACAAAAGAAATGAATGTTTTTTTTTCTTCTTCTATAAACCATGAATTAGTGGGTGAACCCTAGAGGTCAGTGAATCTTAACCACAATTGGAATCTCATTATGTCCTTGAGATTGCCATGTGTCTCCTTCGACACCCCTTAACTATGCTTAAGATTCATCTACCCCTAGAGTTCATTACCTATCCTTGGTTTTTAGGAAAAAAATATTAATTTTTTTTAAACCCTAGTTAAAATTTATTAATTCCTAATGTTAAATTTTTTTTTCATATTTTTTTCTAAAATCAAAGGACAAATGGGTAATCCTTAGGGGTGGGTAAGTTTTATCCACAATTAAAGAGTTAAAAGGGACACATGGGGACTTTAGTGGCATAACCAGACTCCAAGGAATCCAGTTGTAACAGTAGAGAATTTCAAACCTAATAGATAAATGAGTGAGCAGTAATATGAGAATTGGGCAAACATTAATTATGTGTTTGTCTTATATAATGATTATGATAGGGTAGTTTGAGAATTTTGCAAAGTTTCATTTAAGAGCTCATATCTTCTCTACTATTATAAAGAGAGAAGCAGGTTAAAAAGTTGGTTGGTTTTTTTTTTTTTCTAATATTCTTAATGAGTCCCAATTTTATGGTATTTTATTGTCAATGTAGTTAATAAAATGAATTTTTATATTTTTCCTATTTTATCCATAACTCCATATAAAAAAATTAAGATATTATGTTATCTTATTTTACATGAAAAAATTTAGTAGGGATATTGAAGTAATATCAATTACAATTAATAATAATCCTTCCATGATTCCCTCAAATCTCTTTTCTTATCTTCTCTCAGGCTCCTCCTTGGTCTTTCTCCGTGGTAACTATTTTTCAAGAGAAAAAATAGGACTTCGTGTCTTGCAACTTTTTTTTTAAATTTATTTAGAAAGTCTTTCAAGTTTCTATACCCAAAATAGTTATTAAAAAAAAAACTGCAAAATGTCCTCATTAGGTTCCCTCTTTCCATCTCTGTCCCTTCCCCCCTCTCTCTCACGTGTATCCCACGTGCTGCCCAATAGTCTTTACTATTATAATGCAAGAGGCGCAAGCATAGATGATTTTTCCAAAATTCCCATACTACCCTTGTATAAAAACAAAATTTTGATTTAATATTTTACTTTAATTCCTAAACTACCCCTTACCTTTGATTTAATTTCCAAACTACCCTTTCTCATCTATCTATTTAGAATCACAGCCAATCGCGATTGTGCTCGGGAGAGTTCAATTGTGTTACATTGAACAAAGAAGATGAGATAAGAGCAAATAAAGATATTCTGTACCATCTCAGTCTTACATCGTGTTGGTAGTCATACGAGGTTCTGCTTGGAATTCCCTACTTCCCCAATGCTTTAGTGGTTTAAATTGTAATCTTACTTGTTGCTATTTGCCCAGTTTCAAGGATTGCTGTTTCAGTATAGCAAATTTGAAGGATTTTCATTGGTCCGAAGAATTATCAAGATTTCCAAAGTCACTTCTGCTTTTTTCTTAATCCTTGACCATATGAATCGAAGGGCCAGGATTTTATAGTATAATTGGGAGTACCAGTAAAACTGAATCAAGACTCAAACCCACAGGACATTCATTATAGCCAACAAAACTGTTTCAGGGAATAATATATCAGCACAGCCAAACACGTTAAAAGTAGGGCAGGCCATACTCCTGCCTCTCAGCATTCACATCTCTGTGCGTTATACACTAAGATTACTGCTATAACTAACCATGTTAACCACAAGAAAATCAGTCGAAAGACCAAGACCAACAAAATGCGACCCATATAATAGCAAGCACATTACCATCAAAGAAGTTCAATTCCTCCACAAGACAAAAAGGCATAATATATATAGAAGCAACTAATCTCAGAAATCAGATTTAATCAACCTCCTCCATTTTGCTTCCCTCAGCATCAGCATCATCCAGAGGGGGCATGTCAGTGTCTGCATCAGCACCACCACCATCCTCCTCATCGATGCTCAATCCCAACTTCAGCATCCGGTGGATCCGGTTGCCAAAGGTATTGGGGTCCTCAAGGCTGAAGCCCGATGTGAGGAGAGCAGTCTCAAACAGCAACAGCACCAGGTCTTTCACCGACTTATCATTCTTGTCCGCATCCGCCCTTTTCCTGAGCTCCTCCATGATGGGGTTCTCTGGATTGATCTCCATTGTCTTCTTGCTGGACATGTAACCGGCCATGCTCGAGTCCCTCAAGGCTTGCGCCTTCATGATCCTCTCCATGTTGGCCGTCCACCCATATTCTCCTGTCACCAAACAGCAGGGGGAATCCACCACTCGGTCGGACACCACAACCTTCTCCACCTTGTCACCCAATACATCCTTGACCACTTTGCAGAGACCCTCGAACTTCTCCTTCAATTCTTCTTTTTTCTTCTTTTCATCTTCAGTCTCGTCAAGCTTCAAACCCTCCTTGGTTGCAGAAACCAGCTTCTTCCCTTCAAATTCCTTCAGCTGACCCACTGCATACTCATCAATGGCATCAACCATGTAAAGGACTTCGTATCCCCTCTTCTTTAGCTTCTCAAGGAAGGGTGAGTTCTCAACAGCCTTTTTGCTCTCACCAGTGATGTAATAAATATCATTCTGGCCTTCCTTCATCCTTGTGACATAGTCCTTCAGGCTGGTCATTTCTTCTCCACTCTTGGTGGAGTGGTAACGAAGCAATTCAGCAATCTTTGACTTGTTCTGGGAATCCTCATGGATACCGAGCTTGAGATTCTTGGAGAAGGCCTCATAAAACTTGTTGTAGTCCTCCTTGTTCTCAGCAATCTCAAAGAAGAGTTCAATGCACTTCTTCACCAAGTTCTTCCGAATGACCTTGAGGATCTTGTTCTGCTGCAGCATTTCTCTGGAAATGTTAAGAGGAAGATCCTCTGAATCAACAATACCCTTCACAAAGCTCAAGTACTCCGGGATTATCTCCTCACAATTGTCCATGATGAAGACCCGTCGAACATAGAGCTTGATGTTGTTGGGCTTTTTCCTCGTGTCAAAGAGATCAAAGGGTGCCCTCTTGGGCACAAAGAGGATGGCCTTAAATTCAAGCTGTCCCTCAACTGAGAAGTGCTTCACAGCCAAGTGTTCCTCCCAGTCATTGGTGAGGCTTTTGTAAAATGCCGCGTATTCTTCCTTGGTGATCTCCTCTGGCTTTCTCATCCAGATGGGTTTCTGTTTGTTCACCACCGCCCACTCATGTGAAACTTCCTTGATCTTCTTCTTTTTCTTCTCTTCCTTCTCTTTCTCTTCATCAACATCCTCTACTTTTCCTTCCTCGTCCTTCTTCTCTTCTTCATCCTCGTCATCAGATATCTCCTTCTCAGTGGTCTTCTCAGTCCATAGGGAGATTGGGTAGCTGATGAATTCAGAATGCTTCTTAATCAGATCCTTAAGCCGACGCTCCTCAAGGTACTCCAACTGATCTTCTTTAAGGAATAGAGTAATCTTAGTACCCCTTCCAAGATTCTCACCAGAAGTGTCTCTGGTGATAGTGAAGGAACCACCTGCCTGAGACTCCCAAACATACTGCTCATCGTCATTGTGCTTTGAGGTCACAATGACCTTCTCAGCGACAAGGTATGCTGAGTAGAATCCAACACCAAACTGTCCAATCATGCTCACATCCGCACCGGCAGCCAAGGCTTCCATGAACTCCTTAGTCCCAGACCTCGCAATAGTTCCGAGATTGTTCACCAGATCTGCAGAAACATCATAGAAAAGTCATGGAAGAACCAAATGTGATCTAAGCTTTGATATCCTGAAAATAGACAAACTATAACTCACCAGACTTGGTCATGCCAATCCCACTGTCTATGATCGTGAGTGAGTTGTTTGTCTTGTCAGGGATAATGTGGATAAAAAGCTCTGGTTGTGCATCTAGTTTGCTCTTGTCAGTCAAGCTCTCAAATCGGATCTTGTCCAGAGCCTGGTTTTAGTTTTATCAAATGCCGGAGACAGATAAAATCAGTAACATCGATCACCCAAAAGAGATAAATGGAAATTTGGCTCTCAAACATTTGTACGGGGCTTTCCCATTAGTCTATTCCTTAATGATTAATTGAAGAATATAAAGTAATAGAATAGCGCAAAAAATGAGATTTTTTTTCTCCTGTTAACTCAAAATATAAAAACGAGTAAACAGGGTGAAAATCTCATATGAAAGATTTAAAAAAAAACGTACATAGCAAATCATGACTTGATTCCAAGCAAGCTCGAAAAGTTTTACCAAGAGAAGAGAAAATCAGGATATCTGTCTCATCAAACTCATAATTTACAGGAGACATAGAAGAACAAAGAAGAATCCTGCTCCCAAGCCAGATCTCTTCGGGGTACTCCTTAAGATTTTAAGATCCAACAAGGCAACAACATAATATACATATTTCCAATTACAGCAGTCTTCAACATGATAAGACATAGAATCAATAAAAAAAAAAAAAAAACTCTAAATCAGACATCCTATGGAACCGATTTAAGAACAAACCACTGGAAACAACGATAGCTACCAAATATACACAAATCAGGATCAATACACAGCACGTTCATGAAATGCAAAAGCATTTAAGATGAAAAAATTGGCATAAACCAAAGCAGAAACGCCAGAGAATTTCGAAAAAATGCTACTTACATCGGAGGAATTGCTGATCAGTTCTCGTAGAAAGATCTCCTTGTTGCTGTAGAAGGTGTTGATGATCAAACTCAAAAGCTGGTTGATCTCCGCCTGGAAAGCAAACGTCTCTGTGTCCGCCATTGAAGACTAAGAAGCGAGCTCTCTATCTCAGGAAAAAAAAGAAGCAGAAAGCCAAGAGAATTTGCAGAAGCCTAGGGTTTGAGAGGCACCGGAGAACGAGCCTGAACCGTCTCTATATAGAGTGCTGGCTAGGGTTTCTAGATTCTTCCATTCGCAATTTTCCAAAAAATAAAATAAAATTCAAGAGACTTCTTTAACTTTTCTTTATTGGAGAAATTAGAAAAGAAAGCAAAAGATTGAAATTACTATTAACTCCCTCATCACGTGCTTATCACACGTGCATTTCTCCTTACAAAGTCGTTAACGAAATTACCAGAATAGGCTTAAATAGTAAATAGGCACCACGAATCTACCGGATCCGGATTCCGGACCATTCGATACGTGCTACGACGGCAAAGTGCACGATACTGATAGCAGCCGCTTGATGTGCCAAATCTAAGGAGATGCCATCTGATAGACGGTGATCTTTGTAGAGTTAGGATTATAGGATAGATTAGTGGGGCTGTGCTGGCATTTTCGAAATAACACCAACTAAGCAGTGCGTTTCCATCTCACATATTGTTGGGTTCTTCCAAAAATAGTCGGTGACTTCTACAAGGAATTTGGGGACTCTTGTTTTGAGGGTGGAAGTTTGGTCATCTGACTCGTCTCAAACTCAAAGCCATTTTCCAACTTTTTTCCTTTTTTACTTCTTGCAGATCTTGTGGGGTTCGCAGTTAAAAAACTGCGTTTTCTGGGTCAAACAAACTAGTTTTTCATTTAAACAGGGAAATCTAGAGCACGGAGTTGATCATTTATTTTTTTTACTTTTAGTTTCATTTCTGTGTTTATTTATAAATTGAATTATGGTGGGAATTTATATTATGTGATGGGCAACATACCCAGATTTTGTTCATGCTCAAATGCATAATTCTGCCTGTGTATGTTTGATGATACCAAGGGCGTAACTGGGGCATGGGTGGAGCTTAGGGAGCTCTCCTGTGGAACTTATTATTTAATTTAAGAAAGCATAAGCATGGCAGGGTACGATTGTCTCCCTAAACTTTTGAAAAAAGAAGAACAATTCTATAATACATTATTTAATTTAATAGAGCATAACCACAGCAGTGCACATTTTGAAGGACTTTGGATAACAGGATTTATGTTGGAGAATTCCAGCAGTTCTGGTGTCTTGCAGTTATTAGAAACAGGAAACAACAATTTCTTTGGTGAGATACTAGAGGAATTGGGTCAAGGGATTTTGCTAGGCCCAGTCGCAAAACTTCCAAAGACGCAATTGGGTGGTTACAAATGCCAAACATTCTCTGATTTTTATTTTTTAAAACCGTTAAAATATGAAACATCTCCACTCAATCTTGCGGTGGAAAAATTTGGAGTAAATGCAAATGGGCTAGCACTCCTCAATGGGTCAGATTCTGGCATTCCAGATCTCTCTCAATCTTTAGCTGTGAGCCTGTAACCAGCTTTTAGGCGAAATATAACCCCACTAACCCGGTCTCAACAGGTTCGGAATACTTTGATCTCTTCCACAATAAGCTCATTCAGAGCATGAAACTGCTGCAAACGGGACCTTTGCACTTTACCTAGCTTACTCCGGGCTAGCTAGGCTTGTGCTGTTGTGCAGAGGTTGTGGTGACAATTTTCTAAATTGAGTGATGAATTTTTCTTTTATATGTATGAATTATAAAAGAAAATCTGCTGTAAGCATGCTAATATAAAAGGGGATGGTGAGATCCTCACGATGGGTCTAAGGGAGACCCGCTAGATCAAAATATAAACCTGATCAGGAGAATCCCTAAGCATCCCACTAGAAGCATCTTCTGAAGCTGTCATTTTGATCATCCGACGAATGTGATAGGTCCAATAATTCAAGTTGTCCAATCCTATCGTCAACTTAACTCCCTGGAGGGATCCAACAATTGGTGAAGCAATGTTGCCTACATGGATATGATACATATCTGTGATCATCATAGATTCATTGCATATGATCTATATGGCTAAGACCTTGCCTATGTGCGAGCGCATGTGCAACTTATGACTAATCAAAGAGGAGAAAATACAGAAGTAATAACAAAAACTGGTGTTCATTGACATTGTTCTTTACTTATTTTGCAGTACATAAAATATACATTAAAATTCTATGTTCAGTGAAACATGTTGATCCCATGTCTAAATGGTGCCACCCATTGCTTGCTCTTGCCGTCACATGTCAATAGTGGTGGCGGTTTTGCAATGTCAGTTTCCGAGACGAGCTTATTGCCCCTCAATCAAGCGGGCAATATTTGGCTGACATATATGGGAGTTCCTTCTTGAAACATGGCCCAACGGAGAGTGTCAGTGACACTAAATTCTTGATTACTGCTGCTGTGTTACACGGTGACTGCTACTCATGCCATCTTACTCATGGGGAAGGGATTGCTAGATTGTTAAGGTAATGACACCATTGATTCCATTCCCAACTAGGCAGTGAATGAGAGAATTCCTATGTAAGGTGCTCAGGCAGTGAATGAGAGTATTCCTATGTAAGGTGCTCGATGGATCCAAAGGCTAATGTGCTCTAGGAGGTTACCGAGACTCCAACTTCTTTAAGATGAAGCTAATAACACCCCAGTTGAAACCGCGGTACTGTAGCCACCTAATAATCCTTGATTTCCGTGTCTCTTCGGACACATCTCTACCCCGCAGCCATTGTTTTGATGCCTGAACAAAGAGATGGTCCATCGAAAGCTTTGACATGCCAAGACTTGACTCTTGATCACCGCCAAAATCACCATGCTCAAAAACCAGTTTTATTGCCTTCTCCGCATCCAATCCACTGACCCCTTTTTGGAGAAGTACCTGCTCCCACAATGCCACTCCATCACTTGGTTCCAAGAAAAAAAAATTTCCATGACAATAATAGAAAATAAAGTAAACAACTCTGGCAGGGTTCCTGGTTCTTCATCAACTTTCCTAATATAAAATAACTAGAAATCATTATGGAATTTCTACTAGTGTAAATGTTTCTAGTGCCTGGAATGGATTATCAGCCTCAATGCCGTGGAATATCAATAACCCAACTATGTATTTCTCGTTTGTAAGGAATTTAAGAGGCATCAACAAAAGAAAAAGATTGTTACAATTTTTAAAGCTCAAATGTTCAATCCATCCACCAGTTAACCCTAAGCTCCCCATGTAAAGATAAAAGCCATAAATAGAGTTTCCAGATGATTTTTTTTTCTACCGATTTTCCTGAATTGGCTAGTTCAGTAATAAAATTATTGATAGCACTTTTGGTGAATTGTACCTTTAAATACCAAAGACAGTTCAAGCTCGTCTTCACCCACTAACCAACTAGTCTGGCTTCCATCTTTTTCAAGATAACCATGCCGTATCTTCTAAATTTATGCCCTAAAAGGACTGTTGGAAATTACTCATTATAGAATGTATCTATTTGCAGTTATCTAATTTCATCTCTACACCCCCGGAAAGAAATTACAAACTTCAATGAAACAATCACCAGATAGCATGAAGAAAGATAATTTCAGTCAATAGCTAATCAAGAAGGCAAACAGTTAGAAAGCTTATGGTGTAAAACCTTTAATAGATAAAAGAGCAATTTCTGAAGGGAGTGCTTACTTGTTTGATCCGCCTTGGCCCCCAACTCAAGGAGGACCATCTAGACCGAGAAAATGTTTCCGCATATAAGTAATCATTAATCAACCCCCTAGAAGAAACAAAATAGGTCAAAGTCTCGCATAAGACATGCAAGGGATTTGTATCATGTACAATGGACTTGTGTGGTTGTGTTACCATGGTTACCTAGTGAGGAAACACTTCAAAAGTGACTAAGTGCTAAAATTACAATATACACTTGACATATGAGAAATGCATGGAATTTCCTGGGAAAAAAATATACAAAATAATGATGCTGATATTGATAACAATAGCAATAACACCAAGTTCCGAAAGAGCTACTCTGGAAACTAGTGTTTTAAAAGGCGTGAGAGGCTTATGCCTCAAGGCTCGCCTAGGAGCAAGGCTTACGGAAAACGCCTTGAGGCTAAACCTAAAGGCTTAAATCTCATGAGGCTAACACCTCAAACTGTGAAGCTCGCTTTATGTCTAGGAAGGTGTCTCTTCCATTAATATAAAAAATAGGGTTCTACCCACATAATCGAGACTTGAACATTAATTAAGGTGTGTGCCTCAACATTAGTAAAAAATAAGATTCTAGTACCATAACTAAGAAATTATAAGACTTGTGCTTCATGATTTCTTTTATCACTAAAATTTATTTATTTATTTATTTAGTTATTAGACTGAATTAGCGCTTAATTTATTATTTCTAATGAATTTAGGCTTTTTAAAACCTTGTTGAGTATATTTCACTTAAATTTCATACTAGACATTGCAAAGATATGGAATCATTGTCTACCATATGTAGTTGGTGACTACTTCATAATTGGTTGTTGGAATCCAAAATCAAGCACATGATGACTGAACACTATCCGTCTTTTAATATATACATATATATATATATATATATATATGAACAAAAAAGTTAAAATAAATTTTAGCTTTTTTTACCTCTTAATTTTTTTTAGAACTGAATAATTTATATAGTATTACATATGTGTGTGCGCACACACACCTATATGAACAAAAAAGTTAATATAAATTTAGCTTTTTTTACCTCTTAATTTTTTTAGAGCTAAATAATTTATATAATATTACATATGTGTGTGTACATACACACCTATATATATATATATATATATATATATGACCCTTAATTATTTTTTATGAACCTTTTTGCACTATTTTTATTTATTTATTTGTCAAAATGAGATAGCGTAAGGCTTTCTTGTGAGGCTGAAGCCTCATGCGTCTTGAGGTCTCAACACCTCGGCCCACGCTTTCACGATTTAAAACATTGTTGGAAACACATTGGAAAGTGTTTGGGACTCTGGAAAAAATTACCCAAATCAGGGAGAGGGAGGGGGGAGGGTATATTCAAAATAACCATATAGAATGAATAATATATCTAACTGAACAATTTTTTTTTTTATTGATAACTGAACATTGAACCCCAAATAGCGCTACTCGTCTCTTCCTACCCATCTTTAATACTTCTAAATGCTTTACTCATGAAATCATGATACATATGTTGATCTATGGCCTACTAACAACAATGTGCTCCCTCTGGTCCATTGTAAATTTCCTACGTCTTACCCACGAAATCCAATACTAAGAAAGGAGAATTCAAGTTACAAACACAATTTTCTAAAACTCGGCTGAGATGTTTAAAGCTTCCAGCCTATAGTAGTAGCTAGTCTAATACTGACAATACATTCAATAAATACCAATACCGGTAAATGAAGGGTCCTAAGAAGACTATGAAACTACCAGCAATCAAAAGCAACCTCTTCTTAACCCATCATCCTTAAGATTGTAGTGATAGTTTGGTGATAGACACAGTTTCAACTGGTTGCAAAAATAAACAGGTAGACAAGAAAATCCAAATAAAAGTGCATCCAGACAAGAAATTTTCAATAAGGTTGTTCCAAAAAAGTGGCCAGAGAATAATGGATATAGCATTCAGTTTTTTTTTATATCGATAATCAAGAAAGTATAGTAATCAAAAAGACTGTACAAACAAGAACTATAGTACAAAATGAGAGTTTACAACAGTGTAAACTAAAAGAAGTAAAATAGCATCATCCCAAAAAAGCATGTAGATCTGCTCCTCCATTTTGAATTGAGACCCATTTGAAGATCAAGAGGCAGATTCGAGATTTAATAATGGAAATAGAAGAGCAGGTGGATAATATTGATAATACTTGGTTACATACCTGCTCTGGAAATCATTTATAACTCCCTCAATAATATCAAGAGGGAATCCTTTCCTATGAAGTTTCTTTCGCAGCTCCACTGCTGTAAATGCTCTGCAAGATAGAAAGGGTGCTTCAAGATAATAAAATAATAAATAGCAGATGGAATACATCAGAAGAATGAAAAGAAATGTACAGAATAATAACTAGGTGGTAATTCAATTATGACTTCTTAGATAACAAGAGGAAAACAAATTGAGTGCTTAGAAACTTCATTTTGAATTTTATTTCTTAATTTACTCATAAAATAGAAGCGTCTGAAGTTCAAAAATTATAACTAAAGTTAGAACAAGAACAAGTAAAACAATCAGTAGACTTGAATATTACGAGGAACAAAATTTATGAACCTTATTATCACCCAAGAATCCAAATACAAGCTAAGCCAAAATCTAATCAGGCTATGAGATTAAACAGTAACCATGAAAAACATCATAACATATGAGTTTGTCTTGAGTAGACGACTAATAATATTTTCAGCTCATTAGCAACTAAACCACAACCACAGTGATGCATCAATTTTTCCAACTCAGCAAATTACAATCCCAAGGTAAGAAGCTACTGGCAAAGATGTTTTAACCTTTTTGCAAGTGTTTCAATCGCCATTTTTTCAGCATCTTGTTTAGTTTTACTGGTTCCTATTGCATCCTGCTCAAAATGATCATTCTTCCAAGGGCTTTTGAATTCATTAATAACCTCTTCAGGGTCTTCTATCATATTATGACCCTGAAATTCCAGCTCATGGTCACTCCCATCTTTCAAGTCTGAAAATTCAGCAACATTTCCGAACATATTGCTGGATTTCGCTGTATGAACATAGATTAGTCATAACCAAATCAATAACACGAGGCTACAATTTAAATGTGAAAAAAATATGAGGAGCACTAGCCCCAGTCGCATTGACTCCAAATCTTTCCATAGACGCAAGAATGAGGCTAACACGTGGAGAGCTTTCATATTTTAACAGTTTAAAAAAGTAAAAATCAGAGTATCTTTGATATTTGTAGCCACCCAGTTGCGTCTTTGGAAGATTTGTGACTGAGGCTAGCAAAATCCAAAAATCATATCAAATACACTAGAAAGGAACAGTTCATTTAACAGTAACAATTTACAACAGCAAACAGAACTATACCAGTTTCTGCTTTGAATATTATGTTGGCAGAGGTTAAATGATCCAGAGAATTCTCGCCGGAACTTGATATTCCCCGTGTAAGTCTCACTCCCTGTGAAATCCTATCTCTCATCAAACCTGAATCCGAACAGTTATCCATTTCTTTGTCCTTCGAACTCTCCATAGGCGGAGTAGCTTCTGTTTCTTTTATATAGGAAGATTTATTAGGAATGTACCTAACAGGACCTGAAGATCCATAAGCTCTACAGCAGCTGATTACACTGGCTTTCTTCACCCTATAATGGAAATTCCAATTTGAGAACTACCTTAATACATGTCTGAAACTTTAATTAGCTCAAAATACCAGATATTCAGTAAACTAAGTGATCTGTAAACCAAAATGGACTGATATCTCTTCTTCTTTTTTTTGTATGTGCGCGATCTACGGTTGAAGATGTAAATCGAAGCTCATTGATAAAACTAAATTTGACAGAAATTCGAAAGAAAATAAAGAGAAAATTTTACCAAGGAATTTGAAGGGCCCGAGATCGAAGCTTGATCGAAATTCCGATGCTGAGATTTCCTCCAAGAATCGCCATTTTTCTTAGCAAATCGGAAACCCTAATCGAGCGGGAAATTTAAGATAGTTAGGGCTTTGTACTGACGCCTAGGAGCTTATAATTCTAAAAAGAGTAAAAAAAGAAAGAACCAAATCATCTACGGTGATAACCGGATTTGGCAAATCCGGTTATCACCCCTAGAGGTCACCACGTGTCTCCTTTGACACTCCTTAACCGTGGGTAAGGTTCACCCAACCATTTTTGTTTTTTCTTTTTTTAAATATTATTTCTTTTTTTAAAATTAAAAAACTATTCTTAGAGTTTTTTTTAATATTAAAAACAGTTTATTAATTTTAAAAAAATAATTAATATTAAAAAAAAAAAACCAAAAATGGGTGGGTGAACCTTACCCACAGTTAAGGGGTGTCAAAGGAGACACGTGGTGACCTCTAGGGGTGATAACCGGATTTGCCCGGAGATGATTTGGCTCCAAAAAAGAAAGAGCCAAATCATCTACAGTACGTGAATCCAGTTATCACCCTGAGGTTGCCAAGTGTTCTTTTTGACACCCATTAACCATGGTTAAGATTTACCCAGTATCCACACATAAAATATTTAAATATTTAAAAATTTTCCTAAAAATCAATGATGAGTAGAACCTAGGGGTAGGTGCAACTTAACCACAGTTAGGGGGTGACAAAAGGGACACATGATGACCTCAGGGTGATAACCGGATTCAACAAATCCAGTTATCACGGTAGAGGATTTGGTTCCAAAAAGAAATAGTCCCTCTGCTCCTCGCGAGGGTGCCACCAAGAGCGGCGTCTTGCCCCAAGTGTTTTTTTTTTAATTGTGGTTAACTTATTTTAACTGTGATTAATATTTTTAACTTTTTAAAATTTAGATTAAAAATACTAACCCTAACTGTTAAAAGGGATATGACGAGTTTTAAGATGGTGAGGCAAGATCTTGGTGACACGGCGGCACCCAGAAGATATAATTTTCCAATTCTAGGGGCGATCCTTTGGAAAAGAAACTTAAATTTTAAGAGAAACTTAAAATAAACATCAAAGGATAGAAATAAATTTTTAAGAGAAACTGTCATGATTGAGAAAGTGCAAAGAAAATAAAATTGTGTTTTTGGCACACCAAACGCAAAGTGTAAAACCCACACGATCTTTATGTCCCTATTTTTTTGCAAATTTCTGTTTAATGCGCCTGAACTTTATATTTATATTATCTAATTTAAGAGGACATATGCATGTGGCAAGAGAACAACTGTACCCATCAACTTTCGAAGAAGAGTTCTATCTTATATTATTTAATTTAAGAGAGTCTAACCATGAGCACGAGGGCAGCTCTCCCCCCCTAAAAAAAACTTTACAAATAGACACAAACAAATGAAATGACACACAAACTTGGCCCGGCCCTCAAAATAAATCCATCCATTGCTTGCCCCCTACAGGAAAATCCTGGCTTTACCTCTATATCATCCATAATGTATCACCCACATGATTGAATGTGGAAGCAAATTTTCATCTATCCTTCCATGCTTTCACAAGAAGGAAGAAGCGACATTAACGCTGTTTGGCGGCAGATTTTGCGCATACAGGAGCACAAAATTATGGATCCTAATGTGAAGCATAAAAATTCATGAATGCAGATGTGGAAACATTTTTGGCAGGTACAAACTGTATAGGCCATCCATGATGCAAAATAACCTTCAAAATCTAAACAAAGTTCTACAATAATAAAAGGGCTTAGCCCAATTAAACTGCTTTTACAATATAATCATACTGGCGTAAGAATTCAATTCAGATTTCAGACACTGGCCATGGAAAATCTAGCATTAGTTTGTGTTCTTCGGGCCATTGCCACTTTTCTCACTCAATCTTCCATGCATATAGAAAAAGGCAGAACTCTGGCGCTGATGGAGGATCCCGAGTTAGGAAATGCCTGCGCTTGGGATCGCTATCACCACTGCATCCGCTACCATCTTTGTCGCTATCTGAAGCGTAGTCCGGTGCACCTGGTTTGAAAATGAACAAGCCATGGCCTGAGCCAGGGCTACTAAACAACCAATCATGCACATCCCAGAAAACTTGCACAGGCACCTTATTCACAAGCACAGTCTCATTCCCTCGGAATTTCCATTGCAAGTTCCTAACATGGATCAACACAATCCCATCTATACTAATCCACATTTCTGGATCTCTAGGACCCGATAACGAATTCTCAACGACAATGTCGTGTTCCTTTTTCCTCTCATCAAACTTGGCTCTTGTAGAAAAACTTTTCTTACCAAAAACATTTTCTTTCTTATAAGATAATGTAGCATCTATTAAGGATGGTCTTGATTTGGTTCTTTTATAAGCTTCTTTCTTAGAGTCCCCTAATAATAGAACCACCTCTTCGCCGGAAACCAAGGCAACGTAGTAATCTGTGCAGGGCTCCGGGCTGCCGGAGAATTTTGCCGAACGAAGATCCCAGAAGACGTCCACTCGTTCTCCGTCAACCTCGAAGGATTTGAAGCCCTTTTTGTTCCAAAAATGCCAAGGCTTGAGGTCAATTTTGCAAATGTAATGATTTTCGCCATCTGGGTTATCCACTGTAATGCTAAGGGAATGATTAATGAGGTTCTTGCACCATAAAATAGTTACGCTACGGCATAACACTGCAATTTTGGTTTGGTAGACACAGGTGACGGTGCATTGCGTGGCCTTAGTTGTTGCATGATCCTCAGTCAATTTCTCTGCTAAAGGTGGCTGTGGGTTCGACATTGATTGAATTCGCAAAGGATGATTTGTAGTCATTGCTAGGCTAATTCTTTCTGAATAGTAACTTGAGATAAACCAGCGACTCGAAGGTTAGAAAACGAATATCGACTAATTAAGGCAGGGACTTGACATTTTCAAGCACATAGAGAAAATGAACAAGCCCTGTAAGGTTGGCTGTTTCGAATAATCAATCACCTGATCCAAAAACTGCAATTTCTAGGCCACATTCTTCTGAAGAAAATGCAAGTAAATTCACATGGAAACTCAATTTTTTGTTCTTCTCAAACAGCTTGGACACAAATTTCCATGTTGCACTACTAGAGGCTCCCTTGCATATGATAAAAAAAATTATTTCCACCGTAGATATGAGATGAACGACGTTACCTTGGCTTAGAGAGTTTTGTAGGAATCACCGGAAGTTAGGAATTGAAGTAGCCGTTTGAAGTCTCCATGCAATGTGCATTGAACAATCGAAATGAAACCTGCGAATAGATTCGCAGAATTGTTGAACTATCGAGATTACTTGTTTCTGAGAGACAAATGACAATTAGAAATTCCGCGAGAAAAGGATGTGATGGTTGGTGCAGTACTAGAGATGTAAATGAGGTGCCTAAGAACAACCTTTCGCTTGAGGTTGTCCATGAAGTGCCCGAAACTGAAGGGCTGAACTAAGAAAATGTCATATTTACTATAAACAGCATATTGTCCCTTTAATTTCAGACCATTTTGGCTGGCTAGCTAACTTTCTTATTTCTCTAAATTATCCTCGACAACTTTGTTATTTCCCTTCCCCAAAAAAAGCTTTGTTATTTCTTTCAGTATATGCAAGGCTGTGAGCTAATATCAAGCCCCTTTTTGCTGCTGCGACGTCAGCATCTGCTGGCGCCCCCACTTTTTTTTTTTAAAAAAAAAATCTGAAAGAAATCAAACTTGCACAAGAAATAGGGTGATAAATACAGGTGGACGCATGCCACTGGGCACAGGCTCCCCCATGCTGCAATGCTGTAACGACCATTGCAGTAAAGTGGGACTCTAATATCAAATGAAATATCATTCACATATTCAAAGGTCTTTCTATTATTTTAATAATCATCTATACTACTACTATATTGCAGAGTGAAAACTCTCCTCCTTATGCCACCTAAGCATGCTTTTTCATTTATGAAGTCACCTAAGCTTACTCTTCATTCGGGAAGCCACCTAAGCAAAATAGTAGGACCCACTCTTTTATCTCTTTCCCTCTCATTTATCTCCCCTCTCACACAAGTTTCAAATTCTAAAGTGGGACCCACCCATTTCTTTCTCACTCCCAATCACGTCTCCCCATTCATCTCCCCTTCATTTATCCATGTTTCCTCATTCATTTCCCCTCATTCATGGTACCAAAATTGAAGGGAGTGTGGGACCCACCAAATTCTAGGGTCCCATTCATCTCTCCCATCACAAATGTTTCCATCCAAATTCTAGGGAGTGAGACTCTCATTTAATTCTTCCCTCACATTCACGTTTCTCCATTTATCAACCTTGGCGTTTATCTATTTGCTGAGGTAGATACGTTATTTTGCATTTACATCCCCCTTTGTAATCTCCCTTCTCCTCCCTCTTCATCTTCTTCACACTAGATACTAAATAACACCACCCAACATACGCCTCTCCTCCTCCCTATTAGTTCCCTCTCCCCCCTAATTCTTCAACAGCTTCAAGAATCCTCAATTCGTATTTTTCCGCAGCACCACCGCTCAAGCAAACCCTGTCAACAGGGTATTTTGTTCTTTTCCTGCTTGGACCTGGCTGATGCCAACATCAAGTGCACCACCTCCTCTTTTCGTTCCTCCACACCATGGATTGTTTGTATTTTTTCTTTGTATTTGTTCCTATTATAATGATTTTTTTTGGGATTGCAATTATTTAATTAGAAATAAGTGGCAACCCATCTGCTAAAACTGGAGGCAAGAAACGGGATAGCCATCTCCATAGAAGATATTGAACTTCTCGCATCTAGAACATGCACTACAAGTACTTATTTCTCAAACTAAATCGATTCATTTTTATTTGTCTTTCTGTAAATCACCATTTTTCAAGTTCTTTTTTTCTTATGCATTAGAATGCCCAATAAGCACAAAATATCTGTTGGGATTTTTAGATTCTGGCCAAATAACAAAAGCATGATGTATCTACTTGAAAAAGAAAGGGTTATTTAAATTTAGGCTAATGATTCCTAAATTTCTTATAATTTATTTTTTTTCAAATACACTGTTATTGTTGTTGTTTTAGGAGATCCTATCTTTTTTAATGGGCTTCAAGAAGGCACTTTCATGGTAATCTACTCAGTTATGAAGTGCACTAAATATACTCTCTTTTCCTTCTGTTCTCTTCCACCAATTCTATTTAAATCTAATCTATCTAAAAGCTTTGATGACTGAACAGATGAACGTAAAACAACTAGGACCAAAATCAGATGCAACTTGGCCATTGAAGATGCAGAGAAACCGTCATGCAGCCTCCACAACTGGATATGGTTTGCTTCTTCCTCGATCAAAGGAACTGTGGCATTTTGAGTTTTGTGCGCTAACTGCTTATAGAGTTTAGACTCTCTAAATTTTTTTCTTTGTGGTATTGTCATTCTGTACATTTTTTTCTTGAGGGAAGTTTGAGATAACAAACAAAAAAGATTCGTGCTTACATTACCCAGAAATGGGCCAGAAAATAGCTGAAATAGCTTGCAGAGCATTAGTGTTTCTTCAAGGCCATCTTAGCTGGAAAAAGTAGCCATAAATCTTTAAAAAATGAAAAAAATAATAATAATCAAGCATTACATTTATTTTTATTTTCAGGTTTTAGACGGATATGTAGGGTGATGATTCATTGAAAAAGCTTCTTACAAATTCATTTTCGACGAAATTCATGGAGAGTGTCATACATCACAATATTGCGACCGTCTTGGACACTAAAATGCATTTGAAATAAGGATTTTAAAATTAATCACTCTATTCCCTACCCCACATACACACAATTTGAAAAATATCTTTCATGAATTAGAAAAACTTATTATTAGGTGGAAAAGAGACCCTTATAGACAGGATATCCCAATTAGTTTATGCCTGTGGTTTCTATTGCCTTTCCATGCAACTTGATTGTTATCTTTATTTCTTCCTATATAAATGGTTCATTAGTTAATAAACTGGATTCTCATTCCCATGCATCGCATGGGGTGTTTGCTAGTTATAATAATACTAGAGAATTTATAGTACTTATGAGGTTTCCTTTTTTAAAAAAATGATTATGAGGTTTCCTTGATACTACCAAATTTACTAATTTTCGAAGAGGTGTTTAGCCCTACTCCCAGCCAAAAATCGACATATGTCCTTGCTTTCAGCCAAAAAGTGACTTGCTCTTGCATTAATAGGAGTTGGTTTCATGGCTCATTTCTTTTAAGATTCACTCGCTTTTGATTGGACCAAGTGTTAGTCCAAGACATGTGTCTTTCTCTTAATAATGGAAGACAATACTTTCCTTCATGTTTATTTTGTCATTTAGACTGAGGATGATATCGTTTCAGTGTGGTGGTGATATCACTGTAATTGAATCAAATGTGGGGAGTCTCTTAAAACTGTCCAAAACTAATTAGCGAAATACGGGAGAAGGTAGTTTGCATTTACTATTTAGGTACCATTCTACTTCATTTTAGGTGTGTCTTCTCCCATTTCCGAGTCAGATGACTCGAAGTGACGAAGACTGAGTCACAAGAGACTCGGGACCGTTGACAAGAGTCTTCTCCAAAACCTAATCTTCCGAGAGAAGAGAATATTTTGGTAGTTGAGGGTGTCATTGATGTGAATGAGGATTTTTTTTCTGAACACCCTTGACACCAATAACAAGAGCTACTAGTAGCATACACAAACACCACAGGGAAAATAAAAAGTGCTGCTGCGAGCACTCAATTTACGGACTCGACATCAATTAAAAAAAGCTACTTTTTTCAAAAGAATATCTTGTTTATGTGCACCCATACACCCAAACTCCTAGGCCCTCTTCCTAAAACTTCTCATTCTAAGAATGACTGCGAAGCTTCTCTTACCTTACCTTCAAAGAGCCAACATGCAGAAACACGAACTACTGTAAGCCTTTTCTCATCTTAATAACCTCTCTCTTCTCTCTTACCTTACCTTCAAAGAGCCGGCGAGTTGTAGAAACACGAACTACTATAAGCCTTTTCTCGTTTTATTAACCTCAAATCTTAGGTTCATTGTTCTTCAATTTTCCTCGTCTTAATAACCTTAAGTATCCTGGGTTCTTCATTGTTCTTTAATCTTCATTGGACCTTAGTTGGGTTTGGGTCTACAAAAGGGTAATGAATTATCATGTTTTAAGTTTAGAATGGTATATAATTAGAAATTTTATAGGTATTTTTTTTACATTTTAATGGTGTACTTTTAGTAAGTGATATATTTGGTGTCCAATCAGTAAATATTTGTGTGCTCGTAGCAGCGCACACACGAAAAAAAAAATCAAACTCTTGTAGATCCACCTATAACAGCAACCAAATACCTTTGCATTTCTAGAGTCTCACTTTCTTCTTGGCTTTTATAGAGGGAAATAAAGCCAGTAAACTCCACTGGTGGACCACATCTTGGAACTGGAATAGCCACAAAACTGTTCAATGCAACAATCCCATGACGCTTCCCAAGTGATCTCCTGATCTGCTTTGACATGTATGGCCTTCGCATTAATAAAATTCACATTCCTTTCGTGTCCCCAAGTATACATGCAGCTGGATCTAGACCATCCACCCTAGAATTTCCAACCAATGGTCCAGAAAACAGCATAGAAGAATGTCCATTTTTATATGTTGGATGAACCAAAGCAGAAGAGAAGAGTAAATATGAATTTTCATGCTGCGGACTAGCAAAGATATAGCTCAATATATAGAAAGAAACACAACCTCAAGCACCATTACTAGTTTAATCTACAGATAATAGTGCTCTGAAATACATAGATAATGAATTACATAGAAACTGATCCAGAATACAAAGAGAATTATGAGGGCTAAAAGTATATGGTTCAACATTATCACCTCCAATGGGTTCAACCTCCTCTGGATGATCCCCATCAAAGAAATTTGCCATATTTGAAACTCCACAATCAACTGTCTCTGTACAAAAATTCAAGAATTTCCCGCAACTGATTGCACCACTCTCTTCTTGGATATTTTCAAGGCAAAACCATAAATTTTCCACGAGGCGAAGACCGGCTTCTTCTGAAATCAGGAATGGAAGTGTTGCCTCCTTCCTTCACATATCGAATTACACCATTTGGAAGCCTGGTTTCATGCCTCCCTGCCAATAAAGGCTCCACTGCCTGAGATAGTCCTCTGCACAGAAACAGAAATGCTTTTATAAGCACGAGAAAAACAGAGCAGAAAGATATCAATTTTTTCTGTAACTATACAAATATTGTATCATGGTTTAGGAGATCTAAGGTACCAGTTGGGTAGAAGTAAATACTCTTTACATGCCAAAGCCATCATGGTCAAGTGACTACAGGTATGAGAGAAGTGGCCTTCCTTAGTACGGAGGTCATGGATTCAATTCGGATATGTATTTAACAAATAAAAAGATGATCCTCAATAGGGCATCTGTTCACATGGAGCACCTCCAAAAGCAGTGGGATTCATCAGATGACAGGTCCCACATGGGAGATCTCAAATACCTAAATCAACCCAATTGGGTGCTTAAGTGAATACACAATATGAGATGGTTATGACATTTTAAAGTGGATTCTGGACATAGCTAATAGGATGTCTCTGTGGTCGTCCCAAGGAATGTTAGGCCCCACGATCATGCATTAAGTTTCATATAAGGTTTGCTATCAGTAGACCATGCATAGAGTCAGTGCAACTGTTCTCAAATGTCGTCATAATTTTATCCATGAAGATCTAATTGTTACCTTGGCTCAAGATTTTGCGAATTTCTCGTGAATTTCTGTCGAAGATTTTTCACCCTCAAGCTACCAGCCGGCGACTCGACAAGCTCATGCTCGTTTTCCAGTTCTGAAAAATCACTCTTACGAGCCTCTTCAATCTTCCCACCTGTGTCTACGTCTGAAAGCAATGTCAATGCCACATCAGACTTCTGGATCTTAGATGGCAGCTGATGCTTGGCTTTAGCCTTACTCTCAGGCTTACTTTTTCTTATGCCACCTAGCCTGACATTCAGTGCTTGCTTAAACTGCTCCTCCTCGTGTTCTGGGTGTACTTTCCTTGAGTTGGTCCTCTGGAGGTTGTAAAATGCATCCGATATGTTATCCTGCTTCGCTGTCTCTTGAGGAACCCACCCTCTTGAGTTGTTATCGGTTGCTGGGATCATTGGTATTGTGGCAACGGATTTATTGACTGCTACTCTGGCCGGAAACTGTAGTTTCACTATGGGTTGGTTATCAAGTGTGTCAAGCTTGAGCCTGCTTTTAATGAGAGCCCCTCTATCAGTGGATAATGATCTCCTCACAGGAGGGGATGGCGACCTTGGCTTTCTGGAGTTTATGAAGCTCTCTTCAGCATGAAAAGGCATCTTTGGCATAGGATCCTTGTCTGTTAACCCAGAGGGGAAACGAGATCTCCTCTGCTTACCCGAAGAACAGCTTCTGGCCTGAATTTCAAATTTTCACCGCAAGATAAAGATCCAAGTGTCTACAAAGTTCAAATCCTACTAAAGGATTTTTTGTGGATGTTACGACATACCTCAGAGCTTCTAGTGTCATCACTGGGCCGCTGGTTGATTTCAGCTTTCAAGCTGGGACTAAAACCATATCTTGGCATATGTAAAGGTGAAACTGTTCTCATTTTTTGGGACTCCGTGGTAATTCGAATGTTTCCACCTTTCAATTGTTCCATCTCAGCTTCCTTCCTCCCCAATGCTAATTTGAGGTTTGAGATCTAGACAAATGAAAACTAATATAGTTAGGTACCTGGAAGAAACCAATTTCACTCTAAAGTAGAATAAAACAAGAGGCTAAAAAGATAAACCTCTTCTTTAAGTTCTCTAATTTCACCAGTTTCTTTATTAGAACGAGCTGCACCGAGTTCTACTGAGGCCACCCTCTCAGCGAACTTGAGTGTGCTAATTGTCTCTCCAATAGCATTAACTTCAGGATTTATATGTACAAACATCAAGGTTTTAGCTTGCCCACCTATAATTAAGAGAAAATGACAAGAAATTAAGCAAAAGACTTGGAAACTCATCATTAGAATGGGGTACCACCAACGAGATTAACTAGGGAAAATCAACTCGAGCAGTGATCCTAACCATCCTAGCTATAAGATTCTTATGGACTGTAAGCAATATATGGCAAACAGTCCAAAAAAGGTCTATAGATAGGATTCTGAGATCATCCAGATCAATCAATTCTTTTGCCTAGATATAATTTTTTTAATGACCCAAGGAATGTTGGGTCCCATATCCATGCACTTCTGCATATAAAGAATATATGCAGGGAGAGGCGGCTTCTACCACCATTGTTGTATACAGTAATTTGAGGGAGATAAAAAGAGATCGAGTATTTTTCTGATCGGTAAAGGAGATCCTGTATTAGAAGGAAGGACTTAAATTAGTACCTAAAGAATCTTGCAATACTTGAGTAAGTTTGCTGTTTCTGTAAGGAATATGTGTACTTTTATGGGCGAGAGCAGAGATAACATCTCCGAGTGCAGAAAGTGATTTATTTATGTGTTGGGCTTCCTTTAATCTCTCCCCTGTGGCCTCAGATTTATCCACCCTCTCACTTCCAGCTAGGTCCACTAGATGAAGGCAACCCCGAAGGATGGATCCAGCGACTAAATCTTTTCCTTGGACATGAGCTGTCAACACACTTTAGAAGAATAGCAAATCCCCAAACAATTAGTAAGCATCATTGAACAGGATAGACATTAGAAGAGAGAACGTGGACGGATACCTATGAGAACGGCTACTCCGCTCATTTAGTGCAGTAGCACCAACAGCACGATTCCTTTGGCCAATTCTCATCAAATCTAGCACGTCTTGAGTACATTTAACTGTAACCAAACTCGCGTCTGGTACATTAAGGCCATTCAGTTGTGAACTGTTTCGTATGTCTAATGTGCAAGTAGTTAAGGTGTCAAAGTAACTTTGCTGTAAATGATTCATTTGATTCCTCAAAGCTGAAAACTCCCATGTAGGTTGGAAGAGAGAATTACATGGAGACTAGCAAGATATTTGTAGACTAGCAAGATATTTGTAGAAAGTAAACCACAAAAGGATATCTTTTGCTAGAGCCATCAATGACTAGTAGATCCCTCACTTGTTCATTGTATATCTCAATCATCTGGACGCTGACTTCATATTCTATGATATCCATCCTCGCTTTTGATATTTCGAATAAATCACTTAAAGCTCGATAGTTTACACCCCATGTCTCCTCCGTTGTCAGATCAGGGCCACTCTGAATATGAAAACCAGGCAATTTCAGTGTGTTAGATTTTCAAATCGACAGTTCAACATTGAGATATACCCATTTTCTCATAGGACTATAGAATTGAAACCCCACAGAGCACTAGGTAACATTTTCATTTTCTTTCCGGGGCTTTGTTTTATTGAGGAACAGAAATCCAAAAAAAACGCCCATTGAGGTAGTTACGGAGGATATGGCTCTGGATAGAAAGAATGAATGAAAAGGATCTAAATTGCGGACCTCAGATAGGTAGGAGGCTTGCAAGATGATGATACAGTATGATGACAAATAGTAAGATGACTGAACCAGTGAACTCAAGGTTGTAGGTGCAACCCCAGAAACACATAACGTTCCAACAATGTGAATGGTTCATAACAAGTTTTCAAGCAACATGATTAATTTTCACAAAAGTACATTTTCTCGGTGCTCTTTTAACATAAGCTTATGAGAAACATAAGCTTATGAGATTACTGCGATGTGAATGCATACAGTGACTTATCCAAACTGCAATGTGTTTAGTATTACCATTGTGTATGTCTTCCCCGAGCCCGTTTGTCCATATGCAAAGATGCAAACATTGTAACCATCTAGAACCGATCTGATTAATGGTTGAGTGTCAGCAAATACTTGCTCTGCATGGGGAAATAATTTAGCATGAGTAATTTACGAAAATCTCCAGACATACAGCCTATAACATATGGAATGCATATTATTTAACCATCCTGATTTTGAATAGGTTACCACAATGGTCTGCCTCTCAACATAATAGTGCAACCTTCTTCAGTATATACTAAATATATGAGAAGGATTAAAGACAGTTAATTCCACAAAGTGGGTGCACATTCAAGAGTAGAAATAAGAAAGAGGACTCTTAATTCTGGGAAAAAAAATCTCTGTAGCATTCTCTGGAGGTTTATGGTACTTAAAATTTGCTGGAAACTGACTTTTTAAAAAAGCTTTTTCATATAAATTTTTTTTCTTTTACCAAAAGAAACTAGAATTATGATTTTGAAAATTGGAGATTCAACTTGCAGGCTGCTGTTTGACACTCTTTTTGTTACTTTAAAGAGAGCTATGCCACTATAGGGAAAAGTAAAAGTCTAAAACTCATATTGTAAAAAGTTATACTTTGAGAAAGAGAACATACGCTGTGTTACATTTGTTCCAAACACTTTGTTGAAGGTAAATACCCTTCTTGCATCTTTGCCCTGCTTATGAGGATTAACGATCATGATATTCCCATTTTCTCCAATATAATCAACAGTGGACTGCCCATCAGATTGCCCATGTAAGAAGGGCCTCACTCTACAGTAAACCCTAATGCACCCTGTATCCATATCCCATTTAGTATGTCCCACGTCTCATAAAACAAATAGATCTTTGAGTCGAGAATTACAAGATATCAGGTGAGATTACCTTTGAGGTCTTGGACTAGATTGTAGAGTAGGCGGTTTTCTTCTAAAATCTTATGGTAGGAAGAGGAAGTCACTTCAAGGCCCTTAACATAATGCTCTGAGGCAACAAACACAGATGGCGTGAGTTTAACCTAAAGTATAGTCTTAAATCAATTGAAATAATAAATATGATTGAAAATTTTCTATTTAACTAGAGGTTTAATCTCAAAGTACAAGATTCCATGTTCTCACCAAGCCTTCTAAGCTCTCCCTCCCAGTTTGAATGAATTAGTTCAACCTCAAATTTTGTATTTTGAAAGACTGATTTTAGCTCCTGAAAACATCCAATACAAAAGAAACAGCATGGTATAATGAGAAATGCAAGAAACCTGTACACAATTGATATTGCAATTGGCATGACAAGGCATGCAAGGGCAATGCCATTATTTCAGAGTCAGCAAGAAAAATATATGTGCAATATCTGTCCATCAGAGTTCCACCACCAGCGACAATTGGCTTTCTACAGCATTTGTTTAGACAAGCTATAAGGGATGCTAACCTTAAGTTAGAGCAAGTCTAAGGTACTGCTATCAGGAAGATCCTCCTATCAGGAAGATCGTCTACCAGCGGCTTTGGTGTCATGTGCACCGGCGGGTGGGAGCCCGACTGGAAAATCAACCTCGTTGACCATCCTTTTTCCTTTTTAAGAAGTATCTGAATTGTTTCCAATATTTTGTCATGAGATTTTTAGACTCGTTCAATTGGGTTTGTTTTTTCCCCATGTGTGTCACCGCTATGCTGTTTGAAGGCCCCTCATTATGATCTATACCATGCCATTACCTCTGTTGCCTTCTTATGTCATTCCTTTGGTAAGCAAGTCCAAGAAATCGAGGCATGGTAAATGAATCACATACAAGACAGTTAACTGATTTAAATATACGCTAAAGAACAAAGTGAAATTAGTAATAACTTTCAGTAAATGAATTTCATACCTCAAGTTGTTTGTGTTTCAGATCAACTTGTTCCACATGGCTGGCATTGTGCCTATCACTAGGCTGGATCTCTGCACGCTTTCCCCCACAAATACAGAATGCAGAAAGATCATTCGAGACCAAACAAGTTCTTTGACCAAGATATTCTGATATGGCTTTTATGAAATATTCTTTTGATACAGAACTAGTGTCACCTTTCAGTAGGTCCTTCAAAAGCAATCTAAGCTGTATACAGTGAAGTGGTAATGGAGAGAAAGAAGGTTAAACTTATGCAGTCTAATCTTGGGATGATTATAAGGAATTTGCAAATACATTTAATATTGAGAGAAATACTTGGGATAGGACAAGTAACAAAAAGATACAACAATAATCCAAGATAGTCATTCCTCATGGTACTACCTGATTGCCCTGGGAAACAAGGAGTCCTGTGAAATCTTTAACTACCTTCCTGAGCACAGTATCGACGAACTACATGTTTTTCAGCAACGAAATAATGTCAGATCCCATAAAAGTATGGCTGTTCATAATAATAATCCGAAAGGAAAAAAGAAAATAACAACAAATAACTTTGTGAAGAAAATAGAAGTATTTTCAGAAGCATCAGGACATTTGGTGAAAGTAAATATATAGTTCCATCTGCAAGCATCTATCTTACTTGCCTACATGAATGGTCATTATGTAAACTAAAGATGGTAATTGGAGTTTATTGTAAGGGTTTACTAATTAATTAACTGGCACAAACTGATGCTTACTGATAAAAAAAAATAACTGGCATAAACTCTTTAGAAAACTCAGAAGACAAGTCTGTCAACTTGATCAACCCAAGCAAATGAAAGTCAGCCATGCTGAGTGTGAGCTGGTTGATTTTATAGATTGGGAGTTCGTACGTGAAATTAAGATCCCAACCTGGCTGAGTTCCAATTCAGTAGGCTAGATGAAAGTCTATTTTCACTGTGGAGGATTTTTATTACAGCAAAAGCGATGGTTAATCAAACTCATCCAGATCATTTCTGTGCCACAACCTGTCACATGCAAGTTCGTCACATGCAAGTTCGTCACATGCAAATTCGTTGAGTAACAATGGACTATTCTTGTTTTGCAGTTCCCTGATTTGAGTGTTGACAAAAACAGACTAAATCCTATGCTTGTGATGACAATGTTACGGAAAGACAAAGACAGTGTTCAAGACCTCGTGCTCAATTAAGAAATTTGATTACCAAATTCTAGAGGTCGAGCAACATAATTGACCCACCTACGAGTAGGGGTGGTTATTGAACAAAATGTTCGTGAACTACTCGGGCTCAGCTCGTTAAAAGCTCGAGTATCGTTTGTTTATTTAGTAAACGAGTCAAGCTTGAACACTGTTTTCGAGCTCGTTTAATAAAAGAGCCAAGCTTGAACACACCCCTGCTCAACTCGATAAAAGCTCGGTTCGATTACATATATATATATATATATATATATAATTTATTTAAATACTAAAAATAAATATATTTATATATTTATTTTATTAATTTTTTTATTAAATTATTTATTGTGTTTTTTATTTTTTAATCAACGGTCTCTCAAGATAGTGCTAGTGGGTGCCATTAAACCCATTATTGTTTAACAACTTGAGGCCCCTTAGTCTAAGGCCAAATATCAGCCCGTAGTCTAAGGCCTTTTATAGGCTACACTTCTCTCATCTATTTTCTACTTAACCGATGTGGGACTATGTCCCCCTTTTTTTTTGTGCTTGTGTTTTGTTTAACATGTAGTGTGTTTCCCTTGCCTTGAAGATAGTCCCACATCGGATAGATGTGAGATCATTAGCGGATGAGTTGGTTTTAAAAACAAGTGCAAGACACTTAAAACCTCTTGAGGCTAAATCGGAAGCCCATCGATTGTGCCGAGCCGAGCCGAGTTGAGCTCGAGGTATTAGGTTGTTAAACAAGTCGAGCTCTAGCTTAGCTCGAGCTCGTTAATTTTTAATGAACTGATCACGAGCCGAGCTTGAACATTACTAATCATGTTTGAGTCGAGTTCGAGCCGAGCTCGAACATTAGTATAACTTAACGAACCAAGCCTGAACACCTCACTACTCGGCTCGGCTCGATATCACCCCTACCTATAGTATATGAACCATGGAAATAAAAACCGCCGAAACCGATACGAAATAGGCGATACGTATAGGTATCGGAAATCCCCTTTACGATATTTATACTGATACGAAACAGACGATACGTATCGTTTATTAATTATTTATGTTTTAATTCATTGTGTAATTGTAATTGTGTTTGATACTTTGTTTTTGAGTCGCTTCCCATGACTTTATATTTGGTTCTTCTAACTCATTTGATTTTTTTTTAATTTAATTTGATTTATTAATTTTTTTCTTAAAAAATAAAAATTTATATGTATTGTCCGAAACCAATACGTATAGGTTTCGGTTGCAACTGATACATCCCCGAAACCGTATTTTTAATCCTTGATATGAACCTAAGGAAAGTAATAACCAACAACTGCTTATAAAGGAATTGATCTTACCTACCATTGAATTCAAAGGCAAGTCCTCAATCCCATTCCACTCTGTAAGATAAACCCGTAGAAGTCGAAGCCCAAAACGATCAAAAAGGAATGTGAGAGCATTAGCTGCTTTAGATTCTTCAAGCGAGACCTCACTAGAGAGAGGGAGAAATTCTAAAAGCTGCTGATCATATGACAGTTCCGAGTCATCCAGTGACTCATCAGCACTTTCACTACCAATCAAAGAGGACGGTGACCGCTTAGGCAAGGATGTGATCCTCACGGTCCCACCATACCTCCAAATCCCAATTCCGCCTGCTTGCTTCCACTCGTGGAATCCTTTCAGGCAGAGAATACAGTCCACAACTTTAACTGAGGATCCTCCCTGTATAGCAAGACTTCTCAAAGTTAAGAAAACATCTAACTAGATGCAGAGGACTGCACTGGAGCCAAGATAGGCAAAAAAAAAAACTTAGAATTCATGAACAAAAATCAATATATAAATGAGAGCAAATTGTAAACTGCATATTTTAATCGGCACAAATAGCATAATCTAAGGTCTGAGTGGTAGAAATCACCCTTAGACATATAAAGAAAAATCAAACCTTTTCCAAATCGGAAGCTTCGAAAGTCAAGAGCTTCATATCTCCGACGGCCATAAGGAAATTTCTCATGTTCTCGAAGTACTGAATTGCGGACTGAGCCGCTCCCTCCGTCGATTGAACAGTGAGAATTCGATTCTCTACCACCTACGTTATTATGAAATACCCATCTTGAAATTATGAGAAAAATTTAAAATGAAGTCTTGCTTGAAGCATGTATATCCAATGAAGGGCGTATGTTAGCGAAGGCTGGAAGAGTGGTGGAAGTACCTTTGAAACGGCGCCTGGATTGACTTTGTTGAGGACGTTGCATAGAATGAGCCCGTTGCGCAGTGCAAGACAGAACTCTTCCTCGGAAGGTTCTTTCGGAAGAGCTTCGGACGCACCCTGATCCATCTGCCGTAGCCATTCCGCCGCTTGATACCTTCTTGAGGCTGTCACACAAAAACTTCATCTAAGAATCGAAAGTATTCCCATCAGCTTATAGCAGTTGAAATTGGATCCGTTCTCCTCTCACAGGAATTGCTTTTAACAAAAATATTTGCTGCATCTTAAGTCCATCATCCTTGATCAATCCCATCCTAATAACCTCTCAAACTGTGTAAATGGCGGATACTAGCGTGCGTTCCTTTGGGTGTGTTCGGTTGAGAGGAATGTGAGGGAAAGTACATGAAAGAGTTGGAGGTAAAGTTAAACTGAAGTTTCTCAATAGTTTTTAATGTTCCATTTTCTCTCACTTTCACCCAAACCTCCGTTTTTTTTTAGGGGTTAGGACTGTCAGCAGGGTTAGAACTCAACACATAGTGGGCGTCAACAGCCACACACCAAGGACTCGAACACGAGTCTTCCCTCCCCAAATGGGAGATAGACTACCACTTTCACCCAAACCTTATTCCAACAAAACGTTGAAATTGTGAAAAAATGTAAAATAAAAACTACACAATTCCAACTCTACCCTTTTGTATGATTATATTTCTAAAGAGAACAAAGGAAAATTTTGAAAAAATTTATACTTTCCTTTAATACTTTTCTTTCAAACCAAACACACGAGAATTTATACAATTCTTTTACTTTACTTTACTTCACTTTACTTTACTCCTACCCATTTACCCCTCAATCGAACACATCCTTGGTAAGAAAGTGAAAGAAAATGAACTTATATTTTCTCAGAAAATAACCATATGAAGGTTTTGGGATATGTCAGAGTGCAAGAAAGTGAAAATGTGTATCTTGCAAACCAATCGCAATAAAAATTGTGAAAAAACATATTTTCTTTCCCTCAACAACCGAAGGAGATTTGCTTGTGGTGTGTGTGTGTGTTTGCTTGGGTGGTGTGAGTATTCCCTTGTCTTTGCCTTCAGTCATTGCCTTGTGGTATGATTGAGTTTACCAACAAAAAAAAAAAACAACCGAAGGGGATTTTGTTTGTTAAAAAAAAATAAAAAAACAGCCCTTATTTGCTCATTATTGTATTTTTGAAAAGTAAGACTTTATTATGAAATAAAATTATTTAATGTGTTAATATAAAAGAGGGGTGTTTAGTAAAAACTAGACCTTATTTACTTATTATTGTATTTTTGAAAGTAAGATTTTATTATAAAATAAAATTACTTTAATGTCTTAATCTAACATCTAAGTTTTTTAATATAAAATAATCAATTATAGCCTTACCAAATGCCACCTAAGAGATTTTATCTTTGAAATAATATGGAATTGTAATGTTGTTTTTTTCTTTAGGCTTTATTGTGTTAAACTAGGAAGCACAGATATAGGATACAGGTACGATATGATACGGATACAGCGATACAGCAAAACCTAAAAAAATAAGATACAGGTATTGCCAGGATACGTCTGTAATTTTTAAAAAATAAAAATAAAAATATTATATTTTGCATTATAATTATAAAATAACCATTAGTTCAGTTATGTTTATGTATGAAAAAGACCATGTCCACGCAAAAGCAAAAATAAATAAGGTCATCTCATCATCCACTAAGCAAAAAAGAAAGTCATCCTAGCATCCACTAAGCAAAATATAAAGAAGATCATGTCCATGCAAAAACAAAAGAGATAGGGTCTTCAGATCTCAAAAAAAAAAAAAAAATTATTCATGACCGTATCCCAGCGTCGAAGCCGTATCTCGTATGTATCCCGCCGTATCAGAGGAGTATCGGTATCCGATACGGGTACAATTACCTATTTGAAGTATCCGTGCTTCCTAGGTGTTAAACATTGTAAATGTTTCTTTGAGCACGCAATTGATTCACTCAAAATCGATTTTTATAAAAAGACCAAATCCTCTACGGTCATAACCGGATTTGGCAAATCCAATTATCACCCTTGAGGTCGCCATGTGTCCCTCATAACACCCTTTAACTGTGGTTAAGATTCACCCACCCCTAGGGTGTCACCCACCCATCCTTGGTTTTTAGAAAAAAAAATAGTAATTCTTTTTTTATATTAACAAACTATTTTTAACATTAAAATATTAAAAAAAAAATTCTAAAATTTAAAGATGGGTGAGTGAACCCTAGGAGTGGGTAAATCTTAACCACAATTAAGGAGTGTTAAAAGAGACACGTGGTGATCTCAAGGGTGATAACCAGATTTACGGATTTGCCAAAATCCAATTATCACTATAGATTATCACTATGGAGGATTTGGTTTCTTTTATAAATGTCATTTTACCGAATACAATTTGCAAATGGTTATTTTATCTTTTCACTGCAAGTGCCCCTCAAATAATGTTTATTACTAGAGTTTAACTACAAAGAGCACAACCAAAAAAAAAACTGCGGAGAAAAGTTCTACTCAAAGATAACTAAAGCTCCTCCAAAGTATGTCTTGACCCAGGCATTTTGAGAATTACATAAAAATATTTATATGATAAAATATCTATATTTTATATTTATAATTTCCAAATTACTGCATATTTTGAGAAGATGCGGTTATCTCTCTTAAACCAAAGCTCATACTGTAGTTAAACTCTTATTTCTATCTTCTATAAAATAAGATACAGGAAATAAGAGGTTGTTTAAAAAATATTATTTTAAACAAGAAAAAAATAATTAAAAAAGTTCTTATATTCTAACACTAGTGTTAATAACTCTTATTAGATTACATAAGAGTTGACGACCCCCCTTATTCTTTGGTGGATTATAGGCACATTCATGAGATGGCCATTATATTGATATTGAGAGGAATGATATCTATGCTCTCAGAGTTCCATACTCTTTCCAGTTATTTATTTCTCCAATTACAAAAAATAAAAAAATAAATAGACTATATATTTTTTTGAAGTTGCTAAAATAACTGGATGAAGCAAGAATCGTGTCACCTACCAGGTGGGACTTGAGAGCATGGTTCTATGGTCAGTGCAAGGTTTGCAATCGTCAAAATTTTGCAAATTTTCAGGCATCCAACCAAAATTGAAAATTCAAAGATTTCAATTTTTTTTTGTTTTTATCAATTTTCATAGATTTTAATTTATTAAACCAAAATTTTTCAAAAATTCAACCCCCAAAATTTGGATTTCTGACAAAATATTTATTAATATATTTACATATTTGACATAAAGCTATTAAATGCAATTTTTGTAACTAATTATTAAACTAATGAGATAGATTAAGAGGTTAGTAATTTAAATAAGTTAATAGAAGGTTTAACCTAACATAATATGTGTCATCTTACAAATGTAATATGTTAGATTAAAAATTAAATAATTAAAATTATCAAGTATCCTAATAATTAATTTTTTTTTAATTTAAATAAGTTATTAGAAGTTGTTCCGGGTCTAAAGTATTTTAATTTATTAAGTATTCTATTATATTTAACTAAAATTTATATAAAAAAAATAATAAATGAAATTTTAACTGAGATTATAAAATTTTAAAATGACAGCAGAGACCTAAGTTTTGCGCCTTTTATTTTTTACTTTTATAATTAACCAGGGGTCCGAGACCTAAGTCTTGTAATTTATTTTGAGCAGTGATTAGAGGACCTATGATAAAGTCACCATTGTGTCCTTGTATCCCTTTTAACCCACGTTTAACTTTGTTAAACTTAACTAAAATAAAGTCAAGATTTTTTTTTTCCTATAAAAATTAAGGTTGCATTGCTTAACCCTAGGGATGAGTGAATCTTCCGTCGGTGAGTGTTAAAAAGTGCATTGCTTAACCCTAGGGATGAGTGAATCTTCCGTTGGTGAGTGTTAAAAAGTGGGGCGTGAACTAAAAAGTGGGGCGTGGACCAATAAGGACAAGCCACAAATCAATTTTTTTGGAAAATCCTTAACGTACCCGTGATTTCAATTTCATAACGTAATGGCGGTCCCCATTGGTCCATGCCCTAATTTTAAATACACATCGACAGTGGTTAGGATACTACACTCATCCCTAAGGTTAAGCAATCCAACCTTTTATTTTTTCAAAAAAAATAATTAAAATCTTAACTTTAATTTAGTTAAGCTTAACTAGGGATGAGTGAATCTTCCGTTGATGAGTGTTAAAAAGTGCATTGCTTAACCCTAGGGATGAGTGAATCTCCCGTCGGTGAGTGTTAAAAAGTGGGGCGTTGACTAAAAAGTGGGGCGTGGACCAATAAGGACAAGCCGCAGATCAAATTTTTTTGGAAAATCCTTAACGTACCCGTGATTTCAATTTCATAACGTAATGGCGGTCCCCATTGGTCCATGCTCTAATTTTAAATACACATCAACAGTGGTTAGGATACTACACTCATCCCTAAGGTTAAGCATTCCAACCTTTTATTTTTTCAAAAAAAATAATTAAAATCTTAACTTTAATTTAGTTAAGCTTAACCAAGGTTAAAAAGGTGGTAAAAGAGACACGGATACATGGTCAGATATGAATCGAATCAGACCCAAGTCTACTAATCACTGCTCTTTTTTTTTCTAACAAAAGAAATATTACAAGAGCAATAGTCCCCTCGTCGGTCGAGGAGGGGACTATTCCTCTTCACTCTCACGTAGCTGACCCTTCAACTCTTATTAACTTGGGCTAGCTTTTTTAATTCTTTAATTAATTTATTTTATTTTTTTTCTCTAAATAGAAAAAGGTTAGATGGGTGGGTGAACGAATTTTAATCACAGTTAAATGAGGTGAGAAGGGACAGGGCAAGAAAATTGGAGCCGAGATGCCCCTCCTCGCGTCATCGAGCAAGGTGATTATTACAATTAGGACACCATTTACTCTGCACTGATCTTTGTTTTTTTGGTATGTACTCTGCACTGATCTTAATACGGAAATTTTCAGGTTTCGCAGACCAAAAACTCAGAGTAGTAAATGCAGTAGACCCAGTACGCTAACCATATCGATCAACTACGACGGTTCACACAGTTGAATGGCCTTAGGGATCTAGTGATGCAAATCTTCAGGAATATCCAACGGTTGGACCCTGAGATGAGCATACTCCTCAGCTTTTTCTGTTTTAGAAAAAGATGGTGCGGCGAATGTACCCACCACTATAAGGCGGGTCCCATTTTTTGCATCAGTGGTGGGGCCGCCCCTTAATTACAATTAAGGGCTACCAAACTATCATCATGATATGCCTAACCATTTGTTTTTCCTCTATCAATCATTCTCTCTAAACTGAAATTATGGATCTATCGTATGGTATCGTATCGTTTTATGTGTTAACAAAAAACGATATTTCAAAGCATACAAAGTGGGCAGGGTTTAATTTCGTTTTTGTATGCAATTGCTATTTTGCTGGCTTTAGTAGAAGTGTAGTGTTACGTTACCTGCTTGTTCGGCTTTTCTTTGAGCCAACTCGTGGTCGTTGATAATCTCCTCAGCGTCATTAGAGTTTAAACCCTTTAGTCCTCTCAAGCTCTTACAAGGAGAGGTGAATGTCGAATTACAGTTAGTTTCCTGTGGCATCTTCACTTATCTCGTTTGACAATCTTGAAGGATCTGATCTTTGCCGACTAAAACCTTTCCAAGATCACCAAGACCTGAAGTAGAAGAAACAAAATTTAAGACAAGAATATACCAAAAACGAAGATTTTGATCTACAGCTTGATTCAAACAAGAACTCTCTCGTCCTCTCTGTTTTCTGCTGGTCTAATTTTCAAGCAAAAGAAATAGAAAAGTCTTCGTTAGTTCAGAAGCATTGTAAATCTAAAACCACATTATGGAAATAACTCCATTAATAACCTTTCAAATATCGCTCAATTTCAGCATTAAAAATGAACTCCAAATCGAAGATGTGTTCCCTCCTCAACTACAATTCACGAAGAAGAAAATCGAATTCGCCAAAAATCAAGAGAAATGACGAAAACAAGACCAAAATGATACTAATTGTAAAGAACATAGTGATTCAAGGCTTCATAAAACACTCAAAAGCCTCAAGGAATTCAAACGAAAGCTCTTCAATCGACTGTAGCGAACAGAACTTCCAACTTCATTAGAGAAAGCAGTAAACAGTCCAAATTGTGAGAAAACAAATCAAAGAAGATGAAACATCAAACGCTCCAAGATTAGGGAAGTTTCTGACCTAAAATCCGCTGAAACTCCGACCATTGGGGGTCAAAAGCTATTCAAAAGAGAGCTCTTCGACCGGATATTCGAGCAAAAACAGAAGAATGAGGGAAAGACAGAAGTTTGTCACCGGCACAGATCTTCAATCTCCGGCAGAAGTTTGTCTCACTGGCCGGAAACAACAATCGCTTCAATCGAGCTCCGATTAGATCTGAACCAGAGGTGGAAGATGAAAAACAAGCTTCTCGTGTTCTGTGACGGAGAGCATTTGAAAGTGAGGATGCTTATTAAATGCGAATTCAAAAGAGTGTACTAAAAAGACCCTGAAGAAACGTTCGATTGTCTTTCTTTGTTGGACCAAGTTTAACGGGGATTTGACACCGTTATCTCTTCTCCTGATGAAACAAGGGAAAATATTCGGGAATAACAGACGACGTTAAATAGTATTGCACCGATGGATTTAATTGCGACCTCTAATCTCACTTGAGCTTGTCCATCCACGTGGCGAGAAACCATCCCGTCTAAGATTAGGACCGTCTATTTGGTGAACCATATTGGAGATGGTGTAGCCATTGAACAGCAATTTGATGATCATAAACTATCCCAGAAGATTGGAGAATTGTTGATCAGGTGGTGCAAAATTTATGATCTGGGGTGCATCGCACTCTAACATAACTTCTTTTCGGTCATTGTTGGGTAAATAAGAATCTAATCATGGTTCATGATATCACACATGGAGGTGAATCATGAGGCCTTCTTTTCCCATAAAGAAAATAATTAAGCAGTATTTGGGATAATCTCCAACCATTTCTCATTAAAACAGCATACTTGTATAGTCTAGAGAAACCCCCCCCCCCACCTCCTCACAAAAAAAAAAAAAAAAAAACACCAAATCTGCTTGGACTTACTCTTATAGCACCTTAGCGGCTACAGGTCTAGTTGTGTGTGGGTGTTTAGGCTGTGCTAGTGATTAACTTTTCCTAAAACAAAAAAAAACAAAAGGTAGAGATCATACGATAGATACGGTTTTCTCATAATCTAAAGGTCACAATTAAACATAACACAAACATATATTGAATAAGACTTGCACGATACCAGAGTGAGTCCAAAAAAAAAGAAAGAGCAATATTCCCCTCGTCGGCCGAGGAGGGGACTATTCCTCCTCGTTCTCACATATCCTACCCTTTAACTATTTTTTAACTCGGGTTAATTTATTTTAATCCTTTAGTTAAAAATTTTTATTATATTTTTTTTAAAACCAAGGTAAATGGGTGAACCGGAATGATAAATCTTAAACACAGTTGAATAGGATTAGAAAATGGACACATGGGAAGAAAATGGGAGTCGAGATGGCCCTCCTGGCGTCACCGACCGAGGAGGTGACTAGTTTCCTAAAAAAAAAAAAAAAAAAGGAGTGAGTCCACACTACCGTTTTTTTTCGCCTTTTGTTTGTTGGGGTCCTCCCCTACCTAACACTCATAGCATATTCTCATACACGTAGCCTAGGGTTTGGTGAAAGAGTAAATGGTCTAAAGGGGGAAAAAAATAGAAAAATATATGCGATAGAACGTTTGAAATGAATAAGAGCGAAAGTCGAATTCGAACGTTGGATTCTTCTCTTTATATCATTGCGGAAGTAAGCTTTTCATGTATATTTTGTGGATTGTCGCCCATTAAATAAAGGGTAAATTACATTCGCTACATTGGCCTCCCAAGGTTTGGTGAATTTTTTGTTTTTTTAGATGGAAAGGTTTGGTGAAATTTTAGAAACATCCATTTTGTCTCTAAAATTACACTGCCGTCGTGTTGATGTTGTTATTGAGATGATACATTTTTTATAATGGGAGAAAATACATTTACACCCTATGAGATTTGATGAAAATACACATAAATCCCTTAATTTTCAAAAAATACATTAAGTAATTTTACTTTTTAAAATAATGGCACTTAGACCCTTCCATGAATTGACTAACAGAAAGCTGATGTATGGTGATATTATGTTTTCAGAAAACACTATTCTTGCTCTAAAACACTATTTATTTCATATTTAAAAATCCGGTTCTCACTCATGAAGTCGCCACGTGTCCCTTTTGACACCCCTAAACCGTGGTTAAGATTCACCCACCTATCCTTGGGTTTTTTTTTTTTAATATTAATTCTGTTTTGAAAATTAAAAAAAAATTACAGTTTTTTTAATATTAAAAACAGTTTTTTAATACCACCCCTTGAGGTTGTCACATGTCCCTTTTGACACCCCTTAACCGTGGTTAAGATTCACCCACCCATCCTTGGCTTTTAAAAAAAATATTAATTCATTTTTGAAAATTAAAAAAAAATAGAGTTTTTTAATATCACCCTTTGAGGTCGTCACGTGTCCCTTTTGACACCTCTTAACCTTGGTTAAGATTCACCCACCTATCCTTGTTTTTTTTTTACATATTAATTTTTTTTTGAAAATTAAAAAAATAAAGTTTTTTTAATATTAAAAACAATTTTTTAATATCACCCCTTGAGGTCACCATGTGTCCCTTTTGACACCCCTTAACTGTGGTTAAGATTTACCCACCCATCCTTGGCTTTTTAAAAAAAATATTAATTCATTTTTGAAAATAAATAAAAAAAAAGAATTAGAGTTTTTTTAATATTAAAAACAGTTTTTTAATATCACCACTTGAGGTCGCCACTGCCCTGTGTCCCTTTTGACACCCCTTAACCGTGGTTAAGATTCACCCCTTAATTTTCAAAAATGAATTAATATTAAAAAAAAAAAACCAATTATGAGTGGATGAATCTTAACCACGGTTAAGGGGTGTCAAAAGGGACACGTGGTGACCTCAAGGGGTGATATTAAATTATTTTTTTTAATATTAAAAAAACTTTTTTTTATTTTTATTTTCAAAAAAAAATTAATATGTAAAAAAAAAAAGGATAGGTGAGTGAATCTTAACCACGGTTAAGGGGTGTCAAAAAGGACACGTGACGACCTCAAGAGGTGATATTAAAAAACTCTTTTTTGTTTTCATTTTCAAAAATGAATTAATATTTTTTTTAAAAGCCAAGGATGGGTGGGTTAATCTTAACCACGGTTAAGGGGTGTCAAAAGGGACACGTGGCGACCTCAAGGGGTGGTATTAAAAAACTGTTTTTATTATTAAAAAAACTCTAATTTTTTTTTTAATTTTCAAAAAATAATTAATATTTTAAAAAAAAAACCAAGGATGGGTGGGTGAATCTTAACCACGGTTTAGGGGTGTCAAAAGGGACGCGTGGCGACCTCAAAGGGTGATATTAAAAATCTGTTTTTAATATTAAAAAAACTCTAATTTTTTTTTTTAATTTTCAAAAAAGAATTAATATTTAAAAAAAACAAGGATGGGTGGGTGAATCTTAACCACGGTTAAGGGGTGTCAAAAGGGACATGTGGCGACCTCATGGCTGAGAACCGGATTTTTAAATATTAAATAAATAATGTTTTGGAGTAAGAATAGTGTTTTCTGAAAATTAGAGGGTAATTTTGAAATTTTATATACTTCATCATATGACATCAGCAGCATTTTTGTGAGTTGACTAACAGTTAACTAATGGAAATGGAAGAGGTCTAAGTGCCATTATTTTAAAAAATAAGGATACTTAATGTATTTTTTTAAAATTGAGGGGCCTATGTGTATTTTTGTCAAACCTCAAGGGGGTAAATGTATTTTCTCCTTTATAATTTTATCACCATTACTCGAGGAAACAAGTTCTCATGGCCTGATTTTAAAAAAGGGGACTCTACCACAAATAAAGGTGCTCTACAAGTAGCCATGTCCCTTTTAATATCCACTAACTATGGTTAAGATTCATTCATATATAGGGTTCATTCATCTAACCTTGATTTTAAGAAAAGTAAAAAAAAATTTAACTTTAGCTTAATTATGTTTAACCACAATTAAAGGGGACTCCCTACAAGTAGTCATGTGTCTCCCTTTTAACACTCACTAATTGTCGTTAAGATTCACTTATCCCAAGGGTTCATCCATCTAACCTTGGTTTTCTAAGAAAAAATAAAAAATATTAACCTTAGGTTAATTATGTTTAACCACAATTAAAGAGGACTCTACAAGCCATCATGTGTCTCTTTTAATACCCATTAACTGTGGTTAAGATTCACTCACCCCTAAGGTTCATCCATCTAACCTTGGTTTTAAGAAAAAATAAAAAACATTAACTGTAGGTTAATTATGCTTAACCAGAATTAAAGGGACTCTACAATTTGCTATGTATCTTTTTTAACACTCACTAATTGTGGTTAAGATTCACTCACCCCTAAAGTTCTTCTATCTAACCTTGGTTCTTAGAAAAAATAAATATATTAACCTTAAGTTAATACTATTAACATTAATTTTGGAAATATATATTAACTTTAAGTTGATACTTACCAAACCCAATTATCATTTATTTTAATGCATTAGGTGACTTTGAATTTAAGAAAGTAATTTAGATATTTTAAAATGTTAAAATAATGACATCATTAAAGTCCATCCATATAAGTAACAATAACTAATGGAATGGATCATCAAAGTTGAGGAGAAGATGGTGTAACTTTAAGAACAAGATAAGAGGTTTCTGAAATTTCATCAAAACTCGGGGAGGTTAGTGTAATTTATCCTTAAACAAACCACTTAAGGTCCTATTTGGTTGCACTTTCGTTTTCTATTTTCTATTTTTAAAAATAAGAAATTTGAAATTTTTTACACAAAACATGTATTATAAACATGTTTCTTTTTATGTTTTTAAAAATTAGAAACAAAATTTTTGAAATAAATTTTTTGTTATCTCATTTTTGGAAACAAAAAATAAAAATAGAAAACATGTAATGCTACACCAAAACCCATCATCTACCACTAAAACCACTCACCACTACCACTACCACCATCGCTATGCTACCACCCACCATCACCACCATGCTACCACCCACCAACACCACCACGCTACCACCCACCACACTACATCACCAACTACCACCCTCCACCACTATCCTCCACCAACACCACCATGGATTAGAATTGTTTACTTTCAATAGAGTGGATAGGTGGTTGGTGGATAGTGAGAGTAGAGGTTGACCGAGAGTAGGGCTAGCACTCCTCTTATTCGTTATTATGTTCATCATATTTATCAAACATGTTTTTCTATATATATATATTTTTAAACAAACAACAGTTAGTAATGCCAAGTGTGTTTCCTGATTAAAATTTTTTTAAAAAACAGAAAATCGTTTCCAATTTTTCAAAAAAGAAAATGAAAATAGAAATGTATCCAAATGGCCCCTTAGAGAAGCTTCTTTTCGTTGAATTATACTCTACCTTTAGGTCTCGTTTGGTTTAAATTATTTTAATCACAATTGATTATATAATAAGCACTTTTGTGAATAAGTAGTGTCATAAATAATTCTATTTGTTACCACTTAAGTAAATATCTAATTATTTTTAAGAGAATAATATTTAGTTATTTTTAAAAATTAAAGAATCTAGCTATCTCTCAAGCTTAATAGTCTTTTAGAACTTATTGGTTGTAAAATTAGATACTTAATATAACTGTAAAAGTACATAAACGGCCATCCTTACCTATATTCACCCCTGATGAGATTATGAACTCACTAGTCGTTAACATAATTGATTATTACATAATCGTTGACGGATCGATCTAAATGATATTATTTTCACGATTCTGGCATAAGTGGTTATAAGTGATTAAATCAGTTTTGATAATCCGAACCAAACGACCCTTCAATAACTTGATTTATATGTGTTAAAGTCATGTGTTAGAAGGCTTACCTTATAAGCCTAAGTATTAGATTAACTTAGTGTTGCATGCTTTGCCTTTCTTGCGAGTTGCGAGTGCTAGTCTCATTTAGTTGGGAATAATACTTTTGACTCTAGGTAGGGAAAAGAGGGGCTATCTTTAACACAAAGGTAATGAGTGTGTAATCCATTGACTCATCCCTTTACCCTTTTGACGAGCTTAACATTTTGTTTGCATGAGAAAACATTATTATTTTGGTCCCTACTGTACTCCATGCGTGCTTAAGCATGCTTCGTTTTCTTGCGAGTGTACATACGCGTGTCTGTGAGCCACACCGCGACCTTCACATCTTGTGTCACATGCCCTTAATTGTGTCGTTCAAGTCTAACTCCAGCTATTTGCGCCGGAACAGGTGGCCTGGCAAGTGTTTTTTAGCTAGGCTTCAAACTGCTGCCATTAACGTTAGTCCAATTGAGATTTATCACAAAAAAAAGAGCTTGGGCTTTGGGGCATTAACAAGCTTAATCTCCGATCAAATTATTATTGGGTATGATAATTTGGGCCTCGAAAGCCTGATTCTGTCTTACTGATAGGATCACGATGATGCAAGTAGGCCAACTCAATGAACGACCTAAGTGATGGGGATCGGATTTGGTCTGCCCTCGAGACCAAAACCATCTAGCCTACTCACAAAGCCCCTTTAACTGCTCTTTTAACCCAAATTATGAAAATTTAACTCATGCATTCAATTTTTTAAATCTATTTTTTTTTCCTAAAAACCAAGGTTCCGTGGTTGAGTCCTAAGGGTTAGTGAATCTTAACCATGGTTAAGGGGTGTCAAGAGGGAGACATGTTGACTTGTGGGATGGAGGCCAGACGGAATTCGTCTGGTGAGGGAGAGATGAAATCCAATCCCAAGTGATGGGGGCAATGCCTTATGTTGAAAAATTCTAGTAATCGATGGAATGGTGTATCCCAGCTTCCTAAGTTGGTAAGGTGTGTGTATTACGGCTAGGTCCAAAGCCCATATAAAATGATGACCCAAAAAAAAAAAGCCCAAATAGTAGATCCCAATCTGTTCAGCACTGATCCTATAAAGCATTTACCAATGATACCATTTCAAATTTTCTAGTATTAAGCCTATTGCACGGAAACATAATAATAAGATCGACGACAATACAGATTAATAACAAGAAAATAAATAGAAAAATATAAAAAAATTGAACACCACAAAAGACAAGATATACGTGGTTCACTAACCAATGGCTTTATTCAAGAACAAAACCGATCGGAAAACTTTCACTAATATGGATAAGATTACAAAGGATAAGCAAGCCTATTGTATGGAAACATGATAATAAGATCTATGACACTGCAATTAAAAAAAATAAATAAATAGAAAAATATTTTAAAAAATTGAACATTACAAAAGACAAGATATACGTGGTTCACTAACCAATGACTTCATTCAAGAACGAAACCGATCGGAAAACTTTCACTATAATGGATAAGGTTACAAAGGATGAGTAACTAAGAGGTGTTTGGCATCGTTCTGGATAAGAAACTAATTTTGAAAATGGAGCAGTCTGAATTTTTTTGGAACGATTCTACACTTGAAACCCGTTTGGATGCAGTTAGCCAAATTCTGTTGCAGGAAACAAAAATGACAGAATCTCATTTGGTTGCAGAAAAACAAGATATAATACAAGTGGTTTACATAATATGGAAATAGTAATCTTACTTTCACGATAACATAACAAATAATTTTGAATCAATCTATTTGTGAGCCCCACGCACAAAGTCATTTTTATTTTAAAATTGTTAATAGTAATCATACTCTCATAATCCCTATTCTCACTCATTTCATGTTTTACTTTACAAGCATCATAATAATAATTGCCTAAATACCATTACAAGTTTCGTAACAAAACACACAAAACTACATCCGTAGGCTGCATACTTCATCACTTTCATCAGGCACAAAATTTCTCAACCTTTGGCATCGTCTCATAGTATAGGTCTTACAAGCTTCCACCAAAATGAAAGTACTATTTTCCTTCATTCGACAACTCATAGAGTCTTAGAGGCACTCTGATTGGGTCAGTTCCTCTCTCCCATTATGACATTAACATCAAGGTCTTCTTCAAATTGCACTAATGGAGTTTCTCGAACCTCGTCAACATTCTCATCATCATCATCATCATCAGACCCATAACTTCTCAACCATACACATCTCTTCGGCCATCAAATCTATAAACAACTTCTCCTCCTTAGTGCCCTACCATGCAACCGCAACATCTTTATTTCCCTTGATCAGTTCCTCACATTTATTCAGAGGTAGTTCGCTTCATCCGTTAAGAAGTGTATTGCCTATACCCATTAACAAGATTAGGGAAAAAATAACCGAAAGAGGCAAGAACACATGATATGAATTCCATTATTTGTCTTAAGACACTAGCTGCTAAGGTTACTCTTTGAAATGTTTGGTGATCTTTCTCACACAATAAGCCATATTAGTTCTGAATAAATCTCAAATGAAGAAAAACACTAAAAAGGGGAAACAAAAGAAAAAAATTAAATAGAAAAGTTGTAGGATTGAAAACCGGCCCACCATTTACAATACCATAAATAAACAAAGGATAGTGCTAGACACATGTTGATCTAGTAAAATCTCCAAGTATGCAGTAGGCAAAAATTAAATGTAATTCTGGAGCGTAATCGCCTATGGATCTAGAATGAAATTTGTGGTGTAAATGTGTGGCATTTCACTCGTGGATATGTATTATAGGTGTCTGAACAATTTTGCAGAGCATGGATGCTAATATATTGCAACCAGTTATGACATGAATTTCAGAGATGCTAAGTCTAATTTATCCTGATCATAGATGTGTGGTTGAGGTTTTATTGATAAAGGTGGAAAGTGTAGACATCCTTCTTTTTTTTGGGGGGGGGGGGAGGGAGGAGGAGGAAAGCTAGGGTTAGGCGGACACCGACCTGCAATAAACAAAAACAGCGCAGTTACTCTATTGGTTTCTGGAAATGTGTGCAAATCTGAACGCTATGCAAGCTATGCGCGAGCTCGGTTATGGAGGAAAGCGTGGGGCATCACTCCAAGGTCAAGCATAGGTCTTCTGAACACAATCAGTTGTCCATTGGGAATCCATTGCAACAGTCAGCTGCCTATAGCCCAAAAGAATTAAGTGCTTGAGGCCTCTTAAGATGGCTAAGAGCTCAATACCCAAAACTGGGTACACTTGAGTGCCTCCAGCCACAACAAAGAGCAAGGTCCCATTGTGAGCTCTGAGAAGACATCCATAACCTTCGAATTGGCTCCTAAGAGAACCATCAGAATTAAGCAAAAAGACATACTCATCTAGGGTCTCCATGAGAACAATTTAATGGGAGAAGATGGCCACCTAACATGCATATCCCATTTAGTAGCTATAGAGCAGTTGAGGACATAATCTTTAATAGGAGGCTCCCAACTAAGAAGCTTGGAAGAGAGCTCCTCACAAATGTCCCGAGTTAGGGAGATAGGTGATCTGGGCTTTCCTTGGAAGGCGATTTGAGCTTTCCTTGGAATTTCTTTCTATTTCACTCAGCCCAGAGATGATAAGAAAAGGCACAAAATAAGAGGCACCGGATACGATGATAAAGATGAACCCCTACGCTTTACAAGCAAGCCAAAGTGTTGCCATATGCCATGTGGACAATGTGTGTGGCTGAAGGAGGGCTTTGTGCATTAAAGATTTCCAAACCATTTCCGAGTAGGAGCAAAGGGCAATGTAGAAGAAGGCGGTCTACCGACTCTTCCGCCTCGAGGCATATAAAACAATTATTGACTATCATCCACCCTCTATGTTGCAAATGGTCACATGTGAGAATCTTATCCAACGTGACCGTCTAGAGGAAGAAAGATACCTTAGATGGAATGTCTGGAATCCATACAGCTCGATATGGAAAAGGAGAGATGGGATGAACCTGCAACAATAGTAGGAAGGATCTCACAGTCAATTTCCCTTTGTTGTCCTTTGACCAAACTCTAGCATCTCTTCTATGTAGGCACAAATTGACACAAGACATGTGGTTGAACAAGGAATTCTTCTATTACAATCATTTTAATATATGGGTTACTAAAAAATCGAAGCAATCCTGACTAGTCCTCAAGAAACACATCTAGAAACTTGCTTGCCACCGGAGTGACTGAAGAGTCACGTGCCTCCAGGTTGGAGAGACTTAAGGTTGCAAGGCGGGCGATGTCTCTCTTTTGTAGCCCTCAGAAGTGAAACGACTTCTCACCATCAGACTTGAAATTCATCATCTTCTCGAAACAAGCCACATGCTTGTGGTGAGTTGAGAGCCAATCCATCCCCAAAATGACATCGAAGTCTTGTATATCGAGGATGATCAGGTCGGTAGGTAACTCATGTTGCCCAACTTGGATGACACAAGCTAGGTATACTCGGTCTGTAACAACTGACTTGCCGATCGGAGTAGCAATAGATAACTCACGATCTAAATGACTAGACTTTGAAGAAAAACCCTTGGCAAAACCGGACGAGACAAAAGAATGAGTTGATCCAGTGTCGATCAACACATGGGCTAAAAATTCGCTTACCAACAAGGTGTCTGGGCATAACAAAACGACTAAGTACCAAAACAACATAAGAAGACACCAATAAGATATAGGTGGTACGCTCATACACATATGGTCACACATATTGCATACTATCAGTCTTCTATAACTTAGACAACTTTGATTTAAGCGTACCTTGCACCACATCATCAAATGCATGTGCATCCTGCTTGGTCATGGCATAGACCCTGCCCTGGTTCGCCTAGCGAGATGGATGGGTCCTAGAGACTTGCGAAGATCCTGCTGCGAGACCTATTGAATTGGGGGCTTGCTCCCTTGAGACTGCGATGGCTGCATCTAGCTAGAACAATCCCTAATCATGTGTCCCTGGAGGCCGCAACGGAAATATCCACCAGAGAGCTTCCGACAATCCTTGATATACTTTCTTCCACAATGGCCACATAAATCAAGCCCTACTGTGGAAGATGCAGGTTGCATAACTCCGGTAGCCTAAGTAGTAGTGGGGCGGGGAGCCTGTTGTGCAAGGGGAGGCCTATGTGCTTGTGTCGGCTCGGAGGTAGGGTAAGGGGCTATTTTGGCCCTCTTCCCAGTCGGTGCTGAGCCACTGGACGGACCTCTAACCATGCCTCTCCCAAGGCCACTGTCTCTCCTCCTGAAGAACTCCTCGGAATTCCTCTCGGTGATCTTTGCCTTGTCCACAATCTCTCTCCAGGTCTCCACTTGAAGCATGGAAATCAGATCCCGTATGAAGGCCTTCAACCCTCTCTCAAACTTCCTAACCCGCATGTTCTCTGACTCAATCAGATGAGGTGCAAACCTCGACAACTCCACAAACTTGGCTTCGTACTCAGCCACGCTCATCTCTCCCTGCTCCAAAGACATAAACTATATCTCATTCTGCTCCCTTACAAACCTAGGGAAATACTTCCCGTAGAAGACGTCAAGAATTCTCCCGATGTCCATGGCTCTCCTGCCTTGGCGGCATCCCTCTGTCTCAATGTCGATCCCCACCAATGCTCAGCTTCACCTTCTGTCATGAAGGAAGCCCAGTCCACTCGCTGCTCATCAGTGCAGCGAAACACCCAGAAGATCTTCTCCAATTGCATAATCCATGCCTCGGCAACCATGTGGTCTATAGTCCCATAGAAGGTGGGCGGATGGAGTCTCCGGAATGCCTCAAGTCCCGAAGTGGGGTGTGCAGGTGGAGGAGTAGCAGTAGGCTGCAAGAATGGCCATAGTGTCGACCATAGTCTCCAAAAGCTGAGAGAAATCAGACTGTTCATTGCCCAATGGAGTTTCCCGTCCATTTCCTTTAATCTGGTATCCTCAACCCCTTGTATCGCGTCTCATGATCAAATCTTGAGAACAACAATAATCCATGAGTCTAACTTGGGAACCAGTTTAAGCCAATAATTCACTAATCATAACATAGATACTAATACACATAGTAATATAAGCATACAATTTGGATTCCTGCAAAGCTAAGGGTTTTTAGGGAACTTAGGTTTTTAGGGAAAAAATATTTAAAAAATTAACCCTAAGGGTTAAAAATTCTTAACCAGAGTTAATTATTTGTTTTATTTTTTTTAATAAAAAAAACCGGTTATATCATTGAACCACAAGGGTTAGTGAATCTTAAGTACAATTAATAGGGGTTAAAAGGGACATGTGTGGGCCTGTGGATGCAATTGAACTCTTTCGGAATTCAATCGCAATTATTTGGGATTCGATCTCTATCCTTTATACCAAATGAGTAGTGATTACGGGATTGCACATTCTCCTATGCAGGAAAACCGTAGTGTCCACATGTCTCTTTTACCCCTTTTAACTATGGTTAAGCTTAAGTAAATTAAGGTTAATATCTTTTTTTCTAAAACCAAGGATGGATGGGTGAACACTAGAGGTGGGTTAAGGGGCATAGAACAATGAAGACCGTGCATTCCCCCACATAGGCATATGTGCAGTCCCATATCTACTTCTTGTACCAAAGTATCAACATAATGGAATGGAATTCTTGTTTGAACAAGTTTGACCTGCCCACAATAAATTAGGAAAAAAAGTGTTTAATATGGTGCTATTGAATCATTCCTCAAGTAATTTGTGTTATTCTCAACAAACTGATCTCATATATTCTTTTCTAGATTTCTTCATGCGATGAACAATCTCAATCTCAATTAGGGCTTCAACCTTATTTGAAATATCTTAACAAACTCATCTATTTAAAAAATATTTATTTTGTGTTTTTATTATAAATGAAAGAGAGATTTTGTTTTTCAAAAGGAAAAAAATTGATCACATATAAACGTTTAGGAGTAACTTTTCAAAAGTGCAAACCAAACAATATGCTTGATTTTGAAATTTACCGGAATAACTTTTCACATATGTAAACAAACATTATTTTTTTTCTAGAATGACTTTTGAAGATTTCTTTACGAGTTGCTTCCTCCCTAAGAAGTTCTTTTCTCCTCAAAGAAGTTTAATCAAACAAGGCCTAAAAAGACTTCGAATATCCTAAAATCTCGAATTAGGTGTCCTATTTATAATCCAAGGGGGTTAAACCCCGAAAATCTAGATTTAGCACGGTTAAAAAAAAAAAAACAGTTTTGAGCAACTTTGTTTGACCGAAAATATTTTTTGTTGGAACAAATGTCCCAAAATTCCTATATTCTGATTCTGTTTTGCTTGTTCCAACCTTTACACTTTCAAATTCTTCTAAGTTATAAGTCAAAACGAATTAAATATCAAGACCCATAATAGACATTGAGTATGACCTATAGTTTGATATTGATCATTTTACCCTTTTTGACTCTTAAGTCATTTTTCCCTTTTCCATTAACTTTTAAACACTTATTAGGCATAACCTGGATGGTTGTAAGATTCACATGAGTGAAATCCGGGTCTCTACGGATCGTATGACAGTTCTGAGTCAGTGACTCATCAGCACTTTCACTACCAATCAAAGAGGACGGTGACAGCTTAGGCAAGGATGTGATCCTCACGGTCCCACCATACCTCCAAATCCCAATTCCGCCTGCTTGCTTCCACTCGTGGAATCCTTTCAGGCAGAGAATACAGTCCACAACTTTAACTGAGGATCCTCCCTGTATAGCAAGACTTCTCAAAGTTAAGAAAACGTCTAACTAGATGCAGAGGACTGCACTGGAGCCAAGATAGGCCAAAAAAAAAACTTAGAATTTTATGAACAAAAATCAATATATAAATGAGAGCAAATTGTAAACTGCATATTTTAATCGGTACAAATAGCATAATCTAAGGTAATAGCATAATCTAAGGTCTGAGTGGTAGAAATAACCCTTAGATATATACATGAGAGCAAATCGCATGATGGGTAACCTCTTATTTTTGTTCATTCTCAAATAATTTCAGCTATACATTCATGTGTTAAAACACTGAAACTAACTGAATTAGTTAGAAATAGCAACTCAAAGAAGAACTAGCACTTATCGATAAAGGTCGATTTTGCAGAAAGATCAGTATTCATTTGGCCAAATTAGCTAACTCTTGTAATAATGTAGATTGAAAGACGGGTTCTCAGTTTTTTTTAAGGATTTGAAGCAGCAACATGGGTATTGAACTAAAAACAAAAATGTCCCGTTTTCCTTTTCTCCTGTATTTCCAAGGAACATCATGTAGTTAAAATTCATATTTGAATTTTATCCTACCACGAGTCAGTTAAAGAAAAATCAAACCTTTTCCAAATCGGAAGCTTCGAAAGTCAGGAGCTTCATATCTCCAACGGCCATAAGGAAATTCCTCATGTTCTCGAAATACTGAATTGCGGACTGAGCCACTCCAATGCTGGCAAAATATTCAGCTAAACTGGAAAAGCAGTATTCTCGAGGGAAAGTGATAAATAAATAATTAAAGTTTCAAAGAAATGTAGAGCAAATAAATGATCAGTTGGGTCAACAGGGCGAGCCTCATTGAATTGAAACTAGAAGGAGAGGATCATATATAGGGATATTTTATATAGGGTACACCACTTAGGAATTAAAAATAGGTGAGTCAACAGCCCGGGTTTGGACTTTGGACTTGTATTTTTTGTGATTTTTGAATAATTGTGACTGGCTTACAATAGGATTTTGTTGCATGGGTCCACCTCAGTTTTAACCTAACACTTAATGTAGATAAATGCTGCCATTGAACAAATTATTTTTAAAAAAACAAGTGAAAGATGCAACTTTAATCTCCGCCGTCCAATCTCATTCACATTGAATGGCAGATCTCAATTGCACTTCTTGATTGCTGTCAATTGAGGGATACGTGACATGTTTTTTGGGATCCAACTATTTGATCCCAGAGTAGGTCCTTTGAAAGCCAAGTGAATTTTTTTTTAACATAATTAGATATTTCTAGACTGATTAAACCCTAGTTGGCCAGCATTAATTAAACACGAAATCCAATGTGGGTATACCTTCCATTTTGAGAGTCTGCCTTGTTAACCACAAAATCCAATGTGGATACACCTTCCATTTTGAGAGCCTGCCTTGTCGATCAATAACTAGGGCATAGGGCGTAATCAAATGGGAAATCGTTAATGTACCCATGAATCCCATTTATTTTGTAAATGGGATTCATGGGTGCGCCTATCGCTGCTCTAATCAAATCTAGCACTAATCGAATCTAGCAAGATAAAGAGCTTATATATGCATGGTGAAGATATCTGATTTTTCCACAACCCCAAATCTTATGAAATCTTATCATTATTATTACAGAACCATTAACGCTCTATAAATACATGCTAAGAAAGCACCAAAACCAAGTTTCTCTGGTAGAAGAAAGACGTCATATTCTAAAGTATATAGCAGTTTTTTGGTTGAAGATGGCTAAGCTTTCTCCATCCCTATGCTTCTTCCTAGTCCTCCTTGTTTTCATTTCAGGTCTCTTTATTATTCTTCTTTCTCCTCACTGATTTTCTGCTCTTTTGTCATTTTTGTCTTCAAGTAGTCTCTTCATTTCCTTCTTCATATTGTGTTAGTGTTGCAAAATATCTCGTATGTAATGTTGATGATATTGTACACTCGACTTTTAGTGAGGATGGTGAATGTGTGTCACTCATTAGAAGGAAGTCCTGTGTTCAATTCTCAGAGAGGGGACTAAAGATATATGAGAATTTTTTTTTAACAAAAGAGTTCACTCACCCAATAATACTAACAACTAACTGTGCAATATAATGAAAATTTCCTGACAAGTTTTGTTAGGAAAAACAGTTTTATTTTGATTTGACTTGGACTGATTATCATCTCACAATTATCTTTTCTTTTTTATATGTAATTGTCATTGCACAGCCGAGATGATGGTGCCCAAGGTGGAGGCTTGTATAGAAGCTTGGAAGGGCTGCGATGATGAAGCAAAGTGCAAGGAAAAATGTGACTTTTCACATGGACCTCTAGCCAGAGGATTTTGTTACACTCCTATCGGCGGCTTGTTTCCCGAGTGCTATTGTGACTACCCTTGCTGAGCTCTCAGATTCCTTCCATACCTATACATCTGCTGTGTCTCCAACTCAGATTAATCTCTCTCTCTCACATATGTAAATGGGTATGGGTATCAATAAATAATTACGATATAATTAAAATATTTCATTGTTACATCTTATTTATTGTGCCAAAATGCAATCTTGAGATCACACGGTGTGTGGTGCGGTTGTTCAAATGCAATGAGATGATCCCATTAATCCTTAGTTCGAATCCACCCCCGGTCTTTCATGATGTGTGTGATTTGCGAGATATTGCACCCATCTTCAAGGATTGGTCCCTATCCAAATAGTTTGGAACACACCGAGTCATGCATTAAAAAAAAAAAAAAAAAGGTGGTTCACCTAAAAGGGTATACTTACATTTTTATTACCTAAAATGGCATGCTTTTGACATATTTTCAAAAAAGGATGCTTTGCATTTTTAGTGCCTAAAAGGGTATGCTTTCGACATACTTACACCTTAGCTATGCATATAAAACCCAAAAACTAATAAAGATAATTTTGGAATACATACCCACTTTGGTAAAACTTTTCAAACCATGTCCTTTTAGGTGATTTTTTTATTTAATTAGGGTGCCGTAACAGTACTTGTCCCAATATAAAAAAAAGGTGAAAATTGGATACAAATAGATAATAGGGCGCTTCACTTAAAAGGGCATGCGTTTGACATATTTATCAAAAAAAGCATGCTTTGCATTTTTATTACCTAAAACTAAAAGGGTTGCTTTTAACATATTTATAACTTAGCTGTGCATATAACCTAAACACATACATACCCTATTTGGTAAAAAATTTCAAACCATGCCCTATTAAGTGATATTTTTTATTTAGGGTGACTAAACAGTACTTATCCCTAGATGGTTTAATCAGAGAGATAACAGAGCTAGCCATATAGAGATCTTTGAGGGCAATTAGTCGACCCAACTGGTGCTATCATTTCCCATCATGGTAACATAGAGACCCTTGTTTAGGAAACGATTGGAAATCTTCCTAGCACCATCAATTGGGACAATGGCCCATGGCCTAACATTTGGAAAGCACGTCATCCATAATGAGTATGTTTAGATCTCATGTTGGGCTTTCTTTGGAGTAGTGACAGGATAAGAATTTGAATGGACTATGGATGGACTTGTTTCTTTTTTAAACACTGAGCAGTTAGGGAGGTGGAGGTTGGCTGTTATGACCAAATAAAGAAACTGATGGACCACTTTAAGTTAAGGCTTCGGAGGCTTTCATTTTCTTAATTTCATAGTTTAGCCCTGGTGGCTAACCAGGTGGACCTTTAATTACTGGGTGCAATGACAGTACAACCCTTCAGACATGCTCGACTGTTGGTTCAGGAGGAAGATGGACCACTTATATCAAACATACTTTGAGATATATGGAATAGTGCGTACATGAAGAGAGTAACAAGCATAAGCCGAGTCACTAACGGATTGTTTGGTTACACTAGCAGGTAAAGAGTTACTAGTATGCTACCTCTGTTCTTCTACCTCTGTTCTGTAAGATTTTCTGTAAGGTTTATGGTCTTGTAATGTTCATGGTCCAAACCCGGATAAAGTCTACTCCAGTTAAGGTTTCAGTTGTAGCCAAACAGTGGTGTTTTATGCATTAATTAAGTACATCGGGTGATAAGGATGGTCTATAGTCTCCTTGATGAGTTAGGGACTTTATTGACCTAAACCATAAGTATATATAATACATATAGGCTATCGGTCCCAGATCCAACTCCTAAGAAAGCCTGCAGAAAAGCATCTTCCTCATCAAGAGCAAAGGAGTCATGGAATCTGAAGACCGTGTGCTTCATCGGCATCAACAACAAAAGGTTCTTCTCTCAATTTTCAATGGCCGACTCAGGTATGTGATTCTTGAATCTTTGATTGACTAGATCCAGAAAATATAACATGTGGTATCAGAGCCTTGGTGCTTAATCATGTTCAAGAATACATCAGGATTTTTCGTGAATTTTTTCATAGAGTTTACATTTATTTTTCATGTAATTAATCTGTTTAAGTTTGAATGAGAGGGATTTTCCGGCGAAAACTCATCGCCGGAGAACCATCGGTCATCCTGTGATGGTATCGGAAGTGACAAACCTTTACCTGTGTTTTCAATTTTATTCTAGGGTTTCGGATTTGCAGCTATAGAGGAATTAAATAATAAAAGGTGGAGAAAAGGGAAGGGGGAGGTTCTCGTTTTTTTTTTTTTTTCGGGGATTACGCCGGCCACCGGATATAAAATACCCTCAAATAAAGTTGAAAGTTTTTTTAATTTAATGGATTTTATTTTGAAACCCTCCTAGATCGGATCTGAGACTGGAATAGTGAGTTTTCAAAAAAAAAAAAAAAAAGGGGGTTTCTCGGCCGATTTCAGTTGGACGGCGATTACGCCGGCATCCATCGCCGGAGAAGGATTCCGGCAGCAGGGTTTTGGTCGCCGGATTCAGGCCGTCATTTTGGCACCGGCGGCAGCAGGTAGGGCCCCCAACAAAGGGGAACCAGGCTACGGTTTCGGTTTTTTTAAAAAAAAAACAGGTTGGGAAGACGAATCCACGAGGGTCAACCCGACCCTGTGACCCGATCCGAATTTTTAACCCGAACCGAGTGGTACCCGACCCGGATCAAACAGGTCATAAGCCGACCCGAATACCCATACCGGCTCGCTGGACCGGACCGGTTCAACCGGATTGCGGCTGGACCAGGCCGGACCAAGCCGCGTCCAGACCGGACCGCGTGTTGACGTCGAACCGCGCGCGCGTGAAGTACAGACCGCGCGTGAAGCGCATACCCTGCGCGTGAAGCGTCGTTCCTGCGCATGAAGCGCACGTGCCGCGCGTGAAGGGCACTCCAGTACCCCTGTTCCTAATCCCTGCGCGTGCCAGCGTGTCCGACACGTTTTTTGCACGTGTCCAGGGTCCCCTGGCTTAATTTTGTCAATAAAACCTTATTCCAGGGTCCATTTTAGTTAATTTGTCTTCTATAAAGGACTTTTATGGTATTAAGTGCTCAAATAGAGCTATTTTTTTTTTTTTAAATTTTAAACCTACCTTTGATGCCTAATTTGGTTTTTGGGAACTCCAGAAAACTTTTCAAGCTTAAAGTAACTCTTGGACCATCCCTAAAGTATTCTTTGTAAATATCCGGGGTTTATTTCAGCTGATTGTGCCTCTATAAAGACCTTTTGTGGCATTAAGTGCCTAATATAACTAATTTTCAATTCTAGACCTACTTTTATGCATATTCTAGTATCTGGGCAATCCGGAGAGATTTTATGGTTAAATTAGCCTTTTCAATTGCCTATAAAGTAATTGAATGCATAAATAAAGTATGTTTGGTGATTGTTTAATGAGCTTTAAGGTTTTCCGGTCTATTGATTTGGGAAAATGGGGAAACACATGATTAAGTTCATTTGTGCATTCAGAATGACACCCAATATTGTTTTTAACTCTTACAGACTTCAGGCACTAATTGATTGCATACTTGGTGTAATCTTTTGAATATAAAGTATTTTCATAAACAAATTTTTGGGGCCAAGACATGTTTATTTGCGTTTCAACATATATGGACATGACTACTTAGTATAATATGCATGATATATTTTGTTCAACAAATTATTTGAAGTTCAAGATCTTAAATGCATGATGATTTCTTGTACAAAACTGAATTCTTGTTTGTTTTAAAAAATTCATGAATTGCATTATCGTTGCGTTTTCCAATGCATGTTATAAATTATGTTCTTTTAATTTAATATCATGTGGAATACGAGATTTCTATGAATATGTTATAATGTTCATTGATGCATGTTTATTTAAACATTCAATAATTTCTTGGGGTATGGAATTTTAGGCAACTCCTTATTTGGAACCAACCAGATTGAAATGGTCGTGTTAGTCACCAAAGTGGCATCGATCAGGAAAATTTGGGTGGCGTTCAAATGTGCATGGTTGTATGATTATTTGCTATATATTGAAAAGGGAGTGCCATAAGGTTTTGCGTTTGATTGTTATAGGGTGGTGATCAAGCCCAAAGGTGGGTCATCATCTTGTACAATTCAAATGGAGCAGGAAGGTTGGTGTGACATTGCAGACTAGAGGAGTTTAGGCCCAAAGGCTTAAAGTTTTCGAAATTTGTAGTGTTCATGATCAACTTATCTTGTGGTGAAGTTAATTCACCAAATGAGATGAGCTAATCGCATGTTGCATTTTCGGCCCAAATGAGGGAATGTGATGATGCAAATAGCTATCTCACCAGAGGATGTATTTAAAATATTATAGTCACTCTGGATTGTCTGATTGATACCCCATCAGTTAGATGTGTTTTTGCATCAATAAAAGCATGAAATAAAGATAATGATTCATGCATAAGGATATTAAGATTCAAACTTTTATGTGAGCCTTTTTAGTTTATATACAGAAATTAAATCTTCTCTTACAGATAATTGTTACTCTATGGGCGCTGAAAGTATTAAATTACGCTGACCTTAGGTAAACAAGACTAAGACTTAGTCATTTTAAGGATGAAAGTAAGAAATGTGTAATTAAAGATAAGTTAAAGGTTAGGGCTAAGCATTAGGAATGAAAAATGTCAATAGACTGAATTTGAAAACTGTGAATGATCAATATCAAAGGTTATTTATGGAAGAATTCCTAATATTATATAAGGTATTATTTGATAAGGTGACAAGTTCAATGATTATTTTATTTGAGAATCATAAGTGTTTATCTAAGTCAATTGACTTATGTTTGATATGATGAATTCATGGAAACATCCTAAATAAAGATTGCAAATATGAATTCATTGAGATAATGGTCAACATAAAGTTGATGTTGTAGTTTAAGTTTGAATCTCTCCATGTGTACTTTAACCAATCTGTAACTAACCTAAAGTGCATAAAGGAAAAATGGATAAAGTGTAAATATATTTACATCCATATAAGTTTAGGATGAGAATAAATTACAGTATTAAAGTCTACAAAGCTCATAAGGTAATGAACGATTAACGTTACCAATTCACATTCGTGATATCTTAGAGAGATTTATCAGAATTGAAAATAAAAAGGTTGAGAGAAATCATTGATAAAGAAATATAGATTAAATGCTAATATTCACACAGTTTATTAGATTTAAATATGGTAAGGGGATCATTTCTTTATCAATTTATTAATGCGTCCTATTATTAAAATTCATGGTTTGTAAAGTGAAAATACATTGACATTAAAATATAATATTTTAAGAATGTATTCAAGGTGATGCGATAAAGTAATTTTGAAATGTAAAAATTTCAATCTGAAGATTTGTTTGATAGCATTAAGTAAAGAAAATTTAAAGGCTTCAAAGAAATTTTCTCTCTACAAATACTAATACAATGACCTATATAGATATTTGTAATTGATTTTCTCTCTTTCATGAGGTATAATGATGTTTCATTAATCTATATATATAGATATCAAAGTCTGGATTTTGTTTATGATCCATAAAGATAAAGCTCATAATCTTCTTGGTAAAAAGATCTAAGTTATGAAATACGACATAAAGTAAAGATTAAAGGCTGTTTACTTAGTATCTTAAAGATTATGAGATAGTTAAAATGCTAATTAATTCAGTCTTTTAAGAACATAATGAACAATTGGAAGGGAAGACCATGTTACCTAAAGTCATGAACAATTATTCATTTATGTTAGAATTCGTATAAGGAAATGCTCTAAAGACTATATTGTATATTTCAAATTAAGTTCCTCATAAGGCAATGTTCAAGACACCATTAAGTTTTGAAAATGAGAAAAATTTCAAGAAATTAAGTTGCTTCTTTATCAGACATTTAAAGAAATTAAGAAACATATATATCATCTAGTCTCTCTCGTAACACTAGCATTATTGAGATTAAAATGTAAAATGTTAAAAATGGCGATAACAGTGGGAGTATAAAGTCTTTACCTATTAAGTGTAAGGATAGCCACATTTCAGTCTATCAATAGGCTTAAAGAAGTGATGTTGTGTCACACCTAAAGTCTCTTATTTTGATATAGTTGATGGTCATCATATAAAGTTTTGAGGTGCTGTTATCTCACATTCGGTCTAATTTGTTTCGTCAGAAGTTAAGACATGTTTGATGATGTCTTGAAAAGAAGACATACAAATCTAATGATCTTGTATATTAGCTCAAAAGTTAGTACTTGATTTTGAGAATAAAGATGATATATTACTTTTCATCAGGATAGGGGAAGTATTATGTTGATTATAACATGAAATCCATGAAGAAAAGTAATATTTTAAACTTAATAGAGTTATATCTAATAAACATTAGAAGAATGTTCCCACTCAACGTTCTTCATAAAGAGGTGTATATAAAATGATAAAAGATTCTTAGAAAGAAGATAATGAGTATTAAGTTTGTAAGATTAGGAAGTTTGCATATTGCATAAGGTTTTGAGCTGACAATCAAAGGAATACTTCTTTCAATTTTAGGGTGAATATTATAGTTGAGTACATCAACAATAAGATCAGTGGGAGAAAGTATATTCTAATGATATATTATAAAATTGTGAGAAAGTTCTAAGGATGATTGATATTTCATATTAAGCTCCTAAAGAGAAATCTATATTGTGAATTACATGTTAAAGTGCCCTAAGACTTATGCTAAAATTTGTGCTATAAAGTTACATTATTGCTTATTGCACTTCGATTGAAGAGTCTTATGTATAAACAGGCCCTCACTCGTTCGAACATATCTCATGCAGTTAAATAAAGTTCCTATTTTAGTTGTAATATATTTGAATGTTAGACCATTAAGATGGTTATAGAGTAATTGCAGAAGATTAAAGAATATTGGCTCACATATATAATGGTACTGATACCCCTCAGGTTATCGGGTATTCAGGCTCAGATTGTGCTGGACGTCTGAACATCAAGTAGTCGACATTGGGTTTTATTCCTATTGGCTGTGATATTGTTATCTAGTGAAAAGTATAATGCTTTTCAGTATGGAATCGTCGACTAGGCAGGCAGGATACATGACTTGTTATAAGGTTTTTGAACAAGTTATGTGATTGCGGAGTTTTATCTTAGGGCTCTAGGTCTTCAGTTTTATTACCGGGCCGTTGGATATAATTCTGCATCAGTTTACTTCTCTCAAAACAATAAGACTTAAAGTTAGTCCAGACACATGAGCATAAGGTGTCTTGTTGTGAGAAAGAAGGTTAGAGAACATAAGGTGTCTGAACCATTAACCATAAAGTTGAATCATAAGGTATTTTAGAGCTTGTCTAAAACGAGACTAAAAGACAGCTTGGATTCATTTGGTTAGTGGGAGTATGTTGCTAGCATTTCAGTTACAGATAAAAAGTTCTCTACTACAGTTATTGAGATTTGCCTATTAATTTGTTCTAATCAGAACAATATAACGATGCATTACTCTGCATTTCCATTTTGTGTTAAATGGTGTTTTAAATTTGCAGATTAAGTGACCAAGGCAAATTTTGAGGATCGAATTTTGGGATGTGTGAGGTCAGCACATCATAAGGTTATAATGCTTGAAACTATGGAAAATGAGGGTACTAGTATAGTGACCATGGAATGGTGTCATGTCGTAGTGTTGATATGATGGCCTCCGTGATCCGGTATTAGTGTTTTCATTTGTCTAGGTTTTGTTCACCACATTTATGTATATTGGCTTAACTATCTGGAGTATGTTTTCAGTGTGGCCACACGTCTGTTGTTTTCAAAATTGAGTCGTTTATCTGGGAGAGTCATTTTAAAAGAATTTTCCGCATAAATAAAATGTTTTCTCTTTTGATGATCATTACAGACTAAGTGGGAGAATGTAAGATTTTCTATAAGGTTTATGGTCTTGTAATGTTCATGGTCCAAACCCGGATAAAGTCTACTCCAGTTAAGGTTTTAGTTGTAGCCAAACAGTGGTGTTTTATGCATTAATTAAGTATATCGGGTGATAAGGATGGTCTATAGTCTCCTTGATGGGTTAGGGACTTTATTGACCTAAACCATAAGTATATATAATACATATAGGCTATCGGTCCCAGATCCAACTCCTAAGAAAGCCTGCAGAAAAACATCTTCCCCATCAAGAGCAAAGGAGTCATGGAATCTGAAGACCGTGTGCTTTATCGGCATCAACAACAAAAGGTTCTTCTCTCAATTTTCAATGGCCGACTCAGGTATGTGATTCTTGAATCTTTGATTGACTAGATCCAGAAAATATAACATGTTCTTCATTGCCTATGCCTTAATTGTTGCTTCCAGTAGTGGAAATTGATATTCATACATCTTTGGGCTCCTAATATTTGCATTAAGAGCTTCAAATTTCCAGCATTTTAGAATAAACCCATCTTACAAATCCCAAAATCTCCTTGTTATATAATATGCTAAGTAGTGGGAGATTGTAAATAAGCACAACACCTGATTTGGGCCTATGGCTTGGTCATGTGGTATCAAGTATGATAAGCAAGTACTAAATCTTATATTCCCAATTATTACTGTACTTGTCCATGGAAATCTAAATCTAATCTATCTTGGATCATGCAGAGTCAAACGAGAAGCTCTTTATGTTGCCCGATTCTCCTCTTTGCTTTGGGCGAGAGGCTGGGGAAATGGAGAACAAGGCAATTGAAGTACGAAGAGGAGGAACAACAGGGGTCAGGATGTTGGGCATCCACAACAAAAGGAACCATACGATTGGCCTTAGTGAGCTTGAGCAGCTTGATCTCATGGTGACTGAATCGGTTATCCGGTGGGTGTCATGCACGGATTTGCCGAGTGCCCCATCTTTGAGATCCTCCCTTGTATGTTGAAAGTGAGAAGCAATCATAGTACAAGATAAAGAGATGGGACCCAGTGTAGGAGTTAGATGCAGAAATTGGTGTACCCACCTGAAATATTTGAGCTAATGTAATGTGTATTTGATTTGTATCTGAGTTTGAAGGACTGAATTCTGGTGCCTAGTGCCAGCTTCAGCTATAGGCCTGATTGATGTGGTGGGATCAATGATGTTGCTTTCTGATTTTGAGTAATTCGTAGTTGTTACTATTAGTATAGCAAAGTAAGGAAGTCATGTCTAATGGGGTTAATTGGAACATAACAACAGTAGTTTCCAATGTTCATTATGCGTGGTTTGATTTGATGTAAAATAGGGGGAAACAAATCAAATCCGTGGAACATTTTCCGTTTGTCGTTTGTTTGTATGTAAAATCTTTTCGAAATAAAATGTTTTATAAAAAAAAGGAACAACATCTACGGAAAATGACTTGTGATTTTCAATGTTCCTTTATCCAAATGCAAATGAAAGAAATTTTCCGCCTTATTTTCAAGAATGCAACCAAACAACAAAAACGAAGTAAATTTTTTTACCATAAAAGCTTTTACATTGTAAATAATTTACGTGATCCAAAGTGGGAATTTTTTTCCATTTCTCAAGACTCATGAAATGGAACTCTTTTGACTAGACTCTCACTAATAACCCAGCCCTTTCTTAGGACTTCATTTTCCAACCTTAAATTTTGAAAAAACCTGGAAATGATCTCTTTCTTATTCAGGCGATTACAGGAATCTCACCTTAAAAAATGACTTTTCTCCACAATGAATATGCTTGACGAATGGAGTTACAAACACAGCAATGGCCCGACAGAAGACTTGTCCAACAATCATAAAGAAGTAAAAGAATAATTTTGACATGGAGTTTGAAACAAAAAGTTATAACTTTCATTCCCCTCTTAACATATTACAAGTACTTATACAACGACATTTCACCAACTTATGTAGATTGACCCTCTTCCATGTGTTTAGAATCCTAATATAAGATTCTCAGTTCCTAACAATGCAAAATTGGAATAAATAGAGAAGAAAATATATTTTCAAGGGATCACTGCAGCAATCCACTCAACATAATACACTATATATCCTCAAGTTGCTGCAGTATGTTCTTGAATTGCTTTTGCCAGCTTATTCCTCTCCTCCTCTGTTTTTGTCCTTATTAAGTAGGTACGTGCCACAACATTATCACCTTTGCCACTACCGTTTCCACTGGTGTCCCCCTACAAAAGTTAATTGAAAAGCCCCATGATAAATTGCAGAAAAAGTGTACAACACAATTCTTATAGAAATACTTGCACTAAGGCAGAAGGACTAGAAAAAAGGATCCTCCCTGCCTTTTCTTAACGTGATACCCATACAAGACAATTGCGTTCCACTATTTTAAGGTTCCCACCCAGAGATTCTAGGTTAAAGATCAATACATTTAGATAATTCAAACCAACCAAACGATCAAATATATAAGGAATAGTCAATAAATTGTCCATCCATTGGATGGTTGTAATCATCTAATAGGTTAAACTTTTGACTTATAAATCATTGGTGGAAACCATCAAATGGTGGTTCAAAAAAACCCTTTGTGTGCAACAACTGCTTCTTCCAGTCTCCCGTATTGACCCAAGCATCATCCAATGCAGTTTGTATGCATTTGTATACAGCTCAACAGAAAATACGAAGACATTTTGAAAGTATGTTGGAAACTTCATTCTGAGCTGAATATGGCTCCGGTGCAGTATAATAAGTCAGCCACAACTCATCCCACCTAAGAGCATAAAATGGTATTGCAACTATTTGGCTTCAGCCTTCAAGGTGTATTACCGATGTATAGAATATTGCAACAATGGAGTTCTTCTGCAGATTTGTTTTGATGTCTGGATATAATAAAGCATTAAGCAATACTTTTCCATCCTGCAATCAAGAAAAATGACAACTAGAAGTGAATTGTCTGCTTACAAATTAAAGCTGGAATTCTTAGAACATTGGAAAGAAGTCGATTTAATGCTACAAGTATTTCCTGAATTGGGTTTATCTTTATTTTATGGATAGCACAGTCTCAGTTCATACCTGTTTCCTTTCTTCCTTTATAATTTTTTTATAATCTATAGTGTTTCCTGAATTGGGTTTATCTTTATTTTCATTCCAGAATTCTCTATCTTGCTACTTTGTTGTTTCCCTACTTGTTCTTTAATCTTTTCTTTTTATCCTTATTTTCTTATGAACCCCTTGGATTTATCTCCATCAGGCATAGATGGACTGGTAGATATGAAGCCCATCTCTGAGACAATAGTTGCAAGAAAGAAGGGCAGACCAGGAAAGGAAGGCAAGGTTAGTCAAAGAAAACAAAATCCATCTACAGTATGTCTTTGGAAGTATTCCCCTCCATTACTCTGCAATTTTTGTGTTCTTAGCCTGACTACTTTTAATTCTGATTTGTCATGTTCTTGCTTGCTGCTGATGCCATTCCAATCCAATAATGTTGTTCAGTTTATTTTGGTAAGCCTGTTCAACAATGATGAAACATTGAACATCCATGATCCTTTTTTGTAGTTAGTCATTTCCGAATTTGGATTTCAGGGGGTTACGAATTATGATATGGAGGAGAAAGCTGCGATAGCTTACGATCTTGAGGCGCTCAAGTATTGGGGACCCTTGACCGATATCAATTTGCCGTTATGATTCAATCCCCATAGGATGGCAGGCTCAGATTGACAGGGTTGCAGGAAAAAGGACCTTTATCTTTGGACATAGTGTTTGGAGCAGTTCAGGAACAGGACGGGCGGAGTGAAGCTGTGGTTATATGGGTTACTCCCATGGCCATTGATCATCATTAGTACATATGAGAGATAAGATCTATGGTGTTTTCACTTCAATATCACTCATAATATTTCCTTTAGAATTTTGGGAATAGGTAGTGTAGACACCCTATTTTGCATGATCTCATGGGCCCGAAAAGCCCATTGGTGCCGAGTACTGAAAAAGAGCAACGACGAGATCCGGACTCCAGAATATCGAAGTTCAAGCCAAGCCCAAACCAACTAAGCCCAAGCCTAGCCTTTTTTTTTTAGAAAACATAAACTAGCGCCCTTCTAAAGGGCGCGGGTCTATTTTTTGCCTAAATCCTAGGCTGCGGCTTTTAAAAAGGTGCGTACGAAGAAAACCCTAAATCTAACTTCGTTTTGTGCGCCAACATGTTTTGGGTTATTTTTTTTAGTCCCACATCGCCTAGAAAGAGTGAAATCCTTATTTTTCACCTTATAAAATGAGCCTCACCCCAACCCATTCCTCAAATTTGAAAAGGCCCAGCTTTGCCAACCCTTAACTTGGAGAACCCTCTAACTTTGGTATGAGCCTTCAAAAAACCCATAAATTCTAGCCATCAAAGCTATCAACCTAGGGTTGATTTTCACCAACTTTAGGGAAAAACCATCGGAGTTCGGATCTCGTGGAATCATTCTCTTTTCTTCAAGCACTTGGAGCATTTAAAAGGGAAAAGGTATGCTACATTCCCATCTTCTACTTCTACCCGTCCAAGTCTCTTCTTCCCTCACTTTCTCTTAGTAGCTCGGCGATTTCCCTCTACACGGTTGTGCGGAAGTGAAAATTCGGGTGAAGGAAAGGGCCGGAAGACCAGATCTTCGACTTCTTTATTTCATTTTTCTTTATTATTTGTTAGTAGTTTTTTGTCTATTTTCCACCCAAACGTAGGCGGGATCCCTCTTAACTCGGTCGAGGAGAGAGCGTGACTGTTCGCCGATTTAGGAAAAAGGGGTTTTGCTGCGCAAGTAGAGAGAAAATCACCCTAACTCAGTCGAGGAGGGGTGACTTTCCAATCTCGAAATAATAAAAAGAGACAAACAAAGAAAGGAAAATAATTTTAAATTAATTTAACGGAGAAAATTAAGAGGTAACCGTCACTCAACGGATGAGGTGGGGTGCCTAACACCTTCCCCAACTCATAAGAGAATCCCCGGGCCCAATCTCGGTTTTCTTTTAAATCGAGGGTTTTATTTATGGGTGACCAATCACACCCGGATTTTGATTGGTGGCGACTCTAACGATCTCGGCTTCTCATCAGTTAAAAACACGGATGTGAGGAGGAGATCGACCCGGGCCGGCTATCGCACAGGTAGTATCAAGATGTCTCTGTGAAGAATGAGTGTTTGTAAGGAATGTTTGTTCCCAAACTTTATACATTGAATGTATGCTGAATGTATGCATATGAGTTTACAGTAAGGAGAAAGATTCAAAACTGTGCAAGATCTGTATATTTTTTCCATGAATTCATCTGCTTTTCCATTACAATCTTGAGCAATAAAACAACTCCTCTAAAGGTGGATTTGGAACTCGGGGTATGTTCATCGTGAAGAGAAATGCTAAGATACAACACCACTATTCGCGAATGATGACCAGAGCTGTTGGTCTTGAGGCATGACCGTGTTTTTGTAAGGACATTTGGGTTATTTCCACTGTGTTGAGGGTGATCGGATAGGTCAAGCGACAGTCGTGAGGCCTTGGAGGTACATCTTGTCTTTGATGCAACAAAGTTGCATAGAAGTTCAAGATCGAATACTAACAGTGCTACAGTGAATGCAAGAGAGCAAGAAACAGGTATTATGTTAAACTCCCGGCCAAGTCAAATTAGCTTGATTCAGTTGATTCCAAGAATTTTGACAACTCAAAATCAAAGCCACATTGAGTCAACAGCCTACAAAGCAATTCGACAGTTGGATAATTAGTTCAATCTAATCAGTGCACTGGGGCTATATGTTCTCATCAATTGGATGACCAATATTGTGTAGCATATAAACCAATTAAAGGTAGATATAAAGTGAAGCAGGCTATTTCTTCAGAACTAGTAAAATTCCTGACAAGCAAACAAAGGAAATCACAAGGAGATTCAGTCACCCAAGTACGATAATCTCACACTATAAATACAACTTCACTACACATTGAAAAGCAGCTTTAACATTTTCTAGCTACTTTCATTTTCTCATGACTAAACCTAAACTGCCCACCAAAGACATGTCCAATTGGATTTTTTGCTTAGCCTGGCCAGCAAAATCCAATATGTGCGTATGATACCATCTATTCCTCCATGACTTTAAGTTAAAGCATCACTCCTATCATAATCCCCATCTCCTTGCTTTAAGGTACTATTCATTGTCTCTGACGCATTTCCCCCAATCCAGGACATCCATATCGATACGGTTACCATCCATCATGCTGATCAAATTAGAGCTTGTCTTTCATTTTATTAGAATACCATTTCTATTATGCCTTCACATAGTCTTAAACTTAATGTAGCAATTTGCTAGTTACAATCTTATACATTTTAGATTCACTTTTAATCCCAACCAAAAAAAGATTCACTTTTAACCTTTCTTTTTGGTAGCTAGCTTGGAATTCTGTAACTGTTTCTGTAACATTTCTTAAAATTTTCAGCTCTTTCAATGTATTGACCAATATGCAGCATATCAGTCAATAGACATGCTATATGTATCTAAACTATAGGGCACAGGATTCTCTCGAGTTGAACCCCTAGAGGTCGCCACGTGTCTCCTTTGACACCCCTTAACCATGGGTAAGGTTCACCCACCCCTAGGGTTCACTAACCCATCCTTGGTTTTTTTTTTATTAATTATTATTTTTTAAATTAAAAAAACTGTTTTTAGAGTTTTTTAATATTAAAAATATTTTTGTTATTTAAAAATAATAATTAATAATTAAAAAAAAACCAAGGATGGGTTAGTGAACCCTAGGGGTGGGTGAACCTTACCCATGGTTAAGGGGTGTCCAAGGAGACACGTGGCGACCTCTAGGGGTTCAACTCGAGAGGATTCTCTCGAGTTGAACTCGAGAGGATCCTGAGCCAAACTATAGTATTTTTCATATTGGCCCAATACACCAAGTGATGAATATATATATCTAATCCTGATATCATTTGTGGTCTATCTAGAAGTTCAGGTTTCGGAACCATTTCCAGAAGTTCTTCATCCAAACCATATACATCATAGCACTCTGCTTCATCCTCTGGAAGACTGAGGCCCCAAAGAAACTGTATCATGAGGAAATCTAAGGATAGAAACTAAATGGTCTTCCTCTCCTTCTTAAAATGGATTCCTACTTTTCATTTTAAGAACCCAAAGAAAAATTTGTTTGGCTCCAATTGTTTGGGCAGAAAATTGGTGAGGAAAAGACAAATTTTCCCCAGAAATAACTTCTCATTTTTTGAAGAAAAAACTTTCTATCAATACAAGGGAAAACAAAGTAGTATTAGGAACTCATTTTCAGCAGAAAGTTCATTTTCCAGCAGGCCAAATGCAAAAAAAGAAATAATTCCCTGGAAAATAGTTCCATGCACCTATTTCCCCTCTAAACAAACCTAGCATGTTATAGAGAAATTACACTCAGTTTACAATCCTTTCAACTAATAGTAAGTGTAAAGGGAAATTTTCGTGACTAGCGGTACCTTATAGGGGTTGCATGATTCATGTCCTGTATATTCGTCTCCATGTGTACGTCATTCATACCCTTTGTCATATGACACGCTCTTCGAAAGAAGTGACGCTCCGCACATAATCGTCTAAGGTTCAGCTCGGGTTTGTCCTCCATAAGATGAGCGGTCGTCCGACCTGTCATACACTCTGACAATCAAGTCAGTATAAGACATAGGCATATGAGTATGATAGTGTAGAGATATTTATCGTGAGGAAAGGTTCTAGCGTCGTGCTTAGGAGGACGAGCGATGGAGAGGTAGCGGACGTAGCTCGGGTGTAGAGAACGTAGCTCGGGAGGCACAGAGGACGTAGCTCGGGTGGCACAGAGGACGTATGTAACGCCCAGAATTTTAAATAATAAAATTATACGTTTATTGGTCCTTAATTGAGGTTAAATACTTAAGTGTTTGTTAAATTAATAAAAAGTGGGTTTTGCTCGGGATTGAAGTGCACCGAGGAAACTCAGTATCTTTTGGCGAAAATCACACACAGTGTGCCGGTCGACTACCGGGACACACCCCTATCGTATCGGTTCCATCAGGTATCATTTCGCGGGACCGCGGGGCCATTATGTGTGATAAAATTGAGAAAAACGGAAAAATTTCAGATTTTCATAAATTAAGTGGGACCCAATATCTGTTGGAGATCCTAATAGAAATTCGTACCGCTTGTTGGTCGGCCATGGGGACTAATGTCTATCGTCTTGGCAGTTAGTTATCTCAGACGAAGAAACGGCGACCTGTTTTGTGTCCGAAATCAGAAAATTAGTGGGTTTTGCAGTTTTTTTCCGGACTAAAGTGCAGCTATCATAACTCAGTATCTTTCCCCGAAATTTTTATAGTAGATGTCGGACTGTTCCAAGTTCAGTCACCTGAAGTTTCATCACTATCAGGCGTTATATAGTACGGTTTCAAATGATATATGTATAGAAAATGGGAAAATCCAGTCAAACTGATCAAACCAGTCAAAGTAGTTGACTTGGTCAACCACACTTTTTCCACACCAATGGTTATGTGCTACTATTGCACATGATCTTCCCCCACCATCCTTGCCTATAAATAAGAGGCAGGCTCCTCATTCTCACGGGAGAAAATTCCAAAGAGCCGAAGCTCTGCCAGAGTTCAAGTTAGAGAGAGAAAGAGGAGAGAGAAAGAGAAGAGAGAGAAAGAAGAGGAAGCCTACTTGGAAGTTTTTCGACGTTCCTGTCGTGCTGGCGACGTCCGTTTTCTTTCCCGGTGCCTCGATCTGCGTGTAGAGAGAGAAATAGGGGAAATCTAGAGAGAGAAAGTGAAGGTTTGAAGGCGAAAAGCTCCACCTTGGGGTTGTTCGTTCTCCTGAGCGCGTTAATGGTGTCCGTTTTGGCTCTAGACGCCTTGAAGTGCGTGACAGAGGTAAAAACCTATTCCATCTCTTCACTTTTCCCTGTTATTTGCTATATTCTTTATGTGGAATGTATGTGCGTTTATGGAAAAAGGTCTGAGACCCCGTGAATGTGTTATGGGAAAGTGGTTGTACGTGAAAAATGAGTAGAGGGGTGTAGCCCTCGGTCTCGGGTCTCAAAACACCGGATTTAGACTCAATGTGTAAAAGGCGTTGATGGAAAAAGGGTCAGAGACCCCTATGTAATGTTGTGATTTTATGTGGACCTTCGGGGAGCCCAGATCTTATCCCGGGTAAAATGTATCGTCACCCAGGGGTGTCGAAAAGTTGTTTTGCAGGTTGTATAAGGCTATGAACACATTCATTAGCTTGGAAACGTTCCATAACGGGACGGTGTGTTATCGGATTTGATTCATGGGCTTGAGGCCCAAGTATTTCAGTTAACCAAGTGAGGCTTGGGTTAACTAAGGTTAACCTGTGGTTAGAAAATCTAACCAGGGTTAAAGTATAATCATCCGTGACTGATAGTTGAGAGTGGGTGGATTTGATATCCATAGATCCTCTTTGATTAGGTCAGGGGAGAACATATTGTTGTGTTATCTGATAGATATGTAGTACCGAGATTGAGTCAGTAGGTTGTGATGCCTCTGATAGATATGTCGTCCGTACCGTGGTTGAGTCAGATAGTTGTGTTATCTGATAGATATGCCATACCGAGGTTGAGTCAGTAGGTTGTGATGCTTCTGATAGATATGTCGTCCGTACCGTGGCTGAGTCAGATGGTTGTGTTATCTGATAGATATGCCGTACCGAGGCTGAGTCAGTAGGTTGTGATGCCTCTGATAGATATGTCGTCCGTACTGTGGCTGAGTCAGATAGTTGTGTGATCTGATAGATATGGCGTGGGGGTAGAATTCCCCACTGTGGCTGAGTCAGATTGTTGTGTTGTCTGATAGATATGTCGTATCGAGGCTGAGTCAGTAGGTTGTGATGCCTCTGATAGATATGTCTTCCGTACCGTGGCTGAGTTAGATGGTTGTGTTATCTGATAGATATGCCGTATCGAAGCTGAGACAATAGGTTGTGATGCCTCTGATAGATATGTCGTCTGTACCGTGGTTGAGTCATATGGTTGTGTGATCTGATAGATATGCTGTGAGGATAGAATTCCTCACTGTGGCTGAGTCAGATTGTTGTGTTATCTGATAGATATGTCGTACCGAGGTTAAGTCAGTAGGTTATGATGTCTCTGATAGATATGTCGTTCGTACTGTGGCTGAGTCAGATGATTGTGCTATCTGATGGATATGTCGTACTAAAGCTGAGTCAATAGGTTGTGATGCCTCTGATAGATATGTCGTTCGTACCGTGGCTAAGTCAGATGGTTGTGTTATCTAATAGATATACCGTGAGGATAGAAGTCCGCTAAGTCAGATGGTTATGTTGTCTGTGATCTGATAAATATGTCGTGAGGATAGAATTCTCCACCGTGGCTGAGTCAGATGGTTGTGTTGTCTGATAGAGATGCTGTGAGGCTAGAGTTTTTACCGTGGCTGAGATCAGACGATTATGTTGGTTCTATCGGGTGAAGGCCCGGATTATGTATCAAGTCTATGAACTCAAGGTTGTACGGAGTCTAAGGACTCAAGATTGTACGGAGTCTAAGGACTCAAGGTTTGATTTCATTGGGTGTAAGCTCGGTTGATCTCGATAGTTATCATGAGGGTATGAGATGTCATGGTAACAGAATTAATGTTAACGGATTTGGAAATGGATAGCGAGTCTACGAACTCTAACTTGGATATTGAGTTTACGGACTCAGATTGAATAAGGGCGAAGACCAGTTGATTGAGTTTGCAGACTCAAGGATAAAGTGTGAGCGGTTGTCTGGAATGTTAACCTAATGGTGTAAACGATGATTGGATGAACTTGAAAATTGAGGTTGGGAACCTTGAAATAGGGTAAAATAGCCCTGAGTGACCTCGGGTCACAGATTACAATATTATATATTATTATAATATGAGAATTGTATTGTAACACTATTTCGTTATTGATGATGATGATTGTTAGTAGGTGCAAAATAGCTTAGATGGATTGTGAATTTTGTTGGGCTTTATATCTCACTCTTATTTTATGTCTTCAGATTTGGAAGCGGTTGCCGATTGACAAAGAATTATACTTGACGGATTCTGAAAGTGTACCAGCGCAGTTGTGGCGCTAAAAGTAACGGCTATTGTAGCCAGGGAGGTAACGTATTTGCTTATGATGAGTTATTATGATGACTAGTTGTTATTGCTTATGTAAGCTCATCAGAAAAGTTGAAAAATCCTCGCATTTTTCGTGAGTAAAGTCTTCCGCATGCGTGGTTATGATGAACGAGCACGCGTTTTGGAACTTGATTTCTTAGGCGTGGGTTCGGGGCGTCACAACGTAGCTCTCAGACAACGTAGCTCGGGTGTAATAGAGCACGTAGCTCGGGCTCGGAGGACGTAGCTCTTGGACATCATAGCTCGGGTACAGTTGACAGCGGACAACGTAGCTCCGACAACGGGACAACGTAGCTCGGGAATAGTCGACAATGTTAGGCACGAGTTCAAGTATAAGTACACTCAGCAGATGATCAATTGCGAGGTCGTACAAGTAGCACTGTGACCTTAACATTTTACCAAGTAGATAAACATGAAACATCAAATATTGATAAAGTGAAATGATACCATTCATGGAGAACATCAGGCGGACACGGTTGATTCGAGAGAGCATCCGGTGGTCATAATCGACCGTGAGACCGTCGAGAGCATCAAGTGGTGCGGAGAACATCAAATGAAGAGGAGTAAATCAGGTGGGTGAATGTTTTCATAGCCCTTTGGGGTTGGGGTGTGAACGACTCAAGCTTCCCAGTTCTCCTTCTCTTTGTTCTTCTACTGTCTTTCTTTACTTTCTCTTTTGCCTTCCGCACCATCCTCATTTTCCTTGGTGATTCTTGTTTATTTATAAGCATTTGGAGTCATCATGACTTGTGTAGTCATGATAAGGTCACTTGTCAGATAACACTTAAGAGAGCCAGCACATAGCCCAAGTGGACTTATGTCGGCTAAGTTGTTAGAATTTGTTAGAATGAGGAATTCCCATTTTAGCCATTCTTTTTACGAAATTTTACCCCTTATTTTTACGAAATTTTCCCATTACAGTAAGATTTTTTTGGTTTTTAATACAAATAGGCCTAATCCTCAAAAGTTATGTTCTTCTCAAGCATTCAAACCACTTCTTTGGGAAGTTTTAAAAAAAAACACACGCAGTTCAACTTTTTCCATTTCAATTCATTTTTTTGCTCGGTAAAATCACAGTTCAAGTTGAAATCCAGACTTAGCTAAAAATACAATCCTCAAAACCAGACTCAAGAATTTGAGTTATTTCAGGCATTCAACCAACAAAACCGAATCTGAAATAGTAAGTAAATAAATAAATCCTTGATAGTAATTAACAGAATCTAGCTGTTTTGATAAGTGTCAGAGATGAGATCAACAAATGATTTCAGATAAAATGCACAGATAGGTTGAGAGAGAGAGAGATAGAGAGAGAGATACCTGGTTCATGAAGGATTAGCTTCGAGTGGAAGCCATTTTTTGGCAGAAGGGTCATCTATAGTCTCACTGAAATAATCGCCGGAATTGGTTCGCCGGGTTGGTCAAGCAGACGTTGGTCGGAGAAGAGAGGGAGAAGAATTTTTTTTTGCCGTGGAGCAACCCTGCTCGCCGAAACCCTGGAGAGAGCAGTGGAGATCGGTGGAGCAGCCCTGCTCGCCGCTCGTCGGAACCCTAGAGAGAGCAGATATATATATATATATATATATATATTTTTTCATTCTTCGTTAGTAAATTCGAAAGAGAAGGAGAAGAGAGGAAAGGAAGAACAGCGGATTTGCAGCTCATTTTTTCAGTTTAAAAACTTAAGAAGGTGAACTATCGTGGACGGTTGGATCTCAATGGAGTGACGTGTTTTGCTTGAGTTAAAACCCAAGCAAGAACCGAGTACGCTCATTCGAGCAGAGGAGCCGGAGCACGAAGAAGTGAGCAGTGAGCACGAGGAGGCGGCTGATTGAACTCCAGTAACGTCTTCGGACGGCGTCGGTACTCGGTACTCTCTCTCTCTCTTTACTGCAATTTTGGTATAATACTTTTCCGATTATCGAAAAAACCCATTCCACGCCCTGTTCTTGATCTTTTATGCTTCCAGATCAAGGTTATTTGATTACTTTTGGCTTCGATTACTTCATAAGATGTTTTCTAATAACCCCTAGATATGATATTATACCAAAGATCTAACGAACTCGCAAACCCTACCCCTTCGTTGTAGCGCTTGTGCCGGAGAAACTTGTCGATGCTTTCTCTTTTACCGGAAAGCACTTAGTTTCTCCTCATTGTGCCGATGAAATTGGGGATTTTATTCTTGGATCGGGCAAAATCGTATTTTTCATCATTTACCTTCAATATAATGTTAATTCCTTTGAACACGAGCTCCTTTACAGTGTTTTAATGGCGGTAGCCATATGTCTGTGATTCTTTTTCAGCAATTTACTATTGGGAAAAGTACTGCCCCCATTTTCGAAGAAACCTCGAAATAGGCTCCACTTTTTGGGAATTATTTCTGTAGGCTCCCACGCGTGCAAGCCACGAGCATGTGTTTTTCCTTAGGTTTTTCTCTTCAAAATACCCCTCCCACTATTCAGAGTTTCCTTCCTAAGAGGATGAAGAGATTAGAAACCTTCACTTCGTATTGAAGAAGAAGTCCTTCGTTACCCACAAAAATCACAGGAAGAAGAGGAAGAAGATTTTCTATTACAACATGCGTCCATTTTCGAGATTTTTTATGGTTATAGTGCTATTTTCGAGACTTTTAGTTATGACAATGTTCATTTTCAATGGTTACAGTACAATTTTGAGATTTTTCTGTTACAAAAGTGGTCAATTTTCAAGATTTTCAAAGTTGTTATAGGGCTATTTTCGAGATTTTCTGTTAATACATTGCTCATTTTCAAGATTTTTCTGTTACAACATGGGTTCATGTTCGAGATTTTTGATGGTTATAGGGCTATTTTTGAGATTTTTAGTTATGACAATGCTCATTTTTAATGGTAACAGTGCATTTTCGAAATTTTCTTGTTAATACAGTGCTCATTTTCGATGGTTACAGTGCATTTTTGAGATTTTCTTGTTAATACAATGCTCATTTTCGATGGTTACACTACACTTTCGAGATTTTTCTATTACAAAAGGGGTCCATTTTCGAGATTTTCAAAGTTGTTACAGGGCTATTTTCAAGATTTTCTGTTAAAACAGTACTCATTTTCGATGGTTACAGTGCTCATTTTCGAGATTTTTCTATTACAACATGGGTCCATTTTCGAGATTTTGATGATTATAGGGTTATTTTCGAGATTTTTAGTTATAACAATGCTCATTTTCGATGGTTACAATGCATTTTTGAGATTTTCTTGTTAATACAGTGCTCATTTTCGATGGTTACAGTGCATTTTCGAGATTTTTCTGTTACAAAAGGGGTCCATTTTCGAGATTTTCAAAGTTGTTACCGGACTATTTTCGAGATTTTCTGTTAATATAATGCTCATTTTTTATGGTTACAGTGCTCATTTTTGAGATTTTTCTGTAACAACATTGGTTTTGAGATTTTTGATGGTTACAGGGCTATTTTCGAGATTTTTAGTTACGACAATGCTCATTTTCGATGGTTACAATGTATTTTTGAGATTTTCTTGTTAATACAGTGCTCATTTTCGATTATTACAGTACATTTTCGAGATTTTTCTGTTACAAAAAAGTCAATTTTCGAGATTTTCAAAGTTGTTATAGGACTATTTTCGAGATTTTCTGTTAATACAATGCTCATTTTTGATGGTTACACTACTCATTTTCGAGATTGTTTTGTTACAACATGGGTCAATTTTCGAGATTTTTGATGGTTACAGGGTTATTTTCGAGATTTTTAGTTATGACAATGCTGATTTTCGATGGTTACAGTGCATTTTCGAGATTTTCTTGTTAATACACCCCTTTCCATAGAAATACTGTCCCACACTACTAGAATTACACTCGATGTCTCAATAAATGGAACATCAGTAAAATTTTAAAGGTATACAAGCAAACAAAGGAAGTAAAGTTTCCGAGGAAGTAGGAGTTTCACATAAGTAGCAAAGCTAGGCAATATTCAATATAGAAGGCTTATGACACTGGCTCCTATATAGTCATCTAATAAATTTTCTTTCACGTAAGCATGGCCAATTTGACTCCGAGGGATATGTTCAAAACAGTGTTTTAATGAACAAACTAAGGGTCGAATCGGTTGGATGGCCGGTTCCCGATTTGCCAATTCGGTCCTATTCGACAACTTCTATCAATGTTAAAAAAATCTGTTATATCTGTAGAAAATATGTCAAAAAACACTGGTTTGTTAGAAAACAGTGTTTGGTCACCAAACCCTAGGTTTTTTCCCCAGTCTTTTCTATTTTAAAATCCTAACTCGAGTATTTTTTTCTTCATTTATACATAAAGGAGATACTAACAATGTTTTAATACTTATAAACCTTTCCAAATATTTGGCCAGCCATTATAAATTTATAGCTAGAATTTTCAAGAAATTCCAAATCGGTGACTTAAAATGGGCAAGCATTTGGTTATGAAAAATTATAAACAAGTATATTACATATAATAGATATTTATTCGAGTTTAATTCCAAAATAATTGCAAATAATTCTTGTTTAATTCACTCGTGACTTTTTGAAAAAGTTGTATTTTTTTTTCAAAAGTTGCAAATACTTTGTGATTTAATCATTCAGCGAAACAGTCGCATATTATTCGAGACTTTTTAAAAAAAGTTGAAAAACTGTTACTATGTTTCTGATCTGGAATGATACCAAACGGTTCATTCGGTTATAATTAGTTCTTATAATTAGTCATAGTTCAAATTATAATATAGCATAAGAAGCTTTTTAAAACTCAACAATATATATATATGTATATATATATATATATATCATGTCAATGTCTTATCCCAAGTATTTGAGGTCAACACTAAGCAACACAAATGTTGTTCCATTACTCTTTCTATTAAAAGTCATAAAATGGATTGGAAAGGTCATTTGATTTTCTTTCAAACTAGTATCAGCTCATTTTTCTGTAATTTATTGGCTCTAAAGGCTCCAGCATTTGAAAGCATTGTCTTGTAGTAGATCAAACTCAAATTTTAAATAGCTTTACTGAGATCTACTCAAAACAAAACCAGCTGTTTACCATAAAAGGGTTCCTATTGAGCTGATATCCCTTTGAATATAAACTTGTCAATCTCTAACTGAGAAGTGATCTGTTTTTGTCTATTGGTATTTGGTACAGTGAGTTAGGTTTTAGTTAATTTTTACAATTAACTGCTAGTATAATGGTTATAGTGCTACTAGGGTTTGGTAATTATTTTTCTTAAGAAAAACTTTACTATTGCTTGGATACGTCTTATGTGCTACCTTTTACATTGCACAGAAAGAGTGATCATTCAGAAAAGATAAGTTGACACATAATTCTTTTAGTCTGTTACCTAATAACATCCATGATGACATCTTACTTAAAATGGCTAAAGTATACCTAGCTCCACATCATGAGGCAATTCCTCATTCAATTCTTCATAAATTGGTCTTGGCCAAATCTGAACAAAATTACCAATATCAAAATAATTAATTTAAAAAACAAAGATAAATTAATGCCAAAAACAAATTATATCCTACCTTGGTTAACACAACAAACAACAAAATAACTAGAGCGCAGAGGCCTTCCCGGTATTTCCTTTTCCCAACTCGGTTTACTACAATAGTCAACAGCCCTAAAATGAATCCGACAACGAATCCAGACTGGTCATCGTGATATCTGATTTTGAGGAAGGCTACTACACTCATACCAAACCAACCAAGAATAATAATCCCGCACACATTTGTCGTTACTTGAAGAAAATCAGTAAGTGTAGTAATAGTTACTCTAATAATCCAATTTTCTTTGGGCCACATGCCTTCGAAAAACAACATAAGACGGGGATGGAAAAATCGTATAAGTCCAATCCAAATGAACGATAGAATTAGAGAAACACCAATTGCTGCAAATGTCATGAGGACTTCAGTTTTTGACTTGAAATTCTTTTCACGTAGAAGTGTATGAGAATTTCAGCGAAACAAATAACCTGGGACACAAATTTTAAAATAATCCAATACACACGGCGAGTAGGCTCATTGATGAACGCTGTCCTTGTGGCAATAAAAAGTTGAACAATACGCATAAAAATATTATCAATCTGGGTCTCTAAAGTTACGAATCTAGCAGTTGAAGTCATAGATAAAGAAACAAGAATGTGGTTGAATGCTCTGTCAAGAAGGTGTACAGAATAATGACCTTTAGTGTGGCAGAATGTCAAGAATGACTTAAACGACCGAACAATAGTAATTCTACGGAAAGAAGGAAAAACAGTAAAAAGAATGAAATTGAACAAGGAATACTAGTAAATCTTGTTTCGGTTCTTGTCTTCTTGAGAGAGCTTTATCCTTTCGAAGATTGAAACGAATAACAAGCAATTAAAGTCTTGTACTGGTTCTGGTAATAGGTCTGGTACTCGTAATTAATTTTCAAATTGAAAGACATCGTCGTAGGAGATTAATACCCGTTAAAAAATATTAATTCCAAAAGTTAACTATGGTTAATATTTTTTAAAAAGGGCGCTTCACCTAAAAGGGCATATGCCTTTTGACAAATTTATTAAAATAGGTATGTTTTGCATTTTTATTACCTAAAAGGATATGTTTTTGACATATTTACCCTTAAGTATACATATAAACCCAAACACTAGTAAGGGTAATATTGGGTTACATACCCTATTTGGTAAAACTTTTCAAACCATGCCCTTTTAGGTGATATTTTTGACTTAGGGTGACTAAACGGTACTTATCCCAAAAAAAAATGTTATATGGTGGAACTCTAAGGGTTAGTGTATCTTAACCACAATTAAGGGATATGAAAAGTTGACGGACATGGAGTCCAATTGAAAAATCAACCGGAGCAAATCAAAAGATGCCTTGGGTGTGGTAGTTTGGTAATTACGAACAAAAGAGGGGTGTTTTTGCATCTATCTTTATGGGACTCAGTCGTAAGAAATATTAAGGGGAAAAATATGGAAATTGACCCCCTTTTTCGAAGAAACCCGGAAATAGGGGGAAAAGTACGGAAATGGGCCTCCTTTTTTGAAGAAACCTTGAAATAGGCTCCACTTTTAGGGAATTATTTCTGTATGCTCCCACGTGTGCAAGCCACGAGCACATGTTTTTCCTTGGGGTTTTCTCTCCAAAATACCCCTCCTACTGTTCAGATCTTCCTTCCTAAGAGGATGAAGAGATTAGAAACCTTCACTTCGTATTGAAGAAGAAGAAGAAGAAGAAGAGGAAGAAGAAGCAGTCCTTCGTTACCCACAGAAATCGAAGAAGTCATTCGTTACCCACAGAAATCGCAGGAAGAAGATTTTCTGTTACAACATGGGTTAATTTTCGAGATTTTTGATGGTTACAGTGCATTTTTGAGATTTTTGAAAGTTTTACCAAATAGGGTATATAACCCAATGTTACCCTTACTAGTGTGTGGGTTTATATATATACTTAAGGGTAAATTTGTCAAAAACATACCCTTGTAGGTAATAAAAATGCAAAACCTGCATTTTTTGATAAATTTGTCAAAAGCATGCCCTTTTAGGTGAAGTGTCCTTTTTTTTAATATTTAAAAAAATATTAATCATAGTTAAGTTTTGGAATTAATATTTTTTTAACGGGTGTTAATCTCCTACGACGATGCCTTTCAATTTGAAAATTAATTACGAGTACCAAATCTATTATCAGAACCAGTACAAGACTTCAATTGCTTGTTATTCGTTTCAATCTTCGAAACGATAAAGCTCTCTCAAGAAGACAAGAACCGAAATAAGATTTACTAGTATTTCTTGTTCAATCCCATTCTTTTTACTGCTTTTCTTTCTTTGCGTAGAATTACTATTCTTCGGTTGTTTAAGCCATTCTTGACATTTTGCTAGATTAAAGGTCATTGTTCTGTACGCTTTTTTGATAGAACATTCAACCACATTCTTGTTTCTTTATCTATGACTTCAACTGCTAGATTCGTAACTTTAGAGGCCCGGATTGATAATATTTTTACGCGTATTGTTCAACTTTTTGTAGCTATAAGGACAGCGTTCATCAACGAGCCTACTTGCCGTGTGTATTTGATTATTTTAGAATTTGTGTCCCTGGTTATTTGTTTCGCTGGAATTCTCATACACTTCTACGTGGAAAAGAATTTCAAGTCAAAAACTGAAGTTCTCATGACATTCACAGCAATTGGTGTTTCTCTAATTCTATAATTCATTTGGATTGGACTTATACGATTTTTCCATCCCCGTCTTATGTTGTTTTTCGAAGGCATGTGGCCTAAAGAAAATTGGATTATTGGAGTAACTGTTACTACACTTATTGATTTTCTTCAATTAACGACAAATGTGAGCGGAATTATTATTCTTGGTTAGTTTGGTTTTAGTGCAGTAGCCTTCCTCAAAATCAGATACCACAATGACCAGTCTGGATTCATTGTCGGATTCATTTGAGAGCTATTGAATATTATAGTAAACCAAGTTGTAAAAAGGAAATACAGGGAAGGCCTCTGGGCGCTAGTTATTTTGTTGCTTGCTGTGTTAACCAAGGTAGGATATAATTTGTTTTTGACATTAATTTATCTTTGTTTTTTAAATTAATTATTTTGATATTGGTAATTTTGTTTAGATTTGGCCAAGACCAATTTATGAAGAATTGAATGAGGAATTGCCTCATGATGTGGAGCTAGGTATACTTTAGCCATTTTAAGTAAGATGTCATCATGGATGTTATTAGGTAACAGACTAAAAGAATTATGTGTCAACTTATCTTTTCTGAATGATCACTCTTTCTGTGCAATGTAAAAGGTAGCACATAAGACGTATCCAAGCAATAGTAAAGTTTTTCTTAAGAAAAATAATTACCAAACCCTAGTAGCACTATAACCATTATACTAGCAGTTAATTGTAAAACCTAACTCACTGTACCAAATACCAATAGACAAAAACAGATCACTTCTCAGTTAGAGATTGACAAGTTTATATTCAAAGGGATATCAGCTCAATAGGAACCCTTTTATGGTAAACAGCTGGTTTTGTTTTGAGTAGATCTCAGTAAAGCTATTTAAAATTTGAGTTTGATCCTCTGTTTTAAAACTCGCCGGGTCAACTCGAAACTCGGACGAGTTGACCCGACTCGCCAGGATTTCGAGCCAGACTCGACTGGAAACTCGATTTTATCAGTTTTTCCCGAGTTACTCGGCGAGTCACCCGAGTGGACCCGACCCGATAGACTCGAGTCACTCGACCGAGTCGTAGCTGTTTTTTAAAATATATATATATGAAATGATAAAATCCCGTAAGAGATGGGGATAAGCCCGATTAGGGCTTGTTCGATACTTTGCAGCTTGGGGTTCTCTCGGCTCTCACCTCTCACCTCTCCGGCGATTCTCTTACACGGCGACCTCTCTCCGGTGAGTCTCTCTCCCTCTCCTCTCTCTCTCTCTCTCTCTCTCTCTCGGGTAGTGATCTCTTCTCTCTACCCTATTGTGTCAACATGCAGCTGCCCTAGTTTTTTTTTTTGGAAGGCAAAAAAGCCTCCAAGGCAGCCACGCCATCATCGGCGAGATGAGAACCCCATCATCGGCAGGTGACGCCCGCACCGACCCACACGGATGTTTGCCATACAGACGCCTGAGCCTAACCCTAGTTCTAGATCTCTTCATCTCCTTCTGTAATTTTTTCTTTTTCTTTCCAGTTTGTTTTGTGAGGGGTTTTGATATGAAACGAGGGTTTTTTTTTTGTGTTTCATGTATGGGAGCTGCTTATGGAACCACAAAAATCGGTGTTGGTGTGGCTTCCATTAGTGTTACGAGGCCAGAGCTGGTGATGAAATCGAATGTTCCCTTCGTTATGGCTAGCGTTTTAGGTATTTATTAATTGATTGTCGGTGTTGTTATCATCAGTACTGGAATTATTGATTCTCTCTATCCTCCTCTTTCTTTCTTTTTTTGATCGGTTCTATCTTCCTCTTTTTTTTGCAGACTGAGGAATTGATTACTGAGTTGGGATGGTTCTTCCGTTTCAAGTGCTCTCCCCTTTGCCAGGTATTTTGCCCTGCATCTTTTTTAATAGCATGTAGAGACTTGCAATTAGAATAAAATCATAAATAATTAGGTATGATTCCTTTATATGATGAATTAAAATTACAATAATATAAGATTTTGTGAATGATGGATGGTTGTCTTATTTATGGTTGAGATAATTGATGAATTGTATTTGTATGTTTAATATTATAATTCAATAATTTATTAATTATTTTAAATTTTAAATTCATCAATATAGAATTATATCTATTATGTATAATTATTCATTATTGAATTATATATTTCATTTTAGGCATATTTTATCTGTAATTTTGAATTTATACTATATATATAATCTTAGAAAAATATTATATTTGTTCGAGTTTTAGGTGTCATTACTCGGACGAGTTTTGTCCGAGTTTTCGAGTCGACTCTACTCGGCAAGGTTTCGAGTCGAGTCGAGTTTTCGGGTTTTAAAACACTGGTTTGATCTACTACAAGACAATGCTTTCAAATGCTGGAGCCTTTAGAGCCAATAAATTACAGAAAAATGAGCTGATACCAGTTTGAAAGAAAATCAAATGGCCTTTCCAATCCATTTTATGACTTTTAATAGAAAAGAGTAGTGGAACAACATTTGTGTTGCTTAGTGTTGACCTCAAATACTTGGGAAAAGACATTGACATGATATATATATATATATATTGTTGAGTTTTAAGAAACTTCTTATGCTATATTATAATTCGAACTATGACTAATTATAAGAACTAATTATAACCGAAGGGACCATTTGGTATCATTCCAGATCAGAAACATAGTAACAGTTTTTCAACTTTTTAAAAAAGTCTCGAATAATATGCGACCGTTTCGTTGATTGATTAATTCACAAAGTATTTGCGACTTTAGGAAAAAAAATACAACTTTTTCAAAAAGTCGCGCGTGGATTAAATAAGAATTATTTGTGATTATTTTGGAATTAAACTCGAATAAATATCTATTATATTTAATATATTTGTTTATAATTTTTCATAACCAAATGCTTGCCCATTTTAAGTCACAGATTTGGAATTTCTTGAAAATTCTAGCTATAAATTTATAATGGCTGACTAAATATTTGGAAAGGTTTATAAATATTAAAACATTGTTAGTATCTCCTTTATGTATAAATGAAGAAAAAAAATACTTGAGTTAGGATTTTAAAAGAGAAAAGATTGGGGAAAAAACCTAGGGTTTGGTGACCAAACACTGTTTTCTAATAAACCAGTGTTTTCTGACATATTTTCTACAGATATAACAGATTTTTTTACATCGATCGAAGTTGTCGAATAGGACCGAATTGGCGAATCGGAAACCGGCCATCCAACCGATTCGACCCTTAGTTTGTTCATTAAAACACTGTTTTGAACATATCCCTCGGAGTCAGATTGGCCATGCTTACGTGAAAGAAAACTCATTAGATGACTATATAGGAGCCACAGTGTCATAAGCCTTCTATATTGAATATTGCCTAGCTTTGCTACTTATGTGAAACTCCTACTTCCTCGGGAACTTTACTTCCTTTGTTTGCTTGTGTACCTTTAAAATTTCGCTGATGTTCCATCTATTGGGACATCGAGTGTAATTTTAGTATTGTGGGACAGTAATTCTGTGAATGAGGTTTTCTTAGTATCCAATTTTTTTCGCTCCTTAGCAGATGGCTTCTATTGGGTCTTCACAGGAATCTACGATCCATTTGGGGACACAGATTCTTTTGGTTTCTAGCAGGAGTTAGATGATGTTAATGTCAAGTGAGATGAGCCATGGCGTTTGGGCAGAGACTTTAATTGCATGCACTTCTCACATGGGAAGTTGGGGGATGCCCTACTTCCAACAAAATGAGAGAATTTGAGGATTTATATTTCGGCAATCGAATTGATTGTCCCCTTAAAGATGCACAATTTACCTTGTCCAACTTCCAAGAAAGACCAGTCTAAGTAAATTAGATTAGATTCCTAATGTGTGATCGGTGGGAAGAAAAGTTCCTAAATGTCTCTCTAGAAGCTCTACCTAGACCAACCGAACCATATTCATATCATGTTGGAAACATTTAATAGTAGGGCCTGGTGTCATACTAGGTTTAAGGGTCTAATTTCACTCGGATTACGTCACTTTTACTATTCTCATCTTGTTGTAGTTTACTTTGTTTATCATGGAGTTGTTGGGTGAACAATTGAACCGTTCAACTGTTCAAGTTCTCGTGAGTTTTGATCTCTTGTGCTCCTTAGCACTCTTGGACTATCTTTTGCGATGTTTTATATAATCCATGATTTACCGATAAAAAAGGATACTTCGAGTTTATGGGGTTCAACAAGTAACCATTATTTACCTTACGCTAAAAGCCTTAAAGCACAGCATAAAGTTTTGGAACAGGGAGGTGTTGAAGTTCCTATCAAAGAATAAGAAGAGAATTTTGGGAGAAATATAACAATTAGATGCTAAGGCGAAGCTCGGGTCAATTTTAGAGGAGGATGCCAGGAAAAGAGAGAATATGAAAAAGGAATTCAAGCAATTGCTGAGGCGAGAAGAGATAAGCTGGAAGTATAAATCTCGAATTAGGTGCCTAAAGGAAGGTGATCGGAATACAAGATCTTTTCAGAAGATAGTCAACTTTCGAAGTAGGACCAGTTTCGTTTTCAAATTGTATGTTGCGGGTTCTTGTAAGGAATTGGAGGAAGAGCTCATGGAAGAAGCAGTATCCTACTCTAAGGGTTTGTAATGTATAAAGAAAGACAGTTTCAGACCAAACTGGATGGGATCTCGTTTGACAGGATTTCAAAGGAGCAAAGAGATAATTTGGACAGGGAGTATCCAAAGGAGGTAATACTCCGTATAATTCGATAAATGGAAGGGAACAAGGCTTTGTGGCCGGATGCCTTCTCTATTAAGTTCTTCAAATGCGGTTGCGATATTTTCGGTCCAGATCTCCTCAAGATGACAAAGGAATTCTATGAGACTGGTAAGTTTGATCGAGTCCTAAACAGTACCTGCATTGCCTTAATCCCCAAAAAAGGAGCCCAAGAGCTTTAGAACAATTGGCCAATTGGGAGGTGTGTATAAAACTCTTGCAAAGGTCTTGTTTATTAGACTCAAGTTAGTTATGGCCTCCATCATATCACCTTCATTGGGGCATTTGTGTGGGTGAAGACAAATACTGTGGGATATTGATTGCAAATGAATGTGTAGATGCTACTTGCTAGGATTAGATCGGGATGTCCTGTTGTATTTTGTTAAATTGACATAAAAAGGTATATGATCATCTCAGCTGTGGTTTTCTTGAATATGTGGCGGGGAGAATGGGTTTTGGAGTTAGAAGGAGAAAGTGGATGAAGACTTGCTATTCGACAGTATCCTAATCAATGGAAGTTATTCTTGTTCCTCTTTAGTAGGATAACTGGGTCCCTCATCGGGATGATCAGCAAAGTGACACATTTTGTCTAGAAGGCTTCCCTGTGGGTAGGGAAGGCCTATCCATATCCCATCTCAATTCGCCAATGTCACATTGATTCTTTGTGCTGCATCTAATAAGCAGTTAGCATACCTTTGTTGTTTTTTGAAGTGTTTCAAAGCACTTTTAGGCTTGGAGATAAAACTTTTCTAAGAAAACTTTTTGGGGTTATGGAGGTCCCGAATTTGAGGGAGTTGACAGCGTGTTTGGGATGTAAAACAGGGACATTAGTACATTACCTGCACTATATTTGGGTATGCTACTGGGGCCCCAAATATAAGACTGTAGAAATATGGGAAGCGGTTGTTGAATGACTTCACAAAAGGTTATCAACGTGGAAATCTCTATATCTATCGAAAGGGGGTAAATTAACACTCCTCAAAATCTGAGTAGTAGTCCAACTTACTTTATATCCTATTTATCATCCAGGTCTTTGTGACAGATAAGTTGGAAAAGATCCAATGGGATTTCCTTTGGAATGAGAGGGTTAAAACTAAAAAATATCATTAGATCGGAATTCCATTTGTAATCCCACAAAGGTATGAAATTGAACATGAAGCCTCTGGTAGAGGTTAATAAAACACTTTTGGGAGAGTGTTTGTGACAATTTGGGGTGAAAAGAGAAAACGTGTAGAGGAAAGTGATCATTGCTAAGTATGAGAAGAAATCGATTAGGGAGCTGAGAGCGGTTAGAAGCACTCATGGGGCGGGCTTGTTGAAGGCTACTATGAGCATTTGGGATGAATTTTTGAAACATATTAGATTTAGGGTAGGCACAATGAGAATGTGAAGTTCTGGGAGGACCTGTGGTACGGGCAGTCAAATATTAGGGAGGACTTTGGGAATCTGTAGTTCTGTACCTATTGACCTTTGACAAGAATGTGTTGGTAGCGGCCAGTTTTGAACGGGTGTCATTGTCGTGTGGTATCCTAGACTTAGACGTTGTCTTAATAATTGGGAGTTGGGGGATATCCTTTGGCTTTTGGGTCAATTAAAGATTGTTAACCCTTCTCAATCTCTTAGGGTGTGTTCGTTTCAAGGGAAAATGGGGTAAAGTAAGAGAAAACTTCAGTTTCTCTTACCTTTTGGGTGTTCGGAATGCAAGAAAGGCACACATTCCCATGCCAAACTTTCTCAACAGTGCCAAGGATTCTTTCACTTTCACCTTTTTGGCATTCCAACAAAACTGCGGAATAGTAAGAGAAAGTAAAGGTAAACTGTTTCTTTTACTTTACTTTCTTTGTTTCTTTTCTCTCATTTATTTTCACCCCAACCGAACACACCCTTAGGGATGATTGATTGTGGATTAAGGACAACATAGGACAGTTTACAGGGAGATCAATTTTTAGTTTGTATAAAGTTTTATTTACATTTGCTTCATACAGACTATAGTTATATGATCCATTGGTTTTAAGTTTTAACCAGTGTTGTCCCAAGGACAACAGTTTTGGAGTTACGTGCGTTAAGTCGCCGCCTGAATTATGCGCTAACTTGGTATTTTCAGGTGGTTGCATCAGTTTAATTTTCACGCAGGAGTTTGCATAGAACAAAATGGGTGTCTAAGTTGCATAGGCATGGACACGGGTGTCAGAATCCGACACAAATGCGAATTGTCGGATAACCATTCTATCAAGAGTGACTTTGAGGAGTTGGGCATGCAGCTCTTGTTTTGAGTCTGATTTGGATTTTGTGGATTTCTAATCTTGCCCCTTTTTGTTATATTAGTTGTAGTCTGATGTGGTTGTGTAGATGGTTTTATTTGTGCTTCCTATTCCTCTTGGTTCACCCTTTTGTGATTTGTGAACTCTGCATTATATTATATTATGTACTCTGCCTTGTGGTTTTCCTTGCTTAATTTATTAATCTCTACTAGCTGATAAAAAAAAAGGAAAGTACTGGAGGCTTATAGTATAATCGAAGTAAGCCCAAAAAATACACTATCTGAAAAAGGCATATACAGCCCAGAAAGAGAGAACAGAGAAATAACATTGGATTCCATGACTCCAAAAGTCTACAAGCTTCCTGCCACCAATGGCAAACACAGGCACAAAAAAAAAAAAGGGTTTCTTGATGAAAGCAGATACTTCATCTTCTGGAATGACTGTTGGTAACACTAACAGCACAGTCTGGCTGGAAGTAGCATACGATAACCTTCTGTAGATCCTTTATTTCCTGCAATGTTTCCGCACAAGATATCTAGCTTTTTCATCGGCTTTATTGTCCTTGCATATTTTGGATCTCCATTTATCACGAGCTTCGTTTTTTTAATCTTTTATTGGTGCACATGAGACAAATGCTCTTATTGAATTTACCTTACTAAAAGCATAGTTTATGCGAATATACCAAAAAATTTGGTCAAGTTGAATTTAGACATGAGTCAAGTTGACTTTAGACATAAGGGTCGGGTTAAGGAGAGACTTGGATCCATTACAACCAGTACTTGAGAGAGTCGAAATATCAGTGGTCTTTAGCTATGGTTTAATGCACTTTTTCACTTATCAGTGTCTGTAACCATCAGTATAGATATTTATACTAAAATGTTTCATTTCTAATCACTGAGGAGTAACAGCAAAAGGAAATAAGGCCTTTATCATGGAATAATCCGAAGAACATGAAATTAAAGGCGTTGAAATAAGGCCTGGTGTGATCAAACTATCAGATGATACAATTTTTTTTTATCAATAACCTAAACCACCACTTAAATGGGACAGCAAAGTAGGATGGTATATATGAAGTTGTTACTGTGATAGATTACAATTCAGGCTTCTACAAACAGGTGGTCTGCACAGGAGAGAGAAAAGAGAGACTGTGGTGGTGGGACTGACCTGTGAAGTCGAAGATGGCTGCCGCTGCCTTGGATGAGCGAGTGGGATGATGGGGTGGTGATAAATGGTGGCGACAGTAGATTCGAGGGCAGTGGTGGTAGAGATACTGGTGGAGGAAGGCATCGGTGGAGTTGATAGCAAACTTGGGACGACACGAATGAGATGAAAATTTGGGGTTTACTTAATTATTGAAATGACATATTATAAAAGACGTTAAAATTGTAAGAAAATTCCATAATCATGTGGAGTATAAATTCTTAGCAGAAATTAGATATAAGATAAAAATGAGTTTCTGTACGTTCGCTGCTTTCATGAAACATAACCAAATTATTACAGGTTAACCATGTTGGGGTGACGATGTCCTGATACAATATTGAAAAGATAGGACTTAAGGTTTCCATACTGATATAAACCAAGGCCAATGCAATAGAACTAAAAAATCTATTGGTTTTGTTTGCAGGAAGAGACGAGAGTACCATTTGAAGAAGTAATGTGTATAGTTAAGCTTTGAGTAAAGTGACTCCCATCGGCAAGAAGGAAAAAAATCAAATCCATCAATTGCCCTACTTAATATAAACAACACAATGTAAGCATTAAAAATATCTTCATCCAATTGAAAGCACCAAAATGATACTACGAATAGTGACTCTCTCCTGATTACTTTCATTTTTATGTTTTGCATAGTAATTTTTTTTTTGGTGGGAAGATAACATTTCATTGATGATAGTCAATTACAGTATGAGTGCTTCTTGAAGCCAAAATTCTCCAACATGTTCCGGGAGGTAACAATGAGTATTATAATCTTCCATGGCATGCAATCCCATGTTGTGACGCGCTAGTTTATGGGCGAAGGAATTTGCAGTTCGGTTGATGTTGTGTTGAGAGATCTTGGTAATTTCTTTCCGGATATCGCTCATGATTGCCGCAATCTCGGAAGGTTCCTTTATGTGGGGTTGATGAAGAAGCTGGACTAAGACTTTGGCATCCAAGGAAAACTCTACTTGCTGCCATCCTTGGGTGATGCTTAGGGAGATCGCATTGCGAAGGGCTGCAACCTCGACTATCAGGGACGATCCACCTAGGAGAGCTTGAATAACGCCCTGAGTAATAGAACCTTTGTGATTGTGGGCTAAAACTCCTGTCTCAGCTAGTTGGGACCGAGGGTCAAACGCTCCATTAGTAGTGACTCTAATCCAGCCAAGTGGAAGAGGGGGCCAACGGTTACTTTGGTGACTGGCTCTATTCGAGCCTGGATGAGTAGTTAGATCAACATCCGTAAGTGCTTGAAGGCTTTCCCGAGTAAGAGATTCAGCTTGTATCAACACCAATAAAACAAAGTAAGATGAAGCGAATACTAAATAACATCCCAAACAAATAAAGCTGATACCATCAATAGAATTGGAAATCTATGAGAATATATGAGAATACTATATAACATCCCAAACAAATAAAGCTGATACCATCAATAACATTGTGAAATCTATGAGAAGATATATGGCTATAACAATACATTTTAAACATAACATGTATATAAATCTAAACTGAAATACATCAGAGCTATAGATTACAAACTACAGTAGCTAAAGTACTTTTGAATAGCTTAATGTCAAGTGTTCATCATCTAAGGTTACTTTTTTTGTAATATTGTTGCATGTCAGTTTGCAAATAATAGATACAAACATTATTTTTGAGTGGATGGTGCAAACAATTATGTACATGAGTATAGAAGATATTAAGGAGATGGCATGACCGTTGAGAGGTATGGTATCAAAGCGGCTTTCGATCATGGATATAAGCTGACAGGGTGTAATTTGAACTATCCTCCTAATTTTAAGAATGTGATAAGGGTGAATTCATTAATCAAGTGGTTGGGAGACTAAATTGTTGAAGACAGTAGTCATGCAACTGGTGATGAGTCTACACTGCTTGAGACAAATATCAGCATGGACTATCCTAGAACAAAAAAAGCATATGCAACTTTCCAAGGAAGTAGACACTCAATTAGTAATTACCTACAAGAATCTCATCCTTTAGAACCGTGTCAACAACATTGCTAAGGAAAAATGATAGAAGCATCAAGGATGATGCCAACGCGATTGGAGCCGAAACCCAAATGAATGAACCAGTACAATCCTTGAAAGGGGAGGACACCAATTTCCACTCTTCTATCAACTGGTGAGAGGAGAAACAATTGGGTAGTCTGTTCATGGCGACGGGATGCGAATAACAAACGGATTGCAACTCCATTTGTTTTGAGTCGCTAGGTTGCGAGTGCTATGATATTTCCAATCCTTCAAAAGCTTATCAAATCATTTCTGCCTCGTTGGCAATGGGGCGAGCCGGCTGATAAGCATGAGAGGTCAATGGTAAGAGGAAGAAACAAAGCAAAAATGGAGAGGTTTTTGTGTGAGGAAGAAACGAAGAGAAAAAGAGACTGAACCTGTCTAAATGGGGGAGATTAAAGGGTGGTGGTGATTAACTATCATGAGTGGGGAGGCAAAAGATTAATGGGGGGTGGAATGAACGTGCATGGGGAGGCAGGGAGATTAAAGAAAATAATCACCTCGTCGGTAGGTGACACAAGGTGGGGGCGTCTCGGCTCCAATTTTCTTGCTACATGTCCTTTCTAACCCCATTTAACTGTGGTTAAGATTCATCCACCCTTAGGGTTCATCCAACTACCCTTGGTTTTTAGAAAAAAAAAAGAAAAAAGAATTAACTAAAGGGTTAAAAAACATTAACCGGAGTTAGTGGGAGTTCAAGGGTCGGCTATGTGAGAAGCGAGGAGCAATAGTTCGCTCCTCGCCAGTAGAGCAAACTATTGCTTGGAGATTAATTGGGTGAGGAAGTGATAATTAACATGGGTTTGGGGAAGAGAAAAAGAGATTGGAAAGTGTCGTATAGTAGTATAGATAGATGGGAAAGTGGGATAATTAATTCTCTCTTTAGAAAGAGTTGTGTCATTAAGAGATTTATTACGAGAGTTAAGGTTAATGAGGTGGCAAAATGAATTAGAAATACTGATCAAAGAGGAGTGCCATGTTGGCACTCCTATTTCTTTAGTATATACTAGTAAACACCCCGTGCAATGCACGGGCCGAAATTGAGACATCGAAATGATAGGATAAGAAACTAAAAAAAAAAAACATAAAAAATGCCCAAATCCTAATAGGAAGGTGAAAATATATCATTGAATTGAATTTAGATAGACGAAACCCAATTACAATAACATATTGGTAGGGAATCAAGACACCTAAATGCCACTTCCTCTTGTTATTTCTTTCTTTATTAGTATCTTCTACCGAACAAAAATGACTTTAGTGGCATTTCCAATGGCTCCAGTTTGTCTCTTGGGTTGAGTCCATGGGTCCTAACAAAATTTAGCTACCTTATGGATCCGAATTCATGGGAAGATCCCTTAATTTTTTTTTCTAGAGGGTATCATTATCTAGTTAGTACAGGGTTAGTGGTTAGCATTTGGGATTGGAATTCTTGTTTCTCATCGCTTAGGAAATGGTGCTTCCTGTGTCACATTCACATGCTCAACTTTTTTTAATTTGTAGTTAAGGTTCATTTGACTCTTATCATATATCAACTTACTTGAACAATATATCAGAATAGTTCTTCTGCACTACAAAATGCATCAAGTGTGGTTTTGTAATTCCTCTAATTGCACCGATGGAGAAGAGATTTAAATATTGTTGCAAGTTTTAATGCGGCAATGTCGGGGAATGGGAAGGGGAAGCTTGTGGGATTGGATCACTTTCTCGGCCTGGTGGAAGCACGACGTCATATGGCTCATATCTACTACTGCCAAGTGGAAGCACAAGCCTAACCCTGGAACCGGTGATAGTCTGATCAGATTTGAGACTTGAGGGTAGGCTCTACCTAGAAGCAAAGAGCTAGGATAGGATGGTTTTTTGGTTTTTAAGTTTTATTTTATTGAATGCTTACAATAGTTCTGATGAATCGAGGAAGTGAACTAGGATTCACGATAACATTTGTTTGTTTTGCAGGTTTTGACAAGTAAAAACAATATGAGAAACCGAACCAAACAATCAAAAATAAGTTCTTCAAGATTCAAGAAACATGCAGAAATCAACTTTTACCTACCAGAGAGGGAGAATTTTTTTTTTCCACAAGTTTTGAGAACAAAAAAAATTGAGAAACCGAAACAAAAAAAATCTAAATGTTTTTTTCTACTTCAAGGTTCAAGTTAAGAATTGAGACAACATGAGAGCCACTTACTTGTTGGTACGGCAAAGCCTTGATGAAGCAAAACAGAGAGCTAAGGGAACCAGAGAGCAGTGGATAATGCTTGGTTTTGCAGGTTATGGGAATGCTAAAAAATTGAGGAACCGAACCAGGTTTGACGACAATACTTTCTTTTGTAGATTTTCCAAGCGTTCCAACTGGGAGAAAGAAATTTACCAAAGTAACCTATGCATTTTGTTTATTTATACAATTTAAAGTGACGAAAGTAAGTTGAATCCATGGAAAGAGACTCTGCATGGGTTGCAGCAATACTCACATGGTGGTAAATAATGGTGATTGTTCAATGTCAATGAGGGAGAGAGGTGCTTCTGGTCTGCTTGGAGGGGTCCTAGATGAGTAGAGGTTGATGAAATGGAGTGTTGGAGTATCAGCTATATCAAACAAAGATGAACTACATGGTGTGGACAGCTGACAAAGTAGTTTTTTTGTCACCATCTCTTATCATTGCAGGAAGGAAAAACAGAAGTAGTTTTAACAAAAAAAAGAAGAAGCATACCAACCCTTTATAACCCAAGAACACCTTTTTACAACTATATAAAGACATCACACAACTTCCCAAGAATCCAAGGTCAAGCTCTCTCTCTCTATCTATCTCTATCTCTATCTCAATCAGTCAATCTATTTCTCTACTTCTTTGTATCAGCAGCAATAATTGAATGAAGGAATCATTGTTAGAAAGGCTTGTGGACAGCGGAGGAAGACGATATCCTCATGGAGTAAATAACGGTTCATAGAGAGGGGCATTAGATTAAATGATAGGGAGCAAGGGAAATGGTCGGTTTAATGGATAGGGAGTTGAAAGGAAGAGAGGAGTGTATTGGGAATGGATTTAGGATTAATGGATATAGACGAAGGGACCCAGTTTAATGAATAGTGATCATTCGGTACTCTAAACCGTTGGAGAGAGGAGTGGTGGGTGATTGGGTGAGATGAATTGCTTAGCTGGGTAGGTAGTCGAAGGGACTTGATTTAATGAATAGCAATTGTTTGGGACTCTAAACAAGTTGGGGAGAGGAGTAGTGGGTAGTAGAAGATTTGATTGTAATTAATTACATGTGTAGAGAGTCCAATGAGAGAGAGGGACATGGTATAAGAGACCAATGAAAGATAGTAAACATTTATTAAGGAAATTTATTAAGAAAACTAACTGATGCCATGACATCTTAAAAGGTAAAATGAAGATCAAATAGGGGTGCCACATTGGCACCCCTAATTTCTTTAGTATATAGTACAGATATAATAACTAGTAAGATGCCCGTGCATAAGAATAAAAAAAATGAGAATAATAAAATAGCTTGTTAAAGGATAAGGAAATGGAGATACCCAAGTGATCTCACAATCCTTGGAGATTACTTAATTGCTTCCAATTATCTTGTGAAAAAACTGTCCATTTGTCATTGAAATTGATCAGTGAAATTGCCAAGGCAAAAAGAGAAACAGTACATTGCCCACAACATCCTTTTACAACCCAAAAAACTTTACACCTATATACAATCAGAATTTTTTTTTGGAACTTTGTGTTTCCTTTAGCTCTGTTTATTTAATCTTAAAATGGTTGATGTAAACAATCCCCAATCTATTATATTATTTTCCTTAAAATAGTGGGGCCAAAAATTGACAGTCCACATAGATATATTGTTGGGCAACCTATACAATACATGACTGCGAACAAAACCTTGTGCACACAACAAACAAAACAAAGCATTGCCCTTTCAAGTATGTCCTCAATCAACAATAGCTATTAAACTTGACTGATTTGCAACAGATATGCTGCAGATAGAACTGTAGACTGACGTCCCATTATCCAAGAATATGTTTGTAACAGATATGCTGCTCAACTTTGAAAGAATGAGAACCTGTAAATGTCATTGTAACATTGTCATTAGCAATCCAAGAAAATGGGGAAGCATCCTGTGGAAAGGGGGCGTTTTTATTGGGGGAGACGAAAGGGAGAAAATAAATATGGGAAGAGAAAGAAAGGGGATTTTGGTTCGGTGTGAATATGGGAGACAGAGGGTTATTGTAACTAACCATTCTCATTTAATAAGTGACCTGATTACTACCTATGAAACGTTTAAGTTCAAGAAGATGGAAAGCAAATGTGGAGAGTGAATGGAAACGTATCCCAATGCTTAGGTAGCAACTTAATGTGTGGGTCCACAGTTCATTTATCAGCTTTGATGTGGCATCCCTAATAGAAGAGAAGAAGAGAGAGATGTATTGGGAGAGTACCACGTCAGCAAGAGGAAGTCTGGCTTATAGTAGTAGATAAGGGTATCGATATTTTTGAACCAAAAAAAAAAAAAAAAAGGGTATCAATATTTATTATAATAATTAATTGAGGTAAATAAGGAGAGTGAAGAAGGTTGGGAGCCTGAACGTCTTGACACACCCTTTATTGGGAATTATGTGTGATATGGAGAAAGAAGAAACATTGGTGAGAAATTATTAAGAGGGTGTGCATGGGGAGAGATAAGGGTAGGGGAGGCTGAATGTTAATATGGGTCAAGTGACTATATTAATGCCTTCACTTAATAAGGGGCTTTATTTTGAAGAGGAGTGCTATCCCCGATCGCATTTACTCCAAAAGTTTCCACAGACGCAAGATTAGCCATATCACGTAGAGATGTTTCATATTTTAACACATTAAAATATTAGAAAACAGAAAAAGTTTGACATTTGTGACCACCAAGTTGCGTCTGTGGAAGACTTGCGACTAGGGCTAGCAAAATCCTATTTCGAATTAAGTGGTAATAAGTAGGGTTTATAGGGAGAGAGAGAATAATGGTTGGGGGAGCAATAAGTGAGTGGAGTGTGTAAGGGAGGCTGAACGTCTCTACAATTTGTTCACTAAGTGAGTAGGGGAGCAATAATTAAGGTGACACGTGGCGATAATAGAGAAAACATAAGGTGATGTGGTGATAACTTGAAGTCAAAATGGAGGATTTTGAGAGATGCCATGTGGAATTAGGGTTGTAAATGGATAAGATTTGGATCAGATCTACCTAGATCCGAATCCGATCCGATTAAGAATCCAACAAATCCGGATCAAATCCAAGATTTGTTGGATCATGAATTATCCAATATAAATCCGATCCAATTATTAATTCAAGATCCGAATCTGATCCTGTTAACATTTATATCTCTAAAAAATAATAATATAATTTAAAAAATTAAAAATATGATTATTATTATAGTATATTTGTAAAATTATATAATAATACTAATTATTATATATAATCTAATCGGATCAGATCTTAATTAGATCACTATAGATCCAAACCCGATCCGATAATAATCGGATTCAAGATCTCGGATTTATATTTGATCCGACGGATCTATAATAGGATTAGGATCATGTCTAATCGGATCCGGATTAAGATCCGATCCATTGACAGCCCTACGTGGAACCAACCGGCATATAGTATTAGTATAGATAGATAGATGAGGGAATGAATAGAATAATGGAAGTGAATTGTGATGTTGATGTTTACAATTATGTCATGGAAATAATATAATTATGATATAGAATTAGTAATGATTGTTATGTTAAACTATGCCCTATCTATCTTTTATGGTGATTGGCATTCGGGTAGGTTAAAAACTTAGAAGAAGTTTTCCGGGTCGGGAATTCTCTAACCATCAAGTAATGAACCTTGGTGGAGTTTCCTGCCGGAGGATTGAAATCTAATAGATGACCGATTCGAATACCAATCATGACACTTAAGCATATTTTCACATGCATGGTAAAAAGAAGTAATGTCCACGGGTTCACGAGTCTCATAAGAACATGCATTGAACACAGACATGAATTATGACCATGTCACATATCATGCATTAACTTAACCCTTATCATGTGTTATTGAATATGAGACCAATCATGGATATCTATCTTATCTCGCGTTGTCGAATATAGAATTATTCATGGATATCCATCTTATCATGTGTTGACCATACCGCTTACCATGAACATGCATCTTAGGCACTGATCATGGATATATCCATCTTATCATGTGTTGTTGAATATGGATTTATTCATGGATATTCATCTTATCATGTGTTGTCGACCATAACAATTACCATGGACATGCATCTTATCATGTACACGCCGTTTTATCATGCATATGTATCTCACATGCTCAAGTCTAAGAGTCACACAAATACACGAGTCATGATGATGATATGATATGCTCATACGTTTTTCACACTTTAATTATGTAAATATGCTATGAATTATGATATTAATAATGTACATGTTGTTAGTTGAACTGTATATACACTGAGATTTTCCATGCTCAGCCGACCTGTTATTGTCGGTAGGTATAGAGCCCGGAGCATATGGTGGACCCATGGGTCGAGGAGCAGTACATAGAAGAAGGAGAATGAGGTGAGCTGCCCGAAGAGGGAGCCAGGAACCTCGATAGGTTTCCGTATTATTAGATACTTGTCTTAATTTTGGAAGATTGTAATAGATATTATGGATTCAATGATGTTGCTTAGGTTCATATTTTATTTGGGTATCATGTTACCCAATTAAATTTTGGATTGGGTTTGTGGTCTTATGATTGTCCAAGATGATTGTTTCTATCGAATTTGATTATTGTCATTTTGGAGACTTGTGTTTAGTATTGTCTTGCATATTATGGAATTAAGCAAGTTTAAGTAGTGTCACAGGTTCAAAGTCCCATTATAATCAAAGTGGGATTTTGGGGGGTGACACCTTGGGTGGTAAGCTTTACCCTAGATGCGATCCAAAGTTTATGTCAAGACTAGTAGAGGTGTCCTTATTTTTATGTACAGAGAAACAACCTGGACTGCTGACTTTGTCTAAGCGGTGTAATGAAGTAGAGGAGTGCTAACCCCTACTATTAGTCTCCACGAATCACTTGTCAATTCTTTTGGTTAAAGCACATACTCTCTCTTATGTGTGCCTTAAACAGTTGCTTTGGTCAAGTGATTGGTAGAGGCTGAGGGTAAGAAAGGCATGAAAGTAGGGGTAGCATTCCTCAATGAACTAACATGGGATTATTTTGTATTCTAAGGGCTTCACATTTTTTTTATAATGTTTCTAAGGACTTGGGATAGTGCTAGTGAGGAAACCACTAATACCGGTATGAAGCTCCATGTAGCATAGCACAAGCCTACCCAAACAGTTGTGCACACAAACCAACGTGGTTATCTGACAAAGTACGTACATGGCACCTCCTAAGTGACGCTGGCAGTCTTCTCCCACCGTGTCTTTTTTTAGGAGGAGTCAAATCCTTTACGGTGATAACCGGATTCCACAAATCCGGTTATCACCCCTAGAGGTCGCCACGTGTCTCTTTTGACACCCCTTAACCGTGGGTAAGATTCCCCTACCCTTAAGGTTCACCCACCTATTTTTGGTTTTTTTTTTAAAATATTAATTCTTTTTTAAAATTAAAAAACTGTTTTTAGAGTTTTTTTAATATTAAAAACAGTTTTTTAATTTTAAAAAAAGAATTAATATTAAAAAAAAAACAAAAATAGGTGGATGAACCCTAGGAGTGGGTGAACCTTACCCACGGTTTAAGGGGTGTCAAAGGAGACACGTGGTGACCTCTAGGGGTGATAACCGATTTGCTGGAGATGATTTGGCTCGTTTTTAGGACCTATGGGTTGTACTTCATCTATGCCCTCGAGTTTAGCCCTCTTTTATTTCTTTTTTCTTCTATTACTTATTTCATTTTCCCAAAAAATTGACAATATAAGGTTTCTGGGGATCGGTTGCTCTCTGTCAACTTTCAACATGTGACAATAAAAAAGGAGAGAAGTTATCAAATGGAGAGAAGTCAGAAAATAGGAGTTATCAAATGGAGTTATAAAATGGAGAGAAGTCAGAAAATAGGGGAGAAAATAAAATGATTTCTCCCCTTTCTATCACCACATGTCAGTTGCTGAATTTAAGCAAGACAGTTTTTCGTCATACGAGAGCAAGACCAAATTTGATCCCGGTTTTAAGTCAATGGAATGGTTATAGTATCTAGTAAAATCAAGAGTTTTGATTAGAGGACTATAATCAAATTTCAACACATCGGAAAAGATGAATAGAAAGAAGTTTTAATACATGTCAATTTGCAATTGGGTGTTCCATTTAGAAGAGGACCGTGTAGTACGTTTTCCTTTTTCCTAAAATCAATTAGAAATTTAAATTATTGCTCTAATTACCTTGAATAATTTATGTTAGGGGATTGCTAACTCCATTTCTATCTCTCTCACTCACGTGTTAACACTCTTCCTAGCTACATCCTCCAAGGGTGCTTTCGTTTAGAGAGAAACTAGGGAAGAAGTAAAGAAACTGGGGCTCCTCTTTTAGTTATGAAAAGGGCAATTGGATATGGATATCATTTCACAAGTCGGTGGAGCACGTTTAGATCTATATCCCACACTAACCAATTCAAAGAAATTTAATTTTGGATATTGGTATCCAATCGATACGATTGTTTAGTTCTTCTTGGTCGGTTCTAAATTGGGGATTACAGCTTGTTAAGTTGGATACAGATCCACCTGGATCCGATCTTTTTCATGCCGTGATGTTGAATGATCTGCTAAACTTTTTTTTTTTTTTTTAAAAAAGAGAGCAATCGACCATGGCAACTTGCTCTGCTGACAAGTTTGCAATTTGTCAATTGTGAGGATCTTCAAAAAAAAAAAGAAAAAAAGGGGGGGGGGGGGGGGGTCTTATAATCAGAATTTCTATAGCTAAATGCAATACATGGCAACTTCCTTGGTTGTCGCTATGTTAGTCTCGATCAAAGCTCTCCATGGAAGTCTCAAACATTAAAAGGAAGTCACGGGGCATGATCCTCACGAGCCCCCAAGGCTACATTATTTCTCCCATTCATTCATGGTCGCTGCTGCTTAATTTGGGTATTGAGCTTGAACTTGAAAGTACTGCACTCACCTAAGCGAAACGGGGCATCCGGAAGACTACCGTGAGCTCTTTTGTTTCCATACCTCGGATAGTCCTCTTTGCAGAAGGGGACGCTCTCATGTAAAACCAGCCCTATCTTCTCTGCTTTCTCAACTAAGTTCCATTTGTTGTATGGATTACTGGTCTTGTGGGTTACATGAATCTCTCCTTTCTCCTTTATTAGCACTTTCGCGTTCCTCAGAAATCCCTTCACCAATTTCTTGTTCAACCTGTCCAGCAATTTAACCTGCTCTGGTCAGTCTCTTTTTAAACTGAATCAATCCAGACCCTTGACTGAGTCTCTCAGTATTTCGTTCGACCTTGACTGGACGATGATCAGAGGCTGACAACTACTGTAACTAAAGAAAAACACTTACTCGATCTGGCAGTAGCTGGCCTCTCGGAAGAGAAAGCCGACATGAGGGAAGTTGTAGACGATTCGATCGAACCTCTGAGTCCTTAGAAAAAAGTGTTGGCTCATGTTCGTTGCATCGACTCCATGCAAGACCAGGCAACCCATCTCTTCTAGATCCCTCACGTTTCCAATTGCATAACTATACTTCTTCGCCAGAGAATCTAATGTATGTAATCATTCAAGAAAAAAACAAAAAATCAAACCCCATCAAAATTTCAGTAACAAAAAAGATTTGTAATAAAAACCTAGCAAGTTGGGAGAGAGAGATCGAGAGAAAATGAACAAAAAGGGTGATGTGGGATTACCTTGATTGTCAAGAGATGTAGCAACCATGTTGGTTGCAGAGCCAAAAGCCTTGGCTAAACAAAGAGAGAATGAGAAGTCTCCTTCTCCAACCAACAAGATCCTGTGAGAGGTTGAGTAGTGTTTGATCCATTTCTCTCGTTCCCTCTCAAACCCAACAGAGATATCCATGTCTTCTTCTGCTTCAATTCCTTCTTTCTTTTCCTGTACTTCTTCTTCCATTGCTGTGGAATCCCTTCCGTCTCCCATGACAAACGCTTTTCTTTTAATAATGGCGGCACTTTAGTAAAGGTTTGAGGAATGCTAGCCTTACTCTCGTTCAACCCATACTCTCAATCTTTACCAACCACCCGTCCACTTTCTTAATGAAAAAATGCTTGATTGCGCAAAATGGAGGTAATAGGATGGAGACTGAGAGTAGGGCAAAGAGCATCTCCAACCCAACCCAAAACTCTATACGTGGCCTCTATTTTCGGCATCTCCTCTATCTTTAGAGGAGATGGGCCCACTTTTGACCTTTTGGCTCCAACCATGTTCAACTCTAAATCACTATTCCTACTTTGTAACACTATTCATTTATTACTAGTAAAAACCCCGTGCAATGCACGGGAGATTAAAGGTAAAAATAGAATTTCAATTAAAGAAAAAATTTACTATGAAGAAATAAGTTTTTAAAATGTAAATGATAATGAGACTCTTAGTTAGGGAAGACTTGTTTAAGGTTTGAACTTTGAACACTAAGTTTGTAACACCTAGATCATCAGTGTAGGCTTTATGCAGAGGTCTCCAAACCTAACTTTGATCATCCAAAAGTGCCTAAAGTAGAACTAATCCACCATTTTATGAAGCCTGAGCCTATGACAGTGGTAGTTATCAACTATAAACAAAATAGAAAGATATGCGGGGTAAATTCAAGCTATTAGGTTATATGTAACCAACATATCTTTGTTGTTTGTATGCAATTAATCAAATAGACCAAAAAATTATATTTCTTATACATGCTAAAATAGATAAACTAATGCAAAGCACTCAAGCATTTTTGTCCATTTAGCAAAAAGCCCGTGAAATGTATATGGCCTGATATAGGTGGTTAATGAAGAATCCTCATAGTGAGAAAATATTATGTACTATTAAAAATAACTTTTTACTAAATCTAGTTAATGTAATAATTACTTAACAATCTGAAATTTACTTCAACAGAACCGATTAGATTGTTATCTAATTTCTCTCGATAACTGCTAAGCACTAAAATATCTCAGGGAATAAAAAAACCAATATAAGGATAAAAACCCATGTATTTTTTTTTTTAAACCCATGTCAAACTTTAATAAAATTAATCAATGATTAAAATTAGTGAGGAATGAAAAACTCACGCGGAGTCATAAGGCTAGAGTGAAACCAATTGTGGGGCATATTTAACATGTTTTAAACCCATCTAATCTACCACTTAAAACAAATTTCTTTAAGTCAGTGATTGAAGCTATATAAAAAACAGATCCAATGAGCAGCTGAGCATATAAAAATACTTTTTTTGTTTACTATTAGTATATATTCTATGTTAGCGAATGAGTGCACCCTCTCTCAAAGATTTAGGAGAGAAATGAAACATGCACACACTTCAAACAATATTGGTTTGATAAGTTCTTCCTCTACGTTACAATGTTAAGAAATAAAGCACGTTGGGAGAAACTTGCGTGTAAAAGATGAGAGAGAGAATGAGGAGTGGAGATTCGCAGTCATTCTGGTTCCAATAAAAAATTGCTTCCTGCAAAAAAAAACTCAAAAAAAAAAAAGACGAGAGAAAGAATGAGGAGTTGGACATCTCCAATTGTTCTGATTCCTGCAAAAAAAAATCCTACAAAAAAATTATCTCTTAGGCTTGCAGTAAAAAGAAGAGAGAGAGAGAATGAGTAGTGGGACTTAGCATTGCCCATTGTTCTACTTCCTACCCAAATTATATGAAAAAAAAAATTGCTGTCTCCCGACTTGCAGTAAAAATTTCCTGCAAAAAAATTATCTCTTAGTCTTGAGGTAAAAATTTATTGTCTCACCCCTGATGCGTCGGTCCTTGCCATCATAAATCCGCCATTAGAACTTTGTTAAACGACTTCTTGCAGAGCATGAGATGGATTGGGGAGACAGATGTTCAACTGCATAACTGGAGATTGATTGGTAGAGAGAGAGAGAGAGAGAGAGAGATGGAGTTGGTTCGTCGCCGCCGAGATGAGAGAGCTTTGGTCGTCCAGAAGTTAAGGAGAGATGAGTTGTGGGTTTTAAGCAGTCCAAGAAGAAGGATGGAAGGGAGAGAGATGAGGAGATGGATGAGAATCAATGCGTCTCTTTGTTTTCTTCCGTTGAAGTTAGGGTTTGAGGAATATATGGGGAGATGGAGAGATCGGAAATGAAGAGAGAGAAGTGACCATGGAGAAATAAATAGGGGGAGTTAAATGGGAGAGATGGTATTGGTTGGAGAGAGAGAGAGAGAGAGAGAGAGAGAGGGAGATGAATAGGGGAATGTAAATGGGTAGGAATGAGAAAGAACCATCCTCTTATTTTGAATCAGAATGAGGGTCTCGAATGGGGAAACGAAAATGGGGTGGACCATTCTCTAGAATTTGAAAAGTTTGGCATAAGGAGGAGAATTATCACTCTTTTATATAGTAGAAGGGAAAAGACCAAAAGGCTTAGTCCCAACCTTGACATTAAGTTTATATATATTAGTGGAGCATTATATGGCTTATTAATTAAGAGAATAATAACTACATAATTAAGAAAAGAGATAGTGGAGAAAAATGTCAGTAATTTGAAGGTATTAAATAGGAAGCCAAATGACATGGCTTCAGTTGATTGGATAAACTATAATGAAGGTGCCATGTTTGCTGACACATGACATAAAATTGAAGCAAGAATAGAGAGATTTGAGGTATGCCACGTGGCATCAACCAGCATATAGTATTAGTATAGATTTTACAAAATAATTTTCATATGATTTCTTCCTCATTTTTTCTCTCGAACTCAATAATTCACTACTTTTGTCTTCAACACTAAATAATTGACTCACAAAATTACCACTAATGATAAATAATCCATTGTACAAATTGAACATTTTAGAAATAAGACTAGTTAAATTTGTATTTTTTAATTTAAAAAAAGTGACAAAAATACATTAAAACAAGACTACTGGAATCACAAGCATAAAACAAGAATCACAAGCACTAGATTAAAAAAAACAAAGAATTACAAGCATTTAGTAAGGTAGCAATGATGCAAGAAGCATATCGGAAAGACGGGGAACGGGTATTTGGGATACTTCAATCACGATTTGCCATTGTCAAAGGACCTGCACGTTTTTGGGATAAACATGTGCTACATGATATTATGTTTGCATGCATTATAATGCACAACATGATCGTCGAGGATGAATGTGATGATTATGAGAATGTTGTCGATTCTAATCCAACACCCATCCCAAATGTTGATATGGTGGATGGTGAAACAGAACGATTCTAATAGTTCCTTGCTCGACATCGACAAATTAAAAATAAGGAGGCTCACTATGCACTTTGAAACTCATTAATTGAACATTTGTGGGAAAGACATGGTGATGCTCCATGTGGACCAGATCTTTAAAATTATATTAGTGAATGATGGCCTTAAAATTTCATTCTTTATGTAATCTCTGAATTGTCGTTCACGTTGAAGATTTAGTTTGTTATGATAATTTTCAATAATAGAGATGAGTTGATTTATTATTTATTAAAGTTTGTTATTAAAGTTTTTTTAATATCAAAAATAGTTTTTTAATTTTAAAAAAAGAATCAATATTTTTATTAAAAAAACCAAGGATTGGTGGATAAATCTTAACCACGGTTGCCACATGTCCCTTTTGACACCCCTTAACCGTGGTTAAGATTCACCTACCCATCCTTGGTTTTTTTAAAAAATATTAATTCATTTTTTAAAATTAAAAAACTGTTTTTGAGTTTTTTAATATTAAAAACAAATTTTAATTTTAAAAAATAATTAATATTTAAAATAAATCAAGGATGGGTGGATGAATCTTAACCACAGTTAAGGGGGTGTCAAAAGGTAAAAGAACACAATCGACATTTTCATAAAGATTGAAAGACAAAGAGATGACACAAGTGGTATTGTAAGAACATGAATAGGGTTATAGAAGCCATCTCTATCTTCTCTCCCGGTCTCTAAACATAGAGACTCACTGTAGCAATATAGAGGCTGACCTCTAAATATTTAGAGTTATAGAACCCGGTAGGAGTTGGATTTTTCAACCATATCTCTATATTTAGAGATATAGAGCCCAGTTGGAGATGCTCTAACACTCCTCTCTCCACAAGCATCTAATCGCGTAAAAAGTCGGGATAAATCTGGAGGGTGGCCAATGAGGGGAGGGAATCGAACTCAGGACCTCGGCTTCCTTGAGGTGTGGTCCTGGCCATCAGCCCAACCCCGTTGGCCACACGTGTCTTATATTGCTAACCTTAAAATTACCGTTATACCCTCTCAATTATGCTAGGAATAAAGGCTTTTTTTTTTCGGTGGTGCTATGGATAAATACTTTGATGGATAAAGACTTGGAGCGGAAGTTTTAACTTTCAAAATGTGGCTATGGATCTAAAGAAAGTGTTTAATGAAAGAACATTTAATGTAGGTAAATGATATCTCTCATCCCAAAAACAAAGCATTTAATGGATGGAGAGTTGAAAAGAGGCATACATTGGAAAGCAAAAAGAATTGGACAAGACCACGGCTTGGGCCAACGAGATCGAATCACAGCCAATTAGTGATTGAATTCAGGGAGAGTTCAATCGCTCCCACAGGTCAACACGTGTCCCCTTTAATATTTACTAACCATGGTTAAGATTCTCCAACTCTTATTGTTCAATAATCTAACTTTAGTTTTTTTTTTAAAAGATTAAAAAAATATTTAACTCTAGTTAAGAATTTTTAACTCTTAAGGTTAATATTTTTAACATTTTTTTGGTTAGAAGATTATTAAACGCTAAGGGTTAGAAAATATTAACCATGGTTAATAAAGGTTAAATGGGACATGTGTTGAGCTGTGGGAGCGATTGAACTCTCCCTGAATTCAATTGCGATTGGCTGTAATTTGATCTCTGGGCCAACACGCCTCTGTACCTAGGTTCGGGTCTCCGGATCGCCATTAGCATCGCAGCGGTGCCCATCTCCCCCTTGTTTTCCCTGCGCGGTTAGGGGTTGCCACTCACCCATCCCCCTAACCATTTTTATTAAACCAAAAAAAAAATAAAAAAAAATGGATGAGGGAACGGAGCATGGGAATCAAGCTTCAAGGACTAAGGGTTTGAAATCTTGAAAATTTTAGACCAGATTCGATCAAAATTTTAAAAGTTTAGGTGTGAATTTTTTTTAAAAAATTGAATATTTTTAAAATCAAAATATTCCAAAACTTAGGATCAAAATTCATTCAAATAAATTAACCATTTAAAAAAAAATGTTTTTACATTATTGATCTAATTAGATAAATTAATAGATTAATAACTTAAATAAATTGGTTGAAATGTTTGAGAGTGTCCTAATTTATTAGGTATCCTACTATAAATGAAATATTTTTTTATTAAAAAATAAAAATTATTTTTATAAAGTGTTTAAATATGAGGCAAAGCTATATATGCTTCAAGTGCATCGACTCTCATTTCACTGTAGGCTTAGTGGTAATTTAAAATTTTTATTTACAGCCTATAGTTCTAGTTCTAGGAGGAGGAACAACAAATATCAAAATATGATTAGACATTATTGAAATTATTTCATTTTCTACAGCTTCTCTCCAAAAGAAGACTCATGCGACTCAAATATCTCCTTAAAAGAAATAAGATCATTCTCTACCATATAGGGACAAAAGTCAGACCCAAAATTTTTATTCTTTTTAGCTTTTTTACTCTTTCAAAATTTAATTTCAGTCTTATCTAAATTAATTAATTCTAGAGTTTTAGAACTAAGATCATTAGATTTATTAAGATTTTGGTTTATTAAACCCCCATTGTCTACAAAATTAAAGAAAAAAGTTTTCCAAAGAAATCAACTTCCTTTGATACAATTAGAACATTATTTTCCATTTCTAAAAGTATATATATGTTTTATTGTTAATCGCATAACCAATAAAAACACATCTCCTAGATTTAGGTCCTAATTTAATTATATTAGGATCATTAAATCTAACTATTGCTAAACATCTCATGTTCTGAAATAATTCAAATTTGGCTCTCTACATTTTCATATTTCATATTTCATATTTTGCCTTACACTGTCTCATTCAAATGGAAATAAGTGTACACTAATATTAAAATACTAGTTTTATTTAGATTTTGAATTTTTAACCCCCACTATTTTTTAGAATTAAAATGAAAAGGATTATCAAAAATCAGCTTTTCTAAATTCTAATTTTCACATTATTACCAAGATCTATATTATATGTGTCTTATTGTTTACAATAATAAAAACGCATCTCCTTAATTCATATCTTAATTTTAAGATTATTTAATTTTTAAATAATCACATATCTTAAAATAACTAAAATTAAGTTACCCCTCCAATTTCATATAATCAGTTAATATTATTCTCTTACTTGTGTCTCCAACCATTCATAACTATTTCCAATTTATCAAGTCATATAATCATATATGACAATAAAATATAACATGTAATTTCACAAGTAAATTAACTGATAATATAAAAAAATTAGTTTCAGAAATCTGACCATTCACTTGTAATTTTACTGAGGTGAGTGCAACTTCTGATTTTCTGGACCGCAACCCATCCGCTACTGTGTTCTCCACATCTCCAAGAATACTCCGGTTCAGAAGGAAATGAAATCAGACTTATAACGGACCGATATCACAAAAAATGTATAAATAATACACATTAAGTGCTGTACACCAGATCCGATTAAAGTATACCACTCACGCATACTCCTTTTGCGTTCCCCTCGGCTTTGATGACTCGGCTTTGATAGGCTCGGTTGAACTTAATTCGGCTAAGACAAAGCTTATATAATAAATGCTCACACTAAAAATTGGAAAGCTACTCTATCAATTGTCCAAGCTCAACATACTTGAAAATAATTCTCTTTACTTTCCTTATAGCTAGCAGATACCTGTGCGATGCATGGGTGCACAAAAAAAATTAAGAGAAAAAAAGGAACCTAATTAAAATAACTTTTAATTATTAGTAAAACCATTAATAGAGGTTTTGGCACTCCCCCTCATTGTAATTCATCTTGGGACTTGCTTTTTTTTGTTTGTTTGTTTGGATCTTGGGACTTGGTAGAGAGATAAGAATGGAGAGAAGCAAGGGGGAGTTAAGAGAGTATTTATAGCTCTCATCAAGTGATGATGTGGCATCACAAATCTTAGAATGGAGATCAAAGAGGATGCCACATAGGCATCCTAATTTCTTTAGTATATAGTATAGATAACGTCTCAACATACTTTAAAAGAATTCTCTTTACTTTCTTTATAATAACGTCCCTCTCAAAGCCAAGGTAATGGATAAAAGAGGAGTGCTACCCTATTCTCGGTCAAACCTCTATTCTCACTTCCCACCAACTACATGTCCACTTGAAGCAATAAACTTAGTAGTGTACATGTTCACACCACAACAAAACTCTTAAGCAATACCTTTTACTTTGTTTTTGTTTTTTGGGAAGGTAAGCTAGGGTTAGGTGGACCCCGACCAGATATATTGAAGGAAAACGATTACAACCTTAGATACATTTTTCCAGACTTATCCTCCTCAAGAATACTTAAGAGCTCCCCAGAAACTTCAGACAGGGGAAAGAAAAAGTAAGAGTTAACAAGACAAAATTTGGCAAGCCAGTCCGCCGATCTATTAGATTCTCGCCAGGCATGAGTAATGTGGCAAGATTCAAATGAATTAATCAAACTCAAGGCTTCACGATGTTCATTCCTCCATCTCCAAGGTGGCGCAGATCTAGAATTGAGGGAATCCACCACCCATTTAAAGTCAGCATAGACTATCAACTGAATTGCCCCAAGGTTGCGAGCCATGGCAAGCCCACGAATAAAGCCTTTTATCTCAAGATCGTCAATAGCTTCCGGAGCACAACTTTCAGTGAAAGCAGCGAGAAAATTTCCCAAGTGGTCCCTAAGAACACCATCGAAGCTTGCAACATGCCCACGGAGAGACCCATCTGAATTTAAGTCCTATGAACCTATAGGAGGGGGGCACCATGAACAACTTTTCCCCTCATTAATAAAATAATCAGTGGTTAAGCTCCAATTATCAAAGAAGGCACGGTTGCTTGGACTATCTGCAACACAAGGCGTGGAGAAAGCAAACCTACTGCGGGTGTCGTTCCGAATTGAGAGAGAGGTAGTAGCAGCATCCCGGGATTGGTTACTAAAAATCCTATTATTCCTCTCTCTCCACAAGTGGTAGATAGTGGCATTGAACCCAACTTTCTTCACACATTGAATGATTCCCTTGCATTTAAACAATGATATTATCCAAGAGACTTCATGATCCCAATCCAAGATCCTATGGGTGCTGTACCCACAATAGGTAGGTGCACAACCTATAGTCACACACCTTACTCTGTTTCTTATCTAGCAATCTCTCAAGAAAATTCTCAAACATAATAGTAGAGAAAATATTTTCTAATCTTCTTTTCACATAATAGAAGGGAAAATACATATTATATATAGAAAACTAATTAGGATTTTTGGAATTCTAAAACTGTCATATTAGTGACTAAGAATTGTGACAATAAACCTTTGAAACGTTTTCCACCATTAAAGTTGCTATAATAAAATTAAATAAATTAATATATAATTTATTTTATTTTAATTAATTTTGAATCAAAATCACCCAAAGGTACAACACAAAAATGCGGCACGTCATTTCACTTTCTCCCCATGATTTTGACTTCTCCCCAACCGATATCTTTCCCCTTTAAATCGCCTAATCTTTTGCCATTTCTTAGATGCCCAAGAAACATAATTAGAGCTAAAAAAACAAATAACTTCGTAGCGGAAGTAGTCACTGGCTACAGGGCGATCAACCTCGTAGACCTTCTCATGAGAGGGCAACCTGCCCAGTAAATAATGTGATGGACTTTGCTAGATTCCACGCATATTGTAAGTTTGTAACTGTCATGTTAGCATTTTAGGGATTAATGTTGATGCGACTGTTGGAGTAGGGGAGTGTGAGAGTATGATTAACAGCATTCTTTAGTTGGAGTAGGCATTGTGAAAAAAGATCATATCATAGTAAATAACGATCAAACTATCCTTGAGTTCATTCACACCCACAAGTCCACACATGTTCCTTAAATCCATATTAATTGTTGTAAAGATGCACTAACCCTTTGGGTTTGATAATATAATCTTGACTTTAAGAAAACAAATTATTTAAAAAATTATAATTTGTCGTAGACCTTCTAGTGAGAGGACAACCTGCTCAATCAAATAATGTGGTGGAATTTGCTAGCTTTCACACATATTGTATGTTTGTAACTCGCCATGTTAGAATTTTAGGGATTAATGTTGATGTGATTATTAGAGTATGTGTAACATCATTCTTCAGTTTGAGTAGAGATTGTGAGAGGAGATCGGATCAGTAAATCCCGATCAAACTCTCCTCGAGTTCAATTGAACCCACAAGTCAACGCATGTCCCTTAAATCCATATTAATTGTGGTAAAGATTCAATAATCCTTTGGATTTAATAATATAATCTTGATGTTAAGAAAAAAAAAATTAACCCTAAGGGTTAATATTTCTTAACCAGAGTTAAAAGGGGGATATGTGAGTGCGATAGTACCCTCCGAGTTCAATCACAATTGGACAAGATCCAATCTCTTCTGAGAGTATGTGTAACATTTTTCTATTTTTAAGGAAGGAAAAGGAAGACAATGACTTTTTGTAGAAAAGATGATATAGGACAATCCTATATTACTATAGAGGTAAAAAAATTATAAGAGGAATGCCCTACTCTCAGCCTCCACCAACCACTTGTTCATTTTGCATGGAGAGAGTGTTTTAATCATTGTAAAGTGGACATGTGGTTGGTGGAGGCTGATAGTAGAGCCAAAGGTCAATTCTTATTTAATAATTCAAAAGTTTCTAACAATGCTCTTATAGCAACTATTTATAATAAAAATAAAACCATAAAAACTAACTTAGAAGCTAAGCAACTAATCTGAATCCTACATCTAAAACAACGTAAGCATAATTATAAAATATCTAATACATCATTACTTTTAGTGATTAATTTTATAGCCAAAATTAAAATTCAATTCTAATGTCATAACATTAAAATTTTTGAAAATCTTCATGAGATAATAGTTGTAAATCTTGAAAATTCTTTCCCAACGCATCTGACGGATTCTCGATCTGATAATTTAGTACAAAGTTATGAATTTTTGAACATTGACCATCAAGTTGTAGAATTAAAAAACCACTTTTCCCTAAAATCTGTTTGTCGTGCCTTTATTTGAAATTTATGTCTCGTGTAATTCTTTCCTAGGTGAAAAAAAAAACTTGACATCGAGTTTGTATCTTTATTTTCTTTGGAATAATCTTAGTTGGTGATACAAACCAACTATTCGAAAGGGAGGTGTCGGCCATTTGATCACTTCTTCATATAGAGTACAACTACTTCATTATTATTCTAAACTTTTGTCTTAATTTCTTTATTCCACTCTTCACCCTACTATAAATCTTCATATAAATAAATCAACTTAAAAGAAAACAAACTGTTGGATTCACATCCACAAGCATAATCTTCATTATCATTATTTGGTTGCAAATTTTGAGTCTATAAATGTTGGAGCGCGCGAATTCATCAAATTCTTCCTTCATCTTGGCCACATGCTTCTCAACAAGATCTTGAATCCAATTTTCTTCAATTATCATAATTGATCTCAATTCAACGCCAAGTTATAACGATAAGGAGCAACTTGTATAGCAATCGGATCACATTAGGGAAGACTTCACTCTGATACCAATTGATGTATGACAATCCTACAAGAATTGAGGTAAAAAAAATATAGGGTTTTTTGCAAAAACCCCCCTATCTTTTGAGCTATTTGTAAAGACCCCCTTGTGTTTTGTGAATTTGTATTATGCCCCACTAACTTTTAAAACTTTTTGTAAATCCACCATTCCATCCAAAAGCTAGCTAACGGTTGTTAAATTTTTTGTGAAATGACTTTTTTAACTTTCTTTCAATGACTTGGATGGAATGCATGCCTATATAAGTCATCATGTGTTAACCAACTTTTTTTCTTCTAAAATCCAAGGTTAGATACATGAACCCTAGGACTGAGTGAATATTAACCATTGTTTGTGGGTGTTAAAATGAGACATGTGGCGGCCTGTAGAGCCTTCTTTAATTGTGGTTAAGTATAATCAATCTAAGGTTAATATTTTTTTCTTCTAAAAACCAAGGTTAGATGCATGAACCCAAGAGGGTGAGTGAATCTTAACCACAGTTAGTGGGTGTTAAAAGGTATACGTGGCAGCTTGTAAAGCCTCCTTTAATTGTGGTTAAGCATAATCAATCTAAAGTTAATATTTTTTTCTTCTAAAAACCATGGTTAGATGCATGAACCCAAGGGGTGAGTGAATCTTAACCACAGTTAGTGAGCGTTAAAAAGGGACATGTGATGGTTTGTAGAGCCCCCTATAAATGTGGGTAAGCATAATCAAGTTAATATATATTTTTTTTAAATTCTAAAATATAAGGTTAGATGCATTAACCCTAGGGGTGAGTGAATATTAACCACTATTAGTGAGTATTAAAAGGTATTGTAGATCCTCCTTTAATTGTAGCCAAGCATAATCAATTTAAGGCTAATAATTTTTTCTTCTAAAAACCAAGGTTAAATGCATGAACTCTAAGGGGTGAATGAATATTAGCCATAGTTAATGAATATTAACACATGACGGCTTGTAGAGCCTCCTTTAACTGTGATTAAGTATAACCAATCTAAGGTTAATTTTTATTCTAAAAACCAAGGTTAGATGCATGAATCGTAAGGGTGAATGAATCTTAACCACAGTTAAGAGTATTAAAAGGGACACATGGCGGATTGTCGAGCCGACTTTAATCGTGGTTAAGCACAATAAAGATGAATCCTAGGAATGAGTGAATCTTAACCATAGTTAGTGTGATCCAAGCACTTCTTTTGTGAAAATTTTTTACAAATCTCTTTAAAATCAAAATAAGGTTAAAAAGGTCATTTCATAAAAAATATAACATCCGTTAACCAACTTTTGGATGGAAGGGTGTATTTGTAAAAATATTTAAAAGTTAATGGACTATAATGCAAAATCATAAAACAGGAGGGGGTATTTAAAAATAGCTAAAAAGTTAGGGGATTTTTTGCAAAACCCCAAAAATATAAAACCTTCGATCACCATCAAAGCACTTATAAGTTTCTTAGAAAAAAACTTATTGCAAGGTGTTAATCTAAGTAATCCAAAAGTTCACAAAAGAACTCAAAGAAAAGTCAAATGTCAATTCTCATTTAACAAAAGAACTAAAATATCATAAAAATTAAAATCTTGAAAATCTTCATGAAAAAGCTGTTGTAGATTTCAAAACTTCATTTCCAGCACATATGACAGATTCTCGATCCGATATTTGAGTAAAAAGTTAAGAGTTTTTTAACTTTGACCGTTAATCTGTAGAATTGAAAAATGACATATTTTCCCGGAATCTATTCATCATACCTTTATTTGAAATTTATTTTCTGCATCAAATGACTTAATTAAAAAAGAATCTTAATTGTATGAGGTGAAATTATGTTTCAAGTACTTTGAACAGCGTTCCTCTCTTAATGCATAGATGGTGACATTCTTGTAATTATGGAAAGAGTTAGTGATAATTTTATAAAGAAAATTATTTCTATAATTACAAAATTATTACCGATTTTACACAAAAATGGGAGCTCCTCAAGGCCCATCAAGCATAGCTCCTAGTCGACTATCTTCTCAATAATTTGCAGACGTCTTTACTAAAGCTCCTGGTCCAACGAAAATTTCTACATTTTCGTCCAACTTGAGCATAATTAATATCTATGCATCTAACTTGAGGTGAAGGATTAAGGAAGAATTTGTATCATGGACACAAGTCTTGTGAAGGCCAAGGGCCATTTATGTAATTTGATTTATGAGCAATAATAAGAATGGTTTAAATTACTTTAAGTATTGTTGTTGGGTGTTTGGGATGAAACAACAAGAATATGCAATACTTTAAGTGTCAAAGAAGAGGAATGTCTTAATATACCCTCAACTTTAGGGAACCATAGTTTAGAGACCGCTGATCCGAATCAAATGATTCATGGGCCATTAGAAAGATATTGAAACCCTTTTCGAGGTTCATGTTTAACACTTTTTCAGATTTTGAGTCGAAGTTGGGTCAAACGTCGGATTTCCGAAAACTAGTTTGTTGAAATTTTGGTTTGCTACAATTCATCCCAGACCAGTTAGTTTTAGAGCCCATTTAAACCATTAAGACCTCAGAATTAAGATTTATCCATTAGATAAAAAATTATTCCCATTTAAATGAAGAGTCCAACGCAAGTTGAATCGTTAAAATCCGATAAACGAGCCAAAAGTTATGGTCAAAATACCAAAGCAGGAAAAAGAGCTTAGTTAGAGTACCATTTCGTCGACGAGATGCTACAGGGGATTGAATTTCAGTGAAGAAATTGGACCAGAAACATCCAGAAACAAGTTACCCATCTTGTGAGATATTTTAAGGGCTTTTAAGGGTTTTGGCAACCCTTGACCTATAAATAGGGCCTGATTTTCGTGGGTAAGTGTTATAAAACCCTTAAAATCATTTTGGAAGGGGAATTGAAAGAGAAGAAGAGGAAGGAGAAGGGAAAGCTTGAGTCTTGGTTGGGTGCTCTGTTTTGGTTCGTGGGTTTAGATTTTCAATCAAAGAGAAGTCTAAACTTCGCTTCTCAACCAATTTAAAACACCTAGATCAAAGGGGTTTAATCTAGAAAAGGCAGATACTTTTTACTACCTAACTTGGTTATAAAATTTAAGTAGGTAATTCTTACTAGTTCTCTATATATGTTGGGATTTCTGTGATGTTTCTATGAAATGGATTCTTTAAGATCAAGAAAGTCTAGGATTTCTATGATGTATGATACTTTATGCATATGTCTCAATGTTATTAAGGTATTCTATGATTTCCATGATACTCACAAGAGCTATGTACTATGTTTAAGAATTTTTAAGTCTAACATGATGCTCAAAGTTCTCATATGTTATATTCCAAGTTTTCAAAGGGTTATGCTACTATGTTAAAAGATATTCTAAGTCTATTATGATGTTCACAAGTCTCACATGTACACTAGTCTCGCATGATCAGATTTCTCATAAGTATTCATAAGGTAATTCACACGCTCATAAGTCTCGATAAAACCAAACATTGGGTTGGCATTTTAAGATTGTTTCACAAAACTCTCAAGGGATCATAGATGTTCACAAGTATCTCAAAGGCTCACACGGATCTCACAAGGCATCATGCATATCTCACAAGACATCATATATGGCTCACATGACTCAGAAGGACGATAAAAAGCTCACACGACTCATAAGAACTCATAAACACTCATAAAAATTCATAAGTGATTGATTCACGCAAGACCTCATAAGATATGTTTTGTTTTCTACGAAAGCTTAAAAGATAAGGTTTAAAAAGCTATGCACTTGTAAATGTATGATTTCCAAGTTCAGTTTAAAACATGAAATATGAATTGTTAATTCTCTATGTGCTCGCATGATATTATTATTTTATAACGTTGTTAGCTAGTAACTTGTACCCATTGAGTATTTCATGCTCAGCCGAGAACTACAACGGGAAATCCAGATAAGTTCGTTTGAAGCACAATCATGTGAGGGGTCTTATAAGTTATGGCAAGATAGCTGTTTAGTATATTAAGTCTAAAGAAAATTTGGCCGATCCTTCATCCTATGGCCTTGGCACAAACCTTGTGATAAAAACTTCGAAGGGAATGAGACTAAAGCTTGTAAAATAGTTATATGAGGTGAAAACCCAACCTGATGAGTCTCTCAGGTTCAATGGGACAAACAAGCCTATATGTAATAACTATTGAGCACATCACTAAAGAAATTATTTCTTTCTATCAATCTCTTTTGAGATGTGTCCCTTCCTTTTATGTGACAGATAGTGCATATCCTTTAGGCTACCAACCTACAGATGATCTTGTGGTTATAGGTTGAGAATTATTAAGAATTCTCTTAATGAGTGCTATACGCCTTAAATGGTGGGAGTGTGACAAGAGCACTCTTGATATATTCACATTTCTGAGAGTAAGAAGTTTGTCACTTCTTATGAGTTGAGGCTTATCTCTAGAGGTCTCAGTAAATTGAGATTGAAGCATGGATGTAAAAATGTTGAGCTGTTTGGTACAAATAACCTCTAAAAGGAATGTGTGTGCGACAGATCTGGTTAATCAGTTTGGGTTCATAGTTCAAGGTTCTATCCACTATGTTGTTTGGCTATCTTTGATTTGTTTGCACAAAGTGGAGGTTCAAGTCGAAAGACACCTTCATGTATGAACATTATATTCTTGAATGCCCATATATATTTTAAAATAAATCAAGTGGGGGTTTATTGGATTTGATTGGTTTTAAAATAATAAAACAATAAGATTTATTATTATTAAATTATGTTTTAACATGTCTATGAGAGACATGCTTGTGTGTGTCATTATGCATTTGGATATTGGTCTATTGAATCCATATGGATCATTGGATCAATTTACTCTTGGAAACCAATGGCTATGATGGAAGTGTGTATATGCATTGGATGTTAGCATTGAGTGTTTATCCATTGATATTTTAGAAACCTTTCAATGTCTAACGGTTTTTCATGGGGTGTTCTCTATTAACTCTTTATGCCATGACCCATGATCATGGTGTGAGCTTTTAAAGCCAAACGTTTTTGTCTCTTGGGTTGCTTTGAGACTTGTGCTCTTATGATTACAAGGACTCATCTCCTCTATATATAGAGGGTTAGAGAGCTAACATGATATACCAATTTTGAAGGGCCAAAGCTCTGGCGAGATTCCTTCTGACTGAGGAAATATAATACCCCTATTGTAGAGGTACAAAATGGCGGTGCTGAGATATACTTTGAAGCTTCTCATCCAGATTAACCAGCCATATTATGTGGATTGATCTTTCTTGGGACCAGACTATTCAGTTCGGACTTGCTAAATTGATCCAAACAGATTGTCTTTTTAGACAGACCTCGGGCAATTTTTGACAATCCAAATGAATAGTCTCTTGTCTAGACTAATTACACAGACTTTGATGGATCCATCCTAATTGACTAGTATCTTGAGATCATCCGATCGGATTGTCAATTTTTAGGATCAGTCCTTAATTGGACTAATTCGTCAACCCGAAACCGCATAGGCCAAGGGGAGACTCTGTCGAATTTTGGACAATCTGCAACACTTAAATAATTTAATTTAGAAGTGTTTTGAATTAATCGGTAAAATAATTTAACCCGATTTTAAAATCTCATATTATGGGACATTTTAATCATGAGATTAAATTAATTTAATTGAAATTAATTTTTGATGCAATAAAATTAATTTGATTAATTTATATATGTGGTTAAATTTAAAGTATGTGAAAAAATTCAATTTTAATTTAAAATTAATTTTATTCGGGCATTCTAAAGATAGAGTTGTCTTATCCCTTGCACAATAGGAGGCTTCGACTATCTTCAAGAAAGACTCTTCGAACACCTCTCAGTTCGAGTGATTCATTGTAAAACCATTTATTTTATTTATTTGTTTATTGTAGCTAATTGTGCTTTGATTTGTGAATTTATTTAGACTAACCATCAACAGTGGGCTGGATTTTTTTTTGGTCAAAACAACAACACGACAAGGCAAAGCTGAGTGGGCCGGGTTTGCAACCTTTGTTTGTGACTTTTGAATGACTTGTGAAGAAGACTTTTTTTTTGTCTAGATTAATTGAAATTAGCCATTGATTCTCCTTTTTTTTCTTCTTTTTTTTACTAAGCTGGTTTTGGTTTTTAAGGTATCATAAGAGTAAACTCACACACTCACTCCAAAAGGATATGGAGGAATTGTGGACCCTTATAGACCCCTTGCGAAGTTAAGACCCCCCAAGGTTACTATCTCTTCTAAAGGGTGGAGAAATAAACCAAGCACGCTCTCTCATGGGATTCGGACCTAACATGTGCTTGTGTACACACCAACGAGGCAAGCAAGCATAGCTTATCATGTAACTAACACACTATAAACTCATACACATAAGGCTCAAACAAAAAAAAAACCATTACATGTAAGATAATGAGAGATTTGAATCAATGAGATTATCTATCTTTGGTAAGGTATATCTCACATCTTTGGTAAGGTATATCTTACACGATTCTCACAATCTCACAATACCGTTAATACACCCCCTCAAATTGATGTGGGGCTGAACATCATTTTGGATCGAAAAAGCTTGAATTTAGCACTTGGTAGTCGCTTGGTAAAAATGTCGGCAGTTTGTTCTGTAGTTGGAACAAAAGTTATCCGTAAGTCACCTTTGCTAACCCGTTCCCGAACAAAGTGAGAATCTATGTCAATATGTTTTGTCCCGGAATGGAAGATGGGATTAGAGGCCAAGTATGTAGCGCCAATGTTATCACAAAGAAGCTGTGGAGGTGAGCTTAAGAAGAGACCAAGGTCACATAGCACATAGCGAATCCATAGGATATCAGAGGTGATAGAGGCAAGGGCGCGATATTCAGCCTCAGTGCTAGATCGAGAGACGGTTGGTTGCTTTTGGTATTCCAAGAGACTAAGTTAGGGCCCAAAAATACACAGAAGCCGATTGTGGATCGTCGATCGTTGGGCACCCAGCCCAATCAGCATCGGAGAAGGCCAAGAGTTCCAAGGTTATGCTTGGTCGAAAAATAAGTCCATGATCTAGTGTGCCTTTAATATATCGAAAGAATGCGCTTGACGGCTGTAAAGTGAGTAGTTGTAGGGCAATGCATAAACTGGCAGGCTTGGTTCACCGCATAGGTGATGTCTGGCCTCTTCAGCATCAAGTATTGAAGGGCAACTACAATTTGACGATAAGTGGTGGGGTCAGGTAGAAGATCCCCATCATGAAGCGATAGCTTGGACTCAGTTGTTGCAAGAGTGACACAAGGCTTTGCACCGATCATATCTGATTTCTCTAATAGATCAAGTGTATACTTACGTTGGGTGAGTTTTAAGCCATCTTTAGAGCGAGATGCCTCAATTCCAATAAAGAAATGAAGGTCACCAAGATCCGTCATAGAGAAATGCATCTTGAGCCGATTGATGAAGGAGGTCCTGTCAATCACCAGTAAGTATAATGTCGTCGACGTACAAAAGAAGGATGAGCAGACCTTGAGGGTTGCGATAAACAAACATAGAAGAATCTAATTTGCTGCTCTTAAATCCAAATTCCAAGAGAAAGGAACTAAAGTGAGTGAACCATGCCCGAGGCGCTTGTTTGAGACCGTAGAGAGCCTTATGAAGCTTGCAAACATGGTTTAGGTGGTCCGGTGATGAGAAACCTGGGGGTTAGAGCATATATACGTCTTCATTTAGAGAACCATGAAGAAAAGCATTCTTCATGTCAAGTTGGCGGATTGTCCAGTGTTTGGCAATGGCAATGGATAGAACCAAATGTATAGTGGTCGGTTTGAAGACTGGACTAAAAGTTTCATCATAGTCATCCCCCTCCTGTTGGTTGTATCCTTTTGCTACTAAACACGCTTTGTACCTTTCAATTTGGCCTTTAGCTCTGCGTTTAATCTTGTATACCCAATGACAGCCAACCAGATTCATAGAGGAGGAAAGAGGGACTAATGACCATGTGTGATTGTGTAGAAGAGCAGTAAATTCATTTGCCATGGCAGCTCTCCAAAGTGGATTCTTAGTTGCCTGAGTGTAGGAGTTCGGTTCAGCTGGAGTAGTGTGAAAAGAGGAAGCATCTTGTATAGGGTGCTTCATGGAGAGCCAGACCTGAGGTTTAATTGTGCCATCACGTGTGCGCGTGGTCATGTGATGCACATTTCCAGTAGTGGGTTGGTTGGTTGGGCCTGTAGATGAGAGATCCACAACAATATCTATATATGGCTGAGTGGTAGTACAAGTATGCTGTTGTTCGGTAGATGAGGAAACACCATTATCCAAGAGTAAGGCCGTAGTTGAGGGGTTGATAGAAGAAGGGGAACATGGCCCAGCAGCAATAGGTGGCAGAAAAATGTTATGTAGAGATGAATCCAGCCCTTGGGTAATGCCACATATAAGAGAAGGGGTAGCAGCTTCATTGGGAAATTGATCATGGGCTGACACAAGACTGTGGTGAGCATCATATGGTGATGAAGAGGAGGTAGTAGCATGTGTTGATGTAGTGGGCATATGAGTTGATTGATTGAAGACATCATATGGGGCTTCATGGGGAGTAAACCTTGCCGACATATTAGATAAGTTGGTGGTGTCATCACATGGAGATAAAATTCCTGGAGGAACAACTCTAGATAATGGTAAATGTCTTGCATGGTAAGTAGGTGGTGTCGGGGCTGGTACAGTTGCAAGACATGGAGACATGGATTTTGCCGATGAAGTTGACCTGTTCAACTGAGAAAAGGGGAAAGATGTTTCAACAAATATAACATGTCTAGGTAAGTGGACACGACTAGTGGAGGGGTTTAGACATTTATAACCTTTGTAATGGGGACTAAATCCAATAAACACACATCCTGTTGATTTGGGGCTCAATTTGTCAACACGTACATGTCCAAGGTGTGGAAAACACTCACAACCAAAGCTTCGAAGCAAAGTATAATTAGGTGTGCAGCCAAACAATTTCTCATAGGGGCTGCATCCTTGGAGAATAGAGCTTGGTAGCCGATTGATGAGAAAGACAGCATGTAAAAAGGCATCTGGCCAAAATGATTTGGGTAAAGAACTTTGATGAAGGAGAGCATTGCCGGTTTCTACCACATGGCAATACTTCCGTTCGGCTAAGCCATTCTGCTCCGGTGTGTATGGACAGGAGATACGGTGAATAATTCCATGAGTGGTCAAAATGTTGGAGAATAAATGACTACAAAATTCACCGCCTCCATCACTTTGAAAGAACTTGATTTTCCTTGAAAACATGTTTTCAACCATGGCCCGAAATGATTAAAACACAGAGGAACCTCACTTTTCTTTTTCATTGGATAAATCTATGTAAAGCGGCTATAATCATCCACAAAAAGTACGTAATACTGATACCCATAATTTGAAAGCACAGGGGAGGGTCCCCAAACATCACAATGGATTGAGAATAAAGGGAATGGAGCATTGTGAATAACATCTTGAAATGAAAGCTTCTTACTTTTGCTTAACAAACAATTTAAGCAATGTGATTTATTAACTGAAAACTTAGAAACAAGAGGCAAAGACTTATTTTGAATTAGAGTACGAAGAACCGACAATGAAGGATGACCCAGTCGCTTGTGCCAAATGTCCATGGAAACATGTTGCCCAAGAAAAGCAGCGGGAGGTACGAATTGGCAAGGTTGGATGGGGTATAGACCCCCTTTAGTTGGTCCCTCCAGAAGCACTTTCCCGGTGCGGTGTCATTTATTGCAAAAGCCCATGGATAAAAACAGAAGAAACAATTATTGTCACGAGTAAATGGGGCAATAGACATGAGATTTTTCTTAATATCAGGGACCAATAAAATTGAGGATGAAAGAAGAACAAGACGTGGGTAAGAGAGATTTACCAACTTGGGTAATGGGGAGACCTTGCCCATTACCCACCATAACAGTGTCATGTCCCTGATAATCAGATGCTTGTTGAAGAGTGGAAGCATCACTTGTCATATGGCTCGTTGCTTTGGTGTCAGGGTACTAATTTTCATCATAAGGATCATGCACAGACATAGCAGCAAATGATTGATGAAGTGCTGGTTTCTTGATATGCATGGTTGAAGCGATTATGGCATTGAAAAGCCATGTGACTCGGACGTTCACATATTTGACAAGTATCATTAAAGCGGGGAGGAAGAGTTGGAGGAGACTGCATATGTTGATGGTGAAAATAACCACGGCCCTAATTGTTGTTGAAGTTGGAACCTTGACGACCTCTATTAGAGTGATGGGTGATACTGAGGTCGTGTCACACCCCAAAATACCCCCCAGGAGTTAAGGGATACTTTAGGTGTGGCTGTACTTAACCTGTCAAACCATCCTATAATGAACAAGACATAACATGATCTAATAGAGATATAACACAGAGTGCAGAAGCTAAAATATTACAGAAATGCAAACCAACTTTTTCTTTTCTATATACCTGACAAGTATTCCAAGTTTATATACAAAACATGTCAAGTAAAGGTGGACATGCCCACCTATCAAAATACAAAAGTAATATAACTCTCTCTCTCAATAGTCATCCCATGGAGCCAATGGTCTAAGTCCCTTGCCTCCACCTGAGGCTCTACTACAGTCTTTACATGTGGCTCCTCCTCACCGTAGTCCTCCACAACCCAAGGACCCGGGGCACAAATGTCGAAGCGTGCACCTATCGACATCAATATGTACGACTGAATATGGAATACTCAGCGAGTACAAGCTCCTAACTAACAACACTACTAACAAGCATACATGCTATCATAACAGTTAATTAAAGAATACAGTTCATGATTCATTCTTAAAGTAACATACAAATCATATGAGTTCTTGTGAGTTTATGAGATTCTTATGAGTCCTTATAAGCCTTGTGAGTTCTCGTAAGTTCGTGTGAGTTCTAGTGGGTCCTTATGAGTTCGTGTGAGTTCTTATGAGTTCTTGTGAGTCCTTATGAGATTCTTGTGAATTCTTATGAGTTCTTATAAGTCCTTATAAACCTTGTGAGATTCTTATGAGTCCTTATGAGTTCGTGTGAGTTCTTATGAGCCTTGTGAGATTCTTATGAGCCCTTCTTTCGTTATTCTTGTGAGCAAGAGATTAGTACCTGTACAACCTGGGCTACCAATCTCCTTGACCATACATCAACTTATGAGCATTTTCTTGTGAGCAAGAGGTTAGCACCCGCACATCCCTGGGTTACCAACCTCCTTGACAATGTACTTGTGAGTCTTTCTTATGAGCAACTTGTGAGACCTTTTCTTGTGAGCAAGAGGTTAGTACCCGCACATCCCTGGGCTACCAACCTCCTTGACCATGTACTTATGAGCCTTGTGAGCAAGAGGTTAGCACCCTTAACCGGGGCTACCAACTTCCTTGATATTTCTATTTCTTGTGAGCATTTCTTGTGAGCGTTTCTTGTGAGCAAGAGGTTAGCACCCTTAACTGGGACTACCAACCTCCTTGACAATCCACCAATACTTATGAGCATTTCTTGTAAGTTCTTACGAGTTCTTGTGTATTATTCTTGATGAGTTTGACTTGTTATTTCGATTCTTAGCACTCGTATATAATTAATAGGTGACATCATGGTAGCATGAAATTAAGTATCAAGTAGTATTTCAAGATCCCTATAAGCATATAAGAGTTAAAGAATATGTAAAGCATATTAGCATGATTACCAATTTATTGGAGAAAAGTCCCTAATTCATATTGCATAGTCATGGGTCTAACTTCATACACACATTTCATCAAATACTTGGCATGCAACATCCCTTTAGCATTTTATTCATGTTTTTCAAGTTCAACATTTCATCAAGCACATGGAGTGTATTCATTATGAGTGCATTGCCCTTTCTCCATTTTTCCATCACATAACAACAACCACATCCTATATGACATCCAATCGCCTCAACTAATCATCCATTCCACACACATCCATCACCACTATTTACTTTAACCTTTGCATTTTAGAGAAAATGATGCATTTCAAGAAGGAGTATACAAGATCAATCCATAATTATACTTGAGGAAAAACCTAGGTTATTACTAAAGCCAACTAGGAGGGTGTACTAACCTTGTATAGGGGAAGAAAATCCTTGAGAATGGCAAGAAGAATCACTGTCCGTGCTTGGAGAAGAACTCTACACGTTGCTTGAGCTTGGGCTTGAAAAATCCAAGCTAGTTATTTGGGATGATTCTACGGTTCTCAAACCCTTGATTCTCTTTCAAATCTCCTAACTCTCTTAGAAACCCTAGGACTCTCTCCCTTGCTCTCAAAATATTGCTAAGGGTGTTTATGTACACTCTTGGCTTGAGCCAACCCTTAAAGGTAAGGGTGGAGTAGCCAAAAGACCAAAAAACCCTTAATGAAATTTTTGCAAAACGCGAAGGACTGAGCAATCGGTGCTTATGACCGAACAATCGGTGGCCTACTGAGCGATCGGTGTTTTTAACCGAGTGATCGGTTAAAAACACCCTCTCTGAAATTTTTCCCAATACAAATTTTTGGACCAGTCGATAGACATCGATCCCTCGGTTTTGGACCGAGCGATCGCTAGTGATCGGTGCTCTGCAAATTTTGACACTAAGTCCATTTTTCACTCAATTCCACTACTTGGACTTATCCCACTTCTATTTCAACCCCTTTACTCCTTTTGTTTTTCACCCTCATAGGCTTAAGGAAAAACTTTACCCCTTTTTCCATCATAAAATGAACACCTATTATCTTCTTAATACTTATATATTATGAAATAACATATACATGATTTCAATATTTTCTTTTATTGGATTTTGAACATTACAAAGGCTTCATGCCTTGACACGCATCCCGAGACACGTACAAAGGTTCTGGGGTTCTACAGGTCGGGTTCGACGAGCATCAGGTTGGCGGTTCTACCCTCAACCACGCTGATGCGAGGAGTTGTGACGGCTAGCTGTGAGTGTTGTTTGGTGCATAGCATCAACATTTGTTTGTTGGAATTGATGGAGTCATTGCTCGTGGCTTAGCAGATGAGATTGGAGTTCTCCAAAGGAGATCGGATCAGATCGGTTAGTAACGGCTGTGATAAATGCCTCATATTCGGAACCATGACCACCAAGGGCGTTTAAATAAGATCTTGGTCACTAACCGGTTCTTGAATTGCAGCAAGCAAATCAGAAACATTCTTGAGATGTTGGAGATAATCTAATATAGAAGAGGTGTCTTTCTTGATGGTCTGTAGTTGCCAGCGTAACTGCGTAACTTGCGCTTGGGATTGCTGCGAGAAAGTAGTGGCGAGAGCCACCCATATGGTAGCGGAAGATGTCAATCCAATGGTCTGAGCAAGAACATTTGGAGTAAGAGTAGAGTTCAAGAGACTTGTGACATGCTTATCCTTGTGCTGCCATTGCAGAAAGTCGGAGTTTGGAGTCAAAGTTTACTTCTTTTCATCGATAATAAATTGAGCGGGGGGAGCCTCAGAGCCATCTGCAAATCCCATGAGATCCAAGGAAGCCAAAATTGGTTCCATTTGGTTGTGCCAAAGAAGGTAATTCATTCCATCAAGTTTGATGGAGACGAAGTTGCTAATGTTCCCGATATTGAGGGAAGCTAAAGCAGATGAAGACGCCATTAAAAAAAAGATAAGTGTGAGCTTGCAAAGCTCTAATACCATATAATGAAATGTATTTTTTGTGTATATTTCTGAAGAGAAAGACAGTATTTAAAGAGATTACAACCCAATCTCATAGGTAGAATACAGTGTGTACAATGAGGAATCATAGGAGAGAAATTAGGATATTACATGTAAGATAATGAGAGATTTGAATCAAGGAGATTATCTATCTTTGGTAAGGTATATCTCGGTATATCTTACACAATTCTCACAATCTCACAATACCGTTAATATTATGGGGCAAGGGGATAGTTGTCCCGTAAACAAGGAGAAATATATAATACCCGTAAGATATGTACGAAATGTATAGGAGAAACCCAACCCGAACCCCTATCACATGCCCCCGGTACTAGAAAATCCTGGCTCCGCCCCTGCAATCAAGAGCCTTTGTGGGGGTGACTACAAATGTGTAGTGATCAGATGGTTAGGTTTGTTTAATTGTTATGATTTCGGGGCTATTACCAGTTAATGGGTGTACCAACATTTGGACTGTCTAGATTGATGAACGAATGCAGCAGAGGCCTGCTTGGTTTTTAACTATGTAGTTTGTTTCATATTCTTTCAACCTTGTAAAAAATATATATCCTGCAATATATCATAACCTCTTCTAGATCCTTGTGTTTAGGCTTTAAGCTCTTTGATATACTTCATCTTGAACATGCTCTGTTAGGACCTGTGGTCGTTCGTATAAACAGGAGGATTGGTGTCATCTTTAGATGGTAAACGTTGTAATTTTTACTCAATTTCTGTATTTTGATCCTCATACAGTCACTTACTTAATATGCATGGATAATAGAGTTTCATTTGGTTACAAATATCTAACTAATGTTACTTTCTGGTGATTAATCAACTGAAAAAAGTTTGGACATTTGCACTGGTCTTTCATCTTTAATTGTAATTCCCAGTCATATTTATTATGACGGAGAAATATAGAGGACGAGAAGATAACATGGTTCGGTCAAGTGAGACCTACATCCATGAAGAGGGCTTTTCATTTAGTGCTTTTTTCTCCTCAAGAACACCCTCTTAAATAGAGGCAAGAGAAATTAAAGTTGGAAAGATTACAACTAATACATGCCATAAAGAGGAGACCTAAAATATACACTTAATCTTGCAAATCTTCAACACTCCCCCTCAAGTTGGCGCATAGAGATCATAGGAGCCCAACTTGGAGAGAACTTGATGGAACTGCGATTTCCCAACGGCTTTAGTAAAAATATCTACAAGTTGATCTTTGCTTGGAACATGAGGAGTACAAATAGTCTTTGATTGCACCTTTTCATGTACAAAATGACAATCCACTTCCATAGTTCTTTCGTGAAATACGGGATTTGAGGCTATATGGATTGTAGCTTGATTGCCACAAAACATCTTCATTGGAGTTGATCTCTAAAATCCATGGTCTTGAAGAAAAGAATTGAGCCAAATTAACTCACATGTAGTGGATGCCATATCACGATATTCAGCTTCAGCACTAGATCTGGTAACTACAGATTGTTTTTTGTTTTTCCAGGTAACAAGGTTACCTCCAACAAATGTACAATAACCTAAGTAGACCTCCTATCTGTAGGACAGCCAGCCCAATCAGCATCTAAAAAACCTTAAATATCCACATGATGATTTCTTTTCATCCAAATTCCCCTACCAGAGGAAGATTTTAAATACCTTAAAATCCTGTTAACGGCCTCCATATGAGTTGATCTAGGAGTATGCATATATTGGCTAACAAGGCTCATAGCATAAGTGATATCAGGTCTAGTTATATTTAAATATATTAACTTTCCGACTAATCGTTGAAATATACCAATGTCCTTTAAAGGTCCACCTGTTTCACTATTTAATTTAAAGTTCAAGTCTACAGGTGTATCAATAGGTTTAACCCCAAGTTTGCCAGCTTCCTTTAGTAAATCCAAGGTATATTTTCTTTGAGAAATAAACAATCCTTTCTTGGAGTGAGTCACTTCTATTCCAAGAAAAAATTTCATTGGACCCAGATCCTTGATGTCAAACACTTGGTGAAGATATCCTTTATGTTTTATAATTCCTTGTGAATTATTTCCTGTTACCACAATATCATCAACATAAACTAAGACCACCACAATTCCTAAGCCATTTTTCTTCACAAACATTGATGAATCAGTAGAACTTCTTGAAAAACCATTGTTTAAAAGTGCAGAGTTGAGTTTAGCATACCAGACCCTTGGAGATTGTTTCAAACCATATATTGCCTTTCTTAATTTGCACACTTTATTCTCTTGACCATCACTAGGAAGGCTTTGAGGAAGGCTCATATATACTTCTTCTTCAAGATCTCCTGATCTTGAAGAAAAGCATTTTTTTACATCTAATTGATATAAAGGCCAATCAAGGTTGCCAGCTACAGACAACAACACCCTTACAGAGTTAATTTTGGCTACAGGAGCAAAGGTTTCCGTGTAGTCCTCTCCATATGTTTGAGTATAGCCTTTAGCAACAAGTCTTGCTCTGTATCTTTCTACACTTCCGTCACTTTTATGTTTGATTTTATATATCCATCTGCATCCAATAATTTTCTTCCCTTCAGGCAACTTAACAAGATCCCACGTGTTATTCTTGTCAAGTGCTTGAAGCTCCTCTTTCATGGCCTTTTTCCAAACAAGTTGAGTGTATGCCTCTTGAAAACTAGATGGCTCAGAGGTGGACACAGATGACAGGAAGGAAGCATAGTTTTTAGACACTTTTTCATAATCAACGTAGTCTTGAATAGGATAAGAACAAGCATAGTATGTGTAATATTCTTTCAACTTACCTGAAGGTTGAGACACACGTTCAGATCATCTTAGAAGAGGTGGAGGATGCTCTGATGGGGCCATAGGGAGGTTATCATAAACTCCAGTTTCTTCTTCATTGGTATGGTTCACATTTTCTTCATGCTCTTGCTCATGTTGATTCTGATTCACAATCTCTTCATGTTCTATCTCATGTTGACGATTCTCAGAAAAAATATTAGTTTGGAGGAAAGAATCTTCATTGCTCATGTATGGTAGGACATGATTGTTGTGTGGATACTCCCCCTGAATCTTATGTTTATCATTGTAGTCATGGGACTGACGAGGAAAAAAGGATTCATTTTCTTGAAATATGACATCACGACATACATAGAGTTTCTTATTTCATAGCATTTGTATCCTTTCTTGGTAGATGAGTATCCAAGAAAAATGCATTTAATAGCCCAAGCACTCAACTTATCACCATCTCGATTATGAACATAACATGTGCAACCAAAAACCTTAAGGTGAGAAATAGATATTTTCCTATCATTTAACACTTCAATTGGCGATCTATCCTTAAGTATTTTGCTTGGGAGTCTGTTAATTAGATAGCAAACTGTTAAAACAGCATCACACCAAAAATGTTTAGGAACATTGGTTTGAAACATAAGAGATCGGGTAACTTCTAGTAAATGTCGATTCTTTCTCTCAGCAATGCTAGTTTGATGAGGTGTTCTTACACACAAAGTTTGGTGCCCAATTCCTTCATCTTTCAAGTATTCAGTAAAAGCGTTGTTGACAAACTCAATCCCATTATTAGATTGAAAAACTTGGATTTTGGCATTAAACTGAGTTGCAATCATTTTGTGAAATTCTTTGAAGGTAGAAAAAACTTTGTCATTTGATTGTAGTAAATAAATCGAGGTGGCACGTGAACAATCATCTATGAATGATAGAAAATATTTAAATCTGCGATTAGAATTTATAGGAACCGATCCCCATACATTAGAATGAATTAAACTAAATGGTTTGAAAGAAATCCAATTTGATGAATTAAAAGGCATCCGAGTTTGTTTTGCATACTGACAAATATCACATAAATGAAAATTCAAATTTAAAGAAGGCAAAATCACACCCAATATTTTGTTTGATGGATGACCAAATCTCCAATGCCATAATTCATTTTCAGTTACCTTATTTGATGAGAATAAGGCCTTATTTGTGCGATTTAGAACATATAAGCCTTGAACTTGTTGCCCCTCACCAATCTTCTTCCCTGTGGCCCAATCCTGAAAAACAACATTTTTCGGAGAGAAAATAACATTATAATTATGACTTTGAGTTACTTACTGATCGACAATAAATTTGAAGAGAATTTAGGTACAAACAAAACATCAGAAGATGGTGCAGATTAAAAAAAAATGGGTTTCCCATTCCCTTTTTACAGGGATGAGAGAACCATTTGCTATAGAAGCAAGGATGTTCTTAGAGTTGGTATGAAGACAGGTTAATTCATTAATTGACTTAGATATATGGTTAGTGGCACCAGAATCAATTACCCAAGTATTTGAGAGACTACTAGACAAGAATGATGAAGTATTACCTGAATCATATGATGGACTAGTGGAAGCGATGTTAACCTTACCAAACTCATTAAAGAACTGAGCAAGTTTCTCCATGGTGAGTGAAGTTTCATTATCAACAGACTAGGCAACATGAATATCTTTAGCTTTCTCTCTATCAGGCTTGCCATGTATCTTCCAACATTTATCGATTACATGACCATCTTTCTTGCAATAGGTGCAATAAGGACAACCTTTACGTCCCCTGCCATGGCCTTTGGATGCAGTATTATTATTAGCCACGAAAGATTTTTCAACATACTCACTGGATGAATCGGTTTTAAGAGCAAACTTTTCAGATTGTTCGAAATTTTCCTATAAATCACTACTCATAACTTTTCTACGAGTTCTTCTCTAGCAATAGTAGCACATACACTACTAAAGGTTGGCAATTCACAAGTCATGAGAATCTGGCTTCTGATCATTTCATAATCAAAAGGGAGAACCGCAAGCAAATCAAAGATTTTATCCTGTTCCCTTTTTTTTTGCAACTCCTTAGCATTTATAGTAAGTGGGACATAAAATTCAAGTTCATCAAAAAGGCTACTGAGTTCTCCCAGAAACTCATTGAAGGGTTTATTACTCTTTTTTAGGCTCATGAGTTCTTGCTTAATTTGGTATGTCCTTGCAATGCTATTTTGTTCACCATAGAGCTCTTTAGCCATATTCCAAATACCTTCAGTAATGGTATGAAAACGAAAAGTTCTAGCAATATTCTTTTCCATGGAATTTAAAAGCCAAGTCATTACTAGATGATTGTTGGACAACCAATCGTCGTACTCCGTAGAAGATTCATCGGGAACTTTTTTCTTTCCATTGATATGCCCAAGTTTAGACCTACTACTGATGAACAATTTAGCAGCATTGGACCAATATAAATAATTAGATCCATTGAGAGGTTCTGTAGTAATCTTCATACCAGGGTTGATTTCATGAGACATAGTATTTGAACTAGATGCCATTAAAGGTAAAATTGGAGAAATCTGATCTGTCTTGGAGAAAAAAAAAATTGGTGGAAGGTGCACGACCGAAACTGAGAAGGATATTACCTTGGTGCCAAATCTGGAAGTTCTTGAATTTAAAGATACTCGGCTCAAAGGCTTAGCTTTTCTTTAATGCACAATGATGCTTTTGTCTTTTAGTGCACAATGATGACTTTTGACTATAGTGCACAAAGAGCAAAAAATATATATAAATTACTTCACCCCAAAGTAACTCGTCTTCAACCTTTTGCCCAAAAACGCCAACCCCTTTAAAAGAAACTTGTTGCAAGCTGTTGTTAGACCCAACAATCAAGGATACCAAAGATGGCTAACAGATCGGATGCCACAAATGATTGAACAAACAAATAGAAGAGGCCACAAATCCTACTTTCAGAATAGGCAGCAGATCTGGCCAAATTTATGGCTCTGAGAGGGTTCCTCAACCAAGATGGGAGCGTAGAGATGATCACACCGGGGAAAGGATTGAATTCAGCGCTTTGATATCATATTATGACTGAGAAATATAGAAGACGAGAAGATAACGTGGTCCGGTCAAGTGAGACCTGCATCCACAAAGAGGGCTTTTCATTCAGTGCTTTTGTCTCCTCAAGAACACCCTCTTAAATAGAGGCAAGAGAATTTAAAGTTGGAAAGATTACAACTAATACATGCCATAAAGAGGAGACCTAAAATATACACTCAATCTTGCAAATCTTCCACAATATTGTATGATATATGCATGATAATGTATTGATTAATCAATCAAAATTCAATTTTGAGGACCCACTTGTAACTCTCAATTAAATTTTCTTCAATCAATGCTTTCGAGTCTTTCCTACCTTTGCTCACACTCCGAAAACCATTCAATGACATAGGCTTCAACTGGGTTTCAACCATCCTTCCTTCCAAGGATTAGATCCGTACATATAATCGGATAATTATTTGAATTCGATATTAATTTTACCATCCGTTTATAATCGGATACAAATTCAGTATATCTGATTCGATAAATATCCAACCGATTATATAATATATATGAATACTGTATTTTAAATTTATAAAACTAATATGACATTTAATTTTTACATAATTTAATACATTGAATTTTTATTTTTAATATAAATAGAGATAAAATATTAATTTTTTATTTTTCAAATAAAAATTTATATATTTTACATTTTTTAAAATATTAATTTACTCCGAAAAATCGGATATTATCTGAATTCAAATATTTTAATCGGAGTTGGATACAGATATGATATTTCACTATCTACTGGATATTGAGTGGGATTCCAATATTCGAATATATAATTGGATACGAATTCGGATATACTACTATCTGTTTCCAGACCTATACATAAGTACTAGAGGTTTCAGAAGAAATATCATCTATTGTGCAATAGAGATACTTTTAATTCCTTAAAATATGCATGAAACCAAGAAGTGAAAAAAAAAAAAGGTATATACCTTCAAAAATGAAGGGATGACAAGAAAAATTAAAAATTATCTTTCTCGTCCCAAAATCATCTATTGTTATGGCTTCTCTGCAAACAGCATTCTCCACTCTAATTTTCCATTAGGATCACTTTCCTTCAGTGGTAGCTGAGCTTAGCACCATTTCTCTAGCTTCTAAAAGTTTGACCGTCCTACACAGAACTTCCTCTTTTCTCTTGCAACAAATTTCCAATGCTTATCATTATGATACAAATAAACAAAGATTTCATTGAACAATTTTTGGCTGCTAACAGATTCTTAACTCAACCTATTTAAAATGAGCAGGTCTACATCATAGGTGGAGACGACACGATGCGTGGGGCCGTCAAGATCTTTGACGAAATCTGTCACCGAAAACTATATATAGCAGTTACCGAAATCCCCAAAACCGTGGACAATGATATTGGAATAATCGACAGGTCATTCAGGTTCCAGACTGTAGTGGAGATTGCCCTTCAAACAATTAATGCAGCTCATGTAGAGGCTGAGAGTGCTGTTAATGGCATAGGCCTGGTGAAGCTGATGGGCCGGACCACGGGCCACATTGCCCTCCATGCAACCTTAAGCAGCCGTGATGTGGATTGCTGTCTAATTCCCGAAAATGAATTTTACCTTGAAGGGAAGGGAGGTTTGTTTGAATTTCTTGGGCAGCCATTGAAAGAGAATGGGCATGCAGTTGTAGTAGTAGCTGAGGGGGCAGGACAAGACATGATACCGAGAAGTGATGCCCAAAAAGAGGATAGGGATGAATCCGGCAACCCGGTGTTCTTGGATGTGGGGGGATGGTTGAAATCGGAGCTGAAGCAGTGGTGGTCGAGGGACCATGCAGGAAAGTTGTTCACAGTGAAGTACATAGATCCCACATATATGATACGCGCAGTTCCTGCAAATGCGATGGATAATTGGTATTGCACACTTCTCGCGTACTCTGCAATTCATGGAGTTATGGCGGGGTACACTGGCTTTGTTTCTGGCCCTACCAATGGTAACTATGCATATATTCCGGTGGGCGAGGTGGCTCCGGCGATGAATGTGGTAAACACAAGGGATCATAAGTGGGCATGGGTCAGATCTGTCAATAACTAGCTGTTGATGGGGTTTTTTTTGACACCTGCCACGTAGGTGCCACATCAGCACCAAATAGACACCTCGATGAATATTTGTCTTATTGACATTCAGGCATAATGCCCGAGAAGCATTTCGTCACACCAGGGGGATCATAGAGGTTGTAGGTTTGGTGGCTAATAGAAGGAGACTAGGTGGGTTGACACCATAAAAGGCATATTCGCATTATGTATCAAGAGTGATGTGACCATTGGTGTCAACTAGTTATCGTACAATTAAGAGAGAGGCGATCAGTCCAAATATCATAGTTAATAGGTGTGGTTACAATTAATGACTTGTAACCGTTGAGAAATGACCCATAACTACTAATTAATAAGAAAGCAGTTATAAAATATGTCTTGAATGGGTATAACTCCCGCATATGAATTGTTATAAAAAAGGATCTCCTATTCTGACAAAAACAGACTTCTTGAAGAACAAATGGAGATTCTCTCTCTCCCTTGCAGGCTTTCCTCTCTCTCTTCTCCTCTCTCTAACCTTTCCTCTTCCTCTCCTTCTCGATTCCGGTGATAAGTGCAGCACCGTCCGTACGGCAATCAAGGTTTAGGCGGATGGTTGGGACGTCTACGAAAATTACCCAGTTATATTTGACGACTCTGTTGGGGATGTCCGAACTAAAACTTGGCCGGAAGGATTCTTCAGATCTAAAGAACAAAGAGGAGATGAATGATAGCCTCCCATGGTAGCTGTCATACAGAAGGAGGGACACTATCAAATGATGATTAATGAATACAAGAACACACTTTTGAAGCTCACATAACAAGGATTACTCTCACCAAATATCTATGATTTTGTTAACATTTCTATTTTATTGTGCTATTTTCTGATCTGATTTTTTGTTAATTTTCTTCATCTTTGCTCATCCAATTCTTTTGTGAAAAAAAAAAAACATTGATGGTCGCAGATACGAAGAAGGGGGCAAAAGAGAGAACGCCTACCAAATAAAAAAAAAATGACATCTTACGCTCTACTTGAGTGCTTTAAATTCAAAGAACAAAAGAAGAGGGGGTCGTCCCATGCGCCTTCAACAAAAACAACAAAAGAAAAAAAATAAAAAAGGGGGTCGTCCCATCATCCATGCGCCTTCAAGATAAAGGCTGATGTCCCCATGTACCTTCAACTCTGATTAAAAAAAAAAAAAAGAGTAAAAAAGGACCCCCTAAGATGAGACAATAGAGCTACGTGCCTACTAAAACACATTAGGTCAAGACATCAACAAGCTCAAAAGGGTAAAGGCGCCATTTCAAGAAGGTTGAGCCCTTCAATGTAGTCCTGACAATAGTGGAGTCTGCAACTCAACAAAGTGGGTGTCCTTGCATTGGCCCATAGGGGAAGGTCCGGGGTTCAACTCCCGCGAGGGTGAGAGTCGTTTATACTCTCCACCCGCCCACTAATTCGAACAGATACTAACACCTAACCGGCGTTGCGGCCTAAACGTATATCTCCATACCCAAAAAAAAAAAAAAAAGTGGCACATGTGATTAAAAACATGGTAACAAGTGTGAATGATGCTTTCATAAAAGAAACGAAGTCTTTAAGGAGGGAGACGATAGAAAATTCGGAAAAGAGAAGTTGCGCCTTTAGTGGGTAAGGGCGTCCCATGCACCTTCTACTCCCATACCCAAAAAAAAATAGAAGTTCTACTGGGAAAGAGGAGAAAGAACAAGATGTCAGCTCGATGAGTGCAAAACAAACGAGATGTAAACAAGGGTTTCATCAAAACTCAGAAGAAATTTGTTCCAAAGTCCAATAATTCGACTGTAAGAGAACCCCACAACAATCCCACAGTCACAACTTCTCTGCGACAATCCGATGATTCTGCGACTTCGAGCAGCATCACCAGTTCGACTACTAGGGTTCGATCTAGGGAGAAAAGGGATTGGGTTTCTAGTAGAAACCAGGGTGGCAATTTCGTTAATTACTTGCCCCAAGACTAGGTTGCATGTGGCCGCTGGTCTTGGCATTGAAGGCGGCAGTAGTCGCAAAGAAAGGGCGCCTTCTAGATCGGGATCTCTTAGGGCAAAAGAGATCTTGTCCTCTAGTCCTCCATTCAAACGGAAGATCATCATACGGAAGATCATCATATGGATCTCTTTTGCCATCTATGCAGCCTCGTGCCAACACTGGAGATCGGTTTCATGGGTATGGACTTAAAGTAATGGCGGAACAGTCATTCTCGTGGCTTATCTCCATCAACGGAGCATGAACACGGTAGCAAATGCCCATCGTTTGGGTCTTCCATATTGGAGTCATACTAGTTAAAAGCCCTCTTGTCTGACTACAATACTACATTGAGATGAAATATCGAGAGTTAGCAGGTAACTAAGGAAGTCAAGCACGCCAATTCACTTTCTTTGAGATGTTGCTTGCCAATCACGCAATCGGGTACGTTGGTTTTGTTCCAGCATTTACTTTGCTTACACTTATGCATCATATTCAAGATCGTTACGAAAAAAAGAAAATGTTATCATGGAACTAACATACACACAACTATGTGGCCTAATTGTGACGACCAGCTGCACATAGGGTTTTAAATAGGCACCATACTATAACATTAAGAGACGCGTGGTGTCCAAATATTTGCCAGCAATTCATGTATGGGTTGCCCCGAGGCTCGCGTCACTCGGCACCCATATAGCATGGTGCTAAAATTTGAACTGTTAGTCATATGTGCATATGTGCTACTAGCAAACACCCCGTGCTATGCACGGGATGAGGAAAGAACTGAAATTTTATAAAATATTTTCAATTATATTTTATAATGTCATAATTCAAATATGAAAAATATATAGAGAATAGATATATGTAACAAATTTATTAAACTAAGTGACTAACCTTTGACAAACTATAGAGTTGAAAATAAAAAATGAAAAAAATTAATATTGATTTTCAGAACCTAAGAATTTAAGTTAATTTTTAAAATAAATAGAATGCTCAGTTTGAATTCTCATCAAAAGCCTTAAATATTTACTCACCCTAGCTTTGCTCATATTGAAATAATTGGACACTGTAAAAAAAACCTTTAGATTTTTTAAATGTGATTTCTCGTAACATGGTTTTGTTATATCAAACCACATTCTTTCGACATACCAATTGAAAGGATAAAAAAATTGAAAATAAAATAGGAGAAAGAAAGAAACTTAAAATGGATTATTAACATGGATATGCATAACACAACATGCATTAAATTGTAATATAAAATAACAATACAAAACCAAAGTACACAAAATAAATAGAATGGACAGATTTATAAAAAAAAATTATACTATGAATGAGTAAATGATTTGAAGCTCTCCCAGAAGTAAGGGATTTTCCTAAAAGAGGATTATGTGGTTACATGCAAAATTTAAAAAAATTAACATATTACAACTATGCATAGGACATTAATCCTACCATGACACTAAAAAAGGGAGTCTGATGCTACAATTGGATTTTCAGTCCAGGAGCATTTAAACAAAATTTCCAAGGATGGTAAGTAACTTGCACTTATTCCTTCAATAGCTCAAGAATATGCATAACCAGTTATCACAAATAATAGCCATCAATGGATGCAAGTATAGATCTTATCTGGTTAAAGGGAAAAAAGTAAGTAGATGAGATCAAAGCAAATCCTATTGATACCTGGGCCAAACACCATGTGACACTTTCATTGGCCTCAAAGACCGCCCAAACACTATGCATACACTTTCATTGACATTTATTTTTTGTTATCCTTGATAGTTTAGCAAACTCTAACTATTTAAAGACATTCGTATATTCATAGATTACTAAAATCTAAAAAAATAAATGTTAGAAAATTTGGAAGATTCTAGGAAAGGGCAAGAGGGAAAAAGCTTTCTTCATTATGCTATTAGAAGGGCAATGTTCTAAATCTGATTGAGTCAAGTATCAAGTTGGTTGAGTTTCGTGAGGTTTTGAGTCCACTCCATAAAAAAGATGAAGAGATAAAAACTCATTCAGTCCCTCGAGCCAACTCAAGTTTTCAAGTAAATTAAGTATTAAAAAAAGGGGTAGTATTGTATCAAGTTGGTTTATTTTCGTGAGGCTTTGAGTCCACTCCATACAAAAGATGAACAAATAAAAATTCATTCAATCCCTCGAGTCAACTCAAGTAACATTGGATAACTGTTAGAAGGGCACTATTTCATGGAAAGAGATCTGAGTTTTCATCCTATAAAAAAATCAGTAACATAAAGAACTAAGATCATGCTATGAAATATGAGCTAGTCGCATAACTAATATTGGATGATTTTTACCGGATACAGCACTGTTGGAATTATAATCATGGACTTGCAAAGATATCATGTGGATTACATAAATATCATTTTTTAAAACAATAAAAGACATGACTTGTTTTCCTGGTTTTATCATTTAATCAACTTGAGATGAGGTTTGAGTCTACCCTACTTTATAATTCTTATGTCATACTAAGAACTAAACAAACTCAATACCATAGGTTATTGATGTAGCACCTTGTAGAATTTTTATTCTCATCAACCACTCATATTAATGTTCAACACTGCAGAAAAATCACAGTATAGAAACAACTATTTTTTTTTTTGAATAAAGACAATGATTTATGTTGAGATATTGAAAATGTGAGACCGTGAGTTTTTTTTTAAAGACAAATGAGAGGGTCCCACTTTTTTAATGGAGATTGAGAAATAGTGTAGAAGAGACTGGTACACGTTGACAGGATCACCCTTGGATTTACAGGAGAAGAAAAATAGCCAAATAGGAGGAGAAGTTTTCTTGGGAAGGGGATTTACTATGAAATATCCTTTTAAGATACTGTCAATCAACAATAATCTGTTTCTAGCGAAATTTGGCTGCAAAAGCTTGTTAGTCATGCTACAATAACTTTAAATTTATGGTCTCTCTTAAAACTTGAACCTAAAGCTGATGTTCATCTAATTTTTATACCCCAAATCCGGTGTGGCATGGATCTCAGGAGGGAAGAGGAAATCAAGTCCTCATTTTAGTCTACTACACATCATGCAAGTAGTATCAAGTGCCTTGAGTATAAAGTGATCTACATGTACTACCTCAACAAATAGAATACCTTCAACAATGTCAACATCTGAATAGATGCTGCAACATAACATTTGTTAATTTGAAGTCTTCTAATTTCAATATCTACGATACAATAATAATAAGATAAGAATGAAAAGTAAACGACACAACAACAAACCTAAAAGAAATTGCATGGGTTGCCTTCTCAGAGATATCATATCCTCAAATAGGTTTGTCAAAACCCAATTTAAGCAATATCAAATTGATAGGCAAGGCGTCTACATATGAAACCCTATTAACAAAGAACACTGTAGTAACAACCAAAATGGGGTTGCATGTGAATAAGAAAATGTAAGGAATGGGTTGTTTTCAGATCATTTCACATTCAGTTTCTCACGGCTCTACTTTTATACCAGTTGATGTTTTGAGTTGAGTATGCAAGAAATAAAACGAATTAAGACATTTGTTAAAGTAAATAAAAGCTAGACATTAGTAGAAACCAAGTAATCCAAGATAAAAAGTGAATAATGGGTAGAAAGATAAGGTAGAGTCATCAACTGTTGCATTTGTGCTTCAAGGCATTTTAGCAAACAGCTAATCTCTTACGTAAATAAGAACAATATCTCTCCTCCTTCAAAGAACCAAAAAGATGTTAGAAAATTAAGGGGAAATAATACTCCATGAACACTAAATTGAATCATTGTTAGAAGCAATCCCATTTTTAAGAAACCCATCTCAGATTAAACAAAAACCAATTTTGAAAGAAACATAACACAAAAGCCACTTTCAGTATGTTGATTCAGTAGAGAAGGAGGAAGGAGAGGGATAACCGAATAGGGGCCTTTAGAGAAATTAGATTAAAGACAAATATCTATAGTAATCGTATTACCGTCCGGATGAGTCGATTGGAGGGCGGAGACAATTCCACAGTGCCAATGTTGGTACCGGTTGGCATGTGAAGGATGGGTGGCATGCAAGAGGAGATGAACCAATGTTGGAGAAGATGAAAGTTTGGGAAACCTTGGTGTTTGAAGCGTCCTCGTGGCTAGAGAAAATAAGGAGGCAACCGGATCAACGAATTGGGACATGTTGGGGGAGGCGAGATTGAAAAGAAGAAGAGGGAGAGACGCTTTTTGTTGGGAATGTGAGTCGGGTCATTTATTGGAGGAGAGAGAACATACAGATTGGTTGGTTTTTGGGTACAAAATCTTAATCCAAATAAGTGGGCCCACAGGGTCACGTGGCAACGTCTTATAATTGAAATGAGAGATATTGAAGATATCCACGTGACTACCAACTGCTATATAATAGTAGGAAAATAGTTAACAGACCCATGGATCCCATTAGCTAACCTAAGGCATCCACCCATTGGTGGATGCCTCCCCTCTTAAATGCTCATTAAATGTAGTGAGCATTTAAGAAGGGAGGCATCCACCAATAGGTGGATGCCTTAGGTTAGCTAATGAGATCCATGGGTCCGCCTATCACTACTCATAATAGTAGTACTAGTAAGAAGCTCGTGCGATGCACGGAAGATCAAAATAAGAAAAAATATAACAATATTAGAAGATATTTTATAATAATGTAGTTGTTCCTCTGTCAGGAATTAAAAAAAAAACTAATTTTAGTTGTCTTTCAATTAAATCGCATGAGTAAAACTTAAAGTTCATTATATTTCTTAACTAATTTGACCTTTTATTTTTAGGGTAATTCTTATGAGACCGTCCAAAGCAAAGACCACCCCTGAGATTGTGCATGTTATGCATGGGATCCAAAAAAAGAACACATAATTTAAAAAATGAATTTTATGCATAACATGAACAGTCTTAGGGCGGTCTCTGCCCTAGATGGTCTCAGAAGCGTTACCCTTGTTTTTTTTAAAAAAAATGATTATATGCTCTAGCTTCAACTGTACAAAGAAGTGAGTTTGTCTATAAAATGTTATAAGCATCAAACTAAAAAAAAAACTATTATTTAATAACAAAAATTAGAAGAATAAAAAAAATTCTAATATGTGGAATCCTAATAAGCTAAAACAAAAAATAATAGATACAAATGGATACAGGCCTCTAAGCAGTCAAGTGCTATATAATACATATATTGTTGATATCACAATGCTTTAATGAACACCATATACTTTGGCATTCTTGTGAACCATCGAAGTTATTTGCATTGGAAGAGGAAGATATATTGCATCAATAAGATATCCATAGCTAGCGATTTACTTTAGCTGTGGTAGATTGTTACTAAGATGCCCTTATTGGCTATTGCAGTAGCCTTTAGATGAATGAACTGTTGAGGACTCCTGCCGGCCGTGTAGGTATAGTTAACCACTTTCTAATAGTCAATCAATAAAACATTATTTTCTTGGGCGATTCACCTAAAAAGTCATGCTTTGCATTTTTATTACCTAAAAGGGCATGCTTTTAACATATTTACCAAAAGGCATACTTTGTATTTTTATTACCTAATAGGCTATGCTTTTGACATATTACCCCCTTAGCTACTACATATAAAACCCAACACAGATAAGGGTAATATTGGAGTACATACACTATTTGGTAAAACGTTTCAAAGCATGTTCTTTTAGGTGATATTTTTGATTTAGGGTGACTAATCGATACTTATCTCTATTTCTTTTATCAACCACCTTCATGTGGTCTCATTTTATAGATGAGATTCAACTAAAAAGTAAAAAATAGTAATAAAAAAAAGAGATTAGAAAAGGTTGGAGAATATAATGGCTTGAAAACGAAACATACAAAGAGATTAGAAAAGACATTTGTCAAATACAAAAAAAAAAAAACTCTTAAATTTATCTATGGCTGCCATGTGTCTCTAACATTCTCTAATGCTACCACATGGGAAACTTAAAAGTAAAAATAAGAAGTATAAAGTAATAATAGAAAAAACACTAAAAAATTAATTATTTTATAATTAAAATTAGAAAATAAAACTGTATCCAAATTGAAAGAATCTGCAATTACACCCTACCCTAGGGGATTTTAACATCCTATCCTATAGGGTTGTGGTTATTTATAAATTTTGAAACCATTAAAAATTCAATTAAATTTGAAATTATATTAAAGTTGATTAATGAAAATTAAATATAAGATAATTAAATGGACTTTTAACCAGGTTTTCCAAAAAAAAAAATCAATAAAAGATTTATGATTTTGACCAAATAGATCATGTGCAAACCTGATGTTACAGCCATATAGCAAGCAAACACCAAGATAGTCCCTTTCTTGCTTTGAACGGATGGATCAAAAATTGAATGTTTGAGCTACTTACATTACATGGTGGGGTAGGATCCATTGCCATCACAAAATTCATACTTTCTTCCATCTAACGGGTATCATTACTCTTGGTTGTAAACCTAAGAGGATGACACACATTCTTGCATGGCTATCTTACGCCACCTAAGACTGGATCACAACTGTCGCTTCACCTCAGTTGCCATTGATAAAGATTAACAACAACAACAAAAAGACATAGATGTACTCCTATGTGGATTGAAGGTTAGATACAGAATTTATATCTCTCATCACCTTTGTTATCATGCAGATCTTTTGATTTTGAATTTGTTGGACTCATGCATATATATCCATCCAAATTCTGCATATGGCTCTTCCCCTTAAAGATTCAACCCAGAATTAATAGAAAACAGCCTTGCAACCTGTGATTCTTCTCCTATTCTCCTACAATCATAGTTCTCAACTAAACACAACCACCTCTATAGAATTATTCTTCAAATTAACTCTCCGCTATCATTCTTCCACTCTACAGAACAGCACAAAAATCTAAAAACACAGCAGAAATGTTTAGGAGGGGAGGAGAGGAATATATAGCATTTGTGATTTTAAGGCTAACGTTCCTCACCTCTAAAAGCCACCATGAATGTTCATTGTGTGATTTCGTTCATCTTTGTCTATGTAACCATTTGATCTACTTTTCTCCTAATTTTTTCCATGATTTTATAACAGAAGATAATAGAAGATGGGAGGTGTGTGACTTTAGGGATGTAACGTTCTAATTACTTCCACCCCTGTAAATTCTAAACGGCACATCTCTCTAGCCGTTAAAAACCCACACATCTCTCTAGCAATTAAAACATTACTTCCACCCCTATAAATTCCAAACGGCACTTCTCTAGCTGTTAAAACCCACACAACTCTCAAGCTATTAAAACCCGAAATGTAACGTATGTGAGAGGGAGGGGAAGAAGAACTTATGAAAAGAGGAGCTGATGTGGCTTTACCATAGAAAAATAGTCCGAGGTGGCATCAATTTAGATAGATACGTGACATTAGGAGGGTGGTTTGTGTTTTATAATAGGAGGTAGATAGATTTGTGTCTATTACTTAGTTTCAACTCATATTAAATACCCGCGTGACCAATATTAAAAATAACGTGCATGCTTGTAGCATATGGTAATTAAAATGGGGCACTCGATGCTTTATGCATTTAAAATTTTGAATGACATTATGGTGTCAGCACACGGGAATATGTGTTAAATGATGTCAACCCATGACATGGTCTTACGTTTTTGACTTGAATCCAAGGGCAATCATAATGATACCCATTGTCTATATCTCATATCACTTGCTAGTTAAATCCCATGAGCAAGGCATTTGCGGAATGGACGAGATATCAAAAATTGCATTTGTTAGACTTCCTATAATATTAATTGTTATAATTTCTATTAACCTTGCCATGAAGGCTTAATGCCTAACCAATAAATTGCATACACTCAAATATCAATTGATTTTTGCCCATGATATCTTATAAACAAAATTTAATGGGTGTGATACCCAAACTAAGTGACGCATTTGGCATTCGTTATAGATTCAATAATATTAGTGGTACGCAATCACTATTCTATATGGCCTTGACGGTGTTGTGTTATCCATCACCTAGACATTACATTTATTTTACACAATGTGCGTAATGGTGTATATGACACTCGATATTATAGCACATGGTTTCTAAAAGTATAGTGTCATTTGAACCAATGATGTTGGAATCATGACACTACAACTTATATATGATACATTGCTTCATATTTGCACTATGTTCCACTTGCTACGTTAGGAGCTTGATGCCCTAACTTGAATAATGCTCATATTGTAAACTTCTAATTTTCATATGTACTTTATATATATGATCTTCCTTAAGCTTCTATCAAACTTATTAGGCAAGACGCCTCATATATGCCTTTGATGTTCATGCTTGACATTCTCATTATCTGATACCAAATATTTAGGTTATTATTGATGTTTATAAAGCTTCAGGCCATGAACTCTTTAAACTTGGCAGGACATCACTATTTTCATCATAGCAAGTCCTTATAAAAAATAATGATTGTTATCTATTTTGGGTACCTATAAAAGGCATCCTAAGCTCTATGTCCATACGGACAGGGGGCTAAATACATCTATACAAAATATACAATCTATGTATATACAATTGATAATCTTGTGCAAAC